>CM071140.1:10165000-12665000 GCA_036417725.1 Clanis bilineata
CCTGAAAAAGAAAGACAGAAAGAAACTCCAGACTTATTTTTTCATCATCAATTATCACCATTTCTTTTTTTTTTGTCTTTTTTTACACTTGCTGTAATGTAACACAATTTTACTTCCTAAATAGCTTGTCTAGTAGTATACGTAGAAATCTATGATTAATACAGTTGAAAATGAATATGAATGTGGTAAATTAACTACTATTGCTGACCTTTTTTTACATCAGTGTATTGTACCTTGGTCTAGTGGTAGTATATACGGCTGTGGACCGGGAGGTCCTGGGTTCGATTTCCATGTTGGGAAAAGATAATCTTCGCCACTGTAACTCGATGATATGTAATTTCATTGAGCTTAGTCACAATAAAATAAATACATGTTACAACTTTTTTTCACATAAAACACAATTTTCAAATACGGCAACATATTTTTATACCTCAAATATACTTTCAAATTTAGAATGTATGTGTCAGTACTGAAATATTTTTAATACTTGTCATAATTCTATTTTTGACAAGAGTGGAAATCAATCAAAAGACAAAAATAACAATTTTACATTTTGTAGTTATTGAATGTTTTGGTTTTGTTGTTTTACTTTTATACCATGTTTATGTAATTTTCAAATCAATTAAAGGAATCAAGATGACTAGAAAATTTCAAGTATGGAACTACTCTGAACCATATTATCAAATGTATCCAGACACTTGGGTATGGCCATGACAATTGTATGGCAATGATATGGCAATTTTAGCTTTATTCTTTTATTATACACTCAAAAGTAGTTACATGTAATAGTTTACTTAAACATAAAGATGGTAATGTTGTCTTAGTTAGTATATTTATGGCTAGTCTCTATAAACTACTATAAATCTCAATCCAGTGCACAAATTTAAAGATAACGGTGAATGAGGTTTCCAGTGGTCCAAATCCTCCGCCTGTTCCCAATATCAATTTCTTTTCTTTTCTTTAAGTTTGGCTAACGCACCCAGGATTCTTTTGATGTACATAATGCCATTACAGTAATGGATATCTATGGCCTGTGGAGATCACTATTTACTTAACATCAAGTGACTCTCTTGCATGACGGCTAGTACATACACATACATAAACTCACGCCTGTATCCCTGAAGGGGTAGGCAGAGGCTCACTAGAAGAACTAGAACACCCACATTTCGCCGAGCTTAGTTCCGTCCCAGATGTGATGACTACTAGTGTCTGCTATAAAAGATCAATTACAAAAACTATTCAATAAGTAAATCTAAATATGAGGATATCAGATTCCTTAATTTGATTAATTTATTATATTCACACCTGTATTGAAATAGCTTATTGAAACTGGGCGTTAATATACTTATTAATGCACTGATTGTACAGTACAAGCAATTTCTTTTCCTCATAATTTGCCTTTGTATTGTTTTTAGTACATTTATTTGTATTATCAAAACTAGCTCCATTACAATATGTAATTACAATATGAAAAGCCATTAAAAAGTTTTAATTTAAATCATATAGATTAATGTCACTATAATTAAGTTCATTTGACAAAATTTTCCTATAATAAAATTGTAGATGACTATGGATGAAAAGTATGTGGAGAGCATATGGAGTTTACTAAAGAATGCAATACAAGAAATACAAAAGAAAAACAACTCTGGACTCTCTTTTGAGGAATTATACCGTAATGCTTACACTATGGTGTTGCACAAGCATGGAGAGAGACTATACACAGGTTTGAAGGAAGTTGTCACTCAGCATCTAGAAACAAAGGTATGTTTACTTAGTTTCTACCAAATAACACCCAACATTACATATTGGGAAACATTATTGTGTGATAATTATATGTTGATGTTTGTGTTTGCACACCCAATAAATAGGTTATATGTTAATGAATTTCAAAATGTTAATGCACAAATCCTAGCCAAAGACAGCTATTCCTTCCAGGAATTATTCATGAGGCTATTGAATTTTAATGATAATGCACAAATCCTAGCCAAAGAACAGCTATTCCTTCCAGGAATGATTCATGAGGCAATTAAATTTTAAAAACTTCAGATCCCAAAAGAGTAGATAGCTGGAAGCTTGCACATCAAAATGTTACCTAAAAAATTATATTATGCTAGGCGTCAAGACACAGTAAGCTCTTTCTATGTAAATTGAACTGTCAACAATTAACTTCAATTTATAATTTTAAATTAAAAATAGAAAATATTTTTTGAACAATACCTCTAATATATATAAATATGTAGTTTATTTTCATTTGGTATCACATTTAATGTATTATTTCGTATCAGAATATAATTTAACTATGGAGATAACATACATAGTCCAAAATAACATAGTGAATGTTTCGTCAGTGAACACATGTTTTTTATGAACAGTAAGTAATATGTTGCAGGTTCGGGAAGATGTACTACACTCCCTACACAATGGATTCCTACAAACACTGAACAACGCTTTTACCGATCACCAGACCAGTATGGTTATGATTCGTGACATATTAATGTACATGGACAGAGTGTATGTCCAACAAAATGAAGTAGACAATGTATACAACCTGGGACTCATTATATTTAGAGATCAGGTAATTATTATTGGTGGATGAGAGAAGTGTTCATTTTTATATTAATCTGTCTTAGTTCATCATAAATGTAACTGAGTCTACCAGTAATATCATCTATGACTCATGTATGAGTCATCAATTACAGTATAGTAGCTGTTGTTTGTCTTAGATATAAAATTAGAACTCCACTAGGTTCTATTTGGTCGCAAAAAATAACTCATCTTTAGTACTTACCTGTTTTAAGAATACTCACATCAATATTATAGCTAAGAATTGTTTAAATTGTTTTTTGTTTGACAAATAAACTTAAAAAAAAAAAACATTTTTTGCAATGCAATTTTAAGTTTATTATAATGCAAATTCTGTTCTTATAAATGTACTGCAATAATTTTGTACCTAAGGACAATTAGTAATTAAAATTGAATAAATAGTGATGGGTGGCTCGGCTTCCGGAGGCTAAGACACTTATGTAACATATATATGTCCTGCCTCCAGCGGGTTAATTCAACCATACTTCTTGTCACTAATTATTATGACATATTATTGTGAGGTAACCCTTATACCCGAAAATTCTCGCAAAATTCAAGAATAGTGAAGGCATATAAGTCGACCAATCTGTATTAGGCCAGGGCTGTGGATTAAGGTCTAACCCCTCTCATTAATAGAGGATGCCTACTCCCAGCAGTGAGACAGTGATGTCATAGAGTTAAAATAATATAATTAATGATTGTAATAATTACTATAATTTTTTCTATGACATGATATTTTGATTGTTAGGTGGTTCGTTACGGGTGCATTCGCGACCATCTCCGTCAGACCCTGCTGGAGTTGGTCGCCCGCGAGCGGCGCGGCGAGGTGGTGGACCGACTCGCGATCCGCAACGCTTGCCAGATGCTCATGGTGCTCGGGATCAACTCCCGAGCCGTCTACGAGGAGGATTTCGAGATACCCTTCCTTCATCAGTCTTCTGAATTTTATAGAGTGAGATGACATTTTGATAATGTTGATAGTATTTTATAGTGTAGTCATCGTGTCATGGTAGAATGATTTAATATAAAAAAATAATTGAATGTGTGTATCGCAGATGGAATCTCAAAAGTTTTTGGCGGAGAACAGCGCGGCGGTGTACATCAACCGCGTGGAGGCGCGCATCGGCGAGGAGGCGGAGCGCGCGCGCCACTACCTCGACGAGTCCACCGAGCCGCGCGTCATCGCCGTGCTCGAGCACGAGCTCATCGAGCGGCACATGAAGACGATCGTCGAGGTGCGTGCGTGTGTGTGTGTTGTAGTGTCGATGTAGTGTAGGTGTGCGATGTGACTCGAGTCGGTGTGTGTGTGCGTGTGTACAGATGGAGAACTCCGGCGTGGTGCACATGCTGACGCACACGCGCACGTCGGAGCTGGCGTGCGTGTACAAGCTGCTGTCGCGCGTGGCGGAGGGTCTGCGCACGGTGGCGGACGCGGTGTCGGCGCACCTGCGCGAGCAGGGCCGCGCGCTCGTCACCGACGACTCGCACACCACCAACGCGATCGCGTACGTCCAGGTAATACACTACTACTACTACTACTACTACTAACGCCCGATTTCAATAAACAATCTCAGTTCGAATGTCCAGATAGATTACAAAAATTAGCCAATAAGAACACAGTTTGAAGTATGACTCCGTCAAATGACTTGATTTGATTGGTGCATAATCGGGATCTATCTGCACTAAACTGAGATCGTTTATTGAAACCGGCCGTAACACAACTTTACTATCTCTACCATCAGTGGCGTGTAGTCCATATAGACAATGAGACACTGTCTACTCTGACAACATTTTATAAATAAACAACAAAAATCATGACTAAATACAGATTTTCAAAATTGCAATGGTTGGCTTGTGTTTTAAATTGACGCTGAGATAATAATAATAGTGATGGTGCCGCAACAGTTGAAGAAAATAATTGTGTACGATTTTTGTCTACACATCACTATCTACCATTATTTATCCAATTTATGATTGTGATTAAATAAACTAAGACAACTGATTAATTATTGCAAAAAAGAAATCTGCTTTTTACTTTTTAAACATTTTATTAGTAAACTACCTTCAACTATTATATATTTTTTCCAGAATCTACTTGATCTAAAAGACAGATTTGATCATTTCCTGCAAAACTCCTTTAACAACGACAAGATATTCAAACACATGATTGCATCTGATTTTGAATATTTTCTTAATTTAAATAATAAGTCTCCCGAATTCTTGTCGTTATTTATTGATGGAAAACTGAAGAAAGGTGAAAAGGGCGTAAGTAGAAATTTTATTTTTAAATGTCTTATTAAAATTCCCTTTATATCACAACTACACAACCGCAACAGTTTTCTCACCATTCATTTCATCATCATCAATACACGGATGGCGAGCCTACGATTTAAGGATTCGCGGAAAATGTGTCCTTAGCTAATTTTAATATAATATAATATGTATAGGAACAATAAACTCAATTTAAGCATTAACAAACTATGAGGCGCAAATGTCTGACTTTAGTCTTAGCAAGCCCCACAAAGTTTTGATAAAAACAAAATTAAACCATCTACAAACAACATGAACAGCCAAAATGTGAATCTTATTATTACAGATGAGTGAACAAGAAATCGAAGCAGTACTAGACAAGACAATGGTACTGTTCCGTTTCCTGCAGGAGAAAGACGTATTCGAGCGATACTATAAGCAGCATCTTGCCAAACGGCTACTGCTCAACAAGTCAGTCTCCGACGACAGCGAGAAGAATATGATCTCCAAACTTAAGGTTTGTTATCTTTTACGAAGATGTCAGGTGACACAATCGACTTCCAAACCCAACTCGCTTGTGTTGACTACTCCAGCTTTTCCTAGCATAGACATAATATCGAATCATCCAAATCCGTTGTCAATTTCGACGTTGTTAGAGGTAATATTGCGTAACATATAATACGAATTAGCACCTATAAATTAAATAGAATTCTAACCTACGCGAAACCACATAATATTACGTTGTTAAACGGGCGTAGCAAAATATATATGTACACTAGCTGACCCGCGGAACTTCGTCTGCGTATGAAAGAGAGGGTTAAAAGAGAGTCGTAGGCACCTATAATCCAATCATTCTAAAGGAGGTAATGGGATGATCTACTTCGGCCGTCAGTCACCCCGTCTCTCACCCCGTCAGTCACACCGTCTGTCACCCCGTGTGTCACCCCGTGTGTCACCCGTCTGTCACCCCGTGTGTCACCCGTCTGTCACCACGTCCGTCACCCCGTCTGTCACCCGTCTGTCACCCAGTCAGTCACCCCGTCTGTCACCCGTCTGTCACCCCGTCTGTCACCCCGTGTGTCACCCGTCTGTCACCACGTCCGTCACCCGTCTGTCACCACGTCCGTCACCCCGTCTGTCACCCGTCTGTCACCCAGTCAGTCACCCCGTCTGTCACCCAGTCGGTCACCCCGTTATACGAAGAGAATACGATACGTAATATACGATATATTAACTGAGCAGAGAACAATGAGTAGCTGTCAAACAATGTATCACGCACCGGCGCCATCTACTTAAAATATTGGTTTGTAGTACATGCTATGTATCAGAGATGGCGCTGTATGTGAAAAAAGATTTTTCCCGTTTTTCTGTTGAAATTTTTCCTGAATTTTCTTTGCTATAAACCTCACGGAGCCCGAGACCTTTCCAACGAATGCAAAACCGTGAAAATCGGTTCGTGCGTTCTAGAGTTATAGCGTCAGGAAGGAAAACCTGACTTATTTTTATATAGTAGATTGACTAGCTGATCCGGCGAACTTCGTTCCGCCTAACAGCCTTTTTTTTATTATTATTATGTCTAAAAAAAACGTAGCCTAAGTTACTCATTATTACATCAGCTACCTGCCAATAAAAGTCCCGTCAAAATCGGTCCAGCCATTTGAGAGATTAGCCAGAACAAACAGACAGACAAAAATTGTAAAAATAGTTATTTTGGTGTATATAGCGTATATATTTCATATACATGTAGTAACACACGGTTATTTCAATATTACAAACAGACACTCCAATTTTATTTATATGTATAGATGTATAGATGAGGTACATAGAACATCTACTTGGAAGTCGATTGTAAGTCAATCGAATAAATGTTATGATGATATTTTAGTTTACAAATGAATGTGAATTTTTCCCAGAAGGAAGGTTTGTTGAAAGACGTGGAACCTCGCGACTTCCATTGCATTATCGGTGACGTCTCCCACATAGAGAACTCCGTCCATAACCAGTGATCCTCAGAAATCCCGTTCCCATTTGTTGTCAATTCTGCAAAATTCTTTACCATATTATTAGTAAGTCACTGTCGACATGTTCTTGTGAGTCAGTTCACTGTAGCAGATCTATTAAAAATCTTGCTTAAAGTCTTAAATGTTCATTTTGTTCAAAACCTTTTCTTATGCCATAAAAACCCTAATCAACTACTAAATAATGTGTAAAGAATTTTGCAGAAAATGCTTGAGACTTTAAGCAGGGTTGTAGGTTTATTTTGAAACATATTAGACAGTTGATTAATGAAACTGCCACATTATTGAGGGAAAGTTAGTCATGTCAAGGCGATAGTAGTTCATTATAGGTATGTGGCGAAATACTAGACGTAATTATGTTGTGAGCAAGATGTGAAATAGCATGTGCTTATATTCTAGCTATACTGATTGTGGTTGTGGAAACTGCGATAATGTGTCCGTTAATAAAAAAAAAACTACTAAAAATAAAATTAAGCATTGCAGGGCGGGCCACCTTGCAAAGGTGAAACATCGAATCTATAACGCCGACATCTTTCTCCTCATCACTTTCGCATCCACCCCTCCACAATCGCCCACCACCTCCCGGAATCGCCCAACATCACCGTCATCCACTATCGTCCACCATCACCACCCACCGTCACCATCCACCATCATCTACTATTGGCCCCAAACCATCATAGCCCCCACTATCATCCACCGCAATCCTGTTCTGTCGCGAAAGATGTTTCACATCAATTTAGTTGTGTATATTATTATAGACAGACTTTTATACATAGATTTTTTGGATAATTCGTTATAATAATGTATTATTTTACAGACTGAGTGTGGTTGTCAGTTCACATCTAAGTTGGAAGGCATGTTCAAAGATATGACAGTCTCGAACACCATCATGGAAGAATTCAAGGAACATGTTCTGTCTGCCGGGGTAAGTAAATATATTATTTTCAGCATAGCATTATCGTGGATGTTTGGGAAGTATGTGACAGATACTTTAATATTAAATCGAAGATAAATGAGCATTTCTCTGTCACATGCCGTCTCTCCATCATAATATTGGAACGTTAAAAATATTACCAGCAATTTAAGAAGATAGTGTTGGTGGTAGCCTGGTAATACACTAATTAAACAATAACAATATTTATGCGTTAACAATATTCTCAGACCAATCTTCATGGCGTTGATTTATCAGTACGTGTTCTGACAACTGGATTCTGGCCGACACAAAGTGCGACACCCAAATGCAACATACCGACTGCCCCAAGGAGCGCGTTTGAAGTTTTTAGAAGGTGAGATGGGAATTTGGTGCTGCAGGGTTTTGTTTTATATGTATCTTTGTATACTTAAACTTAATTTAAAATCTATAGCAGTTGTAAACAATGGTGATGTTTTGGGGATGTCCATCTTGTTTTCAATGATTTTTTAAGATTTGTGTAAATTTGATTAAATGTATTTATTTATTTTTCGACCGACTTCCAAAGAGGAGACGGTCCACAATTTGTCTGTATTTTTTTTATTATGTACTAGCTTTTGCCCGCGGCTCCGCACGCGTATTTTGTAGGGCCAACGGAAAAAACTTTTGATTTGTCGATCCGCCCTGTCGTTTTAGTCTAAATATGGGCGACTCAGATATCGATTTTAAATTCAATCGGCCCAAAGCAAAGAAAAACTAAATAGCGGCCGCTTTTGACAGGTTTGACAGCGGTTCTGTAGTTAAAAACCACGGGGCGACTCAGATATCGATTTTGAAGTCAATCGGCCCAAAAACAAAGAAAAACAAAGAAAAACAAAATGGCGGCCGCATTTGACAGTTTTGACAGCGTTCTGACATTCGGAACCACGGGGCGACTCAGATATCGATTTTGAAGTCAATCGGCCCAAAAACCAAGAAAATCAAAATGGCGGCCACTTTTGACAGGTCTGAAAGCGGTTCTGTCGTTCGGAACCACGGGGCGACCCAGATATCGATTTTGAAGTCAATCGACCCAAAAACAAAGAAAAACAAAATGGCGGCCACTTTTGACAGGTCTGACAGTGGTTCTGTCGTTCGGAACCACGGGGCGGCCCTGATATCAATTTTGAAGTCTATCGGCCCAGAAACAAAGAAAAAGAAAATGGCGGCCACTTTTGACAGGTCTGACAGCGGTTCTGTCGTTCGGAACCACGGGGCGACCCAAATATCGATTCTGAAGTCAATCGGCCCAAAAACCAAGAAAATCAAAATGGCGGCCACTTTTGACAGGTCTGAGAGCAGTTCCGTCATTCGGAACCACGGGGCGACCCAGATATCGATTTTGAAGTCAAGCGGCCCAGAAACAAAAAAAAACAAAATGGCGGCCACTTTTGACAGGTCTGACAGCGGTTCTGTCGTTCGGAACCACGGGGCGACTCAGATATCGATTTTGAAGTCAATCGGCCCAAAAACAAAGAAAAACAAAATGGCGGCCACTTTTGACAGGTCTAACAGCGGTTCTGTCATTCCGAACC
This sequence comes from Clanis bilineata, assembly GCA_036417725.1. Classification (NCBI taxonomy): domain Eukaryota; kingdom Metazoa; phylum Arthropoda; class Insecta; order Lepidoptera; family Sphingidae; genus Clanis; species Clanis bilineata. Next base: position 10,174,336 of record CM071140.1, read on the forward strand.
ACGGGGCGACCTAGATATCGATTTTGAAGTCAATCGGCCCAAAAACAAAGAAAAACAAAATGGCCGCCAGTTTTGACAGGTCTAACAGCGGTTCTGTCATTCGGAACCACGGCGCAACTCAGATATCGATTTTGAAGTCAATCAGCCCAAAAACTAAGAAAAACAAAATGGCGGCCGCATTTGACAGGTTTGACAGCGGTTCTGTCGTTTGGAACCACGGGGCGACTCAGATATCGATTTTGAAGTCAATCGACCCAAAAACAAAGAAAAACAAAATGGCGGCCACTTTTGACAGGTCTGACAGTGGTTCTGTCGTTCGGAACCACGGGGCGGCCCTGATATCGATTTTGAAGTCAATCGGCCCAAAAACCAAGAAAATCAAAATGGCGGCCACTTTTGACAGGTCTGAGAGCAGTTCCGTCATTCGGAACCACGGGGCGACCCAGATATCGATTTTGAAGTCAAGCGGCCCAGAAACAAAAAAAAAACAAAATGGCGGCCACTTTTGACAGGTCTGACAGCGGTTCTGTCGTTCGGAACCACGGGGCGACTCAGATATCGATTTTGAAGTCAATCGGCCCAAAAACAAAGAAAAACAAAATGGCGGCCACTTTTGACAGGTCTAACAGCGGTTCTGTCATTCAGAACCACGGGGCGACCCAGATATCGATTTTGAAGTCAATCGGCCCAAAAACAAAGAAAAACAAAATGGCCGCCAGTTTTGACAGGTCTAACAGCGGTTCTGTCATTCGGAACCACGGCGCAACTCAGATATCGATTTTGAAGTCAATCAGCCCAAAAACTAAGAAAAACAAAATGGTGGCCGCATTTGACAGGTTTGACAGCGGTTCTGTCGTTTGGAACCACGGGGCGACTCAGATATCGATTTTGAAGTCAATCGGCCCAGAAACAAAGAAAAAGAAAATGGCGGCCACTTTTGACAGGTCTGACAGCGGTTCTGTCGTTCGGAACCACGGGGCGACCCAAATATCGATTTTGAAGTCAATCGGCCCAAAAACCAAGAAAATCAAAATGGCGGCCACTTTTGACAGGTCTGAGAGCAGTTCTGTCATTCGGAACCACGGGGCGACCCAGATATCGATTTTGAAGTCAAGCGGCCCAGAAACAAAAAAAAACAAAATGGCGGCCACTTTTGACAGGTCTGACAGCGGTTCTGTCGTTCGGAACCACGGGGCGACTCAGATATCGATTTTGAAGTCAATCGGCCCAAAAACAAAGAAAAACAAAATGGCGGCCACTTTTGACAGGTCTAACAGCGGTTCTGTCATTCAGAACCACGGGGCGACCCAGATATCGATTTTGAAGTCAATCGACCCAAAAACAAAGAAAAACAAAATGGCCGCCAGTTTTGACAGGTCTAACAGCGGTTCTGTCATTCGGAACCACGGCGCAACTCAGATATCGATTTTGAAGTCAATCAGCCCAAAAACTAAGAAAAACAAAATGGCGGCCGCATTTGACAGGTTTGACAGCGGTTCTGTCGTTTGGAACCACGGGGCGACTCAGATATCGATTTTGAAGTCAATCGGCCCAAAAACCAAGAAAATCAAAATGGCGGCCACTTTTGACAGGTCTGAAAGCGGTTCTCTCGTTCGGAACCACGGGGCGGCCCTGATATCAATTTTGAAGTCTATCGGCCCAGAAACAAAGAAAAAGAAAATGGCGGCCACTTTTGACAGGTCTGACAGCGGTTCTGTCGTTCGGAACCACGGGGTGACTCAGATATCGATTTTGAAGTCAATCAGCCCAAAAACCAAGAAAATCAAAATGGCGGCCACTTTTGACAGGTCTGAGAGCAGTTCTGTCATTCGGAACCACGGGGCGACCCAGATATCGATTTTGAAGTCAATCGGCCCAGAAACAAAGAAAAAGAAAATGGCGGCCACTTTTGACAGGTCTGACAGCGGTTCTGTCGTTCGGAACCACGGGGCGACCCAGATATCGATTTTGAAGTCAATCGGCCCAAAAACCAAGAAAATCAAAATGGCGGCCACTTTTGACAGGTCTGAGAGCAGTTCTGTCATTCGGAACCACGGGGCGACCCAGATATCGATTTTGAAGTCAATCGGCCCAGAAACAAAGAAAAACAAAATGGCGGCCACTTTTGACAGGTCTGACAGCGGTTCTGTCGTTCGGAACCACGGGGCGACTCAGATATCGATTTTGAAGTCAATCGGCCCAAAAACAAAGAAACAAATTTTCAACCCCTATTTCATCCCATTAGGGGTTGATTTAAAAAAGTGGCCCATTTGTATCCTTAAACTCAAAGGTATCCACTGTCCCATACTATATTTCATAAAAATCCATTAAGTGGACCTAAAATCCCCATACAAACTTTTAACCCTTATTTCATCCCTTAAGGGGTTGATTAAAAAAAATGAAGTACCCCATATGAATCGCTAGGGTCAAATGTATCCTCATACCAAATTTCATCAAAATCCATTAAGCGGTTCCAAAATTCCCATACAAACTTTCATCCCCTATTTCATCCCTTTAGGGGTTGATTTAAAAAAAATAAAGTACCCTATGTCCGTCCTTGGGGTTAAAAGTACCCACATACCAAATTTCATCAAAATCGGTTAAGCGGTTTAGACGTGAAAACGCCACAGACAGACAGACAGACAGAGTTACTTTCGCTTTTATTATTTAGTAAGGATATTACGCGATATCTCCGCCGGATGTGGACTGATCTTCAAAATTCTTTTGTTTTCGATAGAGCTTATTTCAAGGGTGGTCCCATATAAATTTGGTCACTACCGGATTTGAAGTCGGTCCGTTAAGTTCTTAAACTTGTGATTAAAATAACAGTCGATGATGATTGTTTTTAGTTTCTACCTGGCGAAGCATTCCGGGCGGCAACTGTCGCTGCAGCCGCAGCTGGGCAGCGCCGACCTCAACGCGACCTTCCGCGGCGGCGCGGCGGCGGGCGGTGCGGCGGCGGGCGCGGGGGGCGCCGGCCCCGCACCCTCCCCGCCGCACTCGCCCACGGGCGGCGCGCCCCCCGCGCCCGCCGCGCTCCCCGCGACAGCCGCCGCGGCCGCCGCGCCCCGCCGACACATCATCCAGGTGTCGACGTTCCAGATGTGCGTGCTGCTGCTCTTCAACAAGCGCGACCGACTCACGTACGAGGTCAGGACACGTTCTCTTTCTTTCTTTCTTTCTGCCTAGCGTTATCCCGGCCCAGTACTACGCCTGGTCTTGAACATCCTCTACCATAAAACTATTGGCTCTCATATTATCCCCAAATGCGTCCAGCCAGCGCTTTTTGGGCCGTCCACGGGGACGTACCCCCGGTACGATCTAGTCCAGACACTTGCGACCGACGCACTACTGCGGTTTATTTAGTTTAATGTAAGGTTAACGCAACAGACTTGATTTCAAAAGAATGGATTTGACTTGGTGGTTGGTTGCAGAAAGGATTTGGCTTGGTGTTTACGACCGACTGCCTTCCTGACCAGTAGCCCGAGCACGAAAAACTAATGTAAATGTATTCGAGTTCGCTGCGCACTGATGACGTTTGGTTAATGTTTTATACAAATTTCATAGACGCGCATCGAGTTCTAATACATTTACGGTTGTCAGAAATTTTCCTGCTCAGGCCGCTGAACACTTTAATGATACTGTGATCGAAGTTAACACTACAATAATTGTAATGTTCTCAATAGGTTGATTTGTAAGATTATTTTATTTCAGGAAATACTCAACGAGACTGATATACCTGAAAAAGATCTTGTTCGTGCACTACAATCATTGGCCATGGGTAAACCGACTCAAAGAGTACTCATAAAACAACCCAAGACTAAGGAAATAGAGCCATCGCACGTTTTCTACGTAAATGATGCCTTCACATCTAAACTACATAGGTAAATTGACAGCACCAACTAGAATATTATAGCATCCCCTGTATTTCGGGCCGATGAATTTAGGATAATCAAATTGATTATTTTTTTACAAAATATCATAATTTGATTATCATAATTTATTGAATAGTGGGTAGCTTTTATTTTAATACCACTATTCATAAATAATTCATCACCTAATAAGAGTTCATATTACACAAGTCATAAAATAACTTATTTATTATATATTAAAATGTATATAGCAACTGTTCTCACATACAACTTAAATTTCACAGGGTTAAGATACAAACCGTAGCAGCTAAGGGCGAGTCAGAGCCCGAACGACGCGAAACTCGTAACAAAGTAGACGAGGACCGCAAGCATGAAATAGAAGCCGCTATTGTGCGCATTATGAAAGCCCGAAAGAAGATGGCTGTAAGTATAGATTTAAATTTTATAAATTTCAGTTACCACTCATTCAAGGGTTAGGCTGCGTTTCCGACAGAAATGAGGTCCTCCCACACTGTCTCGTTACCTCGCACATCTCTATGGTACGATTGCTAATTAAACGGAGTAAACTGACAGATCGAAATGCCAATTCACAAAATAATGTTGCTTACTTCCAAAACATAGTGATTGATTTAGTTCAATTTTTATCATTCAAAGAAATAATAACTCGGGACTAGCTTGCGAAATTTGAATTTTATTGCGTATTTTAGACATTTCAGCTCAACCCTTCGACTAAATGTCTATGGAAATAATTTTGCCTAAATAATCACAACAGATACGCGAATTGTTAACAATGAAAATTACAAATATTACTTTTATTATTTGAGAAAAATGACGCTCCGCACATTCATAGCTTTTGTAAGTTTTGTTTATAATGAACCATGACTATAATTCCAGTAGAAGTGCAATAACTTAGCATGTAGAGACATGCAGTATTAATCGCACATTAGGCAGGACTCTGAGTCGGATTTTAGAAAATTAAAGAATGAAATGGTTCACTGAATTGAAATGTTTAAATAAGGTTAATCTTTTTACTGCAGCACTATTTAAATTTGATGAAAAAGTAGCAATATTCGAAATGTCATTATACTCCGTATTCAACATTATGTATCCAAGTCTGTGATCCCTTTAGCTGAAGCAGCAGTGTCCCTAGTATTAGACAAAATAACACCAGGCAGAAAGAAACTCTGTAATCTTCAAAATATACCTAATATTTTTCTATTCACTTAACAATTCTAAAAACTCATTAATGAATTAGAATATTTTATTTTATTTCCTAAGTTAACGCAAGTAATTTTAAGAAACAGGTATGTGTAAATAAAAAAGACATGAGTATTTATTTATTCAATATCTTTTCTTATAACTATGGATTCTAATAACTCTTATACCCGTCGGAGGCGGCACATATACATGTTACATAAGCGTATAGGCCACCGGAGGCCGAGCCGCCCGTGACTATCTACATAGCAATCGGACTATACAATGTTTGTGTGCAGCACACGCTGCTGGTGGCGGAGGTGACGGAGCAGCTGCGCGCGCGCTTCCTGCCCTCACCCGTCGTCATCAAGAAGCGCATCGAGGGGCTCATCGAGCGGGAGTACCTCGCGCGCACGCCCGACGACCGCAAGGTCTACACTTACGTCGCATAGGTGCGTCACACACACAACAACAACAACTACTACTACTACCGTACACTATACCCACTACCCACACACACAGACCGATGTTTGTATACACTCCGTTGCATTCTCCTTAAACCGAGTCTCCTGCACTAAAACAATACACAAAACATGGTTTCGCTACACATTTAGATCTGTGTCAATTGGGTACTTGACTATTTTTATATACAGGACTATTTATTAGTTTATCCTAAACATGTAAAAAATATTTCGTAATTTATTTCCATATATTTAGTTTAAAAAAGCAAAAACTATTATGTATAATTTAATTTGCCGCCAAAACACTATCTGTTAACTGTAGATACGGGTGACGTCATCTTTCCTTATCATAGATACAAAATCGCCCATTAATAAAATATTGCGGAAATAACATGTATGATTTCAAACTAAAAAAAACGGGTCAGATATTTCGCCGATCAGATATTGATTGTCGATCACATCCGCATTGAAATTAGGTTGAACTTTAAACAAAAATACGAAAATAATATACCAAATTACCTGGCAGTATCACTTTGGATCTTAGGTCTTAGGCCATTGTGGAACAAAAATGAGTAATATGACATCATGCATCGTGATTGGTCTTTACAGTCACGTGACTCACAGATAATTAAGTATTTAAATTACTAAAATAAAATTATCCTTGGAGTATTTTTAATAAATTCCTATTGCACAGGTTATTTCGACGATTAATCTATGTTCCTACAGAAATTCATTGATATTGGTTACTACAGTCAAGTACCCAATTGTTACGTGAGCAGGAGACAACGAAAATCATTGTTTTGTGCAGGTGTTTTCGTGTTTTGTTTCGAGTCGAAAAAAACAGATGTAGGAGACGCGGCTTTGCTGACTATATTTTACGAAACCCGAAGATATTACACTCATGCTATTTGTAAAAAATATTGTAAATATCAGTATAGCTCAAACGGGCTTCTTTTTTCGTGTACAATTTTATTATTGTGGTTATTTTCCTGTCGTGATGTAGCTGTCTAAATTAAACATTTTCTTTTATAATTGCAAAGTTTTATTACGCCTCTCGAACCCATATTCCTGACAGGGCTCGCGGGCGTCGCGCGTCAATTTAAAATGAGTTTTATTTGCAGGCTAACACACACTCAAGATTGTTAAGTCCTTGAAGGGGATGCCAAGTTAGAAGTGATAGAAGTAACAAAGTATTTAAATTATTTCAAAATAAAATTATTAGTTATTATCAAACAGTATTTTATTTGAAGATAATAACACAGAAATAAACTAAAATTACATATATGTTGGTACAATGGAAATACGATTTATTGGAAGGAAAAAAGAAATCTTTTGGTAAATTTATATCTAAACTAGCTTTTGCCCGCGGCTCCGCACGCGTATTTTGTAGGGCCAACGGGAAAAACTTTTGATTTGTCGATCCGCCCTGTCGTTTTAGTCTAAATATGGGCGACCCAGCTATCGATTTTGAAGTTAATCGGCCCAAATACAAAGAAAAACAGAATGGCGGCCACTTTTGACAGGTTTGAGAGCGATTCTGTCGTTCGAAACCACAGCGCGAATCAGATATCAATTTTGAAGTCAATCGGCCCAAAAACATAGAAAAACAAAATGGCGGCCACTTTTAACAGATTTGACAGCGGTTCTGTCGTTCCGAACCACGGGGCGACCCAGATATCGATTTTGAAGTCAATCGGCCCAAAAACAAAGAAAATCAAAATGGCGGACACTTTTGACAGGTCTGACAGCGGTTCTGTCATTGGGAACCACGGGGCGACTCAGATATCGATTTTGAAGTCAATCGGCCCAAAAACAAAGAAAAACAAAATGGCGGACACTTTTGACAGGTCTGACAGCGGTTCTGTCATTGGGAACCACGGGGCGACTCAGATATCGATTTTGAAGTCAATCGGCCCAAAAACAAAGAAAAACAAAATGGCGGACACTTTTGACAGGTCTGACAGCGGTTCTGTCATTGGGAACCACGGGGCGATTAAGATATCGATTTTGAAGTCAATCGGCCCAAAAACAAAGAAAAACAAAATGGCGTCCACTTTTGACAGGTCTGACAGCGGTACTGTCATTCGGAACCACGGGGTGACTCAGATATCGATTTTGAAGTAAATCGGCCCAAAAACAAAGAAAAACAAAATGGCGGCCACTTTTGACAGGTCTGACATCGGTTCTGTCGTTCGGAACCACGGGGCGACTCAGATATCGATTTTGAAGTCAATCGGCCCAAAAACAAAGAAAAACAAAATGGCGGCCACTTTTGACAGGTCTGACAGCGGTTCTGTCGTTCGGAACCACGGGGCGACCCAGATATCGATTTTGAAGTCAATCGGCCCAAAAACAAAGAAAATCAAAATGGCGGCCACTTTTGACAGGTCTGACAGCGGTTCTGTCATTGGGAACCACGGGGCGACTCAGATATCGATTTTGAAGTTAATCGGCCCAAAAACAAAGAAAAACAAAATGGCGGCCACTTATGACAGGTCTGACAGCGGTTCTGTCATTCGGAACCACGGGGCGACTCAGATATCGATTTTGAAGTCAATCGGCCCAAAAACAAAGAAAAACAAAATGGCGGCCACTTTTGACAGGTCTGACAGCGGTTCTGTCGTTCGGAACCACGGGGCGACTCAGATATCGATTTTGAAGTCAATCGGCCCAAAAACAAAGGAAAACAAAATGGCGGTCACTTTTGATAGGTCTGACAGCGGTTCTGTCGTTCGGAACCACGGAGCGACCCAGATATCGATTTTGAAGTCAATCGGCCCAAAAACAAAGAAAATCAAAATGGCGGCCACTTTTGACAGGTCTGACAGCGGTTCTGTCATTCGGAACCGCGGGGTGACTCAGATATCGATTTTGAAGTCAATCGGTCCAGAAACAAAGAAACAAATTTTCAACCCCTATTTCATCCCTTTGTAGGATAAAAATATATCGCACCCCATTTCTGTCCTTAGGGCTAAAACTATCCTCATACCAACTTTCTTAAAAATCCGTTCAGCGGTTTCTGGATTCCCATAAAAACTTTCATCCCCTATTTCATCTCATTAGGGGTTGATTTAAAAAAGTAGCCCGTTTGTGTCTTTAAACTCAAAGATATGGACTATCCCATACCAAATTTCATAAAAATCCATTAAGTGGGCCTAAAATTCCTATACAAACGTTCATCCCCTATTTCATCCCATTAGGGGTTGATTTAAAAAAGTGGCCCATTTGTATCTTTAAACTCAAAGGTATCCACTGTCCCATACCAAATTTTATAAAAATCCATTAATTGGACCTAAAATCCCCATACAAACTTTTAACCTTTATTTCATCCCTATAGGGGTTGATGAAAAAAAATGAAGTACCCCATTTTAATCCCTAGGGTCAAATGTATCCTCATACCAAATTTCATCAAAATCCATTAAGCGGTTCCAAAATTCCCATACAAACTTTCATCCCCTATTTCATCCCTTTAGGGGTTGATTTAAAAAAAATAAAGTACCCTATGTCCGTCCTTGGGGTTAAAAGTACCCACATACCAAATTTCATCAAAATCGGTTCAGCGGTTTAGACGTGAAAACGCCACAGACAGACAGACAGACAGACAGACAGACAGACAGACAGACAGACAGACAGACAGACAGAGTTACTTTCGCTTTTATTATTTAGTAAGGATGTGGATTGCTAGCGTATTCGAAGACTGCAGGCTTAGTGATATCTATAAAGCTTATATCTATGGTAATAACTGTTGACAAAATATTATCTATAGTAAAACTCTTGTTGCCTGTGATTACTTGCTGTTTTACTGATAAAATTTTCCATCCTTTTTCATTAAGATTTGTAAATGCGAAAGACAATGCTAACTTTGTAATAACATTGTAACAAAGTAATTTATCTGATTTACTATCAACTTTACCATACACTGGTATTGTTTGTGAATTATTATTATTACTCAAAAATATCCATTCAGTATCACTATTCTGAGGATTTCCGTAAGCAGAAACGGCTATTGTTTCATTTAAAAACAGAAACTTTTGTATATTGTCTTGCATGTCTTTACAAACCTCGTTGTTTTTAAATCGTTTTCTATGGTCATACCTACATTTAATTCTTTTGTTTACACCAAATATTATAAAATTATCGGTAATGTTTCGGATGAGGCACTGTCCATTTCTGCTTTCAGGAAGAGATAAGTAGTTATTCCCGACTTTTCTATTATTATGAAAGTTTCTTGTGTAATTGCTTTGGACCCGGGAAATAATGACCCTGTGACCTCGTTGATATCCTGGATTTCCGCTGTATTGCACGATTTCATCTATTGATGTATTGGTCAACAAAAATCTGACCCTTATCTTTTGCGACATATAGGGCCCGACCGATATGTTTTGAACGTACATTTTTATCGTCGCGTTCACAATATTGGTTTTGTGAGTATTAAATGTATAGTCCAGCATTAAAGGAACATTTGTGCATATGGACCCTGTGCATGACGGCTCATGTAAACTCTTATTATAGTATTCGCACACAAAGTCATTGCAAACAAAAAATATCCAGTTTGCGCAGTAGAGTGAAGAACAGTTCTGAAACAAATGATTGATTGAGATTAAAAATGGATTCAAGTAGTATATAATAATTATTGTAATATAATAATACTCTGTAATCACTTTTCTTATTACCTGTCCTTCCCCCACTTACTATGTAACATTCTATGTTACAGAAAGGGTTCGACTTAGCTTCTACGGCCCGCCGCCTGCTAGACGTCAATCCCCTCTAAATAATCCAGGAGCGGGGAAATAGTGCTCAAAAACCGCTTTACCCGACCTGAGATTCGAACCCTGGTTCACACTTCACAGCCCACATAATATGCTGCCCTTAGCCCAAGTTGACCATTCTATAAACACTACTTTGTTTCATGGATATGTGTAGTATTTTCTTTCTTGGGTCGAGCTAACTCCGCGCCGATAAGCCTCAGTACCCAAACGACGTCTACGATATAATCTTAAATTCAATGCCTTCACTTACCAAAGAAGAACTATTCATAGAAATATTCGTAGCACTTATAACTTTTGCTTGTTCTGCTAAATTATAAATATGGAACATTTCAAGATCATCGAATTTTACAATGCAATCAATTTCTTCATCCTTGAAAAATTCAAGAGGTTTTCTTTTACTACAGTATTTGTTTATGAGTGGACATGGTAATTCTGAAACAAGGAAATGACGTCTCAGTAAAAATATGTGCACAAGCATGTCACTTCTTCCTCCTAGCTGCCAAAATGTAATATAAAATGAATACCAACCCATATGAAAAATTGATCCATTTTTGAGAAGCCATACAGGATCACCAATTTTATAGATAGTTTTGGTAAACTTCTGTTCATTCCTCAAACTGTTGTTATGTCGCCATTTAAAATATTGATGAGGCTGTGATTCCTGATTGTGGTAAAAATATTATGGTTTAAATCTCAAACAGCAAAACAACTTGCTTTAACATTATCTATACTTACTTTCTTATGGTTGATCGGTCGTTTTTCAGGCAGATTTACTTTTACAATACAAAACATATTGTCAAATATATTATTCCTATATCGCTCACTGTTGTGAAATAAATAAGAATGACACACGCCATCTTTTTTGTTTATGGATTTATTCAATTTGCTACATTGGAACATATTTTGATCTTCAGCGGAGCAATCATTATCACAGCAACAATTTATGTCGCAAACTTCATACTAGAATAAACAATATCATTAATTATAAACATTATAAGAAAAACAACATTACTGAATTATAAAGGGGTACTCACTAACATGTTACAGTTGCAATCTTTAATAATTCCTCTTGATTTTATTTCTGGCGTAATGGTTGTTGGGTTTACACTTACAGGAAAATTTATTTCAGTGATATTTTCAATCTCAGTACTCGTCAAAAGATCTGTAGTAAAACTGTATTCTGTTGTTGAAATATTTTCATCATAAAATATATCCATTATTGTGCTAATCATTTCTGTACTAAGTTGTGATTGAATGATCCTTGAAGTTTTATTATATATATTTTTCTTATTTATTTTAGTATTCCTTACTTTCCTAAGTTGAGTACTATTATTTGTAATATCAACAGTCCCATTTGATACAGCTACATTGAGATTTAGTGTTCCTTTATCTTCTAATCTTTCTTGGATAAAATCCATGACACAAAATTGTATGAATATGGACAAAATGGTGAAGCTAAAATAAGTTAATATTTTCATATTGTTATTTATATTCTACGCCAAAATAAGAAAAATTTCTGAGTACAACATCAATTTCTAAAGTTATGTGGCCTTTCGATTCTGTTTTCAGTTTAAACCTGCAATACAATAATAATTAATACCTCTATATAATAATAATTTATATAGAATAAATAACTAATATTCATAGAAATATTCGTAGGACTTATGTATGTAACTTCAATAGACTCATATCACAGGAAAAGGATTATTTAAAAAACCTTTTTACCTGACTACCCTCCTGAGGTCTCGGGTTCGATCCCCGGGTCGGCCAAAGTGATATTGGATTTTTCCATATGAGCCCGGAGTCTGGAATTTGTGCCCGATATGGCGATAAACTCGCCCTCTATTACATCTGGGACGGAACTAAGCTCGGCGAAATGTGGGTGTTCTAGTTCACTAGTGCGCCTCAACCTACGCCTTCTGGGATACAGGTGTGAGCTTATGTTATGTTTTTTACCTATTGGTGCCTAAATTAATAATATCAGTTTCGAGAAGTTGAGATGATCCTCCAAGAAAGTAATGGCGAATTCTGTCAATCAAAGTAGTTGGCGAAGGCGCCCAGCAAGGAACTTGTACAACATGATGACCCGGTACAGATGGCAACACAGAACATCCATACCCAACTATCCACGATCGTCCAAGATTATCTAAACAGCTCACTTGCAAGATAATTTTTGGCCAACCTGTAAAGATGTGGGGAACATAAAAGTAAGAAGGGATTGGTTTGAAGAGGCACGCGCAGTATATCGCCTTACTTATGGACCGGCTTAAAAAAAGTCCTAAAACAAATGCACTTGTATTTTTTTATGTATGTTACGTACGCGATATCTCCCCCAAATATGGACCGATTTTCAAGATTCTTTTTGTGTTCGATAGAGCTTATTCCAAGGGTGGTCTCATATTTATCACGAGCAGATAGATTTGAAGTCGGACCGTTAAGTTATTTCTAAATTCTATTCACAATCCTTACTCCAAAATAAATTTAGAATCTGTTCTGAGAAGTAGGATTTGGGAGGTAAATTTTGGTGAAATTTTAGACTAGTCTGTAAAGTGTTACTTAAATATTGGATATTTAAATATGTAGATACTGCATAACGAAAGCAATGTTACGTCATACTTACCAGCTTGGAAAAAATGTCTACAAAACAAAGAAAAATAACAGGAAATTTTAATTGATTTAATTGAGAGGTAAATGACCTGTTTTTATCTTACCCTGTATTCCTTTCGTGATGTAATGTATGTCAAAAGGATGAGCCCATACAACTTTTCGAGAAGGAGAATTTTTTCCTGAAACGGTCTGGCCTTCAGGAGACCCCGAAACGAGTGTCCAATTTGGACCTTAAACCAAGATGTAAGTATTATCTATGTAAAGTGTAACTCAAATATTGCATATTTAAATATGTAGATACTGCACAATGAAAGCTATCACAACTAACATCATACTTACCAGCTTGGAAAGAATATCTACAAAATAAAGAAAAATTTCCTGGGAAATTTGTAGTGCCTTGCAACTGTCCCAATAAATGCAACTCAGCCATGAAATAGCAACTTATTTTGGCTTTCCATACCTAAATAGCATAATAATTCAGTAAGTACTTATAATTAATTAAAAGGATTAAATTCACTGGTAAAAACTTAAATCGCAGGTTTAATTAATCAACATTTTAGTATATTGATATCACTCTGTGTTGTTGTTAAATGTTGCTATGGTTACATAGCTTTTTATTTTTCATCAGAAATAGTGGAGAAAGGAAAGTTATTCCGTACAGTACAGACGTCATGTTTATTGTTTTGGAAATTACGTCCTCAACATAGCGCTCCAGTCGCGTCTTGGTTATGGGAATTCCAATACGACTGTGTATCAGTTTACGTCATAGAGAATAATCTAAGGTTTACACATACTAAATATATAACCACACGCCTTTATTTCCGAAGAGATAGGCAGAGATGCACTAGCAAACTAGAAAACCCACATTTCGCCGAGTTTATTTCCACCTCAGATATGATACACTTCACACAAATTCCAGACTTCGGTCTGATACTGTATTGGAAAAACCAATATCACTGCCCAAACTCGATCGAACTCGAGACCTCAGAACGACAGTCGTGCTGAAATACAACTAAGCCACTGAGGCAGCTTATACTCTACGATACTACTGAATGCCTTTGCCAAGTACGTAACTTTAATTCATAGGTAGATACTGATGCATTTTGAGCGGTATGGTGTGCTTTGTTTGACCAATCATTTTATTTACTTAAAAATGTATGGCTGCGTTGTATCTTAGAAAAAATAAAACTGATTGAAAATTTAACTTTTAATTCTTTCTTACACTTATAACATAACATGTAGGTAACACTTGACAATAATAATAACATGAACATTTATGAAGGCACAGTGCAGGCTGCACGGTGTTGTATCGGTGGAGTGGGTCACAGGTAGGGCTGCCAGCCCGGGAACAGCCTGCACAGGTTGTTGTGGTCGGTGGCCCGCTGCAGCAGGCGCGCCACGTGTCCCGGCACGGCCACGGCCGCGGCGCCGCCCTCGCTGCCGCCGAGCTTGCTGCTGACGGTGAGCAGCGCGCGCGTCGCCAGGCTGCTGTTGCCGCCGAGCCCGCACAAGTCTAACACAACACGACCATTATACTACTTGACACACTCCGTGGGTTAGTAGCCGGCCGTGAAACGTGGACCACGGGTTCGATTCCCGAACCGACACAAATGTTTGTATGACCTACAGGTCTTTTTTTCGGGTTTGTTATATCTAATGTGGGTTCAGAAATGTGTGACTGTTGAATGTATGATTATTATAATATTACCACACTATATTGAAACTGTATTGTGGATATCAGGTACTACGAGAGCCTTACGGTCCTACAGCAATCGACTCGACACGAATGTGTATCTGCGGATCACACAAACATTTTTCTCGGTGCGAGAATCGAACCCACCGGTACTATACAAAAATAAAGATCTAATGACAATTTATGAGGAAACATTAGCAATTACATAACAAACAACACAAACCTTAGTAAAGATTAAGATATTATTATCAACTTACTGGTAGCACCGTTATCTCGAACGCTGGGGGCGTTTTGTCGAGCTGTAGTGACAGTCCACGTGTACAAAGGATCGCATAATAGCACCTCTAATATTGTCAATAAGGTCTCTTGGTTATTGCGCAATAATTGCATAGTTTTTTCACAGCACCTGCAACAAATTTTGATAATTTGTTTTTAAATTGTCCCTGCGGAAACACCTCCAACTATATATATATAACTAACGATAACGATAACGATATATAACAACTATAACGATAAGGATAGATACTGCTGTTTTGTCGCTTTTATAGACGATCTTTTCGGGGACTTCATATAATATAATAGATGAATTACGCTCAAATATATCACGGTCATAACGAAAGTGACTCAATACATTTTTTTTTATTATGAATAATTATTTAGTATAGCACCGATAGCGAGCGCGTAAAGTAAAAAAAATAATGGCTATAATATTGCTTGAAACGTTATTAAAAATTAATAAGTCTGTTTTTAGATTAATTAATTACTCATACTCATATAGCAAACTTGGTAAAAACTAAGAATAATTTTTTTTTTCGGTAAACGACTAATGTGTTCTCTTCACCTTCTGAATATTCCCTCGACGCCACTCGCTCCGAAACCGGCGATCATATCTTGTGTCAGTCGAAAAGGCACAGTTTCGGGTGTATGTAAAGTTTTGCCTTGATCAAATGCAATACCTGAAATAATAAAATATTTGTAAAAGTTTTGTAACCCAAATCAACCCAAATTTTCATACTGAGAAAAAATATTTTACATTACCAAAATCAATGTGAATAACTTCTGCAGTTCTCTTATCGATTAATATATTCTGTACGTGTCTATCGCCCAGTCCGAGAATGTAACCCACCATGGAAGACGTACTCACGCTAAAATAAAAACCCAATGAAATTTTATTATTATTGAACAGTCGGAGATGGCACATATATACATATGTTACATAAGCGTATGGGTCACCGGAGGCCGAGCCGACTGTGACTATCTACAACCAACGAAAATATTTAATGATGTATCGACAGACACACCTCTAATAGATATAACCAAAATTATTGTCATTAAAATTGGAACAGACCTCGTCAAACATTTTAGCGCTCTGAAGTTAGTCACTTCATACGCTCTCCGCGAGCTGTCAGTTGTCGCTCGTGAATTGACTTGTGGATCACTTCAGAACAGATAGAAAGTTTGACGAGAAATGTATCAGATGTAACGCCATCGACCGATTCAGCGATACTATTATACAGCGATATACTTAAAATTAATTTTCACAATACTTTACGAAAAGTTATTTTTATGTTCATGCATTCTCTTACAATATCTATTTAGAGCACCATCTGTGTATTTCACATTTTATTTACGGAAACACATTTTTATACCTTTTTGTGTAGGCTAAGCGTCTCTCATACCACGTCACTGGATTAAGATAGTTTTCAGTAAAGAAATAATGAAATACTGGTTTAAACTCCTTCAATATCCTCGAAAATACAGCTAACTTCTCCTTATTACTCTTTCTTGCGTCGTGGCATTCTGCCATTTTCTTTCGCGCAGCGTGACTGGTTATATCCTATTAAAACAAATTTAAATAAATAAAATAATTATAGAGGTCCGTTATTATTCCCCAATTACACAAAATATTGGCTTGATTTCAATCAAATACTTGTTATTAGATTGCTTAGATGTTTGGCATATATTATGTAAAAAAAAGATTTCTCATCTAGTTTTAAAAACTATGATGTTCACATCCAATACACAGGCGCATCTCCTGCACCTGTTTTCTCGAAACAAATACATAAAACAGTAATTTTCGTTGTCTTTTGCTGATAGAATAATGGATAGATAAAAATGTGTAGTGAAACCATTTTTTGTGTAGGTGTTTTGTGTGATGTTTGTAAGGGTTAATAAGGGTCTTAGCCCCTTATTCATAACAACTTAGAAGAGTGTAATAAGACCGCAATATGCCAATATCCAAATTTGTTAACTCATTTGCCAATACCGATAGGCAAAATTAGAATATAATAATTATTTTTGGAAACTTCACTGGTTTAAGTGCTGTTTTAAGTGTACTCATTCACACTCATACTCTTACGTAATAATTAAATACTGTTTGTTTCCTTTACTCAATAAAATAAAAAATAAAATAGTACGTTTCATAAAAATATTCATAATCGTTCAATTTTCTTATAGTCTAGGACCCCATCTAAGATTGATATCTATTTTTTATTGATTGTTTCCAGCCAAGACTTCCTATTTGTTTCAAAGCTTGCCAGATATAAAAATAATGTTTTTTTCTGTACCCAGCAACATTATATTCGATTAACATATTTTAGTTCTCTTTTAGCTAAAGTAGAGGCTTAAAAAAGCATTTTTCACAGTAGGCAGCGGCTGGGCTGTGTCCCTGGCTTTGCCGATGGGCGGTAACCACTTACCATCAGGTGGGCCGTCTGCTCGTCTGCCTTCTCATGCCAATAAAAAAAAAGTAGGGTTATACTTTGAATAAGACCATGATTTGATTATGAATAAGGGGGTTAGTGCTACAACGGTGAAGGAAAACATCGTGAGCAAAACCTGCATACCCGAGAATTTCTCCACAAGAATTTCGAAGGTATGTGAAGTCTACCAACCCGCATTAGGCCAGCGTGGTAGACTAAGGCCTAACCCCTCTCACTAGTAGAGGAGGCCCGTGCCCAGCAGTGGGACAGTAATATTACAGGGCTAATATTATAAGGGGGTTAGTGTATAGCCATTATTTATTTGAGTGTTAATAACTGACCTGAGGTCGATACCGTGCGTGTGCGCCGCTGGTGCCGGCACCCACGAGGTACGCGCCCAGCGGCACCGTGCCCTCGCACCACTCCAGCACTCCGGACTGGCGCGACATCGGCACCACCTGCTCGAGAATATGTTTTAAAATATATATTTGGAAAATCTTCTTGTCTCCCTCCATTGTGGAGTCGGGGCGACACACTTTTTCAATTATAAATAAATACACCCAACAGCATCAATATCATATACCCTAGATGCACAGTTCTTTGCAAATATCGTCCTAAAAAGTGGTCTCAGGAATAAAACAAAGAAAAAGATCACAAATTCGTATTAAATCAAACACAAATACAACCTTATGCACGTGTTATAATGTAGCTTTTTAAACGAAATGATCAAGCGTTCTTAAATTCGAATTTTCAAATTTAGAATTCTATCGGCGTCCAACTGTAAGGAAAAGGAGTGCTTAAGCACTTCTTTGCTGTCCCATTTTCCGAGCGTCAACTGTGCATCTAGGTTAATAATATATCGATGGCCAACAGTCACACCTGGTCCTGACCCTACACTAGGTATAACCTGTATGGTGGATGTAAGAGACTATGAGAGACTCTCGGTCTCACAACACCCAAACTTGAAACAAATATCTGTGGGCCACACAACCATTTGTCTCAATGCGGGAATCGAACCCGCGACCTCTCGCTTTACAACCGGCTACTCGCCCGCTGCGCCACGGAGGCTGTCGAAATTATATCGCAGAAAAGATCCAGCTTTAATTTTTACGACTAGCTCCCTGCCTAATGTCAACCCCACTCTGGGCGATTCGGTTCAGAGGAAATCATCTTAGAAAAAAAACAGCTTTGCCCTACCTGGGATTGAAATCAGAACCTCCTGATATAGCCGCAATAGACTGCTACTAAAGGCGACGAAATTGATTGATGTCAATGTAAAATGACACAGAATTCGTAATAAGGAATGTTGTTTCAGCCTCAGTGCGATATGTTACCTTGTATGTACGTATTAGGAGCTTATTTCTGCTTGTTACCGGATCCTTCTCAAGAAGAGTATTAACTATGTTGAATACTTGCTGCATCACTGCATCTTGTCTCATATCGTCTTCGCCCTGAATAATATCAATATTATTCAAATAAGTGCAACAATTCGGTTTTTCACTACTTTTAAAAATATATTTTATATGAACTTTACGTCATCTAAAATATAGCACAAAAAGAAATATTGAAATTTAAAAAAAAAGTTATAAGCCTTTGAAGTTTCGTGTAACCTTCAAACTGCAGGCGTGAGAAGCATCAAGATATTCACATCGCCGCCATAAGTACGTGCGTAGGAAAGGGATAGCAAGATACCCCACTACGGCCCCACTCTTGCTCATTGCAGAATTATGTTATTAAAAAAAATTTATATGAATTGCATTTATATTTTTTATATAACATTAAAATATGAATTGCTGCCTCATTTTGCAATTTGTGCTCGATATGGCGATAGGCTCGCCCCCTATCACATCTGGGACGGAACTAAGCACGGCGAAATGTAGGTGTTCTAGTTCGCCTTTGCCTATCCTTTCGGGGATACAGGCGTGAGCTTATGTTATGTTTTGCCTCATTTTTCAATCAATTTCTATGCAGTTTTTACAGAAGGGTTTTATTTTGCTATTACATATAAAAATGTGTATAAAATCCAACTTAGTCAAGTACCCAATTAACACGTTATACATTAATAACAAATTTCATGTAAGTATATACACACACCTTAACTAAAAGAATTCTCTTCAATCCAGTGGAATCGGTGCAATGTATCTTCTTCGGACAATTTATACCGCCCACTAGTTCAAATGTGTTTTCAAACGAATGAATCGCTGGAATAAGAAAAGTATTGGCAACGTTATAGACTTAAGCTATTTCCCCACCATGTAGCATAGCCATAAGACACCCCATGGTATTAAAAATACGAGATCTATGAACGCTGATACAATAAAAATACTTCTTCTTCTTCTTTCCTATTTTGGCCGTGTCGAGACAAACGACAATTTCACTAATGTCGTGGTCGTAGATTTTATTTTTAAAACTAGAATCAAGGTGTAGGAAGCAAACGTACGGTAGAAAAGAAAAAAAACGGTACTTTGCCTTTTTGCGTTTAGTCAAGAATAATCGAAGGATTTATGTATGAAGTAAGATGTTATAAAAATAAGGATTGGAAGTATTTTTAGAAACAACAAAGCTAAAAAGAAAGAAAAATACACAAATAATATGACATATGACAACACCAGATATGGAAATTGGAATGGGTATTATTTTAAGTAAGATAAGAAAACGAATACTGATAGTCAATAGACTCAAATGATAGCAAGAATACGTGGGCCATGACTCTATTACCAGATCACATACGAATATTATTACGTTCAATAAAATGAATAAGCACATGAATAAAGGAATTTTCAACTAACGTCAGAAGGAAGGACATGTTAACTGGTCTATTGGAAGGGAGACAGTTGTACAGGGAGTGACGGAGATTAGCCCAATTAAAAAATAAATGATCCACTTCCTCTAACCCACATTTGCACAGATAATAAAATTACACTTACAAGCCAAGTGGTCATAGCGACAGTCGCTCCTCACCGGTATGGATACTGTCGGTACAGGAATCATGTTTAATTTGCTAAGCTTTCGTATATTCTCCGCGTTTGGTATTTCTTGTTTTATAATTTTTGTCGTGGGTTTGTAGTTCGCGAAACTTATCGTTGCTGGAACAAAGAACATGTAAATATACATAGGCCTATGCCCACGCCTGTATTACCGAAGGGGTATGCAAAAGCGAACTATAGAACAGGAACACCCACATTACAGTCCAAGTATGAAAGGGGTGAGCCTATCGTTATATCGGGCACACACAGCAGACTCTGAGCTGTGGCCCGAGCAGAAACATTTCTGACAATCGTAAATGTATTCAAGCTCGATACGCGTCTATGAAATATGTATGAAATATGAACCAAATGTCATCAGTGCGCAGCTAGCTCGAATACATTTACGATTGTCAGAGATTTTCCTGCTCGGACCGCTGATACTGAATTGAAAAATCCAATACCATTTTGCCCGACCATGAACCGAACTCAAGACCTCAGGGATCGGTAGTCGTGCCGCACACGCAATATATTAGTAAAACTTACTATTTAATAATATAATTCAAAATTTTCATTGGTCTTTATCACATATTTGGAGATTCCTTAAAATATTTCCATATTATGTAAACATATTTTTCTATATCGAACGATTGCATAATTTGCGACACACATAAACGTTTTAATCACTATAGCTTGGAGTATAGACAATTACTAGAGCATCGACATATGAACATAAATATTTATATTGTTTCTATGTATCTTACCGTCACACATCTTCTCCATTTGCGATATGATGGCAGCTAATTCATCACTCTCTTGTGAAAGTTCCTTCACAATAGCTTCAGCGGCAAGGACACGTGGTTCTTGATTACGAATCTTTGGTGCGTTCCTTTTACCACTGCCACTAGCGTTCAAAATCACTTTGTCCTTATCAGAATTTTTTAAGCTAAATAGTATCGGTAATGTATGATGGGGATGTTCGATGGCGCATCTCTCTGAAAATATAACGATATTCATTAAAAATAATTAACTAGTAAACAACCTTAAAAAGTAAAAAAAAATCATTACTTATAATTCTTTTTAGATTGTTAGCAAAATCAGTTTTTTCATTCGAGATTCGAGGAGCCAACTGGGGCAAGACCGTTATGAATTTCCTTGACGGTATGTCATGCAGCATGCACGCGAAGGAACCGTTGTTTGGCTCTTCAAATTCAAAGCAAGGATTGTCGAACCACAATGATATAACTCGGAACACAGACAGGTTATTTTCTTCGCATTGCTTCAGAGACAGTAAGTAATATCTACAAACAAATCATAATATTAATATCACGGTTATACTTGTAATCTAATATATGAAGGTTATTCACGTTCGTTTTCCCAAAGATATAAACAAATATATATTTTTGTAGTTCCATGTTTTTTTATAATATGGCATAATTTAAGTGTATTACATTTGGCAATTGTGTGTAATAGACCAATCATAGGTTGCGGTAGTCTTACAATGAAATCAGAATTAACAGATCCTAAAAACAAATAATTATCTGCAAAGAGGTTAGATATTTGTTTACATTTCTGGAGTAAGACACGTGAATACACTTTAATTCGTTGGGTTTCATTATTTATGACTGGTCCATTGATACTCAGAGTCGATCGCGATTGGTCAGCAGCAAGTATAATCATAAACTTGCTTTAACCACTCGATACCCGCGACTCGATCTTTGCTAAAATCTGTAAGTATTGTATTAAGATCTACTCAATCACAACATGCCCACACTAAGCACATAGTTAGTTAAGTTAGTCGTTCAATGAAAAATTGGTTTTGGCCCAACAGGAAAATATTCATAAAGTCTGGATCAAAATGTTGATCAGTTATTGTCATACTGCTCTCGCATAATTAATATGTTTCAAAACTCCCAGGGATTATTAAAAAAAATACAATTTGTTTCATAAAATTAAATGCGTGTTTTACCTCATCGCCAACTGTAAGTAACTTTGTTTTTCCGCCTTAGTATTGGCAATCTCAGCTTCATCAAGTTCTCTGAATCTGTCGTTGACAAAAAAAGCTTTTCTCTCATCCCTGTAACAAACGGTAATTTCCTAAATTTCATTTCCTAAACTTTTGAATACTCTCCCTTTTATAGTAGAGACTGGCTAACAAGCATGTGAGTCACTTGATATTAAGTTATCTTCACAGCTCATAGACATTCCTTCTTTCTGCCTGGCGTTATCCCGGCCATCTGCCAGTGTCCGCCTTCCTACTAAGAGTTCAACTACGCCCGATTTTGAGCATAGCAAGCACAGCTCATAGACATTGATGATACCAAAAGAATGGGTGCGTTGCTAACCTTCAACGAAGAAAACGGCGTCTGAGAAGAGCAGGCTAGATCTGGCCCACTGGAAACCTCATTAATCGAACGAGCTGCCGCTTTAATTTAGCGTTTTGGAAGACAGTAGTATCAAATCGGTCAAACCGGCCCATTCGTTCAGTTGACATAAAGGCCTATCTCCCACATAGAAATACTACACAAACAATGTTTCTGTTTAGATACAGGTTGTCTCCTGCCCATAGGACAATGTACCACAGACAAAAATGCATAGCGAACCATGTTATTTGTAGTGTTTTGAGAAAAACCATGTACAGGAGACGTGCCTTAACTGCATACAGTGCTACCACAAAAAATCTGTGTTGTAATAAAATGATCGACTGCCTCGGTGGCGTGGTGGTATTTCGGTACGACTACGGTTCTGAGGTCTCGGGTTCGATCCCCGAGTTGGGCAAAGTGATATCGGATTTTTCCATATCAGCCTGGAGTCTGGAATTTGTGCCCGATATGGCGATAGGCTCGCCCCCTATCACATCTGGGACGGAACTAAGCTCGGCGAAATCTGGGTGTTCTAGTTCGCTAGTGCGCCTCTGCCTACCCCTTCGGGGATACAGGCGTGAGCTTATGTATGTTATGTAATAAAATGGAATGTAAAGTATTACTAGATACCTCGTTAATTCCTGCTGTGTTGATCTAAGCGACGACGCCGTTCCTTTCATGCTCTCTAAACATTTTACTTTATTTTCAAATATAGACGAATTCATATACGTAACAACCTACAACATAAAATATTGGAAAATAACGACGTTCTTCTGTAGTTAATAATTAATATGAAAACGACACGTTCATACATAGAGTAGTACCGTGCACAGGCAATTGGATACTTGACAAATTTTTTTAAATTGATTTTATACGAAATTTACGTCATCTAAAACATAAAACAGAAAGAAATATTAAAATACTCCCAAAAATAAAAAAAATATAAGCCTTTGTAGTTTGGTGTAACCTTCAAACAGCGGGAAAGAAAAGTACCAGTAAAATCACGTCACGGCCATAAAGGCGCGTACATTGGAAAGGGATAGCAAGACATCCCCACTACGCCCCCACTCTTGCTCATTGCAGAATTTAAAATATTAATTACTGCCTCATTTTTCAACGAATTTTGAAGCGGTTTTTATAGAAAAGTTTCTTTTTTGTTTTATTTGCTATTACATATAAAAAATTGTATGAAATGAAGAATGTAATTAGACTGAATGAGGCGTAAGAGGTATGTAAGGATCGTAGCTACTGGAAATCCGTTGTCTATGCCTACCCCTATGGGAAAAAGGCGTGAGTCTATGTATGTATGAAATGAAACATAGTTAAGTACCCAATTCTATTAGGGTAGACAAACAATTTACAAAATCCATTGTTTCAATTCTTACATCATGATTTAAAATCTTTTCTTTATTTCCTGAGATTTTTTTTGGTAGACAATATCTTTTTTCTATGTACTGCACGCCAATGAAATGCATATGCATTTACCGAAATTAACAATCGTTTTACCTGTTTATATTCAGCGTCAGCAAATTTAGCAACGTCACAATAGACTTTTAACCTCGTCTCTTCATGATCATCTTTGTTCAGTATGTCAAGGCTTCTCAATAAATACCTATTGATGATATCACTTGTGTTGTCACGTTTCGTGTCGGCCATCCATAATCCATACAGCCTTAAACAGTCAATAAAGATTTTGCCAACAAATGCACATTAAAGGCGCTTCTCCTGCACATGTTTTTTTCGAAACAAAACATAAAAAGCACCTACACAAAACAAGGTTTTTCAGTGTCTCCTGCTAGTGTAACATTTCTTTTTTATTTATTTATGTTTTGTGTAAGTGTTCTGTGTGATGTTTTAGTGCAGGAGACAGGGCTTATAATATAAAAAAAAATATTTATAACACTGGCAAACAAGCAGGTGGGTCACATGACCCACTGAACACACACACAGAAGATCACTTACTATCAGATGATACTTTCTTCCGCGTTCAACGTGCTTGTGGAACCAGCTTTCGGCGGCTGTGTTTCCTGACCGTTACGAGTTAGGGACCTTCAAGAAAAGAGCCTATATCTACCTCAAAGGCCGGCAACGCATCCATGATTCCCCTGGTATTGTGGATGTTTATGGGCGGCGGTGATCACTTAACATCAGGTGACCCACTTGCTCGTTTGCCCCCTCTTCTATAAAAAAAAAAAAAATAGACACCCAAGACACAAAAAGTGTCAAGGCTGCGTTGCCAACTTAAAAGGAGGGAAATAGTGATTGGGAAAGGGAGTGGGGAATTGGACCACCGGAAATCTCACTCACCGAACGAAAAGCAGCTGCGAACTACCAGTATACGTCGTTTTTTTTAGAAGATTCTATCTAAAATATGATCAAGCTCATCATCAGTACAATTTTATTAATTACCTCAAGAAAAAATCTGAAATAGAAATTCCAAGGTAGTGGGGCAGTTTGGACCGCTTGCTCCACGCACTCAATATTTTAAAATATGCTTTCATAATGAAATTAGAAGCGAATGGAAATTTTACCTCAAAGATATGGCATTAATTTTGGTGTTCATTGTTTGATTACAAGCCAAATTCCGAAGTAAAGACAGTGCGATCTCCTTGTGGCCCTTCGCCCATGATATTTCGCTTTCAGCTAAAATTACTTCTTCAGACGTTTTTATTTTTTTTACCATTGCCAAGAGACGTTCCGCCATTTGTATTCTATTGTTTGATAATCCAAGTTCTGAAAAATGTACAATAATCATTGTAGGACCTTCCAGAATCTTCCACAGATATAGCGGCAAGGTGGTATCAAAAAACAATCTTATCAATGTGTCGCATTTCGGTGCTCATCTAATATGTATATAATTATAAATTTGAACACTGAAATAACGAATTTACTATTACCTCGTGACAAATGTAGGTAAATGTAAATATCCCATCCATCCGATACACAAATATTTTATTATAAAAATAATTACTACATACCAGCATACTGTATCTGAAGAGAGGATATTTCATTGAATGACTCCTTAAACGTTTTAGCGGCATGTTCTAGTATCAAAACTCGTTGTGATATTAAAGCTTCAAGGTGTTTAAAGTCATTATAGTTTGGCAAATTTTTCACTTGCCATTTCACAAGAATTTCAGTCATCGTAGTCTTTTCAGTTCTTACGGCCAAGAAATCTTCAATGTCCGCAAGCAAGTGTAATTTACCCACAACTTTATACATATTTTGACAGTTGTCCATATTTAGATTTTGGCAGAGTATATGCACCGCTTGTTTGGATTTGTTTAAAATACGTGATATTTTGCGCTCAATAGCCGAAGAATTTTTAAGCGTAAGACAGTCTTTTAAACACACGTAATGCAACGCTTTCAGAAGTGAGTTGGGATTACAATTTGGTTGATTGCTCTTTATTTCTAGCTCGTTCGTATCCACAAACTCGCTCCAGTCCCCTAAAACATCACCAAAAGTTATTAAAGCAATGATATTATAATAAAACATACAGCTCATTTAATTACAGTTGATTTACGTTGAATCAACCTGATGTTTGTCCTTAGGATCAGAGCTTACTAAGTTTCATTGATATATTGCTAAATAACCTAGCTAAAAGCAATAAAATTTAGACTATTTTGCAAAAGATAATTCTATAAGTTGTTAATCATTACTAGCGCGTCATTTTATTCACTGCAACCGAATGACGAGACAAGCAAGCCCATAATACAAGCCGCTCGCCTGACAAGCAATACGACTACCCAAGAATAATACCAACACTGGCACTGCACTGCGCTCGTAACCGTAAAATATTAGTCTCAGAATTACCTGTAATAATGAGCATAAACCCCAGTCGCCTCCTTGGTCTTATGGCAGTATGTATGGGCTATGGACCAGGACGTCCTGAGTTCGATTCCCAGGTCGGGCAAAGCAAATTTTCTAGTAATTTTTCCCGGGACTGGATTCCCTTTGAAGGGGTTGACGTCAGGCAGGCGGCCGGTCGTAAAAACTAAGCTAAATCATTTCTGCAACATGCTTGAAAAAGTGTATTGTTAACCACACATTAAGGTGGGATAAGGGCAGGTAGAAAGAAAGAAAGAATGAGCATAAAATATATCGCGCAGCAGATGTATTAAAAAAAGTTACTTACCAAGGAACGACAAACATTCATATTTAATGTCATTAAGTTCTTGTTTCTCCGGCAGTGATTTGATATACTGTAACGCTAAGTGATGCATCCCGGACTTGTGTAGTGATCTGACGACGCCGTACTGCAGGTGCGGGTCCTTCTGTGGCCCGCACGAGAGCGCTATGTCGTGCAATAATAACGCGTCCGCGAACTGGCCCGTGTTGATCAGGTGTTTACGTTTCTCATCCTCAATCGTCAAGTGAGCAGTGCCGCATCCCTCGATGGCGTCCAACTCACCAATAGACACATAGCACTAAAAGGCATTCGTGGAAAATTTTATTTAAAATTAACGGACCGATTTCAAATCCGATCGTAACCAAATTATATGGGACCACCCTAGAAATAAGCTCTATCGAACACAAAAAGAATTCTGAAAATCGGTCCACATTTAGCGATCATATGGCGTAACATACATAAAAAAAATACAGACGAATTGAGAACCTTCTCCTTTTTGAAAGTCGGTCGAAAACACGATAGAATCCGTAAAAACTAAGTATATTTCAATGTGTAAAATTGTAATTAACCTAAGAAGTTATTTTATTTTAGGCCGACCCGTGACCACGAAGGCTGTAAAGCTTTCGAAACGTCGGGACTAAAAATAAAATGAATACTAAACAAATCACGAAAAAATCCGTAAAAACTACTTTTTCAAATCATTCTATTTAAAAATATATAGTTTTTATTGTTGACAAACATTTTTTTTGGTCTTGTTTACAATAAAAATTGAAAGGGTGAATAATCGATAATACTTTATTGAGACTTTCCATTCTAATATAGCATCATACCATACGAGAAAATAGGGTCGAACATACAGATATTCCAATTCATCTACTACTTCAATCTAAGCACTAATCTAAGTTGACTAGCATAGGTAATCTTTGTCATTGAGACCATTGTCATTACATTTCTGACATAAAATTCAAATAATATGTAGGGCGGGAATGAACGGCAGACGGGTGGAGTAAGCAAGACAAGGAGCTCTTTTATTTCATAGCCGGCTAATGGCCCATTGCGGCACGTATGCCATCCACACGTAATTTAATTACAAGAACACTTACCTTTCTAAATATCTGTTGCATATGTTCTCCACCGTCCAGATTTGTAGTAGATTCAGGTGAGCTCGGAGGCAAACCATTGTTTTTGGACATCGCCCACAGCTCTCCGTAGTACACTGCGGCTAAATTTTGATCGGCAACAGTCGCGGCCCACGACACTTTATCGTATTCCAATTTTAAGTAATTAAAATTCTCAAATGTTTTATTTGGCCTATAAAAAATAATATAATAAATCCTACTATAATCAAACGAATATTATAAAGGCAAAAGTTTGTAAGTGTGTGTATGTATGTATGTTTGTTACTCTTTCACTAAAATCAACTGATTGGATTTGATTAAACTTTACATTTTAGATTATACATCAGAATAACATAGGCTACTTTTTATCACGGAAAATAAATTTCCAAGCGAACGGAGCCGCGGGCACTAGCTAAAACTAAAGAAATCCCTTTGGGATACAGCAATGTGACTGTATTGGACCTGACGTCTGAAGTGGCAATATAATTATTGTGCAAGTTACTCGAAATACATTGGATGACTCCTGGGCAACTATAGTTGATATAGCACAAGTCACCACGTGGTCGTGGTCTGTTTAGATTTAAAAATATTGAGTACCGTCCTATCAGTTTCAACAACAAAAAACTAAGATAGCGACGCAATCTTTCTTTCGGCCTGGCGTTATCCCAGCCTAGTGCCAGGGTCCGCCTTCCTTTTTAAACGGTTCCACTACACCCGATCTTGAGCATTCTCCACAGTATCTCTCATATCTTCCTCCAAAACGTCCAGCCAGCGCTTTTTGGGTCTTCCATGGACGGACCTCTGGTACGATCTGGTCCAGACACTTGCAAACGATGTACTCTTATAGTTTTCTCAAAACAAGACCATACCATCAATCGACATTCTTGCAGTTTATCCGCCAGTCACGAATACCAAGACTACCGCGGATGCACACGTTACGTACTCGAACGAAGAAAGCGACACAATAACGCCCGAATAGTCAAACGCTACTCAACTTTAAGGGCTTCTTGCGTTGATTTTTGCATAAAATTTTGAAAGATAAGGCGGCCTCAAAGACATTCAGCATATACACGGGACAATAGCACAAAACTTGTGATCCAAAAGTTAGTGGTCATAAGTTGTTCAGTTTATTTGAAATATACGCGCGCCAGGCCGGCCAGCGTAACAATATTGAGAAAATAAACTTATATTACATGATTCTTAACCACATAAGCTCACGCCTGTATCCCCGAAGGGGTAGGCAGAGGCGCACTAGCGAACTAGTACACCCACGTTTCGCTGAGCTTAGTTCGTCCCAGATGTGATAGGGGGCGAGCCTATCGCCATATCGGGCACAAATTCCAGACTCCGGGCTGATATGGAAAAATCCAATATCACTTTGCCCGACCCGGGGATCGAACCCGAGACCTCAGAACCGTAGTCGTACCGAAATACCACCACGCCACCGAGGCAGTCTTAACCATTCACAAAACATTCTAGAGTGTAAATTGTAATAATCGCCCTCGCATTGTAATAACTGGTTGATAGCGGTACTGAAGTTTGAGATATTTTTTTGTATGGAAACTTGCTTAATAGCCCCTCTACAGTTAGTAATATTAAATCCCTTTGGCCTTAAACGACATAAGGCGACCTTAAGTGTATGAGCATTTGGCAGTATCTTATTTACCTCGATGTATAATGTGTTCTTTGCAGGCGTACAAAGTCAACAATCGCGAGCATGTATTCAATTATCATTTTGTGACAGTGGTCTAAACCGTCAAATGTCTTCGGACTAGCGAGAATGTCTCCACTGTTTTCTTTATCTTTAAACGACTGATCCCAAATGTATGTGAAGAAACTATTAATGTGCTGGCTGATAATGTCGATATATTTTTCCGTTGTGCAGTAAATTAATAATCCTATTAGAGCTGGTAAAATTTCTCTGCATGTGTCTGACTGAAATTAAAAAAACATGGCATGTCACATTTGAGTCCATCGGCCTAGATCTAAGTAAATATTGCAAGTAAAAAAAGGTAGGCATAAGTGAAATAGAGAACTAGAACATCCAGATTAGCCTCAGCTCATTTCCGTCCCAGATGTGAATTGCAATATGGCCGATAGGTGGCAAGCCTATTCCAGAAATTCACAAATTCCAGATTCCAGGATATCGAATGTATATCGAACCCGAGACCTCAGGACAGTAGTCTTACCGTGCAACACAAACAACGCCACTGAGCAAAGACATTTAACAGTATATAGACGGGACAAAAGCACACTTGTCATCCAAAAGTTATGACCTATGGTCATAAGCCGCTCACTTTATTTGAAATATACGCGCGCCAGGCCGGCCAGCGTAATAATGTTGAAATAAACTTATCTTACGTGATTCTTAACCATTCACAGAATATTCTAGGGTATAAATTGTAATAATTGCCCTTGCATTTTAATAAATTGTACATGTTGGTACCGAGGTTTGAATTCAATGTTTTTGTATAGAAACTTGCTGGATAGCTTCTATAGTTAGTAATAATAAATCTCTTTGCCACCGAGCCAGTCGTATCTCGGCTGCGGACACGAACTCAGCGGGCGTGGAGCGGCGGCGGCGCGGCAACGTACCGCTAGACCGGTCGTCGCGCCGCTGCCTTCGAGGCCAGTTCCATTTAAATCTATGCATTGAAACGCGCCGCTTTCCACGCCGCTGCCGCCGCCGCTCCGATCCTGCTGAGTTCGTGTCCGCTGCTTTACTTGCGATGTCTATATCTATATAGGTAAATTTTTGACAGTTTTTGAATGTCATAGAATCACATGCATACCTTCGACTCGCATACTGATTGTAAAGATTTCACATAATCTGTTCCTGTGTCGATAAACTTCAACAACGTGCATGTAACTTGTATCAACCAACTTGTGCTAGTTTTCGACGACTCATTTAAAGCCGCAGTGAATATTCCCTCGCTGTGACATGCGCAGTACTCGTCAAACTCCTTTGTATTGAAATTAATCTCGATCGGTACTAAGTTGTTGTTTGCAGAGGTTAACGACCTTAGTATTTGGCCATCAACAACGTCGAGTCCTAAAATTATAAAAAATGAATTCACCCAACAGTAATAATAATAAGTTTATATGTTTATATTGAACAGAAATATAACAGTATCATAGGGTACAATTGTATGTTGCTAACTGCAGTAGTTAAAAACATAACAGTCACACACATAATCCTGCCCCTTGACTTTTGACACACGATTCGATGTCGACTACGATTTGGTTTCATTTATTTACTTAAATTCCACCGAAATCAAGTTTAAAAGCGCGCTAATATCGCATTAGATTTGAGAACTTGTCATTTAGTAATTTTTAACGCGACATTAGTGTTTTGTGTGAATTTTTAGTCAATAAATGAAACCGAATCGTAATCGCAATCGAATCGAGTGTCAAAAGTTACCCTACTGAACTATGTTGAAGCTGTGTCGGGGGTATCAGAAACTACGAAGAACTTACGGTCCCACAACACCCGAAACTAATATTTATGGATCACACAAATCTTTGTCTCGGTGCGGGAATCGAACCCGCAGCCTCTCGCTTTACAGCCAACTACTCGCCTGCTGTGACACCAAGGCTGTCATTTGAAATATACATTATCAACCAGAAGACGCCCACTGTTGTACATAGGCCTGACCCAAAGATTTTAATACATTATTATTTAAAACGAAAAGAGGGTGTACTAGTTCGCTAGTGCGCCTCTTCCTACCACTTCGGGGATACAGGCGTGAGCTTATGTTATACATTATTATTGGAAAACTTAACGCAATACTTTAACTGGAAAACAAACAACCTACCCAAAGCTTCAACATCATCAACGTATTTCATTAAACTATGCAGTGTTTCCAATGTCTTATCAGTCAGTTTTATATTTTCGTCAAAAATTATATCTACGAGAGACTTCACAACAACGTAAACGAAATAATTTTTCGGATTTACGTCGACCACTTTTTGGGTGTCCTTTGGTGGCACTGTCACCAATGTTTTTAAGTCATACGTTCCAATTTCCGATAAACAGTTACAGGCTTCGGTTATCATCTGAAAATATAATAATAAATAAATACACCGAATATTCACACACATAGTCCTGACCCCACACTAGGTGTAACCTGTATCGTGGGTATCAGAAACTACGAGACTTTCGGTCACACAACACCCAGACCCGAAACAAATATCTATGGGCCACACAGACATATGTCTCGGTGCGGGAATCGAACCCGCGACCTCACGTTTCACAGCCGGCTACTCGACCGCTGCGCCACGGAGGCTGTCTTATATTTATTAATCGTAGTACATCCAGTATTTTTACTGATAACACACAAATAGTCACAAGTTTAAAAACCTGATGGACCTACTTCAAATATATTCGATCGTGACCAAATTTAAATGAGATTAACCTTCGATAAAGTAAAATTGGTACACATTTAGCGGCAATATCGCATAACATACATAAAAATACAGACGAATTGATTACGTCCTTCTCTTGAAGTCAGACGTAAACATAAAAAGAGGACGAGGCGTCAGCCGCCCATCAAAATATTTTCATGCAAATACGTGATGTCATAAGGTCCCAAATCGCAATTTAAGCCACACAGAAAAGACACAAAGACGCGCGCAAAGCTGATATTGGACAATGCGAGTCGCTGCTGCCATTGGACGATGCGAGTCGCTGCATTTTGGTGCAACATGTTGTAAGGTTGGCCTACCTTAGCTTTGCCTTGTAACGAATTGGATTTGTCTGTAAGTTACTTGTGTAAATGAATAAATAAAATAAATAAATAAAAAAAGGTAACTTTTGACCTACGATTTGACTACGATTCTATTTCATTCAGTGACTTAATATTCCACCGAAATAGAGTCAAAAAGTGCTCTGATGTCGCGTTAAAAATTACTAAATGACAAGTTCTGGAATCCAACGCGACATTAGCGGACTTTTTAACTCGATTTCGGTGGAATTTTAAGTCACTTAATGAAATCGAATCGTAGTAGACATCGAAGCGAGTGTCAAAAGTCAGGGTCCTTTTTTACATAAAACATAATTCTGCGATTTAATAATGCTAATACATTTTATGATTACCTTTTCATCTTGAGACGATGTTAAAATATTATTCAGAGAAGAAATTATTTGATGAATGATACTCGTCTTACAATCTTCGGAAAATCCTTTGGAGTCTATAGCGTCACACAAGGATCTGATGTTGTCTTTGTTTGATTTCAAAAATTCTTTGAGCTTCAACAATGCTTTATGGCTGAAATGTTTAAAACACACCTTAATCTGTCCTTCGCTGTTTGTATCGCGTAAGAGTCACCGCAAACTGAAGACTTATTATCGGCGAATAGTTTAATCGCATTATTAATCAGTATGAACATGTATGAAAGTACGCACATTACACCGATTTGGTATCGGTCGACAAATAAGTTTGGAAGGGCTTCACGACTCTCTTCAAACTAAACTATCGGCAAATTATCGGCCAGTGTAAGAGCTTAAGGCCCAACCGATCAAACTATCGAGAGATAAAAAAGTTTGTAGTTTGCGGGGTCTCTAAGTGTTACTGATTCACTCTCAATTCTCATAGATCTTATGTATCTTATGTATAGCTAAAACACTTTACTACTTATATAAAATAAAATATCGTTTGACCACAATCAATCATCTCGTTCAAATAACAATATCTTGAATAGGTATATGGTAATGATTCGTTCAAATCAAGATTAAAACTTTCTAATATTATACTTAATCTTCTTCTTCCTGCCACAACGTCGACCTGACGCTTTTCGAAGAGTGTTGCAGAAAATAATCGGCTTAGTATTTAAGACTAGTCGCCTGCCTGACACCAACTCCATTTGGGGAATAGAGTCCCAGGCAAATCGTGTGAAAGATATCGCGTTTTTCGATACTCGACTATAGGGGACAATAAGATCCTATATTCTAATCACTAGTTTAAAAACATAACTAACGAATACGATCGAGACTCTTGAAATAAGCTCTATCGAACACAAAAAGAATTTCAAAAATCGGTCCACATTTGGCGAAGATATCGCGTAACACACATAAAAAAAAAACAGACGAATTGAGGACCTTCTCCTTTTTGGAATTAGATCGATAAATATTCATTATGCTTACCTCGGTGACGACAGACTCAGCTTATAACTTTTAAGTTTCTCCGCAGCATCAGATGTGGATACACATTGTAATAACTCCATATCCCCCTGAGACATTGTGTTGACGAAATCAACAACATCTTCATTATCTTTTAAACTGCGCTTCACATTATGTATTAAGTACATGTGCAGTTGTGCACATTCTTTTTCAAAGCCCTCTTCGATTTTCACGGTTATAACTGATAGTATCTCAGGCAAAGATTTGTGTATTAGATCCGCTTTACTTGGCAGGAATCTTTCAATTATAACTTTAAGTAATTTTGTGAGAAGTTTCATCTCGTCGCGGTCATTACATTTATTAAGCGCATTAATTATGCTTTGACTTGCAAAACTACATATGAATAGATCTGATAGATTTCCGAGAGGGAAACATTCTATGACGGTGATAAAAGAGTACAAAGCTAATGCTTTTAGCTCCAATACGTGTTCATTAATAACATTTTCCCACAAGCGTATTAATATTTGAAATACAACTAAAGTTTGATTTTCACATATATACTGCATAATATTGCCGTCGGTAAGTTCCTAAAATAACATATTAAGCAACAGTTATTTACGTTAAGGCGTTAGATTTAAACAACGACGACACACCCTAATAGACACTGCATTACAAGCGACCGACATCTGACAACACGTCAGACTAAAATCTGATATGGCAGCCCGCTCAATAGATTCCAATCAGATTCAACCACATCTACGAGCCGTAAATAGCCGTTAGTGAATTTAACGACAGGACACGGCGGTGTGGTTAAAACAACCAGATTTGAATTACCAGAAAGATGGCATAATATTAAAATTCAATAATGCAGTACCTAGCTTCCTCACACCTCAGCTAATTGGCAGACTTGGTTTGAAGAAAAACGTCGAACATCAGATGTCTATTAGGGTACGTCGTCGCTGGATATAAAGTACGAAGTACAAATTGAACTTACACCCAAGTAATCCAAAATAGCACAAAATACTTTTTTGGGATAATAATAGCTTTTGGCATCCTTTCTTACTTCGATTTGAAACATTTTTTTCGTACCCTCGTAGTCACACAAATGCAATGTGGTTAATAACAACAATTCGCCAACACTTTCAACGAATATGTTTGTCCATTTATCACGTGGCAGTATTTTCCCCGTTTGTTGAAACATTGTGTTAGCATTTCGAGATACTTGCTTAAATGCTCTGGGGACTTCAGACATGCAGTCCAGTTTGTATTTATCAATAGCCATGTGAGGCAAACACAAAACAATCATGTTGCAGAAACAACTCTGTAAAGACATAAATACTTGAAAAAATATTTTTCACATAAAACAATTTCATGATCGTTGTTCCAGAAACGTAAGCAGATATCTAATCATATAAGAGTACAATTGATGCCAATATTTTTTTTAGATTGCAGTTGTCTTTCTCGAGTTCCGAATTGACAGTTTTAAAAAGCATACAAAGATAGATATATAGTAGATATTTGTTTACTTTTCTGGATCAAGCATCGTGAATACAAACAATTTTCTTATGTAAAACACTTACCTCAACAATATCTTCAGGTTTTAATTTGGGTCTATCCAAAACATCAATGTTATTGATGTTACCTAATTTGTTCCACAGCGAGTCTGCTGTAATTAACCATTTTTTATGTATGTCGTAAAATACTTCTAACTTGTCGCATCCAAATAAATATAATGGCAGATCATCAATCTTTTTGTTATGTGTAAACCAAAAATACAACACAGACAACACGTTGTTGTGGAGATAAGTTTCAATATTAGTTTTGTTGATGGAATGGATCAGTTTGTTCAACACCTTTTTCACCAACACCCCGTCTAGCAATTTATCTCTCTGTAGAGTTATTACTCTAATTAATACTGGATGTATCAAAGACTTTTTTAAATGTACCAGTGTCACAAATAAATGTAATAGGGTCAAAGTTCTGTTTGCCGACTCGTCTTTTATAATATGTTCTTTGGTATTAGCCACCTGCATGATAATATGATAGCTTTAATTTAGTTATGTTTACACAAATGGATAAATGAATTATTACGCCAGCTACATACATCAATCATATAAATATCTGTAAGGGACGCCAGATAGTCATCTGCATCTTCGTCAGAAAAACCTGTAATTACTGATTTTAATAAATGGCAACAATACAATCGAATACGATGAGCGTCGCCCTTTAAGTTTTGAACTAAAGAGTCCTGAAAATTTTGACATTCCACCAATAAGTCGCCATTATCTTTTTGATTCAGTTCTATGATTTCGGCTCCACATTTATATATTAACGGCACAATATAGGGAGCATAAAATAATTTTTGACATCGATGTAGATACCCTTTCACCATTATATAACAGTTTAGTTTCATAGTTGCATCTTGTGACCAAATGAGATGAAGCATTTTCACTAAAACTTTAAGTATACCAAATGTTGCTTCTGAATCTCTATATAACACTTTGCACATGTTGGCCATCAACGTAAAAATTAACCCTGTAATGTAAAAGCTTTTGTTAAAAACTAACAATAATTATACACGTGTTATTCAAATAATGGAGTAATATTTACCAATAGGCGATTGTTCTACTTTGGGATTGATAAGCAATTCTATACAGGTCAGAGCACATTGAACATCAGCGGGAAAGTTGTAAATTTTTGGGTCAAGAATTAATTCTAATAATTCGTTGCAGAAATCACCACGGGTTCTGCAGAATGCGGCCAATACGTAGATGCAGTGATGTTTCAAAGCCTTGGAGGTAGCATCGTCCTCGTCTACTTCTTCTATCAGATCGTCATCAGTATCAGGCTCACTGTTAATAATATTATTGAGACAGTGGAACAAGTCACTGTTAATACAGGACCGAATTTCAACGTTAAGAATACGATGAAAATCAGTTTCAAATATGTCTTTTAAAGATTTCAATAATTTTATTTTCACTGGAATTTGGGTTTCACTTGCCAACACGTTTTTCAGGTGTGTGTACATTTGTTTTAATGCAGATCTTAGTAAATCATACATTTTGTTGTTCTTTAATTCACTCTCAGGCTCATTAGTGTACTTCACCACGATATTGAAATATAAAAGACTTATATTTACGAACTTGAGATACGTAAACAGGTCGACTTGTTTATTTTGAATTTTCACTGCATACTCAATTAGCTGAGTGAAAATCAATTCTTGGATTTTTATTTCGACTTCATAAAATATTTCAATATGTTCATCTCTATTTTCAGGCACAGGTTCAACCGGCGGAATTTCATATTCAAATTCACTGAATAATATACTCTTCTCAATTGAGTTGTATAAAGTGTCGTATATAAGGTCAATATCTGATTGTTTTTTAGATTCTGGCGGACAGTCAACATTTTCATTTGCTAGTAACCGCAACATTAATTGGCTTGTACTGTTCGCGTTAATAAATTTGATTTCCTGACAGAACCATACAAAGCAACTGACCCGAAATTCCGAACTATTACACTTGTTAAAAAATTTGTACATAAGTATACACATGGTCTTGATACTGCTATCGGAAACAGGCATGCTTTTCTCAAAATAAAACTTTATCAAAGGTTGAACAGTTTCGTACGTAGGTACATCTAATAGCAGCATACACTGCATGATTTTGTGCAACGCCTTGTGTCCAGCGTTAACAGATGTTGAGTTCCTGTATAAAAAACAATATTTATTCGGTTTAGCGGGTCATTTAAAAATTGATAAGCTCACATACAAATGTGAATACACACAATATTGTGAATGGCTGAAATTTTACAATACCAGTTTCCATAAGCTCTTAGTTTCTTTTTCTTCAACCTGCATGTATCCCCTCTTACGAAGAAACAGAGCTACGCAGTCAATCTACACAGTGATTCTACTACTATCTACACAGATTCAAATCATGACTCCCAGTCGACAACCCACATTACCTAGCACTAGATCAAACAGTTGACTTCGATAAGTAAGCCAGTAAGCAATAATTTGTTACGTTACCTGACACAAGAATCCCACAGTGATGTAACACTATGAATATGATAATCCTCCTTGACCAAAGGCAACAGTTTCACCAACACTAAACCTGCCAGATCTTCAAAAATATCCCATGGCAGGTCACTGTTACCAGTTATAACCAGTGCGTCTAACACATTGATAAGCATAACATTTTCTTCGAATGAAATACAGTGCCCATGGTTTTTAACAAACATATGCATAACTCCCAACCTAAAAATAAATTAGTCGTATTGAATTAGGCCAACCAAAGATTGGATTATTTCATAACATTGTGGAACAAAAAAGGACCTGCTGTTATGTAATATTTTCTTTCCGTTTGCTCTTATCCCGTCTCAATGTGGGGTCGGCGCAACACACTTTTTCAAGCATGTTTTTAGTAAGTATTCGGCTTATTTTTATGACTGTCTGCCTGACTTACATCAACCTCTGCTCTGGGAATTGAACCCAGGACCTCCCGATTCACAGCCCATATACGCTGCCATTTGACTTTCTTTGATGTAATAAACTACAAAATTGCATTTTACTTGGTGTTTTTAAAAATAACGAAGCTAAACAAGCTGGCTATCTGAGAATACTATGAAATTTTGGACCTACGAAATAAGTTCAACCAGACTTATCAATTTAATATGGATATATAGAAATAAGCAAAATGATAACCATGGAATATGATTTTGTTTGAATTCTTCAAGAAGGTCCAAAAATGTTTTATTTTTATTAAGCGCTGTTTTCTGTCTTTTTGAGAAGCTTTCTTCGAGTTCATTTGTAGGTTCGCGCATTTGTTTAAATATCTGAAACAATATAAGAATCTATGTAAATGGGTGTGGCATATGGGTATATTTTTTTAAACTATCTCACTTATACACCCACCATTGTAACTTAGGTAAGCCAGGATAAACAATGGCCACATTTTACGGTACCACAAAGTGAAATTTGAGGATTTTTTGGGAATATAAAATATCTTTATATAGGAAGTAATTTAGTTAGAGTCTTCGACTGGATTTAAGATATTTCATTATAATCAGACACAAGATGCCTACTTTCTACTGCTGAACATACATAGATGTTCTTTAAAATCATTTAATCTAGCAAACCCGTGACAAATAAACACCTTGATTTTGGTTGTCGTGGTCAATTTACCACTCCCGCCTTGCTTGGTGGTTAGAGCAAGGCGCCGAATTACAGGCGATCGACATCTGATAACACATCTGACTATAAAATCTGATATAGCGGACCGCTTAATAGATTCCAATCAGATTCGACCACATCTCCGAGCCGTAAATAGTTCCGCGTTATAAGGGCCACTTGCAGCTCCGGGATACATGTCTATTTATCCCAAATATTGATTTAAAGATAGGAGTGAGCTGTAGGATAAATCGATATAAGGTGTAATTCTAGATAGTAATAGCGCTGCAAGTCACCCTAATAATGCATACTAGCGCGAGTTATATGACACGGCGATCATGTTAATACAATCAAATTATGAGTTACCAGAAAGATGGCATAATATTTAATAATACAATAGGTACCCCGTCACCTTATACTTAGGCTAATTAGTAAACTTGGTTTGAGGAGAAATGACGAACATTAAGTGTCTATTAGGATACATCGTCGCTGTATTGAAAATCATCTGGATAGTGAACACTATAGAAATAATGATTGAAGTCATATTGTCCATTGTATAACTATTATCCTTGGAATTAAACGCTTATTTTTCGTGAAAGACGCCATTAGTCTTTTATGATTATTATAAAACTTTAGTACGTAAATACGAAAAAATAGACTTGTAAAAACCAATGCCGGCTTTAGAGAATAAGATGTCTAACGATTCCTGGGAAATTATGCGATCATGTTTAAAATGTAAAAAAAACTGGCCAAGTGCGAGTCGGATTCGCGCAACGAGGGTTCCGTACAAACCTGTAGGTATATAATGAATTTCACAATTTGTCATTTATATGTGCTATTTACTGCCTCCGTGGCGTGGTGGTATTCCAGTACGACTACGGTTCTGAGGTCTCGGGTTCGATCCCCGAGTCGGGCAAAGTGATATTGGATATTTCCATATCAGCTCGGAGTCTGGAATTTGTGCCCGATATGGCGATAGGCTCGGACCCTATCACATCTGGGACAGAACTAAGCTCGGCGAAATGTGGGTGTTCTAGTTCGCTTGTGCGCTTCTGTCTACCCCTTCGGGGATACAGGCGTGAGCTTATGTTATTTTATGTGCTATAAGTCGTTGCTTCGTACAAATTTCAAGATTCTGAGTTCACGGAAAGTACCCTGTAGGTTTTGATGCCCTTACGATTGTCGATTTGCGACATAGACGGTTGTATCTTTTGATTTCGTTGGCTTAGAAGTTTGATTTTTTCATAGCTCCAAGGGACAGTAGACCTGAATATTTCATATGAATTTCAGCTTGATATCTCCACGCTGCCTGAGAAAAAAGGTCGTGACAGCCAGACAGACGGACAACAAAGTGATCCTATAAGGGTTTTGTTTTTTCCTTTTGAGGTACAGAACCCTAAAAATTACAGACACTTTTTAATAGGCAAATAACTAAGTTTGAAGTCTTGATAGCATTATCTATCATAAAATATCCTGTTCAAGTAACCCACAGAAGGCAGTATTGGGGTAGTATCAATTAAAAATTAAATATATTATATTTTTGTATACTCACCTGATAATAAACGGAAGCGGCTAGAGAATAGAAATATGTGCAAGCCTTTGACAATTGATTGTTCTGTTTATGTGATTTCTGTAGATAAACCACCTCTAAACTTATGATTTCTAAAATACCATTAAGTCTTCTGTTCCATATTTCCCAGTCATGCGCTAAACTGCCATCTTTACCCTGTACTCTGCCGTGTGGATGGTGTAGTATAACAGTCGCATGTAACAACTTGAATAGAGAATCCTGTAAAATTATGTATTTATATATTTTTTTCTCAAGATTTTTATGAGATAACATTAAACTGTCATAAACAAGCGTCGATTTATATGTAAAAGATATTTTCTCTGA
This sequence comes from Clanis bilineata, assembly GCA_036417725.1. Taxonomy (NCBI): domain Eukaryota; kingdom Metazoa; phylum Arthropoda; class Insecta; order Lepidoptera; family Sphingidae; genus Clanis; species Clanis bilineata. The sequence goes on from CM071140.1 coordinate 10,215,392, forward strand.
GGTCTTAAGAGTTATCAAACCTTTTCGCATGTAAGAGATTTTGAAGCTTACAATGTGATGAAAAGATTAATTGTTTTCATTATTTCTTATGAGTATCATGTTATAATTACCAGTATAAATACTTATTCGGATTTTTTTCCTATATACATAATATATACATACATACATAGACTCACGCCTTTTTCCCATAGGGGTAGGCAGAGACAACGGATTTCCACTTGCTACGATCCTTACACACCTCTTTCGCCTCATTCAGTCTCATTACATTCTTCATGCATGCACGTCGGTTTAGGGTACTTTTAACTTGACCTTTCCCGAGTAAATCTCTGACTTGGTCAGAGAATGTTCGATGAGGTCGTCCCCTTCCAACTCTACCATTCACACTTGCCATATATAATCGCTTTGTCAAACTCCCTTCATCCATCCTTTCTACATGCCCAAACCACTGCAACATTCCTTTCTCAATCCTCGTTATTATTTCCTCTTTCAATCCACACCGCTCTCTCACCACACCATTTCTTTCCCTATCTCTTAAAGTCACACCACACATACTCCTTAAACTCTACATTTCTACTGCATTTATTCTACTTTCATTCTTTTTCTGCCACACCCAACTTTCACTACCATAATTATATTTTATTTTGAATGGTAATTCAACTTAATATAGGAAGTTTGGAGATCTATTATAATAATATCATCAAATACATCAAATTATTATGATTAGTACATACTTTTTTCTTCTGATCAATATTTTGATCGTAAAATTTCAATAAACACGATAACATTTTCTCTGTGAAATGACACATTGTAAGACGATATTCTGCAGACAACTGCAAAAGCAGAAATAAAGGTTATTATCTAATTAAAATGTAATTATAACATATTCTTAAAACAAAGACCATCATTATTACCGTTTCGACCAGCAGAACTATGATCTCAACAACAACTTCTTGTACTTTTTTGTCTAATACAACTTTCAGAAAACAATTCTCAAATCTACAAAGAGAGTCTCTCAGATAGATTAGTATCTGACAGTTGTTGGTTCCACTTTTCACAATAAGCCAAAGTAATTTTAACTTTGTGAAATCATCTAACTTGGAATAGTTGCGTGTACAGACAGAAAGACAAACATCTAAAAGCTCTGTAAAGAATATACGGATTTATTATAATACAACAAATTAAACCCATACATAAGAGAAGCATAGGTTTTACATTTGTTTTATGAAATAAAAACAATCAGAAATAAACTACAACCATCTATGTTCTAGAGTATAATCTTTATACTATAGTCTATAGTATAAAGATTATATATATAAAGATTAAGCTGATCTGTCTTAAGGAGTTAAACGGATTTTAATACTTTTTGTGTGTGTGGTTGGGTCCTTTACTTTAACGTTTAACAATGTCTTACCTTCCCATGTAGAGGGCTGTATATACCCTAAATAATATTCATAAGGCAAAACATGTTTATACAGTAAAGTCAAATATGCATCTCCAATAGCCTTCAATAGACGTTTATCCTTCAAGATGTACAAACAAGCTTCTATTATTTTGTCACATTTTACATGTGCACCACCTGAATCATAAATAAGATAATTATGTTACAAAAAACAACAGTATAAATGATAATTGATACCTACATATTAATATGGAAGCTATGCAAAACTTCAAAGGCAAGGAAAGTACTTATGAACTTACTTGAGAAAATTGAAAATAATTAATTTATAAACTCTATATTATTATTTTATTAACTACATAATATGAACCTACTAGGTGGTGTAGTTGTATTGCATGGTACAACTGCCGTCCTGAGTTGTCAGGTTGGTCCAGAGTCTGGAATTTCTACCCAATATGGCAATGAAAATGTTCTCTATATTATACATATACTATCTCTTTTTCACATTTGTGACCAAAATGAGATTGGTGAGATGTCGGTGTTCTAGTTCTTTAGTTCGCCTCTGCTTATGCCTTCTATGAATCTATATATGTATATTAATCTAACACAATTTTCCCAGAACCAAACCACTTTAGGTGATTAACCAAGCCAAATGAATTCCGCAACATACTTGTACAACCATATTGCACAGTCCTCATATTGGATATATGTCAGGTATAAATTTTTACATCATTAACATTGCATATGTAGGGGTAGGCAGAGGTCCACTAGCGAACTAGAATACCCACATTAAGCCGAGCTTAGTTACGTCCCAAATTTGTGAGCCTATCGCCATATCGTGAACAAATTCCAGACTCCAGGCTGATACTGAAAATCCAATATCACTTTGCCAGCCCTGGGGAACGAACCAAAGACCTCAGGATGATAGTCATAGCGCACACGCAATACCACTATGCCACCTTGGCAGTTATAAATAGAGACATAGTTAATTTAAGTATAAACCCACCTTTATTGGATCCAGACACACATAAGTTTAGTAACGAAGAACAAAGTGGTCCCGTGACGGTGTCAAATGTTTTTGATGTTTCATATTTTTCAATTTCCTGTAGAAGAATGTTTGATTTATGATTACACACTAGCATGGAGTTTATGTGGCACGGGCCAGCAAATGCTAAACCTGAAATGTTTGTTTGGACTCTTATGTCAATTTAATTTTTATTTTACCAAAATATACATCCTCTCAAGAAAAGTCCTCTAAGGCTTAATACTTGTATCAATATTGTTAGCAGGTATTGTATCAAATATTAATATTGTAAATTCATATTAAATCCAAAACTCACTCTATCAACCCAGGCAATTTTTGTGTTGTTATTTTCTTAGAAACCTATCATGTTATTAATTAAAATAACCAATAAATCATTCTATATCTAATAAAGGTTATTTTTCTTAATTGTAATCTACATGGTTTACTAACAAAAAAAAGAGCTTATATTTAGTAACAGGAGGGTCACCATTTCTTCTGAGGGATAGCCACAAAATGCTGACACCATTATTACTTTATCAATATCTTAAATTCAATAATATATACTCGTAATTGACATGTGAAAGTGGTATAAAATATCCTATTTGCAGAATAAATGATTTGACTTTGAATTGACCGATCCCTTGGAATAAAAGAAAGATATGAAATTTGTATTCTCGCAGATGTATTTAAAGCTTGGCAATGCATATCTCACAGATCCGAAACATCAGTCTACACCAAATATATTATGTTTTCACAGGCTGAAACTATGTACATACTAGAGGTGACTATAGACACCCCCTTACTGCCCCATCCTGCACTCCTGTCTCGGTATTATATGAATATAAGACTTTTATTTTATTTATTTATTTCAGAAAAGGTACAAATAAGATTTATGCACATTGTAGACCATTGTGGCACATTGTGGACTGCCTCGGTGGCGTGGTGGTTTTCGGTACGACTACGGTTCTGAGGTCTCGGGTTCGATCCCCGGGTCGGGCAAAGTGATATTGGATTTTTCCATATCAGCCCGGAGTCTGGAATTTGTGCCCGATATGGCGATAGGCTCGCCCCCTATCACATCTGGGACTGAACTAAGCTCGGCGAAATGTGGGTGTTCTAGTTCGCTAGTGCGCCTCTGCCTACCCCTTCGGGGATACAGGCGTGAGCTTATGTTATGTTATGTCATGTAGACCACTTTGTCATGTCTTTAATTAAGGAAAAGTTAAGGACAAACGAATAATATCTGGATAATTAATACCTTTAAAACATATTCGTGTATGTTTTCAAAAATATCTGTCCATGTGTAACCCTTCTTCTTCAAAGTATTTTCAGTTAACAATGCAGGAACTGTGTTTCTTAAGAGATATTCTTTCAGGCTTTCTGCACTTTTTTTTCTGTCAGTAATTCTATTAGATTTAAGACCATCACAAATTTCTCTAAGAGAAATTTCTAATGCCATGTTATTATTGTATGGTGATTAATATCAATATCAATTATCAGCACGCTTAATAAGTATAGATGATAGTAAAGTACTACAAATATTGTTTATCATGGACATATCATGGATGTAATTTATATTAATAATAATTGTCTTTTATATGCGTTTCAAACTCTCTTTCCCTCTCTTTAATTTAGTAGAGATTAAAGAGTATTATAGGGATGATCGATATTTATCGATGTTTAATAAACATCGATATTTAGCTGGAAAATATCGATGTTTTGACATCGATGTTTTGATTAGCCAAATTAAAATAGCCAATAAGAACACAGTTTAAACATGACTCCGTCAAATAACTTGATTTGATTGGTTCATAATCGCGATCTATCTGCACTCTAAACTGAGATCGTTTATTGAAACCCGCCATAAAGGGAAAACACCTGGAAAAGTTTTTTTTTTACAGAGTGTGCCCAAAAAATACAGAGAATGTTAAAAAAAAATCCTGTATTGTGTTTTCAATAACAATAAACGCATAAATAAAAAGATAAGAAATGAATAAAAAATAAATGGAATACACAGTTTTATTCTACAGAAAACATCGATGTTTTGAGATATCGATGTTTTGCTATCGATGTTTATCGTACATCGATACTTTTGATTCGATGTTAGCATCGATGTCAACATCGATGTTTTTCTAATATCGATCATCCCTAGAGTATTATTATATTCCTTGATTAATGATTAGGGTTCAAATCTTATGAGAGAGAGGAGATCGGTTCCATCTCCGTGACCTTGGCACCAGGCTGGCAGCTAAAGATGGCGGAATTTTGTGCGTAAAGTAATATAGTCGATGATTTGTCGATAAACATTTGTGTATTGTTTTTACAAAGCAGTACATAAATGTTCAAATATGAATATTTTTGTACGTTTATTATTTATTACTAGTTTTTATTTGATTTATTTAAGATTATCAAACATTACGTTTATTAATTTGTTAAAATATTAGACTATTATTGGCACAATTCATTTCAATAATAAAATCATCAGCAACAGAGTGTGCACTTTAAATATTAACTCAATGACGACATAAATCTTAAGAACAACTCAAAAAATCGTTATATAAACGCACTAGAGCTTTTCTAATCATACGAATTAGAAAATTATAGTCTCTGCCTCGTCTTATGGTATACAGGTGTGACAATATGTATGTAATGCAAAAGAATATACCGTGAAATAACTAAATAAAACATTTTACCGATATCGATACCATACGCAATGAATCACGCCCCGTCACTAGACCACCATTTCAGTTGCCGTATTATTATTACTTTGTTCCGGGGGCGTAGCTTATTGACGGATGCGGGCCTATAGGAACAAACAATTGTATATTGATCCTTCTTTAACTGAGTTGACATCCATTAGTTAAAAAGAGATAGCTTTATTTTTTGCTAATTCTATCAAATTTTATACTCGATAGGTTGTAAAAGACAATAGCCCCCTCCTGTATTACAAATAAGCAAAGACTTCTATGTATTTACTAGACAAGCTGTTTCGACATCAAATTGTGGCACTAGCGGTGGGTAATAGCGGGATTTTTGATTAGCGAAACGAAACTAGCTATTGGGCACCAATAGCGGTTGTAGCTACTATAGTAGGTGCTTGTTCTGCTGTCCAAAAAAAAAAAGGGGGGCACATTTGACGCCAAATTTGTTGTTCGCAACTAAGGTGAAACCCAGATATCAATTTTTAAGTCAATCGGCCCATAAACAAAGAAAAACAAAATGGCGGCCACTTTTGACAGATTTGACACCAAATTTGTTGTTCGTAACTAAGGCGAAACCCAGATGTCGATTTTGAAGTCAATCGGCCCATAAACAAAGAAAAACCAAATGGCGGCCACTTTTCATAGTTTGACACCAAATTTGTTGTTCATAACTAAAGCGCAACTCAGATATTGATTTTGAAGTCCATCGGCCCATAAACAAAGAAAAACAAAATGGCGTTAAAAATATATCGCACCCCATTTCATTTCTGTCCCTAGGTCTAAAAGTATCCTCATACCAAATTTGATCAAAATCCATTAAGCAGATCCAGAACTCCCATACAAATTTTCATCCCCTATTTCATTCCTTTTAGGGGTTTATTTAAAAAAATAAAGTACCCTATGTCGGTCCTTGGGGTTAAAGGTACCCACATACCAAATTTCATCAAAATCGGTTCAGGGTCAAGCTAAAGGTTAAACGCAATGTGTGTGCGCATGAACCAACAGGCATGGCTTTCGACAACGCTACGCAACGCCGCGCCGCAACTATTCGTTGCTCAGTACTCACGAATCACGATCGTTGCCGAGTACTCATGATCGTTGCCGCGTTGTCGTGATTCAGGGTCGTTGCCGCGTTGCCGTGATCACTACCGTTGCCGGCGTTGTCGTGATCGCGATCGTTGCCGCGTTGACGGTTGACGGCTATTATAGCCGCGCGGTCGTTATTAGCTGTTAGCTCGTTGCGTTGAATTCCAACAACTAGCTACAAGTGATTCAGCCGTTAGCCGTTGCGTCAACTAGTTGCGTTGCGCAACGACCACTTCTATGTGGCACATGACGGCGAGTGTTTGACGTTTCACGGCTAAGGAAAACAGCATATTTCTATAGTGAATTGAGGTCGAACCAGAGACACATTTTAAGTACCGTACAGCCAGTCTAGTAGTAATTAGTGTACATCAAACAAAGTACTCTGTGGTATACATAGAAGTCTTAGATTATCCTAATCTTAGACTAAATAATCCTAATAGAAGTGTTTGCAAATAACATTATGATCGACTTTGCGTCATGTGACGTCATAGCTGTCAATTCAAATCAGTTGGGTAGCGTCAGCAAATTAAAGTATTTTAAATATAATTTATTTACGAATCATGAACAAATATTTTTTTATTAGAATTGAGCTCTTCACTTTCGCTCATATCTGCATCACTGACTGAGATGGCAATTGTTTACTTTCTAAGTTTTTTTTTAATAATTATGACTCGTTTTTTCACTTTGAGTAAAGCCGGGTCTCCTACACTAGCTTTTTCGAAACAAAACACGAAAAACACATAGGCAAAACAACGATTTTAGCTGTCACCTGCTCGTAGAACAATGGACCATAGATATAAAATACATGTTTTTTGTAGGTGTTTTGTGTAATGTGTTAGTGCAGGAGATCCGGCTTAACTGAGACAGTAAAACAAAACAAAAATAATGGAACGCAAATAAAGTTTCGTTGCAAACCTTACTTTTCAAGTGATAGTAAATTTGACAGAGAGACGTCATTGACGTTTCTATTCTTATGGCGGGTACCTAGGCGGGTATACACCGGCCGAACGAAGGCGAGTGTCGTGCTCGATATTCTGAATATAAATTCAAACTTTTATAAAAATAAAGAATTGTTATGTAAGAAATGTAATCTACAAACGAAAATGTTTCTATATTTTCGTATGGAACGACGAACGAACGAACGAACCTGCACTATCATGTACTCACCTCAATGTTTTCATGTGAGGGTGTTCTTTTTTTGTGAAATAGATATTATGGTGTTAGGGTATTGGTGTTCTGTGATGCAGACCTAGGAACCAAGGCGTCGGGTATGTAGGTACACCTCATATTATGGAGTGATAATTATGTATTGTATTAAAAAATGAAAATGGGAAATGGAAATAGTTTACTTCTAAAATAGTCAGATATGAAAATAAATATAACTCCATATTTTTGTCACCTGGATGTATTGGATTTTTTGGGCTGCGCAAACTGGCTTTTTAACGGAGAACGACACAGGGCGATCCACAGTGAAAACTGGTGAAAACGATTGTGACAATGACTGAATCGATTCCACAAACAATTTTTATAAACGAGGTAGATTTTTGAATCATGTACCTCGGCAGAGGGGAAATGCTATGAGTGGCATCTCCATTTATAAATTATGCTCTAACGTCCGGTTCCAATAAACAATCTCAGTTCGAATGTGCAGATAGATTACAAAAATTAGCCAATAAGAACACAGTTTGAACATGACTCCGTCAAATGACTTGATTTGATTGGTTTTATAATTGCGATCTATCTGCGCTCTAAACTGTGATCGTTTATTGAAACCGGCCGTAAATCTCTGCATCACTGACTGAGTGGTCACCGTCGTTGTCATTACCATTATCATCACTGTTGCATTCCCTATGAAATAATTTACTTCTAAAATAGTCAGATATGAAATATAACTCCATATTTTTGTCACCTGGATGCAGACGGGGTACTATATTTTTTTCCCCTTGAGGAGATGCAAAAGGGATGACAATTTGTAAGGCAATCCAAAAACCGCTGAACCGACTTTGATTAAATTCAATATGGAAAAAATTGTAACCCTAAGAAAGGGTTCTCGTATGAGTACTTAGATAAAGAAAAAATTATCAACTCATAAATACATAGACTCACGCCTTTTTTCCATAGGGATATACAAAGACAAAGGATTTCACTCGCTACGATTCTTACGTACCTTTTTCGCCTCATTCAGTCTCATTACATTCTTAATTTATCGACTCCTAGGAGTAAAGTGGGGATGAACGTAAGCTGATTCTACCTCTATTCTAAGGCTGATTGCCTTTGAAATCTATCGCTGGGTCATCCGGTTGTTCCAAAGGATGGATTCGACGCTAAAACTGAAGAATATAGCCACCATTTTGTTTTTCTTTGTTTTAAGGTCGATCGATAAGCAGCGATAGCTCAGTTGGGAATGGTACGGTCTGCCGAGACGAGTGTCGAAAATTCGAGACAAACCCCGAAATGGAGCATACACCTCTGACATTTCTATGTTAAGTGTATTTTCTTTGTGAATTATCGCTTGCTATAATGGTGAAGGAAAACATCGTGAGGAAACCTACATACTGGAGAATTTGGCCACAAGAATTTCGAAGGTATGTGAAGTCTACCAACTCGCAATAGGCCAGCGTGGTAGATTAAGGCCTGACCCTCTCATTAGTAGAGGAGGACCGTGCCCAGCAGTGAGACAGCAATATTACAGGGCTAATATTATTTACTAGCTGACCCGCGCAACTTCGTCTGCGTATGAGAGAGAGGGTTGAAAGAGTGAGTCGTAGGCACCTATAGCACGATAAATTCTAAAGGAGGTAATGCTATGATCTACTAAACTTCGAGAGATAGTACGTGACTTCGGTGCGGTTCCGTAAGTCACTCCGTTGGTCACCCCGTCAGTCACCCCGTCAGTAACCCCGTCAGTCACCCCGTCGGTCACCCCGTTGATCACCCCATCGGTCACCCCATCAATTACACCGTCAGTCACCCCTCAGTCATCCCTTCATTCCGAGATATAAATTTCCCCACTATTGCAACATGTTTTATTTCTGCTCCTTCTGTTGGTCATAGCGTGATGTTATATAGCCTATAGCCTATAGCCATCCTCAATAAATGGACAATCCAACACAAAAAGAGTTTTTCAAATCGAAGCAGTAGTTCCTGAGATTAGCGCGTTCAATCAAACAAACAAACTCTTCAGCTTTATAATATCAGTATAGATTATTATTATGTATGTCCTTAATTCTTTGTGTATGTCTTTTCCACATCTCGGGACTATTAAAGTTTTGGTTTGGTAGGCGTTCGTGGGGCCGAAACTGACACGTAGAAGCCTGTTAGACAAGTTTAATCCAATATGGGATATGACACCAACCGGCAGTTATCGCTGTGAACACTATAGAAATGCACCCAAAAGACAACCCCCGGTTAGTGTAGGACTATGGCAGGATGCATAAAAATTAAAACTGGATTAATGTTGTGAGGCGCTAATAGATCGGGTAATAATGAATATGGGAGGGACTTTGGCACCCGCCTGACCTATTTTAAAAACACGGATAAAATATTAATAACTAGCTGACCCGCGCAACTTCGTCTGCGTATGAGAGAGAGGGTTGAAAGAGTGAGTCGTAGACACCTATAACCCAATAATTCTAAAGGAGGTAATCGGATGATCTACTTCGGCCGTAAGTCCCCCGTCTGTCACCCCGTCTCTTACCCCGTCAGTCACACCCTCTGTCACACCGTCTGTCACCCCGCCTGTCACCCCGTCTGTCACCTCGTCTGTCACCCGTCTGTCACCCCCTCTGTCACCCAGTCGGTCACCCCGTCTGTCACCCCGTCTGTCACCCCGTCTGTCACCCGCCTGTCACCCCGTCTGTCACCCAGTTCGTCACCCCGTCTGTCACCCGTCTGTCACCGCGTCTGTCACCCCGTTTGTCACCCTTCTGTCACCCAGTCGGTCACCCCGCCTGTCACCTATCTGTCACCACGTCGGTCACCCGTTTGTCACCCCGTCTGTCACCCCATCTGCCACCCGTCTGTCACCCCGTCTGTCACCCATTCGGTCACCCCATCTGTCACCCCGTCTGTCCCCCAGTCGGTCACCCCATCTGTTACCCCATCTGTCACCCCGTCAGTCACCTCATCAGTCACCTCGTCAGTCACCCCGTCCGCCACCCCAAGAGTCAGCCTGTCAGTCACCCCGTCATTCCTCACGTCGGTCAACACTTAAATATTTTTTCAAATCGAACCAGTAGTTTCTGAGATATCAACTACCCCGCTTTTCAACATTTTTCTTTTCTACTCCGCTCCTATTGGTCATAGCTTGATGTTATATAGGCTATAGCCACCCTCGATAATTGGGCTATCCAACACAAAAAGATTTTTTTCAATTCGAACAAGTAGTTTCTGTCTGAGATATAAATTTTCCCGATTTTGCAACATTTTACATTTCTGCTCCGCTCCTATTGGTCAAAGCGTGATGTTATATAATCTATAGCCATTCTCGATAAATAGGCTATCCAACACAAAAAGAATTTTTCAATTCTTCTGAGATATCGACTTCTCCGGTTTTAAACATTTTTCATTTCTGCTCCGCTCCTATTGGTCATAGCGTGATGTTATATAGCCTATAGCCACCGTCGATAATTGGGTTTCCAACACAAAAATATTTTTTTAAATCGAACCAGTAGTTCCTGAGATTAGCGCGTTCAATCAAACAAACAAACAAACTCTTCAGCTTTATAATATTAGTATAGATATAAGGTCGATTGACTAAAAATACATATGTGGATCCCTCCTTAGTTCCAAACGCTAGATTGACCGGCGACCTTCTTCACGTCGTCTTTCCGGCCCATTTATGGTCTTCCTTGAGGACTCCTTTTTCCACATGGTTTTGATTTTCCTCTCTAGGATATAAGATTTAATATTATTAAATCACACAGCAACACGTGACTGGGTCAGCTAATCTTTCGTAAAACTCAAAAGAGACAACGAAGTAATATACTTTATTAGAAATTACAACTTTGCTAAACAAATTTTAGTTGCCAAACCTTTGAATACAACTTTATTTTTATTATTATCACAGTTTTATTTTATTCTACGAGAACAGTGTCTCTAGCGCTAGCGTACAATAGTCTAACTGAATCGCAGTAGCCTACGCCTCGCCGAGAACCTGTAACAATCACATAAGGATTTCCTGCTCGCAGTATTCTTTTCGCTTTGCAATAATCAAGCGCCGCGTGTATTCTAGATTCTACTTCTGATGCCCAACTTCCTCTTGCTACTTCAAAATAATGCATGGCACGTACTCCACGCCAAAAACGTAATTGTCGTGCCGTATGACAAGCTCTAGTTACAGCGACTATTGGACACGTGGGTTTTACATGGGAGAGAATTTTAGCTGTCCGACCAGAGTTTGTTAAACATATAATGACAACGGCTCGAGAACGCATCGCGAGTTCCATTGCACTAATGCAGACAGCTTTAGTGGGTTCTTCTATCGAATTTTGCATTAGTTCTAAGTTTCCATATATTCGTGGCTGCCAAACTATTCTCTCTGCATGACGGCAAATAACCGCTGCAGCTGCTAAGCAGTGTTCGGCCATACGTATATTATCAAAAGCGGGTGAGAATTTTTTCAATGGAGAATCATAGTGCAATTCCAAAGAAAGAACATCCGTACCATCGAGCACAAGATTAGCAATGTCTGTAACGCAAAGTGTTGGTATTTGTTCATTGATTACCGCTTTGAATATGCACGGTTTACCAACAAAATTACATTTTGCAATAATATTTTTTTGAGCAATAAATATTTTCTCTACTGGCAAATCGGTGCTTAAGACAGAGCGATCTACATAAATACCATCGGCTTCAAGTAGTATTTTGTCTAAATTGTCAAAACCCTGAACAGAGTCAATACATGCAAATATTAGAATATGCTTGCCCTTTTCGGTAAGTATTTCTCGTACTATTTGAATATCATGATCATTTTGAGCATTCGGAACCAATACACCATCGACATCTGATGCTACCGCCCAAGCAATTTGCTGTTCCATGTGTTCAAATGGTTGTTGTGAAGTATCACTACTTGACATTGAATCAAAACTATCGCCGCGGCCGTTGTCTGCACTTGGTATGTCACGAGGCATTTGAGATATTCGAACAGTCATTTTAGCACCAATAGTACCTCCCACGGCTACCGAACATTCGACAGAATCGTCACCTACTTCACATACTAAAAGTTTTATTTTAGCTGGTGTCAGACTGTCAATAATTATTACATCACCTGGTTGTAAATCTATTAAATGATCATAACCCACATACAGACAATCAGCTGTACCGCTTTCACGCCAGCTTGCATCTGTAGTCAATCGGATATTTTCATGTTGCAAAATTTCAATTGTCGTATTAAACCCACTTTTTAAATCTCCCGTAACAATATCTGGTCCTCTGACATCCACTATGAGAGCCAATGGATAAACATATTCTAATTCAGCGCTGTAATTATAAACAGCTTGTCTAATGCTTTGAATTAATTGGGCACAAGCTTCTGGTTCCAAATCGCGCATGTTAAGTCGCGCTACAGTCATGCCAGCAGCAATCAAACGTTGTATTGTGGTAGGCTCGCGATTCTCTATGCCAATATCACACATGAGACCAGTCTGTAACTCTTCACAGGGATTTTCATGTATATTTATATTACAATAATGCTTCAATAGTGAAGGTTGTATTGAAGATGTTTTTTCTTTTAAATTTGGTACAACTTCGAGAGGAATATGCCATGGTAAAGCCATAAAAAATATATTATCAAAGAAAATAATTACGAAGATATAATTAAAATAATAGTATGAGATGTAGGTGGAAACGCAATTTTTGACAATGAATGACATCAAATTCATGCTGGCACCGAAAATAATATAACTACTACATTTTAACTGGCACCAAAGAGTATGACTGGCTGACAAGTTACTTCTTGAATTGTAACTAAGTTTTTTTATTTTAATGGTAATGCACCCACTACACTACTCTCGGAGTTTATCGAAGATCAGCGAGGACGAGAAGTGTGGAAGAGCACTTCGATTAACTTCGTCTATCATCGCTTCGCCTTGGGCGACTTCCAGTAGTCTGTTTTTACGCCAGAGGGGCGAAGTACCCGAAGTATTTCGAAATTCAAATACGTCGCGTGTATCGACACTACTCGCCTCACTTCGTTAAGTGCTTGGGTTAAGTGATACAGGGTGGGTGTACCGAAAACAAAACAAGATTAAGATGCGTCCTTTTTTCAATTGATTTACGTATATTTTCTTCGAGATCAGTGAAAACTGACAAGGCGTAAAAATGTAAGGCAAGTTATTTAAGGTAAAACAATAAGTTTGAGGAGTTTAACCGGAGAGCTTAGCCGGAGAGGCTCGTAATAGATTTGACAATGCATTTAGTTACAGTCGATTGATATAAATAAATAACTCCTTGTAATCTTTGGGGGCTTAATGCTTATAGCATTTATGTTCTTGTTTGGGAGATGCCAGCTGTAGACATCCTGTGGCTCAAAGAGCATCTAAACTTAACTTTACTGTGGCTGATGATGATGAGTATTGTAACTCTTCTTCTTCTTTATTTAAAAAAATATGGCCTCCAACCAGACCTCCATCAAAGGTTGATGATTTTGCCAACGACAGTGTTTAATAAATCCATTACTAAAAAAAACGACTTCAAAAACGAACACTTAAAAGTAAAAAATAACAACAATGTCTTACTCTCTTTGGAGTGGGTGCAATGAAAAGGCACCGACTCCAAAGAGAGTAAGAAATTGTTATTTTTTACAACAAACATACATACATACATACATAAGCTCACGCCTGTATCCCCGAAGGGGTAGGCAGAGGCGCACTAGCGAACTAGTACACCCACGTTTCACCGAGCTTAGTTCCGTCCCAGATGTGATAGGGGGCGAGCCTATCGCCATATCGGGCACAAATTCCAGACTCCGGGCTGATATGGAAAAATCCAATATCACTTTGCCCGACCCGGGGATCGAACCCGAGACCTCAGAACCGTAGTCGTACCGAAATACCACCACGCCACCGAGGCAGTCAAAACAAACTTTAATTATTATTTATCTATTTTAAGTGTTCAGTAGCCTGTAATATTGAAAGAATTATCCATCAACTCCTAATAGTTGAGGAGTTATATTTTTCATCATCAGCTCAGCAACATAGATGATGAGTACCAGACGCAAATACCTTAATAATTTTAGAAAATATATAAAACACACTATGGGTCATTATAAAATTTGAGGGTTGCCCTCCATTTTTCTAGTATCCCATCATCAGATCCCGAGTTGGTGGATGTGACCACCTGGGAAGTATATCCTTTTAAAAAAATATGTTATCGAATCGGCCCAGGCCTCTTCGAGTAATCGGGGAACATACATATAAAAAAAAGATTCCGACGAATTGTTAACCTCCTCCTTTTTTTGAGGTCGCTTAAAAATAGTTAGTCAGACATCTTGAAAAACCAGGATGAGTTTTGGCGGGAATTCTGACGGTGCAGGTGGTCGCTTATTTTAATGATTTCATATTTTAGTCTAAAGTTGTGTTTGTGGTTTAAATGTGATGTGTATCTAAGCAATAAACATCAACGAAGAGGGACAGTATGTGGAAGCTTTGAAATAAGTGATTTTGGATGCTTTTTGTCGGGTGGATGGGTAGACCATGTTCGATTCCTCCGCTGCGAGAAACATAACATAACATAACATAAGCTCACGCCTGCATCCCCGAAGGGGTAGGCAGAGGCGTACTAGCGAACTAGAACACCCACATTTCGCCGAGCTTAGTTCCGTCCCAGATGTGATAGGGGGCGAGCCTATCGCCATATCGGGCACAAATTCCTGACTCCGGGCTGATATAGAAAAATTCAATATCACTTTGCCCGACCCGGGGATCGAACCCGAGACCTCAGAAACGTAGTCGTACCGAAATACCACCACGCCACGGAGGCACGCTGCGAGAAAAACATCAAACTGGAAGGAATTGACGCCAAAACTCCAGCAGCGCCTTGAAATCGAATACATCCGACTTCATTGCACTTGCGAAAACTTAGATATCGGAAAATAATTTCCCTAACTTGACATTGGCATAATGAATTTCAATTACCATAAAGAAAAAAAAAAACAGGATTATAACTCATATAATAATGGTTTGTATGTACGTCAACCAAAGATATTTAACATTATATACTAGGATAATCTAAGTTATATACTGTTTAAAATGTCTCTGATGTCAACAAATCTTAGAGCATATATGACTGGAGACGCCAAAGAGCTTATAGTCTGAGGAAAAAAGTCTGTCAATTTTTGAGGGGGCAGAGGGAGGAATAACGATTAGGGACAGCTACAGTCGATATTTACAGTCGATAGTTGTATCGATAGTCTGAATACAAATTAGAACTTTTATAAAAATGAAGAATTGTTATGTAAGAAATTTAATCTACAAACGAAAATACTTAATAGCACCTAATGTATAAATCCTTAAAAAATCATTATACCCAATAAAAAGGTATTATGGAGCTTCCTATCATTTAAAAAAAATTGTTAAACCGGATAGGCGTTTGACCATCCTTATACTTAATATCGTAGCCAAACATGATGTTCAATAGGTAAATATTAAAACAACATATTTCATCGATGTCGATTTTCTAAACACCATACTACATCACTATAAAATTATGAGGCGATGTGGTTATTCGATTGCTCCGTATACAATTGATAATCGATTATGTATTTCGATTTTACGTAATATTTATTACAAAAATGGAAATGTGAAATGGAAATAGATTACTTCTAAAATAGTCACATATGAAATTTAACTCCATATTTTTGTCACCTGGATGTATTGGACTTTTTTTTGTACGTGATAACTGCGCAAACTGGCATTTTTAACGGAGAACGACACAGGACGATCCGCAGTGAAAACGATTGTGACAATGACTGAATCGATTCCACAAGCAGTTTTTATAAACGTGTTAGATTTTTGAATCTTGTACCTCGGCAGAGGGGAAATGCTATGAGTGGCATCTCCAGTCCTAAATGCTCTAAGCAACAAATAGATTTAACACTTAGATTATCCTACTAAGATTTAACAGTATATAATAGAGGCTTTTAGTCCAGTTTCCATACAAAATGTTTCATCTCAAACTTCATTAGCGCCATCTCTCATAGAATAGCAAAGACAAACAAAACTTTTTTATGGACATTTCTCCGGCTAAAAAACATGGCCGAAAATGACAAGATGTCGAACCTATACTCCGCTTATATGATAATCTAAGGCTTATATAAAGAATGATATAGATCAGACATCTAAGTAGTAAAATCAAGCATAAGTTAGATAGACAAATGCAGTTTACAGTGTGAGTGAGTTTACATGATAGAGACAGACGGAGAATGCGTATGCGTTTTTATTGTCTGACCAACTCGGATTTGATGTCAGACAATAAAAACGCATACAACCCAATAGAATTTAGGGTTACCAGGAAAACAAAAACTGAATTTACCAAATAACGGGAAATTCATGTTATATCGCGCACTAAAACACTCCTGTTTAATCCTCTGACTCCGAATTACCTTAAATCTCGTTTCAGCATGAAACTCATGCTCGGTATTTGAGATCATCTGAGAACCTGAAATTAAAGATGCCGGCACACACCACAACTTTCATGGATAAATCATTCACAGTACAGGCAATCAGGCTGTGGAATGCGTTGCCGCTGTCCATAAAACGTGCGCAACCACAAGCAAGTTTTAAAAAAATGATCCAAGAACATTTTCTCTGTACAGTAATAGAATGACATTGTTTATGTAATCAAATCACATATTTATTAGTGTATATATATATATATATATATATGCTTTAGAATATAGTTATGTCTTATATATTGGTATGTATGTATTATAATATAATATATATTTTTAATTTTATAATTAGGTATTTATTAAATCTTTTATGTATGTGTAAATTGTATCTTCCATTGCGTTGTTCCTTTATGTAGTTAGCACAATGTACGCCCTCAACTACCCATGTTTCTCCAGCATTATCTATCTCCATCCTATGGTTGTCTGTAAGAGATTGCCTTGAGCGATAAGGCCGCCAATTGTATTTCAATACCTACTTATACATATATTTTGCTCTATATGTTCTGATGTACAATAAAGATTTTAAATCAATAAATAAAATAAATAAAACACCTAAGCAAAACATGGTTTCGCTACAAATATTTATATATGATCCATTGTTCTTTGAGGAAGAAACAGCGAAATTAATTGTGTTGCGTATGGGTTTTTGTATTATGTTTCGAGAAAAACACACTTTTTCAAGCATGTTGCAGGAAGTAAACAATTTTTACGGATTCTGTAACGATTTGGTACTATAATTTCAATGAAAAACATTCACCTAAACCTAAGGAATCATTATGTTGCAAAAAGGATTTGGCTTCGTTTTTACGACCGACTGCCTGCTTGACAACCCTTCCTGGGGGATTATTAACCAAACATAAATGCGTGAATTATTGCTGTACTGACGCTTTTAAATGTTTATAACCAAGAAAAATGAAAACATTGTTACTATGAACTACATTTCAAATAAATTAGGGGTACATTTTTCCAACATGGCATCCCTGTGTCTTATGTTCTGTCCCTTACGGGTATACGCGCATGGCTACTCTATACATTCTTTCTTTTAGTATACTTCGTCTAACACTTTGACAGATGTCACTAAGTATGTGGGTCCATAAAATATTAACTCAATGACGACATCAATCATACGAACAACTCAAAAAATCGTTTGTTTTAAAAATCGTCATCTAAACGCACTAGAGCTTTTCTAATCATACCAATTAGAAAATTATAGTCTCTGCCTCCTCTTATGGTATACCGGTGTAAGAATATGTATGTATTGCAAAAGAATATACCGTGAAATAACTAAATAAAACATTTTATCGATGTCGATACCATACGCAATGAATCACGCCCCACGTCACTAGACCACCATTTCAGCTGCCGTATTATTATTACTTTGTTCCGGGGGCGCGGCTTATTGTCGTATGCGGGCCTATAGGAATAAACACGTGTATATTGATCCTTCTTTACCTGAGATGACATCCATTAGTAAAAAAGAGATAGTTTTATTTTTTGCTAATTCTATCAAATTTTATATTCGCTAGGGTGTAAAAGACAATTGGGGCCTGTGTCAAAAACTGACAGAATGTTTTCCTAAGAGTAACAGGTGCGTGGAAGGTAGTCTAAGGTGGAAGGTCTCTAAATTCGCGTAGACATGCCATAACATACCTAGTAACTTGGCATGCAATAATTTACTATGACTATAATTCAATAGAGATCCAGTACTAATCACACATTAGGCAGGAATTACGACTTTGAGTTGGACTTTAGAAAATAAAAGAATGAAATTGAAGGTTTACTGAATGTTTAAATAATCTTGATCTTTTACCGCAGCACTCTTTGCGCAGCACTATTTTAATTTCATAAAAAAGTGGCAACATTCGAAATGACAGTTTATTCCGTTTAATCAAAGAGCGTTTAATTAGGAATCCTACTTATAATTATAACGTCTTTGACCTTAGATTATCCTATCTTTGACCAATCCACTTAGACAAAAAAATTCTAAGTCACTTATTTCAAACCATACACTGGCCAGATGGCCACGACGAAAGATTCGTTGATGTATCGCATAAACCATCACTTTTAAAGAACAAACACAACTTTAGACTAGATTATGAAATCATTATATTGTATTGGACTTTTGCAATATTTTCTTCCTGACCGACGAAAAAATATAAATAATGTTTTGTTGACAGTTCCAACAAATATTTTTTTATTCAGGCAGCACTGACATAAAAAAGAAAGAGTTAGCAAGCTTGCTTGTCTGCGTGTCACGTTTGTTCTTTGGCATAATAATCTATCGCGTCTTATTTTCCTTTGCCAAAATTTAAGTGAACTGCTAATTTATGTGGTGTTTCACAATAGTGATTTATAAAACAGTGTTGCACGGACTAAGTCTTACTAGATTAATTTTCTACAACATTAATAATTTCTTTAGATACTACCTTTTATACCTATTGTGCGACCGTGAAGGTTGAGAATGTTACGTCATTTTGTTCTGAGTGTGTGATACAAATTTATTTATTTTGCCTAAATACTGAAAAGTGTTTTTAACGAAAAAAGTGATTCATCTGAATAATATAATCAAATAGTGTAAAATGTTTAAAAAGTGTAAAAACGCAAACACACCGGCTGCGACAAGATGCCGCCATGTTATTTAGGTTTCGCAGTTTCGCTGTCAAACCCTGGCCGCGGATAGCCCTGATGCACTTGGAGGTTTTATATTTATTTGGAAAGCCCTGTAAGTATTTCTAGATGGGAACATATTTTGCATAATATGTAGTTGCTCATTAGAGCTGTAAAAACATAATAATATTGTTGAATAAAATAGTGTTTACCGTGGTTTATTGACTGTCAAGTCAATTTAATGACGTCATTATGTGCAGTAGGTAGTTGGTCTACATTACAGAATGAAAACTATCTAGGTCCAGGTTGTATTAGTTTGGTATATTTCATTGTATTGTATGTTCATGTTTGTTTTCTGTGAAGCTTTTTCAAGGTCGTTTAGTCTTGGTAAATGCTAGGTTAAACCTTGTCCCCAAACAAAAACAATTGCATACGCAAATATTCTACTAACTGATTTTTAACAAACAATATTATGTATGGATGAGTAAAATCATAAATGCCCCAAAATATTGAATTCTGCTCTCTGAATTATTTGTCAAATTTCATGTTTGTTTGGTTAAGTTTAGAAGCTTTTGCCCAGTGGATGTTTGAGGATCAGCAGCACATATTCTTTTTTTTGATAATGCACTTTGTTGCATGAGAAAAATTTATGATTGAAACTTAACCTCAAAATATTAGTATAGTAGTATCAAGGTGAATGAATGGACGCTGTGAATAGAATAAAATGAAGTTTTATATTTTACATACTAAAGTGAATTAACTGTTATCTGCGAATTTTTGTTGGTAACTTTAAAGTGTATATTTATAAACAAAGTTCTTTTTCAATACAACTTACTTTCCCAATAACATTTTGAGATTAATCCGTGTAGTGAAATAATAATGTTGATACAACATTTAGACCTAGTTTCAAATGTATTGACCCAGTTTAATGTAAAAACTAGGTCAATACAAGGAAGAATTTGTGGTAATAAACAATTTAACATTTGCTATTAATTTTCACATATCATAAGTTCATGCCTGTATTCCTGAAGGGGTAGACAGAGTCGTACTAGCAAACTAGAACACCCACATTTTGCAAAGCTTAGTTCCATCCCAGATGTGACAGGGGGCGAACCTATTGCCATATTGGGCACAAATTCCAGACTTCAGGCTGATACTGAAAAATCCAATATCACTGTCCAATCATGGAATTGAACCTGAGACCTCAGTATGGTAATAGTACCAAAATACAACTATGCCACCGAAGCAGTTTCAACAGTTCCAATATAACATACCTAATTCTACAGCTTCCATGGAGCATGTAACTGGCTGTGAAGCGAGAGGCTGCTGGTCAATCCAGAAGCCCAATCGCAGCAATAATTGCAGAAAGCCAAATTTTCAGAGAATAAAATAAGAAATTACAGCTTTAGAACTTGTGAAGGCTAAAATATAATTCATATATTAGAATTAGCCAAGTCAGAGATTAGGCTTAATATATTATCCTAAGTTATAAGAAGAAATAATATTTTAAGCTGTTATGAAATATATTTCAGAACTGACCATTGAACTTGGCACCCATTTAGATGTTACCTCTTTTGTTGTTGAAGACAACAACCAAATTATACATCATAGTATTGAACTTAGCTCTCATTTCACATTTATGTTTTTGATTTCTACACTGAGACAAATTTCTGTTTTATGTACAGATATCGATTACAACAAAGAACAATATCGAATTTGCCATGCAATTTTTATGGCAGATACAATACTGTTCTTTGTGGCAGTCGATATTTGTTTCAGGTCTGGGTGTTGTGAGACTGAAAGTCTCATAGTGATACCTACAACACAAGTATAGTATCCCTTGGTGTGGGATCAAGGCTATGTGTGTGACTTGTTCAACAAACTACTTAATTAAATATTAAAATTTAAAATACCTAATGGGTACAGGTTTACCTAGGTATTTTAAAGGTACGTACCTTACCATCACCCATGAACCTATACTTATCAGAGTTTGAAGTATTGTTTATGGTCTAACATTTTATTATGGTAATTTAAGCATAGGCAGTTCTGGAAATGACTTATTCACAAATGAAAATGGTTTTCTCCTTCATTCCTGAAGTTATGAAATGCTGCCTTTATGAAATAGAATGGTTATTGCGTCAAAGGAAACTGTGTGAGATGATTTGTATTTTGAACAAAAGAGAATTGTCATTTCATGAAAAGGAAGCCGTTCCCATGTGTTCCCCTCTATTTTGGGCACTAGAATGTCAGTACATAATGCATTATATTATTATCTTATTTGGTACCATCTAATATCAAGTAGAAGTGCCCATAACTAATATGTATAACATCACACCCTATCCCATAGGGATAGGCAGTGACAATGGATTTATATTTTTCTTATGACATTATATTTCATTATTATTGTTTATTATTATTATTTATAATATCTGTCAACAAATAAAATAATGTTATTTTAATAGTATAGTGAAACCAATCTTTGGTGTTTACAATGATTTATCATTCAAACAGCCCTTATTCCACCTTAATGTAGCCGTTCTTTACAATATTGCTTTTGAACCTTATTTAAGTGATAAGTGAGAGCCTACTACACAGTACTGAAATATTTTTCTAATTCACTTTGGGTAGATCCAACCTTAACTCATCTTAAGGTGGGGTTGGCGCAACACACTTTTTCAAGCATGTTGCAGAAAGGATTTGTTAAATTTTTACGACCAGCTGCCTCCTTGACGTCAACCCGTTCTGACCTAGGAACTTCTTCACACCCAGGACCTCCCGATCCACAGCCCATAATATATGCTACAATGATTTATAATTCTATAAAACAAACTCTTTACATGTAGTGAATAATTATTTTGAACTTTTTATTTCGGTGTTTTATAAAATCGTATTTTTTACCACTTCCCGGTGTCCTATTGACCTCAAATTTGGTGTATGTATGTATCTTCAGTCACCATACAATAATTTGCTACCATGGAGCTGGTCTGATGTTGGAGACGGAAGATGGCCACATGACCATCTTACCTCTGATGGGCGGCTCGGCCTCTGGAGGCTGAGACAAACCCGTCGAGTTTAGGCTCAATTGATTCTTCTTGAGGAGCACTTTACACCTAGATGGCCTCATGATGAAGCTGGAAGATGGTCACGGCATCTCTTTGACTAAACAACATAACCCCACCGAGTTTGGGTTTGATCAATTTGTCTTGAGGAGAACTGTACAATTGGGTACTGGACTAGTTTTTTTTAATTAATTTTATATGAAATTTGCGTCGTCTAAAATATAAAAGATAAAGAAATATTGAAATATTCTCAAAAACAAAAAAGTTATAAGACTTTGGAGTTTGGTGTAACCGTCAAATTGCGGGAAAGAGACGTATCAGTATAATCACGTCACGCCATAACGGTACGTGCTTTGGAAAGTGATAGCAAGATATCTCCAATATTATCTCCCCCACTCCAGAATTTAGAATATGAATTACTGCCTCATTTTTCAACCAAATTAGATGCAGTTTTTACAGAAGAGTTTTTTTTTTGTTTTAATTGCTATTACATCTATATATATAAAAATGAAACCCGTTTTCCGTTGTCACGCCATCACGCGTGAACGGCTGGACCGATTTCGCTAATTCTTTTTTTAGAATACTCCTCGAAGTACGAGGATGGTTCTTACGGAGAGAAAAAAATTAAAAATTGCCTTAAAATGTCTAAAAACAACACTTTTCTATACTCCCATACAATCGATTCGTAATAACTTAAAAGTCAATTTGAACTTTAATACCATAACATAAAGTTCAAATGTTAGTGGAGAGGTTCCGGGAAGGCAAAACAATTTAGTGACGTTTGTATCGTATAAATATTAATGTCAATATTTGTCAATTGAAAAATTATTTTTATGTTGGATAGCCCATTTATCGAGGACGGCTATAGGTTTTATAACATGACGCCATGACCTAAGGGGTGACTGACGGGTTGATTGATGGGGTTACTGACGGGGTGACTGATGGGGTGACTGATGGGGTGACTGATGGGGTGACTGACGTGAGGAATGACGGGGTGACTGACAGGCTGACTGATGGGGTGACAGACAGGGTGACAGACGGGTGACACACAGGTGAGAGACGGGGTGACAATCGGGCAAACAGATGGGGTGACCGACTGGGTTACAGACGGCTAACAGACAGGTGACAGACGGGGTGACAGACGGGTGACAGACGAGTGACAGACTGGGTGACCGACGGGTTGACCGACAGGGTGACTGTCGGGGTGACCGACGGGGTGATGGACGGGGTGACTGACGGGGGTACTGACTGGGTGACTGACGGGGTGACAAACGGGGTGACAGATGGGTGACAGACGAGTGACAGACGGGTGACAGACTGCGTGACCGACGGGTTGCCCGACAGGGTGACTGTCGTGGTGACCGACGGGGTGATGGACGGGCTAACCGACAGGGTGAAGAACGGGGTGACTGACGGGGGTACTGACTGGGTGACTGACGGGGTTACTGACGAAACCGGACCGAAGTAGATCATCCCATTACCTTCTTTAGAATTATTGGATTATAGGTGCCTACGACTCATTCTTTCAACCCTCTCTCTCCTACGCAGACGAGGTTGCGCGGATCAGCTAGTTAAATATAAAATTAAACATAGTCAAGTACCCAATTATGTATCTCTAGAATATTTTTAAACATTACGACTTCTCTAAAATACATAGCTATTAAAAAGTTTAAGTTAAAAAAAAAAATTTTAAAATAAGGTTTTGTCTAGGACATTGAACTAAAAAGTTAAAAATAATTTTTATTCCAGCAAGTATTTAGCGTGTAGGTAATGACCTACCTATATTATTAATAGCTTGTGCACAGAAGTTTTTTTTTTTTTTTTTTTATAGCAGACATTGGCAAACGAGCAGATGGGTCACCTGATGGTAAGTGATCTCCATCATCCATAGACATCTGAACACAAAAAGAAACATGGATGCGTTGCCAACCTAAAAGGAGGGAATGGAAGGGGAGGGAAAGGGAGGGGGGAAATGGGCCACTGGAAATCTCACTCACCGAACGAAACGCGACAGCAAGCTGCCACTTTATGTCTGTTTTCTGTGAGACAGTGGTATCTAACCGGTCGAGCCGGCCCATTCGTGCTGTAAACGTTACTGTCTACAGCGTGGCTCTACCACTCACACAAGTATACAATAAATAAATAATAAATACTATAAATAAATTATAATAATAAGTATATAATGAATACCTAACTTGTAACTGGTAGTGCCATCAAGCTTTTATCGGAGACAATGAATTGATTGTCCCAAATAAAAGCCTAATGAGGTTTTAAAAAAAAAAAAAAAATCATATTTAAACTATTCTCGTGTAACAAATGTTTTTGCTGAAAAATCATGGTAGGCAAAAATCAAAGTGTTTTACCACTACCGCCACGCTTGGGAGATGACGTTTATGTCTGGTTCAATAGTCTTACACCCAGTGTCATGCTGTCCGGAAGGAATGAGATTCCTTATCGCCTTGTTTTTACACGCTTTATATTAGCTTCACCTGTATATACATACAGACACAAGATTCCATTACATAGATACCTATGTAATGGAATCTTGCAACATGATTTTTACAATGTTACAGACGTCTGATGAACTTGAAAATTGGCAGATGTATCAAGTACCGATGACAATACAATCATTTAATAATTTTTTACTGATATCCTGACCAGGATCATCATGATAACAAAAACATGAAATTAACTGAAAATCAAGTCTGGTAAGACTGTAATGAGGTACTGATAACGCATTTGCAGGGACTAAAAAATGTAAAAGTAAATAATAGTAAAAACAAATCACGCTTTTTTAACACACAGCACTAAAGAAAAATAACTTTTCAGTTTAAAGAGTTTGTTCTAGAATGATATAGGTAAATCATTGTACAAAGTGTGGGGTGCTAAAAATACTACAAATAACGTTGTGAAAGCACTCCAGAGGGAGTTGATGTCAGGCACGCAGTCCGTCTTAAACTAAATGCAAATCCTTTCTGCAACAAGCTTGAAAAAGTGTGTTGTGTCGACCCCACCTTAAGATGAGTTAAGGTTGGATCTACCCAAAGAGAATTAGAAAAATATTTCAGTACTGTGTAGTAGGCTCTCACTTATCACTTAAATAAGGTTCAAAAGCAATATTGTAAAGAACGGCTCAGTAAAGGCGCGTATCCTGCACTAAAACATTACACAAATCTTTGTTTCAATACACATTTTTGTTTATGGTCCATTGTCCCACAAGCAGGAGACAGCAAAAAACATTGTTTTGTGTAGGTGTTTGTGTGTTTTATTTTGAGTTAAACGCGTGCCGGAGACGCGACTTTATACAATCTCTCTAAGCTCTATCAAACACAAAAAGAATTTTGAAAATCTGTCCACATTTAGCGAAGATATCGCCTTCTTGGTCTAGTTGCCGTATATATGGGCTATGGGCCGGGAGGTCATGGGTTCGATTACCAGATCAAGCAAAGGGAATTTCCTAATTTAATTTGCCCGGGACTGGATCCCTCAGAGGGGGTTGACGTCAGGCAGGCAGCCGGTCGTAAAAACTAAGACTAATCCTTTCTGCAATATGCTTGAAAGGGTGTTGCTCCGATCCCACACTAATGTGGGAAATGCTTTTTGCAACATGCTTGAAAGAGTGTGTTGCTCCGACCCCACACTAATGTGAGATAAGGGCAGGTAGAAAGAAAGAATTTGGCTGAGATATCGCATTACATACATAGAAAACACAGATGAATTAAGGACTTTCTCCTTTTTTGATGTCGGTCGATAACTTTTCAGTATAGAGTTTGTTCCAGAGCGATATAAATCATTGTAAAAACGTGGGTTGCTTTTACAACATTATCAAACTTACTTTTATGAATACAATATGTCGTCGTTGCGTCTGCAATACCGCGTAAGAGCAGTTTGTAAATACCGCGTATCTACATTTTTAAAATTTCACAGGAAGAAAAAAAAATTTATAACTTTGGAATTTATAACTCTACTAGCAACTGAACTTTGTACAAGCTTTATTAATCATATTGGAATTTAACGTAAATTTACGAAGACCTAGTTTTGATTTCGTGTGGAGTCACTTTGTACCAGTAAATTACCACAGTCTCTTTATAGGTCCACGGTACTAATGGGGTTATTATTCGCTACTAAATAATTATTTTCGAGAGCATGCACTAAATGTGTTTCAAATTGTTGCAAATCGATTGCAGAAGTCGTATTTAATATTAAAGCGTTGTGATAGTTTTTGGTTTACAGCATTTCGAAGGAATAACAGACAATGTTTTCAAACACAGTTTTAATCAAAATAAAATTTACTTGAATAATTTTCTGTCTGAGTTAAAAACAAAATATTCACAACCAAAATATAAGCTTTTCTCTTAAATTTTTCGGCCTTGCGCTATCCTTACCCAGTATCAGGGTCGGCCTTCTTATATACACGCTACCACTTCATCATGTCTTACGAATCCTCTACAGCTGGATCTCGGCGGCCTCTAAATGTTTTTCCCAAAGCGTCCGGCTAGCGTTTTTTGGGGCATTCACTGCGAAACCTTGGTGCGATTTCTTCCTTTCCATAAAACGACCATATTATTATGTTAAATTACATGACCGTAGTTTATCTGCTACGTTGTGGACAATCCCCACCGACATCTTGGGACGTGGATCGCCCTTGCTGATGCTTAAAGGCAGGCCAACACACTCATAAAAGAGCACAAGTCGGATGATGGTCATGTATATAAGAGCTTTAAGTTTAATCGGCATCATACGTATGCAAGTAACGCGTGTGACCACTCGTGTCATAGCCCTGATGCAATCCGGGTATAGACCCAGATGGGAGTACAAACTGCCTTAGGCTATTTGATCGGTCTTCACCACATTTTATATATTTTATATACCGTCACACCATTCTCAAGCCTCCCCTTTCACATGTTCACCTTCTACGTTAGGTACGACTAGCGTTGTTAAACTTGGATGACCGCCGGCAGTAATTCGAGCCAAAGACTCAGATCGGTGGTGCATGTCTGCGATTATGTCAACATAACGCTTCTGACATAAGACCCTCATGGAAAACCCTCGAGTATACTTTTGGGAGAGTTGGTCTACAAAAGTTGGAATACAAAATTTCGTGAGTTCTACTGAAGTTGTCATAACGGATGCATGCAACCCTCTTAAACGTGGTATAAATGAAATTGCGCGCGGTTTTAATGTAGTTTACACTTGAGAAATTATCTGCACGTGTTTATTTATTTAAAGCCGAAAATTCCGAAATTCCCAGTTTTTATTAAATTAATAGGTATTGATATTTTGAAACCCTTCATTTGGTCGGAAATCCTGGTATTTTCGGAATCTCGGATTCCAGTTTGCGACCCTTACTGTAAATACGCGGACTTGCCGCCAACATCAAACGTAAGTACTGTTCCGCGATATCGTTCTTATTGGCTAATTAAAATGTTGCGAGAAGTAGTAAAAGCGCATCAGACGTAAGGAAGTATTAATTTTGCACTTTTTGCAGTTACGCGGTATTTAAACATTGCTCTTACGCGGTATTGTGTTGCACGCGCAACGACAATTTGTAAAATTTTATATTTGGCACCACACGCTTTTTATAATGATTTATATACATTTTTTTAGTGCGGTGTGTTATAAAAGCGAGTTTTATTCGATATTTTAAAAAACTATTTTCCATTTTTACATTTTTAGTCTGCAAAAGTCAGTACCTAATTACAGTCTTACTAGAGACTTGATTTTCCGTGAATCTTATTTCATTTTTTGTTATCCTGGTGATCCGGGTTAGGATACCAGGACAATATTATTAAATTATTGTATTGTTATCACGTCCTTGATACGTATGCCAATTCTAAGTTCGTCAAACATCAGGAACTTGGTGAAAATCACGTTTAAAGTTTCCATTACATTACATATGTAGATATGTACATACAGGTGAAGCTAAAATAAAGCGTGTAAAAACAAAATAGCATGTTGGTTGGTTAGTTGAGTTATGAAAAGACTGAATTTTTATTTTAAAAAATAATAGCCTCAGGTATATATTATTAAGGCTGAGATTTATAGAACGAACTTCGACTAAGTCTAAGTCAAAGTAACGAACTCAGTGATGATTTTGGCTTAGTCCGAGTAATTTTTTACAAGAAATTCTATGCTTAGTCTGTCTGTCAGTCTGTTTTTCTTGTAAATAATGACTCGGACTAAGTCAAAGTTCGATTTAACAATTGCAAATCCTCATTGATTTCGTTACTTTGACTTAGTCGAAGTTCGCTCTATAGTTCTCAGCCTAAGTCATGTAGTAGTTTTGGTGCGGCTGTATTTCTTACGTTGATAATAAGATAAATCACAAATGATGCTGACAAGTATAATTTTGGTCAAAAACCCAGAAAGAAACTAGGGAACATATTGATAATCTTATATTTTCAATAGATTGGAAAAAGAGGAGGTTCTCAATTCGTCCGTATTTTTTCATGTCTGTTACACGTTATCTCGAGAAAATATCGACCGATTTTCAAGATTATTTTTCGATAGAGTTTATTCGATTGGGTCCCATACTTTGATCAAGATAATTTTTGAAGTCGGCTTTTAAATTCATGTTGCATGCACGAAGAATGTAATGAGACTGAATGAGGCGAAAGAGGTGTGTAAAGATCGTGGCAAGTGGAAATCCGTTGTCTCTGCCTACCCATATGGGAAAAGGCGTGAGTCTATGTATGTATGGTTTTTAAATTCTTAAAATTGTGATTATCTTTTTTGCAGATTCTTTAGTTTGGAGAAAGATCCTTAACGTCGATTCGCCACGGAGCAACAGGACTCGGCGCTTATTAGCGCCAATGACATCAATGAAACATTTATGCCAGTGTCGGTTTCTGAAGATGCAAGGTAATTTAATGAACCTGCAAATTTTTTTATGTTTGATTCTAGTTAAATGGATTCCGACGCGACGTAACGTTTACTTAAAAGAATATTTCTTTTTGAGCATTGCATACTGAGTACATTGTAAACCTAAACAAAACAGAAAGATTTTACTTTAACTGTTTCTAAATTTGCGATCGCAGATGATAACAATACATATCGGAAAACATGTTTCACTCAACGCTTTTTCGAAACATAATTCTGTGTACAAACTAGGGACTTTAAGCTAACTATAAAATAAAATAAAACCTAAAAAAAAACACGCTTTTATAACACATCGCACAAAAGAATTAAAATAACTTTTCAGTATTTAAAGAATTTGTTCGACAGCGATATAAATAAATCATTGTAAAAAAAGGTGGGGTGCTTTAACAACTTTATTAAAATCACTACTTTTATTGCATACATACATACATACATACATACATACATACATACATACATAAGCTCACGCCTGTATCCCCGAAGGGGTAGGCAAAGGCGGACTAGCCAACTAGTACACCCACATTTCGTCGAGCTTAGTTCCGTCCCAGATGTGATATCCGATAGCCTATCGCCATATCGGGCATAAATTCCAGACTTCGGGCTGATACGGAAAAATCCAATATCACTTTGCTCGACCCGGGGATCGAAACCGAGACCTCAGGACGGTAATCGTTTCGAAATACAACCACGCCATCGAGGCAGTCACGACACTTTTTACAATTATTTAGTTATATCGCTCTAGAACAAACTCTTTGTACTGAAAAGTTGCTTTCATTTTTTGAGTCGGTGTGTTATAAAGGCGTATTTTTTAAAACTATTATTTATTTTTAAATTTTTTTCTCTGCAAAAGCGTTATCAGTACCTAACTACAGTCTTAACGGAGATAATCGTATTTCATTTTTTTGTAATCCTGGTGGTCATACCAGGACTAAATTATTAAATTATTGTATTGTCATCGGTTGTTGATATGTGTGGCAATTTTCAAGTTCAGCAGACGTATGGAATATGGTGAAAATCACGTTAAAAGATTCCATTACATAGATCCATACAGGTGGAGATAATATAAAGCGTGTAATGAATGAAGACTTATGGTTTAATAAAAAATAATACAAATTATTATTTATAAAAATGTAGGTAGTATAAAAACGTTTATTGGTCACGTAGGTATATTAAATGCACTTATGACAGGTCACAACAAGGTACATTTATACCTCTATAATAATCATGTTATAACACTATCAATTTAGAAAACATGCAGGCAGGTATGGACACAATAATAAGGATGGGGCTTAGATAAAGGGTTGTGATTTGTAGGAAAGGGAACGCACGGTATATGGCAGGAATGCTAGCAGGGAATTCACGGGAAAATAAAATAGAAAGCTTGTAAGAAAAGAAAGAAAGAAAGAATCATGTTCAATCAATCATTGTAGGATTTGACGGGAAATGTGGATAAGGAAAATCACGCCGTGGACTATAAGGCCCTATCCTAGCTAACCTTTCTCTAGCTACCTACGGATGACGATAAGATAAAATACACCGAATCCGGCTTCAGTAGGACGGTGCGCGGTGTTGACCGTGCAGAGCCCGAATAGCAAAATCCATTGTGATCATCTTTTTGCAAGATCCTGCAACAGGCTGCGTGTATTAATTAGGCTTAGTATTTCAGATATGTCTATAGTCCCGCATAGATTCCCGCAAAGAACGGGGTGTTGCAATAGGAATTAATCGTAAGGGTTGTTCCATTGTTCGTACAAGAGATATCTCATCTACGTAGGTAGAACTTATAGGCATTCCGCAAACAGGATAAGCCTGTGAGCTACGTTAGGATGTGAAAACACCTATTCACGGATGTAGAAAAAAGGGGACATAGCTCTAGGAACATTGAAAGTGAAGCAGTGTTTTTTGACGATTCGATCTGTCGACATGTAATGGCGGCGACTGAGTGTTAGTGTGTGCGTAGAGCACTTTTGTAGAGGCGCGTCTGTGTGCGTGGCTTAACTGTGGCGTCCGTTTAAGTATAGGCGAGACGGTGTCCTCTTTTTTTTACACGTCCGTGCATCTACTATGTTCTGAAAAACCCTTTCTTGGACGTTTTCGTGTGAACTGACCGTAAGACGAAAACAGAAGTAACTTATAGCAGCGCCGTATAATATTGTAAAAACTCGAAAAAGTGGTTCAAAGGTGTTTCTCATCATTAAATTGCTGTTGTGACGTCAAAACGGGTACAAAAAATGTGGCATGCTTGGATTCATAGATTGAGCTACTTGCATAATCTACCTAGATCTATCTGGGAGTAACAATACAATATAGGTACTTGATGTGTCAGTTAGGTTATTAATACATATAATAAGAATGTAAATATCGCGCGACTGTTCATTGCTTATATTTCCAAAAATACTAATTGGGGGGGGGGAGGGTTAGAAATAGTAATAGAACACATTTTTGTCATTTTTAGAATTGTTGTCTGTCTGACCACGTATCAAATGAAAACCACCAAAGTAATTTTACGTAACTGGATAGGAAATCGTAATCCACATTTTGGAATAACATTTAGCCTTTGTTTTATTCAAATCGGTCAACTCTATCAAGAAACCGATATTTTTGTATTATGTGTGCGAGTTCTATAAAGCCTGAAAGCGATTTTCAAATTTATCAATAGATGGCGTTACCATATTTTCTGAGTCACATTGATTTGTTTACGAATTATGTACCATTTTAAAGTCGTTTAGTGATCGGGGTCGATATTTAAAAACGTGACCGCCATTTTGTTTTTCTTTGTTTATGGGCCGATTGACTTCAAAATTGATATCTGGGTCGCCCTGTGGTTCCAAACGACGGAACCAATGTCAAAACTGTCAAAAGTGGTCGCCATTTTGTTTTTCTTTGTTTTTGGGCCGATTGACTTCAAAATCGATATCTAAGTCGCCCCGTAGTTCCAAATGTCGGAATCGGTCTCAGAATTGTGAAAAGTGACCGCCATTTTGTTTTTCTTTGTTTATGGGTTGATTGACTTCACAATCGAAAGATTGGTGGTAGAAAGAAAAGGTACTACTACCGAGATCCCGGGTCGATTACCCTGTCGGAGGCGGCACATATATATATGTTACATAAGCGTATGGAACACCGGAGGCCGAGCCGCCCGTGACTATCCACAGTGGTAGTGTTTTTTTTACTCAATGTCACCCCGACAACCTCAGCTATTTAAATAATTTAACGGTCTAAGGGCGACTTGCAGATTTATTACTAATT
This sequence comes from Clanis bilineata, assembly GCA_036417725.1. Classification (NCBI taxonomy): domain Eukaryota; kingdom Metazoa; phylum Arthropoda; class Insecta; order Lepidoptera; family Sphingidae; genus Clanis; species Clanis bilineata. The sequence continues at coordinate 10,248,063 of CM071140.1, forward strand.
TAGAAACAGTTCTAAACTCGATTTAACCTCCATATCATTCGTATGTATATTTAAATTTTGTTTCGGGATAAATCGAGATTTAACTAAGAGCTGCAAGTAGCCCTAAATATTAATTAAAATCACAGATTAAAATGGCTTGCCAATAAGTACGGGTAGTAAGGTAGCGTGTTTATCATGGCGTCATTTCGGCGGCACCAGAGGCAGGCGGTTTCCATGGCGACACTGGAGACCCGCATGGCTACGACCGCGGAGTAGGTGCGGACTACGGGTGCGATCAATTCCGAGCTGAGGAAGCCTACGCCCGCCGCCACGCGCCGTCGCGTCGCACCGCCTCGCCTCGTGGCGCGCACTCCTATCGCGCACTACGTACACGTTTTATAATCTTAATGTTTCTCCTTTTCTATCACACGATACAAATATATTAGTTACCTATTTGTCTTTAATCAGAAAAATCGAGAGCGTGCAGTTCATACAGAAGTACAGTATTCATCGAATTTGCTCTTTGCCTTTATCATATCGTAGAAAAGGGTTTAGTTTTAGGACGTCAATTGGTATTTAATATATCGAATATTATATTTCATGTATAGTAGATGGCCATGTCTATCGCCAAGCAGTAATGTACAAGCAATGTTCTGTTCCGGTTCAAAGGACATGTGGCCACTGAATATTATGAGGCCTAACATCGAATGTCTCAGGGTGACGAGCGCAGTTCAGTGCCACTCAGTGCTTTGATATTCAGGCTGAGATCTATAGAGCGAACTTCGACTAATTCTGAGTCAAAGAAACGAACTCAGTAAGGATTTTGAATCATTCCGAGTCAGACAAAAAATCTTTGCTTAGTCTGTCTGTCAGTATGTTTTTGTTGTAAAAAATTACTCGGCCTAAGTCAAAGTTCGATTTAACAATTCCAAATCCTCGCTGAGTTCGTCAGTTTGACTTAGACTTAGTCGAAGTTCGCTCTATAGATATCAGCCTTAATGTGCTGGTCGCTGGTTCTGTTCCTACTGTCATGATCAGTCGTATCGCCATCATGCGAGCGGCTTGGTCGTCTCGTCATTCAGTAGTAATAAAGAAAAAAAATGATACGATAATTAATACTCTACGTGTTATTACTTCTAGTATAATGTACTATTATGTAGCACATGTCTGCATCGTTTGTTGTTACTCAATAATGGTAACGCAATTTGTACTACTCGTATTGGTTAGTCGACTATCAATGGTTCAGTGGGTTTTCCTGATCTTGGCATTGAATATATTTATAACGAGTGTTATTTCGTAAAAGGCGTTAGCGTTTTCTGGATCACGGGAAAAATGTACATGTTCTGCGGGAATTACATTGTTTATAAAATAGTATTATAAATGCTTAACGACTAAACAAATTGTATTTACATAACTAATAATCGACTCTTAGGTAGATTTTTATGGTTCCGAAGCTGAATAGCGATAAATTAGCCCTTACAGTTTCGTCATGTCCATCTGTCGCGTCTTTTGACCTCGGTTTAGCTCAGAGCCTATTAATATTAGAATTCCTAGTATAATACTAGAATTCCTAGTGTTTCAAGTACAGTAGTTGTTACACCTTTAAAGTGTAATTTGGCATATATATAGCACATATCAATCACAACGACAAAGTGGTAGTTTTAGCGTATCTCTCCTTCACGTAAAGAAGGGACGATTTTTTTGTCTCCTATCCCATGGTCGTTAAGTAAGTCGTTAAAAATATTGCGTGCTTACGAAAACCGTTTATCGTTTCAAGAATTCATTTGCGAAATATTAAACTGTTGATTTTTGTTAGAAAAAAAAAATGTATAATTTCAAATTCTATTAAAATCCTTCTGAAGTTTTCCTGTGCGCGGTCATACTGCAGACATTTGGCATCTATGTATAGTCAGATAATTTCATTCTTATGTATAATTTTGTTGCTTTGACAGATGTTCCATACATTGACTGTCAAAACCTCAAAAATAATCTTCAAGTAAAAGTTATCTTGCTTTTGTAAAATCTGCCAGTTATTTCTACTGGTTGCCTGTCGGAAGTCAGCCTCTGGAGGATTCAGTTCCGGGCAAATCGTCTTAGAATTAACAAAAACTGAAAACCGACTTCAAAAACGAACACTTAAAATTAAAAAATAACAACATTCGGTGCCTTTTCATTTAATTTGCTTCGGCCTCAGCACCGACTCCAAAGAGAGTAATTAAGAGAATTTGTTGTTATTTTTTACTTTTAAGTGTTCGTTTTTGAAGTCGGTTTTCAGTTTTTGTTAAACTTTAATTATTATTTATCTATTTTTAATGTAATATTCAAAGAATTATCCAACAACTAATAGTTAAGGAGTTATATTTTCCATTATCAGCTCAGCAACATGAGATGATGAGTACCAGACGCAAATACCTGAATAGTTTTCAGAAATATATAAAACACAATATGGTTCCCTGTAAAATTTGAGGGTTGCCCTTGATTTTTCTAGGGTCCCATCATCAGATACTGACTTTGGTGCAATGGGACCACCTGGGAAGTATACCCTATTAACCAAAACAATAATTTCTCCAATCGGCTTAGACGTCTTCGAGTAATCGGAGAACATACATAAAAAAAAATATTCCTACGAATTGTGTACCTCTTCCTTTTTTTAAGTCCGTTAAAAACGGCAGCCCATCCTGAAAATCGAACCCAAAACTTCGTTGCTTGCAGCCCATATACGCTACTGCTTGCCACTATAGTCTAGGCTCTAGACCATGGACATTCTGGACTACCTGACATTAAATTCCGAAGACGAGATATAAATTGAAATTTCACCAATCGAGATTTCCCTGGAACAGACACCCAAGGTCTTTAAAGCAGTACCTTACTTAAAAAAATATTGTAATTTTAATTATTCTTTAATTGAAATTAGTTCCACATCTTTGTCAATATCTCAGTTTATTATAATTGGACAATTGTTAATTTAATTTATGAATGGTATCATTTTATGGATATGGACACGGGGGCCCCAAAGGCTGATAAGTACTTAGATTAGCGGTTCCCAAGCTTATTGTTGTCACGCCTTCCTTTTACCGTCAGCTCAAACCTACTAACTTGGCTGGTGACTTTTTTAGCGAAATTTGGGAACCCATGTCTTACATGAACAATTTGTACTCTGCAAGTGGCCCCCGAATTCTTGTGTGTGCAGGGGCCCACGCATGCCTTAAGACGGCTCTGTACGTGCTTCATGTCTCATTCATTTTAAAGGAACGGCGCTGTTGTCTGTGCTCTACCAAACACTCAGCGTAAAGACTTCGACGGCTGATGACCAGTTTCTATAAACCATCTCAATCCTATAATGTGCAAATATATCACATGAATTAGTTAATAAGAACAAAGATTGAACATGACGCCGTCAAATGACTTAATACTATTATTGATTGGTTTACTTTCACGTCTAGGACGTAAATGAGCTCGGCGAAATGTGGGTGTTCTAGTTTTCTAATTCGCCTATGCCTCCCCTTTCGGAGATACAGGCGTGAGTCATGTATGTATCTATGTATGTATCTATGGTTTATTTTCGGGATCTACCTGCACACTCTTGTGACGTGCGACGTGCCGTACGATGAACAGTGGCGGATTTGCAATGCTGGCCGCCCTAGGCTTGGTACCAGCTACCGCCCCTTCTAACCTTGTTTTAACAGACTTCAAGAAGGGAGAAGGTTCTCAATTTTATTGTAGATAATCGAATAAACTTCGGCAGTAATGGTATAGCCGCCGAAGGCCCGGGCCTAGTTGGCCTTAGGGGTAATCCGCCACTGACGATGAGGTTCGTAAAAAATCTAAAATATCATAGTTACGACTTGCGACACGGTGCGGTTTTAGGGCCACGTCACGCGATGCGTTTATTAGACGTATAATGGACGTTCACCTTTAAATTGCGGTTTATGACTTCGGTAAAGTTCATTCATAAATGAGCTCTACCGAAGTTTGTCCGTGGACTACTGCAAATTGCAATTTAGTATACTTACTATTCAATCGCTCTAATCACAAGTATAATGCCGTAGTTTTACTTAGCTGACATAAAGTGCGTGTCGAGTTTATTATGTATGTATTACGAAAAAAGTACATAATCTCTAAAATCGGACGAAGTATAAATTCATAGTCGCTACCTATGGGATACATCCTACAGGCGTGATATTATGTATGTATGTGTTATGAAGTTAGAAGGTACAATTTATTTTTTCTTAATAATATTGTGTGCACTCTAGGAGCACCTAATTTTAACATTCAGGCATTGAGATTTAGGAGCTCGTTTTTTATTTCTTACTGTGTGAAAAACTGCCTCTGTGGCGTAGTTTTAGATATTGGGCTTTTCTACTGGTTATCAGCCCGGAGTTAGGAAATTGTGCCCGATATGGCGATAGGCTCGTCCCTTGTCGCGTCTGGGACGAAAATAAGCTCGGTAAATTTACGCTGAACATCTTTGGGGGAGGCCTATGTTCAGCAGTGGATGTCCTATAACATATGTATAATATTATTCCCAAATATACTGATTAAAAAAAACTAAATTTATTCTAGAGTAGAAGCACATTCGTTTATTATTAAGGTAAGATTGGTAAGGTAAGATTGTTACATTGTTAAAATAAAAATACATTTTTTAGCATAACGTATAAGCAATATTTCAACGGTATGAAACGTGACCTTGACCCCAGAGCATAGGCCTAACCTGCCCCAAAAGTGTTCGGTTAAAGTTGCCGGTCGATATATAAGAGGATCCGGCTCGCGCAGGCGCCGCCGTCACCGCCCGCCTAATCGATCTGCCCGCCCACGTGACGCAACGCATTTGCGGGGATTCATTGCGGGCTCTTCTATATTATACTTTTTCTCCACAAATGATACGGTATCTAAACCATCGAGACCAAGACCATATATGAGATAAACTTATGTAGCTAGCCAGCATACGAGGTAACATAGCATAAACTCTTCAATCTGCTTTGGTCTTTATAAAGCCGTTAACATTTTGTGTCCAAATAACAGATATTCTATATTTTAATTAATTTGTTTTCGGGTCTTAAGAATGTGGAGAAAATGGGAAAATATAAATCTGATACGAGATTTACATTTAGATCGAGAAAGATCTTAAATTTAAGGCGAGAGTATCCCAGAAAACATACATTTAAGTGACCATGTCATACGATTCCTATTTTCAAATTGCATCACGCGGTTTAGGAAACGTAAGTTTTTATTTAGTGTCTCTAAAACGTGTCATAATAAACTCTCCGCCTAAATTGGTCTTTAAACAGAAAACTGTTATTTACGAGGCCGTATTATGTTTGAAATTAAGTATTTTATAACGTGGCCTAAATATAATGATTTACAGTATCCTCACCCTTTTAGTTCAAGAAAATCTATCTCAGCTATCATATGTATGAATTTCTCCGCCGAGAGTAGACCGATTTTAAGGAAAAAATGATTTTGTTGTTGATGTTCTAATGCATGTTTAACACATCATCCTATATTGAGGTACAATTTACAAACAATTTCGAAAGGTTATTGTCGTTGTCAAACCAATATCTGCTATGTGCTTCAAGTAAAACTTTGAGATATGTAGTAAAAACATTCTCATGTAAAAAAACGCTATTTATAAGTTTGCTCAAATATCATCATCTGCTATATGGCATTGCATATATCATACCTATTTATTCTAGCGCTCATAATTCGCCGTGTAATTAGAATCACATAGTGGTTTTTATAATATATCAAAGTTTGGATGGCAAACTAGTCATAATAGTCAAAATGTTGAAATATCAAAAAAGCGCACATTGCAGATGTATTGACAACGACGCTATGCTATTTTAAATTGACCGCATATAGTTTTTGTCGTCAATCTGCCTATGGAATTCCCAATAATCAATCTCAGTTCAAATGTGCAGATAGATAACAAAAATCAGCCAATAAGAACACAGTTTGAACATGACTCCGCCATATGACTTTATTTGATTGGTGCATAATCACGATCTATCTGTACTCTAAACTGAGATCGCTTATTGAAACGGCCATAAAAGAATCACGGGTGCGTTGCCAACCTAATAGGAGGGAAAATAAGTATTTTAATTGGGCCAACAAAAATCTCTATCACCGAACGAAATGCGACAGCGAGCTGCCACTTTACGTCGGTTTTCTGTGAGAGATTGATACCACAAATAGATCGAGCCGACCCATTCGTGCTGTAGCCGACGCAACCGTCTACAGCGTGGCTCGTAACACTCAAAAAATGGTAATTGAATGACACGGACGTAAAAAAAAGATGGACGGACTGATCGAATGAGCCGAAAACACTGCTTCACTTTCAATGTTTCTAGCGCTCCGTCCATCTTTTTTTTACGTCCGTGTTAAGTGAGTAAAACAAGGGAAAACCACGTTATAGTGGAAAGTATGGATATAGTCCCCCTTTTGAACATACATATTAATAAACACTAGACGTATAGTTTTTTATTCTTGTTTCAGTGAATATTATAAAATTGTGAATTACATATTATTATGTCCACGTAATACATGGCACTTAAATTTTATTTCTTATTTTAAAAGCAATCGACAATAAATTACCTACGAGTAAAGTGATAACTAAATGCGTCTCAGATTGTCAACATGTTCGGTATTTTAGTGCTTTATAATATATTATACTTATTATATTAACGGACAGAATGTAGCACTCAGTCCCTGCCCAATATATTACGCCATTTATATTCTCATTAGTTGTTTCATATGATCGTATTACTTGCTCTCCCTCGAGATACCATCTCATCATTTCTTATAATTATCACATCGATGTTTCATTTAAACTTAACCGAGTGTGAATCGCTTGAGTCTGAAAAGGAAAGTACTTGTACAGACAGTGATCGTGAAGTTATGATCGGACTAAAAAATGTGCACGCAACGTGTGTTTCAATTAAAACGAAAAGATTGACGACTTAAATGCGTCGCTTTGTTATAGTACCCACTTGTGCTTAGAGAGTATTACGGATACTTTTATCATTTGTTATAATATACATCGTTATATTGAAATTACCTTTAATACATTTTATTCCTCATCGCTTACAAAATACCCAACATTTACTAGGAACAAATTAATCATGTTTAAATAGGCGAGTTGTTTTTCATTAACACATGAATCACTTCAGTCGGTCAATGTCAGCGCATAGGCAGTGTAGGGCGTTAAACGAATATACATTTTGAAAACGCTCGAGTGTAATTATAAGTAAATATTGTATTTATGTGTAAAAGTAGGTGACAGATTAACTTCTTAAGGCACAAACAAGTATCATAATATAAACGGAGATACTCGAGAAGCGGAATTAGAATGAAGTGCGCGCCGCGACTCGCATCGGCCGTGTGCCACGTCATTGCCGTGACCCACTGACACAGATCCGCGGGGCCGCCTGCACCGATATCTGCACGCGCCACGCTCTTCCTTTACTGCCCCTTTGGCTTTTTATATTATGTAGCTTGCTACTCGTCCAACATTTAATTTAATTTTACTATAATACTGTCTTCTGATACTACCATAATATAACAAAAGTAAATTACCTACAATAAAAATATAACTTTATTTTCTATTTATATTTATTTATGGTTGATTTTTTTTCGAATTGAATTAATAATTGCACTAATTTCTTTATTTGCGTTTAATTAAAATCAATGTTATGTTTTAGTTTGTCTAACGTTTCAGTTTATATTTAGTTAGTTCAATTGCAGTCTGCAAAATATCGTTTTAATTGAGTTATGCAATAAATAGCCTTGTTATCTAAATTCTGCACTTGACACGAATACTGTTCCATTTCACTTTCATATTGGTAGTAGGACACAGTTTACTACGTATCGTGGACGCTCGACGCGACGCTACGCTACGCTACAATATGCTATCGTGTCGTGTGCTATAGAACTAAATTGGAGTGGCAAGCGTAGGAAATGTGAGGATTTCGTAACAGCACCAAATCACTCTCACTATTATGAGTGAGAGCAATTTTTAAACTATTCCAAAAATGGAAATTCAAAAATGTGTGTCTGACCGCGGCCTTGCTTAGAGACTATTAGTACTAGAGAACTGTAATTTGGCATGGCTATATACCTCTATATCTATTACACCGAAAAAATCGTAAAATAAAAAAAGAAATAAAATATTTTTATTTGCCTCCCCTACATATGTATGCGAAAAATCTCCTCTTTACATGTGTAAAGAGGAGATTTTTCGCGACTATCTCATGGTGTGAAGTATCGTTGGATATGTCGTTGAAAAATATTGCGGGTTTGTGGAAACTATTTTTCGATTCGAGGCTCCGTTTGGAAAATATTAATAAAATGTCGTACAAATTTATTGAATACCACTAAGATGAAGATGTTAGTTATGTAAAACAGGTAGTCAATCAATATGAGTTTATAGAATATGTTCTTAAAATTATGTGTAATAAATTTATATTTAAGTAACATATCTACACCTACTTCGGAACCCTGTACTGTGCGTGGTCAGGTATGGTGGTGATCAGCGTGCACTTGCCCGATTTTAAGTTATTGATTATGTTACAGATAGAGGCAACATTAAAAAAATATCACCAAAGTGCATGTCCACGCACATTAAATGGGTCCGTACTTGTAATGAACGTTCTTGACAAACATACAAGTCAAAAACATTAGCTTCCTTTCGGAGCAGTCGGTAATAAAAATGAAAAAAAAAAAACTTTAAAAATACTTCACACACCACGTTGAAATCTTTTACTTAAAACCAATTTTGGTTGAATTACTTTTTAAGCTCTACTGTCCTGATTTTTCAGATTTTTACACCTCTAGTTGAGTAGGGGGGTGTTTGCTTTGACGAAGGGGCATATTTTTACGAGTTTAGAAGGAAATATTGCTAGCAAAATAAAAATTGGAAAAATCGAAAAAGAACCAAGGCAATATAGCTTTATGAGTACTTACTTTTAACTAAAATTGGTTTTAACGTGCTATTATGTTGAGTAGCCTTTCAGAATTCGCTCTGTGCGTGGTACACTTGAATCATTTTTTAGTACAGTTTAAAAACACGTTGGAATGAATAATATTGATAATGGTAAAATTTAAATTCACACTAACATAATCTATACATCTATACATATAAATAAAATTGGAGTGTCTGTTTGTAATATTGAAATAACCGTCTTTTACTACATGTATATGGTATATACACCAAAAAAATTTTTTTTTTCAAGTTTTGTTTGTCTGCCTCTTTGTTCCGGCTAATCTCTGAAATGGCTGGACCGATTTTGACGGGACTTTTAATTGGCAGGTAGCTGATGTAATAAGGAGTAACTTAGGCTACGTTTATTTTAGACACAATAAAAAAAAAAACAAAAAAAAATTAAGAATCGACTGTTAGGCAGTTCGCGGGTCAGCTAGTAAATAAAAAAAGCCCTTAAATTCCATGCAGAAAACTATTTTTTACAAAATATCTTTTCAATTCTACGGGCATGTTGCTCTTTAGTAGTCCTTTATATGCCTAGAATTAGTTCCATGTAATCCGTGACCTTTTTTCTACTTCCAAGTTCCAGCTCGTTACTATTGCTTTTGAAACTGCATTGTTTTCCCGGATAAACATACTCTTTCATCTATTGTACCACCTTCTTGTTGTTATGTGTCTTGTCTAGCGTGATAGGTTTTCTTAAGCCTTTTGTTAGAACCTTTGTTTTAGATTAACTTCCAGGCCTACTTGTTTGCTAGCGATATAAAGAGTATCCCAACATATATTGTAGATTTTCACTAGTTTCAGATAGAACTAAATCGTCTGCGAATCTAAGATATCTTAGATACTTGCCTTTGATGTTTAGGCCACATCTTTTCCATTCCAATTTGTTTATGATGTATTCTAATACAGCGATAAAGATTCTCGGAGACAGTGCATCGCCATGTCGTGCCCTCTCTTAATTGGGAAGCTAGATCCAATTGTTTCTAATTTAACTCTACTTGAGCTTTTATTGTAAATGTATTTTACTACCTTTATCTAGACTTTTTCCACTTCTTGTGTTTCTAAGGCTATCCAGTTGCTTATATGTGAAATTGTGTCTAATGCTTTTCGATAGTCGATTCTATATAAATCGATCTTTGATGTTTTTGGTATTTTTTTTTATTACAACTTACAAGCTCAAGGGCCTGTTCTATGGGTTGTTTATTACCTAGCGTCTTATTCTTTGTTCAATTGGGTACTTGACTATAGTAACCAATATCAATGAATTTCTGTAGGAACATAGATTTATCATCTAAATAACGTATGCAGTAGGTATTTATTAAAAATACTCCAAGGATAATTTTATTTTAGTTATTTACTTGATTTTTTTTGAGTCACGTGACGGTAAACACCAATCACGATGCATGACGTCAGATTACTCATTTTTCTTGTTTATTTGCTCCACAAGGGCCTAAGATCTAAGATTAAAAGTCATACTGCCAGGTTCCTTGGAATTTTTTTTCGTATTTTTATTTAAATTCTACTTAATTTTAACGTGGATGTGATTGACGATCGATATCTGATCGACGAAATATCTGACCCGTTTTTTTTAGTTTGAAATCATAAATGTTATGTTGCGATTTTGTATCTATGGTAAGAAACAATGACGTCACCCGTAGCTACAGTTAACAGGTAGCGTTTTGGCGTCAAACTAAATTCTACATATTAATTTTTGCTTTTTTTTTTTACTAAATATATAAAAATAAATTACGAAATATATTTTTTACATGTTTAGGACAAAGTAATAAATAGCCCTGTATACTTAAAAAAAATTGTCAAGTACCCAATTATAGAAGAGAAGAGTTTATTAGCGTCGGTTAGTTATGATGGTTTGGTTATCACGGAGAATGCTTCGAAGAATTGTTTAACTTCATCACTTCCCCTCGCTTCCTTAATAGAACCACACGTGCCGGTTTATGGGCCTGTAATTATATATAGTCGCATATTTATACAGGAAAATAATATCAGAATTTGACCATTGTGTTCGTGTTCTTTCGGTCTGTAGTATTGGATTGAAAGTGATGTAGCCAGTATCGTACATCCAAACTTTATAGCTTCGTTTGTTATACTGTCAGATCCTGGGTTCTTGTCCGATTTCAGGTTTTTCGCTGTTTGTATAATTTCTAGCTCTTCAATAGCTTTGACGTTTGAGTTTTCATGGTCATCACTGTCTCCATTACTGTTTTCCATCTGTTGTTTCGCCGTGTGGCGATAGGCTCGCCCCCTATCACATCTGGGACTGAGCTCGGCGAAATGTGGGTGTTCTAGTTCGCTAGTGCGCCTCTGCCTACCTCTTCGGGGATACAGGCGTGAGCTTATGTTATGTTATGTTTCGCCGTGTATAATTACTGTAGTAGTCTGTAGCATCATTGATAATATTCCTGCGATTGTGACTTGTTTTACCTGATTGTATTCAGCTTCCGATCAAGGTTTTGAGGTTGTCTTAAACTGTTAATATTCCTGAGGCACTAGCTGTCAGGCTCGACGTTGCTAAGACTTTTGACGGGGTTTGGCACTGTGGCCTTCTCCAAGCTCTCGACATACGAGCTCCCCGACAACCTGTGAGCGTGGATCACTGGCTTTCTACATGGACGCAAAATTCCTGTTGTTGTTCACGAACACGCTTTACAGATCATATCAGTTAATGCCGGGTTCCACAAAGCTCTGTACTCTCGTCCACCTTGTTTATTCTGCATATCGATGAAATGTTGCCACTTGGCAACATTCTTTGTTATGCAGATGATAGCACAGTGCATGGGCGTTTCTGCAGTAGTCCTTCTGGTTGTCGGGAAGTTACCGAGCAACAAAGAGGGGATCTTGTCATTGAGCTTGAGGACCTTGGCCTCATTAAGGCGTGGTGGTGACAGGAATCTAGTCAAGTTCAGTACCAAGTAAACCCAGGTGTGCGCTTTCATGTGCAAAAAGTCTCCGTTCACTCCTCTCCCCAATCTTCGGAGTATTCCCCTCACGGAACGGAATGTCCTGAACATCCTAGGTATGGGTATTAGCTGCGATCTCATTCGAGGCACCACATCGAAGGCGTCATATCTGCCACATCGGAATCTTCAACAAGGTGCGGAGGTTTATTGCGTCCGGCCAGCTTTGCCGTTTGTACAAAGCCTCTCAAAACGTTCTCGACACCTTGGACAGATTGCATTGTCGGGTCATCCGTTACGGACACCCTAGAACCACTATAATTGCGCAGGAATATCACTTCGTTCAGTGATTGTACAACCTCATCCCTTCTTTAACACAACCACGCGTGCCGTCTTACAAAATTACAGCTTCGTGGTTTCTACCATCTCTGTCCGAACTAAGAAGTTCGCTAACTTTTACCTTTGCCGTACCGTGAAACTGTAGAAAAGTTTGCCAGCACATATACATAATTCCCTCCTTCCGAACATTGGGTTCCTCCAGCGGAGTGTGAAGAAACATTTATGAAGACCGTCATGACTCTGGTGTTTTCGGTTAGATGATATAACATTAGATATTAATTCTTATACCCAAATTTGTGAATATAATTTGGTAAAAGAAAAAAAAATGGTGACAATTGATGATGAAAAAAATAAGCCCGGAGTTTTTTCTGCCTTTCTTCTTCGGGTCGTCATCCGTAGGTAGCTAGAGAAAGGTTGGTAGGTTAGCTAGGATAGGGCTCTGTAGTATTTTCATCCAATCCCACCAACTTCTATTAATTCCCGTCGCTTCCCTGTCAGTGTACCTGCCATATCCCGTTCCTTTTTCACGGTCCACAAACCTCTCCATTCCCCTTTCCCCATAGGACCCTATTCTTCTAACTGTATAACCTGCCTCCCTGATTCCAAATTCATAGCATTCTATAATATAATAATATTATAAGAAATACTTAAATCTAAATTATGCTTTTTTTTAAATTTCATTAGAGCTTTTATATGTCTACGTGATTAATAAAGATTTTTATTTATTTTTTATAATGTTCAGTATTTGCTTAAATGTCTTTCCAAGTACTGAACAGATGGATTCTCGCATGGGAGTCTTACCGCCAGTTAATACTTTCTATTTGTTACATCTATGAACTGTCTACAAGAGGTTCAATTTTATTTTTAAAATATTAATTATATTTGCTACACAATTTAATATAAACACAATATATGACGATAATCAATTATTTTATCTGTTTGATGGTACGCGCGGGCGCCACAAGAATTGTGTTAAATAATATATTTGTTGAGATCTAAATTGGCAAAAACCAGCTATTTTACTTAATGGAAAGAAAGAAAACAATTCATTTTTTGGCGAACAATGTAAATTGTTTTATACAACACATGTTTCAGCTTTTAACGAAAACATCGAAATTTATTTTCGATTCTTTCTTTCTACGTATTAATTATTTTATACCTAGTTGTTTTTAACAGTGGTAAAGTTCCAGATTTGTTCGTTTTTTTAAGTACTTATACTTTTTAATATTTGTAGTATCATATTACACAGCTTCTAGGGTCCTAGTGGTGGGAATAAGCCAGTGATCCTTGTAAATGATTATTTTTTATGCCATTTGCCATGATTTTGAGCCAATCGTTACCAGGATGGATCTATGATCTTAGCCAGGTCGTCGACACATTTTGCTATTGGACTGCCGACGCGTCGCTGCGCTCATCCTGTCTTGGCCACCGTCTAATTATTGCATGACTCCACCTGTCCTCAGCTCGCTCTGCAACAATTTCTGCCCATTTCCATTCAAGACCCATAAGTATATCGAATCAACCGATGTCTTGAACTTCTATCCGGCGATAGATTTGCGTATTTGAGATTTGGTCCTGCTGATTAATATCGAGCATGGATTCCTCGCTCCATTGCCATATTATGTGTGGCACATACAAATTGTGCATTTATGGCACATATTTTGTAGCATGAAATGTTAATAAATAGCACAAGTACAATTTGTAAGAATCGCATGTAATAGATAGATTATAATTGTGCTTACCTTAGCATTGATTATAATTCGTTGTTTCGCAACAATGGCAAATGAAATAAACAAATTTTCTATCATTCGTTTCAAATCGTATAAGTTCGGTATTATTCGACGAAAATTGTTATCATTGTCGTCTTAGTAAGTGAGATCGCAAAAGAGGTCGGCAAATTGCGATCGGCATGAGTGTGACTGTAGCAACGATAGTGTTCAGCGAGTCCGGCTTTTCTCGCCCGTCAGCACTGCCGCCGCGTCGCGCCGCCGCGCCGCCGCCACCACCACCGCGCCGCGCCGCGGCCCGCACCGTCATCACCGTCTCCTTCGACGTTCTGCGTCGTGTCGCGCCGCGCCGCCCGGCCCGTCGTGTTGATAATTTGTAAAGCGGCGAATGAAAAGGATATGAGTATATCTACGTCTCGTCTTTCAGTTGACTTTCATCGTCGTTTTGAAGCGAACGTTTCGCACGGTATTGATACGAAATTGCACTATCACTACGTAATAAAGTTATTGCATGTTATTGTGCGGACACATTAAAAATAACGTGACTCTCCGTGGACCTTTATGGGTATACATTCAAGTTTGTGTATTTTCTGTGTTTAAGAGTGCCTGTCTTGAAATCTGCATACTAAAAAATAACGTCGCGGCGATTGTGGCGCAATGCAGTGTATGTTTGGATGCGGATACGAACAGTGTTATTTAAAATTGATTCATAGAGACCTAGGTCTCCCAAACAGTGGCTGTGAACGTTTGTATGTGTTGTAGCCATGCTTCCCATGGTGCAAACGGAACCTGTGCTTTTCAATGGTGGGGTTCACTCCGCCAATGCGGCCGTCACTCCGTCGGCCACATTGCCTCCCTCGCTCACCCCAGAGTCTGATATCGACGAATTAGTGGATATTTTCTTCGATGTTGACGTTGCTGTTAGCACTTATTCAAGGTAACTAGATATAATATTTTATATTACAAAACCTTTTTATATTACGCGCAACATAACGTTCGTTTAAATGTGTGTGGCATTAGAACGAATCGCATTGCGTGCATTATTTGACACCAGTAATGCAATCCACCACGCGTTATTGATTTGGTATGAAGATAAAAATGATTATTATTTACTTACCTAAGCTGAACAGGTGCATTTTAATAAGCACAGGACTGTAAACGACTATTTAAGCAATTTATTTGAAATAAAATGCTTACAAATTCTAGAAATCGCAAAATTTCCCAAAATTTTAGAGGTCTCTATCAACGGCGAAACGATACAATATTATGACAAGACGTGACGTCGCGTTAGTCTATTTTAGCGTTACGTGATAGGTACGTGATACGTCGCGTCTTCGCACTTCTTTGATGCGTGTTGACTGTTGATGATCATCAGCATCAGGGATCCCATGTTGGTTCCAAAATCTCAAGAGAATTATTGGTTTCAAACTGTAAACAACCATTACTTTTTTGTAAGTAATTATACATATAAAAGCATATAGGTATGTATTTTATATAATATTCTGCATATGCTTAAAATTGTAATCATAATATGACGTTTGTAATGATTAGCACAATCGATTCGAGTAATAAAATAACAAAACTAGTGAGTGACATGAAACATTGAGACCTAGAATAACTGCAGGTCACAGAATGCAGATAAAATATATATTTATAAAAGATAATAAATTATACCAGCATCGTATGCTAATCCATTTGTGTTTTTGCAGTAGCAGTAAGTACTTCTTTGTATGATAAATAAGTACATACATACTACACGTATTGTTATTGCATTAAAATTATTGTTTTTATAAAACGGGCTATGTCGATTGGAAGAATATTATCAACTTGGAAAAAATATGTTGTCCTTGAGACTAGCCCACATTTTGTTCTTCAAATAAGATTAAAATATTGGAGGAATGATAGGTTTTCGCATAAACCGTACATAAGAAGAACATAATATTATGCGTATAAGGGTTTTACTTACTCTTACTTTTGATGACAACACCTTTTAAAATACTTTAAATAAGTCACAATATGGTACTTATCTTTATTTATTTCTGCCTCGTGTTATCCGAGCCTAATACCAGGGTCAGCCTTGCTACTTAAACGCCTCCACTTCTCCCCGTCTTGAGCATCCTCCACAGTTTATACCATTGTCTCATATCTTCCTCCAGTCTAGCCAGTGCTTTTTGGACTGACCACTCACTAGACTTACACTTGCTATGAGTAGGTCCAGACATCTGCGATTGACATACCTACTGCTATGGTTTCCTCAAATTTTATAGGTAGCTACTTACCTACAGTACCTACTTAAATATCGTATTACCCACTTTTGGAGTTATATTGAGAGACATTCATAATTTTTCAGGAATTTTCTTGAAAAGGAAACTCTGGATAAAGCCCTAATATGGTTGTACGATAGGTCTACCTACCTATATCTAGTATCTACTAGATATTGCTTATTGGCTCCTATAGTATTTTCCTGAGTATGAAAGGAAAATGATGGCGTTAGTTAAGTGGATACCGTTACTCATGGTCGATACATCGGTAATGCCAGGGGCAACAGTTAAAGGGCAAGCCGTTGCCTGGAAAAGGAAAGATAAGGAAAGGGGACTAGGTATGGAAGGGAGTTTTTAACCAACCGGTAATCTCACTCACGTTACGAAATTAGAGCAAATAGTAAATAATAATAAGGCTAATACAGGACGTCCACTGTTGACATAGGCCTTCCCTTAAAGATTTCTATACTGACTTGTGTCCAGGCCTACGTCTAGCACTGGACGTCCAGTGGCTGATGATGATGATGATGAAGGCTAATACAGAAATAAAAATGAGCTTAGACTAAAAGAGCCAGATACAGAAGGCAGTGTTACTGGACACAGCACGCATTGTGAAAAGGTTCCTCATTCTGGGCTCCTAACCGCCAGTGGCCTGGGTCTCGAGCCTCGCCAACCGCCGCGAATACAATAATTTCTAAAACCTTAAAAAAACGTATGTATGTAAATAAACAAACGCCTTTTAAAATAAAGAGGCTAGACAAAAAATATTTTATTTCCCATATGAATTGTGATAATAGAAGAATACTAGCTTAATCGTTGTAATCTTATTTCCCAATGACTAACAATTTGTTTGTATACTCCATTCGATTAGGTACTCAGATAGTGGTAAACAAAATCATAAAAGGGCTTTTTTGATGTTCATATTTCGTTTCGAAATACATTGTAACAGAAATAATATGACTACAATATACACACAATTTCCTCTTTTGATCTTGTAAAATAAACTACACCATTTATTACACTATAATAATAAACTAGTTTATAAGCTTGTGTCCATTAATTATTTAATTTTATAATGTTGATATAAAGCATCGCAATCTGTCTACTGTATAGAACCTAAAGAAACAACAGCTCCAATTTTTTTTTATAAATGTAGTAATGGAGGCATTATAAATGTGTGGTGTACGCAGTACTCACCATCATACCTATTACATAACAGTGGAAATTAACGTGAGTACAATTTTAAAATGCCATAGTGTTTTCACATCCTAATAGGATGTCTCTTCAATACTCTACAATTGGGTACATGACTAATTTTTTAAATTAATTTTATATGAAATTTACGTCGTCTAAAATATAGAACAGAAAAAAATATTGAAATATTCTCAAAAATAAAAAAGTTATAAGCCTTTGAAGTTTGGTGTAATTTTCAAACTGCGGGAAAGAAAAGTATCACTATAATGGCCACGCCATAATGGTCTGTGCGTTGGAAGTTTGAAAGCAAAATTTCGTACAAAATCTATTGAGTATTACATAGATGAAGTTGTTAGTTATGTAAAATAGGTAGTAAATATAAGTGTATGACCAATGTACTCATAAGTAATCTTCAAACTGCGGGAAAGAAAAGTATCAATATAATCACGTCACGCCATAATGGTATGTGTGTTGGAAGTTTGAAAGCAAAATTTCGTACAAAATCTATTGAGTATTACATAGATGAAGTTGTTAGTTTGTAAAATACGTAGCAAATATAAGTTTATGACCAATGTACTCATATCACCATTAAAATCATATTTCAGTAACATTTACGCCGGCTTTGGAACCCTGTAATGTGAATGATCAGATATGCAGCATGCACTTGACCGTTTTTTTTATTACTAAACCGCTGTGGAAGGAGGGTAATGTTTTTTAACTTGTATGTTTTTCGGGAACATTCATCCTTGCTACGAAACCCTTCACTGATCGTTGGTCACATAATCTATACTTGGATAATTTTTACACACTTTATTCTCCTATTTCCTCCCCGTAACGTGTGGTGGAACTTTTGGACACCGAAATACGTGTTTCGATAATACTGTATCAAGACCTTAGGTATATTGAAAGTAAGAAATCAGTATATATTGAAAGTCTTAAAAAAATCTTAATTTATAATATTTAAATTTAAGCAACGCATCACCGATGCGTATGGTTAACATTAAAATATTTATAAATTGGTTGCTGAATAGCAAAAAGGAAAAAGACGAATTTAATTTATCTTGAATTTTTTTAATCATGATTCACGAATTTGTAGTTGTAAGCATTTGTCATCGTGATGTTTAAGATTAGTAACTCAGTACGCCACATTGCGCTGAAATCAGAAACATGACGACAATAAGTTAAGCAATATTATTGATCATTATCCGTTATGTCATAATATCAAAATATTAAACAATTAACTAAAGCAATAGAAATCGGGCTCAACGGCACGGCGCGGCGTGCTTTCGGAGAGCTCCATGTCCAACAGGCAACGGAACTACACCGACACCGACACTTGTTTTGCTATTTATCAATACCAGTGTAAAACTTGCTCCTTCTCCACAGAGGGTTGACGTTAGGTAAGAGACCGAAAAACGAAGCTGAATTTAACTTTGTGCTTGAAATCACATTTGAATGGAATAAAGGGCATATGGAAAGAAGTGTAACATTTGGAATATAATGTAGGTATTGCATTATAAAATACACACCCTTTCTTTCCCCCCCCCCCTCTTTCTCACCGTAATGAAGGCTAGTACTGTATAAAGAATAGGTTGAGTTTTGAAAACTCTGCATGCCAAATGAACTAAAATGGTAATATTACGTGGGATCGCTACCAAAGCAAACTTATTTGTTAGGTATGTTTGGAAGATTTTTTTGGTCTTGGAACTAGTATAAATAATTAGTCGCCTCCTTGGCCTAGTGGCAGCACATATGGGCTGTGGACTAGAAGGTCGTGGGTTCAATTCCCAGGTCGAGCAAAGCGAATTTCCTAATTTAACTTGTCCGGGACTGGATCCCTCAGAGGAGGTTGACGTCAGGCAGGCAGCCGGTCGTAAACCTTAGCCAAATCCTTTCTTGGATAAGTGTGTTGCGCCGACTCCACATTAAATCACTTAGATAAGCTTGTTAATAATTGTGTAAAATTGTGTGTGTGTGTGTGTGTGTGTGTGTGTGTGTGTGTGTGTGTGTGTGTGTGTGTGTGTGTGTGTGTGATTATATTATATTTTTAAAAATTCAATTTCAATAATTGGTTCAATTCACGCACTTGGTCCGTTTTTTGTTCATAAATAAATACAATGTAAAGCGTAGTCACGAGCCTAATTCCAAATATGTACACAAATATCTATCCCTTTTACATGGTTGGGTTTGCATAATATTCATAACATATTATTGAATAGGTTTTTATGTGTCTAGTTTAATACAATTGGTTATTGAGGCTTTTTAACATTTCATTGTTCTGAGTTTCTATTTAATATCGAGACTACTCGATATTTTTAATTTCGAACATTATGCCGCGGTCCTTAGAATCTAATAATAATACATTTTTATTTCGAAAAATAATGTTACATTAAGTCTAACTTACATAAACCGCGCCATATACATGCCGGATGAGCGACAGCCTTAAAGAAAAGTAATATAAGAAATTAAAATCTATGTCGCACATTGATAAAGCTGTAAAGTTGTACCAATTCTTCAACAGTACACAATGCTACATTCCTCCATCAAATCCAAGCAGCAACATTGCAGCAAGTATGATGTATATTATACAGATTTGAATTCGATAAGAACATTAAATTGTTTTTTGACAAGACAGGCATTGAATCTGAATCTTGAATCTTCTCAAATTGCATATGGTGTTTTACAAATGAAATATTATCGTACAATTACAAATATTCTCGCATGTTTATCGCCTCTACTAATGCTTAGGAGTAGTTAGGAGCTGTTGGTGAATTGATATAATAATAAATATACTCCCTTTACACGTGTATGTACACTTTAATGTGGTTAAACACAATTGAGCGTTACGATAAGTACAAAAAAGCATATAGCAGAAGCTTTTTTATTACATTAGAGGGCGATTTATGAGGTACCTATTTAGTTTAACACATTAAATAACATAAAATTTTACGTATTTCTGCAACGTATTCTGTTGCCGTAAAAATAATAATTAAAGTAACTAAATAAGTTATTTTTATGTCAATTAAAATTGACCATTGTTAATATACCCGTAGAGTCTACAAACGTGCCCGTGCTATACGAAAATATTTGATTCGATCAGCAAAACAACATTTTCGCTCTAATTTAAACCCAGCTGCGGTAGACGGAAATAAAGTGCACACTAAAAGCTTGCGTACAGTATGACATAATTTTGATTATTGTGGGACGATTGGTAGAGTCTAGAATCTAGATACAAATGTGCTGGCTTTACTATTTATATAATGTTATTATTTTGTCTGGGATGATTAATGGTTAAAATCGTTTTCGCGCTGTATTAAACCGAATACTATATAATCAAATTTAAAACTTTCTTGTTTTATTTTATAACATGTGGGTGATTTAGTTCTCTAGTGCGCCTCTGCCAATGCTTTCAGGGATGAGTGAGCTTATGTTGATTTGAAGTTCCTGTGATCAAGATTTCATATTTCAATAGTTTATTCTACGTAATGAACTATCTCATCAGGAAATCTCCATAGTGCGTAGTTGCAGCCATACTCGACTCGAATGTCCACCACGTCCTCACCTATTATTACTGCATGCGAAGTCGCGGTATCTGCAATATGCACAATTTGTCCAGTGCCCTCCAGATCCTACAATGTAATCGATGTAGCGCTTGTATAATATCGCCGCGGTGCTGACAATGCGGCCAGTGTTGTTGCCATTTACTGCCCGTGCCCGCCCGCTTCACCGCCTCACTTCAAGGTCAGCTCACTCTGCGTTTGCATGACCTTCCTGTTTTTCCAAGGTCTCTGTTGCTTACTACCTCTATATATCATTCCGTTCCTTGGGATACAGCACGCTATTGCTTGGCTAGTGGCGAAATATGGATCCTTTAAAATACTTATTTTTTTAACACAATGTACTAATACAGGTAAGCGCTATTCTATAGATTGGGAGTGAAGTAGTGTTGCCAGATGTCCCGATTTGCGCGGGACGTCCCGATTTTCAGGGGTCTGGTGACCCGTCCCGATTTACCCTTGATCGGGACGCCGAATGTCCCGATTTCTGACTATCCTTCTTAGCATGTACGTTAAAAAAAAATTAACAGTCGCTCATACTCGTTTACCGACAAAAGTGGTAAATATTACGGTTGTATGTTTAACTATATTTCAATTCAGCTGTCCGTTTGCATAAGGTAAGTGCTAATTATTTTTTGTTACAATAAATAAATAAAATAAAATCTTTATTGGTCACAACAATCAAGGTCTCAATCTCAATTTAAATAATAATTTATGTTATAACAATTTAGAAACAAGCAGGCAGGTAAATGAGATGGGGCTTAGATTAGCAAGAAAGGGAACGGTATATGGCAGCTTATTTTTTCCCGTTGATTGCAATGCTAGGAGACAATCAACGGGAAAAAATAAGACGAGTTTTAGAGTCAATTGTCCCGCTCTTTTGACAGCTTTCTTCTGGCGTGACGAGGCGTCTCATCGCGGGTTAAAGCAGGCTTCGAGGAGATAAAGGCTCGACAATACTGCGGAGAGAGGGCCTTTCTCTCAGATTTCGTCGTGTGCCATCATTGTAGCAACTGCCCCGAGGATACATCCCAGCACACTCTCAAGGTGTGTCCAGCCTGGGATGAAGAACGCAGCGTTCTCAGAACTGTAGCCGGTAACGGCCTCTCTCTGCCGGCAGTAGTAGCTAAAAGCTACAATGGTCGGTAGTCGGAGGTCGTGGCGCGGTATGACCTCATCTGTGAACGTGTTATGTTGAAAAATGAGAGACGGGATCGGGAATGCTTAGATTCCAGTCGCCAAACAAAAAGCGAGGCGCCTGGTCGTTGACTGGCGCCTCCAGTCCTGCGGATTAGGGTGAGAGCCGTACAGCGGGGATGTGTGGCATTTGTATATTACATTGATGCAACCTCTGAGATGTACAACTCGGCTGCACAAAAACATCTTCTTGACGTGCTTACCAAAGATGGCATAAATATGTGGGACTCCCGCCCCTAAGAGACGGGACGAAAGGCAACGTGCAGAGTGTGTTCCAGCAGCAATCCAGAGGTTACTCCGCATCCTCCAGAACCATCTCACTTACGTTAAATAAGGCAACCACGGTTTTTTAGTCGGTAGTGTTGGTATAGGTATTTTGGTTAGGGACCCGTCCTAATCCACAGTCACTGTGGACTAGAGTGGAAGACGACGAGTCGGGCATAACCATCCCACTGACCCCAGGTTGGGAGATATCCGTAAAGAGTGGATTTTTCTCCGTGGATAAAAAAGTGCCCCGCTCTGCCATATAAATGGTTGTTTTGTGTAAACGTTTCCACTTCGCCCGGTCTTGATCATCCACCACAATAAAATCTTCTTCTTCTACCTGCCCTTATCCCACCTTAATGAGGGGTCGGCGCAATATACTTTTTCTAGTATGTTATAGAAAGGATTTGGCTTAGTTTTTACGACAGGCGGCCTGCCTGATGTGAACCCTCTCTGAGGAATCCAGTCCCGGGCAAATTAAATGAGAAAATTCGCTTTGCCCGACCTGGGAATCGAACCCAGGGCCTCCAGGTCCACAGCCCATATATTTTGCCACTAGACCAAGGAGGTGACAATGAAACCACTAGCTTTTATACCTTTTACCAAAACGACAAGCCGCCAGCTTTTTTAGGCCGTCCACGAGAACGCACCCCTGGCATGATTGGTCCAGAAACTGCGACCGACTGCTCCCGTGGTTTGCTCAAAATATGACAATACCTTTCAAGCGACATTCCTGCAGTTTATCTGACACCAATTTTCATATTTGGTCTAATCGTGTAACGTTGCACAACCACCGCCGCATCTTCATCTCAGCAACGTAGTTTTCGCTAACATGATGCTTATAGGCAGTCACGTCAAAGTTTTTCTGTTTATTTACTTATATACTTTCAACGAAGCTAACTAGCGGTAAAATCTTGGAAATCAAGTTTCCGCGGGGAAAAAAATGGTCCAGGGCCATAATGCCCGGGACAGATGGAAATATCCATGCGACACTGGGCCGAATCCCTAACACATACTGCACTAGGTATACCGACTAAAAGCCTGGCAGCGAATAGGAACAACTGCGGATTTCCCTAGGCGAGAAGCGCCCATGTTTTGGCTGGAATCGTTTCTACGCGGTGCCGCCTTTGGGCCGTCTCCAATCGCGGAAGAGGCACTCATAAAACCCAGCCGCCGATAAACCTCCTTGGCGTCAATGACAGAACAAGGCGGTCCACCTGCACTGCTGTCCATCTTGGGGGCGCTATAACAGCCACCTGCTACGACCTCCGTTAGCCCCTATAGGTCAAAGCTTACGACGGGGAGGCGATACCGAGATTAAATTTTTCAAACGCCCCCGGCCACAAAGTGGGAAGCGAGGGACAGTCACGCCTTCTATGCCCCCTCTGGCGGCTGAAGGGATCAGATAAAAAAATCTGAGAATCAAGGATTAGATTGTTCTTGATCTCTCTCGGCACTCTTCTTCTGTTAGATGCATCTTCTCGTAAAAGTTGGCTTCTGCACGCTAGGCTCCCAGGATCTCGACCATGGTTTACGTCACATCTGGCACCGAGAGGTTTTTTGCAACGACAACTGCTCTGAGAACGGTCTCTTTGTACTAGGCTGGGCATATTTCTAGTGTGGGTAGAATTGAAGTATGAACTCAATCACGGGATTGAATCCTCTAAATGTGGGGTATATAGCTTTTTTTTTATCGTGAGGAAAGTTTATACCACTACCGCCACGCCTGGGGGAAGGCGTGACGGTTATGTCAGTGTCGCCGGTCTTACGACCCAGCGCCATAATGCCCGGGAGAGATGGAAAACATCCGGGCGACACTGGGTCGAGTCCCTAACTCTATGTACACCCTACATCGGCAATACTGACTAAAAACACCGCGGTGGCCCTTTTCGGCGCTTTAGGGACGGTTCTGGGTTTCCCTAGGTGAGAAGCGCCCAGGCTTCAGCCGGAACCGTCCCTGCGCGGTGCCGCCTTGCGGCCCATCCCCAATTGTGGGGGGGCTCATAAACCCCCGCCGATGGGGAATATAACTGCAATTAAAAAAGGCATTGAAACTTCGCCAATGTTGACATTCGACCATTAATTTAGTTATATTTAAAAAAAAACTTGTTATAGTTTGATTTCTTTGTTATACTAACCGGCCGGTAACGTCCCGATTTGAAAACCTATGTCCCGATCATTTTAACCTTGTGTTCCGATATTTCACACAATAGATCTGGCAACACTAGAGTGAAGTAAAGTGCGGGCGGTCGCCACCGCATATCTCCTGCACGCCTCGCGTATCCTCACTTGAGTGATGTTCGAGTCCTTTTATCATTTATATTTATCAATACGCAAATAATACGCGTGGCATGACTTTGTAAATATGTTTTTTTTGTGAGATCCTCGTCTATTAGTTTGAGGAAGAAAAACCTTTTATATATCATCAAGAACGTAAAAAGCTTTTAAACGAACACTCAATTAGGTATCTACCTACAAAGGACTTTGTTAAAGTACAATAGAGTTTAAATTTACTCTCAATAAAAATTGGTTTGAAATACATGGAGTCGTTTTTGAGAAAATAGGTTTTCTCTGTAAATTTCGGAACCATTTACTTTGTGGCGCTATAGTAGTCAAAATAAAAGGGCGGATTCGGGTCTAACTTCATTCATGGGAAAATCTTGCTCTGGTATCGAGGCAGCTGAAGTTTCTGAAAACTTCGCACACGTCTTGAAATATTATTACTTGAAGCATATCGTGAATAACTATGTCAATATTTCGTTGGTCTACTATTACAAAGTTCTATGCATACGTCGTACTATTAAATGTACGTACTATTTCTCATGTAGTGTCTTTGTGGTGACATCTCTGCAATGCGCGCCGAACACCTTACAAACATCGACCGTCAGCGCACAATGGCACTGGCAGTAGCTACGACAACAGATGGAGCCACCAAATTCCAAATCACGGTGGCAAAGTTTACCGCAGACGTAGCATATATACAACCTCCAAAGATGAACCATCGAAGGGGCCGCGGCGGTCAGGCACTACACCCGCCTGACGAGGAGATCTCCCATTTGGTGGAGGACCACCGACACCCGTTCCTCTACATCTTGTACCAGGATCTCAAGCTGCGCGAAAAGCTTTGCTGAATGCGAGTCGTGATGTCGAAGTCGAAGTTTTTGGGAGAGGCCTATGTTCAGTAATGCACATTTTAGGGCTGATGAAAATGACTGCTTTGATTCTTGAAATTATTAATTGAATATATTTTGTAAATACGAATAATTGGTGTAAATAGACGTTCCAATTTATAAGTTCCAATTTATAACCGGCAATCTTCGCCGTTTAAGGAAAAATCAATTTCAGTTTCTTGATGAGTTTTATCACGGATTATTTTCTTTACTTATATGTACTACAAGACCTGCTGACAGACTCAACTAGATCAGAATAGAGATCATAATATCTTTAGACTGAGATCTATACAGCGAACTTCGACTAAGTATGATTCATAGAAGGGAACTCAGTGAGGATTTGGAGTTTTTAAATCGAATTTCGACTTAGTCCGAGACATTTTTTTTACAAGAAAAACAGACTGGGACTAAGCAAAGATTTTCTTGTAAAAATGACTGGGATTAATTCAAAATCCGGTTTAAAAATGCCAAATCCTCACTGAGTTCGTTTCTTTGACTTAGACTTAGTTGAAGTTCGCTCTATAGACCTCAGCCT
Organism: Clanis bilineata; assembly: GCA_036417725.1. NCBI lineage: Eukaryota > Metazoa > Arthropoda > Insecta > Lepidoptera > Sphingidae > Clanis > Clanis bilineata. The sequence continues at coordinate 10,274,181 of CM071140.1, forward strand.
TAGACCTTGTCGGGTGACTTTGCTCATATCAAAGCATGTGCAGTATACTGCCATAACTTCCCTTTGTTTTCTAGTGACTTAGTATTTTATAGTAATGCCGGGTCTTCTAAACTAAAAACTAAATCATTATACATAACATAAAATAACATAACAACATAAGCTCACGCCTGTATCCCCGAAGGGGTAGGCAGATGCGCACTAGCGAACTAGAACACCCACATTTCGCCGAGCTTAGTTCCGTCCCAGATGTCATAGGGGGCAAGCCTATCGCCATATCGGGCACAAATTACATATATCTATGGTCCATTGGTCTACGAGCAGGTGACAGCTAAGATCGTTCTATTGCGTATGTGTTTTTAGTGTTTTGTTTCAAAAAAAGCTACTGCCGGAGACCCGGCTTTATTTCAACGTTATTAATTCGTAAGAAAAAGACCCAATAAGGGTTGTAGATACTATTTACGAATGGCCTGTAAGAATGTCAATGCGTGCGTATATTTGGAATGATTACCATTAATTCTTGCCCTCTGTCGACTACTCGGCAAACTGACTATGATATTCCCCTGCTTGCATATCACGAGTGTTACTGAGCAAGATACTATCTAGCCATATCTCAAGTAGGGTTGCTAAAGATAACTCCATAATTTTATATATAGCATTTTTATAGACAATTAAGTGTGCATACAACAAAATTAACAAATCCGAAAAAGCAAAAATAGCTCATATTTTACACGGAACTGTTCTGTGCACGGAATCATCCGAAACTTCCGTTTGATTCAAAGTTAACATAATAATAATATTACATTTTAATGTATGTAGGTACCATTTGAGTTATTATAAGTTTTTGACATAAACTGTCTGATCTGACATTCGGGTTAGGATTTTCCGGCGAAAACAGCTTCTTGTCTTAAAATCAGTCCTGTTTCTACTGACCTTTGCTTAATGTTAGTACACCCGATATCTAATAGACCGTCACATACTATAACATCAATAACATAACATAAATTATCATACCACTTATTATACCACACATGACTAAAATATAATATTAAAAAAATCCTCTCAAACCCATGTCATGTGTGACGGCCTTAAAGCCAGCAACTATAATGAAAGTATATATTTTTCTCATGTAAATATATTTTTTTATGTTATGACATCGGACTGCTCTAATGTATTTTGGACGTTAGGATATTCATGGCAGAAAACCGGCGAACCAGCAAGCGGACCACACGAAGGTAAGTGAACTTCACCGCCCATAAACTGCTACAATATTGGAGGAAGGCGACGGGGACGGTGAGTTGCCGGTATTTCAGAAAAAATAAGGTATTTTTTGGAATCCTGAAAGTCACATTCACTTGAAACCTAACAGTAATCAGCGAAATAAATAACTGCTATCCCGGACAAATCGATACATCTAAGAGACTATGATGCTCTGCCAATAATAATGAAATACCACCGAAGTTTAGCGATTATTATTAATGAAATTTAAACGGGTAATATATTATTTGATCTTAGCGTCAATTAAACTGAGAATGTTTTTGAAACAACCCTCCATCAGAGGCAGTCGTTTAAAAATGGTTATATATTTGGTTTTGGCTATACTTTTCATTGAGTTTGATCATAGGACTTTTCGGCTCTTTGGTCTAGTGGCAGCGTATATATGGGCTTTGAACCTAGCGTTCCTGGATTCGAAGTTTTGTAGGACGAGCGGGTGTTAATACAATTTGCTTGAGACCGCATCCCCAAGAGGAGATTGATGTCAGCCAATCGTAAAAAGTAAGCGGAATCCTATCTGCAGCATGCTTGAAATAATGTGTTGCTCCGCGTGACGTCACGTTGAAGTGAGATATGAGCTGGTGGAAAGAAAAATAATGACTAGGTACTTTATACGTATACAAGATCCCTTATAGATAGATTGGACTTTGGTTAATAGTAGGTAATATCTAAATATCTATCTTAGTACTCAGGTACAACAACAAAATGCATTTCGATTAAATTACATAGCTGTTTTTTATTTGCACTAAGAACCAGTCATATTCTTGTAGGGTTACCATTAATTACTATCTATCCGGATTTTTTCGATTATGCCCGGCATTTTGATTATTATTAGGGTTATATTTTTCTAGAGTTTTCGTCCTTGCAGGAAAATGACCATAATAAAACGTTAGTAATTGCATTGGATAATTTCTAGGAAACAATCTCATATTTACATTTCCTATTAAAATATCAGGCTTCACATTAATCAAACTTGGGAATTATGTTAAATAACAAATACAACTCCGTGCATTTATCAGGCTCAGGGTGTGGTCTATTATTAAAATCTTTCTGCCTGGGTTTATTTAGACTCGGTTCTAGGATATCTAGATATTAATTATGTCTATAAATGGTTAGTTTTTAATATATTTTAGGAATGTATTTTTGTGACAAAGTTGTTAAATTCAATCTACTATAGGTTTTAATCTGTATCAATAAAGTAAACGAAAACGTTTACCTACTGACATGTGCGTTCGGCACTCCACAGAATCGAGCGTGCTTGTAAATAACCAACCATAATGTGCGAGTCTCTATTCTAACGTACATTAGAGATACTCTGTGAAGTGTGACGACTGACGAAGTGACCACTCATCATTCAACCTTAAGCCTCTAGTATCAGACTAGTCGTATAAAATTAAGTTGTATAGTTAAACTATTAAGAATAACAACAAAATACCTAACGCTAAATGTAAGTCTCAGCCTTGCGCCCCTGTCTAGTGGACAATTGGAAGGGAATCCACGATGCACGACAGCACGGGTCCTACTTGTACTTGTTTTCATTGTGGTTCTTATAAATATTTTATACAGTTACAATAGAATCAATAAATAAGGTCCAGAGAACGTCAAAGTAGGTACATATTATGTTTATTTGAAAGATGATGTTTGGTCTACAACTTTTTTTAATTTAGGGATTTAGTTTCCTTATATTATGCCTAGCAGAGTGCAGACCAGTTACAACAAAGAATCACTAGCGATATATCATATTCATAATATCCTGATTCATGATTTTTCTCCGAATTTCGTAAGAAACGTGTATTTTTAGAACATTTATAAAAAACTGGAAATATTCCACTTGAACTAGGGTGCTATTAAAATATCATATTATGTAGTTCTCAGTATAACCTTGCTACATTTTGTTATTGCATATCTACAAACACTTAAGTATCGCTCACATGGAACAAACACCGGCTTCGTTATTGGCGTAAAATCAAGCAACACGAGTTTATAACATTATAATTTTATATCCTTATATAGGTACATGTTAGGTGTCTCGATGACGAATACCTGTTGAGTAACGATTGAAAAAGCGAAACCTTCGACATCAAGTGTTAATTCAAAGACGATTATTTGCGGATGAATGACTATATTATTATTGTCCTACGTGGCTGTGTTTAATGCGAACTAAACAGTTATTTTTTAATTATTAAAATCATACTTGCGCAACTTCAAGTGCAGATCAGCATGGAACGAATCCCGAACATTCAAATTCACAATGGAAACTATGTTTCTTCAAATAATTACAGCTACAATGGCATACTCAGACAGGATGTGGGTACTAGGAACTAGATAAAGGTTTGAAAATTTTTCGAGAATTATTTATTATACTATTTCTGGTCACGCTTGTGGCGCGTTGTTGTTATTCCGAACATTATTATTTCAAGGTTGCACGGCCGTCGCAGTGAGGTTGCGTAGTGGGGCTCCTCGGTAGGCGTCGTTCGACTGGTATCTCTGTCCCTCTTTTGCATTAAGGTTTAGCTTGCTCTGTACTTGGCATTTGATATGAGACACAGTCGCGTCAATATGAACATAACTATTTCTCGATAGTCACTACCTACATTATGATAGCGCACATCCTCACCTGGTTAGTTTTGATAGGTAACGTGCTATATGAAATACTGTACATTATAAAGAAACTTATTTAAAAACCTGAACAAACATACCTAATACAACGCATTGCCAACTTGCTCAGCAGCACTCATGACTCATACGCTTGCACCGTAATATGTAATCACTTATATTATGTGATTGAGGGAATTATTTATATAGTCAATGAAAAATGCTTCCTTTGTGAATATGAATAATTGTTCATTCACCATTAGATTCCTTATAGATTTTGATCATTATCACAATTAAATTATTTGCATTTACAAGTATTGTAGAAAGCATTTTATAAAAGTTAGAAATTATAATTTTTTCATCTCATACTTTTGTATATTTTCTTGAAGTCATCCCATTTTAATAAAAGTTTATTTTTTCTTTGCTGCTTCTGTAGAATTGAATCCTGTGACCTCCAACTGGGAGACACATGGAGGGGGATGCAAGGCAAGATGAGCGTGACAGCGCCGGTTAAGAAGATAAGAAAAAAATCTGACAATAAGCCACAATCTCAAATGTACGTATAATGCGCTTCACATTGTGTTGGTTATATTTTATAAGAAATATTGCACTGTTGGCTTTTAACTTAATATTGATCAACATTCAGTAGTAATTCCTAATAAGTTTTAATAGAATAATTTATAACATTTACACACAAATTAAGTGTAGGCATTACGACGTATAAAGTATAGAAATATTACCCTTACACGTTACCCTTAAAGCAGGACATATCTCTTTTGAACCTAAAATATCTTTTTAAAATGACCGGATAAAATGTTTAAATAAAAAATCACCCAAGTGCTTGTCTGTCTGTTCACGCACAGTGAAGGGTTTCATAGTTAAAAACATTAGCTTCCTCCCGCGACAGTCGGATAAGAAAATAACTACCGGCTGGATATCCTATATTCATAAAATATACCTATTATCCAAATTTCATTTATGTAGCGCCAACAATTTCCAATGAAAATGGCTGTGTTATACAGACAGACAGACATGATGAAATTCTAAGGGTTCCTTTTTTCCATTTGGCTTCGGAACCCTAAAAATGGTTACGTTTGTCGCGACTCGCGACTCGTCAGTTACGTACGGTTGTCACACCGCGCGCCTTATCATCATTTTATAAGACAAAATCCCAACAAAATCTGGACAGGCCGGAAACGTAAATATATGTCCGGACGCGACCGGGAGAAGCCGGACATGTCCGGCTAAAGCCTGACACCTGGCAACCCTAATTTTGTAGGGATGTTTTACTTAAGTACAATATACCTACGTTTTTCTACATTTGTTTTACACTTCTTTAAATATTTATTTATAGTAGAAATCTTCCTAATAAATATTTTTTATATTCTTTCTACTAGCCCTTATATCACCTCAATATGGGGATAGCGTAACACATTTTTTCAAGCACGTTATAGTACGATTTTTCACGCCCGGCTACCTGCCTGACGTGAAACTCTGTCTAGGGGATACCGTTCCGGACAAATAATGTTAGAAAATTAATCGCCTGACTTGGGTCTCGAACCCAGGGTCTATCGGTTCACAGCCCATACATGTTGCCACTAGACCAAGGAGGCTATGTGAAATTAAAAGTAAAACTATCGCGAAACCAAAAGGTTGTTTGGGCATACAGTGATTGTTGATTGCGGATGTCCAATTCATGAGTCATGATGTCCCACGAGTCGCGCAAGACACATGGAATTGGGTACTTGACTATAGTAACCAATATTAATGATTTTTTGTAGGAACATATATTTATCATCTAAATAACGTATGAAATAGGAATTTATTAAAAATACTCCAATGATAATTTTATTCTAGTAATTTAAATATTATTTTTTTTATCTGTGCGTCACGTGACTGTAAACACCAATCACGATGCATGATGTAAGATTACTCATTTTTCTTGTTTATTTGTTCCTCAAGGGCCTAAGACCTAAGATCCAAAGTCATACTGTCAGGTTATTTGGCAACTATTTTTCGTATTTTTATTTAAATCTCAACTTAATTTCAACGCGGATGTGATCGACGATTGATGTCTGACCGACGAAATATCTGACCAGTTTTTTTAGTTTGAAATCATAAATGTTATTTCCTCAATATGTTTTTTAAAAGCGATTTTGTATCTATGGTAAGGAACAAAAACGTCACCCGTGGCTATAGTTAACAGGTAGCGTTTTGGCGGCAAACTAAATTATGCATATTTATTTTTGCTTTTTTTAAACTAAATATATGAAAATAAATTACGAAATATTTTTTTACATGTTTAGGATAAACTAATAAATAGCCCTGTATACATTTTAAAAAATAGTCAAGTACCCAATTTGCCTCGAAAGCTAACAATACCAATAGAGACTGCGAGATGAAAATACCATTGCTGTCTACCCCGTTTTATTAAGATATTTGATAATTCGAATTCATCTGTTGATTTCTAAAATATACTTCTAGAGAATATGTAGATTATACAAAGATTTACCTAAATGTATAATGTTATGCCAAGATAGCAAAAACATAGCATTGGTTTTGGAAATAATTTTTCGGTTACTGTAGTTAACTACTACGTTCTAAAATTAATGAATGCAACTAGAATATCTCTAGAATCTTGCAATCTGTATCCATGTGTCTATGTTGATTTACATTAAACATATTATCGTCTTAATGTGCCGACTTTTTGTTTTTTATTCCTTTACTAGCGACCCGCCCCGGCTTCGCACGGGTGCAATGCCGATATATTATGCATGTAATACATACTAGCTGACCCGGCGAACTTCGTTCCGCTTAACAGTCGATTTTTTTTTGTTTCTTTTTTTATTACATAACATATGTCTAAAATAAACGTAGCCTAAGTTACTCCTTATTACAACAGCTACCTGCCAATAAAAGTCCCGTCAAAATCGGTCCAGCCATTTCAGAGATTAGCCGGAACAAACAGACAGACAGACCGACAAAAATTGTAAAAAATGTTATTTTTTACTGCACACATATACGGATTATACGGTAGTATACATGTAGTAAAAAACGGGTATTTCAATTTTACAAACAGACACTCCAATTTTATATATATGTATAGATAAAACATCCTTTTGAATCACTATCTATTATAAAAATTAAAAACGCATCAAAATCCGTTGCGTAGTTTTAATCACAACATTGCAAAAAAACTATAAAGAAATTCGCTGTAAATACTCAGTAGAAACGGGTGTTTATGGATATTTACTCGCGCTTGGATATTTATCCCAGAAGAATCCCATCACTACCTGCAGTACATTTGGAAACCGCCTATGGGGTTATTAATTATTATTAGCATACACAAAGCCATTCCTATGCTAATTGCAACGATTTACAGGTCGCATCGAATATTTTTTTTGGATAATTTCAATTTTTATTTTTTACTTTACCATTACGCTTTGAATCGTTCTCTCCATGTATGTGAAATTGTTATTGGTACTAACATTATGAAACACCAATAGAATTGCGAATCATTCTTTACATACAATGATTGTTTATGGATTACACATTAATTAAATGATTTACCTCCAACTGATATATTATTTATGCCTTTGTGATATGTTCATTTGGACAAAAACCCTGTAAAAAAAAATTCAGCAAATTATCTGCACGAATTGAATGAAAATTGCTTTAAGCTTTTATTCTTTTCGACCGACTTCCAAAAAGTAGGAGGTCCTTAATTCGTCTGTTTTTTTATGTATGTCTTTTTATATGACTGCCTCAGTGGCGTGGTGGTATTTCGGTACGACTACGGTTCTGAGGTCTCGGGTTCGATCCCCGGGTCGGGCAGTGATTTTGGATTTTTCCATATCAGCCCGGAGTCTGGAATTTGTGCCCGATATGGCGATAGGCTCGCCCCCTATCACATCTGGGACGGAACTAAGCTCGGCGAAATGTGGGTGTTCTAGTTCGCTAGTGCGCCTCTGCCTACCCCTTCGGGGATACAGGCGTGAGCTTATGTATGTCTTTTTATATTCGATAGAACTTACATATTTCAAGGATGGTCCCATATCAATTTGGTCATGATCGGATTTGAAGTCGGTCTGTTAAGTTTGTAAGCTTGTGATTATTGTACAATACATATGTACATGACATATGTACATATGTCTGTAAAACTTCGCAGTCCTTATGCCAGTAATGTAAACATAACAATTGTGTCTATTATGTTTTGATGTAATTCTGTGATATTTTTGTAAATTGGTATAATTCGGTGGCGAACGTAACTTTGTATAACAATATATCATACATAAGTTGCACTTGTTTTAGGTATGAGGTAATCAGAAATATAATAAACAGGTTCTAAAAATAGGTATTTATTTAAAAGGGGGAGTTATGTTATGTGTATTATGTTATTTTATGTGGGGTAGATTGCTTAACATCTCTGGCATAAGAATTGAAACACAATTGAGATAGTTTCCGCGGATTCTAAAATTTTCGAGGTAAAGCCGCCAGGTTTCACGAATTTTCATTTATCATTGAATCGTAAGATTAATTTTACGCTGTTAAATATTTTCAGTGACGGATATTTTATTTTGGATTATAACAATTTTTGCTGGTGGTAGGTAGGATATTTGTACCCGACCGGATGGCGACCACCGTACACATGGTGTTAAAACCTGCCATAGTGACCCACACTCAGCGTGTGGTTCGCGTTGCAGGATCAGCAGGTACTTCCGGTTCTCTTGAGTGGCTTGCGGCATGACTTGATGGTTAGTTGAGACGGCTATGGGGGTATCCCTGTCTATCTGCGTCGGTCATCTGCCTGTCTTGTCGCAAGCCTCTCGATTTGCTTCTTCCCTCTTCGGATTCGGAGTGTGAAGAAGAATAAATAGGCCGGCATGATTCTGAGGACCACTGATAAACAGTGTTTGTCAGTGGTCGCAATTTTTTTTGGACTGCACTACGCTTACCATCATCAGGTGCAGTGTAGTGTTTGCCGTGACCGGATAAAAAAAGGATCCTATTTTAAATTGCCCGGTTTTTTTAAATCCCTTTTATCCTTTTCATGCTAATTTACTAATTGTTTACACGTGGTTGTGCAACTTAACAATTGTAAACATTAAACGAGTAGCTCCGCTACACCCCTATTAGTCATGGCGTAATGTTATATAGCCTATATGATTCCTCGATAAATGGCTATCCAACACAAAAATGGGTATCCTATTCGAAACAGTAGTTCCTGAGATTAGCACGTTCAAACAAACAAACTCTTCAGCCTTATAATCTTAGTATAGAATGTTGACATGCTTTTAAATTTTCACATACCATACAAAAAATAATATAGCGTTGTTGGTGTTGCTGGAACTTTATGTGCGTTTTCGTAGCTCAGAGCACACGAGTGAGGCGAAGCGGAAGCGAACTACAAAGGTCACTGGCAAAGTGTGGCCAACGTTATTCCAACGTTTATTGATAGCGCCTCGTTAAATGCTAATTAATTTTAGTTCTTTGGTGCGTATCTGAAGAAAAAGGTTCTTTAGGTATTTATTTAATACCTATATTATTTTTACATTGATTTTCTAAATATTAAGCAACCTAAATTCAAGTATCTTCTGAGAATCATTCTGCTGATTTCCTTTTTTATACGAGCACGGCAATGTGAATACATCCGATGGTAAGCACGGATAATGGATATGCAAAAAAAATTGCTACCAGCGACAACCAACGAAATTAAATGTCACTAAAATAATGTCGTCCTGCATAGATGCTTCTTAAAACTCCAGTTAGGGCCGATTCAGGCACAATATACCTCTAGGTATATATGTCCCAACCAACAACACGGTAAAGCACCAGTGACAGACCAGTGACAAAGGAACGCACATGTTGAAGGAAAAAAACCCTTTTAATTTAAGTTGCAGCTCAGTGTGGCTTAGTTCTTTAATATGATATTGCACAAAATTCGAGTAATATGCAATGTCCATTGCGAGCCTCCGTGGCGCAGCGAGCGAATAGCCGGCTGTGAAGCTAGAGGCCGTGGGTTCGATTCCTGCATTGAGACAAATGTTTGTGTGGCCCACAGATATTTGTTTCAAGTCTGGGTGTTGTGAGACCGAAAATCTCTCATAGTCTCTGACACCCACGATACAGGTTATACCTAGTGTGGGGTCAGGACTAGGTGTGTGCCTGTGGGTGTACTTATTTATTTTTGACAAAAACAGAAATGTTGCACACATTTCTCTCATAATAAATTTGGGGCATGTAGCTAACAATAAACCCAGGGGGCTCACTCACCCTGAGCGTTTTACTGACACCTATTAAAACACGCTAAGGCTCTATTGCTTCTAAGAATATCAACATTTGTGTAATATTATAGAGAACATAAATGAAAAATTTGGAGTTGTTTAAAATTATTATGTTATGTTATGTTATGTGTTTTTTAAAATTAAGACAATATTGTGTAAAATGATTTTGATCTGCATTAAGATAAGATTTTATTATGATAAGATTTATTTCGTAGGTGCACAATTTGAATATTTTTATTTCATTTATTATGTGCACGTGTTAATATGAAATGGCAAATTTCAACATTATAGTTGAATATTTGAATACATTAAAAAATAGCGATACAATAACGTCGGCAAAAATTTATTGTATTTATTTATAAACATTAAGTACTAAGTTAACAACAGTTATGTAGTTTACTTTTTTTCAACTAACTTGTTCAAGAGAGTCGCGACTGTCCGCGTAGGAGTATTCCCTGTCGCTTTACTTGACTTTAAAGAAGAAAGCCTCATAAATTCCATTTCCAAATTTCCATTCCGCCCAGTCATTTCACTTCCTAGTGTAAAAGCTGTAAAGGATTGATTTTCTAAGTCGCGAAGTACGTCTCCCATTTCACCCCTTATCAACCTTGTTTAGATAAATCACGAAATACGTGGTTGCTTATTTGGTTTTTACAAGCTTTTATTTGGTTTCACCTGTCCCGTTGTCTGTAATCAAATCATTCAAGCTAAATTAGACCCACTTACCGATGTTCGATTGGATTCGAATTTGGTGTACTTATGTATCTTTACTGACAATACAATAGTATGGTACCATGGAGCTGGTCTGATGATGGAGAAGGAAGATAACTATAGGAACATAAGATGAACCCATTGAGTTTGGGCTTGGTTGATTGGTCTTGAGGAGAACTTTACATGTCCGTAGAATATTTTTAAACATCACGCCTGCTCCAAAATAATTACCTACTAAAAAGTTAAAAATAAATAAAAAGTAAAAAAAAAATTAAAAAACAATCTTTTATCTGGGACAATAAACTAAAAAGTTAAGTATAAATTCTAGTATTTGGCGTGTAGGTACTTATCCATATTCTTAAAAGCTTGAGACACAGAAGTATAGTAAGTACCTAACTTGTAATTTGTAACGGGTAAGCCTCAAGCTTTTAAGAATATAGGTAACTACCTACACGCCAAATACTAGAATTTATACTTAACTTTTTAGTTTATTGTCCCAGATAAAAGCCTGTTATTTTAGAAAAAATTTACTATTAATCTTTAGGAGTATTCTTAAAGTATCCAGTCAAAAAAACATATGTATATGTATACCTCATATCCCCTCTTTAAAGTAGTTTCCCAAAATCCAAAAGAAAGGATTTTGAAAGTAGGCACTTTCAAAATTTTGTAGTTTTAGTGTCGGTTCTGTGTTGATGAGTCAGACTGCGGAATAAGGCTTTCCTCTTTATATAATAGTACTAGCTGTTGCTCGCGACTCCGTTCGTGAAGAATTTATAACAATATACCCTTGGTCTAAAGTCTAAATTGCCTAACTTATAATATTAACGTTCTAAAAATGGAAGCTCTATTTGGAATGAAAACATATTGATAGTTTCATTCATAAAACCATAATAGCTTAATATTTATTAAATGAAGACAACGTCATATTTCTTTTTTAGGTAACTATTAAATTTGTATGGATCAATAATGGTCAAAAAATATTTATGAAGTATTTGCCACGGACGTAAAAAAAGATGGACGGAGCGCTAGGAACATTGAAAGTGTAGCAGGGTTTTCGGCCCATTCGATCTATCGACAGGTAATGGCAGGACTGATCGAATGGCCCAAAAACACCACTTTCAATGTTCCTAGCGCTCCGTCCATCTTTTTTACGTCCGTGGTATTTGCGTGATTCGTAAACAACGGCGGATCTCTGTTATTTAACATTTTTAATTAATTTAGATAAATACATAAGCATGCATTTCATGGATATTCATAACTTAATATGCGAGAGTTCGCGTATACGTACTCACAGTTTTCTCTATTTTTACCGTTGTTTCATTGTGCAAGGCCCAGGTTCAAGCTGTGGCACTGGTCTTTTCGATGAATGAGACTTAGCCAGTGCACTGTTATTGGGAATTATAAAACTACTACTTGATATCGCCAGATAATACAGTTCTTTGTGATTCATAAGACTTTCTATGTGATGTTAGTACTGTTGGCTGATGTGTGGTTAAAAATTCCAACGAACGCGCATTTTAATTGGTTACCAAATAAATGCAATTATTGTGTTTTTCCTGTTTTACTGAGTATACACAGAGCAGTGCAGCAATGACCAATGTTACATATTGTCTTTATTTGAACTGTTTTCAGTCATATTTACAAAATTGAGGTTCAATTATTCTGTACTTTTATGCGAAATGTAAATTTGGTGATTCGTGACCAAGGGTGGTTAATGGTTAGTCTGGTTACCAAAGACATTCAACAGTACATGGACGGGACAACAGTAAATTGTGACCTCGTGGTCATAAGTCACCCAGTAGTATTTGAAAAAATCCGTGCACATGGTCGTGCCAGCGTAATAATGTTTAGACAATAAAATAGTCTTACTTGATTCATGAATATTCATAGAACATTCTAGGGTGTAAATTGTAATAAGCGCCTTCGCATTGTAATAAGTGGTAGATGACTGATTTACGCCCGAATGGTCAAACGCTCCTCAACTTTAACGGCTTCCTAAATTGATTTTCTCCATACAATTTTGACAGATAAGGCGGCCTTAATCGACATAAGGCGACCTTAAGTGTATGACCATTCGGCGGTAATCGTTTGAAATAAAAAAATAGTATGGCAATTTGCTTGATAGCCTATCTATAGTTAGTAATATTAAATGTCTTCGTTGGTAACGGATAACGTTGGAAAGTTGATGAAACCTCTCAACGCTACCTTCTTGCGTCAGAGAGTCAAGAGTTGGTTGATTTAAATTTTAGTTTGATTACGTTGTAGTTTTATTGTTGTAGCTTTTATTTATAAGAATAATATGTTGGTTACAGAAATAAGTGCAATAACGAGAAACGACGGCGGGAACTTGAAAACGAAACCATAAATCAGCTCGAAGAGCTCTTGGGGACCTGCCTTGAGGAGGTGAAGCAACCGGACAAGAACGGAATCGTCCGTGAGGCCACCCGCCAGATATTGGAAGTTCTGAAGCGGAGGCGCGAGTGTCCCGACGAGTGCCCGCTCCGCGCCGCGCAGTGTCTGTCGCCCGTGCAAGCAGGCGAAGTTAGCTCCACACAACATCCACCCTGCGGTGGGTTACATTATTCAGAGCTGACTACTCTCATTGAGGTATGTACGCTTAGTTTGTGAATTCAAATCATTGTTAGTCAAACGTGTCTCGAAGTGGTGCACCGGTTTGTATGGAATTAAGCACACACAGGTACATGTTACTAAATAGGGAACTTGCATTTAATGTTATTTTAGTTCATTGTAAAGAACTAGGTCTCAAATCAACACACCAGAAACAAAAACATTAAAATATGCTCAAATCATTGAATTAGCGCAAGTCAAAAACTGACTTACAAAACCCCGCGCTAAAAAAGGACGTGACGTCACCGCGTAGAAATAGCTTTTTGTTGACAGTTGGCTCAGTTGGCATTGACGGCTACTGACATTGCCTAAAATGACGTTTAAACCACTATAATTGCCTATCGTATAAAATTTACCCTAAAAATGTTGAAGCTATTTTATTAAATAACGAAGTGAAGAAAATAAGTTGCAATCTTGAATCCGGAGCGGAGTTGCAAGTTACAAGTTACAAGAAGAAAAGTATTTGGAAAGAAGAGGACCTCCGATATCTCATTCATCAATCATCACACTAAACATAACAACAGTTTTCCGCAAAATTGTGATAAATACCCCAACCTGGAAACACTGCACAACGCAACGACGAAACAATCTAAGTAATGACGTCACTTGGGTTTTACAATAACGTTCCATTATACGTAATTTCTAATTAAGATATTTTGTAGAATATCAATTATTTAATACTACAAATTTCATCATATCAGATTTCAAGGTTTTGTTTGTTTGTTTGATTTATCAACACAATTTCTCGTCATAATTTTCGTGCAAGTTCCCCATTCTGTAAAAGTATTCAAATTCAATAAAAATCTTTTGGCTTTGATAAACTCTCGGTTTCCATAACACCCAATACCGGAACAAACATTTGTCTGTATATGGGGATTGGGACTCGAAGTAGTGACCTCTTCAAAGCTGGCTACTCTCCAACCGCGTTAAAGGCTGTCGTGGGGTTTGATTGAAACAGTATAAAATAAGGTTAATTTTGCATAAAGTTAATAAAAAATATTCTTTTGCATAATTTTGATACACATTTTTATTCCATTCGCCGTATTTTTCCGTTAGAAGAGAGAATTCCTTGCGCAATACTTGGCGTACAAAAACGCATGTTTTCCTTGAATTTAAGGTATTTCCGTTCTTTAAACCGGTAGACCCCGAAAAGCATACAATTATGTAATATTATCCATAGAACCTGATCAAATATAAAGCCACAATAGTAATATATTTTTTAAATCTTCAAAAATAACAGTTATCTCATATTATAAACTCTATTTTTGCGTCGCGTCGCAGCTCTTACATAGCCTTGCCGTTCTAGTTTTTAGGAAGTGTATTAGCAATTATGTTATTTAAATGAAGTAATAATATTATTTAAGCCAGTTTATACGACTTTGATGCATAAATTGGTAAAAAGCTTGGCCCAATTCGAATTTTAGAAACGTGACTTAGATAATAGCTATATTTGTCACTGATTCACTTGATATAAGTTTTTCTTAGGGCTTTCATAGGGCTTTATTTATAAAAACAAATGGTAAATAATAGTTTGTCCCTTTTATTTTTAAACAATGTGACACAGGGAAAAAACGTGACAGACTATTCTTAGCCATTTGCTCAGCTAAACTGTTTTTATAAGTAAGGTTTATAATGTTGTATAATATTCGATAGTCGTTACATTGTAATTATATCGAGTGTTGCAGAAAGCTGGCACCAATAATAATTCTACACACAGGGAGAGTTATTTAAAATAGTGTAATTATTAAGCATAGGGATTTTAAAATCAAATTGACATGTAAATTGTCACAATTTGTATAAGAATGGTTATGTGCACTTTAAACATAATTAACAATTAATCATAAAAGCGATTATAAACAATGTGGTTTGTTAATGTAGAGCAGCTGACTCAACTGTCCACAAACTTTTTTTCGTAACAAATCCAATTATTATTCAGAAACTAAGAGCTTTAGAATTTAACCAAAATTTTTCATTTTTTATTTTAAATGCCAAACCCCCCTTTAAGTGTATGTGTCATATACCTATGTGTCATATAACTTACAAGCCTACTATTGTAAGGAAAAGTATAAAATTATTTTTAAATTGGGTAAACTGGATATTTACTGATTTCTTAAGTTTATGTGAATGTTATACATTGAAATAATCTATTTTTACAGATTCTATCACGATTTGGTTTTAATTTTCATTCCCGACATTTCACTATGCTACTGCAAAGCCTAAAATAATAATAAAAATAAAAATAAAAACCAAATCGTGATAGAATCCGTAAAAAATAGTTTTATTTCAATAAATTGAATAGTTTTAAAAATGAGATTTCTATTTCTCTTCTATCCTTTTATTGTTTAAATATAAATGTAATATTTATTTATTGCCCACGATACAAGCTAGACTTAGTGTGGGAACCACAGTAAATAAATGTGAATTTTTTTTTCACAATGTTTAAATAAGTAGATAGAACCATAAACAGTGTAAAATGTAAAACAATTATTGTAAACATTGTTTCAATAAATTATTATAATTATTATTATTTTAGGCACTCAAACATTACACCAATAGTCTCGGATGGGTACTATTGGAAATTAATTCCAAAGGGGAAATAGAATGCGTGAGTGACAATATTAAGGAACTGACTCTCTTGGATCGAAGTGAATTGAATAAGAAGTCGATTTACACCATCCTGCACCCGAAGGACCATGCGAAGCTAAGGCCGTTGTTGAGACATGTGCAATCCTTCGCTTGGGATTCTGGAGACGTTGACAAATTTCACGCAATTCAAGTCCGCCTTATAAAAACATCCAATGGGAATGATTGTGTTGGGTGAGTACCATTTATTATTATCTACATTGTTAGTTAGATAGAAAGTATTTACATTGATTATAATTCTTCCGCAAAATGCTACTGTTATTTGATGTGGTGACATGTTTAGCGATTTTATTTTATAGTTATCTTGACAGTCAGACGATAAGGGCAAAAAACATACTTTTATACCAATAAGGGCGTCTTGCAGCGCTATTACTAATAGTTAAACCTAAACTGGACTTATCGTACAGCGCACTCCTATCTTTAAAACAAGATTTGGGATGAATAGAGATTTATCGCGGATTTGCAAGTGACCCTTAATTATCTTATGACAATACTCGCAGATGTTGAGTAGGTATTTAAAGAATTTACGGTTTAGATTCAACGTGTAGTATTTGACTGCCTCGGTGGCGTGGTGGTATTTCGGTACGACTACGGTTCTGAGGTCTCGGGTTCGATCCCCGGGTCGGGCTAAGTGATATTGGATTTTTCCATAATCAGCCCGGAGTCTGGAATTTGTGCCCGATATGGCGATAGGCTCGCCCCCTATCACATCTGGGACGGAACTAAGCTCGGCGAAATGTGGGTGTTCTAGTTCGCTAGTGCGCCTCTGCCTACCCCTTCGGGGATACAGGCGTGAGCTTATGTATGTTATGTTTATGTGTAGTATTCGCTGAAGATACATTATGCCAAAAATCAACAACACACCTAGTTATTGTCAAGTGGCCGATCGCTGATAAACTTATATAAACATAATATTATATTAATGTATATTAATGTTATCAATTATCATACTAATTGATATATGACGGGACGTCATGGCTTCAGTGAGTTGCGGAATGAGGTCTATAAAATGTGGAAAATATAAATGTATAATATCATGTCAATCGACGAAAAACATACAGATACTCGAGGGTCGGCAGAATTATGCCGGCTTGACGTTACCGGATATACACTGACACCCCGGAAAGCGACTCCAGTCGTATAATAGTATCTGGTGTGTGGGCATCAATGTAGTCGTTGGTGCTTCAAAGTATTTTACATAGACAAATGTTTATGTGATCCATAAATATTTGCGTTGTGACACACGGATGTATGGATAAAGAAGTGTGTGTGTCACGTGTATGAGTGTTGGGCGTTGGGGGTTGTTTTTATGTATATTTTTGGTGTTATGATATTCATATCCGCCTGGTTAGCGATTATTGTACACCTGTTTTAAACCGACGTAAAGTGGCAGCTTGCTGTCGCGTTTCGTTCGGTGAGTGAGATTTCCGGTGGCCCATTCCCCCCCCCCCTTTCACAATCCCTATTCCCTCCCCTTCCATGTCCTCTTTTTAGGTTGGCAACGCACCCATGATTCTTATTGTGTCTTGGGTGTCTATGGTCGGTGGAGATCACTTACCATCAGGTGGCCCATCTGTTCGTTTGCCAGTCTCTGCTATAAAAAAAAAAACCTGTACTATAAAACTTGCCATAGTGAACCACACACCTTGTGTTGTGGATCGCCTTTCGAGACCATCCCATGTATATACCGTTGTTTCAAGGGACTTCACTACATAGTATAGAACAAAGTCGCTTCCCGCTGTCTGTCTGTCCCTATGTTCCTATGTATGCTTAGAACTTTAAAACTACTCAACGGATTTTGATGCTTTTTTTTAATAGATAGAGTGATTCAAGAGGAACGTTTAACATGCATAAATTTATCCCCTAAACGGATGTAATAAGGGATTAAATAGTCACGGGCGGCTCGGCCTCCGGTGGCCCATACGCTTATGTAACATATTTATGTGACGCCTCCGACGGGTCAAGACTCTCATACGGTTGTTGTTATATTTGGTTGTTGTTATACACTGTTGTTATAAATAATAATAATAATAAATACACCCAATAGTCACACACATAGTTCTGACCCCACACTAGGTGCAACCTGTATCGTGGGTATCAGAAACTACGACAGACTTTCGGTCTCACAACACCCAGACCCGAAACAAATATCTATGGGCACACAGACATTTGTCTCGGTGAATCGTAATCGAACCCGCGACCTCACGTTTCACAACCGGCTACTCGCCCGCTGCGCTACGGAGGCTGTCTGTGTGTTATAGAGCTAGTATAAGTGGATGTACGGAGGTACATCACTGTGTGTAAGCCTCGATCAGTCATTCGGAGTCTTCTCTCTTCGGAGTGTGAAGAAGCATAAACTCATTGTTTGTCGTTGGGGCCTGATTTTTTTTTATTGCACAGTGCTTACTCTTAAGTGTAGTGTAGACTCTTTTTGTGCTCCTACTTACTATTTATCCCGGACAATGTCGGTTCCCGTCAAGTCGCGAGCAACAGCCAGTAATATTATAATATCTTGCTCCTACTACTCCTACTTGCTATTTATCCCGGACAATGTCGGTTCCCGTCAAGTCGCGAGCAACAGCCAGTAATATTATATCTTGTGTGCAGTGCGGTGGAAGCAGTGATCCACGCTGTGCCGGTGCGCGGCCCGTCCTCGTCGGAGGCCGGCTCCGTCATGTGCGTCATCCGGCGCTGCGACGACGCGTCGGCCGCTCTGCTCCCCGACGACGGCGGCCCGCCCGCCATCACCGCCAATCACTCCGATCACATCGTCTTCAGATTAGACAAGAACTTCACCATTCTACGTATGTTATACTCTCATTTACATACATACTCATCCCTGATAGATGGGATAGGCAGGCGCGAATTAGTACACACATATTTCGCCGAACTCGTTTCTGTCATATGTTAGGGGGCGAGCCTATCGCCGTATTTGACACAAGTTCCAGACTACGGGCTGATACTGAATAGAATAATCTCAAGTTTAAAATCTTAACTGACCGACTTCCAATTTACCGATCGTGACCAAATTTATATGGGACCACCCTTGAAATAAGCTCTATCGAACACAAAAATAATTTGAAAATTGGTCCACATTTGGCGAGATATCGAGTAACATACATAAAAAAATACAGACTAATTGAGGACCTCCTCCTTTTGTGGAAGTCGGTTGAAAATCCAATATCACTTAGCCCGAGCCCGTGATCGACAGAACCCGTGACCTCAGGACGGCAGTCGTGCCGCGCAAGCAACACTCTTATTTATTATCATTTGCATAGATATGATGGTGATGCTACGCACATGAACAAAATAATTGCACATCTCGGGACGTTATATGTACTTAGAAGTAAAGATTGGCAAACAAGATGGGTCACCTGAATGCAGGTATGAATGAATGCAGAATGCAGGTATCATCAACACGGCCCAAGAAAGCACGTACTAAAAAATCATGAGTGTCTTGCGAACCTTATCGGATGCGAATAGGTATTGGGCAATGGGAGGGGGGAATCGCGTTACCGAAAACCTTACTCACGCAGTAAAACATTAGAACGGGCTAGATCTATTACATTTTTAACAGTTCCAGAGATCTTATTTTTCTGTGCCTGCCGTCATCAAGCATATATTTTTAAACAGAATATTGCTAGCTACAAGTATATTGCTTAACTAATATAAAGCTAAATAAGTTGAATGTGCTAATCTTCAGAACTATTGAACCTATATTGAAAATCAAATTACCATTAAAAAAAGATAAACAGGAAAAAACAATTATTTTTGTGCACATTGCACACATATCCGGGATGTGCTAACGAAAGTAACGGGAAATTGACTGTCTTTATAACATTTTTTCTATGTGCGCGCATCGTACCAATATAATGACGAAGGAATATGGTTATACGGATTGCTTGATATTAATTGCTTGCTCTGATATAATATTATTTGTTTTTCAGTTTGTGATTTGAGTGGAGTGGAAAACTTTATAAACTCTCCTATATCTCTTGTGGGTACTCGTTATTTGGACCTCGTGGAAAATACCGACCGAGTTCGCATAGCCGCACATTTGCGAGAGGCCTCCTCTCCGCCCGCGCCGCCTGCTATCAGTGAACCTTTTCGACTGCGACTCACCGCTGAAAGGCCGTGGTTGCGAGTCAGCGCTCGTTCTCGCCTCTTTCGGGCGAAGCCTACCTCCGGTGAAACCGACTTCATTATGTCCACGCACTCCGTACTCAGCGACGAGGACATGGAACTCCTTGAGTCTGAGGGTGCGCGTCAACCTGTCGGTGGGCCCCTGATGAGCTCCGTAGTCAACGGAGAACCTTCTGCCTGCGAATCGCGATATCGATCTCCAGTCAGCCCCACCGACCCTACGTTTTCAATCAATGACTTCGAGTTCGAGCCGTGGGCGACGTCATTACTCGGCGACATGCCCAACGAAGACGCGAAGGATCGTAAGGACGCGTCCACGGACAGCCCGTCCACCCCGGTGACGCCGCACGCTCCGTCGACGCCCGGCGACGGCAGCCTCACCTCGCCGCCCGAGGAGCCCAACCGCTTGCGTATCCTGTTGAGCAAGAAAACGACCACCGCCACCGACAACTCCAACAATCGCATCTTGAAAGATCTGCTCAAGCAGGAGGACGAAGAGGCGACCGGAAGCGAGACTTCCGCTCCGCACACGCCTCACACGCCGCACACCCCGCTGACGCCGCACACGCCGCACACGCCCAGCGCGGCGCTCTCGCCGATACACTCGGCGCAGGCGCACGCGCGCCCGCCGCCGCACCCGCCGCACCCGTCGCACGCGCCGCACGCGCATCTCCCGCACGTGTCGCACGCGTCGCATGCGGCGCACGGCTCGCACGTGTCGCACGCCTCGCACGTCTCTCATGCCGGCTCACACCAGCAGGCGCATCACAATAATTCCGAAGTTTTACTGAAGGTGAGCCCTTTGATTAAAACTTACGTATCTTTATCATTCGTATATGTTATTTTTGAATAGTACATGCAATGCTGGTCTTAATAATATCATTTTTAGATATTAAATGATAAATCTGATGAGGACGCGGAAGAAAGTAGAAGGAATTCTGCGGATGAAAGTCGTAGTGTATCACAGCCTAGTGTATTGTCTCAGTTGCTATCGAGCACTAATGGGCCGGCGGGCAACGGTCGCTCTCAAGACAATAGCGACAACTACCATGAAAGGATTGCTGGTGTCAAGCGCAGATTTGACGAACACAAAACTATGCCCGGAAATGTGAAGAGGGCTACGCCTGAAAATCAACAGGTGCGTTGTAAGATAAAAAGTATATTGCTATTATTTCTAACGTAATATTTGACCACTGGTAAATGGAAATGAGCAAAGTGTTGTAAGGCAAAAATCTACACATAATATTATTGGGCGTGTTAGGCTTCATTTATACATACATATATTCTCTCTATCTATAGAAATACTAAATAACTGTATAGACAAGTTCTTATATAACGACCGTTAAGCTTTATAAATAAAATGTACAACAAAATAAAATATACCTAACTTAAAGTATCATATGACAGCCTCCGTGGCGCAGCGGGCGGGTAGCCGGCTGTGAAACGTGAGGTGGCGGGTTCGATTCCCGCACCGAGACAAATGTCTGTGTGGCCCATAGATATTTCGGGTCTGGGTGTTGTGAGACCGAAAGTCTCTCGTAGTTTCTGATACCCACGATACAGGTTACACCTAGTGTGGGGTCAGTACTATGAATGTGACTGTTGGGTGTATTTAAAAAAAAAATATGTTTATGGATGCGCAAACAAGGATGTCAAACGAGCGTCTAAGATTAGATTTAAAAATAAAAACAGTTTGTAATGTATCTGTAAGCACATGAAAATGAATAAAGCTTCATTAAAGTGTATTTGACAAACCCTTACCTTGGCATCCACCCATTTCTAGGAAATTTAGCCTCACTCCTTCCACTACTTGAAATTTTATAATTGTATTGATAAATGTAAGTACATATATCACCATTAGTAATTATATCGCATCTCTACCAGCATTCTTTTAGCTACCGCGTAGGTATAACAAACATAATTAATGCAAACGTATATCGTAGCAGGTGACATCGAGTGCAGTTCCCGTGGCTTCCACTGCACAGTCAACAAGCGCTCAAAGCCCCACCAACAGTGGCCCGGGAATGAGCCCACTTTGCCAGAAGAATCAAATCCTCGTGTCGCTACTGGCGCGGCAACAGACGACGCCAACCACGCCGCTGACGTTATCAAATCCTAATCTACGACCGTACGGGCCTGGAACGCGGCCCCGCGGACCGCACCCGCCACACTCTCCACTTGGACCCCACCCGCAGCATCCGCAACAT
Source organism: Clanis bilineata (assembly GCA_036417725.1). Lineage (NCBI taxonomy): Eukaryota > Metazoa > Arthropoda > Insecta > Lepidoptera > Sphingidae > Clanis > Clanis bilineata. The sequence goes on from CM071140.1 coordinate 10,296,664, forward strand.
CCGCAACATCCGCAACACCCGCAACATCCGCAACACCCGCAACATCCGCAGCATCCACAACATCCGCAGCACCCGCAACACTCGCAACACCCGCAACACCCGCAACACCCTCAGCATCAACAACAGCAACACCACGGGCAGCTGCCACCTCACTCGCCGCATCCCTCGCACTCGCCTCACACGCCACAGCAACAGAGGCAACTCTCGGCACTTTCCACGATGCTCGCCGGTACCAATCAGTGAGTATCGCGAAGTTCATACATTTCCAATCCGGGCCCAAAATCGGGAATCGCGGGACGTCAATCTCGATGTCGCGTCGTCGGTCATATCGTAATAATAACATTTGACATACAGCGTCCGAACCAGCAACGTGAACGGCGGCCCGGGGGCGGCGACGGTGACGAGCTCTGAGTGCTCCACGGTGAGCACGCAGGGCATGTCGGGTGCGGGGGTGAGTGTGGCGGGGGTCGCGGGGGGAGCGGGGGGAGCGGGAGGCGCGCACACGCAGCTGCAGATGGTGCTGCAGGGCGGCGCACGCGCGTACCCGCCGCCGCCGCCCGCGCCCTCGCCGCTCAACTACGGCAACATTGCGCCTCACCATGTCTACAATAACCAGCCACCGTGAGTCATCTTTGCCATTTCTTTCTTTCCATCGCCCTTATGTCTTCTTACTGTGGGGTCGGCGCAACACACTTTTCCAAGCATGTCGCAGAAAGGATTTGACTTAATTTTTACGACCGGCTAGCCTAACGTCAACCCCTTCTAGGGGGTCTAGTTACGGCGAATGTTAGAAAAAGGCCACGTCCGACTTGGGAATTGAACCAAGGACCTCCCAGTCCACAGCCCATATACGCTGCTCCTAGACCAAGAAGGCGACTAAGACCGTTTACCATTATGCTCATATTTTTATAGCCAATACCACTTAAATAGCGCCTTTTATGTTTCCCATCTAAAAGTCTGATGACACAGTTTATTCAAATTTCAAAATATTATACCGAGTGGTGCCAAAGTAATGACATTAAATAACCTAATTTGTAACAAAGATTGGTTTAAAATTTTGCCACATAATTAAAAAATCTAATAATATCAATACTTTAATTAAAATTCATACAAAATAAACAGCAAAACTTTGGTTACTAAAAGTCACATAATTTACACTGTGTAAAAGCATTAAGATGTTAGAACAAATATATATAGGTTGTGGCACCCGTCGCAGCACAGCATTAGGCTGAGTTGGCCACCTAATTGTCACAATTTTTTGTGATAATAAATTATTTTTCTTTCTTTCTAAACTTTAGTAGGTAGGGCGGCGCAGTGCTCATATCCGGGTCGCGCCGCACGTGTTTGCTATCGACAAAGTCTGACCGCTAATATCAGCTGTTTTAGGTCGCTCCAAACGTACATCATGTCCAAAAGAAAAGAAAGAAAACTACTAATCAATCCTGTGACTAAACTATTCTACCTATTCGACAATTATTTGGTACAAGGCCTTGCAACGTTGTAAAGTGTATCTGGGATGATTTAATGTTGTTAGGTCGGCGCCACTCGGTATATAGATAACAATAACTTAAAATATATTTTTTTCCATTTAGAAGTGGCAGTACTCGTGCCCAAGGCGGTGGCAATGGGGATAGTGAAGTACCAAGTGATCAGACATTGTCTGATATACTTGACGAAGTAATTGAAAACATGCCCGACTCTGATCGCCCTCCTGCCGATGTTAACGTGCGTCAACGTCAGGTATGTAATGTATGTATGCAAGCTACATAATTACACGTAATAATCATAAATGTATTAATTACAGTTTCATTGTACGTCTTTTAAGAATGATTTCGCGTGGCTCCTCATAGTCATCCTATTTTTCCATAAATTTCCTATATATTTACATACGTATCTTATATTTCAGTGATTGCACAAACTCGAAATAAGTATTTCATAAAATAATAAAACAAATTTTCGTCTCTGCAAATTTGTCGTAAAATATTTGGTTGGTTACAATTTTTTTTTTCATGTTCAATAAAACATTACAATAATACGTTTTTATGGATATTGCGATATGATTATCCTTATAGACTATTATAATAATATTTACTATTAAATTACAGGGAATGAAGGAAAAAAATGCGATGATAAACGCCATTAGGCAGAGTCTCATGCAATGCGAAACTGTCACCAAGAATCCTATATCGACGAGTCCCAGTGGTTCAACAGTGTTCTCCGTTCAGAGCCCAGTAAGTCACACATCGTTAAATATTGATACTAGACAGACAAATAACACCAACTTAATATGTTGGTTTTGTGTGTATTATATACTAAATTATACATTAACAAAATTTAAAGAGACATTTAAAATTATTGTTTGTACAGACAAACAATAAGTACAGACAGATGTACTCCCAATCTAATCACAAAAAGGCTAAACCAAAACCTTTTTAATAGATTTATCACAGGCTATAGAGACACAAACACAACTAGACTAAATTTAAAACTTGACGCGCGTCTCCGGCACTAGTTTTCCTCGAATTAAAACACATACGCAAAACAATGATTTTAGCTGTCTCTTGTTCGTAGAACAATGAATCATAGACAAAAATGTGTAGCGAAACCAGGTTTTGTGTAATGTTTTAGTGCAGGAGATGCGGCTTTATTTTACTTCTTCTTTTAAAAATAATGGCTTCCACGCATATGCGATGATTTAGCCAATGTCAAGGTAACTAGAGCAATTATGGTTTCACAATGACCATGAGACCCCCCTCAGATGACCTTCACTCGGCGAATTGACTGAACAATGCCAGCTAGCGCACCAAGCAAAACTCAAAAGTCCACCGGTTAAAACATTTCCACATTATCTATCCATCTTCATTGAAGTTTAATGCATTAAACCACATCGCTTAAAAACAACAAATACAGCTCTAGAGAATAATATGGAATAAGTTTATCAAGCGACGCCCACCCTGTCAGACTCCCCGTCAAAAATCCTTATTTAAACTTGTTTGACAGTCAGGGATAAATCAAAAACATGTAGCTAGTTTCGTCATAAAATAGTAGGAAGCTTAGTAATAAAATAAAATTACTTGGTAAGTATAGGTACCTTACACACACATATTACCACCTGTTATTACTCCACACTAGTACAGTAGCACTGCCATACACAAAACACGGTCCAGTTAAGCTTTCGATGTTGCTGTCGACACTATTCAGACTTATTTTTTCTACCTGCCCTTATTCCACCTAAATGTGGGGTCAGCGCACCACACTTTTTCGAGTATATTGCAGAATAGATTTGGCTTCGTTTTTACTGCCTGCCTGACGTCAACTCCTTCTGACGGATCCAGCCCCGAGCAAATTAAATAAGAAAATTTGCTTTGCTCGACCTGGTAATCGAACCCACAACCTCCCGGTCCACAGCCCATATAATGCTGCCATTAGACCAAGCGGACGACTATTCAGGCAAAATAAATATCGATAACGTAAATATCGATAGAACTGTAACACGAGCGTAGCTCTATCTGTATTTGAGCTATATAATTTGTTTGTATTAAAGTTTTCAAAAAATCCCCTTCAGTTGGTAATTAGAGTTCGCTGAGTTCGTTTATTTGTGTTGAAGGTGACGTGTTCCATGGGCGGTACGCTGTACGGGTCGGGGGGCGGCGCGGGTGGCGCGGGCGGCGCGGGGGGCGGCGGCGCGGCGCGCCCGCTCGCGCTCGCCGACGCCTCCACTATCGCACAACAACACCGAGCGCGTCTGCTACAGATGCAGCGCTCTCAACAAATGCTCGTCTCGCCCGAGGTCGGTGATCACCTTTAGCTCGTTACGTTTAGTATATTTTATTATCTGCCGGCTGACCGAAACGTTTTTTACTACAGGCTGCCGAACAACCTCAGGCCGATCTCGGATCCACCATCAACGCCCTCGTGTCGGCGACGCCGCCGAACGTGGCGCTGACTCGTACGGATTATCATCATAATTTGTATCAGACGAGTGAGTGTTGCTTTTTGAAACCATAAATATCGACGTACTGACGCCGGTCTGACGATCATGATTTTTTTCGGCGCAGGTCAGATGGGATCGAATTTCGGTGGTCAAAATAAAATAACGACGTCGCAGCAGAACCCCATGCTGAGCAGACAGCTGAGCGTAAGTAGTCGTGTGTGTTGTGGGGTCGGATCGGAGAGTGGCGGAATGTGGCGGTGTTGAGACGAGTCGCGTCGGTTGCAGGTGGCGGGCCCGGGCGGCGGGTACGCGCACACGGCGGCGGCGGCGGCGCTGCACACGCCCGTGTCGCCGCAGCCGTACCACCGCGCGCCGCGCCCGCACCCGCACACAGGTACCACAACACACGTGGCATCTCATACACAGATACACAAACCGTATACACATTATCTAAAATTAAAATATTACATAAAAATAATATCAAAGGCCATTGTTGCGTTATTTTTAATTGAGGCGTATCCCAGTACAATATAACGATACTACAATCACGCTCGTTTTGTGCTGTGTGCACCGAAAATGTAACTCATAATTGCGTGCGACGACAGCGTCACACGCAGATGACGGGATATATAGGTGTGTGTGAGCCTATAGTATAATCATCATCTGAACACCAAATATTTCCATTGAAGTGATATAATTTTATCGACTATCACGCTCGTATCTGTCTCTCCCTCTCTCCTCTCTATCTCTCTCCTCTCTGTCTCGCTCCCTCTCCTCTCCCTCTCCTCTCTCTGTCTCGCTCCCTCCCCTCCTCTCTGTCTCATTTCCTCCTCTCTCTCCCTCTCCACTCTCTCTCCCTCCCTCCCCTCTCTCTCCCTCCCTCCCCTCTCTGATTCTACCCCTCACCCCTCTCTGTCTCTCCCTCAACCCTCTCTCTCCCTCTCATCTCTGTCTCTCTATCCCTCTCATCTCTGTCTCTCTATCCCTCTCCTCTCGCTCTCTCCCTCTCCTCTCGCTCTCTCCCTCTCCTCTCGCTCTCTCCCTCTCCTCTCGCTCTCTCCCTCTCCTCTCGCTCTCTCCCTCTCCTCGCTCTCTCCCTCTCCTCGCTCTCTCCCTCTCCTCTCTCTCCTCTCCCTCTCCTCTCTCTCCTCTCCCTCTCCTCTCTCCCCTCTCTCACTATCTTTTCCTACCTCTCTTTCATTACGCGAAGACTAAAATATCGCTCCTATTTACTTTAAATCAATCATTTGCACGCTAATCCGCGCCACACAAGCCACTCGTGGCACAGTTACAATTGATGTCTAGGTGTTACTATAAATAGAATAAAACAATGAATTAATTAGATTCCTTAAAATGTTAATCCTTTTAGCAATTTTATGTATTCGACAGGACCTATTGACGCCGCCTCTGTATCTGTAAAAACTTAATAAACGTCTTAAACTATTTGTAAGATAACACTATTCCAATATTTGGAAAAGATATGGTATAAAATTAAGGTTCTACTCACTGTGTAACAATACTTTTTCGATATGGTCAGTCTGATCCAATGGTTATTTCTACATAGTGTGGTTATATTATTCAAAATTTTAAACATTTCTTTTATGTAGATATTATTAGACCTCTCAGTATATTTTATATTATATTTTTGCATTAAAGCATGATTTTAAATAAATAAGACTTCAGCATGCCTTACTTATAGAGTTTAGAATAGCGTGCTCTACGGGAGCTGGTACCGAATTTCCCGAGGTTTTAGATAACACTTAAAACTAATTGCATGTTAATTAATGGCTTTATTATTTGTCGTTTCGGAAGTAAATTAACTAGAGTTTTAAAACGTTGCCTATGAGTACTATAATTATATTCTGGTAGCAAACCCGTGTCGGCAAGCCTCTTCAGTCGAAGCTGTACCTTCCTAAATGTCCGCAGATAAGCGGAAGAAAATTGTAATATTATGACAGAGTCGTTAAGCGATTGTCGCACTTTCACGCGGAAGGGACCGGGCCGATACCGGAGAGACGCGGCCAATTAGGTAGGTGGGAAGTCGCCCAGCGCGCCCCGTGCACAATATTATATCGCGGCGTGTGTGGCAGTGGGCGGTTACTACGAAGAGGGCGCGGGCGGGTACTGCGGCGAGTACGCGCGCTGCACGCCGCTGCCGCCGCACGCGCCGCACGCGCCGCACCCGTCGCACGTGCCGCACGCGCCGCATCCGCCGCATCCGCCGCACCCGCCGCATCCGCCGCACGACCACCAGCTCTCCTGTGAGTACTGTCGCCACGTCGCTGGCGCGGTATGTTTTTTTTGCAGGTGTTTTTTGGAGAAGCAGGCGCGACGTGCACGACCGTTTAGATGCGTATTTGTAGATTAGAAGCATATTCTGCGACGAAAATACGTCGCTCAGGTGAGACGGGTGCGTGGATCCGCCTCGTCAGACGTATCGTTGCCTATCGCTCTATACTTCGCTGCATGATTAATATTCCTCTGCTTGTCTCGGTCTTTGCTTTTTCAATATATAATTATGTATCGTATCTTTGTATACCGATTTGGATCAGTCTGTCGTGTCAGGCAGGGCTCTGGTGGCCGCCCGATCGGTTTATAAGTTGGTGTGTTCCGCGACAGGTGCAGGCAACGGCGGCGGAGCGGGCGGGGCGGGGGGAGGTGTGGGCGGCGTGGGCGGCGTGGGCGCGTCCGAGTACGTGCGCAACGAGCTGCGAGCCGTGGTGGGCGCGCGCTCGGCTCGCCCCGACCTGCACACTCTGCAACCACCAGACCTCGATCCCCTCATCACTTTCGATATGACGGCACCCGGTTAGTCATGTCATGTGTTTACTTATATTTACTATTATGTGCCGATATACTATTTACATGTCTTAAGCAAGTGTACACGATGGTTAAATATTGCGACCGAAATCAATAAATCGATATTTTGATATAATTATATATATCGGCCATCACTAATGATTCGATAAAAAGACGCAAGACAAATATTATTGATTTCTCTTTAAAGATGATAATGTTGCATTATTTTTAATAATGCAAAATTATAAATGAGGATTTTTTTGTTTCATTTCACTATTTCTTTTGAGTGGGCAAACTTTTTATCTTTGTGAGTGTTCAAAGATAGATATCCCTGTTGTTTGGCCGCTATTGTTGTTGATAATTAATAAAAAAAATCAATTATGCTTTTTTAACCGAGCACGGCAGTAGTGAAAAATACTAGTAATGACGGACAGACCGTGTGTCCATAGGAGGGCACTAGTATCATACCGGGCTGCAAAAGAAATAATATGCAATCATTACACATTGTAGATTATCACATCACAATGTATTATCGCAATTTAGGTAATAAGTATGATAATATAGATATCTGTAGGGGTAATTCAAATATTCGTTTTATTATTATACCTTAACATTTTAAAATAACAATAATAATAATTGATCTTATGAGGAGGTAAGCTTTCGAGTTGCAGGGAAGCTACCCTACAACTTAGCTGTTTTTTATTTTGCATATAAATTATGGACACTAACAGATATTTTCTAACACAACTAACTAGTCATGGGCGTTATAACGAAAGCGGTTTGAATAATAGTATTATATTTTTAAGCCACATTAGTGGTGATTTTTAAATAGGTACTAACGTTATTGTTCAAAGCTTTATTTTTATTGAAATGAATCACCAAAAAGGATCTCATTGACACAAAATAATTACATAACGTAAGCTCACTCCTGTATCTCCTGTACCGGGGTAGGTGCACTGGCGAACTAGAACGCCACATTTCGCTGAGCTTAGTTCCGTCCCAAATGGGTACTTGACTATTTTTTTTAAATTCGTTTTATATGAAATTTAGGTCGTCTTAAAATATAGAACACTAGCTGACCCGCGCAACTTCGTCTGCGTATGAGAGAGAGGGTTGAAAGAGTGAATCGTAGGCACCTATAGCACAATAATTCTAAAAGAGGTAATGGGATGATCTACTTCGGCCGTCAGTCACCCCGTCTTTCACACCGTCAGTCACACCGTCTGTCAAACCGTCTGTCACCCCGTCTCTTACCCCGTCAGTTACACCCTCTGTCACACCGTCTGTCACTCCGTCTGTCACCCCGCCTGTCACTCCGTCTGACACCTTGTCTGTCACCCAGTCGGTCACCCGTCTGTCACCACGTCCGTCATCCCGCCTGTCACCCAGTCGGTCACCCAGTCGGTCACCCAGTCGGTCACCCAGTCGGTCACCCCGTCTGTCACCCAGTCTATCACCCCGTCTGTTACCACGTCCGTCACCCCGTCTGTCACCCCTTCTGTCACCCGTCTGTCACCCCGTCTGTCACCTCGTCTGTCACCCCGTCTGTCACCCAGTCGGTCACCCCGTCTGGCACCCAGTCTCACCCCGTCTGTTACCACGTCCGTCACCCCGTCTGTCACCCCGCCGGTCACCCCGTCTGTCACCTCGTCTGTCACCCAGTCGGTCACCCCGCCTGTCACCCAGTCGGTCACCCAGTCTGTCACCCAGTCTGTCACCCAGTCGGTCACCCAGTCTGTCACCCAGTCGGTCACCCCGTCTGTCACCCCGTCTGTCACCCCGCCGGTCATCCCGTCTGTCACCCAGTCGGTCACCCGTCCGTCACCCCGTCTGTCACCACGTCCGTCACCCCGTCTGTCACCCCGTCTGTCACCCCGTCTGTCACCCTTCTGTCACCCGTCTGTCACCCAGTCGGTCACCCCATCTGTCACCCCGGCTGTCACCCAGTCGGTCATCCCATCTGTCACCCCGTCTGTCACCCCGTCATTCACCTCATCAGTCACTCCGTCCGCCACCCCATCAGTCAGGCTGTCAGTCACCCCGTCATTCCTCACGTCGGTCACCCCGTCAGTCATCCCATTAGTTACCCCATCAATCACCCTGTCAGTCACTCCTTAGTCACCCTACCATTCATCCCCTTGGTCAACACTAAAATATTTTTTCCAATCGAACCAGTAGTTTCTGAGATATAAAATTCCCCTTTAGCAGCATTTTTCATTTCTGCTCCGCTTCTATTGGTCATAGCGTGATGTTATATAGCCTATAGCCATCCTCGATAAATAGGCTATCCAACACAAAAAAAAAATTCAATTCGAACCAGTAGTTTCTGAAATATAGTCTTTTCAACATTTTTCATTTCTGCTCCGCTCCTATTGGTCATAGCGTGATGTTATATAGCCTATAGCCACCGTTGATAATTGGGCTATCCAACACAAAAATAATTTTTCAATTCGAACCAGTAGTTTCTGTCCGAGATATACATTTTCCCGATTTTGCAACATTTTTCATTTCTGCTCCGCTCCTATTGGTCAAAGCTTGATGTTATATAGCCTATAGCCATCTTCGATAAATAGGCTATCCAACACAAAAATATTTTTTCAATTCGAACCAGTAGTTTCTGAGATATCGCCTTCCCCGGTTTTAAACATTTTTCATTTCTGCTCCGCTCCTATTGGTCATAGCGTGATGATATATAGCCTATAGCCACCGTCGATAATTGGGTTATCCAACACAAAAATAATTTTTCAAATCGAACCAGTAGTTCCTGAGATTAGCGCGTTCAATCAAACAAACAAACAAACTCTTCAGCTTTATAATATTATAGTATAGATAAAGAAATATTGAAATAGTCTCATAAATAAAAAAGTTATAAGCATTTGAAGTTTGGTGTAGTTTCAAACTTCGGGAAAGAGAACATACATAACATAACATAAGCTCACGCCTGTAACCCCGAAGGGGTAGGCAGAGGTACACTAGCGAACTAGAACACCCACATTTCGCCGAGCTTAGTTTAGTCCCAGATGTGACAGGGAGCGAGCCTATCGCCATATCGGGAAAGAGAAGTATCAGAATAATCACGTCACCGCCATAGCCGTACCTGCGTTGGAAAAGCATATCAAGATATCTGCACTATGCCTCCACTCCAGAATTTAAAATAATTATTGCCTCATTTTTCAACCAATTTCGAATCAGTTTTTTACAGACGCGTTTCTTTTTTGTTTTATTTGCTATTGCATAAAATATATAAAAATATGTATAAAATCAAACATAATCAAGTACCCAAATGTGATAGGGGACGAGCCTATTACCATATCGGGCACAAATTCCAGATTGCGGGCTGATATGGATAAATCCAATATCACTTTGCACGACGATTGTTACATTACAAAATTATTGTTTTCTTTAGTAAAGAAGATTAAAAATACATACCTAATCCAAAATAATAAACAAATACAACCTAATACGATACCCACATCGACAAAACGACCGCGACTTACAATGTAATATTACAACGAAAAAAACGCGTTTAATAATAAAGCTTACAACTATCAAGATAGCTGCGGCGATTCAAGAAGTCGCTATGAAAAAAGTAACTTATACGTTACTAATACTGCGCGGCGAAATAAAGGGAGCTTTAAATGGCGGGTACACCAACCGAACGAATGTTCGCGAATCGTCGCCTGTTACGTTACACAAACAAACTTTCGCTGTGTGAATGAGACAGGCATAGATTCTTTCGCCTTCGTTGGGTCGGTATGAACCCGCCATTAAATAGCGACTTAAAATAATATCTTTGTAAAAAAACCTAAGCGACTTAACCTAATGACAACATTTAGCCGTTATTTCCATCGCTACAGCTAACATTACATTAAAACAACATTGGTTTAACACGCATCATTAAGTTAGCACTGTCAGAGGGCTGAGGACTAATAAATTACTTTTACATGAGGTCTGTGAACTGAGAAATCAAGTAATGTTATTAGATCTACTTCTAAATTTTTTAACTATGACATGTACAATGTACATGCGCGTCTTCTCTTCACTCGCACTCGCCCTCCCGCCAGGCGCCGTCTGTCTGAGTACAGTCTAGTTCGATTGTTTTTTAATTATTTTGTTAATGACGCGCAGGAGTGCTGTTTTTGTAATGGTTACTTTTTTGTTGGTCTTTTCAAATATTCGAAAAAGTGTTCAGTCGTTTATGTAGTCGCTAGGGAAACATGTCAAAAAACTCATGGTCGAGCTAAATGTCCACATCTAGCTTTAAACTATTAGAGTTTTCATTATTTAGGAATGGTAAATAGGTTTTTAAAACTGGGTCAAGGGTATTCATTACAGGCGACAATATCGTTGTGCCATATGTCGGTATAGCTCGCGCTCTGCAGTCTGCAACTGTGTACTGCGCATTCGACGGGGTCGAAATTATGTTAATTATTTTAATAAATTCAGAAAAAAAAACTATGTGCAGCTCGTAGATTTTGAAGAAGCAGAAAATTGTGTCAAGTTGAAAACACATTTTTTACAAGGTTAGTCGGAAAGAGTGTAGAAGGCCGTGGCCAACATTATGTATTGCTGGTATATATTTCTACCATAGGTGCCACATCTCAATAATGACAAATTTTTGTTTTCATACAAAAGCCAACAATTGCTTTCGATTTTATAAACCACACAACCTTATGTCACGATTTCGAAGACGGGAAACACGAGCCGCGTCACCTCTGTAGCATTAAAATCATGAAATGACATTATCTATGGAAGTATTAGGTATATGGAAAAAATTGTAAGAATAAAAGTTGTTCTATATTACGAGTACTATAGTGTATTTTCAGCTTTGTACATAAATCCTGACTAACATTGTATAGCTTTAAAACAAGTGCTTTATACTTAAAAAAAATTAAACTTTTTAGTTTGGTGTGTTATAAAAGCGTGTTCTTTTAGTTTTTTCAAATTGTCATTTATTTTCTTAGTTTTAATCTTTGCAAAAGCGTTAACAGACGTAATTACAGAGATTATCAGATACCTGATTTTCAGTGTATGTTTTTTATTTTTTGTTTAAGGTTGACATTATGAAATTATTTTATTGTCATCGGTTCTTGGTACGTGATGTTCACCAGACGTGTTGGAGATTGTGAAAATCACGTTGAAAGATTCCGTTACGAAGATACATACTTGTCAAGCTAATATAAAGAGTGAAAATATAGTAGTTTTCTTCAAATGTAGCCATAAACAACTTTCGAGTAAAACTGTGTGACGTTGTTTCGACACTTATTGGCTCTTAGAATCCCGTAATTTGGGGAAATCCATAAGGGGGGAATAGTTCATTATTTTTTATTAATTATTTAAATAATCCTAACACTGAATATTCACGGCACTACAATCAAGAATGGCTTTTATGTGAAAACTTAATAAATTGTCACTTAAAACGGTTTTCATCTGAAGAGAACACATTACTAAGATTTGAATTATTAAAAAATGATTTACGTCTTTTCTGCTTGACGCCGTTGTTGGACAATGTATTATTTTCCCCCTAATCTTTATCATTCCACTATTGGGCAAAATGATCCCCTCGCCTTCCATTTCAAATAATTAGATGCTTTGGATATGCCGAAGCAAGATTGACTAATCATATTTTGTATCCTACAGAGATCTCTTACATACATATATGCTTCTTTATTGTCCCTATCACCTCTTAGATATAACATGATAAAATTAACAATGTACATTTTGAAGAAACAAATACATTTGAATTTTTAATAATCTGGAATATCACCTCATAGTGCATACTGATAAACAATGATATTGAGTCTACAATATGCGTTGCTATTATTGCAATCTGTACTGGAGTTACAATAATAATGAAGTATATAGTTTTATTCTTTACATTGCAGTCTTACTGATGTTCTTGAATGTTTTGCAACAATTATTCCAATTAAGTCGTTTTATTATATTATCAGTAAAGATTATAATAATACATGTCAGTCAGAACTAAAGCAGCATTACCCAGCAACAGTGATAGTAATTGATATTGCATTATATTCGTATATTCTAATATCGATTCGTTGAGATGGGTGTAACAAGAACAGTTGTAACGCTAGACAGAAGATGAGTTTGATGTGTTGTGCGTGAAGTTGTCGACACGACCGACGCGGTCGACGCGGGCGGATGAGTGTGTCGAATGTCGAGTGTCGAGTGTCGATGACCACCGCCAATGTACACGTGTGTACGTAGGTGGCGGCGGTGTGGTGGGGGGCCGAGCATCCTCGGCGTCGACAAACTCGTGGGAGACGCAACAGAGCACCCCGGTAAGCTTGGGACGCGATCAGCGAGTACAATCATCTACTCACTTCACTACCTTATCGGTTTTCATTATTTTTTCGTAGATCTACCTATGATTATCACGTATGAGTCTGCTCTGCTGCGTGTGTTGTCGAATCGATCATCTTGAAACTTTTCTTAGATGCTGAAAGAAAGAAATGTACCAAAGTTTGCCTTCTCTTATTAAAATTACGCTTTTCACGCCTTATTTGTATGTTTTTTACATCTTTGCTACTCAAACATTAATATCTTGAGAATGATTTAATGTGATATTTCAATGTGTGAAATTGGTACATTCCTGAACTCTAAATAAGCTTTTGTGATGTGATGTCTAATAATAATTCTTATTAGATTACTTTATTTTTAATATTACATAATATTGTAACAAAAAGAAACCGACATATCGTGTTTCTGAATTTCCATAGCGTAATAGTCATTGGGGTGTAAAGCTATAAAAGCTTACAATACGAATTTTATGGCGGCGTCGCATGCGCAAACGGAAATTGTGGTGGAGGTTTTGTGACGTTGTAGTGAAAATATAAAAGCATTAATTATATTTTTGCAAATTCCAATAGTTAGTGCGCTTATTGTTTGCTTACAAAAAGTCGTTCTAGACGAAATTATTTCGTTCATTGAGTTTTGTAGATTTTAAATAAAACGATTGCATGACGACGTATACGACCAGTTTATCAACTGGCTAATTTTACATATTATTAAAAAAAATGAGCAACGATCAAAACGTAGATTGTTAATAGGTTATTAGCAATTTTAAATATAATTAGCTTTCGTTCTTCCGTTGCTGTAATGATTGTAACGGCTCTATTGTTAATTTCGTTGATATATGTTCTGCAGGTTTGTTTAAAACTGTATTTTAGACTTGTACGAATTCATTTTGTATACGCCTTTAAAATGTTTTGATCGTTTCTTGTAATAACTATTAGAACTGAAATTGATAATATTGAAAGGAATATTTTCTTAAAAAGCAATAGATCTCTGACAGCAAAAGCGCCCTATTTTTCAAGTGTATGTATTTGGGTTAACATTTACAAACGGTTCAATCACGTCGGTAATATTAATAGGACCATACTTACATTACACATAATTACAATGTTTTGGAGATATTTAAATATCATATAAGGGAGGATATAAATGTTTCCGCTACATAAAAAAATGTAGTTTTTTTTGTTTTGTGATGATTTGTTTTCACTCTGACATTGTAAGTTTGGAGGACAAGTGTTTACAAATAATACTGGTTGTCATCATTTATCCATCAGACTGACGATAAATGTTCCAACACAGAGTACTACGGAGGCGGGCTTGGCAGTGGCGGCGTCGGCGGCGGCCGGTGATGAGGCGCAGCCGGCCCGACCGGAGGCGGAGGCGGGAGCGGGGGCGGGGGCGGGGGCGGGGGCGGCAGCGGGCGCGGGCGCGGGCGCGGCGGCTGACGGCTCGGGCAAGGCGTCGCTGCTGCAGAAGCTGCTGTCGCAGTGACGCGCCCGCGGGTGCGTCTCCGCCCAGACTTGCATTTATTACATTCTCGCCGCTCCGGATGGTCGATGAGCGAGCTCGGCGCCCGTTCGCGTTCGCGTTCGCGCTCGCGCTCGCGCCGAACGTCGTCATTCGCGTTGCGGTCTACGTGGTACCTCTGCGGCTGTTAATCTCACCTCGGTGGGAGTGATGTAGTACATACTTACATGTATTTATAAACGTCTTTGATGTAGTTTAGTAGTGCTAGTGATATTTTGAGTTGTAAAATTTATTTCTTCGATGATTTCTCGATTTCGAAGAGTATAGTTTAGAAACGATCGATTGAATTGACGTATCTAATTGTATAATGTATTATAATGAAGTACGATTGCGAAATTTTAGGTAGCTTCCTGTGACGGGAACAAAACGGTGATTTACAAAATCTGATTGACTTTATACATCCACTTTGTACAATAGAGATACAATAGAGAGTGCAATACTGTATAGGAATAAACACATATTTTGGCGTTGTGAACGTTATGTATTATAGAATGAAAGTCATATGTTACCTGTTATTACAAAGTAAATTGTATTATAGTATATTATGATGACAAGACGTCGAGTTAAAAAGTTTCTCTTAGGGAGAATATTATTTTTACGTGTAAATAATATGTTGTTAAATTATAACTGTTGCTTGATTGTAAATATTTTGTTAAAAAAACATTCATTGCGTTTCATGTATAATATGATTTTTCATTTGATTTTAATTATACACGTCTATTGGTATTGAATAGGCCATTATTTTTTTAATTAATCCTATTTCGGGAGTCGTTTTTTTGATGTGAGTGTACAGACCAATAACAAGATGTCATTACGGTAATATCGTTGTGTATGCTGGAATCCTTCGGTACGAAACTTCTTTTGGGACTAAAGAAACTGACATTTTATATTTTATCGTTATGTTCTTACATATTATATAGGGATATTATTCAAAGAGTTTCCTTTTTAAGTTTGAATTAAAATTATAGCGACTAATCATTGCAAAGAATATAGGGTTGCAAAACGAAATCCATTGCATTTCCAAAACATTAGATATGGATGGACACAGCGTCAAATATTTGACAATATAAATATTTCGTTGTATTAATTTTGATCTTGCCCTATAATTTGAGACAGCCTTTGAAAAATAACTCTGTATATTAATGTGACCTTTGCTTTAATCTTTTTCTGTTAAATTTCTAGTGTATGTTAATTTATGTTAATACATTATATAATATTAAAAAATATTTTATATTTTACTTTATTTGGCACAACTACATTTATGCGGTTATAACATTTACTTCCACAGTTTTTTTTACAATAGTATGTATCCCAAAACTAATACACTGCGTGACCCCTTTTATATATTTTACCGCGTGGAATAAGAGGTGAGTCTAGAGGAAAGCGTTAGTCATTTTAATTACCTCGTCGATACATAGGTACATTTCATCATATAGCCAAAACTATAGATACTCTACGAACAATTATTTTCATTGTAGATAGTTTGCGTTTATTGATTATGATGTCTAAAACAAAATGCGTATAACATCTGTTTACATTTTTAGTCAAACAATAGTAACTATAGGTTATGGTTGGAACAGTCGTGTGCTGTTATATCTATTAGTGTAAATGCGCTTTTTGTGTTTACAGCAGGGATGATCCATATTAGAAAAACATCGATGTTGACTTCGATGTTAACATCGATTTAAAAGTATCGATTTACGATAAACATCTGTAGCAAAACATCGATATAGCTAAAACATCGATTTTTCGGTCGCAATTAAACCGGCTTCTATTTATTTTTTATTTATGGTTGTTATAATACAAGAAAAAAATTAACATTCCCAGTATTTTTGGACACACTCTGTCAAAAAATTAACTTTGTCACGTATTTTCCCTTTAGTCTGTGCGTTGAAGTTGACAGTTTTTTTTATTCCTTGGGGAATGTAAAGAAATAACTTTTCGTAGGGCTTACTTCGATCACGTTGATCAGTGTCATCTAGCGTTAAAAAGTTGAACTTTATAGCTATCTAGTCCCTTGCCAGGACATCCAACGCTAGATGGCCCTAAAAAGGATATTTTGATGCTTCGATATTGGTATGCTCATAACATCGGTGTGTCGATGTTATCGAAATCGAAACATCCATGTCAAAACAACGATATTTTCCAGTTAAATATCGATGTTTATTCATCATCGATGAATATCGATCATCCCTAGTTTACAGTCTATATTTTGGTACCTAGTACCTATTCCTGATTATAACGATACCAGGAAACATATTTTAAGTTGAATAAGGTAGTTGCCCCTATTTTGGCCCCATTAATTATTTACCTTATCTATAATTGTAATTAATATAATTAACGACTTACAAATAACGAAGACTACCTGGGAAAGATACAGCTATGCTTGTTAACCTGGATTTTCAATATATGTGATTTGTTAACTTTTCAGTTTGTATACATAGAGTTCTACACAAATCGTGTAGAACTATAGAAGAAAAGCCAGGTTAACAAACATGGCTGTATCTTTCCCAGGTAGTCTTCGTTATTTGTAATAAATGTAAATTATTTTAATTAAAATTTTAGTATGTCTTCTTGAAAATGTCGTTTTTCTCCAAATAAATATTTTATTTTTTTCTAGGAAGCAATTTATCATAAGATGACAAAAAATGATGAAGACCATTACAAGCGGCTGTGGGATAAATTCGATATGTATCCCATTTTTAATTTTAAAATATTCAATATCCCTTCTTTTTAGACTAACAAAAATGCTGCATTAGTTAAAGAATATTTTTTTTTGTTTCTTAATAGTAAAAATTAACACACAGGCAACCACCCTATTAACTTGAAGGGAAGTGTAATTTCTCAGTACTAAAAATACTAGTTGTGATTTGTTACGTTACTCGAAATTTTGGGAAAACGGTTAGTTGTTAATAGAATGCTATTTCATCCACTCCTTAATATAAATAACACATAAATTAATCGGAGCTTTCTATTGTGATTTATATTATAACACTTTAAAAATAACGCTTTATCAGTTTCCAATAGTCACAGGAAGATAATACTGCAGCTAGTATCCGCTGTATATTTTAGGGTATTTGGATATGAACAAAATATCCAAAGTTATGTTTGGGTGCAATAAATATATTTCAATTAAAAAATATATAAATCATGTTATTTCATAAAATGTTCATCGACACAGTTTGTTTGAGTGATCAGTTACATTCTTATTATCTATTGTAGTTAAAATGCGTCTCTTCTTGAATGAACGTCGAAGGTGCGGTTTGTAAGTTGTTGCGTCGAAATTGTATTAATAATTATTACGCAAAATTGTAATTAACTTCTATGTTATATTTAGTAATTAAAATTAGGCACCATATTATAAGACTTTTTGTCTCTTGAATTCAGGCAGTAACAATGTTAAAAACTCTTTAAAATTAAATTATACGCAAAGAAGTATGACTGAATACGCACTGTAATTTTCGTATGCCCTTTGACGAGTCAATCGAATCTGGCATCGAATATCGAGGTTTGATAATATATTCTATCATTATTGCTGTTTGAAGTAGCGTTACGCATTGTCATTTTTCAATTTAAAATTACTAGAATTGCACAATACGAAATTAAAATAAGTAAATTTATCGTCACTTAACAATAACTGTTAAAAACCTATTCTGTGTGAGTATGATATAAATGTCTGATTATTGTGTGTTACGTTTAGAGTAGGAAGATCTACTATAATTACGATTTAATAATGGCGTGTACGCCGTCGTCTCATGCAGTTTTGAGTACGACGTCTGTTGTCATCGACCCGTCGGTAGGGCCCCAAAGGGCTTAGACAAGTGGCTTATGCGTTATTCGAACAGAATAAATGTATGGTAATGATCTAACAGTGCTATATGCGGCGTACTTTTATGTACTTCCCATACATTTATGTAATTCATAAGCCACTTGTCTAAGTACGCTGGTCTTGTAACGAACATGGGACTGGTCACCGGTGCGGAGCTCCAGCGGCGAGCTGCCACGTCGCCGGCCTTTACAAATACCTCAATATAAATGTGCATATTCCCTACTCAAACAATGTTCCGCCGGTCTGACTAACGTTGAAGATACAAATGTGTTAAGCTGCGTCGCCAGCACATGTTTTTTAGAAACAAAACACAAAACACCTATACAAAACAAGGTTTTTCATTGTCTCCTGCTCATGTAACAATGGACCATAGACAAAGAAAATGTACAAATACCATGTTTTGTGTATAATGTTTTAGTGCAGGAGACTCGGCTTTACTATTACATACTGATAAATACGTTTTGTTACATGGTTAGAATATCAAACATGGCCTGGGTTATAACATTTTGCCAACACAGTGTTGGATAATGGTAGAGAATCGAAAAATGGCAACAACTTAAGAGAACCTCAAAGTACTTAATAACAGTGTGGGGTTCCAGCCCTTTCTCAGAGGTCGAGCTGTATGTAGCTTTCTCGTAACGGTAATCTGTATCTTCAAACACGACTTGAAAGAGATAGGTACACGTATAGGTACTGGTATATAATTAAATAGTAATGGGTTATTGTGACCCATTTGATGAACGTACAAAATGCGTAGAGTATCCATAGAAACAAGAGAAACCAGTAATCTGCTTAGATAAATAGAAATATTTTTATACAACTATTCGATAAAATAATAGTTTAAAGTATAGGCCTTCGACCAAATTAATTTCGATTGTAAATGAATTGAAAAATATAATACTTTGACTCTGTTGCCACCAAAAAGTGTGATATTATAGCTTTACAATATCCGATTGTATCAACAATATTAATATAGTATTAACTACTACTCATTCCTTCGGTTTTACCGTACACAACACATACCCGTGTTGTTGTATAAGCAAATTTCAAATCAATAAAGTACAAGTTAAAGGCCTTGTTATGTGAAAATAAAGACAAATAGTCAAAAGTGTAGTCAAATGTCTGCTCATATTGCATATATTGATACTAAATTTATTTATCGGATTGATAATAGTGGGAGATGATAAATGCGATGTTTACACCGAAATGAGAACTAAATACATATTATACAAATGCTATATTTTTTGCATGTTTATGAAGTCAATACCTGTTTAGTTTTTGCTGTCAAGAGTATATATTATTCTGAACACGTCCATTGTACGAATAAATTGATTTTCTGTAAATAATGATATCATACCATAATAACGCATAGGTGCCTCAAATTATAGATAAACATATTTTTTCAATGCCACCCTTTTGGAATAATAAACGAATATTAAATGTTGATGTAGTGTTTTATAAATGATAGCTAAACTCATAAGTAATATACGGACCCTAAGATTCCATTGGAAGGTTTTGATTCCCTAAAATTCACAAAAATATGAATCTTGTAGTTAAACATAATATATTGTAAATATTTTTAATGCAATCAATACACTGATCGGTGACACCAAATGACTTAAAATTATATAAGTACATAATATAAGTTTGGAAATTGTCGATTGTGACTTGACTGGTATATTTTCAATATTGGTTAATGTTAGTCTTCCAAACCAGACATAACTATACGGTGTACTAATGTACCAAGCTGTTGGAGGGACATGGTGACAATCGAGCCACATGTCCCTTAATTTCTTGTCTATTATTTTATCATCGTGTCCATGCTTCGATTTTATCTTTCGCCTGTAATGGCGGGTACACACCGGCTGAACGAAGGCGAAAGAATCTATACATGTTGCGTTCACACAAATAAACTTTCGCTGTTGTGGGAATTAAACAGGCATGATTCGTTCGCCTTCGTTCGGCCCGGTGTGTACGCGCCATAATATTTTTGTCGCCAGTAATGGTTCTATTGCTCGAGTATATTTTACAGGAACGAATTTAAAAACGTTTGTGGTGAGTTCGAAACAACGAAACAGTATATTAGTCACCAACTCAGTTCTAATTCATGTTTTTACTAAGGATCGACGTAGACAAATGGAGTTGCAGCGAATAGACATATTTGGTAATAAATCAACTTTACTGAGTCCCCTTTGCCGAGTAATAGGTGCAATACGCTATACCGACTGTCGACACATAATAGGTTCGCGTGAATTGTGATACTGATACTACACGATCCCAATGAGGACTTGGCATAAGTATGAGTAAAATGAGTGTACATAAATTATGTAACACTATGTTAGTCCCGACGTTTCGATAGCTTAAACATTAACATTTTGGCAACTGACACCTCAGTCCGACCCGTGACCACGAAAGCTGTGAAGCTTTCGAAACGTCGGGACTAAAAATAACATAAATAATTAAAACAAATAGCGATAAAATCCGTAAACACTAGTTTTATTTCAATACATATAAAACAAAATGGCGACTGGGCGAAAGAACGCTCCCAGTAATATTACATATAATATGACTGTTAACTTCACTAACAGAACTTATTATTATTTTAATAAACGACGTATTTATATTACAACCACTAACGTATTCAAACTTTATTGAGTTCTAATGATATAACGACAACTTACATGTAAACAAATCGAGAACAGAAAATGGCGGAACTGGCCGCAAAGTAAACGCGATTTTTCGTAGTTATGCCGAGTTCTTATTTTTCTTCTGTCATTGCACGATCCTCCACAGTTAAAGTTCGTCCAACCCTCCACGTAGAGACGGGAAGTTGAATGTTTGGTGATGCTGGAGCGGTATTTTCGTGAGTTGGGACCGATGAGCCATATTAGAGAGTCTGTCTTCTCGCCGATAGTATAGTGCCGGATGAAAATTCAATGTAGACTAACTTTAACCACTTATTACATTCGATTTTCTGCAGCTCATAACCAGACAGCCAGAACAAGGAGATACCGGGGAATACATAATATAAATCTCATTTATCGAACCAAATATTGAGAGCAACAGTTAGTTTATAAAGTAAAATAATAAATAAAAATAAATTATACATGCGAGATGTAAACTATTATGTTCGGGCACTGTGAATATAATTTACTCGTCGAATTTTAGGGAAAAGTTTTTACATCGAGTTTGGTTTGTAAATTACCCACCCTTACTACGAGCAAAAATCATTTAGGTACATTATATTTACCATATAAAATATTTACCTTTGTAAGACCGTTTGAAATATTAATATTTGTGTTCATCCAACACATTATTACCTTTTGTCGTTTTCTTGTCGTATTATTTAACATCAATAGTTATGCAAAAAAGCGTAGTAAGTTGAATTTATTATCAAATCAGTCTTTTGTTGCTTCTTCTCTTGGTGCTGACCCGTCATCCTAATTTGCAAGTTTAAAAACACCTGATTATATGCTGGACTAAGATGGACGCTCTATTCCTATTTCGCATGCAGACATCTGACGTTCAGACGTGCACTGTGCCATCTAGTGAGCAGATGCCCTATCAACATTTTTAAGTGGTGATTAACTTTAAAATTAGTTTGTTTCTTTCTTACGTCAAATACTAGTTTGAGAGTAAAAAAGACGAAACACTTTTAAGTTAAATTTCGCTTATTTTTCTTACAAGTAAGACCCTTTATATTACCATAGCGAAACTTTCAAGTGTATGTAGGTATTGTAGGTAGTTAAAATGTGACACGTTGGTTGTCATACCCATTACAATAGCTCTTTTTTTAACTTGATCATTTATTAAATATAATAACCATGCAATTACCAAAAACTTTAAACATTTTGCACCTATCAAGCGTTTCATTATATATAATGGTGATAAGTCTATCCGTAAAGCATCAACGAACAAGTATACCTACAGTGCGAGTTAATATTTTGATAAATATAACATTTACCTTTAATCATAATTGGCTTTGTGAATAGGTATTCATTGTATGCGTATTGTCTAATTAATACAATCTTAAGGGAAATGTTTGTCTTGATGTTATGGGTCTATCTGTGCTGTATTATAAATAACATCTATACAGTTGTCATTTTTATGTCGAGGTAAAAGCGAAGAGTAAACTTATACAACGCTACGTGTGTGCTGATGTAACTTTAAGTATTTCATGTCATTATTTTTGGAATGCAAACTTGATTTAGTATTGAGATAAATTCATTCTGATAATGCATATTTCCGATACTTTACAGATTTAAGTATAGTGTCAAGGATATTATAAGAGCATGATAGGTATAAATAATTCAGGAGAAAATTGGTAAAGTATATCGAAATGTTACGTATGGATTTGGAAGTTTATATTAGATGGTTGAAAAAAAATAACGTTCTGACTCAAAGGCAATATACCAATTGTCACAGAGTAAGTTTACTTAATTAAAAATTGAAATTAATAGGGTCCAAAATTCCATCCATATTGCAGAAATAAATACAAATGAACTGCATAAATAAATGTGATATATCGAAGTGTAATAGAAATATTTTTGTATCAATCATAAAGTTACTCTGTGACAGGGGACCCATACAAGTAATCACTTGCATAATGTGTAGCGAAACATAGATGTGTACGGGAATCTTTGTTTCACAAGGAAGACATAATTAGTTTTAGTTTTACATTGCACCTCATTCTGGACAGTCGTACTTTAAGCATAGCCGTTATTTTCTCCTGCTATGCGTAATTAAAATTCCTCAAGTTAGAGGTAAGTTATGTGATAAAATATTTATTATAGATGATGACAGTTGCTAACACAATCGGGCATTCCCGTACAAAGGTGATTTTATTTTTTGTATAAAATCGTGCCTTTTGTCTTGGCCTGTCGTCTAAGAGCAAGGGTATTTTTCTATTGTGAATATTAAAATTTTAGGTTTAACATTCTGTTGTAGATTATAATGTTACTTTACAAAACTAATTATGTTTTCTGTATCTGCAAAGTGGTTTTTTAGATATATTGGTCACTTATGTGTAAGATTTTTTAAGAACTATCTTCACAAAAATAAACTTTAAAATTTCCCCTCATTGGTGATGCAAAATCTTTACAAACCTTAAATAATTTTTGTGGCTTTAAATAAATCTTTTGCATAAGTGGCCGTTAAGTCTGTGTTATTTAGTTCTTCACATAGTTAAGGCCTTTTTTGTGTTGCTGTGCATTTCTACGCATTGTATGTAAGTATGTTTATAAAATGTAAATAGCTAAAATACATACCTATATTTTTACGATTAGCATACACAACCAAAGTTGTTATAAAGTGATGGTTGATTAAATATTAAATTTAAATATAGGTTGTTATGTTTCTTTTATAAAAGGTACTAAATCTGTACAGCTACAATATTATGAGTTCATTAAACCGCTGATCGGATTTTATAATTATTTTGATATTATTCATGGATCGTTTTATTTGTGTTCGTTTAAATTGACACAAAACCATATTGATTTAACATAATTTAACAATATTGAGGAGTTAACCATGCTTTATACGCTCCTTCGTTCCTAGTAGCTTGTTCCGATTCACCAACCGTTTGGTATTTGTCAATTAATAAAACAAACACACCCTGTACTAATATCTTCATGGTATTAGAATAATAATGGTTTTATTCGTTGGAACATCAAACTTTATGAGTACATTTAAGTTGTATTTTTTGTACATTTTAGATTCGAAAGTATATTAATATCTAAATAACAAGCGTTTTTATTTCTATCCTGAATGTCCTTAATAAATTATAATTATTTCTTAAGTTTACGCGAATATTATACATTGAAATAAAACTATTCTTACGGATTCTATCACGATTAGGTTTTAATTATTATTCCCGACGTTTCGAAGGCTTCTTCGTTTCAAGTTTCAGTCTGACCCGTGACAACGAAGACTGCAAAGCCTTCGAAACGTCGGGAATAATAATTAAAACCTAATCGTGATAGAATCCGTAATAGTTTTATTTCAAATTACAATTAATATAATTACTTCAAATTTTAGTCAATCAATCATCAAAGTCCGTGTATTGGTATCTCGGTGGGAGTCAGTCTCTGTGAAGCAGTGGGCGAGTAGTGGCTGTGAAGCGAGAGTGCTATTCTGTGACGGAAAGCCGCGGGTTCGATTCCCGCACCGCACAAATGGTTTGTGTAGCCTACAGATATTTGTATCGGGTCTGGGTACTGTGAGACCTGTGTTTGCTGTGTATCTCATAGTTTCTAATACCTAGTGCGGGGTCAGGATTATGTGTGTGACTGTTGGATGTACTTACCCATTAGATGTTTATTCTTGATGTCAACTGCTAGAATCTGAATTACAATCTTAGCTAATTGTCAAATCTGCTATGGGTAGAGATTTTCACGGTTACATAATTTAGAATTTAAAACAACACTTTTATAACATAACATAACATAAGCTCACGCCTGTATCTCCGAAGAGGTAGGCAGAGGCGTACTAGCCAACTAGTACACCCACATTTCGCCGAGCTTAGTTCCGTCCCAGATGTGATAGGGGGCGAGCCTATCGCCATATAGGGCACAAATTCCGGACACCGGGCTGATATGGAAAAATCCAATACCACTTTGCCCGCCCCGGGGATCGAACCCGAGACCTCAGGACAGTAGTCGTACCGAAATACAACCGCGCCACCGAGGCAGTCACTTTTATCGGTTAATAAAATTGTGTTAAGTATGTTTGTACCTAGATACTATTATTGTAAAAAAATAATACCTATTTGATGTATGCATTGAATGTACAGACCAAGTAGGTACCACGTTAATTGGTATTAACATCTCTTACGTGAGCCCAATGGATGCTGTAATTTGGGCACCGCGCCGTAATTCATTCATTTTGTGTGTGTGCTCCAGTGAGGTGCAGTGAGAAGACTAGAATTCCAAATTCCAGTTTAAGTACATATCTATTTTAAATTCAATGTTGTTGATACGATGATATCGTACATTTACTCTGGATCAGTAAACAGGGAGTTAATAATCTTCATAGTGATCTGTGTGGCACTCATCATATTTTGCGTCACATTAATCATGAAGTGGCTGTCGTGGCGGTTTTGGAGGAAGGAGAAGAAGGTACACTTTGAAGAGGTAAGAAAATACCTAATTTAAATATGAGCTACTTTTAATTTTCGGAAGCATTGTTTTATTACAAACATAACAGTTGTTTAGGTATCAATTAGAACCTCATTATTGGCCTGTTAGCAACGATAGCTCAGTTGGGAATGATACGGACTGCCGAGACAAGTGTCGGAGGTTCGAGACCAACCCCAGAATGGAGCATATCACTCTGACTTTTCTGTGTTAAGTGTATTTTCATTGTGAAAATTCGCTTGCTATAACGGTGAAGGAAAACATCGTGAGGAAACCTGCATACTAGAAAATTTCTTCACAGGAATTTCGGAGGTATGTGAAGTGTAGAAGAGGAGGCCCGTGCCCAGCAGTGGGACAGTAATATTACAGGGCTAATATTATTATTGGCCTGTGGAGAGTCCTAGGTCTAGGTGTAACTACCTATACGGTGTTTTGTTTTCTACTTTACAGCGATAAACTTTTGGATTAGGTTGATATAATGTTTAGGGATAAGCTTAGGTATGTTCAGCAGTGGACGTCCTGTGGCTGATGATGAATCTTTACACAATTTTCTAGTTCGCTAGTCGGAGATAAACGCGTGAGCATACATACAGCATGTACATACTTGAATATAAATGTATTACGAGTACAAACCGGTAATGTAGTCTAATTAATGACAATCGTCGATAAAGTAAATTAGTAGACGAGGTCATGTGCAGTCACATCAAAGCTAAATTGGTCTGAATACGGTTGTCGGTTAGGTAAAAAGGAAATATGCGGCACAGGCGCTGTATGCAATGCATGTAGCAACGCAAAACAGATTACAATCATGGTACAATAATAACAAAATGTAAAATGATTCCTCGATAATATGATTAGTATTTATATTCGTATAATCGCAATAGACTGGCAATTCGTTTGAAAGCAATCATAAGTTCATAAATAAATAAATAACACCCAACAGTCACACACATGGTCCTGACCCCACACTGAGAAAGAGTCTTGTGTCATGGGTATCAAAAACTATGAGGGATTTTCAGTCTCACAACATCCACACCCGAAACAATCTGTGGGCCACACAAACATTTGTCTCGGTGCGGGGATCGCACCCGCGGCCTCTCTTCATAACCGACTACACTCTCCACTGCGCTACGAAGGCTGTTAAATAATCAAGTAGACTGACGATTGATTGCTTTCTTTCTACCTGTCCTTATCCCACCTTAATGTGGGGTCGGCGCAACACAGTTTTTCAAGCATGTTGCAGAGATAATTTGGCTTAGTTTTTACGACCGGCCGCCTGCCTGATGTCAACCCCTATGAGGGATCCAGTCCCGGGCAAAGTAAATTAGAAAATTACTGACGATTGATTGCTATTCTGGATAATTTTTAATAGAGTTACATTTGTAGCGTCATTTGTAACTAGCAGGCGAGAGCCATGCACTAGTGACCGGTAAGACGTTGCGGTCTGAATCAGCAATTGCCAGAAATCGAAGCGAAGGGGAAATATTTTTTTACTAGGTTTTTTTTTATTATCTCCTCTATAGTCGTCCCAGCTGGGCATAACTTATTACTTAAAAATATTTTAGCACCTACCTATTTATCTGCACATTGTCTGTTTGATAGAATCTGGTGGATGCCTCACAATTATATTGGGTTTTGATACATAGATTACAACAAAATATCTAATCTAATAGTAGGAATCACCTAATTTCAATTACCTCGTTCGCGTCCTAACGGGGGCTGTAGGTACTCTACAAAGTAGAGACGCGCGCGTCCTCTCGTATTATGCACGCATGTGAAGTTATGTGTGATTCAATATTGCATTCATGTTTTCTACGTTTGTTTGGGCTTAGCTATTTCATTATGTGAAGCTAGATTTAAATGTATTTTCTGACAAGCCTTTTTACCTATAACAATACCATGTATAAGATTGTTTATCCCTTATTACGACATTTTAATAAGTTATTGTTTGTTTATAATTTGATAAAACGTTCATGGTATCGGTAGGTAAGACATGCCGAGGAACTGCCGCTGGTCATGTCGCTGCCAACGTCCGGTAGCCAGGTCATTTCAAAGTTTTTAGTTCTGCTGGTTTTTTATATTTTATTTTTATTTTAATAAACGTTTCCAACAAATATATGTAGATACGCGGGAGACATAGTCGAACATCTGTAATAGAAAACTTGTCATGGGTATCAGGAACTCTTAGGAACTTTTACTTCTACAACATCTACTTAGTTTTGAATGGCTAGAATAGTAAGTCACGCTCACATTTGTCTTGTTGTAGCTATCGAACTCGTGGCCTTTCGTTTCATAGGCGGTTATTCGTCCACTACACTATGGAGACTGCCCGCAGTTCCTGGTTCATGTTCTGTGTAAAACATAGCAGATGCCACTAATGTGATATTTTATACGGTACCAAATAATTGGCTACGTTTTTAAGCACCGCGTTGCAGTCCACAATCTAACTGTTTTATAACATCATGTATCACTTTTTATGGTAAATAAAATTTGGATGTTTTAGGAGTAGGTACTTAGCTTTGAAAGAAACTACAAAAGAAATGTAGATATGGTCTATGATATTTTTACTATAAAATATTATTGAGTTATGTTCCTATGAGAAGTAGTTACCTAGATTTTTCCCTTTGTTGTTTCCCGGATTCCCGTCTCCGGGAAATTGCGTTTCCGTTGTATTCTCCGTGCATTTTCCCACATTTTAATTCGATAATTAGATACTCCCTATCCATAAGTCTGCACTAGGCGGCTACTACTGCTCATACATAATCCTCGGTATATTTTAATAGATTTCAAGTGTTCCACAAGTGTTAATATCATGCCATATGTATAGACATGTCTTTAACCCCGTTACTTGATGTTTAGTCATAAAAATAAGAATATACATTCGCCATATGTCATGATATTGTAAAAAATTAGGATTTTAAAAGTTGCGACGCGACACTCAGAGTCTATTCCCAGATCGGGAAAGATTTTCTAATTTGAGTTTTCTTGAATTGGAATTTAGGCTTAGTTTGGTTATATGCGCGGTTCCACAATACGGAATTAAGTTCCGCAGTCGGCAGTTCACTAACTGCGGGAGTAATAGATACTTTTGTGGATACTTATTGAGAAATACAACCATGAGCTCTAATATTTTCTTTAATTTTTTCTTATCTCACTTAAATGTGCGGTCGCCGCAACATACCCTTTGCATGATGTTGGAAAAAGGATTCGGCTTAGTTCTTTTACGGCCGGCTGCTCGGGCAAATAACATAAGACAAACCGCCGTGCTAGGGAAGGAAAGTAAAGTAGGGAAGTCTACAGCCTATATGCGCTGCCACTAGACCAAGGAGACCAATCTAATTTTATTAGAATATCTAGGTAATAACAATTATTTACAAAAGACCTATCAAAATATTCGATATACGTATTCATATACGTACAATGCTACGGAAAATCACCTTATAACATAGGCACTGGTAGCATTTTCAATATTTCAGATACATCCACAACAGATCGCGTTTAAATGCTTTCAAGGCACGCTTGTGTCTGTACTCTGTTCGCCTCCGATGAGACTGATCAGTGATCACTGATCAGCTGGGCTCGGGAGTCGGGGCCACAGTCGGGGCGCTATTCAGTCGTAGAGCGCCTGCGAGTGCGGCCGCCCGCATACACAACCACAACCTCCACTTCAATTTGTACACGATCATCTGATAGCTGGACGCAGTGCCTTATAGTATTTTGATAAATATAAAACTAAAGAACATGTGACACTATAAGTGCTTTTGCTAAGTTATTTGATAATGATATAAAATGCCTTGGAACTGTTTTTGGGGGTACGAACCTCCTCCACCATGCAGAGTGAGTGGACCCCTGAATCTTCTACTCCAGGTACATTCCGAATAATATTTTTTTATGCTAAATAAAGATCTATTGATTTTTGTTTGTAAAGAACCTTTGATTTTTTATATTTCAAACGCTGCCATGGGGCATGTAAACAAATCATGGAGACAATTTTATATCACGAATTTTGGAATTTTTACAACCTTGATAATATTATGTTTGTACTGTATAGGTAATCATGCAAGAAATATTTTAAAACAATATCATGTACATATTATTATGTAATTTGATTAACATAGAATTTCGTTCTTTAATTAGTGACTTTTGGATTAAATATAGCAATTCGTACTTTAAAGCTGCGTTTTCATATTTGTTTTTGCTCTAACAAGTTAATAATATAAAAAGACAAATAAGCTCTCTCATAGTCATAACATAAAGCAACTGTAGGTTTTTATATGCAAGTACTCACATAAAATTTTATACAATTTCGATGGTTAGATAAAATTATATTTAGAGATATTATTATTAAATATAATAGGTATAAGGAACCTACCTAATCGAAAACATTATTTATACCAGTAAGTTCATAAACTCTTTTATTACAACATATTCTGCACCACCGTTATAATGGTGTTATCATGCACAAAGACGTTGCATCGTCGGGCGTCACGTCTCTACATTAGAGATACAGTAATCAATACAAATAATAAATATAATGGTAACATAACATTGAGTTACCTTGGCAGGTAGTAGAGCTAACGGTGGAATGCTAATGCGTCCGTAGCATTGTCACATGCGTGGCTCATAACTTCCCAAATGGTTGCGCAAGAGCAAGTGCACTGTGGATCACCGCCGCATCGCCGTACCACCGTGCCGCCGTACCGCCCACGAGTCCATCTTGAGCGGCAGAAGCTGCGTTCAACTACGCCTTTGCGAGCAAACCGTGATACCTACGTACACTGTATGTGGGATTCTCGGGCTGAAATTTATAGAGCGCATTTTTCACTGAGTTTAAAGTGCAACCTTGCCTATTGTGCGAATATTTCATTTCAAGAACTTACATTGAAAATACCTAATTTTCATTGAAATAGATTACCTAGTTAATTACGCTTAAATTTTTAATGAACTTTGATAAACAACAATACGAATAATTTTATTATGTAAGTTGTAATATGTCACCAATAACGTCACCACCGTTGTTTTCACTTGTCCATGTAGTAGATGATCATCACGATAAATCAATAACACCCAACAGTCACACGTATAGTCCTGACCCCACATTAAGATCGACTCTTGTGTCGTGAGTATCAGGAACTACGAGACTCTCTCGGTCTCACAACACCCAGACCCGAATCATACATAACATAAGCTCACGCCTGTATCTCCGAAGGGGTAGGCAGAGGCGCACTAGCGAACTAAAACACCCACATTTCGCCGAGCTTAGTTCACTCCAAGATGTGATAGGGGGCGAGCCTATCGCCATATCGGGCACAAATTCCAGACTTCGGGCTGATATGGAAAAATCCAATATCACTTTGCCCGACCCGGGGATCGATCCCGCGACCTCAGAACCGTAGTCGTACCGAAATACCACCACGCCACCGAGGCAGTCAAGTAATTTAGCTTAGCTCTCGTTCAAAACGAACTCTACATTTTGATCACTATGTTGATGTCGATACGCGATTAGAATTCTCAAAGCTCAGCGGTAGCGAAAACAACCTTCTAAATACTAAGTAAGGGTTTATAGCTGTCGTTTTTGAAATATAATCACAAGTTTGAAAACTTCACTGACCGTCTTCCAATTTACCGATCGTGACCAAATTTATATGGGACCACCCTTGAAATAAGCTCTATCGAACACAAAGAATTTTGAAAATCGGTCCACGCGGAGATATCGCGTAACATACATAAAAAAACGACGAATTGAGGACCTCCTCCTTTTTGGGAAGTCGGTCGAAAATCGGATTTCTTAGGTGAAAAAGTTATAGTTGCGTGGCATCTGTAAGATCTAACATTACTTTGCGGTTCTGTATGTGTGCAAGAAAATAAATAAATATAATAATAAATCTATACAATCGTCATGCAACGCTCTATTGGGATCGATCTGTTATCACAGACAGGACTATTGTGGCCAATAAGCCTGATATTGTGGTAGTAGATCGATTGACGCGCCGGGCGATGCTTGTTGATGTCACGATTCCGCATGATGAGAACCTTGTGAAAGCCGAAAAAGACAAAATGTCCAAATATTTAGACCTGGCACATGAGGTTACTCGCATGTGGAATGTGGATTCAACAATCATTGTTCCGATAGTCATTTCTGCCCATGGTTTAATACCACTGAGCCTCGACCAACACCTCAAGAGGCTCTCGGTTGGTGTTTGGGTCAAGAGCCAAATGCAGAAGGCAGTATTACTGGATACGGCACGAATTGTGAGGAGGTTCCTCACTCTGGGGTCCTAACCGCCGGTGGCTTGGGTCCCGAGCCTCGCCATCGGAGGGGAATATTTTTATATTTTTAAATGTATTTTTTTTATAGCATATATTTAAAAATGTAAAAAAAAAACTTTAAAAATAAAGAGTACTGAAATCTATACTAATATTATAAAGCTGAAGAGTTTGTTTGTTTGTTTGTTTGTTTGTTTGTTTGTTTGTTTGTTTGTTTGTTTGATTGAACGCGCTAATCTCAGGAACTACTGGTTCGATTTGAAAAATTCTTTTTGTGTTGGATAGCCCAATTATCGACGGTGGCTATAGGCTATATATCATCACGCTATGACCAATAGGAGCGGAGCAGAAATGAAAAATGTTTAAAACCGGGGAAGGCGATATCTCAGAAACTACTGGTTCGAATTGAAAAATTCTTTTTGTGTTGGATAGCCTATTTGTCGAAGATGGCTATAGGCTATATAACATCACGCTTTGACCAATAGGAGCGGAGCAGAAATGAAAAATGTTGCAATATCGGGAAAATTTATATCTCGGACAGAAACTACTGGTTCGAATTGAAAAATTCTTTTTGTGTTGGATAGCCCAATTATCGAGGGTGGCTATAGGCTATATAACATCACGCTATGACCAATAGGAGCGGAGCAGAAATGAATAATGTTGAAAAGACTATATTTCAGAAACTACTGGTTCGAATTGAAATTGTTTTTTTGTGTTGGATAGCCTATTTATCGAGGATGGCTATGGGTTATATAACATCACGCTTTGACCAATAGGAGCGGAGCAGAAATGAAAAATGTTACCAAATCGGGAAAATTTATATCTCAGACAGAAACTACTGGTTCGAACTGAAAAATTCTTTTTGTGTTGGATAGCCCAATTATCGACGGTGGCTATAGGCTATATAACATCACGCTATGACCAATAGAAGCGGAGCAGAAATGAAAAATGCTGCTAGCGGGGAATTTTATATCTCAGAAACTACTGGTTCGATATGAAAAAATATTTTAGTGTTGACCAAGGGGATGAATGGTAGGGTGACTAAGGGGTGACTGACGAGGTGAATGACGGGGTGACAGACGGGGTGACAGATGGGGTGACCGACTGGGTGACAGCTGGGGTGACAGATGGGGTGACCGACTGGGTGACGAGACGAGGTGACAGACTGGGTGACAGACGGGGTGACTGACTGGGTGACAGACGGGGTGACAGACGGGGCGACGGACGTGGTGACAGACGGGGTGACCGACTGGGTGACGAGACGAGGTGACAGACTGGGTGACAGACGGGGTGACCGACGGGTGACAGACGGGGTGACCGACTGGGTGACAGCCGGGGTGACAGATGGGGTGACCGACTGGGTGATAGACGGGGTGACAGACGAGTGGCAGAAGGGTCACAGACGGGATGACAGACGGGGTGACAGACGGGGTGACAGACGTGGTGACAGACGGGGTGACAGACGGGGTGACAGACTGGTGACAGACGGGGTGACCGACTGGGTGATGAGACGAGGTGACGTACTGGATGACAGACGGGGTGACAGACGGGGTGACAGACGGGGTGCTAGACTGGTTAATAGACGGGGTGACCGACTGGGTGACCGACTGGGTGACAGACGGGTGACAGAAGGGTGACAGATGGGGTGACCGACTGGGTGACAGACGAGTGGCAGAAGGGTGACAGACGGGATGACAGACGGAGTGACAGACGGGGTGACGGACGTGGTGTCAGACGGGTGACAGACGGGGTGACAGACGGGGTGACGGACGTGGTGACAGACGGGGTGACAGACGGGGTGACAGACGGGGTGACCGACTGGGTGACGAGACGAGGTGACGTACTGGGTGACAGACGGAGTGACAGACGGGGTGCTAGACCGGGTGATAGACGGGGTGACCGACTGGGTGACAGACGGGGTGACAGAAGGGGTGACAGACGGGGTGACGGACGTGTGACAGACAAGGTGACAGACTGGGTGACCGACTGGGTGACAGACGAGGTGACAGACAGGGTGACAGGCGGGTGACGGACGTGGTGACAGACGGGTGACCGACTGGGTGACAGACAAGGTGTCAGACGGGGTGACAGACGGAGTGACAGAGGGTGTGACTGACGGGGTAAGATACGGGGTGACAGACGGTTTGACAGACGGTGTGACTGACGGTGTGAGAGACGGGGTGACTGACGAGTGGCAGAAGGGTGACAGAAGGGGTGACAGACGGGGTGACAGACGGGGTGACGGACGTGGTGTCAGACGGGTGACAGACGGGGTGACAGACGGGGTGACGGACGTGGTGACAGACGGGGTGATAGACGGGGTGACCGACTGGGTGACAGACGGGGTGACAGAAGGGGTGACAGACGAGGTGACAGACTGGGTGACCGACTGGTTGACAGACGAGGTGACAGACAGGGTGACAGGCGGGGTGACGGACGTGGTGACGGACGTGGTGACAGACGGGTGACCGACTGGGTGACAGACAAGGTGTCAGACGGGGTGACAGACGGAGTGACAGACGGTGTGACAGACGGTGTGACTGACGGTGTAAGAGACGGTGTGACAGACGGTGTGACTGACGGTGTGAGAGACGGGGTGACTGACGGCCGAAGTAGATCATCCCATTACCTCTTTTAGAATTATTGTGCTATGGGTGCCTACGACTCACTCTTTCAACCCTCTCTCTCATACGCAGACGAAGTTGCGCAGGTCAGCTAGTAATAAATAAATACACCCAACAGTCACACACCTAGTCCTGACCCCACACTAGGTATAACCTGTATCGTGGGTGTCAGAGACTATGAGAGACTTTCGGTCTCACAACACCCAGACTTGAAACAAATATTTGTGGGCCACACAAACATTTGTCTTAATGCGGGAATCGAACCCGCGGCCTTTCGCTTCACAGCCGGCTATTCACCCACTGCGCCACGGAGGCTGTCAATATAGTTTTACGTCCGTTCCTACAAATTTCCAACTAAGACTTTTGTAATGAATGCAGTAACTTCTAACCGTCATCAAAAATTATGATGATTCTCCAGTTTCTAATGTAAAACACATAATACAGCCATTGAAATAATTACCACTCAAAGACTACCACCACTATAACGATTACAAATACTAGTAGTCCAGGGTCGATAATTTTTAAAACCAAAAAAAATCATAGTAGGATGAAACCCATTAGAAAAGGAGGGAAATATTATAAAAATGAAAGGAAAAATAATTTACGGGCGATCTGAGGTCGGGAAGGGGATGGGGGTGAGTTTTTAAGGGTAAAAAACGGTTTGTCACGATTTCCGTCAAAACTAAAAGTCCTATCGAAAAAAGTCAAATGGCAAAGTTGTAGATAATAAAAAGATCTAAAACTTTTGTATTTACACTTTTTTCACATAACCTCAAAATTTATGTGAAAAATTAAAAAAACCAAGTTTTTGGGTTTTTTATTTTTATCTTTTACAATTTTTTTTATTTTTTAACGAAATTTTGTGAAAACTTACCTTTTTATGTCCCAAATATGCTGTAATTTATTTGATTAAAAATATTTATTTTTTCACGTTATTTTGAATTAATATCGAAAAAACACCCTAATTTTCAATCGAAAATTCACCCGTCAAAATATCAGCTTTTTTCAAAAAGTTGGTATGGTTTCTGTTCGTTGAAATCTCTACTTTCCGATGGTGAAAAAAAATATATATGTTACTATGGTAAATCTTCTCAGAAAATGCAATTGACTTTGACAACTTCGATGAATAAAAGCTGATGTCAAAGTCTCAAATTTTTTGTATTTATTGTCGATTCTTTTCTTGCTGGATACCACTAAACGATTCAAAGCTGCTTTTTTTTTATTGCATACACTTGCTAAGAAAATCGGCAAAAAGTTTGTTTTCTTAAAAATATATCTACGATATATATTTTATATATTTTTTATAGAATTTAAATATATTTTTTATGTATTTTGAAATATATTTTTTTTCATGGGATTAACTAAATTTGTTTGTGCAAAATTAAGGAGATTATTATTTTTTTATCTTGTACAAAAATATCATTTAATTTCAATCTTTAGGTTATGTTACGTTAAGCATACTTTTTTAAAGAAAATATTACGATTTTTATGGTTGAGTTGATTGATACAGATAAAAATAGAGATAGTATTTACCTTCCTATGCAGATTCGAAATTTTTTTTTGTTTTTTTAAGTAAACTTGTCACAATTATCTTCAAGAAACTCAGCGTTCACGTGTATTTTTATAAACGATGTTGTATACTGTACTGTATTTCGAATACTGGTTAGGCTAGCAGTTGTAACAGCTGCTACGAAATATATAGTATATAATAGTAGGTATGTATGTAGTAAGACCCAGACCCGCCTAGCCCCTTCCCCACTTCTCCACGAAATACCTTTTGATGGGCTACAATTTTTCGTAGGTCACTCAGGTATATCTACTCAGGTATATATATGTCGGAGGGCCAACGCTGACGTTGTTTTTTTAAAAACGGTGACGTCAGCATTGCTGACGTCATTTTTGACAATAAGATGATTACTCATCTTATTTATCAACTGTGAACACTGAAATTCACTAACTCCCTTTATTAACGGTGCTCAAGAGCACCGTCTAGTCAGGGATGTGGACAGTCCGAGTGCCGGAGCACGACTGTGTCGAATCTGCTCTGAACACTCCTTTTATAGGGTGTAATATTTGCAACTACCTACTCGATACCGAATATCGAATGGCAAAGAAATAATCATAACGATTATTTTAACTTTTTAGAATCTTTTAAGGTTTCAGCAGTTTAACAATTGTAAAACAAATTAATAACGTGAAATAACAACGGCTTTTTAAATAAGCTTGCTATTTTGCGCCGATACGGCCATTCTGATAGGCGGTGCGTGCTCTGCACCAGCCTTGTAATTTGTTGTGAATACTCGTAGAACAAATTTTTTTTTTTCTTTTTCTTTTCTTTTCTTTTTCTTTCTTTCTTTTCATTTGAAATAGCACGTGCTCTTATTGAAATCTCATGGTTGTACGCCGATACGGTCATTTTGAAAGGCCTCGTTTATTATTGCGAATTTAAGATTCCGATTTTTTTTTTAATCTACCACCGGATCCAAACGCGGCCCTGCCTGAGAAGACCCGGCGAAACAAACTCAGCGGGCAAAATTACCTAGCTCACAAAACAATTTCCCGAATTGACCACTCAGGATTTTTCAAATTGACCACTTATGATTTTTAAAGATGATCACTAACGTTGACATTTAGACTTCAAAAATGACTGCAACAGTGTCACATACACCGTCTCGATCAATCCTGACCATAAATCAGGTAGTTTTGTTTTTGCATTGAATTCTGAGATGAAATTGCACACAAATTAAAATATGGATATTTAGGTGCACCACGTGCCCTGGTTTATATGGTTTTTAGAGGAGGTATCCGACCAGCCTTGCCAGACCATATTATAAACATTTGTACAAATGTTCCACACAATGCACTTTTTATGAATCAGTCAGAGTGCGAATGCTCCACGCATCTATGCACTTTTCTTACGGGATAATGGTCCACAGGGGTTCTAAAGGAACGGGAAGGGTCGATCCTGTGGCGCTGAGCGGTCCTGTACGCCGTGGTCCACAGAGGCTCTGAAAAGGTTTTTTTTTTTCTTGTGCAAATGTTCCACACATTAATGCACTAGTGCAAATACTCCACGCATTTATGCACTTTATTGTTAAGGATGATGCTGTGGTTCTGAGCGGTCCTTTACGCCGTGGTCCACAATTTTTTTTTTTATTGTTAAGGATGATGCTGTGGTTCTGAGCGGTCCTTTACGCCGTGGTCCACAGGGGTTCTAAAGGAACTGGGAAGGATGATGCTGTGGCCTGGGCCTTTATTATTGACCGTGGTCCACAAAGGCCCTGGAAAACTACTTCGAAAGTATCGATCGAACTGAAAGTATCTCGGATTTAAATTATCAGTCGGATTGAAAGTATCAGTCGGATTGAAATATCAGGCGGATTGAAATATCAGTCGGATTGAAATATCAATCGGATTGAAGTATCAGTCGGATTGAAAGTATCAGTCGGATTGAAAGTATCAGTCGGATTGAAAGTATCAGTCGGATTGAAAGTATCCGTGGGATTTAAAGTATCCGTTGGATTGAAAGTATCAGAGCAGAAAGGTTCAAGTTAAATGAGTGGGATAGCGATCCCACTTCTGATGTCGGAGGGCCAACGCTGACGTTGTTTTTTTAAAAACGGTGACGTCAGCATTGCTGACGTCATTTTTGACAATAAGATGATTACTCATCTTATTTATCAACTGTGAACACTGAAATTCACTAACTCCCTTTATTAACGGTGCTCAAGAGCACCGTCTAGTCAGGGATGTGGACAGTCCGAGTGCCGGAGCACGACTGTGTCGAATCTGCTCTGAACACTCCTTTTATAGGGTGTAATATTTGCAACTACCTACTCGATACCGAATATCGAATGGCAAAGAAATAATTATAACGATTATTTTAACTTTTTAGAATCTTTTAAGGTTTCAGCAGTTTAACAATTGTAAAACAAATTAATAACGTGAAATAACAACGGCTTTTTAAATAAGCTTGCTATTTTGCGCCGATATATATAATTTATCTCAAAATAGTTATAAATAGGCATCTACGCATATAATTTAAAGAAAATTAGACAACTTTCTCCAAATATTGTAGATGTCTTATTAAATATTAATTTAATTAACTTATTTGTTTCTTAATTATAGTAGTATATTTTTATTTGCAATTTTTTTGTTATCAACGTCACATGAAATCTAACATTTTTCGAGTAATTAAAGTGTAAATTTTAATAAATAGCTCAAAATGATTTATAATAATTAAAAAAAAAAATTCGAATTCAAGTTTTTTTGAATTTTTGCATTTTCTGAGAAGATTTACCATAGTAACATATATTTTTTTTTTCACCATCGGAAATTAGAGATTTCAACGAACAGAAACCATACCAACTTTTTGAAAAAAGCTGATATTTTGACGGGTGAATTTTCGATTGAAAATTAGGGTGTTTTTTCGATATTAATTCAAAATAAGGTGAAAAAATAAATATTTTTAATCAAATAAATTACAGCGTATTTGGGACATAAAAAGGTAAGTTTTCACAAAATTTCGTTAAAAAATAAAAAAAATTGTAAAAGATAAAAATAAAAAACCAAAATCTTGGTTTTTTGAATTTTTCACATAAATTTTGAGGTTATGTGAAAAAAGTGTAAATACAAAAGTTTTAGATCTTTTTATTATCTACAACTTTGCCATTTGACTTTTTTCGATAGGACTTTTAGTTTTGACGGAAATCGAGAAAAACCGTTTTTTACCCTTAAAAACTCACCCCCATCCCCTTCCCGACCTCAGATCGCCCGTATTTTTCCTTTAATTTTTATAATATTTCCCTCCTTTTCTAATGGGTTTCATCCTACTATAATTTCTTTTCACTTTTCATTATTTTTAAAGGCTTCTACCCTGGTCTATAGGCGCTGTCAGGCGTTTGGTTATATCAGCGTTGCGTCATTTCTATGATAGAGCTGGCAATAATGAGTAGATCTAGGTCATTATTGATCATCACAAGTTTAAAAACTTGACAGACCGACTTCAAATCCGATCGTGTCCAAATTTATATGGGACCACCCTTGAAATAAAGCTCTATCGAACACAAAAATGTTGAAAATCGGTCCATATTTGGCAGAGATATCGCGTAATATATAAAAATAATATAATACATAAAAAATACAGACGAATTGAGGACTTTCTCCTTTTTGGAAGTTGATTGAAAAGTGTGATATGGGTAGAGAATTATAAAGGTCATAACTAAACAATTAACCTTTTGTACTTACAGTGTAAAGTAAGGTGGACGGTAAGGAATTTTAACCACCACCTCTTATAGCAGTATTATTATAATCTTACTTATGCCGATTCCCGTACAAAAAAGACGAATATAAGATTATAATAATATTGCTATAAGAGGTGGTGGTAACTCCCATGTATTTGTTTACTTTTAGTAATAGAATTGCTGTTAAAAGTGATACGTGTGAATCCGATTAGATTCCTAGCTATTAAATTATAAACGATCCCATGAATATAAAGATGTATTCATTTATATAATTTATACCGTGATCTATCTATCTGTTTGTGAGTTAATTAGGAGCATGTGGCGACGCGATGTGTGCGCGGCCAGTGCGCCTCTCAGCAGACAATAAAATCTTTGATAGGCGGCTTCTTTGAATTTCCAGCGTAATTAGTCCGATTATGTATGCATCAACTATTATAGTCCAACAAAATTGTATGGAATGGTTAGAACACATATCGAATGTTCACTATAAAGATATCAAACTTAAAGTTCACTTAAATGAACGTACGTTTCTGGGTCAACTGTCGTTTTAAATGGAAAGTTGGAATGTATGTAGAAAAAGACAAATCAAAGATAATACGACAAACAACTTATAACCTTTCTAAACTTTCAACCTTAAGCTCAAATATAATTAAAAAATATGTAGGTAAATTATATGTTTTTTTTGTCAAAAGTATTTTGTACTATGTACTGATTATTAAATTAAAATTATAAATATTTTTGTTAATAATAATACCCCCATATATATAATATATATGTACCTCTATATAATCACCCCGCAGCTCCCATAAACAGTAGCAATCCAACTCAGAACTTCAAAGTACAGATTAGGTACTAGTACTATACCATGTGGCAATTTAGATTTACATTACACTGGACTTGTTTTAGGAAACAAGCTCTAATATAACTTTCAGGAGAGTTGAAACATTATTTGGATATCGATTTGTACTGTCCACTAATTTTGGTGCTTATATCCTAAATACTTTTTGTTATACTTTGCCTATAATATGCAATTTAGGTGACTTGCAGCACTTATTTAAATCTCGATTTATTAAAGTCTGTTTAATGTGTTGCGCGTTCTCGATTTAACCTATATAAATATCAATTTACGAATAAGTAATGGACAAACTCCTGATTTAATAAAATCAAAATTACATTAATAATGCCGCAAATTGCCCTTAATAATATTGACTGTCATCTTTTTACGATTTTTTTTCATATATTTTTATTATCTTAATTAATAATTTTAACCATACTACATATTTTAATATTCAAATGTTGATCCGAATCCCATAAAGGTATTTATCGTAGCTTTTAACCGATTGGAGTCGTGTCTGAGCATTACCTTTAGTTGTCAACAATAGAATAATTACTAAGCGTGAGATTGACTCTTTAAGCACAGTTTACCGTGAAGTTTGAATGTTAAACATTACTGTGTATTTGGAGTATTTCGTTATCTTGCTGTGCCATGCCGGTGGTAATAACTTCTTTCATAGGGACAATAAAATGTGTGTAAGGGTCTTAAACAGTTGAAATTTCATTTGTAAATACGTCACGTAACAAGTACCTAATATGAAACTGATATAAATAGAAATCTTATCGTAGGCTTAAATGTAACTTTACTTAATATAATGTGTATATTGGAGACAGTTAACAGACTTTGACATAGTACTAGTGTAAAGGACCTATAGTAGCTAGGGTTGCTACTACAAGTAACAACTAACAAATACAAAATATTTTTATCTAGTATATTTGAATCTCTATAAGATATAGATAATAAATACTCCCAAACAGTCACATACATAGTCCTGCCCCCCCCCCCCACTATATTTAACTTGTAACATGGGTATTAGATACTACGATAGACTTTCGGTCTCACAACAGCCTGATTGTCTGTGGGTCACATAAACATTTGTCTCGGTGTGGGAATCGATCCCACGATCTCTCGGTTCACAACCGATATTACCCGCTGCGCCTCAGAAGCTGTCGTACAAAATGAATTTCTATTAGAAAAGTTAATATCTAATTTAAATTACGTATTTACTCGCATATTGTAAAGAATTTAGGAAGTATACATACCTAAGTAAATAGGCTCGTTTTTTTGTAATTAATTTTTTGTATGTTCGTACCTATTTAAATCAGAATTTAGAATATACCATTTATAGTAATAGTAATATACGGGTTGTGTTAGCCTCTGTGAACGGCTTATTGAATTAATTGGTTCAAAAAGGAACGAATTACTTGGATA
This sequence comes from Clanis bilineata, assembly GCA_036417725.1. NCBI lineage: Eukaryota > Metazoa > Arthropoda > Insecta > Lepidoptera > Sphingidae > Clanis > Clanis bilineata. The sequence goes on from CM071140.1 coordinate 10,338,598, forward strand.
CTTCATCTAAATCCCTTAAACAAGATTTATAACAACCCTACTGAGATGATTTACGGCTTACTGCGCATTCCAGCGCACAGTGCTTTAAGGATTCCATTACTGCGCCTGCGTCCTACTATGGGAACGAGATTACTTCTCACGTATTCAACTGTTGACAGACAGACTCTTTGTCATTGGCTTTGTTCAAATCCGTCTCAACCCATTTTAACGTACTGGTATGGAAGGATTAGTCATTGTCTGAGCTCGATTAGAATCTTTATAATACAAGTATCCAGAGTCCAGACATAAAATACGTAGGTTAACTATGTTATATATTTTTATTCCAATATCATATTTTAGACTGTAACATGAGTATAATATAAATAAGGCTTTTATTACAAATTATACGGCTTTAACTTTGTTATTTTTTCTATTATATGAGCTTTTATTAGCGGAAGTGATGTAGTAGACTGACTAAGTAGACGCCAAGCGGAAGTGCATCCCGAAAGTGGTAGTAGCTCATAGCTCACGGGTATTTTATTATTCTATTTGAATAGGAAAGAAGCTACGAGCCCATATTCGATAATACGCGATTCTCTGCATACAATTAGGCTGTTTGTGTACATATAAAGGTACTAATGGGCGCGTTTTAGACAGCGCGGCGTTACGTAAACCATGAGCAGTACCCCGTGAATTACTCAAACCTATGAGGCAAGCATTACAGCATTTATTATTAGCAGAAATTACTGTAATTATTTACAAGGCATGTGTCTACGTAAATTGGCGTTTACTGAAGGAGTATGATAGTTTGAGTTACACTCCGTCAATATTGCCTAACGACGCCGCCGACAACGTGTACAAGCAATATTATTTGATTTAATCTATTCACACTTAGTGTTTTGACAAGAGACATTTCGGTGACACATTTTAGGTATAGGTTTACATAGTATAAGGTTTCTCGGTGTAATTTAAACAGTCGCGCAAAACAACTGTAGTAAAAAAACACCACGCTTCGCGAAACATGCTCACCATCTGTCAGAGAACAGCGCGGCCGCGAGAACAGGGCGGTGCCCCAAGAAAAAAAAAATAGGTACTTACATACCTACAACTCTAATACTGTAAATCTCTTACACCAAATGGGTTTACGTGTTATTTGGGTACAGTAAAATGACAATAAAAATTATTTGAAAATTGTGTTTTACCATGAATCAAGTTTATGAATGGAAGCCATAAAATAAATTTGCTTTATATTGGGTACATAAACAGAAGTGTAAAAATAGTTTCCACCACCTGGTGCACTCTTGACTCGTAACTTCGAGTGCAGGGAGTGTGATTTATGAGTCTATAAGTTGAACACAATGCAACCGCAAAAATAACCCTTGACTCTAAATTTTTTCTAGCGAACAATTTGTTCTTATTCAATTTCGAAGTGTTTCAAGAAGTTTTAAACAATGACATATTTAGAAAAATAAGGTAGGTATTACAAGTATGTGTAATATACAACACAGAGACATATACCAATCTTTTTTCTATTATTTTGCAATACTTATTTATTTATGAAATTGTACTTGGTTTTATTAAGTAAATAAATCGTAATTCGTATTGAATACAGGTCAATTATCTCAAACGTTCAGCTCAATAAATCAGTGAACAGGATGTTGTACAGAACAACTACGCGGGGGGTCAAATTATATTGTACAACGCGACAGTACATAGCTCATATTCATAGTATTTGCATTTGAAAATATTATTTGGTATTGGAGATCTCTTCGTTATATACCGATAAAATATATACAAAAATTTGATAGAAATTTGTTATTGATTTAAGTATGAAATAAGAATAAAAAACAATTACATTTATGTTGTAGATTATGATACATAATAAATCCAAAACAACTTTACATAACACAAAGAATAGGTACATTTACGTTATGCTTTGTGTCTGTTTTTAATATATTATCCTTAATTTATTCCAGTCCTTTCTGGTTTTATGTCGATTTTACAGAATAATCGCTTTACTGTGAATACTTTCACGTTCGTCGTTATTCTATTTTCGGCGGCCATTTTATTTACTCTACAATAGTGCATTATCAATCTAGTTTCATAATAAAATTATTGCATTCTTAACAACAAAAAATGGCGTTCACGCTCTGTTGACCACTAAAGTTTAACAATACCAACTGTTAAACATTAATAAAAAGTTGCCATTTTTATGTAACATAAAACAACCTAGAGATTAAAGTATTCATTAAGTTAGTTTCATTTATTCCATTCATATTTCTGCTTGTTAATGTATAGCCTTTTTAAATCGTTGTGTAATTCTGCAATAGCGTTTTACGTTGTTTGGACCTATAAATGCTATTTGAATTCTAAAACGACTTCGATAAAATATATCATAATATAGAAACAGTTGCGGCATAAACGGCTGTATCTTTTGATTGCGTTGGCTTAGAAGTTTGATTTTTTCACAGCTTCAAGGGACAGTAGACCTGAGTATTTGATATGAATGTCAGCTTGATACCGTCACGCGTTCCTGAGAAAAAGGGTGACAGACAGTCAGACGGCAACAAAGTAACCCTATAAGGGTTCCGTTTTTCCTTTTGAGGCACGGAACCCTAAAGCGCTAGAAATAAAGAGTTTGTCATGATTTCTAAAACTACAATGCATTGCTGCTTATACTGCAAGTATTATATTTGATAAAATCAATAAAAAATGCTGCACTGTTGCGTTCCATTTCGAAGTGTGTTATTTTATATGCACTAACCTTCAACAACATTTGTACAACGCTTACAAGTTTGGCATTTCTTTCGAACCAAGGTCTTCTCTGTATGTTAAAGGATAAAATATTATGATGTATTAAATATATACGTATATTCATTGTGTACATTAATTAATGTAACGAATATCCTAGAGTCATCAGCCACAGGACGTCCACTGTTGAACATAGGCCTAATAGTTATAGGGTAGAGTCTACAGAATGTAAATATTTTTTATTGGAAAGGCTTTATGCCACAGAAAACATTTATTTATTTATTTAATATATCAGTACTATTATGTTACTACTATCGTATTTATCTTAATATCTTATTAGATCCAGTTATTTGGTTTTATGTTTTAAGTGACCAATGAAATTATTGGAGGTAAAAATAATCTTTGCAGACGAAGTGGTATTTATTTATACACTTATTTAATAAGATGTACAAAACTATACAGATTGGCCCTGAATTCATTAAATAAAACATTCTATATATGTATTCAGGTATACGTAAATATTTAGCGTATCTCGATTTATATGCTCTTTCTTTACAAAACTCTTAATTTTCAAATTGTATTATTTACCAACTCTAGCTTCGCAAAAGATCTGTTGTTATGGCAGATATGTTAAAATAACATAAATAGCAAAAATAAAACATTAAAGGGTTTCTATACAGGAATATCTAATGCACAGATATTGATCCAAGATCTAATGTCATTTTTTTAAGTTAATTTTAGTTTTTATGATAATATTCCTAATTTTAAATACAAGTTCAAAACTTGTGGAAGTAAATTAACTAACAATAAAAATTTGCCAAGTGTGAGCCAAGTATGTACGATTATACGGAACCTATGATGCGTAAATCTGAGCTTTAGTTTATTTTCAAATATGTAAATAAACATAGTGAATTACGGCGTGGCGCATCACTCAGCGGTGTGAGTGACAGCCATCACCAGTGCAAATGACGTGACATTGTGAGTGTTGTGACGCCCTCCCTACTCTGTAGTCACTAGTCACTAGTCAACTTATCCCTTTCACTCTCTTCATACGCTGACACTTGGAGCAATTAACTTGTCACTGTGCCGCATAACTATAAACGCTTTTAAATGGTAAGTGTAGGTCAAAATGTTACTAACAAAACCTATATCACTACCGATATTATAAACATATTAAATTAAAACTGTTTGTTTGTTCTTATTTCAGGCATTATATGAGTATTCTTTCACATGGAGATAGCTTATGTCTTGAACGATAAAAATATTCCACGCAGGCGTAACCGCAAGCAAAAATTAGGCTAATAAAGCTTTTCTGTTCTGTAAATAGCAAAGCTACATTTTTCAAAGTCGACATAACTTATCTTTGTTACGTCAGACGTCGCCGATTATAATGTAGTTTTCTAAAATCTATGTCTTTTTCAAATTAGAAATACTTATCCTTAACCGACGTGCATGTATGAGGAATGTAATGAGACTGAATGAGGCAAAGAAGTATGTAAGAATCGTAGCAAACATCAAATCGTAAAAAAAGAACCTCATGAGTCACGGTTTTCCAGCCTAATGTGGGGCTACAACACCAGTATAGCATTAACAATATTATTAATATTAATCAAAGTAATTACGTGTTAAATATAAATATTGCTTAAATTGTTACAAGTGTAGGTATCTAATTTATTTGTAGATCATTAGGGACAACAATTCATCACAATAACGTAGTAAATGACATGTATTTATAAAAGATGGTACACATTATTTATGAACACAATAAACCATTCCTTGAAAATAAAGTTTGCACCATATTAAGGTGTTGCGTAAAACTGAGTACACGTGACGTCACGCGGAGTTTCGACACCATGCAAACAAAGCCAAGCAAGCCAGACTCTGGCCCACATTGTGTTCTCATTATTAGGACAATGATTATAATTCAGGCATTTACATTTATCATAAAAATGGCTTAGAAAGGCTCGGTTTACTATATACTTTTAAGATAAGCTTACTTTTAAACAGTAACTATGTCACGACAATATTAGAAGTTGTGGGTAAGACTGGTATATATGTACATATGTAAGTCATTTAAAAATAGGAGTCCATGTTCATGGGATGCATTGATTCAATTCAATTATTTTCGACAAGGTTATGAACTACGATTACTTATCCACTTTACCCATATTGTCAAGATTTAATTCTATTAAAATATATTGTGTTTATTAACGAAGATTAATGGCTTTTAGATAAAAACTAAGACGCCGCGCCGCCGCGCCAGTATGAATTCAGCATAATTATTACTAACTGTTTTATTTACTTAAATAAAATTTAGTTGAACTTTATTGTATATTGAACAAATTTAACACATGATTTATTAATGCGGGTTCACTGTTACCATAATACCTTAAAATGGATGTCTAAAACGTTGAAATTTATTAAGTATCACATGGTATGATCAGATATATCTAAATGTAATTTAGATGGTTACGATTATTAGTTTAATTGTATATAATAATAGAGATTGGCACCTGATACCTGATGGTAAGTGAGCTCCACCATCCATAGACATCCAAGACAAGGTAGAGTCATAGGCGCATTGCCGACCTGGGAAATAGGGAAATAGAAAATAGGGATTGGAAAAGGGAGGCAGAGAATTGAGCCACAGGAAATCTCACTCACCGGACGAAATGCGACTGCGAGCTGCCAATTTACATCGGTTTTCTGTGTGACAGTGGCATTAAACCGATCGAGCCAGCCACTTCGTGCTGTAGACGTAACTGTCTACAGCGTGGCTCTTCCACTCAATTTCATGATTATATTCGTCTGCGTTTATATTAAAACTGAATCTTGTGATGACAAGAGATTCTATATTTAGTAGTAACTGACTTAAATAAAATTAGATATCTACAATAAAAGATTGATGACAATAAAATTCCGTATTTTTATTACGGTTTATCGATGATTTTTTTTTATTTACATTACTTACATTAGTCATTTTGACATTTACTACTCGAAATTCATCAGTCGGTAGCCACTAGCCACTCGAAGTAAGTGAATTCGAGGGGCTCTCCAATTTGATTCGATAAAATGCGGCGCGGTGCAACGCCGTGGGTTTGAATTCTAAATCCCGTATGGGGACAGACTTCGTTGCGTGCGACGAGGTTTGATGTGAAACAGTGTATCCTGGTCATTACCATATGGTGCCATATTGTCATACAATCTAAGTGATTTAAGAAAAAGCAGTTATATATTTTTGAAAAGTGCTTATTTTATCAGGCTTTGTAAAATTAAATGTATCTATAATATTGGATCGTGCTTTTTACTTGGACAGACTCCGTGGCGTAAAAGGCGAGTGAAGCGAGAGGCTTTGGGTTCCGTTTTCGCACAGAGACAAATATTTCTATGACACATACATATTTTTTGGGTGTTGTAAGATCAAAAGTGTCTTGTACTTGATACCCATGACACAAGAGTCGTTTCTGACTCTACAGTCTGACCCCACAGACTCAGGAATATGTGCGTGAGTGTTGAGTGTCATTTACAAAAAATATAAGTCAACAATGTTAACAAAAGAGAAATTATGGAAACAAATTATAAATTGTTATTGACAGTGTGTATCGAATTAGATACGCGTTTGTGTAGTGAGGTGTGGGGGACAGGTCGGTGGGTCGTAGGCTCGTAGGTCGTCGATTCGACATGTTTCACTTTATAGCCGCACGCACTGCACCGGCATCGTCTCAAGAGCATTATTCAAAGGCATTAGCTTATTGACGCAAATGGAAATAACCTCATGTTACAGTATTATTCACGGTTTGGGTGGTCCTTGAGAAATGGTAAAATAATAAATAAATAAATAACACCCACATATATAGTCACACAGTCACATATATAGTCTTGACCCCACACTAAGATCGAGTCTTGTGTCGTGGGTATCAGGAACTACGAGAGACTTTCGGTTTCACAACACCTAGACCCGAAACAAATATCTGTAGGTCATAGAAACATTTGTCTCGGTGCGGGTTTTGAACACGCGGCCTCTCGCTTCACAGCCGGCTACTCGCCCGCTGCGCCACGGAGGCTTTCTAACAACTACAATTGTAAAGATTCAACAAAATACATTTTATGATAAGCCAAATAAAAAAAATAATAACATTTTGTACTGAGACAAACTAAAATTATTATTGTATAAAAATTATGTGTGTGAATGCAATGACCGTGAGGTTATGTTCATTAATTTCTAAGTATGAATGTTATTTGTGAGTTTGTATTATTTTATTTGATAAACATATGATAATGATTTGGATGAAGTTACAGAGAGGTAGACCATGATCTGAAAAAAACAATGCCGTATTTTATAGCTACACCTATTTTTATTATAAAAAAGCCGACTAAAAGAGAGTTATAGGGACAGTAAACGTGTTGTGAAACAACCAATTGAAATGGATAACGATCACAGTACGGTTATTAGCTAATTTCTAGTTCATTGAACTTTCCAAATGTGTACAGTTTGACCACAAGCTCGATATACTGTAATCACAATAGTGACTTGTTTACGCAGTCTTCTAGAAACAGTCTCTTTCAATGCACTGTAAGCATATTCTTAAAAATTTATCAATACCAGTTGTAATTTTATTCTATTAGGTACTACTACCTACTGCCTCGGTGGCGTATTTTTTATTTTTGTCGATTAATAGGTACCAGGTTGTAATTCTATTAATAATTATAACATTGTTGCTTACAAAAATTGAATTAAGTAATTTGTAAACAGAACATTTTTTATTTGTATAAGACAAGATATAGAGTCATCTTTAATGTTTATAATAACTTTCATTTGTATCGATTAATGCTAATTGAAATTAGATAGGTTTTAGTTTTATGACTTTAAAATTGGTCAAAATAAGTATTTATTAAAAAGAAAAATTAATTACGCTTCAAACACAAAATATAAAAGGTAGAGCCATGTTTAAAACTTTTATTTGTGTCGATGAATACTAATCGTAATTCCATTTATATCATATCATTTTAAACAATTATTGTACACTGCATAATTATTATTATCTGGAAATTATAATGGACATTGTAACATGCATGTGTGCACACACGCTTCCCTTATCGGATACCTTATTATGATGCATGAAATAATTAATGAAGCAATAAAAAGGTGCACCATTTGAGTAGGTAGGTACACATATGGCACGATTCTATTAATATCTGTTTTAAAGTAATGAATGGTAATTGTAAATGATCCTGTATAGCTTTTATAAATGCTGAAATTTTATGAGTCACTTACGGAGCCATGACTCGTAACCTCGTATCGTAGGCCATACATTGTTTAATTTATACGACCGCGGATATAATCCCAGAGGAACTAAAGATCTAATATTTATTGAAATAAAACTATTCTTACGGATTCTATCACGATTAGGTTTTAATTATTATTCCCGACGTTTCGAAGCCTTCGAAACGTCGGGAAATAAAACCTAATCGTGATAGAATCCGTAAGAATAGTTTTATTTCAATGTATAATATTCACGTAAACTTAAGAAATCAGTATCTAATATTTACATAATATTACTAATGAGTACCTATACTAATTAACGTTTTGTATACATGCGTATTGAAAATAGTTCACGGATTATAGTTATAATCCAGTTTATCGCGAATTGTTTGTGTAGTGCATTCTGATAAATTGGTTCAAAAGTTTATCAAATTATGTTATTGTTGGAAATCTTACAACATTGCAATCCGTGTCCAATGTAATGTTACTTACCTTACATGAGGGTTGATCCCCACACAAACCCCGTAAACTAAGGGAGTGTCCGGTCATAATCATCACTCACACAGGGGTCACAGGGGCGAAAAAGACAATGTCAGTTTATAAATAAACCTATAAGCATTTATTAACAGAACATTTTGTAGTCACGGAACGTTCTATATTATTTTTTATTAGACAAACTTTTGCTTGCAGCATCAGTTAGATTCATTGGATTCGTATTAAATACTTGCTCGATTTATGTATAACTAAAAAAAGCAATAAAATTGACTGACTTGAGAAACTCGTTCGTGTTTAACTCTGTTAAAAAGTACTTATTATTATAAAACTGAAAAAAACGCGGTTCCTTTTTTTAATAATAGCTTGTCCCTTTCATTTTCAAACAATGTGTGTGTTAGGGAAAAGTGACAAACTATTCTTAGAGATAAGATAAGCAAAAATGTTTATATAAGGCCCTATTTTATTACCCATTTACTGGTATCTAGTTTATAATAGTAAATACAATCAGTTCTAATAAAATTGTTTCCATAAATTATTGTATAAAAAAAATACAATTAGCAGAGCGTGGTTTCGATCCACGGACCTCTGGGTTATGGGCCCAGCACGCTTCCACTGCGCCACTCTGCTATATTGAGACACAACGAAATTACGACGTACACTCAGTACTTCTAACAAAGTCTTTATGGTGAATATTAGCAATCGATTACAACATGAAGACTCAACAAATTTTTAGCAATTATTGATTAACACAAATTAATACGTGTATATTGTGTTGTAATTATATTATCCATCGTGATGTAACGATGTAAGGCTGCTAGTGTTCAAATGTTTGTAATATTATGGGTTTAGTTTTAAACTGTAAACTGTCAAATTACGAAGAAATGGACAATAATGTTAAAGTTAGAACTGCACCGCACCGCCTAAAATATTTATAATTTTTAATGAATACGAGTAGAAACGTCTGAGGTGCATGCTCATTTTGAGATTGTTCTCGAACCTCCGACATTCGTTTCGGCAATCCATACAACTTCAAACTAAGCTACCGCTGCTCTCCATTCTCTGACTCTGTTATTATTTATGACTTACATCATAAAATAATAGTTTGGATATGTTTTGTGAGTTGTGACTTGCGACTTATTTTGAGAATTTGCATGTTCGTTTAACAACCACGCATCCTAATGGCTGTATCACTTTGGATAAACTTTGGAATAATAAGACATTAGATTGGAACATAAAATATTTAATAATTATCATGATCTTTCGTTCCCGTATAACGACTTTAGTTTGGACGGAACCGCGCAAATGTGTTAGTTTATTATTATCAGAATATATGAACATGCACAACCAATAACTATAAAGATAACGAATTGAAGGTTGTATTTTATTACATTGTTTTTAAATACATCTTTAATTTGTAATGTTGAAAGGTAACATAATAGAATTCGAGTAGCTTTGTTTGAACAGAACTCGTGTTAGGTGTAAAATCTAGCGTATTGTAAGAAGGTTAAAAATTATTGCCTATTAGAGGAAAAGAAACTAGAGGTATAAGTTTAATATAATTAAGTATAGTGCGTATGTGAAGTAATCTGATTGGACTAAAGTTGGACTATTTAGCCGTTCCCATCAGCCTACGCATTGACGTAAAATTTGCTTATGATACTTAATATATGACCTTAGCCCTTACGTCTAAGGTTGAAAACTGACCACTTGTTGACTTTACTCTAACTCAGGCTTAACTTATTAATAGTTTGCAACATAACATACCTACATATTGTGAAATATTTAAAATATGTTATGTTATACATTAAATATGGGTATGTTATAGAACAATGGGCCATAGATAAAAATGTGTAGCGAAACCATGTTTTGCGTAGGTGTTTGCAGGAGACGCGGCTTTATTCAGCATGCATTGTCAAACAACGCAGTATTTCGTGTTAGGAATCTATACAGCTGTAAATGAGTGCTTCAGACGATGATGTCACTTTTCGTTTTAGCAATTTTAATGAGTTTCTAATCGATGAGGTGCATAAAGCATTGCGTTCACGGACTCTGATTTAATGTACACGGGTAAAATACATAGAAACAAAGTGTTAATGCCAGTAACATAGTCGATGCGAACTGCCGGGTCGTGGCCACGCCGCGCCGCGCCGCCCGGAGCGTGATACAATTTTCTATAGCCTCTTATGCCTTCATATCGACGGATGTCACGTACAATAGACTTGGGAAAGCATCGATTCCTGCACAGATGGCAAAACAACCTACTTAATTCATGCCAAAAGTAGGTTGAATCACTGCAGACTTGAATTATGTCATATCGTATATCAACTGTCCAAGTGTCCACATACGGACGTCGAATTTGCAAATGTTAATGATGGATCAAATCAACATAAATTGGGTTTTGACTTGACATGAGATATGTCGGATTAATAGAGTTGATGCCTTCGATAAACCAAGCGTTAGTAAAAGAAGTACTGTTTTATTTCGCACCAGTTTGTAGATTGCTGAGTTAAATAATATTTTAGGTATACTCATAGCTTTTAAATTAATTTGGAAGGTACAAACTTTGATGCAATCGGGCTTTGAGTTCAAAAAACTTCGTGAGTTACGTACACGTCAGCTTACGAAAGCGCAGTGTAAACAGATAAGTGTGAAATTGGAGCATAAAGGAACAAGCAAATTTAAAACTCACGGTTCACGGATTACTACCTTTAAGTAATCCTTATAATTGTCTTATTGTGCTGGCCACATCATAATTATAGTTTAAAATATTATTATCATAAGATTTATGGTTTGTAAGATATGAAATTGGAGAAATGCTTCATGAACATCTTATTTAAAGTTTTATTTATGTTCTGCATTGATGTTTAATATTAAATAATGTATTTCTGAATCATTGGCGGTGTAAAAGAAATGATCATAACAATAAATGAAGAAGTTAACTGCAACGTTATAATAAAGACATTATCGAACTTCATTACTTGAAGTATTGTTATCATGTCACAATAAAATGTACGGAATAGATACAAAGCCTTTATACACAAAAAATGGTGGCTCACACACGTCCTCTTGTTTAACGTTGCAGTAATCACGATAAGGGCATTTACCTTATAATTGGGTCACGTGCGTTTCATCTTTTCGGTAAACACGAAGTATTCATTACAAAACAATGGTGGTTAATGTCAAAAGGGCACCGCTTTTGTTGATTTATCACAGTTCCGACAGACGGCTCATTGTCTTTCTCCACTGCGGTTCAATCATCGCTCTCACGATCATAGCTCCGTGGCCGAATGAAAAACGAATATTAATTTACCTTTATCGTTAATATTAATATTGTACATTTACTTCACATAACACATAACATAAGCTCACGCCTGTATCCCGAAGGGGTAGGCAGAGGCGCACTAGTGAACTAGAAAACCCACATTTCGCCGAGCTTAGTTCCATCCCAGATGTGATAGGGGGCGAGCCTATCGCCGTATCGGGCACAAATTCCAGACTCCGGGCTGATATGGAAAAATCCAATATCACTTTGCCCGACCCGGGGATTGAACCCGAGACCTCAGAACCGTCGTCGTACCGAAATACCACCACACCACGGAGGCAGTCAGGCTTCCTTCTAATCATATACATAATGGGGAAATTTTTCGGGTCTTGTTAGCTCTTTAGTTCCTGGCTCTTGATAGCGTTTATATTTTTTTTACCATACATACAAATATTATAGTTTATAATATAATTCTAATAACAACAAGTTTTAAAGCTTAAAAAAGACTTCAAAGTTCATTCGATCTTGATCAAATTATGGGACCGTCTTTGGAATTCATTCTATAACACAAGGATTGTGAAAATCGGTGCGCATTTGCCGGAGATATTGCGTAACATACGTAAAAACAACGAATTGATAACTTCCTCCTTTGGAAGTAGGTATTTCTTTAGGACATTATTTTAGATATATCTTCGTGCACAGTGTGTTAAGAGCCATTTCACAAAATTCGACTGCTCCAGAATAGGTAAAAAAGCACCCGAGCCGCGTACGAATAGAAAAAAATGAAGATAAGAGATCATGGCGCGACTAAAACATTTTGATACTTTTGCATCTCACTAAACTCGAGTCATCCGAATTTTAATTTTATTATTTATCATAATAATATATGTATTGTAAACTATTATATATAATATGTAGATGTATACTAAAACAAGCCAGTCTTATTACAACATAGTGTAATATCAAATTAAAAAAAAATCAAATTAAAGGACATGGCCGAGTCCTGCCCTATATGTATATAGAAAAATCAACTGAAATATACTGACAATAGTGATATCTTAAAATTAACTACAAAATTAATTAAAATATATGGCATTAATTATATTTCCCTAGAACCTGCGACAAAAATATGCCGAATAAATATGTATACTAATTGTTTTCCTTTAACTTGATTTCAAAGATCGTTTGTCATATTTGTATTCGGAAACACGCTTAAGAAAAACATCTTTTATGACTGTAATATTATTCGATCGTGATCTCTACCTACCCAGAGAATAATTAATAGTGCTACTGAACGAATCATAAAAGTAAACATCAAAATCAACTTAATAATAAACGATAGATATTTTATGCTGTCGTGTCGTAAGATGTTAAATTAACTTCATCGATAATAATATTTTAGATTATGTTTCTGAATGCGCTAGCTATTTTGATAATGACATTGAAGGCGTTTATTTTGACATTTCTGCCTTTTATGTATTTCTGAATAAGGCAGGCTTCACACACGACGAAATTCAAAAATGGAAATTATAATCTTAAATAAGTAAGTATTCAAGCTTCATATCTTTCTAACAACTACAAATCCATATTTTTTTCCCCGTAATAGTAATAAAATAATTGTTTTTAGTGCGCTACTTATAGTGCTCCTATGTAATAGCAACAAAATTAATTTATAGAGTCTGAATTTCGGAACCAACAACCAAATGGCGACCACCTTTTTAGTTATGACACCAGATCCGTCGTTGTGTGTGGGAGACAACAAAAAAAAATATGACAGAATATGTCGCACTAAGGATCAAAGACAAAAAAATCAAAATTTCAAACCTTATTTTATCCCTTTTCGGGGTAAAAAAATTCACAACCTCTGTCTGATCTTAGGGCTAAAGGTATCCTCATACCAACTTGCATCAAAAACAGTTTGATCAGCGGTATCTGAATTCCTATACATACTTTCATCCCATATTTTATGCCTTTAGGGGTTGAAATAAACTCTATTGAGTCCCTAGGGTCGAAGGTATCCTTATTTTACCAAAATCTATTACGCGGGGTTTTATCCCATTAGGGGTTGATTTAAAAAATAAGGAGACTTTGTGTTAATCCAGGATGTCAGCGACCCCCATACTAAATATCATCAAAATCTATTTGGTCGTTTTGCGTGAAAGAGTACCAAACATACACACACACATACACTTACACTAAGTTTCGCATTTATATTACTTCGATGATGATTATAACAAAAACTGAAAACCGACTTCAAAAACGAACACTTAAAATGTCTTCAATTCTTAAATCGCGTTTCAGTTTTTGTTAAACTTTAATTATTAATTATCTATTTTTAGTGTAATATTGAAAGAATTATCCAACAACTCTTAATAGTTAAGGAGTTATATTTTACATCATCAGCTCAGCAACATGAGATGATGAGTAGCAGAGGCAAATACCAATATAGTTTTAGAAAATATAGAAAACACACTATGGGTCCCTATAAAATTTGATGGTTACCCTCGATTTTTCTAGGATCCCATCATCAGATCCTGATTTGGTGCCAATGAGACCACCTGGGAAGTATACCCTTTTCAACAAATAACTAATTTCACAAATTGGCCTAGGCGTCTTCGAATAATCGGAGAACATAAATAAAAAAGACTCCGACGAATTGTTAACCTCCTCCTTTTTTTGAAATCGGTTAATAAAATGCAATTACAGTACAATGAGGTCCAATAATTAAAATTAAATAACGTAATAAAAAAAATAAACTCTCATGGATCAAAACTTGTCAGTTGTGGTATATTTTGTAATAACGAATTCTATAGTGTTCGGGAGCAGCACGAAAATAATCGACACAGGTCCTGCTTCGACGAGCGCTGGCGCGCGACTGATTTCCGAACGCAAATTCATTGCAATTTTGTGCGATGTATTTTTTGTAATAAAAAAGTTATTAATAAAAATATTTCCATTTGACCTACAAAATTAGGTTGTTTATGAAACAAAGTTTATTTTGGTACAAATCGTTTCTTGTAATTTGCTTTTCTTCCTTGCAAAAACTAGCGATAAACTTCGAATATAAATCGTAAAAATCGTCACAGTCTTTATTTTTTTTTACAATAAGTGTGATTAATTATCGATATTCTGATTACCAAACGTCAACAGTTTTATATGCCTGATATCTAGGATTTTTCTCAAGTCCATTTAATGACCTTTATTAAGAGAATTAGGAGCCTGAAGATGACCTGTTTCGTTATTTTCAAGAAACAAGGTACGGGAGATTAATCGCTACTAAAAAATCAAAGTAGTATTAGTAAATGTTTTGTACAATACGTCAACAAAAAGTATCGATCTATATTTTGAATGTATTTAATGGCATTCAACGCGTTCTTATCATGGTAAATTAGGCGCTCAAAATCTTGGAAATCTCGCATAAAATGTGAAATGCCTCTTAAATTCTTACGCGTACCAGAACTGTGCCTACTGAGACAGCTACCCTACCTCATAAAAAGGTGTTCGATAGTCAAAAGATTCATCGGAAGAAATAAATCACTTCACACACGTGAAGAATCAAGACTAATATTTTTTTAAGCTTCCAATTGTTGTTATAAGTGTGTTACAGGAAGACAAATAGTTGTATCAAATAGAAGGCATCCAGCCGCCGAACGCACGATATTGTAATATCAATATTTTTATAAAGGTATTTTATATTTATCTGTCATAGCCACAAAGGTCATAGCCATTGCTTCTTCATATTAGGGATAAATACACATATCCACAAATCCACATTGTACAATCACACAATACTGTATGTACACAACACAATCCACAATACTGTATGAATAGTGTAAGTGGTGTTGGTACCGTTCTATTCAATAAATAAATAAATAAATAAATAAACGCAAGCTCACGCCTGTATCCGCGAAGGGGTAGGCACAGCGCCCTAGCGAACTAGAACACCCACATTTCGCCGAGCTTAGTTCCATCCCACATGTGATAGGGTTTGAGCCTATCGCCATATCAGCCATAAATTCCAGACTCAGGGCTGATACTGAAAAATCCAATACCACTTTTCCCGACCCGGGGAACAAACTCGAGACCTCAGGACGATAGTCGGACCGCGCACGCAATACCACCACGCCACCGAGGCAGTCATATTAGGTATGTGTATTTATTATAGATAACGGACATATTATAGGTATGTACTATAAATTCTATACTCAAAAGGATAGACAGACGTGCAACCAGC
This sequence comes from Clanis bilineata, assembly GCA_036417725.1. Classification (NCBI taxonomy): domain Eukaryota; kingdom Metazoa; phylum Arthropoda; class Insecta; order Lepidoptera; family Sphingidae; genus Clanis; species Clanis bilineata. Next base: position 10,354,582 of record CM071140.1, read on the forward strand.
ATCACCATGGCTCGACAAGTTTATTTCCGTCCTGTAAAGTAATGGTAACATGTATGATTTTTCGAATTCCATACTCATCCATAAAATGCTCGACCCTATAGAACTTATTCATTATTATTTAGAATAAATGCAGTTTCATATAGTTCTAAATTAGTTGCAGTACTTGCAGTGTGTAATATGGTTCAAACAGCATCATTCGGTTATCTCCCCCGACACCCTGCCGTTATTTATTGCGTTATTGTTTATAAAGACGCGCTGCATTGATAACTTATAAAACTGTGCACGCACGGCGCACCACGATACAAAAGTAATGTGACGAAATACAGACATCTGTTTATCTGGACAGTTGCACATATCGGAGTATCGAAGTTTTAAATCGTTCTCCAGCAGTTCAATGAAATCCGACTCAGTCAGTTAATGGAGCATGCGTCAGTTTCATTGTAAAAATCTCCTTTTATAGATACGTTCAGTCATCAGTTTTGTTTTTTTTATTGATGCGTACGGCACGGGCCGGGCCGGGCGCGGGCGTCGGCCATCGGGCCTTGGCCCTTGCATATTTCGGCTTAGTAAAGCGCAGGTGCCACGTGTTTTTATACACGGGTACGTGTACGCGTGTGCTCATGCCGCGCCGGCTGCATGTGATGCGAAGATGCATGATGTGATTTGTTATTATGTAGGTAGAACTATTTTTAAATAAGTATTCCGGAACCGATAAACTGGTTTTTACAAAAATATTTAGCTGTGCTCTTAAGTATGTCGTTATCATTAATTCCACATTATGCTAGTTTCTGGTATAGTTTCATAAAGGCATATTGCAGTTGATTAGCTAGGAATTAAAGGCCTAATTGTGGTTTGCGGTAGCCGGTATGGTATTCGCATAACGGCCGGTCTCACATTAAAAGCACTTGAGTGCACGTCTATGTTATAGATAACACAGTGAAATGATTTATTTCAAGCTTCGTTTTGGAGTACGACGTCGATTGCTCATGTGCTCTGCAAATGTGGCGCCAGTAGCTTCGGAGTCGGCGTGTGGCGTCTGCGCAGAACCCGATACGATGACGTCATTTGTTATAATTAGTAACAGTCTCAACATCAAGGGTTGACTTCTGCCCGTTAATATTTTAGACATAATTATTTAAATAATTGCTTATCTAATCATCGAACAGAAGGAATTAACTACACTAAACATAGATTAAGTAAGATTTAAGCAAACTGTTGGGGAAGTGATTTATTGGTGTTAGATATAATTTGCTAACGACTGTAAAACATGTCAGCGCTGTAAAATAGATAAAGATCACGACCCTTCGAGCTGTATTATTCAATGTAAATTGCGACTTGTAACGTTAGGTATTGCGGTTGACAGAGGTGTAGTGTATGCATATATTTATAATTATTTCTATCTGTCGTCTCGAACTAGACACAACGCAAACCGCGGGTAGATTAAAACATTGTATTATTGACGGGTGCCGTGTGAAGACGTTGTGTGTAGCAAACGAGCCGATATTATAATTTATTACCATGGAATAGTGTCCATTACATGTGGCGACGAGGTAAATTGTAAGTATACATGAATTTACGTTCAAAAAATTACTTTTTATGGAAATAATAGTCCTCATAAGTCATAGTAGTTATTTGACGAATTCTTCACTTTTGGAAGTAAATCTTTATCATAGCAGCGCGTGCATAAATGCATAGTTACATTGTATGAAGTGAATTGATTTTGAATGAAACTTTTATGACCATAATGAAACATATTTAATTAACTTTTTTTTTTACATAAATGAGTATTAAGTATTAGCATGAAACATTGTGAATTATATGTGGTTTTGCTGCCTGAACTACGTAGATTCACTCCGTGTATTTAGGTTAAAAAAAAAAAAAAAAAAAAAAAAAAATGGTATGTGCGGTATTGGCATTAAATTGCGTTGGATGTGGCATTAAATTGCGAGTAATGTACGAAACATTAGCATTAAATTGCGAGTGATGTATGAAGCGTTGGCATTAGATTGCGAGTCATTATAATATGGTATATAAGCATTAAATTGCGAGTGATATACGGAATATAAGCATTAAATTGCGAGTGAGGTATGAAGCGTTGGCATTAGATTGCGAGACATTATAATATGGTATATAAGCATTAAATTGCGAGTAATATACGGAATATAAGCATTAAATTGCGAGTGATATATGGAATGTTAGCATTCAAATGAAAAAAAAATAAAAAAAATTGCACATTAAATTGCGAGACATTTCTGATATTTCTAATATGCTTAGAAAATATTGCATAATAGTATGTGTGAGTTAAATTCAGTAAGATGTAGAAACATACACAAATTGCCTTACATTGTTAACAGGTAGCACCAAAATATGGCACAGTATACTCTGGATAAATTTGAGTGTGAAGGGGAAGTAGGTTCAGTTGCTATTCGGTAGGAGCGTTGGAAAAGGAGTTTAGATATTTAGAAGCGGCTGGTATTGACACTGAGGTGAAGAAAAGAGCTTGTTTGTTACATTTTGGTGGAGCCGAATTACAAGAAATATTTTACAATATACCGGGTGCGAATGCAACTATTGATGATAATAATAAAGACAAAATATTCGAAATAGCGATAAGTAAATTAGACGAATACTTTGCGCCAAAACAGAGTAAAATATATGAAAGACATGTGTTTAGGCTCTTGAAACAGGAACCTGGCGAAAAATTTGAAAAATATCTTGTAAGGCTAAGACAACAAGCAAGTAAATGTCAATATACGGCCAAAGACGAAAATATTATCGATCAGATCACAGAAAAATGTTTATCAGATGATTTACGGAAAAAGATTTTAAAAATGGGGGACAATGTTACCTTAGATATGATAATATCAGAAGCAAATACATTAGAAGCCATTGATCGTCAATTAGGTAATTTTGGAAACGATAAACAAGATTTTCAAACAGTTAATAGACTAACATCAGAATCAAATAAAAACCAGAATTCAGATAGAAAACCATGTGGAAGATGCGGAAGTTTAAAACATTTTGCTCGTGATGGAACTTGTCCAGCTAAAGGAAAGACTTGTTTGAAATGTGGAATAATGGGTCATTTTCAAAATCAATGCAGAACAAAGCAAGGTCAGAAAAGAAAATTTGACAAAAAGGAGTTTGAAAAAGAAAAGGGCACGAAACGGTTTAGACAAGTAAATAACTTAGAAGAAACTGTAAATTTATCAAACAAACAACAAACAGACTATATTTTTAATTTAGATACTGAGGCAACAGTCCAGTGCAAAATAGGAGGCGTAGACACTACAATGCTTATAGATTCAGGCTGTAACTATAACTTAATAACAGACAGGACATGGAAGAAATTAAAAGAAAACAATATTGTAGTGAGAGCACAGAATAATAATCCTGATAAGAGCTTTGTGGCATATGGGTGTACTACACCTTTGAGATTAATAGGTTCGTTTCAAGCGGACATAAATATGTCTAACAAAATAGGCTTTGCCACCTTCTATGTGGTCGAAAACGGAACTCGGAATTTGTTAGGGCGAATTACTGCAACTTCCCTAGGAGTACTCAAAATTAATGTTAATGAAGTCGAAAGTACTGCCTTTCCTAAATTTAAAGATGTGTTAATTGAAATACCTATAGATGATTCAGTAAAACCAATTTGTCAACCGTACAGGCGAGTTCCTATTCCCCTAGAAGAAAAAGTAGAATCCAAGATAAAAGAACTCCTTAAAAAGGATATAATTGAAGTAGTGCAGGGTCCATCAAGTTGGGTTTCGCCAATAGTCCCCATATTAAAAGAAGATGGAAGTCTTCGGTTGTGCGTCGACATGCGAAGAGCAAACACGGCTATTAAACGTGAAAATCATCCATTACCTACAATGGACCAGTTACTGCCAAAAATTAGAAATGCAAAATTGTTCAGTAAATTAGACATAAAAGATGCCTTTCACCACATTGAACTCCATCCAGATTCAAGATTTATAACGACTTTTATTACAAGTAAAGGACTATTCAGATATAAAAGGATGATGTTTGGCATAACATGTGCACCAGAAATATTCCAAAAGACATTAGAAAGGATTCTATTGGGGTGTGAAGGAGTGATCAATTTTATTGACGATATTCTCATATATGGAAAGGATTTAAAAGAGCACGATAACAGACTTAATAAAGTTTTACAGGTATTAGAGCAGTATAATGTGGTTTTAAGATCAGAGAAATGCGTATATAGAATCACAAAAGTTAAATTCCTGGGACATGAGCTCACCAGAGACGGTATAAGACCTCTGGAGAAATATATTTCTGCAATTAGAGATTTTAGGGCACCGACAACTATTTCTGAATTACAAAGTTTCCTGGGATTAATAAATTATGTTGGAAAATGGATTCCACATTTAGCAACGATTACAGAACCATTAAAGTTATTGCTTCGAAATAAATTGGGCAGAAACACCAATATAACTGACAGTTGGAACATAGGCCAACAATCAGCTTTTGATACCTTGAAAAGTTCACTGATGAATATACCTACTTTAGGTTATTATAATCCGTATGATAAGACAACAGTTATCGCAGACGCAAGTCCAGTTGGACTAGGAGCTGTCCTGGTCCAGACTGATGAAAAGGGGCCGCGAATAATAGCTTTTGGCAATAAAACACTGAGTGACTGCGAACGGCGCTATTGCCAAACCGAAAAAGAGGCATTAGCGTTAGTTTGGGCAGTGGAACACTTTAATATGTTCCTTTATGGCAAAGAGTTTGATTTAATCACCGATCACAAACCATTACAAACTATATTTGGCCCAAAGTCCAAACCTTGTGCGCGCATTGAAAGATGGGTTTTAAGACTACAGTGCTACAAATTTAATGTAAAATATAGTCCTGGCAAATCAAATATAGCAGACCCATTATCAAGACTTTGTTCATTAGTGCCCCTTAACTATGAAACTAAAGACTATATTCAAAATGTTATTGAACATGTCCTACCAACGGCTATCTCCTTAGAAGAAATTATTGAACATTCACAACAAGACCCAGATATACAAAAAGTCCGAGATGGTCTCTACAATGGCTGTTGGAGTGACACAATCAAATTGTACAAAATTTTTGAGAATGAATTGTGCTTTTATGATAACATTTTGCTACGAGGGACTAGAATAGTAGTTACGACAAAACTACGAGAACGGGTGTTAAATGCAACACATGAAGGACACCCAGGCATCGTAGCTATGAAATCCAGATTGCGTACCAAAGTTTGGTGGCCAAGATGTGATAAAGACGCAGAAAATGTATGTAAAGCATGCAAAAGCTGCATATTAGTTTCTACACCAAATCCACCACATCCTTTAAAGAGGCGAGAATTACCTACAGAACCTTGGGTTGATATAGCAATTGACTTGATGGGTCCGTTACCTAATGGCAATCATATTCTAGTAGTTGTTGATTATTATTCTCGCTATAAGGAAATAAAAATTTGTAACTCCATAACAAGTGCAGTGATTATAGAAATATTAAAAGACATTTTTTCACGACTAGGCAATCCAGATACTCTAACGGCTGACAATGGCAAACAATTTACTAGCGAGGAATTTAAACGATTTTGCAATAATAGAAATATAAAAATATTTAATACCATTCCGTACTGGCCACAACAAAATGGAGAAGTAGAGAGGCAAAACAGAGATATACTAAAGCGATTAAAAATTAGTCATGCCGAGAAAAAGGACTGCAAAGAATCCCTATACGACTATTTGACAATGTACAATAGTACACCTCACACAATCACGGGAAAAACACCTGCAGAATTATTTTTTAGAAGGCAATTTCGCGACAAATTGCCGATGATACAGGACTTAACATACAACTCTGGAGACGGAGAAATGAGAGACAGAGATAAAGAACAAAAAGAGAAAGGAAAGGAATATGCAGACAAAAGAAGAAGGGCCATGAGTTGTGACCTAGAAGTGGGTGATAAAGTATACGTAAAAAATATGAATAGAACTAACAAATTAAGCTTAAATTATGATCCAACCTCATATACGGTAGAGGCGAAGCAAGGTGGAGATATACAACTTAGGAATGATGAAACAGGACAGGAAATTAGACGTAACGTAGTACATTTGAAGAAAATAAATGGTAACTGGCAGGTGATGAAAGAAATAGATCACGAAGTAATCAAAGATCAAATGAGCAGCACAAGTGAACAAACAGAGTAATAATTAACGTTCTTATAAAATTCTCAGAAAAATAATTGAATTAAATAAAATCAAGTGTTCCGATTTCAATGATTATGAACAATTAATAAATACTATACCTTTAAATTTAAAATGGACTTTATATTAATATTTTCATAAAATAAGAAGAAGGGAGGGATGTAGTGTATGCATATATTTATAATTATTTCTATCTGTCGTCTCGAACTAGACACAACGCAAACCGCGGGTAGATTAAAACATTGTATTATTGACGGGTGCCGTGTGAAGACGTTGTGTGTAGCAAACGAGCCGATATTATAATTTATTACCATGGAATAGTGTCCATTACAAGAGGATTGAATAGAAATTAGTAATTTACTACCACATTGTACTGTCAACTACTGAGCTGAATAATTTAACTATTTAAATATTTATTTACCCTAAATCTAGCGTAGTCAATTTTAAAATAAGGCAGAATCGAAATACACGTCCTACATTTAACTGAGCTTTGACGGAGCAATTTTTGTATAAAAAAACAGTTTTAACAATGATCCAGTCTACCTTTGAATATATTGCCAATGTAGCAACTAGGAATGTAACAATACTATCAGAAAAAAATCTCATAATTGCAGGGCGCGTGCTCTCTTACAGGCTTACTCCGCTCTACCTATTGTAGCGTGTTCGGCCAGGTAAAGGACTAGGTGGTCGAACGGCAATAAAATGCGCCCAATTATTCTACGCATCCTTCCAGCTACGATCCTCCACAATGCCTTTGTCATTTCGTGTTCTTGTGCCAACCGTTCTTAATCTTACACGACTGTTTAGAAAATGAAAGACGGACGTATTCATGTATGTATACTCTCTGGCTAGATAAATAAAATAGTTATATAAAAATAATTTAGCGAATTAGAAAAACATAGATAATATTTTTAAATACACGAATAAAATTAACACACTTTTTTGCAGAAGGAAGGCGTGGCGCAAACACACGCGTTCCGGAGTAAATCTTTTCGCAAGCCTCGTCCGTGCCAATGGTGTCATCAGCCAGTCAGCAATCAAGGATCCTGTTGTAGAGGTAAATATCTATTTGTATTTCTAAGTATAGAGGATTTGACCAAAAGGTCATGTTTTTTCACAGATAGTTCAATTCGTAAAAAAATTGTTGCCGAATAGGTACCTATGTTGCATTTGCAGGTTACACCTATTTATTGTTAAAACTCATACCGTCTGGAATTATAATGTATCTACCAACTTACTATGGAGTCCATGTGCAATATAAAATAACGGTATTAATTTTATATGTTAAAGGCGCTAGCTATAAAACTAGTCAGACCAAAAAGGAATGTATAAATTAAATCACGTTCCGAAATCCAATCGGTTGACGATATTTGACATCAAACGACTTGTGGTTTATTATTTCTCAGTAACATGTAACAACAGTACGGATAGTGACCCGTCGCATATTTTCTTCACGACAGTCGAATGCACAATTTTTCCGTTATGTTCTTAACTAATATGTTGGTTTGAAACGGGATACTGTTTAGTGTAGCGCTAGATGTTTGGCTCTGTGACTTAAAGTACCTTAAAGCGTTTAATAAAGATAGGAGACCACGACGAGAGGCAGATCACAGCGACACTTCCATTTTGCATAGAAAATATTATTGTGTCGCGTAGCAGGATGTATATTCCAAGTCTGTCGCAGTCGCATACCTCAAAGCGACCCTACTGATTCCTTGGAAATTAGGACATAAGTATTTATTTTTACACGCTTTATTTAGAAAAATAATAGTAACTTTAGATATGTATTCAATGGCTTGTGTATGACATGCTTACAACAAATAAAACGAATATAAAAATGGGTCAGTGTGCTGGTCTCCGGCCCCATAAGCCCTAATGTGTTGTTTGAGGATATCTCTAGAGGAACTCTATTTATATACAGTGATACTTATATTCGTTTCCTTTTTTATTTTAACTTTAATGTAGCTAGTTTTATTGATGTCGATATTGCTTACTCCACATTAGTCAGTGTGAGGAGATTTTTTTGGCATAATTATATCTAAAATAAATGTTTATGTTTTTTGTTTTGCATGTGTATATCTAAAATAAAAGTAGGTACATAATTATGCCAATTCTGCGGTTAGCGGCCGCGTGCGATATTCCTTTAAGCATAAATGTAGAAAGAGCGTCTGTTATATGTTTAGAAATTGAAATAAATTAGCATACAGGTGTTCCGTTCTACCGTGACAATGTATCAATAAAATGTGTGTGTTTGTTACAGTATGCAAATATGTCTGCCACACGGCGTGCGAAAGTAAGGTAATGTACCAAAATTTTGTACTACTTATATTTTCTGCAATGTATTTTATTTCTAAATGTAGTATATGCAGCACGGGGAATGGGCAGACGAATTGCAGAGTTCTTTCTCTTAATTTAAATCCAATCCAGTCGATATGCTATAGTCATGCCAAATGTACGAGTATCTATACACTGTGAGGCGTGAACTAAGTATAGTCTTACAATAATTTATTTAAAAAAATAATTAGACAATTTTAGGTGCAATTAAGATGCAAGGATATATATGTCATTAAAGAATTGCAAATAAAATCAGAAACTGATTAACTATTGATTATTACCTATATAGTAATTAGAATAATATTTGCTTGCGGATTGAAAGACATAAAGCCAGCTATTTCATAGGTATTACTACTACAACTACTATTATAAAATAAACAAGTAGAGCATCGATAGGACTGGTAATAATCACAAGTTTCAAAATGTAGCTGATCGACTTCCAACTTGATCCGATAGGTGACAAAATTTATATGGGACTCTCCTTGAAATAAGCTCTATCGTACACAAAAATCGGTCCACATTTGGCGGAGATATCGCGTAACATACATAAAAAATACTCTTTTTAAAATCGGTCCATGAACGGAATAATGAAATGTACATAACATGTAGCGCCCTCTCTGTTTAAGGCGAGACTGTTATTGAGTGAGTCATTCATATTTTGTAAACAGTGAGCGTGTGCGCGGGTACAAGATACAAAGTAGTGTGAATTCCTTAGCAAGTAATGTTTTGACACAAGTAATACTAGATGGCGGTAATGGTAGCTCTTTGAGGTGTCGCATGGAGTTTTAGATTAGGATGTAATAATTGATTGAGCGTTGATATATTATACTTAAAGCTATGATATGAAGCCCAAGGATGTCATTTTCGGCCGACTTCAAAAAAGGAGAAAGTCCTCAATTAATTTGAATTTTTTTTATGTATGGACTGCCTCCGTGGCGTGATGGTATCACGGTACGACTACGGTTCTGAGGTCTCGGGTTCGATCCCCGGGTCGGACAAAGTGTTATTGGATTTTTCCATATCAGCCCGGAGTCTGAAATTTATGCCCGATATGGCGATAGGCTCGCCCCCTATCACACCTGGGACGGAACTAAGCTCGGCGAAATGTGGGTGTTCTAGTTAGCTAGTACGCCTCTGCCTACCCCTTCGGGGATACAGGCGTGAGCTTATGTTATGTTATGTTTTTCATGTATGTTCCCCGAGATCTCCGCCAAATATGAACCGATTTTCAAGATTTTTTTTTTGCTTATTCCAAGGGTGGTTATAAATTTGGTCACAATCGGATATATTTTGAAATCGGTCTGTTAAGTTTTTTAACTTGTGATTATGTCCTTATATGTACTTAGACTGGAAATTGGTGAAAAATATAGAAGAAACAGCTCTACTTACATTATTTATACATTTTAAGCAAGTTCTTTGTGTACAAGAGATCGGTGAAAAATAAATTAATTATAAATCCAACCATAATTAAATTGCTACTTAACCTCAGAACCACATAATATGAATTACGAGGATTTATTTGTTTTGATAGGATTAATTATATCCAAACACCTATCACATAAAGAGAGCTTGTGATAAGTCGGTGCATTAATTTTCTAGCTAATGAGGTATTAAATTCCATAACATGAAAGTTGAAAACAACGGAACTGTTTTGCTTAAATTTATGCTTAAAATAGACAATATTCCGGTTTTACTAGTTCATGTCTGCACAAATGGTGATCGCAATCAGCCACCCGCCGGTCACGCTCGTATTGTTCCAAGACTTACCTATAAATTGGGTGCCTAAAACATAAATCATTAAACTTGTCAAAAATATAATATTCCGTAACATAACCATATGTGTCGTATGATCTAAGATTTTCGTAAAGTTATTATCATGATTTTATAAGGTCGGAAAACGCATTTACGATGGGGCGATCCTTTTGCCATTACCATTAGAAAATTACCGTTTAGTCGATTGCCTGCATTTTCATGTAAGGATCCCTCACAGGAATTGACGTCAAGCCGGCAGCCGATCGTAAAAACTAAGCCAAATCCTTTCTGTAACATGCTAAAAGTGTATTGTTCCCACACTACATTGGAGAGGAATAAGGGCAGATGGATTATGGAAGAAGAATGTGATCTCCCAACGGTGTGATGACAAGCGATGTAGTTATTTAGTTACACCTAATAAAAGCGAAAAGAAGATACCAACACTGGTAGCTCTTCTTGGAAAATGTTGCAATCTTAACCCAGATCATTTAGGTCGGAAGAGGCTCCGGAGACTTATAATTACGGTGTGCCAACCCCACGCCCTCCCGGCACAAATTAAACATTAATTCGGAATTTAATGAACTCACTGAGCAGTTTCATTTTGTTGTAACTGGTTTAATAAAATGTATTTAGTTTATTTTAATTAAAACTTACCGTTTTCAGTCTTGTAGTAAATATGTCTGTTCTTTTCCGTTATATATTTTATGTATTTAATGCGGCCAAGTTGATCGTTACGTAATTCAAACAATGATAATTATTACATATGTACATACATACGTAATATCACGCCTGTATCCCATAGGGGTAAGCAGATACTATGGATTTCCACTTCGCCCGATTCTGACACACTACTTTCGCTTCATCTACTTTCATCAATCTCTTCATACATTCGCGTCGGTTAAGGATACTTACTAATAATAATAATTAATTTATTGTATATTCTACATTTCACGAAAAACACGGTCTCCGGAATTCAATCATAATTTGTCTTGAATGTTGTTACTGTTGACATGCAGTCTTAGCAAGTACTGACTACAAAACAGTACCTACTAGTTATGTAGTATGTTACAGTCAATAATAAAAACACGCGTTATGCGCTAATAAGTGATATAAAAAAATAACTTAGAATACAATAATGTATAGCTCAAAGTCCGCGTCTCTTTGTAAAATCCCTATTAATATGTAATAGTTTATAAAGTATATAAAGGTAACTCAATGACATAAACTGGAATATATATTTCTTTCTACCTACCCTTATCCCACCTTAATGTGGGGTCGGCGCAACACGCTTTCAAGCATGTTGCAGAAAGAAATTAGCTTAGTTTTACGACCGGTTGTCTGCCTGACGTCAACCCCCTCTGGGGTATCCAGTCCCGGGAAAATTAAACTAGAAAATTATCTTTTGCCCACCTAGGAATCGAACCCAGGACCTCCCGGTCTACAGTCTATGTATATGTATACTGCCACTAGACCAAATAATGGAATACCTACATAATGCAACACTTTTTTACAAGATGCCTTAGAAAACATTACGAGTATTTTCCTACACTGATGTAAGCGTAGTTATTTCCACTATCATATATTTAGTTGAACTAATTAAGTTTTTAAAATAGCGAGTTGTTGGTAAATCGGAAGTTTCTGTCTGATCCGATGACTGAGAGCCATGTCTGCAACTCCATGCGTATTAATAATTCATACAGCGCAGGTTTGCTAAGATGTTGGAATGGGCCTCTATTGAGCAGTCACTTTAAACTGCACACCAGCATAGACCGCCTGCGGATATGTATCGTATATTGAGATGGACAGTACATGAGTATCTTCGGAACAAAATTATTTACTAAAGTATGTTGACGATTGTTATTACAGAAATGTAAAATATCTTCCCACATATCAATCGTGTCTATTATTTTTTTTTGGCGTCAGACAGACTTCCGATTGTAAAAACTAAAGCCGTATCTTTCCTGCAATATGGTTGAAAAAAAAAGTTTTGCGCCGACCCCCCCATTTTAGACGATGTAGACATAACAAAAATTATATTCCCTTATTTGAATAAACTTAAACCAATTTGTTTGATCATGCAAATCCGGAACGCACAAAGAAAACAAGGATGTTTTGGCAGGTCAATGTAACCTCGTCGAGGAATTTGCATTGCTGATGTAATGCATCCGTACTTGACCTACCTGTTTACTTCTACTAAATAATACCATTTAAAAACGTTGATATTTATTTCCTTGCACCAGATTAACATAAGTTAATGTTAAAAGTCGTTACTAACGCTCTACAATGTTACTCGCGCTTCAATAGCGTCTGCTCTAATTGATCATTATTAGTGTGGTCACTTCACTCACTGGTGACGAAATTGTACTATCATTCCGGTAATGTCGGACAACGTTATCAGTTGTACCGCGACGGACAGTAAAGAGGTTGCTTGCGACACACACTTTTTAATACAGAACGAGTGAAATAAATTAGTGGTTTAAGAAACTTTGCCTTCGGGTGTGTGGTGTGATATTTTGAGATGTCAAATAGGCGCCGCGAAGTACAACTATGGTAATTGTTAAACTGTGAGCTGTTGTTACCGAAACTGAGATCACTTGAGACCCGTTACTTGTGCTTTTTGAATGTAAATTGAATCGTAAAATGCTCGTAAATTTTACTGCATGGCGTAGGAGTGGAAGACATGTAAGCGTTCCTAAGGCAAACCGTGTGACGTTAAACGTAAACTGACAGTAGATGGCACATAACAGCACATAACATTTTGTACTGTAATAATCACTTAAATAATAAAATACGCGAGATGTGACCACCATCTTGGTGTAAAAATCAAATATATTACGAAATAGTCTCACTGTGTCGTGGACGATCTGGGGGGTTACCAACACCTCTTATAGCAGTATTATTATAATTTTACTTGTACCGATTCCCATACAAAACAAACGAAGAACGTTAAAATAAAATTACTTTTACGGATTTTATCACGATTTGGTTTTAATTTTTATTCCCGACGTTTCGAAGGATTTGCAGTCTTCGTGGTCACGGGTTGGACTGAGCTGTCATTTGTCAAATTCTTGGACAAATGACAGCTCAGTCCAACCCGTGACCACGAAGACTGTTAGTATTAGATTATTAGTATTAGAGAATGTTAGTATTACAAAATCTATAGATTTTGTAATACTAACATTCTTGGACAAATGACAGCTCAGTCCAACCCGTGACCACGAAGACTGTTAGTATTAGATTATTAGTATTAGAGAATGTTAGTATTACAAAATCTATAGATTTTGTAATACTAACATTCTTGGACAAATGACAGCTCAGTCCCACCCGTGACCACGAAGACTGCAAAGCCTTCGAAACGTCGGGAATAAAAATTAAAACCAAATCGTGATAAAATCCGTAAAAGTAATTTTATTTCAATGAATAGCATTCGCGTAAACTTAAGAAATCAGTATGTAAACGAAGAACGATTATAATAATAATGCTATAAGAGGTCGTGGTAACCCTGCAGCAATATTACTTAAATAAATTAAAAATACACCAATTTTTATGACAATAGATGGAAAGGTACATTTTAAACATACAATTAAAATTTTACACCATGATCTTATGAAATAGTTTAAACCTATTTGATATATTGATACATATATTAGACAAGGTGGACCGACGACCTGATGAAGGTTGCAGGAAGTCGCTGGATGCAGGCCGCTTTCAACAGGTCGATCTGGAAATCTTTGGGGGAGGCCTATAGCAGTGGACGTTCCATAGCTGATGATGATGACGATGATGATATTAGACAATCTGTAAGATATTGATTTCGCGGCATTTTTAAGACATACGCTTCTGAGGTTCACGTAATGGAAAAACAAGGTTTTCGTTGTTATTATTATTTCTACTTTTAATTATTTGTTGAAAAATCTATTACGTTGTTTTTTGAGTTTTAAATTCATTTTGAACCACGAAAACTTAAATAATATGACAGATACCAACTTTTTAAGAGTGAGATATCCTAAGATTAGTCTTTTTTGCAGAGTTTGAACGTGGGTACCAAGCGATCTCTACTATCGATAAATATTCACAATTCTGGGATTCTATTGTTCTTAGGAACGCTGATTAGGTGGCAGTGGTACCTTTCAGGTTATGACTACACGTTACCATGCTCTACAGTCTAGACAAAACTTGGCTTATCGTGACTCTACCATTTACTCAGGATCGAAAGGTTTTTAACTCGGAACCGAAAATTGCTGACATTTTAGAAACAATTTAGTATAAGGGCGTCATTATGTAGGTACCGTTAAGTGGAAGTCAATGGTCCGAGTGTGTAATGTTTAAGATTGTACTGTGACGCATGCGCAAACAACTCCCAGCGTATTTAAATGTTAAACAAAATCATTCTTGTTGTTTTGTGACCTCGCACCACACCGCGCCGCGCCTCGACATTAGAAAAAATGTATTTAGGACACCGATAGTGAAACGGTTTATTTTATTGAGATTCATGACTCTTCCGACAGTACACATATTTACTGCCTGATACGGTTATGTAAATTAATTGATACAATGGGTTTTTTACTCATGAAACCGATATAAACATTTATTGTGAATTAAGAACCCCACAGGTACATACAGAGGTATTGGCGCGTTAGCAAAATGTAGCTGTCGAAAGTAAATTGTAGAGTCATTAACTTAGAACTCACTTAATGCATTGCCACTTATCTACACAGCCTACACTACATAAAAATGCTAATGTCTTATTTTTAATTCATTTTTAATTATGTTTGCTATAATAAACCTTATAATGACTTAACTATTTATTTCAAATATGTTGAATATGCGTCTATTCTCTTAAAACGTAGCTTTGAACGCATATAAATTCCTTCGAAACATTAATATTGTCACTCTGCTTCATTAACGGTATAATGAAGCGCTTGATTTTATAAACTCATCTACCTTTTATTTTCACATTTAACGTATCTTAACTTAACTCCGCTTCTTTTAACAATTACATACTTGTTTGAATGCCAACATTTGTCACGGAAAGTTCCCAAAAAAGGCTTTGTTTTACTGTACGCGAGTTTGCAGTTAAACTAATTCTAGCAATTTCTCACTTAGAGTTTTGTTTCAACCGCGAGAAGTTTCTGATCTTCCTCGTTAATGTTATTTATTGGGAGTTTGTAATTTGTTTCAACGTTTGGTATATCAAGTTGTTTTTAAGACTTGGAATGTTTTATAATAAATGTATCAGAAAATGTATTGTAAAACAACGATTATTTATTTAATTTTGTGGCTTTGATGGGAACTAGGAAATCGAATATAGTATGATGTTGAGAGGGGTGTGAAGTATGAAGATATGCTTTAGGTAACCATACATCCCGGTACACCGGGACATCTCCCTGCTTGGAGCTTTGTGCCCCGGTCAGTAAGCCAGTCCCGATTTCTGGGACATAAGACCGACCGAAGGCGTGGCAGCGATATTCAGAGACACCAGGTATATCTTTTCTGTTAAAATCATTTTTTTGTTCTAAATGTCCCGGTCAACATTTTGACATTCACGACAGCTCTTAGATGGGAGTCAACTGGAACGTTGTAAGCTGGAGGCGAGCGCTGCGGTCAGGTGCAACGCACGCGGCTAGGCGGTAGGCTCTGGCGAGTATGGCTCGCGCTCCTGTGAGCCTGTGACTCGACTACACAGTACACAAGTCACACGAGCTGCGAGTTCGGAGTTGCGACCGCTCCATCGTCGAGCAGTGCCGCACCGCGCGCCGACTGGCCCACGCGCACGCGAAATTTGTTTTTTGCGATAAACATTCGCGCTTAAAATCCTTTTTAAAACAAAATCCTTTAATAGTAGAATACCGAGGGCGGTTCTATAAATAACGCTCACCGGTGGACCATCGTGCCGCGGATCGCGAAATCTGTGCAAATATTCTTGTCGTAATCTTAGGATACAGGATTGTTAAGAGCTTTGAACTGAATATGGAGAGTTGAACGCTAGCTGAACGTGTCGGGTGATTCTTAACTATTTTAATATTCATAACCGCCCATAATGTTGTGTTAACACCCGTGGTTTAATGAGTATTTGTGGAAACTTTTCGTGCTACGTTTCGTTAGTGACATAATTATATTTTTTGTATCTACATTTAGATGCCGAGAACTAGTGTATGTGTATAAGATAGTAGTATATTTACAATTTTAATTCAAGTTGGATTTAAAACGTGCACATGAACAATTTATTTTATTTTACACGGCGTTATACCTGGGAATACCTTACGAGGAGACTTCAAATTACAAGTGATAGGTACTTGAACTTATGACCTGCGTGAACTTGATGTTTAACTTCGTATTGTACTGACTAACTACGCACATCTTATATTCTGTATCTTTATGACGTACAAACATACCTATCTCATAGTTAATACTAGTTTTAAACCATTTAGAGCGACTTGCAGCTGTGAGATAAACCTCGATTTAAATTTACGAATGACATGTAGCTTTAGGACTAACTCTAGTATAGTAATAGTGCTGCAAGGCACCCTACAATTCTGGTTAAACTCGGATCTAAATATTAATTAAATGTTACATATGCTCATACTTGTGTATGCAGAAGCGAACCAGAGAACTAGAACACCCATATCTCGCCGAGCTTATTTCTTTGTTTTATAAATTGTAAAAATATTTGGGTAAATAGTTGTTTGTGTTTGCTTGTATGTTTAATCCTATATCCGCGAAGTCGTAAGCAGCGGTGCTCACCCACATTACGCTGATTTATTTTGGTACAATGATGTGGCAGCCGGCGAGTTTATTGCCATATCCGGCATAAATCCTAAGACCGAGCAAACCTATGTGTTCTTCGCATAAACTTTTATTGAAGTAGCACATTTAACAGAATTACAACATAACGCAAAACATAGTATTAACAGATCCATATCTGTGCTATTAACTTTATATCCATTCATTTATTAAAATTAGTCCAAAGTACTTAGTACATTTTTTTTTATAGCAGCGATTGGCAAACGAGCAGATGGGTCACCTGATGGTAAGTGATCTCCACCGCTCATAGACAGCCAAGGCACAAAAATAATCATGGGTGCGGTGCCAACCTAAAAGGAGGGAATGGAAGGGGAGGGAAAAGGGATTGGGAAAGGGAGTAGGGAAATGGGCCACCGGAAATCTCACTCACAGAACGAAACGCGACAGCAAGCTGGCACTTTACGTCGGTTTTCTGTGAGACAGTGGTATCTAACCTGTCGAGCCGGCCGATTCGTGCCATAGACGTTACTGTCTACAGCGTGGCTCTACCACTCAAGAAAATGTTGCTGAAAAGCTTCTAACTAGCAGAAAGCTTTACGACCGACGCGACACCCGTTTAGGAAAACTGTCTTTGTATTTGTATGCCGTACTTTACTTATAAGGTTTTAATTAAATGTGCCTAAATTAAATACATTTCCTTAAGAGCGCATGATACCTCAGCTCAAATTCAAATTTTGCACCCGCTACCTGTCCCTGCTAGAGTGCGCTATCGTACGCTGTCTCGCTCATACACTAATGGCGTCATAGGATGTCAAGCGGTGTTGATAAGACAAACAAGTGACGTAGCGTGGCGGGCCCGCATTTACGACGCATTAGGACAATTTATTTACACAAAACATAAGCTCACGCCTGTACCGCCGAAAGAGTAGGCAGAGGTGCACTAGCGACTAGAACACCCACATTTCGCCGAGCTTAGTTCCGTCCGAGATGCGATAAGGGCCGAACCTATTGCCATATAGCGCTCAAATTATAGACTCTGGGCTGATATTGAAAACATGCAATATCACTTTGCCCGAACCAGGGGTCGAACCCAAGACCTCAGGATGGTAGTCGTACTTAAATACAACTAAACCCCGGAGGTAGAGTTTACACACATAGTAACACACAATCGAGGCACAATTTATTTTAGTACAATTAAAAAACTTTTCAATGGCGTGTCAGCGCTGACGCTGTCTGTCGGGCTTAGAAAGTTATGTTTGAGCCATGGATCATCGAACCATCAGGTAACTTTTCTTACAAGATAACTTTGGTTTAGGTGTCCTCTTAACCAGTCACACAGCCCACCTGTGCTATAAGTTCTCCTTGCTGGAACTTCCGTTGACAAACCTGTAGAGAAACGGATGTCAATGTTCCTCCACTGGATGGGGACAGTTTCTTGTCAGATAGGTTTAAGCGGCTCCTCCAGTGTTTGATGTTTAGCGGTGGTATATAGAGTTAGTCCCAATGTATGTAGAAAACTGAAAGGAGACTACAGAATTCGTAATAATAAACAACTTTTATATTTGCAAAATTGTCAATATACCTGATGTTTCATAGATATTGCCATTCAAAGATTTTATAAATAATCCGTGTACTTAACCAAAATAATTTAGGTGTATTCGTCAGTTCTTTGCGTTTTTTCTATGGAGAAAACTCTTATTTCTTACCCGATGATCCTCACACCCCTACGGACTAAGTCAAGGATGTGGATATTGGGAATTAAATGATTCACTGCCAATACCAGAATTCCAGGGTATATCACAGCTAGTATAACAATGTCGGCGCCGTCACTGCACGTCTTAAACAGCCCAGCATAATTGGCGTGAAATGTCACCTTTAAGGCTTGGAGCCCTATATCTAAGGAAGGGAAAGAAAAGTTACGTACAGCTTTCGAATCCAACAGGAGGGCCAAGGGAAAATACCTATGCAAAATTGGAGGGCGACAGAAAAGCTATCTCGGAAATCGAGCTTTTGGTGACTTGTCATCGCAATGTAAAGCAGTTTCTACTAGCTTAATCTGCAGTCACTGCGTAAACTTGATAACCACAGTAAAATAACACTCATCTTTGAGTTGAACCCTTTGCCTCAAATTTTGTACAATGGTGGAGCCACGCTACTGGACTTTGCACCGGCGCAGCGTGTGTGGTGTACTACATGAATCCATATCAACCTGTATGCGGTCAGGCGAAGCCTGAATCTTGGACATTCGAAAGTCGAGCATGGCTGATCGTATTCCCGTGGTGGTTCTTAAGACGTCCGCGGCTGAGTTAACCCTCGTTCTCAGGAGTTTCCTCAATTTTTCATGTAAGAGTTCCGACTCTGAAAAATTTTTGACATCCATCTATGTTGAAGACTGCGCACACCAATCGGAAATCCTAATAGAGTGACCGGTCGGACCTTTCCAATTATAGTCTCCATCACGTCCTTTTTTTCCAAAACTCATAGCAATTAATTAATACATGGCTCCTGAAGTATTTATAACTCGCCTCATTGATCTATTCACTATTGGTAGCGTATATCGGGTGTGAACTATGAGGTCCTGGAATCTATTTCCAGATCGTGCAGGCGTTTTTGACTTTATGGGTGGGTCATTACACAGGTAGCCCATTGTAAAAACTAAGGCCAAACACCTCTGCAACATGTTTTAACAATGTGTTGCGTCGACTCCATACTGAGGTGGAATAAACGTACGCCTACATAATATCACGCCTGTATCCCATAGGGGTAGGTAGAGACTATAGATTTACACTTCGCCCGATTCTGACATACTACTTTCGCTTCATCTACTATCATGATCTCATTAGAGTCAGTTCAGTTTTTTATCTGTTCTTTAGTCAATATATCATCAATTTGCTCAATATAAGTGCGATGCGGTCGCCCTATACCGACTTTTCCATGCACACTCGTCACTGTTTCGACAATCTCCTATCATCTATCCTCTCAATATGTCTGAACCATCTCAACATCCCTTTCTATTTCTTATCACTACATCTTATTTCACTCGACAGAGATCCAACACCACTTTATTCCACACTCTATCACGCGACACATGCTCCTTCATGCTCTCATTTCCATCACCCTGTGGGCTTAGCCAAGTAGCTTATGCGCTAGTCGAATAGAATAGTAAATATATGGGAATGAGATAAGAGTACGCTATATATAGCGTACTAATAGAATAAATGTATAGGAATGACATAAGAGTCCACCAGTAAGCCCACTGATCTTACTTTCATGCCTGTTCTGTCACACCCAACTTTCACTCTCATTTATAAGTGTGGGCACTAACACTTCTTAATGAAGGGCCAATCGTATCTTTTTAGAGACCTTTCAGCTACTCATAAAGGTGTTCAGCGCTCCATTAACTCTATTACCTGCACATACTTGTCTTTTAATGTCGCTATCATGCTTCCCATCACTTATAAATATACAACCCAGATATACAAAGTCTTTCACTTGTTCTACTCTCTCGTTATCTATCATAATTTTGCACTCTGTTATACTTTCATTTCTTTTAAAAAACATACTTTTCGTCTTACTTACATTAATTTTCTCCTTTCCTTTTAAATGCATCATCCATAATTATTACCATTGTCTGTAATTCGTCCTAGGCGTTCTCCAAGTCTACAAAGGCGCAAAAGACTTTTCGTTCTTAAGCTGAGAATTTTTCCGGAAAGCTTCGTAGGGAGAAGATCTAATCCGCACATCCCATACTCTTTCGAAATCCCGCTTGTACATTCTATAACTTATTATTCGTCTCATACATTATCCATTTCAATCAGAACTTTCGCATATAATTTGCCGACAACACTAAGAACGTACTCTGATAGTCTTACTGTGACTCCTTATCCTTATACAACGGAACAATAAATTTAAAGATGGAATAAAGGCAGGTGAAAAAAAAATATACAGGGTTAGTCGGAAAGTGTGTAGAGAGCCTTGGCCAACATAATGCATCATTATTAAATATTTCTACCGTAGATAGCGTACGTCATTTTAATATTTCTTTCTACCTGCCCATAACCCACTTTCATGAGTGGTCGGTGCAACACCCTATTTCAAGCATATTGCAGAAAGGATTTGGCTAAGATTTTAGTTTAACCAGCTACCTGCCTGACGTCAACCCCCTCCGGAGGATCCAGTCCCGAGCAAATTAAATTAGAAAATTCGCTTTACCCGACCTGGGAATCGAACCCACGACCTCACGGTCCACAGCCCATATATGCTGCCACTAGACCAAGGAGGCCACGAGCGTACCTCATCTTAATAGTAGGACCTTTTTTATTTCATATAAAAAGTAAACTATCTATCCCACGATTACATATCGGCAAAATACGTGCCGCTTACGCAATGCGCGCGCCCCCACACTGTAATTTTAACTAAGATATAGTTACTATGCGTCTTTTAATTATTATTATCTAGGACTTATACAGCACATTGTCACTAGATAATCATCGATTTAGTAACAAAATCATGAAGTTACCACATTAATAGCCACTTAAATAATGATTACAGATTAAACTAATTATTGAAATAAAACAATCTTGGTAGCTTAGATGTTGGTAGCACGCCCCGCGAAACATTTTTCTGTCTGGCTTTATCCCGGCCTTCTGCCAAGGGCCGTCTTCCTACTTAAACGCTTCCACTTCACACGGTGCTGAACGTCCTCCATAGTGAGGCTTGGCTCTCATATCTAGGAAGATATCTCCAGAACGCTTTTTGGGCCGTTCACGACCGTCCACCTACCGGAACAAATGCAACACTTATTTAAAATATAGCCTACAATACAAGTATTTGAATATTATATTTATTATTACAATTTTTATTTTGTTTTATATTTTCATATTATATTTGTTTTTATTCATTATAAATATAATAAATAAATATAAATATAAAATTTATTAGTTCTCAAATGGAAAAATAATCATTTAATAGCAGTAATTTTTGCATCTTTTATAGAACATTCATTTATATCACAACATAACACGACCTTATTATATATATATATGGCCTCATGTATATCTCCATATGCTGGGCAAATGATGTATTGCACTGGACCTGTTGCGTTCTAAAGACGCGTCGTTTTAAAAGTAAGGGGTAAGCGAGCGAGTTAATTACTTCTTTGTGCTGTTTTAGTATTATGTCACATATTATTAAAGATTTTTGTTTCTTAAGATTTCGTACTTATAAAAATTATGTTGAGTTTAATGGTTAATAACACTAATGACGACGAACACTATGCCTCTGCATTATCTGAATCTGGCAATATCAGTGATGAGAGTTGCCATAGTGTTTCTTCGCTTCGTGATAACCTTGAGAGTCAGTTTTCGGACGTATCTAAGAATTTTAATATCGCTCATATTAATGCGAAAACTGCCCCGACTGCCTCGGTGGCATGGTTGTGTTTGGGTACGACTGCCGTCCTGAGGTCTCGGGTTCGATCCCCGGGTCGAACAAAGTGATATTGGATTTTTCCATATCAGCCCGGAGTCTGGAATTTGTGCCCGATATGGCGAAAGGCTCGCCCCCTATCATATCTGGGACGTAACTAAGCTCGACGAAATGCGGGCGTATTAGTTTACTAGTGCGCCTCTATCTAACCCTTCGGGGATACACGCGTGAGCTTATGTTATGTTTATGTTTTATGTTTATGTAATGCAAAAAGTATTCCGGCCCATTTATCCGATATGTCGGCATGCCTAGACCATAAAAACCTTTACTTTACACCTCCGCTTATCTGCTGATCCTTTAACCCCTTCAGAAGGTTATCTGGAAGAGATCGCTTCAAGCGATAAGACAGCCTATTGTAACATTTTATAATTTAAAGTTCTGTTTGTACTGTTTACTTAATCCTTACTATGGTGTTAAAGAGTTATCTATCTATCTAATCGTTCACGAATGACAATAACTATGAAAGTATTAGGTATATTGTAATTTTTACTGATATACAAGAATATCTTGTTCATTATTATGAGTATCTGTAGTATCCTTTCAGTTTCTTACAAATATTACGACAAACTTTGTATATTATACGAAATCAAAGTTAACAGGAATACACCGTGTGGCACCAACATAACTTAAATTTCGTCGCAAAAATATAATTATGCGGTAATATGCACGGGCCAACCTAGATGTACATAAACTTCAGTAAGTATACGGCGTGACGTCAAATCGCGCGTTTGTCGACAAAAGTATTAAACCGCTAATATCAACTATTTAAGGTTGCTCCGAACGTACATTATGTGCAAAAATTTAGAAAACTGAAAAATCAATCCTATGGTTATTCTATTTATTCGTCTTATTTTTTGTACAAGCCCTTGCAACATTAAAAGGTACATATATATATATATATATATATATATATATATATATATATATATATATATATATATATATATATATATATATATATATATATATATATATATATATATATATATATATATATATATATATATATATATATATATATATATATATATATATGTACCTTATATATATCATCATTATAATCACCTACAATACGTTATTTAATTGATGAAGTATCCCAGATAAATAAATTATATTTATTTATATATATATATAATATATATATATAGGGGACGATTGAGTGTCGGTAGGTCAGCGTCAATCATTATGTAAAAAGCTTAAATTACACTATATTTTTTTAATGGAAGACCCAAGCTGTTGACAGTTACGTCTAAAACATGAATGGGCCGGCTCGACCTGTTGGATACCACTGTCTCACAGAAAACCGATGTGAAATGGCAGCACGCTGTTGCATATCGTACGGTGAGTTATATTTCCGGTGGTCCAATTCCAATCTCTTTATAAATCCCTTTTCCCCTCCTTTTAGGTTAGCAATATACCCATGATATTTTTTGTCATGGGTGTCTCTATCTATGGGCGGTGGAGATGACTTACCCTGACCCACGAGCAATCGTGTTACTGCTATATAAATACTTTATATTTAAATTTTTAATATACATATACCTAATAATTTTAGGTAGGATTTAAAAATAAAACTTTGTTTGGCAATATCTGTGAAAGTATTAAGTATATTGAAAAAATTGCAAAAATAAAAGTTGTTTATTATTACGAATACAGTATCCTTTCAGCTTCATACATAATAATTTATGTTCTAACTCACCGTGTGTAATAGTAGAGGGCCCGTGACATTTGCTATACTTACGCCGCTGACACGCGACTGGATTTCTAATCTACTAAATATTCAGGTAAATGGAAACCTAGAAAATACTGACTTATTTATTAGAATATTCTCGTTATCATCATTATAATCACCTACAATACGTTATTTAATTGATGAAGTATCCCAGATAAATAAATTATATTTATTTATATTGCTGACAGCAAGCGACACAACCTCCCCGTCTGACAGCCGAAGCGGGAATGTGTGCGGGCCGGGCGGCAGGGCGGTCTTGACTAAAACGGTGCGCAAAACGCGGAAATTTAGATAATTGGATCTTACAATAAAAAGACAAATTATTTTCAAAATCCAAAACACATAACCTATGCGTATTATTTAACTAAGTTACTATACAAAATTTTACGATCTTATTTGAAGTATGTAATGAGTAATCCGGGATATTAATTCGGTTTAGAGGTAACTTTGCAATTTTTTTCTATCGAGAAAATTTTAAGGAATCGTGTTTTCGCTACACATGTTCACTCACATAAGCCCTCAACTTTATCATATATTTATTACAAAGTAAAAGCTGCAGTATTGTTGATTTTATCCGGGTTCAAAATAAGCCATTTGAGGTAGTATAGGCCCTTAACTGCTATTAAAGTATTGAATAAATGAATTTAGGTATTTATCAAGCGTCGTTAAGGTCGCGTTCAAATATGTTATCGGTTTGATAAATATTTCTTTGTATGCTACACATAAATAGGCTCAAGTATTAGATATATTTATAGCTATCGTCATATAAATAAGTAATATTATTTATCTTCGGAGTAGACAATTGAAATTAAGATATATTTGTATTATTTAAGAAATCGTCTTTGGGATCGCAAGGAGTGCTCGAGTATTACGATTCAATTTAATATCGAGATTTGATGCCAATAAGTCGCCTCCTTGGTCTAGTGGCAGCATATATAGGCTGTGGACGGGGAGGTCCTGGGTTCGATTTGCAGGCCGGGCAAAGCGAATTTTCTAATTTAATTTATCCGGCTCTGGATCCCTCAGAGGGCGTTCCCGTCAGGCAGGCAGCCGGTTGTAAAACCTAAGCCAAATCCTTTGTGCAACATGCTTGACAAAGCATGTTGCGCCGACTCCACATTAAGGTGGGATAAGGGCAGGTAGAAAGAAAGAAAGATTTGATGCCAACAAAAATTTGAATATGCACTCGCTAAAATCAATGTTCAAGGTGACAGCGATTTATTATCACATAAAAATAGTATGCGATACGGCTGCCAATGACGATTGTGATAACACTGTTGTGTTTTCAGCGATAAACTCTAGTTCTTGAGTCACGTATGCCATTGCCGAACTGTGAGTCTGGAACTAACACTCCACTGTGTAATATTTACATCGCGTTACATATCATCGACAATAACACTTGCATTTCTAAGAACTAAATGTGGGATACAGTGGCGTCTGTCAGTAACAGTGTCGCGTCACATGTTTATTAAGATGAAGATACTTCGTTACGCGGTCAGTTGAACAATGTGTGCAGTGTAGTGCTAATGAGGTCTAACTGAGGTACTCTTGAGCTAACATTGTGCGGGAGACAAACTTTTAATTGGTGTATGTAGTGTGTAGTGTAAAGTGGACTTTCTTAAGTGTAAACGTTAATATGCATCACAACGGAAGAATAGGAACCCCATCCAGCAACTATGATCTGAGGGTAAATATCATTAATATTTTTTCTTTTTTTCTCCCTGCCCTTATGCCACCTTAATGTGGGGTCGGCGCAACACACTATTTGAGGTATGTTGCACAAAGGATTTGGCTTAGTTTTTACAACCGGCTCCTTGTTTGACGTCAACCCCCTCTGATGGATCCAGTCCTGGGCAAATTTAATTAGAAAATACGCTTTGCCCAACCTGGGAATCGAACCCAGAACCTCCAGGTCCAATATGCTGCCACTAGACCAAGGAGGTGACTCACATTTTTTAATAATGTAAAATTTTTAATAAAAGTTCTGTCTGTCTTGACTGCCTCGGTCCTGAGGTCCCGCTTCGATTCCGGGTCGGGTGAAGTGGTATTGGTGTTTTTTCAATTCACTATCAGCCGGGCGTCTGTAATTTGTGTCCGATATAGCGATAGGCTCTCTCCCCTACCACATCTGGGACGGAAATGAGCTTGGCGAAATGTGGGAGTTTTAGTTTGCTAATCCACCTCAGCCTACCTCTTCGTAAACATGTATGAGATTATAGTTCTTAATTATGTACGTATCTATAATATTCCATAATGGTGTGTTCATTTCGAAATTTTTCTAAATCGTTAGTGTTTATGTACATACGTGTATATAGCGGTCACTGCTCACTATTCACTATTATAATAAATTAGTAAAGATTTGATAAAGGATTCTATTTGTTAGCGAAATTGGAAACTTCTGAACAAACCGCAAATTAATTAGAAAATGGTTTTCGGGTATAAGATAAATTATTACTACTATTTTATTGTTAAATTGATCCAGTCGCATATATTTCTTTAGGTAACTAGGTAGGTATATTATAGATATTATAGTCTTACATTTTCCATCATGTACATCATGTACTTCTTTCAAAGACTATGAATTTGTTATATTCGTACTGTTTTTATTGAACTGCATGTTAAATTTCTTCGGTGAGATTGCTTGTTTTAAAATAGCTTACAATCTCTAATAGGTGGAAATAACGCCGCGCCCATAGCACGACAATGGTTTTGATCTGTAAATCTACTCCTGAGGCTCTGCGGGGCGCCCGGTTCATACCGGCGTTTCTGAGGTAATAATGTCAGCCAAATCTTATGACTTTATACACAGCGGTACTAATAATTATCGCAACTTATAGTTTCTATTAATAATCACTGCCTTTCGAAATGACCGTGCTTATGGCAGGTAAATCATAATTTGCCGTGGATAGACTCTTAATGGACTCAGCTCCAGTTTGTGAGCTAAGATTTAATTACATACCATTATTGTATTCAGTACATAGTGGCTTAATGACACAGCAAACATACGAGCTCAAACAACTCGTATATAACATATAGAGCCTTACTTATAAAAACATTTTGGCTAAGTAAATGGTTAAGAATTGACACTTTTTCCTTGTTCTATTATTCCTTTCTCCTTGTTCCTATTCCTAACCATTTGATCAACTAAAATGTTTTTATAAGTGAGGCCCAGTAACTTCCCCCTTCACCAAGGTAAGAAAACACGTATAACTACCGCATCAACGAGAGCTCTGCGATATGATAGAGGGTTCGTTTATAGTCTTTCAATCCTGACCAACATCTTTCACTGGACTCCCCGGTCCACAGCTCATGTTATATGCTTTCACTTGACCAAGAGGCAAGAAGATGACCAATCCCGGTCATAAAGAGTGATTTTTAACCGACTTCAAAAAAGGAGGTTAACAGTTCGACCCGTATGTATGTAATATTGTTAGAATTGCATGATATTCGCACATGTTAGCCTGTATGGGCTTCTGAACAGATGTGCCAAATTTCATAGGTTTACGTATGTATGTATGTATTATATATGTATGTTTGTCCACGTATATCTCAAAAACTGAAAATCTGATTGGGTTGAATTTTTCTTATTGAATTAGGTATCTACCACCTTAGGGAATAGTGTAAGTTTTATTAAAATTTTCAAGATATGGTCTTAAATGTGCGAAAATGCTGAAGTTAGTTTTAAGTTTTTATTAAACTTTAATTTCCAATTTAAAGTAATTTTCAACATTTTGTGTCTTGGATGTCTATGGGCGGTGGAGATCACTTACCATCAGGTGACTCATCTGCTCGTTTTGGTTGTTCTGCTATAAAAATGAATTGCAATAAAAGTTATGTGTTATGTACGAGTTCGAGAAATGAACTCAAAAGCCCACAGTTGCTAAGCTCAAGTAGTCTGCCGCAAGATCGACGAGGCGATCATAACTATTTGAATTACACATATTTCTTCGTATTTGTATCGGACCGGATGCGCAACAATTTGTACCAACTAACAAGGTACTAATGTTACATCCGGTTCATTAAACTTAATGAATTTAATAACCAATAATATTATTCGTGGTTCAAAAACAAGCCATCTATTGCAACTAGTACTGTTTGGTACAAAGTTGGTTTTGCTGTTGGGCTACGTTCGCAAAGTAGAGATCGATGTGTGACAAGCACATAAAATCGTTGTTTTTATTTATTTATATTAGTCTAATCAAATATAAATATGTATGTGCTTCACAAATAAACTATTTCTTGCTTTCTTATTGAAGCCCAAATAAATAATCAGTAATCACTATTAAAGTTATCTAAAACCAGCGAGTTTAGACAAGTGGCATATGCGCTAGTCGAATAGAATAAATGTATGGGAATTACATAAGAGTACGCTATATGCGGCTACGTACTATGTATGACTATTAGTCAAAAATATGTATTTTTTATTAGATAATAATTTGAGGCCGGACATGTCCACAATTCAAAACGAGTGTTTACGCCCGAATGGGCAAACGCTGCTCAACTTTAACGGCTTCTTATATTGATTTTCGCCATACAATTTTGACAGATAAGGCGGCCTTAAATGACATAAGGCCACCTTAAGTGTATGAACGTTCGGTGGTAAGAAAAAATAAAAATAAACTAAACATAAATATGAAATATAAACTTACAGAAAATGACAGAAATGACTTTTCCATACGAATTTCATTGAGTTAGCGACCGTTATAAATGTTCATATAGGTTTAGTGAATACGGGCCCTGGTGGTCATTATCAAAAGTAAAACATGTTTATTACAACTGAAGTCATTATAGTAGGGGAGCCCACGATGCTAAATGGGGATTTACTCGAGCGTCGTAGAGACCTATTGGGATGCAAAGCTTAGATGATATGAAGAAAAAAATGTTATATGATATATACCTTTACATCGGTGGGGGAAGCGGCTATAGATTTTTAAATATGTAAAAAAAAACTGTTGCATGGACATCCTCGAGCGCGTCAGATATTGATAGCATCAATGCCCTACGTATTTTTAATAATGTACGTATGTTAATTTGATCGTTTGCATGATGCGAGTGGTTGTATTTAAGGGTTGAAAATGAAAAAAAAAAAAAAAATTATCGAGCGCGTCAGATTTTCTAACGGAGTGTTAAGTGCACCAAAAAAAGCTCTCATTCACTAATCTGACGATTTCGATGGGACGCAAACTCGCGGCCTTTTTCATAATGTGCAAAAAAAATTCGCCATTTTGAAATACTCAAGCGCGTCAGAATAAGATATATATGGTTCATCTTTATGTTCTAAACGTACTGTCTCATAATCTGACGATTATCTAGAGGGATTGGCCTGATCTGCCAAAAAAAAATAGTAAAACGGTTCACCTTAAAGGCCATCCCTGCAACTTCCCGCTAATTCCATTCTTGGGCTCTTAAAATTGTACTTATGACATTTTTGAGCTCAAAATATAATTTATGTGATATTTTGAGCTCGCTGAGTTCAAAGAAATAATGTTTCTATGCATTTGAGCTCTCCCAGCTCGAAAGTCTGATAGAAGTTTCATAGAACACTATTTTTGGAATTTTCAAACCGCAATAACTTTTGAATGGATCAACCGATTTTCACGCGGTTGGCGGCATTCGACGCAGTTTTATCATCCTCATAAGTAATTTTAATTGATCGAACCACAAATTTCGGAGTAATCCCGAAAAAACACTTTTTCGGGTTTCTTTCGTTCACGATATCTCTCGAACGAATTAACCGCTTTTGACCAGCTTGGTGGCGATCGACGTGGTTTTTCAAGCTCAAAGGCGGATTAGTTTTTGAAGTTGATCGATAAAGCCGGTTAAAAGTTATTCCAAAAAAAACCACTTTAAAAAAAAATGTTTTTTATTTTTTTAAATCATTGAACTTAATTAATTGAAAAGCTCAGGAAGCAGAAACCAGAGTGGGGACGGAGTGAGAGAGTAATAGATAGAGAAAGAGTGAGAGAGGAATAGAAGCGCGGAGAAAGAAATGTAGGCATCACGCAACTGCACGCATTTAACTTTATCGACGAATTTTTGTTATTTCGGCTTGAGGAAATCGTCAGATTATATATTTTTCATTATTCTTGAATTATTTCCTTCAAAATAAAAAAAAATTTAGCTACGCTCGAGAATGTCGAGATGACGTTTTTTTTTACAACTTTGTTGCCCTCCCCTTTTTTTACGTCACTCTCAAATTGTCAGATTAGTGGAATATACACTTTTTAGGATGTAATTAACTCACCCTACCTTAATCTGACGCGCTCGAGAATTTCTGATGGTCAATTTTTTTTTACTAATCTGATCCTGTATCCTTCACGGGCGGCCTTATATATGGGCCTCATGTTTTGTGGAGGTACTTAACCGGGTACAAGGTATCCCCCTGTATATTAATCTGTCGCGCTTTAGTAAATCCCGAAATCCCCGCTTGGGCTCCCCTACTATTATTTCATTGTTGAAGCAATGTAAAGCACCGTGTAGACAGAACAACTTTGTCGCACGAAAAACGTGATACGAGAGAGGCGACAAAGTAACAGGTAGTAATAATATCAATATACCTATGTATTTACTATCTCTGCTGGTAGAAGGCTTCTCTACTCATGTTAACACATATTTCGATAGGCAAGTTATTATAGACGTGTTTGTAAGTAATTGATATTTGATAAAAAATACGTCTCATCTGGTTATCAGATAAGTGAAGATCGATGTACCACGGTCTCTTAGACCATAAGGAAAAGAGCAGATCTCTTTGAGAGTTGCGGTCAATTGACCGAAACTTAGTGGACAAATTCTATACCGACCAGCCTGTCCAGTAGTATACATAGCAGTCTTTGGGAACAGGCGGTAATGTTGACTGTATGAACCGGAAACGAGCGTTCATAACATTCGTATTGGTGCTCGATACTCATTGCTCGAACTAGCGCTGCGTGATATTGGCAGCTCGTAACGATGCCGTGTTTTCATTAAAACCATCTCTTCCGATATATCTACGTATGTTGTATGTATAGTAAAATGTATATGCGGCACTAAGCCATCTACGAGACGGGCTAAAACTACATATTATCTGATATCCTTATATCTACTGATTTCTTAAGTTTACTCGAATATTATACATTGAAATAAAACTATTTTTACGGATTCTATCACGATTAGGTTTTAATTATTATTCCCGACCTTTCGAAGGTTTTGCAGTCTTCGTTGTCACGGGTGAGTCTGACCCGTAGTATACCGACCGATAGTTTTATTTCAATCCTTATATCTGATAATTATGTATCTGTACTAGATTTTATTCATTTTTCTTCTTCTTCCATTTATCTTCCTTACCCTACCCCTTCATATATCCAATATGGAGTCGGCGCAACACTTTATTTCAAGTATGTTGGAAATAAGATTCGACTTCAGTTTTTACAATCCGTTGGATCAACCATTTTTGGGGGATTTTGTACCGGGTGAATCGTATTAGCAAAATGCTTTGACCGACCTGGGATTTGAACCTAGGACTTACCTACCGATTCCAAGTCCCGACCAATTAACGCTGCCATTAAACCAAGAATGCGTCAGTAATAATAAAATAGGTACATAAATTCCTCCAGTCATATTGACAATTTAACTGTATGCCTAAAGTTCCTAATTACCACTACGTACGAAATTTAAATTGCAATTATTTTGAATTTTTCATTTCATCATCATCAGCCATAGGACGTCCACTGCTGAACATAGGCCTTCCCAAAGATTTTCAATTTATTTACGAGACTTTAATTTTTGTCAATATTATAGTCTATATCAGTCCTGTAGCTATAACTTTGTCCAACACTCTCTATATCTCTGTACAAGTTCCCTAAAATGGTTAAACGTTAAACATCTCAGCCTGTCGACATTGCAGCTTCACGTAACAGATTCCAAGAAGATCAATGTGAGATTTTCCAGCAACAGTAGTTCTGTTCGATGTCTTACTGGTATCGGTGGAAGCTGGTTACCGATACAGGAAACGTACCAAGTTACACTATAATGCAACGTTGTCTTGTCTTGTGGTACGGCGAACTGACAAATTAAATAATTTCGCTAGCATAATCTAAGGCTAGTACCCTACCAAACCCACCCTGAAACTTAGCTCCTACTAATGTATAACAACAAAATGCCACTTTGGGCGACTTGCAGGGCTATTTCTAATCTAGAGTTACACCTTATTTCGATTTATTCCATAGGTCACTCCTATCTTTAAATCAAGAATTAGGTTAAATTAAGATTTACCGCGGAGATGCAAGTGGCCCTTATTCACTAATCGAATCTTTAAAACTACACTTTTTAGGATATGCATTTTAAAAGTGGGATTAGTTTGGAGTGGGTACTGGACAATGAGATAAACCGATTATTAGTCAAACGAAGCTGCAGAGAGGCTGTTGTTAATTATTGATTAGTTAGATATAATATTAATTCGTAAGTATTCGTTATATTAACTGAGAATCGAATCACACTTTAAGAAATAGCTGAATTTATACGTCTCTACCGTACCGGCAAGCGCAGCGTAGGACGTCCACCTACAAGGTGGACCGACGACCTGATAAAGGTCGCAGGAAGTCGCTGGATGCAGGCAGCTTCCAAAAATAATATATCTTTGGGGGAGGCCTGTGTTCAGCAGTGGATGTCCTATGGCTGATGATGATGATGATGATACGTCTCTATGACTGTAGGGTAGAGATTGATTAAAGCAAAATTCTTAGCTTCAAATCATATAACACTATATTTTTTTTTAGAAAGCCATATTATTAGGTCACATTCCGATCTAAAGTGGAATATAGGTCTACAATATCACTTACAGCGAAGTGTTAAGTGGCACTCAAGACTGGTGCCCTAATTTATTAATTAATACATTATACGAATTGCTGCCAACTGCATAAAGATTGTATTCATATCTTTATTGCAACTGTATTTAATGCTTTAAGGGCTTTGCCTATTGTATTTAACATAACATAACATAAGCTCACGCCTATATCCCCGAAGGGGTAGGCAGAGGCACACTAGCGAACTAGAACACCCACATTTCGCCGAGCTTAGTTCCGTCCCAGATGTGATAGGGGCCGAGCCTATCGCCATATCGGGCACAAATCCCAGACTCCGGGCTGATATGGAAAAATCCAATATCACTATGCCCGACCCGGGGATCGAACTCTAAACCTCAGAATCGTAGTCGTACCGAAATACCACCACGCCACCGAGGCAGTCATTACCTATTGTATTTATGTAAGTAAAACCGGAATTAAATATATTGTGTTGACAGACCACGTGGTTCATGACCTATATGGCAAAATTCATCTTAGTTCAGCTATAATGGTATGATTGTTTAACAAACATACAAATTCATAAACCAAACTACAAACGCAAGAACATCCAAACTTGTTATAATACTAACAGATTAGCGTTCAAGGCAGTGCATCGTCAATCATAGGAACTCGTCGACTGATGAGATTAATACCACTTCCGAGGGTACGGTCGATATTTTAAATGTCACCCAGTTTCCGGGTGCGTTGCCTTCTCCCGGGAGATTACGGAGCCGACCGGTCTAGGTAGCCGAGTGCTGTCTACGTCACATAACTTCGGAATGTACGTTATTATGCTATCTACAAAGGTAATATGGTAGAACATTACATGTTCTATACTATACTATACTATTACATGTTCTAGGTAATATGGTAGAACACAACAACAACAGATTGCATCTGTGGCGTGGTTGTATTGCGTGCGCGGTACGACTATCGTCCTGAGGTCTCGGGTTCGATCCCCGAGTCGGGCAAAGGATATGGAATTTTTCAGTATCAGCCCGATGTCTGGAATATGTGCCTGATATGGCGATAGGCTCACCCCTTTCAAATCTGGGACGGAACTAACCACGGCAAAATGTGTGTGATTTAGTTCGCTAGTGCGCCTCTGCCTACCCCTTTGAGGATACGGGCGTGTGCTTATGTATGTGTGGTAAAGCAAACAAGCCTCTTATAATGTTTAGACAGATCTAAAAATGGTACACTCACAGTTCGTAAGCTTTCTTCCGACCCATAATCACAATGCCATCCTGAAAAGCTCTTGTGGATTACCTATATGAGGTAAATGCCTTTTAAGCCTAGAAGTTTTCAAAGGTTTTAAGTGCGCTGTCACTAGATCTATAAATTAATAGCATGCTTAATATAATTCTATATAACGCAATACAAAAATGACGTAATAGTAGGGGAGCCCACGATGCTAAATGGGGATTTACTCGAGCGTCGTAGAGACCTATTGGGATGCAAAGCTTAGATGATATGAAGAAAAAAATGTTATATGATATATACCTTTACATCGGTGGGGGAAGCGGCTATAGATTTTTAAATATGTAAAAAAAAACTGTTGCATGGACATCCTCGAGCGCGTCAGATATTGATAGCATCAATGCCCTACGTATTTTTAATAATGTACGTATGTTAATCTGATCGTTTGCATGATGCGAGTGGTTGTATTTAAGGGTTGAAAATGAAAAAAAAAAAAAAATTATCGAGCGCGTCAGATTTTCTAACGGAGTATTAAGTGCACCAAAAAAAAGCTCTCATTCACTAATCTGACGATTTCGATGGGACGCAAACTCGCGGCCATTTTCATAATGTGCAAAAAAAATTCGCCATTTTGAAATACTCAAGCGCGTCAGATTAAGATATATATGGTTCATCTTTATGTTCTAAACGTACTGTCTCATAATCTGACGATTATCTAGAGGGATTGGCCTGATCTGACAAAAAAAAATTAGAAAAACGGTTCACCTTAAAGGCCATCCCTGCAACTTCCCGCTAATTCCATTCTTGGGCTCTTAAAATTGTACTTATGAATTTTTGAGCTCAAAATATAATTTATGTGATATTTTGAGCTCGCTGAGTTCAAAGAAATAGAAATTTCATAGAACACTATTTTTGGAATTTTCAAACCGCAATAACTTTTGAATGGATCAACCGATTTTCACGCGGTTGGCGGCATTCGACGCAGTTTTATCATCCTCATAAGTAATTTTGCAATTTTAATTGATCGAACCACAAATTTCGGAGTAATCCCGAAAAAACCCTTTTTCGGGTTTCTTTCGTTCACGATATCTCTCGAACGAATCAACCGCTTTTGACCAGCTAGGTGGCGATTGACGTGGTTTTTCAAGCTCAAAGGCGGATTCGTTTTTGAAGTTGATCGATAAAGCCGGTTAAAAGTTATTCCAAAAAAACCACTTTAAAAATATATTTTTTTTTTTTAAGTCATTGAACTTAATTAATTGAAAAGCTCAGGAAGCAGAAACCAGAGTGGGGACGGAGTGAGAGAGTAATAGATAGAGAAAGAGTGAGAGAGGAATAGAAGCGCGGAGAAAGAAATGTAGGCATCACGCAACTGCACGCATTTAACTTTATCGACGAATTTTTATTATTTCGGCTTGCGGAAATCGTCAGATTATATATTTTTCATTATTCTTGAATTATTTCCTTCAAAATAAAAAAAAATTTAGCTACGCTCGAGAATGTCGAGATGACGTTTTTTTTTTACAACTTTGTTGCCCTCCCCTTTTTTTACGTCACTCTCAAATTGTCAGATTAGTGGAATATACACTTTTTAGGATGTAATTAACACACCCTACCTTAATCTGACGCGCTCGAGAATTTCTGATGGTCAATTTTTTTTTACTAATCTGATCCTGTATCCTTCACGGGCGGCCTTATATATGGGCCTCATGTTTTGTGGAGGTCCTTAACCGGGTACAAGGTATCCCCCTGTATATTAATCTGACGCGCTTTAGTAAATCCCGAAATCCCCGCTTGGGCTCCCCTACTATAAAATGTGTTGATATATTGACAAAAACTTATTTAATAACTACGCAGGTAAAAAAAAGTGAACTACCTTGAACTACCTGAATCGGTTTCATAGTCAGGGTTTAAAAGTAACTACCTACTTCAAATATGTACACATAACATAATTCATACGATTTAATTATTGCGTATAAATCATAGATACTTAACGCATTTATTACAATCAAATTCATAAAATATATACATGCCATGTAATTCTTGTTTTACACTTGGATATTTTGTCGATATTTTATCGACTACAGGTCATAACTCATGATTAAAGAGTCTCGAGATCCAACAATGCAAGGTCGTTTCGGTTGCTTGCGGAATTCGGCGAGTCATGAGGCCGAGGCAAGAATTCGGGACCGTAAGTTGTATTCTCAAAAGCTGCTTTCATAAAGATGAAATTCAGAAAAAGAGATACGAGACATATTTTCGAGATAAATTCAAAGATCGTCGGGACACGCACACTTATTTATATCTGCCGGTGTAGTTTACGGCCGTCTGTGGTATTCGTTCATTGTGTTGGTCTGTTTGCATGATTGCGGAACCCTGTTTATGGACGGTCAACCACACCAAATAGTTACATTGTTAGGATTCTAACTATAACAGGCTACAATACGCTGAATTCTCAACTGAGCAAAAAAGTCACTTTCTTTTACTGTCAGGTTCATTACACTGTAATGGTCTTGAACTTATCTATTTTATAGAATCTCAGCATTCTGCTACAAAATAGTTACGTATTTACGGTTGATTTAGTTTCATGGATATAAAATAATATTCGGCGAAATGTGGGCGTTCTAGTTTGCTAGTGCGCCTACCCCTTCGGGGATACAGACGTGAGCTTATTTATGTAAGTATTTAAGCTCTACTTTATCAAAATAATACTATTAAAACATATACTAGGTTTGGCTCGTAGGTCGATCTGTACCTTTATTGTCATATTATCAAGGCGAAAATGGTTTTAGTTTGCTCTTAATTTATTAATCGCTAAAATGAAAATAGTATTATGTTACTCTTCTGACCGTAACATCTCTATGCAAAAAAGCATATCGGTTGTTGGTGGTTTGTTTCGAAAAAACATGTGCAGGAGACGCGACTTAAGAATTATATTCAGTGAGTCGTCTAGATACTTAGGCTGAGATCTATAGAGCGGACTTCGACTAAGTCTGAGTCCAAGTTTTTGAAGTGATAGAGCCACGCTGTAGACAGTAACGTCTATAGAACGAATGGGCCGGCTCGACCGGTTAGATACCACTGTCTCACAGAAAACTGACGTAAAGTGGCAGCTTGCTGTCGCGTTTCGTTCGGTGAGTGAGATTTCCGGTGGCCCATTTCCCCACTCCCTTTCCCAATCCCGTTCCCCTCCCCTTCCATTCCCTCCTTTTAGGTTGACAACTCACCCACGATTCTTTTTGTGTCTTGGGTGTCTATGGGCGGTGGAGATCACTTACCATCAGCTGACCCAACTGCTCGTATGCCAATCTCTGCTATAAAAAAAAAAATCTAACTCAGTGAGGATTTAGGATTTTTAAATCGAACTTCGACTTAGTCGTAGACATTTTTTTACAAGAAAAACAGACTGACCGACGGACTAAGCAAAGATTTTCTTCTAAAAAATGACTTGGACTAAGTCAAAGTTCAATTTAAAATTCCAAATCCTCACTGAGTTGTTTTTTTGACTCAGACTTAGTGGAAGTTCGCTCTATAGATCTCAGCCTTAATTAAGTCTAACTGAGGTATTGCTTTCTCTATAGCTGATTATCTTTACAAACACTCTCCTCGATGCGAGTTTCTGTTTGAGTCAAATGTAAATAACAGTATATTGCGCATCGGCATTATTTGTATTGCCAATTAAGGGCAACACTATTTGTATGTATGTGCGTATTTGTTAACCGATTTTATAATACGACTAGTTCTTAATTTAACAGTTTTATATACATACATATGTTAGGCGGTTCCTTCGTTATTCGTTGACTTATTGTTTTTTTTCTTTTTTATTTAAGGAACTTACCTCTATTGATGAAACGTCATTCTGTTTGTTGTTCTTAGCCCTATAAATACAGGCGTGAACTTGTGTTATGTTATGTTCAATTTAAATTATAAGACTTTTTTCTCGTAGTTACACTTGTGATGCATTTAGCGTTTTTAAATATTATTTAATATTAAATATAATTTGTTATCGCCTCTTTGGTCTAGTGGCAGTGCATATGGACTGTGGACCGGAAGGTCTCAGGTCCGATTCCCAGGTCGGGCGTGGTGGTTTTCTAACACTAATTTATCGGGACTGGATCCTCAGGTGGGGGTTGACTGCAGGCATGTAGACGGTCTTAAAAACTAAGCCAAGTCCTTTCTGCAACATGCTTGAAAAT
Organism: Clanis bilineata; assembly: GCA_036417725.1. Classification (NCBI taxonomy): domain Eukaryota; kingdom Metazoa; phylum Arthropoda; class Insecta; order Lepidoptera; family Sphingidae; genus Clanis; species Clanis bilineata. The sequence goes on from CM071140.1 coordinate 10,393,055, forward strand.
GTGTGCATAGAAAAATTTAACAGCTTAATTTGGGAAATCGTTACTCAGGTTTCATTTTTTAGATCAAGAGTTGTTGTTTGTTTGCGTGGTTAGTTGATGGTGGTTTAAATTGCAATAACTATTCTAAAGTGGTACAAAAACATCAATAAACTCCGAGTGAGCCGGAACTCGCAGTCAATCACACTTTGGAGTGCAAATGCCCCACGGAACACGCCAATTTTGAAACGGCAACTCGCTATATGTAACTAACTAAGGTCATTCAATACCTTATACGTTATGGCAAACTGAACAAATTCTTTATCATATTGCAATTTGTAAATCATTAGTAAAATAATTTTTAATTGATTTGACTCTATTGTTGGCTATAATTCGGGCGTGTAATGCTAATAAGATCACGTATGAATTTATTTGCAGCAACTTGAATGCGCACTTTGTAATGTAAAATAAAGTTTGGGTTCATACATAAATTTACGAAACCGTGATCTTTAAATTAGATAACTCACGAAATCTCAATTAACTTGAATTGTTCATATAATATGAAAGGGACATTTGACAAATATTTTAGCAAGAAATCGGACGCTTAACAAAATGTGTGTTTAATTAATGTAATTATGTTGAAGTTTCGAAACACATAATGCGTCGGCTTGATGATCTTCATAAAACATTAAGCGAAGCACTAGAGCGAAACAAATGTAAGTAATAACAATAACATAATGACAAAAGAATTACAATTAGGTATGTACATTGGCTATTATATTGTACTCAGTACTGTATCTCTACTTTGATGTAAAATATTCTCATGGTCTATTCTAGAACACACACATAAGCACTTTAATGTTCCCACGAAATAAAATTGAATGTAAATTGTAACAATTTACTGAACTACCTAACAAACTTTACCCGTGTTGTTTGTAGCGTAGTTAATATTAATACGGTCTCTAGTATGCTTGTTTCTTTTGTATATAAATATTATCGAGTGAAGTGAATGTAAGAAAGTGTCAGTTTTATATCTCGTACACCTCAATTCGTTGGACAGGCGATGTCTCTCGCCGGATTGAGATGTTCGTGTGATCTTGTCGGCCACTTCATGCAAACTTAAACGGTTATTTAATTTCATGCATTTTCTTTTTAAAATTGTGCTGCAAACATGTTCCCTTTCGGCGTACACCTTGTACGGTTACTTTTAAATTAACTTTTGATGACGAATAAGGATCTCCATCACTTGTCATAATAATTGTACATTTGGTAGCAAAATATGCTTCTTGTGATTTCCTTGTGATGTCTTGATTCGAAAAGTTGTCTTGTAATTTAAAATTTAAACTATTTATTACAAAATATATAAATTTATAATATTTATATGCGGTCACGATCCTCAGCATTGAGGGAATGACTGGATGGATTACAAAATAAATAAGATTGCTAACCTTCGATGTCACTAATAATTAATTAAATTAATTAAGAAAAATAGTTCCTCCTCCAAATCCCAAGTTCAAAAGAAAATGAATATGTTATAAGGTAAAATATGTTAACTTTTACTGTTACTTTTAATATGCTTAATTCCTAAATAATAAGTAATACTCACCCAGAAGTTACCGGCATGCATCCTATAACATCATTGTTTCGCAATTGATCTGTCAGCCTCGCTTAAGAATTCCACTTTGAATCAAGACCACACAGGATCGCGAAATTACAACATGATAATAAATTGCAGCACCGCCGTGTGCAGGCTAACGGAATGCTGTATTCTTCATCTCCAACACGCAATTTGAACATTACGAAAACACAAAGTTAAGGTTTATTTATATCTCACTCACTTTTGTACTAAATTCTTCCTAACCTGTTCTAACTTTGTTCCGACACATCTTCCGGATAAGTTTGGGATCTTTGAACAATCATTCGTCAGCGATTCTAATCTTGAACGAGCCATGCTTTCCAGACCATCTGAATGCTTCGAATCAAAATAAACTATGCATTATAACTTCGCCATTTCCTAATCGACCTAATAAACAGTGGTAAGTGAGGTTCTGGAGTCGATCAACCAACGCGAATGGGGCCGATTGCCGTCTCCACCGGCTTGGGAGTGGTGCTATTAGGTTATTTTTACGGCAATGCGGCATGTGAAGTGGCCAACACATGTCTTGTGTAGACTTGATGCATTTTCCCTTCACCGGTTATTTAATTGCTGTTCAAAGAACAAGTGATTTAATGTTTGATGGTCGGTTTATTTACTAAGTATATATAGCAATCTGGATATAAGTACGTCTGGATTTAGCTTATCTTCTGCTCTTTCTTTCTGCCTGTCCTTATCCCACCTTAATGTGGGGTCGGCGCAATACACTTTTTCAAGCATGTTGAAGAGAAGATTTGGCTTAGTTTTTACGACCGGCCGCCTGCCTGACGTCAACCCCCTATGACGGATCCACGGAATTTGTTTTGCCCGACCTGGGAATCGAACCCAGGACCTCCAGGTCCACAGTCCATACATGCTGCCACTAGACCAAGGAGGCGGTTTATCTTAGCTTATCTTCTGCGTATTTATTATATTATAGTAGGGGAGCCCAAGCGGGGATTTCGGGATTTACTAAAGCGCGACAGATTAATATACAGGGGGATACCTTGTACCCGGTTAAGTACCTCCACCAAACATGAGGCCCATATATAAGGCCGCCCGTGAAGGATACAGGATCAGATTAGTAAAAAAAAATTGACCATCAGAAATTCTCGAGCGCGTCAGATTAAGGTAGGGTGAGTTAATTACATCCTAAAAAGTGTATATTCCACTAATCTGACAATTTGAGAGTGACGTAAAAAAAGGGGAGGGCAACAAAGTTGTAAAAAAAAAACGTCATCTCGACATTCTCGAGCGTAGCAAAATTTTTTTTTATTTTGAAGGAAATAATTCAAGAATAATGAAAAATATATAATCTGACGATTTCCGCAAGCCGAAATAATAAAAATTCGTCGATAAAGTTAAATGCGTGCAGTTGCGTGATGCCTACATTTCTTTCTCCGCGCTTCTATTCCTCTCTCACTCTTTCTCTATCTATTACTCTCTCACTCCGTCCCCACTCTGGTTTCTGCTTCCTGAGCTTTTCAATTAATTAAGTTCAATGATTTAAAAAAAAAAAAAATTATTTTGAAAGTGTTTTTTTTGGAATAACTTTTAACCGGCTTTATCGATCAACTTCAAAAACTAATCCGCCTTTGAGCTTGAAAAACCACGTCGATCGCCACCTAGCTGGTCAAAAGCGGTTGATTCGTTCGAGAGATATCGTGAACGAAAGAAACCCGAAAAAGGTTTTTTTCGGGATTACTCCGAAATTTGTGGTTCGATCAATTAAAATTGCAAAATTACTTATGAGGATGATAAAACTGCGTCGAATGCCGCCAACCGCGTGAAAATCGGTTGATCCATTCAAAAGTTATTGCGGTTTGAAAATTCCAAAAATAGTGTTCTATGAAATTTCTATTTCTTTGAACTCAGCGAGCTCAAAATATCACATAAATTATATTTTGAGCTCAAAAATGTCATAAGTACAATTTTAAGAGCCCAAGAATGGAATTAGCGGGAAGTTGCAGGGATGGCCTTTAAGGTGAACCGTTTTTCTAATTTTTTTTTGTCAGATCAGGCCAATCCCTCTAGATAATCGTCAGATTATGAGACAGTACGTTTAGAACATAAAGATGAACCATATATATCTTAATCTGACGCGCTTGAGTATTTCAAAATGGCGAATTTTTTTTGCACATTATGAAAATGGCCGCGAGTTTGCGTCCCATCGAAATCGTCAGATTAGTGAATGAGAGCTTTTTTTTGGTGCACTTAACACTCCGTTAGAAAATCTGACGCGCTCGATAATTTTTTTTTTTTTTTCATTTTCAACCCTTAAATACAACCACTCGCATCATGCAAACGATCAGATTAACATACGTACATTATTAAAAATACGTAGGGCATTGATGCTATCAATATCTGACGCGCTCGAGGATGTCCATGCAACAGTTTTTTTTTACATATTTAAAAATCTATAGCCGCTTCCCCCACCGATGTAAAGGTATATATTATATAACATTTTTTTCTTCATATCATCTAAGCTTTGCATCCCAATAGGTCTCTACGACGCTCGAGTAAATCCCCATTTAGCATCGTGGGCTCCCCTACTATTAGCAATAAAGGTATTTTATGTTAGTTATCGTTGTGATTAACTTCCATTAATTCAGAATGGAAAAAACGTCTATGTGAGTGCTGATGAACGTAGTGCAATAAGTCACAGAGAGCTGTCGGCCGGACGGATAGGCGTGACCTCTTTTCACATTATTTGCCGCACGTGTGATGAATTTCCTTAGCTGATGGAAACTAATGGTCGATAGGCTCGCCGCACCATCACAGGAAATTAGTCTGATGGAGAAAGTGTCGAAACCATTATGAAACCTGCAAACTTATCACATTTAGCCACTTTACGCGGCAAAGATAATCTAGTAATGCAATAAAATTTTAATCACATAGCTATTAACTTTACATATTAAATAAGGCAGACTTGCAGAAATTAGATAAATCTCGATATAAATATACGAATGGGGAGTAAGTTAAATCGAGTTTAAGACTAATTCTAGACTAGTAATGGTGCTAGTCGCCTTAAGAATTGATAAAATAAAATGTTGCTACCATTTATGTTTTACTTTGATATCCCTAAGTTATGAATAACAAAATTTAATTATAATGATATTTGGAAGTTATTGGAATTCTTAGACATCAATTTGATTTTTACAATCACAAATTAATTGACAATGCCTTTTTACATTTACAATAATAATAACAGCACCTACAATATTATTTTTACGCAATATTATAAAGTATGCTGATTGTCTTGTCAAGGGGCTGCCTTTTAATCACAAGGTTCATTTCACTGTCCATTGAATGAAGTATGTGTTACTTGGCAGTTTTCTCCATTACGTCCGACATTGCGTCATTAACCATGAGAATGTTATGGTTTTCGTGGAAAACAATTTAGTAAATTGTTTCGTATTATTTATTTTCTTCCTGCGTTGCAACGCAGGTTACGCTTCGGTTGTGCCTCAGGCTACTATTCGCGTCAGTAATTTCATTTTAGGAATTTAATAATGATAATTTGTGAACACCTCCGCATTTGTCGAGTGAACGGGCCGCCCACAACGTACATATGAGGCCACATCAAGAAATCATTAACTATACAAAATGGGGTAAGATAATGCACCTTTGATGGTTATCAGACAATCTGATGTAGAAATTGATATGAAAAGCATCGAATATATATTATGCTCCATCTCAATGCATCCATATACCGCATCTCGAAACATGGACTATCTACACCTAGCTCGTCTGGAGTGTTAGCAGTAACATACACACGCATTTAGATTAGGATAGACAAAATTTTTTCATAATTGCTTTCTTCTATTCTTACTTCAATATAACGATCATGATCCCCGGTGTCGTCTCCAGTTTTATATGACGATGTTTTTCTTTAATTATGTAATTTTTAATTGTCAATATAGACAGTGTCACTTTGTCTATGTGGACTGCACACCAATGAGCGTTAGTCAAGAGAAAACCGGAGATGGCATAATTTATTATCAAGATACTCAGATGGTTCTAACTGGGGTTTTATTGAAGATAAATCACAAATTACGCTGCATACAACATGAAGTTATCGCGCGCTATCTGAGAAATGAATACTTGGATGGCCGTTCGACAAAATATATCCATGGCTAACTTGAAATTACCAGCATAATAACAAAGCGTGTTAGGAATAGGATGTTATATACTTTTTTGTTATCGCAAAGACTGACAAACGAGCTGGTGGGTCACCTGATGGTAAGTGATCTCCACCGCCCATAGACACTCCAGACATATAAAGAATCATGAGTGCGTTGCCAATCTAAAAGAAATGAAAAAGGAATTGGAAAAAGGAGTGGGGTAATTGGTCCACCAGAAATCCCACACACCGAACGAAATGCGATGGCGAGCTGCCACTTTACATCGGTTTTCTCTGAGACAGTGGTATCAAACCGGTCAAGTCGGCCCATCAATGCTGTAGACGTAAATGTCTACAGCGTATATAGGCTGTGGAATAATAGAAGATCTTGGATTTAAATTGCAATACGGTTTTTCTGACACGATTTTCCCGAGTTAGGTCCTCACGTTAGACAGGCGGTCTATCGTCACGACTAAGCTAGATCCCTTCAATTGGTAAATTTTTTTCTCTAACATGCTTGAAAAAGTGTGTTGTGCCGGCCCTAATTTCGAATAGAATAAGGTTTTATCTATATATTAATTTATTTAAAATAAACTTAAGCATTCTCTAACGATTCTGCATTCAGTTGGTACCACTTCGCCCTTCGAACTTCACCCAACAAACTCGAGAATATTCTCTGCTTATCACATCATATTAGCTTGTTTAAATAGCGTTAATCAATGTTATTTATACAAATAATAAACATAAGTTAAAAGCAAAACAAAATTATCTTATCACTAGCTATACTTTCCATAACATAATCTCACGCCTGTATCCCCGAAGGGATGGGCAGCGGCGCACTAGCGAACTAGCACACCCACATTTCGCCGACCTTATTTCTGTCCCAGATGTGATAGGGGGCGAGCTTTTCGCCATATCGGGCACAAATTCGAAACTCCGGGCTGATGTGGAAAAATCCAATATCACTTTGCCCGACCAGGGGATCGAACCCGAGACCTCAGTTCGTTAGTCTTATCGAAATACAACCACGCCTATCTAAAATAATAATATTACGGACGTATTGCATACGTATAAAAACAGATGATAAAAGTAATGCAAAATATCGAAACGGCACACAACGGCCATTAACAGCACCTCAGGGGACAACTTTATTTGGCTCGCGTGCGATACATAAAATTTATATGTACTACATTTATAAACTCTCTTCCACTTAGTATCACGATACGGTAACATACAAAACACACTTATGTGAACACAAAGCTTCGGACTTCGATTATCTCCAAAATGATTTTTTTGTTGATATCTAAGGACGAACGAATTACTAAACTACTTACCTGATGGTTAATGATCTTTACCGTCAACGAACGGAAGATGGGAAATACGGTCGCGGCAAATTAGTTCATGAATGAACAGAGATATCAGGTAACATACTTAGAATATGTATATATAAGCCTTCCCTTTTGGAAGTCTCTATATTATAATAATAATACCATTTCTTCTCTCTGCTCTCGTCTCTAACATAGTACTAGCGTTAAATCCAGTAGCGCCGCGATTTGCGAAATTGTCGTTCTTAAGTATGTACATAGTACACAGTAACGAAAAAACTTTATAAAATTAAACTTTATTGCTTTAGGTCTTAGGACGACTTTCATTGTTGTTACTTATCTAGAGTTAAAGCTAAACTCGATTTATTCTACAGCTCACACCCATCTTTAAATCAAGATTTGGGACTCGAGCTGCAAGCGGCCCTTAAGAATATAATTCTAATCCGAATGCTCTAATACATAGTTAGACTTATTCGTAACTTGTATTTTTCGTTTCGGTAAACAACAAACAAATCCGGAGCTCATTGTCATGACTTAGAAACCAATCTCCTTGTTATCTCCGTTCGGGTTTATTTACCGAGGGTATTGCTCCTGGGAAAAAACGTACGAATATTTGATGCTGTTATCTCAGATTCAACCTTTGTTTTGCGCTACGCTCTATACCTACATATATCTGTAAAACAAAGCTTTTGTAGTAACCTAGCGCTTAGAGATTACGTCATTGTGTTCTCTGAAACAAAAATCGTTAAAGTAAATGTTTAGGTTTTTAATATAATAAAAATACAATTCCTGATTGTAATAAGGTTTGGTCACCGACAGCTTTGGGGTTTTATAAACAATAAGCCAGTCGGTCCTTAAAACTTAGCCAAATCCTTTCTGCAACATGCTTGAAAAAGTGTGTTGCGCCGACCCCACATTAAGGTGGGATAAGGGCAGGTAGAAAGAAAGGTTTATCCAAGCTATGACTGACTTCACAACTCACGGTGACTGTCTACAACAATGAAGCTATGTCCAAACGACTATACCTAAAAATGAAAAAAAAAAAATACAAAAGAACGTATCATATAAACAAGAATTTAATTATTGCCACGTTGGTCCAGTGGCAGCGTGTTTACCCTGAGGGACCGGTGCAGTCAGGGGTTTAAATTCCGGATCGAAAATATGTGAGCTTTTCGATGTGAAAAATCACACGTCAATTACCCAATAAGGCTCGCCACACCTAGCACATCGAAGAATATGAACGACGCGATATGAACAGTTGAGTCGGATCTCTATCTGACTCTTTCACTGTGTGTATATACTAAGCGTGATGAAATGTGGGTGTTATAGTCCGTTAGTGCGCCTCTGCCTACCCCTACAGGGATACAGGCGTGAGCTAATGATATGTTATACGTAATTACCTGTTCTTAGAGTTGAAGTGTGTACAGCATATTCATTGTACTGCAATATGTACTTTCAATTACATAACACATAGATATGCTACTCCACAGCGTGTTTTGGCAAGGTGACTCGCGTCGCGAATACCAGTTAGTGGTCCAAGGTCAATGCGCCCTATTCAAACTCGGTTTTTATATGCACACTCGTCATGCCCGCTTTAGTGTAGCATATGGTTTTTGACACAGTTGCTCTGGTATCCAGCGATACTTGAGAAATCTATAAATGTTTTATAGAGAGCATAAAACGTTCAATATTGGGGTTGTATCAGAAGCTATATGTTATGTGATAATAAATATACCCATCACATAGGCCCGATCTCACCATCGAGTCTTGTGTCAAAACATCACGTATTACGAGAGAGAAGTATCTCATAACGCTCAGACATAACCAATGTTGGATCGTACAAACATTTGTCGGGAATGTGCGGGAATCGAACATGAGGTCTTTCGTTTCGCAACCAGATTCGCCTCCTGTACCTACCATATAGCCTGTAATCTTTTTGAGTCTGTATTATTTCTACACAAAAGTATTATACAATTAAGGAGAAAGAAAGAATACACAATTTGAGCCATGATATAACCTAATAGAAATTATAAATAATACAATGAAAATGAAATATCTTGCATATTAATTGCGTTATAAGACTCATCTTTAGAAACGCGAAATGAATTAATTATTTATTAATTGACCTAATGACATCCTCTTTCATCTATTTTAAACATTAAAAGGCGGTCGAACTTTCTGTTTGATTTCATTTAAGAAAATAAAAATATATGCTAATATTCATATCAAACAGCACACTAGTTTACTATATTGTAATAGTTATACACTATTAAAATACCATAACAGTACCGTACTACATAATTATTATAATATACCTGTTCAACACTCAAAAGTGTTGAAAGCTCGAAATAGCGCAATAAAGCCAAATTCAGCTGGAAAACCGACTAGAAATAATATTGTCTTCAAATTTCCCGTGCACTGCTGTGTAGACGTAAAGAAAGTAATAAAAAATAATTGTCTCTGGAGCGGAGGCAACCGCCGCAAATAAAATACAGGCGGCGGTGATTGGCCATCGACGCCACCGTCCCCGAATCCTCCCCGGGGAGCTTTTGACCCACTTAATGGAGCAAGAGGAATTTGTTTCAGGTGGCCGGTGCCGTAGACCTGGCAGACCCGGCTAATACCGCGCAGATCATCTCTCACTTGCAGAACACTGTAAGTATATTGCATTTATTGTTATATCAAATGACGACGCATGCATGATGATTGATGACGTATAGATATCGAAAATCAGAAATATGCGAATAAATAAATAATAATAAAGCAAAAATGTTAAGAGTTAACCCTAATTACTATCTGTTTTAATGATGACTAGCAACTAGCCTGGACGTGTTAAGCGCCATAAACATAAACAACACCACTCGGAACTTTAAATTACAAAGCTCTACATGGCTGCGCTACGCTCTAGAGTCTAGAACATCTATTGTCTCATATTTATATTTCCAACAAATGAAATATAAATACACAACACATTAAACATAATAATTATTGTTAAAAACTAAATGATAATAAAATTTGACTTTTGACACTTATAACATTTGAATATATGAATAAACCTGAACGTTATAATTAATAATGAAATCCACCCAAAAAAAAAGGTAAATGTTTCTATAACAAGCAATAGTGACTACAAATATAGTATTTTTTTATTATAATATTTATTATTTCGCGTTATTTTGCACGGATGTGTTTTTATTTCACATTCCGCGTATAAGGCCTTGCAATTATAATTTGATGTTGATATTAAAAGTAAATGTACAACATTTAAAATATTTTCTGCGAGCAACGCATTACCTGTGTTGTAATGACTTTACAGAACATTTTAGGGGAATCTTCAGAAGGTATTTATGTTAAACTTTCCCGTATACCGGTATCCGTGTATTGTGATGGCTACGAGCTGCGAGACACGGCCGATATAAAGAGCTCTTTGGCGTCGGAAATTGCCGATATTACTTCCCATTATGATTATGGGAACGAACAAGAAAGCGGTACGACCGGTGACGGGTCGATTAGGGCACGACACGTTTGGAACTGTTTTCACGCTATTGGCTAATTTTCGCAACGATGAATCCTGTTTTTTTTTTGTAATACAGCATCCTACCACGTAGGATCTACCCAATTCTACTTCTTATATATAACGTATATATATATTATATCTAATAGGTACTACTTACCACAACAATATTTTGGTATTACCCAGTATTACCTGTGTTACGTACACAGTAAGAATTACATTCATCATCATCATCATCAGCGACAGGACGTCCACTGCTGGACATTACTTGTGTTAAATTATATACTCCCTCACAAATCACAAATATGAACGTGCGAATAATAAACCATTTCAAAAGTTGTTATTCATGGTCATTGTCTATCTTTCGCGGGAATATTGCTTAATGCTATTAATACACAGAGTTTAAGAGTGAAATTATTTTTCTGAGAAATTTCACATGGGTACCGTGGGATAGCTAAACGTAAACTCAGCATTAAAAATTGACCGACGGACAGTTAAACTTAAAAAATCCCAGCAAGGATTTAGAAAGCTCTAATGCGTATTCAAATATTAACAAGTCAACGCTGGCACCGCGGCGCTACATTCCGAACTCTACATTCCTTTTCCTGTTAGTTTTTTGATCATACAAATACTAAGCACAGCTTAACTTAAACAAGCCTTTAACTAATTGTTCAAATAGTCAACTTTGTGTAATATATTATGTTGTCACCACATAACAGTTTATGGTAAAATTCTAAATATAATAATAAATATACGCCTCGGTGGCGTGGTTGTATTTCGGTACGACTACTGTCCTGAGGTTTTGGGTTCGATCTCCGGGTCGGGCAAAGTGATAATGGATTTTTCCATATCAGCCCGTAGTCTGGAATTTGTGCGCGATATGGCGATAGGCTCGCCCCCTATCACATCTGGGACGGAACTAAGGTCGGCGAAATGTGGGTATACTAGTTGGCTAGTGCGCCTCTGCCTACCCCTTCGGGGATACAGGCGTGAGCTTATGTTATGTTATGTTTTCTAAATATAACTTAATAACATTGTAATAAAAGTTGGCATTCTCATTTAACAATAATACGTGCCATTAATAAAGGATTGAATCTCATGTTGCGTTGCTATTGAACTTACAAGTGAAATAAATGCGCGCTTCTATCCAAGCTCGGCACACGCAATCAATTACAATTCACTGAACCCAATGGTACATTCTGCGGGGGTCTTAATAAAAAAAAATCTAAATTGTACTTTAGATTTAGAAATACATATACATTAAAGAAACTATTAATATACAACTTTATATTATACTATCCTACCGGGTAGGACATGCCCAAATCTACTTATTCGATTAAATATAATTATTATTTATTACAGGTCGATCTAGAAATATTTGGGGGAGGCCTATGTTCAGCAGTGGACGACCTATGGCTGATGATGATGATGATGATGATATATTAAAGGTTGTGAAGAGTCTATAAAAAAACTTCACAATTTGACAATTCATGAGGAAACCACCCATAACATGCCAGTTAACTAGACCAGCTGCGGTGGTGTCAATTTTCATTTGAGATTTAACAACGCGTCAAATAATTGACGTATGTCAAACAAACCAACATTAGCTAGTCCAATTTTAGTACGTTGTTTATGGCAACAGCGGATGCTGTATTTCTTAGCTTGTGTGTAATAGGCTCTAGGCGGCGCGACGCGGCGAGTGTCTGAAATTTAATATTAGTTGTAATTTTTATCACATATAAGGAGTTATAGGTCAGTTGCTGATAACAGCAATCTACTGATATCTTGTCGTTGGCGAAATCTTTGCCATACCATACCTGACTATATGATTTGACGGTGGCGTTGTTTGTGAATTGTTAAGTAATCGCCTGTCCGTTGTGTTGGATTTATGAAAGATTAAGGTGTTGATGGTGATTAATTCTGATATATGGCGGTTGGTTCACGGTGGTGTTGCATTGACGCGCGAAGGTGACGCGCTTGCCGGCATCGGAGGCCGGAGCCGCGCCGGGCAGTGTGCGACGCGCCCGCGACCCGACCGCACACCGCATCTATGGACAGGCGCTGCTAGCATCTCTACCGGCGCTCGGCGCTCGCACGTGCCCAGTCTCGCGGACGTTAGATGGCGGGACGAAAAGCAGTTGACGTGATTTTTATTGGAAATTGCATCCAACTGATAGTGAAGTTGTCTTCATGACTTTCATGTGCTATAAAATTCGAGTTGCGTGTTTACATGCTGTTGGTAAACTCCGCGTAACTTAGTAATGAGTTGGTCATACGATTGATGCAAGAGGTGACGTTCGTTTGAGGCTCTGGTGAGGACGCGGTGTGCGATGAAGTTGTTCAAGAGGAGGTTGTCATTCAGTGCGGATAAACAGAAACGTGACACGCGGACAGACGACCCCTTTGAGAATGAGGTATTCTACTCGTGGCATTTAGCGATAAAAACAATGTATCCGAGATTTTATGTAACACTTACGGCGTTTCTTCCACTTATAGATAAATAAAAAACTTTGAACGAATGTAAGAATTGTTATGTTGTAATCCTTATCAGTATTGATAACATTACAACAGTGGACCGGAAACTAAACCACAACAATGACCATTCTTATTTTTTCTTGAATTAGTAGGGACGGCTGACGAGGCCGGGGCATGTATCTCTATAATTCAAGCAATTGATAAGCGTTCTATTAGCGTGTTTTTCTAGACCTGATGTTTGTACAGTTTAGCAAAGCAAATTGAAAAGCAAGGTTATCTTATCAGACGGAGGCCGCTGTGCGCAGTACCGCTTCGTTTAGCCACTTACAATTCATTTCTGCGAATTGAAAATGTAAACGGCTTCTCGTGTCTTACGTTCTAAAGATAATATGTATGTATAGTCTGGGATACTTATTGAATTACTCAGTGGGTTCTCCAGACCCGATATCAGGGTTTTAAATTTTTTTTTTTTGAGTTTTAATTTAAATGACGTAGCATTATAGTATTATGTTATCACAATCATACCTACATAAATGTATATCAAAGAAAATGTTTATTTTTTCAGAGAAATTAGTTAGATATTTCAATGACGTAGAGCAACTAGCAGCACTGTTACTGATCTAGAGTTAGTCTTAAACTCGATTTAACTTACATGTCATTTGTATATTTAAATCGAGACATATCTAAGTGTTGCAAGTGGCTGGCAAGTGTTGATATTAGGTGGTAACGTTACCTACATTAAACTTTTTAGTATGTTTAAAATAATTATTATCAAAGATATAATTATTTTCTAGAATAAGTGTGCACTCATAATCGGGGTCGTAAAAAGATAATGGCTGTAAAAACCTTGAAGATGAACATAAATTATATTTCTTCGTTTTGTGCGTTTTTGCTTGTTAAGTACCTATATAAATACGTCGTTAAACACGAAGACACGTATCCTATTTTCCATTAATGATCTCACTGGCATCGAGTACTTGTATACCTACATATTGGAAGTTGTTTATACAGATGTTTAAATACGCCAGTCAAGTCAATGCTAAAGAAGTCATGCTGTGCCTTCTACGAGAAGGATAGGCCCAAACAAATGTATGTTATCTTAAAACACGACTCCAGATATCGAAATTGGTGCGATAACTGCGTTTTTAATTAAGCACTTCTTCGTTTTTACTAATAATTTTGAACAATAAATGCCCGGCCAACGGGCTCCCGCCTGTAACTCTACATTCTATAAAAATATTTAGTTAATTAAAATCTAATGTCATCGCCATGCGTATTTCGATGTGTATAACCATAGGTATTAGGTACCTAAAAAAGGTTTTATAGATTTGAGTTTTTTTTATATTAAAATATTAGCTTCGTCACGCTCACGACTGCAATATCTCAAATCTAAATGAAACCAGTTTTCAGAATATTAATGCGTTGTATTTTTAATTGTTTTGACTTCAATGTCTTCTTGGTAATTCCGTTGAGTGTCGAGGGTTGGTTGCGGACAATCCCCGACAATGTGTTAAAGATAAATAAAAAACAGATCAAAGTACAGTTGAACTGTAAAACGTTGCGTCACACCGCGCAGCACAACTCCGTAGTAAAAAAAGAAATACTAAGCTAGAAAACTAAACACACTTCGATTGAAATCCAGCATCTAAAAATCTTAGCGTGTACGTAAATACATTTAGCATATTGAAGTAGATGTAGATAAATACATCCTAGACAATCTAAGGACGAACGTATTACGTACTGCGAGCGTTACTTGTACACTACAAAGTCTGACGAGCAGTCACCTATGGACATCATCAACGCCAGGGATACATCACACAGCCAAACAACTGCCGTGTAAAGTAATAGGGATTGCGAAGGAGAGAGGTATTTGGGCAGAAATTATACTTACAGATAGAGATAGATAGATCTATCTATTTATAACTCTTTATTACACATCAATAAAAAAATACAAACAACAAACAAACAAAAGAATATGTAAACAATTGGCGGTCATCTCGCTTAAGACTTAAAGCGATCTCTACCAAACAACCTTTACAACAAACAACAACAAGAAATACTACACATCGGATTTCTGCGAGATAGTATTACTACTGTGTCGCAGAAATCTGGTAATTATGTTTGAAACATTTCCTGTCTGTACTTACCTTATTATTTCTTCACTTATGTCTAGTGACCGATGATCCTTGGTCCTACTTTGTTACGTAATAATATAATAGACGTCTTTATTCGCAATCAAACAGATAACAATGAAGCCTTATGTAATCATATTATGCCATACAGTTTTATTTAATACTAGCTGACCCGCGCATCTTCGTCTGCGTCATATATGCGTAACTTTAACCGTTTACGCAGTGCACGCAACGGAAGTTCTGAAGAGGAATAAATTATCCCCGTTTTTGCAACATTGTTCATTAATGCTCCGCTTTTATTGGTTATAACGTGATGTTATATAGTCTCGATAAATGGGTTATCGAACACTAAAACTATTTTTTCTATTCGAACCAGTTCCTGAGATTAGTGCGATCAAACAAACAAATCAATTATTCAGCTTTGTAATATTTGTATAGACTGTAGATCATTGCTTGAAAGATCCCAGTCACAGACATGTAACATGGAGTCCCAGTAGTCATAGTACAATATCGATAACAATTTACAGGAGTGAATCACAGAGTATTTTCATTAGATCTTAAATTGCGAATACACACAATTGGTTACCTAATAAAAATTAAAGACCGTTTTAAAAAAACATGTAACATTTGGTGTTGTTATTAATACAATCTCAATACACGGATAGCAATTTTGTCAAACATAATTTAGCCATTAAGATTCCATTACGGATAATAAACAATTCTTTCGATAGATACCAGTAGATTTAGTTTCTATTAATCATTAATACAAGTCTCGATATTAGATTAGAGTAATATTTCAATTTTGTTAAGTGTCTACAGAGACGTTTTCACTTTCGAAATCAATATCTTTTCACTTTTTAGTCACAGCTGTATCGTTAATGAGTTTCTATTATATGCCGTCGACGATTTGTTCCACTAACATAATAGCTTCTGTTTCATAATATTGTCTAAATTATTATGTTTGCTTTTAAACTATAATCAAACATGTTTTAATTTGATTAACAATGTATATAGTCCAAGGTTTTGAAACCGGATTGGAATTTAAAACTAAATCGTCTTGAAACGTTAACAAACTGGGGGCAAACAAACATGATGTTATTGAACGACGATATTATTATAGTTTATTTCTATTTACACTTGCCTATCTGATATCCATAATCCACCACTCAATAGATTGAAAGTGTGTAATAGACATTTAAGAAAAACACATAAGGGCGTTTTTAACTTTTAAAAATCTCACCATTCTTATGAAACACAATAGTCAATTTTCACGGATGCCGGCCTGATCAAGTGATGCATGCATCTACTACTACTAGACTACCAATGATCGAATTACTAATTATCGATATTTAGTTGCCAAAGCCTAAAACTACTATGTAAAGCAGCATACAACATCCATCTTTTTTATTTATTATGTATTTTTTATTATAACGATAAAGGAAAACATCGTAAAGAACCCTGCACACCTGAGAATTTCTCCACAAGAATTTAGAAGGTGTGTGAAGTCTACGAACCCTCATTAGGGTCACGGTGGTAGACTAAGTCATAACCCCTCTCATCAGTTGAAAATACCTGTGCCCAGCAGTGGGACAGTAATATTACAGGGCTATTATTTTTTTAATTGTAATATCTATATATAATAATAATATTAGCCCTGTAATATTACTGTCCCACTGCTGGGCACGGGCCTCCTCTTCTAATGAGAGGGGTTAGGCCTTAGTCTACCACGCTGGCCTAATGCGGGTTGGTAGACTTCACATACCTTCGAAATTCTTGTGAAGAAATTCTCGGGTATGCAGGTTTCCTCACGATGTTTTCCTTCACCGTTATAGCAAGCGATATTTCACAATGAAAATACACTTAACATAGAAAAGTCAGAGGTGTATGCTCCATTTTGGGGTTGGTTTCGAACCTCCGACACTTGTCTCGGCAGTCCATACCATTCCCAACTGAGCTATCGCTGCTTTTGAATTGTAATATCTATTGTTTATTATGTAATTTACTACTATATGAGTACATTTGTTGATACAATTATGAATTTTCTTTCTTGCTTCAGTATAATGTAATTAAATATTATGATCTCTACAATGAACGATATAGCACAACAACAACCCTAACCTTCACAACTAATAGAGGAGGGTGACAAATTAAATTTGTCCATATCATGGTGCAGCGAAAGGGGCTATGAAGGGCGTGGTTAACTTCATTAATTCTTTGTGTTATCTAGTCGGTATGTGTCGAAAGTAGTAATGAAATGTTAAGTGCGTCTGCCCACGCCTGCTAAGTCATCACTGACGCCATGCCTCCGACGAACAGACATCAGCAAGCCCCAGGCAGGTTTACCAGAGCTCTTGATTTTTTGGAAAATCCACGAAGTTTTTAAAATAAATTTATTGGTTTTTATATTAAATACTAGCAATGCAATCTATTACATATTATACCATTCGATGTTTATATCTGGTCAGTGATCGGTTCAATTGGCTAAATATTCCTTAAATGGCTAAAATAAAGAACGGATGCAATAATTTGGAAACAAATTCCAGGCAACTTATTTTTAAATAAAGATTAAAATTTGTCTTGTTTTGGATAAGCTTTTTGGTTTTTTGGTCTCGTATTTATTGAAATAAAACTATTCTTACGGATTCTATCACGATTATGTTTTAATTATTATTCCCGACGTTTCGAAGGCTTTGCAGTCTTCGTTGTCACGGGTCAGACTGAGGTGTCATTTGTCCAAAAAAGGTTAGTGTTACAATGTCTACCATCATTAAAAAATATACAAAATCAAAAAAGGTTAATTATTTGTGTTCCGATCTATGCAGTACGAGCTCACGGTGTCTTGAGTTCTGGCAGCTGGTCTTTTGGGTTCCGATTTAATAAGATGTATAATTGGATCCCAGGTTTATGCAAGCTTCCAACCATCTTCTCTATTGAAATTAGGATGTTTTTTAATTTCAATAGACTCGCGTATCATCCTAGGGAGGAATCGGTGTTCGAAAGCCTTCGAAACGTCGGGAATAATAATTAAAACATAATCGTGATAGAATCCGTAAGAATAGTTTTATTTCAATGTATAATATTCTCGTATTTAGTTTAGTAAATCTGCTGTATTTTGTGGTAAATCTACTGATTTTTAAACAAAGCTTCACTGACGTACCCGAAGTACTTACATGTGACAAATCTGGTCCTAATAGCCACGAACAGATGAAACACTTTTTGAATAAAGGCTACTGTGCATTAAAAGTATTCTGAAAAATTCCAGAAGAGTTGAATTGTCCTCCGACTCTCGATACTCTATTCGATTTTGACTACGATTTGGTTTCATTCATTGATTTAAAATTCCACCGAAATCGAGTTAAAAACTGCGCCAATGTCGCATTAGATTCTAGAATTTGTCATTTAATGATTTTTAACGTGACATTAATGCACTTTTTACCAGGATTTCGGTGGAATTTTAAGTGAAAAAATGAAACCGAATCGTAGTGCGCACCAAGCTAAAATCCAAATACGTAGTCTAAAGTAACTCATGCTAGGGCCTCTGTTTATACCTGTGCTTGCATCCTCACGTGCTTGTTTTTTATCTTATCTACCTGTCGGCTAATCCTCAGCGCTATTTTAACACAATGTAGAACACAGATTTTAAAATAAACTACTTTTTCACACATCATTTGCCTTTTATGGTTTTCTACAAAACTCCGCGGATGTTTTGTTAGTTTACATTACATTTGTTATGTTTAGTCAAAGAGTTTGGTGTGAATTTTGAAAATTGTTGTAGACAATGTATGCAAGGTGAAGAAATGTAACACGTCTCATTTATATTTGAGCAGTGTTAATTGCTACTTTTTATACTACGAAATATCGTATTCTTTTTCGGATTCTCCGGTTATTGTTATGATGCCATTTTTTTAAGATCCATTGAGTCCAATGCTTTAGCAAGTCTTGTGTGATTGAAATGGATCTGGAATGAATACGCTTCAATTTACCAACAAGATACTCATTGACCCAGTCTAGTCCTGTTTAAATCATGTGAAACTTTATTATTTTATTCAGTTCGAATTGATTTTGCCGATTATATGAAGATGTTGTCACTCAACGCTTTCTAAAAATGGGTATTAGTATATTCTGTTAGTGCTAGAAACAGGAGGAACTTTGAAGAAATTGCAACTATGTAACTGCAATAATTATAAGGTTTACTGAAGACGAAGGCTTCTACAACAAGATTAATTTGCAAACTTATGAAGTAATAAATAGGGAGATAATAGAAATAACCATTATGAATGAGCGAATATCGCCGGCTTCTCTTTTACAAATGTTCACACTTCACCACTGGTACAGATTATTATCTACAAATCCAAATACCGAAGTAGCTCGGTCAGTTCTGAAACTATATCCTCTCTAATACAATCGACTGTATGTATGCTATTGGGTTACGAGTAACGATTTACGCAGTTGCGAGTGTCGCGACGTGCCTACTACCTTCTACCTTTTTAGAAGAGTTATAGCCAATATCCTGCGCCATTGCTCTTTGTATGGCAAAGACTGACTGACTAAGAAACCTACAGTGTGTACCGTGCTCTATAAAGAAATATACCGAAAAAGCTAAATGAAAATATATTTTTCTAAGTACCTTTGGTTTCTTTATAATTTACTAGCTGTTGCCTGCGAATCTGTTTGCGTGGAAATTCATTTTCCGGGATAAAAATTATTTTCCATGATATTCAGGAAGGATGCAAGAAGCGTATGTGATAATCCAGGGTGTCAGTTACCTCCATACCAAATTTCATCAAAATTGATTCAGCCGTTTGAGCGTGAAGAAGTTACAAACTTTGGCCTTTATAATATTAGTGTGATGTTATGTATTGGGCTACAAAAAATATACACATTAGAAGAAATTGCATGTCTAATATGCAAAACAATGCTCAGTTTGCGAAAGCCGTTGTCATTATCATTTAAACCCGGACTTGAAAGCGTCTGTTGGTCGACAAGCCTTTCCCAATTGTCAACCGTGATAACAAAATGCTAATGACATGTAAAATGGCGAACATATTTCACATTTCGTACTAATTAACGTTACGTTTACAGTAGCCCGAACACGAAAAACTAATGTAAATGTAAATGTATTCGAGTTCGCTGCGCACTGATGACGTTAGGTTAATATTTCATACAAATTTCATAGACGCGCATCAAGTTCGAATACATTTACGGTTGTCAGAAATTTTCCTGCTCAGGCCCCTGGTTAGTATTTAGTTCAAAACTGTATTCAGAACGGTGGGGGCAAAGACATCTTGATTACGTATTTTTCCGGTGTTTTGAACATAAAA
The DNA here is from genome assembly GCA_036417725.1 of Clanis bilineata. Classification (NCBI taxonomy): domain Eukaryota; kingdom Metazoa; phylum Arthropoda; class Insecta; order Lepidoptera; family Sphingidae; genus Clanis; species Clanis bilineata. The sequence goes on from CM071140.1 coordinate 10,413,554, forward strand.
GAACTTCACTTGGTTATAAAGATGTTGATATTCACGTTTTTATTCATTCATGGTATGTGATGTGAGGTTTATTCGTTGTTCCCCAGGACAGAGCACGATTCTCGGATACGAGCTGGCAGATTCACAGAACGTGGACACGTAATGGCGATCCGTTACAGTTGTCGCCGCCTCCGTCACGAGCGGCGGCGGCGACCCCACTGCCCGCTCATCCCATCACAGAGAACATAACCCTTCGCTCCGACCAAAATGGCATCTACGACACTATTACGGTAAGCGGAATGATAAAATATATTTATATGTCCCATTTCTAGTTTTGATCCGTTAGTTAAACATCTCGGCCACAGATTTCGTGATACGATAAATTTTATTCTAATAGATAAATATTTAAGCAATTCTTATTACAGAAACTATATTTACATATAAATTGTGATTGTATCCAATTGAAGACGAACAACATAGAAACAGAGACTTTGATCTCCAATGTTCGACTTGGAGACAGATAAATCTCAAACCCTTAATTAAGAGCCTTAATTGGAAGTTGTGTGTCAACATTAATCATTTGATTATTGACTTGCTTTTATCTTTTTACATTTGTTTAGTTACGATTCATGTTTAATTAATACTTATGTATATTATCACTCATAGGTTAATCGCCGTTGCACAGATATGGGAGCTTGTACGTTATTTATTTATTTATTTATTTATTTATTAAATATTAGATGTTATAAACCCCAATCTGGCAGTAAAATATACTTTTTTATTTACTCATAAGTATACTGGTGTAGTATACAACACTCACAAAAAATTAAATTGTTTATGATTCAATAAAATTAGTGGATGTGTGAACTGGTACATGTGAGATAATTGAATCAAATAAGCGGTTACTATAGGGCTATACTATTAAGCTGTCAAACGGCACCGCTTCGACATCGGCGCACGCGCACACCGCCCGCCCGCCGTATTGCCTCGGAAACAGACCCCCGGCTTTCGAACTATAGGTTTGCATTAAATGTTCATAAATCATAATCCGTCGGCTTAGGGCTTTTGAGTTTAGAGGCGTTCTTGAATCTCGCAAAGTTCCTGTTGTTGCACTAATGTACCTTTGTGTTCTCGCGCTCATAAAAGGGTTAGTACCCGGCGCGCAGACTCATACATCTTTGCCTCCCAGCTCACACAACTTAACTGCAAAACAATTTACTTGCAGTTACCAAGTTTCTGTTACATTTCTTATGTTATTTGAGACTAGTTATTGCTCGTGGATCTGTCTGCAGGAAATATTTGTTCTGGAATGACTACCTTTATATCAACTTTAGCAAAAAAAACTTTTCTTAGATGCTCCTCAACAACTTCCATCTCTGACACTTTTACGGGCAAAATGTTGTCTCTAGGATTTAAGCTACCTTCATACAACATTTTATTAGAATCGCTTGGTTTAGCCGTAAAAATCTAATACACGGAGTTACGTATTTATAATGTTATCGTGGATTAACTCTTACGTATATGTATATTTAAGCAAATAAACTTCTAAAAATAAGATTAGTAATTATTACAGTTTGTAGAGCATTGAAAGTTTGTATGTAGAGTGGGCCGGATGCCGAGATAATTTGTGTTAGGAATGCTCTAGGGCTCGTGGACAACGAAGAAAATGGCCGCTTGTTTCCCAACAGAAAGCTGGCACCCACGCGATCTCGTTCCACAACAACAAACAATTTAAACTTCAACTTTATAAACGTTACTTTGGCACAATAATTGTCTCCATAGTCGGCAAGATGATGTTATTCAAAATAATCTTTACTTTTATAAAATAAATGTAACAATCATTATTATCATGATCATCAGCCATAGGACGTCCGCTACTCTAATGTAACAATAGTAAGTACTAAATAATAAAATCATTAATGATAAGAACAGCAATTTATTTTGCTAAATAGAACTTTTGTTATTTAAGTTTTCTGTGATCAAAATATTTATAATAGCTATTACAGTAAAATGATACGTATGATGTTATGTCCGGATATCCTGAGAAAAATATAGTGTTGTGACGTGTATCAATAATTTATGTGGGTATTGTAGGTTTTTTATATGATAGAGAGAGGGTCTGTCACTTAACAATAAAATTATATTATCTACTGGGTTAACTGGGTAACAAAATAATACAAACAAATATAGTCTGAATCAGAAGTCCCAAAAAAAGTATCTTATAGAGTAGGTTTCGCTTTATAATTATAAACTATTAAAAAAAAAATTAGAGAGAATTCTGTTTTCTTATAATATCTATTAAATAATGGACTTTCCAAGAATTTAAGATTATACATCCTTTCCTTAATGATTAAGTAAATAAATAAACAAAACACATAGACTAGTCGTTCGATATAATTATGTCACAAATCATTACACAATGTCTAATTAATTATTTATATATAATTCTTATTGTTTCGTATTCTTATAAATACGTGCTGCGTGTATTAATTATTTTGAGATGTCATTTGTTGAGTTTAACTCTTGCATAAGTACATCCTGCACAAGTAGACTAAGTACCTTCCTACATGCTCCTACTAGCTTCTGTTCGTGGCTCCGTCCAACTGGAAGTAATATTTCTTATAATAATTGCGAAATAAAAAGTTGAAGATAAGAGGTATACGTATTATATAAATATTTATCGGGTACTTTCTTTTTTCTTTCTACTTGCCCTAATCCCACCTCCATATAGAGGTGGCAGGGCAGGGTTGAGTCGGCGCAACACACTTTTTGAAGTTGTCGCAGAAAGGATTTGGCTTAATTTGCGACCGGCTGCCTGCCTGGTATTAATCCCTCTAGGCCCTAGGGGATCCAGTCCCTGCAAAATGGTGTTAGAAAAACAAATCCTTATCGGGTTCATAAACTCAAAATAGTACTTCTGTTACTACGTGACATAGGGACAAACAAATAGATACCCTATTACATTTCTAGTATTAGTAATAATATCGGCGTCCTGCATTTGTTTCCCGTTCGCCGCGTCAAAGCAATGTATGTAAGAGTGGATAAATAGGCTACATTTATTAAGTTTATTAACTGTCTTAAATGAACAATAATCTATAGTGCTAAAGCCTATAGTACACATCCCCTAAAGTCGTTATGACAATTTCCGCCAACTCGAGTAGCAGCGGAAGGCCTCGCGTCCTCTCTAATAGGGTAATTGTGCCTCCGAGTAATTTATAGCTCGATTGGCAGCTACATCCGATTCACTAATGGTTCGACTACTGTTGACACAAATCGATGCCCTTCAAAGCTATCGTCATAAATATCGATTTCGATGTTATCTTGTATAATGAGCATATCGTTTACGTAATCGATTAAAATAGATATCAGCACACAGATGCCTTGGTACGCAAATGATGGATTGCCAGAGACGATGTATTTACTTGTCCTACTTTATTAATATTACGGATATTACATTTTATTCAGTAAATGGAACATGATTTGTTTTCGTAGAACATTAAGTTTTAGACAATCATCATTCTGTTAACGAGATCATTAAAATTTCAAAAGTCAGCAATGTTAATATTATTATTTTTAAAACATTGTTGTTATATTGATGTGAATAATACCTACATATTAACATTTCATTTTTTACACTTGTACGCGAACAAGAAATTAAATTGCAAAGAAAATCACACCAAATTCATGAATAAAAGATGAATTGAAAGAAAGATAGGCCGTATTTTAGCCTCTAAAGTCAAGATTGAATAATTTAGAATACTCAGGCGCGGCCGGCGTGTCTCGTAGATAATGCTACAGATATCTCGAGATACATATTTTTTTCTTTTTTTAAGACTTCGAGGACGACGAAATAAGACGGTGATCGCATGAATAAACAACACCAGTACCATTGTCTAAATTTTAAATTCTGTAGTTTTTTGAAGTACTTATAATGTTTCTCAACACGTCCCCTCTGTCTAAAAGCAGCATAATTATAAGCATTGTGGATCGGGAGTTCCAGGGTTCGAATCCCAGATTTGCCCGAGATGTCCAGTTTTTCCCGAGATGCTCAGATTTGCCCGTTGACCAAAGGCAGACTGCTGATCGTAAAATCTAAGCCGAATCGTTTCTGCAACATGCTTGAAAAAGTATTTGTTTTATTCATCTACCCCTAAAAGCAATATGTTAAAAACTTTCAAAATGCTTTAAGCGTTATAATCACCATAAGCAAATACATTAATAATATAAATTATTTCATAAATAATTTGAAATAAATAGACATGTTTATTTTTAATATATTCCTCAAAACTTACTTTATATGCCTGAAGACTTCAATCACTAGTGTTGACGTGATGTGTTTATGAAATTCTAACGCCTCTCGTGCGCTGTACCTGTGCGTGCAAGGTTGAGTGTTTAGCAATGCAAATGTACCATAAGATCTAATCAGGGAACTAAGCGACAATTGGCTGCTTGTCACATATATTCCTGGTAGAGTATCAGAGAGGGTTTTATGAAGAAAACGCAACGTAATTGTCGTTATGGAAAAGCTATGCCCCTTACTTATACAATATAACGATTTTTACTTTATAACGGTTCAAACGTGATTGATAAGAACATTTACGCGCTACTTAACTTTAAAATTAGTTTTTCCCTTTCATTTTCAAACAATGGAAAAGTGACAAACTATTTTTAAAAATAAGAAATGCGTAAATGTGTTTATCCTCATAAACAGGCGTTTTAGATCACAGTACCACTCGCAAAAAGGCTTTTGTGTTGTAAAATGTATTCCATATTCAACTCCAGGTCCTGTGTCTCGAATTTTATCTAAATCTGTGGTTAATAAGAATCGGAATTCACAAAGTGCACAAAGATCTAAACATTCACATTTATTGTATTAGTAGAATACATTTTTCTTTACAGCCCGTTGGTCACGTCCTTTCTTTATCTGCGAATAAATCGTTGTATTTTTCCTCTTTGTATATTCCAGTCTGGTCCGAAGGTTACGTCAGATTCTGCGGGAAACTGTTTTATATTTCGTTCAACGCCGAAAACGCTTTCGCTGGTCATGCATTTCCTTTAACATGTTTTGTATTTTAACTTTAAATGATGTAATACTTTTGGCATAGCCTAGCACACAACTATTTGCAGCATGATGTCATTGATATGTCTACTCTGAGCTAGATGGTTTTGTAGGCATGATGCGAATGTTTAACCGCCGAATGTTCATACACTTAAGGTCGCCTTATATCGTTTAAGGCCGCCTTATCTGTCAAAATTGTATGGCGAAAATCAATTTAAGAAGCCTTTAAAGTTGAGCAGCGTTTGACCATTCGGGCGTAAGACGATTATTGCTACAGAAAATTAATTATACATAGAGATACATTGAGATGGGTCAGTATGGTAATATCTAGAACTAATTATTAAAGTTAGATAAACTTTTAGTCTATCGAAGATTTAACTTCTAAGGTCTTTCTCGTAATTCATATCTCGAATTGTAAAAATTATATATTCATTTTAATATTATCGGGAATACTTTCTTCTGATTAATTTACACCTTAGATTACTTAATAGTTTTTTCTGTTACATACATAAACTCACGCCTGTTTCCCGTTGGGGTAGGCAGAGACTAAGGAGCGCCAATTGCTTCGGTTCAAACATACCTCTTTCGCTTCTTCCACAGTCATCAGTCTTTTCATGCACGCTCGTCGGTTACGAGAACTCCTTATTTGGCCCTTTTTCAGGAGATCGCCAATTTGGTTCTGAAAGGTACGTCTAGGACGTCCTCGGCCGACACTACCATTCACTTTTCTGTTACATATTGTCAAATTAAAGCAGTGTGCCACGAATCACGATTAAAGAAAAGTATAAAATTCGATGTCTGTGCTGATTTTTTTTTATAGCAGTCTGGCAAACGAGCAGAGCAGTCACCTGATGGTAAATAATAACCACCGCCATAGACACCCAAGACACAAAAAGAATCAAGCGTGCCAACTTAAAAAGAGGAAATGGAAGGGGAGGGAAAAGAGATTGGGTAAGGGAAGGGGGGAATTGGGCCACCGGAAATGTCACTCACCGAACGAAACGCTACAGCGTTCGGTTTACTGTCAGACAGTGGTATCAAACCGGTCGAGCCGGCCCATTCGTGCTGTAAACGTAACTATCTACAGCGTGGCTCTACCACTCAAGTGGCATGGGAATGGGCACCAGTATTTTTCAAATGTCGCGAATACTACCATTATTTGCTATGTCCTGTTTTTTTTACCGATCACTACTTGTCATTTAGCATATTGTTATAGAATTCACAATAACTTAAAAATCATGCCCTCAAGTGATTTTGAAACCGCCGAATGTGATAAAATTATGCTATGTCTACTACTCTACTTCTTTTCTTTCTTTCTATCTACCCATATCCCACCTTAATGTAGGGTTGGCGCAACACACTTTTTCAAGCATGTTGCATAGAGGATTTGGCTTAGCTTTTACGACCGGCCGCCTGCCTATCTTCAACCGGCTATGAGAAATCCAGTCCCGGGCAAATTAAATTACAAAATTTGTTTTGCCTGACCTGGGAATTGAACCCAGGACGTCCCGGCCCACAGCTTTACTACTCTACATTAAAAAAAATCTGGTTAAACTGTCTATATATGTACATATATTTAGCCACGGCTCAAGAGTTATAAGTTGATTTACAAATATTTGGAATACTTGAGCTATGATCTTATATTTTAGTGTTAATTGCGTGAGAGGAGACCACCCGCCGTTGCCGTTGGCTTCGGCCGCGATAGTGATCAGCGGCATCAAGTGTCCGCGGCCTGGGCTCTGCACACACACACACACACACACACACACACAGACACGCTACACACGTTATAGCGTTACTGACAGTGTCATAAATAAAAATCGACACATAAACAATGGGCAGTGGGCTCGCCCTGACCCGTGGGAGCCGCACATTTGATCATATCGATGATACTCCACCACAATCAAAACATTTCGTAGACCTGTTTGCCTTTGTGCTGCCGGTTGGCGGTGCCTAATTTAAAAAGATGATCTGATACATATTTTACAATTAGTTTAAATACCATACATTATATCTATTAATCAATTTGAAAAGCGACACCGTTTATAAATTATTTTAATAAAGCAGGTATATGGAGATGTATAATTAATACACATCGCTCCAGGGTCCTGAGGTAGAGACGGCGCGGGACTATATTAGATCTCAGATTGGTCAGCAATCGCAAAACTTTCCCACGATAACTATTGTGCTGTTATTAGAGCCTTTTCGGCCCGAGGACACGTGTGTTAAGGGATAAAAATATACCCTTCCTATAGAGATTTCGTAGTGTTTTGTATATGATTTATGAAATATCAGGAAAATGTTATAAGTACATTGTTAGAGACATTGGTGAATCAGAGACTGGTGAAAGTTTGGTATATTATGTACGAAGACATTCAAAAGTACACACAGTACAGTTAGTAATATTAAATTTCTTTGGTTATGTATTAACAACATATGATGTACTCGTATTTTCACCTGAAAAGGCATAAAGATTAATGTAGTACCGCGCGTGCACGCAATTGCATAGTTTATTTTTACCGAACGTGTTCGTTTTTAAAAAGAAACAGATGTTCGTAATAGATAATTTATTTCGTAGAAATGAAATGTTATGTAAATATAAAGTCCACGTGTAAATATTTGGGCACCGTCTTGTTGCTGGACGTTACGCTTGCTTTGGTTGCTTCTAAATTTAATATTTACTTTTCTTGCCACTTTCAAAAGTACAAGTGCGCCGCCCGTGCTTCTGAGTAAAGAGGAAAGTTAAATTATCTACCCATTACCATCTTACTAGCAATATCATTTGCGGAATGTTGAGGGATTTTCATCCTGGAATAGTTAAAATATTACATACAGTACATAGAGGTATCTGACGTTTCAAATTAATATACGGTGTAATGACTAATGAGTATAGAAGTAAACAGCGGCGTAGCGTGGGTTTTCGCCGCCCGGGGCCGCCCGGAAATTTGCCGCCCTTTTCAACCGACTTAAAAAAAAGAGATTCTCAAGTCATCGGACCAATTCTGTACGAGTATATTACCCGACATTACCGGCAAATGTGGACCGATTTCTAAAATTATTTTTGTCTGCAATAGAGCAGTTGGGAATGGTACAGATTGCCGAGACGATTATCGGAAGTTCGAGACCAACCTCAAAAAGAGCACACACCTCTGACTTTTCTATGTTAAGTGTGTTTTCATTTTGAAATATCGCTTGCTATAATGGTGAAGGAAAATATCGTGAGGAAACCTGCATACCCGAGAATTTTCCACAAGAATTTCGAAGGTATGTGAAGTCTACCAACCCGCATTAGGCCAGCGTGGTAGACTAAAGCCTAATAACCCCACTCATTAGTAGAGGAGGCCCGTGCCCAGCAGTGGGACAGTAATATTACAGGGCTAATATTAATATTAGTATTATTAATAGAGCTTAGGTAAACCGTGGTTAATCCTATATATTTGGACATTGTGCAGCTTGCATACTTTTTTAGCCCAAATCACCGACAATTTAAAAAAAATGTTTTGGGTGATAACAAATACAATATTACACTGAAATAAAGTAAAGTTCACAGACAGTAAATCCGCAGAAGAAAAAGGCGTTGTTAAATTATAATTTGTCTCAGATAATGAGTGAATACAATGTTAGTAATTGAGCACCCAACTTGCAAGAATTTTACTTTGGTTTTAGGAAAATATATAGCATACTATGTAAAAACTATATTGGATTAAACTACTGATTCTGAACAAACTACTTAAAATTTTCGGTTATACTAAAATACACTTTTTTATAATTACAAAAGTATTATTAATAATAGCATAAGCTCACGCCTGTATCCCCGATAATATGATGAGATGTATAATAGATGTTATGGGTATCCCCTATAAACCCGAGCTACCACGTCCGCAAAGTTAGTAGGTACCTATAATGAAATCCGCAAATATACGGGCAAAATTGTAACTTTGGCAACACTGTTGAATTATCATTTAAAATGGTAGCCGGAATATTCAGAGTAAAAATAAAAAAAAAACTTTTTTTATGATTTCGAGATTATAAACTATCTATGAGATTGTAATAATTGATCTCTAAACTACCCAATTAATTACTAATATTTGTTAATGACTTTTGGGGGAGTATTCATAGGCGGATTTGAACACTGTCTTTTGGTCGGTGTCTGAAGAATTTTAAAGCCGATTTTTAATTTTTAGGGTTCCAAAGCCAAATGGAAAAAATGGAACGCTTATAGTTTCGTGATGTGTGTCTGTCTGTCTGTCCGCGGTTTAGTTCAGAGATTCAGACTATCAGTACTAGAAAGCTGTAACTTGATATATGGTATATCAATTACGCCAACAAAATGGTATTATAAAATCTTGAAAAAGAAATTGCATAGTACATCTAAAGTTGGGATGATTTTATTTTACGATTATCACGTGGTGTGGGGTATCATTGGATAGATCGTTCAAAAACATTACGGGTTTGCTAAAACCATTTTTCGATCCAAGAATTCGTTTGCGAAATATTAAGCTTTAATCTGCGAATATTTGTTAGAGTCAAGTGTCCGCACCCCCTACCACCTAAACGGTTGGTTCTGGAAATGTGAAAAAAAATCATGGCACATAAGAATTCGGGTTCCTCACTCGGGGGGCTTAACCGCCGATGGTTTGGGTCCCGAGCCCCGCCATCGGAGAGGAGTACATTTATATTTATAAATATGTTTTATTTTTTTTATACATATTGTAACATAAAAAAAAAATGTAATCGATTAGTTAAGACTACGTTGGCAGAACGACTCGTGTTCCTTGGGTAATTAAAAAAAAAAGAGTTCATTTGATATTATGTTTTGTCAGATTGACAGATGAGTTATTGAGTTATTTGAATTGTCAGATGTCGATCGGTGCGATTAATCATGTTATGAAATGTGATTTGTGATTTGGACTTTTGTTTTGCGTCATGGAGTTTTGTCTATTGCCTGACGCAAAGGTATAAAAAGCTCGGCCTCCCAATCGGGCGCCCCTTTTTCTGAGAATCTCGATCTGCGAGCATCGATTTCTTTGGCGTGTCGACTTGTGGCGGTCCGTCCGCGGCTGAGACCAGAAGCGCTCCCCATGCAGCGCTTCGGTAACAACATCTAACCAGAAGGTCCTAAGGCTGAGGTCGGCAGCTTAGGACATCGATCTTGAAGCATCCTTCGCGTTCCCTCAAGGTATGGACACGTGTATTTTTTATAGTCACCAGTCACATGGTGATTTTGTGTTTCTAAGGTTATAACCTGGAATTTATTGGTTCCAGGGGCCTTCTTGGATATTACTATCCTTTCTGGATGGTCTCCATGGTGTGGACTGCATTGCCTGGGTGAGGTGCGGTCCAGGGCCGGCTGCGAGGGTGACGCTGAGCGCGTGAGCGTGTCGCCGCGACGTGTTGGTGTCCACGTGTTTGGTGGATCACTCCATTTTATATGAGGTTGTGCTCTGAGTTGGCTGCGAGTTCCACTCCGCAAACCCTTTAGAAGGTACCACCGTATTCCATTTCCAGTCTGTCCCGGAGGCTGGTGGCGCCCCTTTTAGTTTTTCTTTACATTTGTATTTGTGGTAACAGTTTACTTTCATAACATCAAAATTAAATGTACTCGAGCATTAAACGATAGCGAAACCAGTAAGCTCACGACCCGCTCTGTATTTATTTTATAAAAATAAAAGTAATATAATTATAATTATTGTGATATTTTAATAATATATAGATTGTATGAGAACATCTCGGTCTTTGGTTTTTAATTTGTTTTAACCTGACACATCGACCAAACATACACTTATTACAGTACACTTGATACATTACATGTTACAATATTTAAAAAATTAAAAAAGCTTCTAAAATAAAGAGTACTGAACATAATAAAATATACACCCAACAATCGCACACGTAATCCTGACCCCACACTAGGTGGAATTGAACCTATATCATGGGTATCAAGAACTACAAGGGCCTTTGCGGTTCCACTTCACCCACACCTGAAGCAAAACTCACTAAAAGATCTATGGCAGTGTGGGAATTGACACTGTCATCAAGAAATATTTGGTGTCACCAACAGCAGTGCAAACTAAAGACTCGAATTGGAAGTACATGTCCCAGATAATGTCCTAAAGTTCGGTCGTCAAAGTATCTAGCGGTCGTCGGGCGCCGGGGCGCTGTATTCCGCCCGCCACACCGCCCCAGTGCCCGCGCCGTCCCAGGGTCCGCGCTGCCCCATCGCCCGCACCGCCCAAGTGCTCGTACCGCTCAGCGCCCGCACGCCTCAGCGATCGCGCCGCCCCATCGCGTGCACCGCCCCAGCGTCCGCGCCCGCGCCACCCCAGCGTCCGCGCCACCCAGTACCCGCGCCGCCCCAGCGCTCGCGCAGCCCCAGCATCCGCGCCACTTAGCACCCACGCTGTCCCAGCGCTCGCGCGCCCCAGTGACCACGCCGCCCCAGCGAGCGCGCGGGCCCAGCGGCCGTGTACCCAACGACCGCGCCACCCCATCGCTTGCACCATCCCAGCGACCGCGCCCGCGCCACCCTAATGCCCGCATCGTACAGAGCCCACGCCACCCCAGCGTCCGCACCGCCCCAGCGCCCACGCCGCCCAGATCCCATGCCGCCCCAGCGACCGCGCCACCCCATCTCCCACACCGCTCCAGTTCCCGCGCTCGCGCCACCCCAGCGCCCGCGCCACCCAGCACCCGCGCCGCCCCAGCGCTCCCGACACCCAGTGCCACCCCAGCGCTCCCGACACCCAGCGCCCACGCCGCCGACGCGCCCCAGTAACCACGCCGCCCCAGCGACGATTCCAGAGGCCGTGCACCCCAACGACCGCGCCGCCCTATCGCCCGCACCGCCCCAGCACCCGCGCCGCCTCAACGCCCGCACCGCCCCATCTCCCACACCGCTCCAGTACCCGCGCTCGCGCCACCCCAGCGCCCGCGCCACCCAGCACCCGCGTCGCCCCAGCGCTCCCGACACCCAGCGCCCACGCCATCCACGCGCCCCAGTGACCACGCCGCCATAATGCCCGCGCCGCCCCAATGCCCGCGTCGTCCAGACCCAAGCCACCCCAGCACCCGCGCCGCCCCAACGCCCGCGCCGTCCAGAACCCACGCCGCCCCAGTGACCGTACCGCCCCAACGCCCGCGCCGTCTAGAGTCCACGCCGCCCCAGCGACCGCACCGCCCCAGCGCCCGCGCCACCCCAACGCCCGTGCTGTCCAAAGTCCACGCCGCCCCAGCAACCGCACCGCCCCAGCGCCCGCGCCGTCCAGAGCCCATGCCGCCCCAGCGCCTGTGCCGCCCCGAGCCCACGCCGCCCCGGCGCCCGTGCCGCCCAGAGCCCGCGCCGCCCCGTCGCTTCGTATTGTGTCGCGTGAATCCGTCGCACTCCAGACACATGGTGCATTAGCGCAACCTTTTTGTTTTTTTATTTTATAAGTACCTATACAAAAATGTAACGATTGCCGCCCCTTCTCATGTGCCACCCGATGCTATGGGCCCGACGCTACGCCAGTGGGTAATAATACCTAGTGTGGGTTCAGGGCTATGTGTGACTGTTGTGCGTATTTATTTATTTTCTTTTTATGCTGAAAAGAATTGCGGCGCTTATTGCGCCGCGCCGTTTGCCGCCCCTCTTCAGGTGCCGCCTCTCTTAATTTGCCGCCCCCCTTCATGTGCCGCCCGGGGCCCGGGGCCCCCCCGGCCCCCCCCACGCTACGCCAGTGGAAGTAAACATTCTTCATTTATGAATGCTAATAAATAATCAAATGGCAGGTTATTGATGCATTTTACCTCCAGTAATACAGTTTAAATAAGAATTAAAGCATTTTTTTTGTAAATTGATTACTATAGTAGGGGAGCCCAAGCGGGGATTTCGGGATTTACTAAAGCGCGACAGATTAATATACAGGCGGATACCTTGTACCCGGTTAAGTACCTCCACAAAACATGAGGCCCATATATAAGGCCGCCCGTGAAGGATACAGGATCAGATTAGTAAAAAAAAATTGACCATCAGAAATTCTCGAGCGCGTCAGATTAAGGTAGGGTGAGTTAATTACATCCTAAAAAGTGTATATTCCACTAATCTGACAATTTGAGAGTGACGTAAAAAAAGGGGAGGGTAACAAAGTTGTAAAAAAAAACGTCATCTCGACATTCTCGAGCGTAGCTAAATTTTTTTTTATTTTGAAGGAAATAATTCAAGAATAATGAAAAATATATAATCTGACGATTTCCGCAAGCCGAAATACTAAAAATTCGTCGATAAAGTTAAATGCGTGCAGTTGCGTGATGCCTACATTTCTTTCTCCGCGCTTCTATTCCTCTCTCACACTTTCTCTATCTATTACTCTCTCACTCCGTCCCCACTCTGGTTTCTGCTTCCTGAGCTTTTCAATTAATTAAGTTCAATGATTAAAAAAAAAATATATTTTGAAAGTGGTTTTTTTGGAATAACTTTTAACCGGCTTTATCGATCAACTTCAAAAACTAATCCGCCTTTGAGCTTGAAAAACCACGTCGATCGCCACCTAGCTGGTCAAAAGCGGTCGCTTCGTTCGAGAGATATCGTGAACGAAAGAAACCCGAAAAAGGTTTTTTTCGGGATTACTCCGAAATTTGTGGTTCGATCAATTAAAATTGCAAAATTACTTATGAGGATGATAAAACTGCGTCGAATGCCGCCAACCGCGTGAAAATCGGTTGATCCATTCAAAAGTTATTGCGGTTTGAAAATTCCAAAAATAGTGTTCTATGAAATTTCTATTTCTTTGAACTCAGCGAGCTCAAAATATCACATAAATTATATTTTGAGCTCAAAAACGTCATAAGTACAATTTTAAGAGCCCAAGAATGGAATTAGCGGGAAGTTGCAGGGATGGCCTTTAAGGTGAACCGTTTTTCTAATTTTTTTTTGTCAGATCAGGCCAATCCCTCTAGATAATCGTCAGATTATGAGACAGTACGTTTAGAACATAAAGATGAACCATATATATCTTAATCTGACGCGCTTGAGTATTTCAAAATGGCGAATTTTTTTTGCACATTATGAAAATGGCCGCGAGTTTGCGTCCCATCGAAATCGTCAGATTAGTGAATGAGAGCTTTTTTTTGGTGCACTTAACACTCCGTTAGAAAATCTGACGCGCTCGATAAAATTTTTTTTTTTTTCATTTTCAACCCTTAAATACAATCACTCGCATCATGCAAACGATCAGATTAACATACGTACATTATTAAAAATACGTAGGGCATTGATGCTATCAATATCTGACGCGCTCGAGGATGTCCATGCAACAGTTTTTTTTTACATATTTAAAAATCTATAGCCGCTTCCCCCACCGATGTAAAGGTATATATCATATAACATTTTTTTCTTCATATCATCTAAGCTTTGCATCCCAATAGGTCTCTACGACGCTCGAGTAAATCCCCATTTAGCATCGTGGGCTCCCCTACTACTATAATAATGAACTAAAGGTAAATGACTGCCTCGATGGCGTAGTTGTATTAAGTACGCGGCACGACTAACCGCCCTTATCATATCCGGGATAGATAGAGATAAGCTAGACGAGATCTAGGTGTCCTAGTTATCTAGTTTACCTTTGCTTACCACTTTTGGTATAAAGGCGTAACACTTACCTTTTACCCTGACTCCACTACAATGTGGCGTGTGTGCCATCCACTTTTTAAGTACCTATCTACATATGTTGCAGAAAGTATTGGGCTTAGTGCCGGCGGCCTGCCTGCTGTCCCCGTGGACGTTAGCTGTTATACGTAAAATGATATCATGACATAGTACCCTTATATCGCGGCATTTGTTTGCTTGTTGCGACTTGCGGCATAGACATGGTCGTGCCATGAACACGCGCGTTTGTTTACGGAAATGCAATGCTTATGGCAGTGTAGTCCGTGCCCCGTGCAGCCACCGCGCCGCGCCGCGTCGGGCCCGCCCGCCTCTCAATGAGCTTACGTGCCTACATGAATGAGCTCACGGCAATCACGTCATATATGTATCTACCATGCATTTTATTACCAAATGTTTGGATAACACATAAAATGAAATTTGTGCCCTACCCACGTGCGGAGAGTTAAATCTAAGAGAAACTTAACACAGACACGCAGTTTCTGTTATTCACAAGATAAAAAGTTTACTGACATCAGTTCAGTTCTAGTACAAGTATTTTTAAATGTTCTCGTTTCTCGAAAAGGACGATATAGTTTTAGATTTCGCCATATTTTTTTTAGTTCGTTGTAGTTTCCGCAAGTGGCGTTGGTAGTCAAATGTACCTATGGGAAAAACGAAAACACTCTTCGTTTACGCAAGAACTATCAAAACTATCCAAAACTATCCCGTACTGACCAAAAGAGAGTTCAAATATTTTTTACCATAGCGCACGTTTATTCACTAAAAACAAAAGCAAAATAATATATAAATTAATCATAAGCGTGTTTGCGGCTTATGCGGGAGAATGCCCAAGCATTAAATATGCAATTTTGTGTGAAGCGAGGTCAAAGTCGGGTCGTTTCCATGAACATGAAAGGATTTAACATTTAACACTGCATGGAAACACCATTTATTACAATTATTCTGTTTTATTTGGCGCTAGTCAGTTTTATTTATTATTCATGTGTATTTTTTACACAGGTTGTGTTATATTGTGTGTTTATGACATTCAAAAAGTTACCAAAATGCCATTTTTATTGCATTGATATTCCTTTTGAGGGAAACGAAAGGAATACCTCTTAAACTCCGATAGTTTATTATGGATTTCCAATTTATGCTTACCATTCCTACAATATATGTTACAAGTTTGTATCTATCTAATATAGGTATTTTTACATTTACATGCAGTAGGCGCGTCTTATTGTAGCTGGATATCAAAATATAAAGCTGGCTGCGGCGCGGGGCTGACAAAGTCAATATCAGCGTATCAGCAGCATATCAGCAATGTGCATCACAATTCACAGTAAATGCGAATGTTCCGAATGAGTGAGCGCGTTGCTAGGCAACGGGCCGACGCCAGGGCGTCGAGCCGAGAGCGCTAGAGCGCCGGGACGCTGCGGCGAGTACAACGGCATCGGCGCCAGTGGCTGTGGCGGCGCCGCGCGGGCAGACTCTATTGCACCCACAACGAAAATCACTAGTGCCGCGGCTGTGACGATTAGCAGTGATAAAAATGTGATAAGTTAAAAAACGTACTAACTAAAATAAATAACAATGAGTCGTTTACGCAATCTTAAACGCCCACTAAATAGTTTTAGTTTCATGACTAGAAAAAGTGCAACATTGTAGTTGAGTGATAAAAAATATTAAACACGGAACTTTTTGCATAATGAATCAGATTTGAAAAAAATATGCTAATTGAATATCTAAGCGTTTGTATAATTCATAGATAACAGCAATTAGTATGCGAAAGTGATAAGATAAAAACAATTTAGGTGATTATGTGTTATCATACAAATTCTCACATTCCGCATTTATAAGAAAATGACTTGTAATTGGCCAATTAAGATTAAAAGGAAGTTGTAAGGTACTATAATATATGGTAGTTTTTTTTGGAAGATGCGATCTAGAGGTAGAGACTTGAAATTAATATTTATTTCTAAGGGTGACTTGCAGCGCTAAACCTAAACTCAATTTATCCTAAAGCTCACTCTTACTTTTAAATCGACATTTGGGATAAATAGAGATTTGTCGCGGAGCTGCAAGTGGCCCTAAACTATTATATTTCAATTTAATTGCAATTACATTTAAATATATTACTGATCAATGTAAGAATAAATATACCTGCCATACATGTATGAATATATAAAAATACTCTCCCTTAGATTGCAAGTTCTAAAGCAAGGATAGAAATAATGAAAGGAGCCGCTGGTTGCCGACAGTCGGTGACCGTTGTGGCGTTGATACTCGTACGTATGACGGTCTTTTATTTAGATGAGTGCCACCCCTGAGGTTATTCACCCCCGCGCGTTTAGCCTCTATTACATCGAAGGTCAGGGTTATAGCCACTGTGGAATTATAAACCCGCATGCTACCCTAACGCAATGAATGCTCGCAAAATAACAACTGTAATTTTCCTAAATCTTATATTTGAATGTAATTAAAGATTAACTTAGTGTAATTAATTGCAATTTTAAAAGAAAAAATATATTAGTATGTGGATTTTAGGTAGGTTTAATCGAAGACCACGCTGTTAGTGTATGTGTAAGGATGCCGCAGTGCAGAATACGGGCGCATGCCTCCGGGGCGTCGCGTCGCGTCATGGTGCGGCGCGGCCTCTCGCGGGCGCCTCGCCGCATCGCGTCGCGTCGTCGTCAGGCACACCCGCGACTTCTACTTTTCTCTCATCCTACACGCGTCTCCCTGCGGTCACTAAAGCCCTTTGTAAACGTCTTTTGTTTTTGTTTACACATCACATTTTTAAAAATGAAATGTTGCACTATGTTAATATTAATTGTGTTATATTCCCATGATATTAATTCATTTTGCTTTCAATATTATCTCTCAGATTTCTTCAAAAGTTTGCAATTTGTGTACAATGTTTTTGGGTACTTGACTAATTTTTAAAAAGTATGCAGGGCTATTTATTAGTTCATCCTAAACATGTTAAAAAATATTTCGTAATTTATTTTCGTATATGTAATAAAAAAAAATTAATATGTATATATAATTTAGTATGCCGCCAAAACGCTACCTGTGAACTGTAGCTACGGGTGACGTCATATTTCGCCGATCAGATATCGATCGTCGATCACATCCGCGTTAAAATTAAGTTTAAATTTAAATAAGAATACACAAAAACAATATTCCAAATAACCTGGCAGTATGACTTTGGATCTTAGGCCCTTGTGGAACAAATAAACAAGAAAAGGAGAGTTTTGGCGGGAATTCTGACGGTGTGGGTGGTCGCTTGTTTTAATTATTTCATATTCTAGTCTAAAGTTGTGCTTGTTGTTTAAATGTGATGTGAAATTATGCGATAAACATCAACGAAGATCGACAGGGTATGGAAGCTTTTGAAATAAGTGATTTTGGACGCTTTTTTTTTATTCAGCCTACATCGTGTCTCACTGCTGGGCAAAGGCCTCCCCTTTGTTCCTCCACTTGTCCCTATCTTCTGTTAGCTCTCTCCAATTGGGTTCGAATCCATAAAAATAAAAATAAAATTATCCTTGGAGTATTTTTAATAAAGTCCTATAACATACGTTATTTCGATGATAAATCTGTTCTTACAGAAATTCATTGATATTGGTTACTATAGTCAAGTACTTAAGTACGAATACATTATTATCTTAGTACGCCAGTACTTAATAGACTAATAGAGACTAGACAGTTAGGATTTTAAATAGGTACCTCAATATAAAATTCCTCAAAATAATCACTTTTATTGACCGGAACCTTTATAAGAGTAAATAAACACAATAAAAACCAAAAGACCTAAATCATAATTAAACCAAACTCTACTTAAAACCAAACTGAACCAAAATGTGAAGATAACGCATAAATATTTTTACTGTCACGTGAACTATATCATATCGGGATTCGGAATAGTGCAATAATGCGCGGGAAGAGTGTGCGCGGAAATGGTGCGGATACTGCGCGCGCGTTGCACCGGCTCGCGTTCGCCCTGTGGCGCGCCGTGTTCTACCTGCAGCGCGGGCGGGTGCGCGCCGAGCACACGCGCCACCGCAGCCTCGTCGCGCCGAAGACCACCACCCTGGTGTGTTAGCTACTATCTATGTGTAATGTTTAAATTAAAGTATGCATACAAAGTAGTAGTATACCTCTGTAGTGTAGTATATGTAGTCGCTGGATGCAGGCCGCCCCCAACAGGTTGGTCTGAAAATCTTTGGGGGAGGCCTATGTCCAGCAGTGGACGACCTGTGGCTGATGATGATAATGCATTAAAAAATCATACATATCTGTTCTATTTCGTTTTAATCCCGAATCGAGCGAAAATTATGCGATACGAGGTTGAATGGGACACATTTTGATTCATAAGATCCTTAATAATATCGTTTGTTTGAAATTATTATTCTTTGCGTGTGTGTTTGTATAAAAACCCGCTAATTGTTCCTTTATAATAGCTTCACTGTAAAGGCAATTTTGCATTAAGCCAGTAAAGACTGCAGCGATGTTTTAACTAGACAAAAGGCTCATTTATTTATCCCCTTTGTACCTAAGTATTTGATAGTCGTTATCAAGTACCTAATGCAGATTGATTGTACTGCGCCGAAAAAGGCTCGGGTAATTACTTAAGGCGCGCCTTATACAGGATTTCCTCTATTAGCGTTATTCAACGCCGATCGTTTATCAACTCTACTGGTTATCGAGATTGAGGTAAAAGTAAATCGATTGTATGGTAAACTTGCAATAACGAAAAGTGTTAATCTTTCTACCAGGGGGGTGACTCCTGACGCTCGATTCGAACTTGAATTCGATTCGGTTTCCAATTACTAAAAATTCCACCGAAATCGTCTTTTAAAGTGCGCTTATGTTGCATAATATTCGAGAACTTGTCATTTGGTAATATTTAACGTGACATTAACGCACTTTTAACTAGATTTCGGTATAATTTTAAGTGAATAAATGAAACCGAATCGAATTCAAGTTCGAATCAAGCGTCAGGAGTTACCCCCCAGGCCTTATTCCACTTCGATGTGTTATCGACGCAACATTTCTTTTTCAAGCATGACACAAAAATGATTTGGTTTAATTTTTACGACTGGCTGCCTTCCTGATGTCAATCCTACTCTGCCCCCAACCCCGGGCAAATTATTTTCTTGGCGCCAATTTAAAGCCGCGTCTCCTGCACTAAAACATTACACAAAACACTTCACGAAACATGTATTATTATCTATGGTCCATTGTTGTACTAGCAGGAGCTAGCTAAAATCGTTAATTGCGTATGTGTTTTTGCGTAGTATTTCGAGAAAAACAAGTGCAGGAGACGCGCTGTAGATAGTCACGGGCGGCTCGGCCTCCGGTGGCCCATACGCTTATGTAACATATATACATATGTGCAACCTCCGACGGGTTAATATTAAAACATTGCTAAGTATGTTTGACCTTCATTCGCGTCAAAAATATAATATTGTTTTTGGTTGGTCGATCCCAAACAGTCGACAGTTAACCCGATACATTTAACACACGTAACCTTTCTATTATCGAGTAACATACCTTTCTGAAATTCTATATTCACTTGGACTCATAAATAAAAACCTGACGAAGATTAAATTACTACTTTTGTTATGATTTTAATGACGGTCTCGACCTTGGCCCGTCTGTGACCACCGAAGTTATTAAATACCGTCTGATGTAAAAGGAACAGTCTAATGACGGTGTATTTTGTTGTTTTAGACGCGAGCCACCAGCGCCCCGACCACTCCAGCCGCTTCAACATTTGCAAGGGAACAGGTATGTTTCTCTTAACAATATTTATTTCTGTATTCTTTTACTTTTGTGTTATTTTACTTTTTGAGTCTGAATTGTGCCCGATATGGCTAGGCTGGCCCCCTATCACATCTGGCATGGAACTAAGCTCGGCGAAATATGGGTGTTCTAGTTCGCTAGTGTGCCTCTGCCTACCCCTTCGGGGATAAATGCGTGAGCTTATGTTCTTTTACTTTAGCATTGTCTATAAATTCATTGATATAATTTACAATCACTGCGATAGAGAATTGTAATTTAAACACGACAGGGTAAAACAGTGTGGTGCTGTACACAACGCTTACAAACTGGAAATGCTTAAGAGCGCATGGTACCTCAGCTCAAATTCAAATTTTGCACCCGCTACCTGTCCCTGCTAGAGTGCGCTATCGTACGCTGTCTCGCTCATACACTAATGGCGTCATAGGATGTCAAGCAGTGTTGTTAAGACAAACAAGTGACGTAGCGTGGCGGGCACGGCGACGAATTAGGACAATTTATTTACACAAAACATAAGCTCACGCCTGTACCGCCGAAAGAGTAGGCAGAGGTGCACTAGCGACTAGAACACCCACATTTCGCCGAGCTTAGTTCCGTCCGAGATGCGATAGGGGCCGAACCTATTGCCATATAGCGCTCAAATTCTAGACTCTGGGCTGATAGTGAAAACATGCAATATCACTTTGCCCGAACGCAAGACCTCAGGATGGTAGTCGTACTTAAATACAACTAAACCCCGGAGGTAGAGTTTACACACAATCGAGGCACAATTTATTTTAGTACAATTAAAAACCTTTTCAATGGCGTGTCAGCGCTGACGCTGTCTGTCGGGCTTAGAAAGTTATGTTTGAGCCATGGATCATCGAACCATCAGGTAACTTTTCTTACAAGATAACTTTGGTTAAGGTGTCCTCTTAACCAGTCACACAGCCCACCTGTGCTATAAGTTCTCCTTGCTGGAACTTCCGTTGACAAACCTGTAGAGAAACGGATGTCAATGTTCCCCAACTGAATGGGGACAGTTTCTTGTCAGATAGGTTTAAGCGGCTCCTCCAGTGTTTGATGTTTAGCGGTGGTATATAGAGTTAGTCCCAATATATGTAGAAAACTGAAAGGCAACTGCAGGATTCGTAATAATAAACATCTTTTATATTTGCAAAATTGTCAATATACCTGGTGTTTTATAGATATTGCCATTCAAAGATTTTATAAATAATCCGTGTACTTAACCAAAATAATTTAGGTGTATTCGTCAGTTCTTTGCGTTCTTTCTATGGAGAAAACTCTTATTTCTTACCCGATGATCCTCACACCTCTACGGACTAAGTCAAGGATGTGGATATTGGGAATTAAATGATTCACTGCCAATACCAGAATTCCAGGGTATATCACAGCTAGTATAACAATGTCGGCGCCGTCACTGCACGTCTTAAACAGCCCGCATAATTGGCGTGAAATGTCACCTTTAAGGCTTGGAGCCCTATATCTAAGGAAGGGAAAGAAAAGTTACGTACAGCTTTCGAATTCAACAGGAGGGCCAAAGGAAAATACCTATGCAAAATTGAAGGGCGACAGAAAAGCTATCTCGGAAATCGAGCCAAAATTTTGGTGACTTGTCATCGCAATGTAAAGCAGTTTCTACTACCTTAATCTGCAGTCACTGCGTAAACTTGATAACCACAGTAAAATAACACTCATCTTTGAGTTGAACCCTTTGCCTCAAATTCGATTTTGTACAATGGTGGAGCCACGCTACTGGACGTTGCACCGGCGCAGCGTGAGTGGAGTACTACATGAATCCATATCAACCTGCATGCGGTCAGGCGAGAGCCTGAATCTTGGACATTCGAAAGTCGAGCATGGCTGATCGTATTCCCGTGGTGGTTCTTAAGACGTCCGCGGCTGAGTTAACCCTCGTTCTCAGGAGTTTCCTCAATTTATCATATAAGAGTTCCGACTCTGAAGAATTTTTGACATCCATCTATGTTGAAGACTGCGCACACCAATCGGAAATCCTAATAAAGCGACCGGTCGGACCTTTCCAATTATAGTCTCCATCACGTCCTTTTTTTCCAAAACTCATAGCAATTAATTAATACATGGCTCCTGAAGTATTTATAACTCGCCTCATTGATCTATTCACTATTGGTAGCGTATATCGGGTGTGAACTATGAGGTCCTGAAATCCATTTCCAGATCGCGCAGGCGTTTTTGACTTTATGGGTGGGTCATTACACAGGTAGCCCATTGTAAAAACTAAGGCCAAACACCTCTGCAACATGCTTTAACAATGTGTTGCGTCGACTCCATACTGAGGTGGAATAAACGTACGCCTACATAATATCACGCCTGTATCCCATAGGGGTAGGTAGAGACTATAGATTTACACTTCGCCCGACTCTGACATACTACTTTCGCTTCATCTACTATCATGAATCTCTAAATCTTTATGCATTAGAGTCGGTTTAGTTTTTTATCTGTTCTTTAGTCAATATATCATCAATTTGCCCAATATAAGTGCGATGCGGTCGCCCTATACCGACTTTTCCATGCACACTCGTCTTGTGTCACTGTTTCGACAATCTCCTATCATCTATCCTCTCAATATGTCTGAACCATCTCAACATCCCTTTCTATTTCTTATCACTACATCTTCTTTCACTCGACAGAGATCCAACACCACTTTATTCCACACTCTATCACGCGACATATGCTACTTCATGCTCTCATTTCCACCACCCTGCGGGCTTAGCCAAGTAGCTTATGCGCTAGTCGAATAGAATAGTAAATATATGGGAATGAGATAAGAGTAAGCTATATATAGCGTACTAATAGAATAAATGTATAGGAATGACATAAGAGTCCACCAGTAAGCCCACTGATCTTACTTTCATGCCTGTTCTGTCACACCCAACTTTCACTCTCATTTATAAGTGTGGGCACTAACACTTCTTTATGAACGGCCAATCGTGCCTTTTTAGAGACCTTTCAGCTACTCATAAAGGTGTTCAGCGCTCCATTAACTCGATTACCTGCACATACTTGTCTTTTAATGTCGCTATCATGCTTCCCGTCACTTACAAATATACAACCCAGATATACAAAGTATTTCACTTGTTCTACTCTCTCGTTACCTATCATAATTTTGCACTCAGTTATACTTTCATTTCTTAAAAAAAAACATACTTTTCGTCTTACTTACATTAATTTACTCCTTTCCCTTTAAATGCATCATCCATAATTATTACCATTGTCTGTAATTCGTCCTAGGCGTTCTCCAAGTCTAAAATAATAATAATAATAATAATAGCCCTGTAATATTACTGTCCCACTGCTGGGCACGGGCCTCCTCTATTAATGAGAGGGGTTAGGCCTTAGTCCACCACGCTGGCCTAATGCGGGTTGGTAGACTTCAAATACCTTCGAAATTCCTGTGAAGAAATTCTTGGGTATGCAGGTTTCCCCACGATGTTTTCCTTCACCGTTATAGCAAGCGATATTTCACAATGAAAGTCAGCGATAGCTCAGTTGGGAATGGTACGGACTGCCGAGACAAGTGTCGGAGGTTCGAGACCAACCTTAAAATGGAGCATACACCTCTGACTTTTCTGTGTTAAGTGTACTTTCTCCAAGTCTACAAAGGTGCAAATGACTTTTCGTTCTTGGGCTGAGAATTTTTCCGGAAAGCTTCGTAGGGAAAAGATCTAATCCGCACATCCTATACTCTTTCGAAATCCCGCTTGTACATTCTATAACTTATTATTCGTCTCATGCATTACCCATTTCAATCAGAACTTTCGCATATAATTTGCCGACAACACTAAGAACGTACTCTAATAGTCTTGCCGTGACTCCTTATCCTTATACAACGGAACAATAAATTTAAAGTTGGAATAAAGGCAGGTGAAAAAAAATATACAGGGTTAGTCGGAAAGTGTGTAGAGAGCCTTGGCCAACATAAAGTATCATTTTTAAATATTGCAACCGTAGATAGCGTACGTCATCTTAATCTTTCTTTCTACCTGCCCATATCCCACTTTCATGAGTGGTCGGCGCAACACCCTATTTCAAGCATATTGCAGAAAGGATTTGGCTAAGTTTTTAGTTTAACTAGCTACCTGCCTGACGTCAACCCCCTCCAGAGGATCCAGTCCCGGGAAAATTAAATACACACAGCACATTGTCACTAGATAACCATCGATTAAGTAACAAAATCATGAAGTTACCACATTAATAGCCACTTAAATAATGATTACAGATTAAACTAATTATTGAAATAAAACAATCTTGGTAGCTTAGATGTTGGTAGCACGCCCCGCGAAACATCTTTCTGTCTGGCTTTATCCCGGCCTTCTGCCAAGGGCCGTCTTCCTACTTAAACGCTTCCACTTCACACGGTGCTGAACGTCCTCCACAGTGAGGCTTGGTTCTCATATCTAGGAAGATTATTAAAGATTTTTGTTTCTTAATATTTCGTACTTATAAAAATTATGTTGAGTTTAATGGTCAATAACACTAGCGACATTAGTAATGACGACGAACACTATGCCTCTGCATTATCTGAATCTGGCAATATCAGTGATGAGAGTTGCCATAGTGTTTCTTCGCTTCGTGATAACCTCGAGAGTAAGTTTTCGGACGTATCTAAGAATTTTAATATCGTTCATATTAATGCGAAAACTGCCTCGACTGCCTCGGTGGCGTGGTTTTGTTTGGGTACGACTGCCGTCCTGAGGTCTCGGGTTCGATCCCCGGGTCGAACAAAGTCATATTGGATTTTTCCATATCAGTCTGGAATTTGTGCCCGATATGGCGAAAGGCTATCGGCGAAATGTGGGTGTATTAGTTTGCTTGTGCACCTCTGCCTACCCCTTCGGGGATACACGCGTGAGCTTATGTTATGTTTATGTTTTATGTTTATGTAATGCAAAAAGTATTCCGGCCCATTTATCTGATATGTCGGCATGCCTAGACCATAAAAACCTTTACTTTACACCTCCGCTTATCTGCTGATCCTTTAACTCCTTCAGAAGGTTATCTGGAAGAGATCGCTTCAAGCGATAAGACAGCCTATTGTAACATTTTATAGTTTAAGATTCTGTCTGTACTGTTACCTTAATCCTTACTATGGTGTTCAATAAAGAGTTATCTATCTATCTAATCTTTCACGATTGGCATTATCTATGAAAGTATAAGGTATATTGATTTTTACTGATATATTCTTGTTCATTATTATGAGATCTGTAAGTATCCTTTCAGTTTCTTGCAAATATTACGACAAACTTTGTATATTATACGAAATCAAAGTTAATAGAAATACACCGTATGGCACCAACATAACTTAAATTTCGTCGCAAAAATATAATTATGTGGTAATATGCACGGGCCAACCTAGATGTATATAAACTTCAGTAAGTATACGGCGTGACGTCAAATCGCGCGTTTGTCAACGACAGAAGTATTTAACCGCTAATATATCAACTGTTTAAGGTTGCTCCGAACGTACATTATGTAAATGTACATTATGTAAAACAAAAAAAAATCATTCCTATAGTTATTCTATTTATTCGACTTATTTTTTGTACAAGCCCTTGCAACATTAAAAGGTAGGTAGGTATATATATATATATATATAGGGGACGATTGA
Source organism: Clanis bilineata (assembly GCA_036417725.1). Classification (NCBI taxonomy): domain Eukaryota; kingdom Metazoa; phylum Arthropoda; class Insecta; order Lepidoptera; family Sphingidae; genus Clanis; species Clanis bilineata. The sequence continues at coordinate 10,439,669 of CM071140.1, forward strand.
GTGTCGGTAGGTCAGCGTCAATCATTATGTAAAAAGCTTAAATTACACTATATTTTTTTAATGGAAGACCCAAGCTGTTGACAGTTACGTCTACAACATGAATGGGCCAGCTCGACCTGTTGGATACCACTGTCTCACAGAAAACCGATGTAAAATGGCAGCACGCTGTTGCATATCGTACGGTGAGTTATATTTCCGGTGGTCCAATTCCAATCTCTTTATCAATCCCTTTTCCCCTCCTTTTAGGTTAGCAATATACCCATGATATTTTTTGTCATGGGTGTCTCTATCTATGGGCGGTGGAGATGACTTACCCTGACCCACTTGCTCGTGTTACTGCTATATAAATACGTTCTATTTAAATTTTTAATATACATATACGTAATAATTTTATTTAGGATTTAAAAAAAAACTTTGAATAGCAATATCTGTGAAAGTATTAAGTATATTGAAAAAATTGCAAGAATAAAAGTTGTTTATTATTACGAATACAGTATCCTTTCAGCTTCGTACATAATAATTTATGTTCTACCTAGCCGTGTGTAATAGTAGAGGGCCCGTGACATTTGCTGTACTTACGCCGCTGACACGCGACTGGATTTCTAATCTACTGAATATTCAGGTAAATGGAAACCTAGAAAATACTGACTTATTTTTTAGAATATTCTCGTTATCATCATTATAATCACCTACAATACGTTGTTTAATTGATGAAGTATCCCAGATAAATAAATTATATTTATTTATTTTGCTGTCAGCAAGCGACACAACCTCCCCGTCTGACAGCCGAGGCGGGATTGTGTGCGGGCCGGGCGGCAGGGCGGTCTTGACTAAAACGGTGCGCAAAACGCGGAAATTTAGATAATTGGATCTTACAATAAAAAGACAAATTATTTTCAAAATCCAAAACACATAACCGATGCGTATTATTAAACTAAGTTACTATACAAAATTTCACGATCTTATTTGAAGTATGTAATGAGTAATCCGGGATATTAATTCGGTTTAGAGGTAACTTTGTAATTTTTTTCTATGGAGAAAATTTTAAGGAATCGTGTTTTCGCCACACATGTTCACTCACATAAGCCCTCAACTTTATCATATATCTATTACAAAGTAAAAGCTGCAGTATTATTGATTTTATCCGGGTTCAAAATAAGCCATTTGAGGTAGTATGGGCCCTTAATGGTGAATATAAAATAAATTATACAGGCAATTTCAGGAAATAAGCTATCGTAACTACTAAGTACGCAAATTATTATTGCCTTTAGATAAAGCTAATTTACTTAGACATAAGTTAATCTTTATAACGGCTAGACTAATCGGATTAACCGCGCCATGGTTCATGCGCAACAAAGCCTATGGCATTCTATGGCAAGCTTTGCGTCGCCTCATGGCTGCGCCTACGCACTTGTGACACTTTCACGAAGTTATGGCGCGCCTACGGTCTTATATTTGATCTGACATAAACTCACTAAAGCAAGCCGAATCATGGCTTTTCACTCGTTACTGCGTCACACTTTTCATATTGATATATGAGTTTAATATTATTTGTACGACGTGTACAATCATAATTATCGCTTTGTTTAACACCAAGGTAGTAAACTAGAGAGATGTCTCGTTATTTTCGGTACTTGTAATACTCACAAGTAGTTTATACAAATATTTACAAGTGTTAAAGCCAGCTGTGTATGTAACACATCACCGCTTAATCTAGAAGGGTGCCTAAAATAGCTCAGTAAACGCTTGTTAGATAGTGATACAAAAAATAGATTGTTTCCTGTTCGCAACTCATATCCTGGGATGTTCACATCGCTGGAGGTCATATTGTTTCAACTCGTTTAAATGCTTGTTTCGTACTGACCTCTAAACAAATTTATAAATCGCAATCAACAACCGTCAAGTTCTAGCGCGTACACACCGGCCGGACGAAGGCGAAAGAATCTGTTGCGTTCACACAAAGAAACTTTCGCTGTTGTGTGTTGTGTGTGATTCGTTCGCCTTCATTCGGCCTGATGTGTACGCGCCATTAGTAGATCTACTTTCGTGCTCTGTCTTGAAATTGGCCAACTACTTGATTCATTGGCTTTCTTCTACTACCATTATCTTATGGCACCTAGTTAAATAAATCATTTGTGTTTATTTTAGATCCAATCTACGTTTGCTAATTATAATAAAACCTTCGACTATTAATATTTTGTTGTCATAAGCGTGACACGATAAATAGAACGTGCGTGCAATGATTCATGAATAATAAGACACTCACAGAGATTTGTCAGCATGCCATGCGTATTTAGACCGCTCCTTCTTGTCATAGAAATTAATTCAATTTTAGTCTCATTTAATACACTCAACAGCTTATTAAAGTACACACCATTTATAAAATTGTGAAGAGTTTAATACTTAACACCAATGTTTTATATTATTTTAGTTTTCATAAAGATCAATTCTAGAAAAAAAAACCTGTCTGTTGATATCAATATGATAGTGATGATCAAGAAAGAGCTCAATGATGTTGAAGTCGTCTGTCAAGAAGCTCTACCTTTACAGCCGAATCTTTTGCACGTATTTTTCTCGAAATAAAACAGAAAACAGCCACACAAAAACATTGTTTTTCGCTGTGTCCTGCTCATGGGACAGTGGACCCATAGGCAAAAATGTGTAGCGAAATCATGTTTTGAGTAGGTGTTTGTATAATGTTTTAGTGCAAGAGACGCGGTTTAAAACCAACTAACTTGTAACTTCAAACAGACATTTTGTCGGTATCAAACTCAGTATAATGATGTTATTCCAGTCGAGCGGTCCTCGGTCGGCGAGTTACCCGGGCGGGGCTGCAGGCTCCCGGCTGGACCTGTGCTATGTTGCGGAGCGCATGCTGGCACTACACCTGCCTGACCGTGATACACATGCCGAGGCACAAGCTGCGCATATGCTTACGAACAAACACGGAGAACATTTTATGGTACGTTTACTAGATATACATCCTCTGCATAATTACTTTTATCTTATCATATTCTTCTGCCATATTTTCAATTTTATTTGTGAGCGGCGCAGCATGTGTTCGTCTCCTATACATACCTACCAGTCTTCGTCCTGTCATTCACCTCTTTTTCTAGCATGTCTTTCCAACACAATTTACTAAAATCCACCTTTTCTTTAACCTTCCTATACCTTTCCACTCATCTGTCATCAACATTCATATTCATCAATTTACTTAACCTATAACTTCTATAACACCAGTATTAATTCAATTAATTCATTTGTTCCACATCTCTATTTTTATTTTATTCTTAGGCTGAGAGACGTTCTGGTGCTGGGTTAAAATCTAAAATAAAGTGATCATCATTAATGTTATTTTTCGACTAGAATTTCGATTCGATGCGTTGCCTTGCAATTTTGTGCTGGATACATCAATAGGGTCAACCAGTCAAATTTGATTATATATCACCATCATCATCAGCCATAGGACGTTCTCTCTTGGATATAGGCCTCCCCCAAAGACTTCCAGATTGATTATACCTCTATATATTGAGACAAAAATTCTGCCTCGGTGGCGTGGTTGTATTTTGGTACGACTGCCGTCCTGAGGTCTCAGGTTCGATCCCCGGGTCGGGCAAAGTGATATTGGATTTTTCCATATCAGCCCGGAGTCTGGAATTTGTGCCCGATATGGCGATAGGCTCGCCCCCTATCACATCTGGGACGGAACTAAGCTCGGCGAAATGTGGGGTGTACTAGTTGGCTAGTGCGCCTCTGCCTACCTCTTCGGGGATACAGGCGTGAGCTTATGTAGAAATAAGCTTGGTAGGCCGTAGGTGCCTTAGATACATTTAAACCTATTCATTAGGGAGATAGGCGTGAGGTTTTATCATGATAGCGTTTTTAATTTGTCCTTGACAAAGCTAATTAATCAGGTCGAACGGTTATAAATTGTAATTGGGTCTTGTTAGTGCGTATAATCATTACTAATCAATGTTGCAACGTACTTGTCTAATACAATGGTCGGTGGTCTTTGTTCGTCAATCGCGTTAAAACTATGGAACCAATTTAGATCACACTTACAATACTGGCTGGCGTTTTTACTTATTGATACCTTTTTATTTATTGTGGTTAGTTAGACAAAGCATTTCCGATCTGATGGCGATTTAAAAAACAAAATAAATCCTTGTATCTGCCGAATTTCCTTTTTTTACATTACAAAGTAGGTGAACGGCTTCAAACGAAACAATTCGTTTCAGAGACATTTTTGTGAAGCCAACAGAGCGTAACGTATTTGAGTAAAAAAATAAGATAAAACTCTTATAAATATCGAGCAGACACGAAATCTGTTATTTGAAAAGATATCGTATCTTTATGTAATCTAGGTAAGTATTACAGAGGCAGATAAAATCAGTGCAGCTGGCATCATTGGCACAAGCCATTATTTTTAAGAAACATAACTTACATTTTGTGATATACCTAAACACCATCCGTTTGAATTTAATGAAACTAATTGAATGATCAAACGAACTTACCTGAAGTGAAGTTCGATCCATAATTGTTCTGTCTTCGTCGAAGAGATTTATCTAATATTTACATGTAGTAGTCCTGGCTACGCCCATTTCACTCGCACATAGTTTAGCACCCTATATATAAAAAAAGAAAAAGGTAGGTACCCCACCTTCCCGCAATAACTTCATTCTAGTTCAGAGCAAGTATTACCATATACACATAGAATATACAACATTGAGACTTAGGGACTACAGTCCTCGGACTAAGGGTTGGGAGGGACTCTAAATCTCTTCGACGAAGACAGAACAATTATGGATCGAACTTCACTTCAGGTAAGTTCGTTTGATCATTCAATTGTTCTGTCTTCGTCTTCCGAGATTTATCTAATATTTACATGTAGATGTTTAGAGAATTCTCAATGTTGTGAAAATAAGAAAGACATTATATATTAAGGGAATTAACATTTAATCAAATATGTACTATATAGGTACATAATAATCCACTCTGTTTGCCACTAAATTATTAAATAGTAATGAGTGACTTTACATAACTTGGGAAAATAAGGTATTTGCAAAATTTGAACTATATTCTATAATTGGTCTTTTGTAATAATTCGCAAACACTGCGGAATGCTCGGTCCAACCAGCAGTTCGTCTAATAACATCGACATTAACGCCAGCTTGCTGCGCAGTCGACGTCGCGGCATGACGAGTGCTATGCGCACTGAAAATCGATGTGTCGATGCCACTAGCAGCGAGAGTTTGCTTTATCCATCGACCGATTGTTTGCGATGATACAGCATGAAAAGGTTTTTTAAAAGTTAGAATAAATTTGTCTATCGAGCCACTAGCAATCCTATTAGAGCTAGTCTTACTTCTATAAAATAACAACGTTTCCGCCGGGCAAATGGCGGGACGCTGACTGAAAAAAGGCAATTCTAGTATAGGCTGCGATTTACCTACACTTGACGTTTTAGTTATATCAGTGATTATGATGATGATTTTTTCATTATACACCTTAATATTAGAATTCTTAATTAGAGATAGTGTTTGACATCTCTGTCCAGTAGCTAACGCCAATAAGACAACCAGTTTTTTACTAATTTGTTCTAAGGTCAAAGAGTCGTTTGGGTACCAAGCAGCCAAAAAATCTAAAACAATGTTTGGGTTCCATGTACTATGGTATTTAGGAAAAGATGGTTTCATTTTAAAAACCCCTTTAAAAAATCTTTTAACTCGTTCGTCTTCTCCCACCTTATTTCTAGAAATAAGGGACAAAGCAGAACGATGGGTATTCAACGTTCCATACGATGCACCATTAGTAAAGCATTCGGATAAAAAACTCAAAACATTGTGTACAGATATTTCCATAGAGTTTAAATTGTTTTCCTTACAATAACGCCACCATAACTTAAAACTGGATGTGTACTGCGATAATGTGCTATTGGATAAAGATGATATCATAACATCCAAGGCTACAAGTGGGACTTGTTGTTTGGTGAACGCTTCCCGGATAAAATGCTGACAGCCAGGGAAAGATGTCGGTGCAAAGGATGAAGTTCCCTGAAATTAGAAGAAAGTAGATATTTGTCAGGGGGGAAAATAATTACTTTTTTAATTGTAAGTGATTTGAAAACGGGAAACCATGGTTGTGACGGCCAATTTGGAACTACAACTATGCCAGTTGCTTTATCTGAAATTATTTTATTTAAAACCTTTAGAACAAGGGCAAAAGGCGGGAATGCGTAGAAAAACATGTCCCATTTGATTGTGAAAGCATCAACGTTGTATGCATATGGGTCCCTTTTCCAAGAAATATACTTTTCGCATTTTGAATTTAATCGTGAAGCAAAAAGGTCTATTTCAGGCATGCCAAAAGAATTTGTTATTCTTTTGAATGCATCCTGGTGTAATTCCCACTCAATATCAATATTTCTAGACTCGCTATCTGCCTCCACGTTTAGAGATGATTTAATGTACGAAGCGAATAAAATAATATTACGTCTCTCACACCAAGTCCAAATCTTTCGAGTTATATCATTGAGATGTGGGAATTGGACACCACCCATTCTGTTTATATAAGCGATAGCTGTTATATTATCTATCCGCATAAGAATTTGACACAGGTTGAGTTTATTAGCAAATGACTTTAAGCCAAAGAAAGCTGCTAAGAGTTCCAGATGATTAATGTGGAGATTAGCTTCTTCTGAATTCCAAGAACCGCCTATTTTTTCTCCGCGACACGCGGCTCCCCAACCAATCATCGAAGCGTCTGTGTATATTTCAAGTTCAAAATTGTTTGATCTTATTGGATTATTAGAAGTCAATATAGATTTTTTCCACCATAACAAGTCTTCACGCAAATCATCTGGAACCTCGAACAACTTATCATAGTCATCATTGTCTAATAACGCTAAATATTTAGCCCTTTCTAATTTCTTTGTATGTAACCAGCCATACGCGACAGCGGGACAGGCTGCTGTGAGAATTCCTAAATAACGAGCAAAATTACGAATGGAAAGACTGAATGTATTAAGCATTTGTTCGGTGCGTGATAGAATATCTTGTTTCTTTTGGTCTGGTAGTACCAAGGTCATGTCTGTTGCATTCAAAATAAAGCCTAAAAATTGACAGGTTTTACCAGGTTCTAGAATACTCTTTTCATAGTTTATAACGAAACCTAGTTTAGTAAATAGAGCTATGGACTCATCACGACCCTTTATACATTCTTCATAATCATCTCCAAAACAACAACTGTCATCGAGGTAAAAAACAGATTTGAACCCTCGAGACCGCAAAAAGGATGCAACAGGTTTCATAAGTTTAGTAAACGCTTGAGGAGCGGAAGCTAAACCAAAGGGTAAAACTAAGAATTCATATAAAACAGAATCAAAGCAAAACCTAAGATATTTTTTATACTTGTCGTGCATAGGTATAAGAAAATATGCCTCTTTGAGGTCTAACTTTGTCATGTAAGTATTCGGCGTGATCAACTTCATTGCCGTTCTTATATCCTCCATTTTAAAGTGTTTGGAGTACACAAACTTATTTAGTTTTTTGAGATTTAAAATAAGTCTTTTTTCGCCATTACTTTTAGGAACAAGAAAAATACTAGAAATGAATTGACCCGCACATGGTTCACATTTTCGTATAGCTCCCGACTCAAGCAGTCGTGATAACTCGTTGGTTATATAAGCTTTATCTGCCTTTGGAAGCGATATATTAGAATAATATGTATTATGAGCTTGAAAAGGCATCTCAGAAAAAAGGAATCTTGTAACCCGAAACAGTATTTAAAACACTTTGATCCTTAGTAATATTCAACCATGCTCTAACGAAATATTTAAGACGGCCTCCATGTACCTGCGGTTCTACTGTTTGCGTTTGTACGTAGACGCTGCAGTTTGCTTGCGACTCGGAGGCGTCGATGCTGCAGTGGTCCGAGTCGACGAAAGCGGCAGCACGCGATTGTTCTGGCCGTGTTGAAAGGGAGCACGGCGGCGGTATTGCTGGTTTTGGGGCGCCCGCATCTCGCCGGCTCGGTGAGCTTGCCGTGATATCGGTCGTTGTTGGTAGCGAGATGTCGGGCCCTTCGAGTTTAAATTACTCGGGCCAGACGTAGTTGCAGGTTGTATCAGCTTGCCGGTCTTCTGTATACCTCTGGAGTTTTTAATAAACTCTCCAAGTTTTTCACCAAACAAATGACTGTCTCGTTTCCGATCCTTAAATGTTTCTATAAAGGCTTTATCAACTATTGGCGTTATAAGGGAGCGTCGAGTTTCAGTCTCCGAGTAATGAGAGTCTGCTAAAATTTTTGCCATATCCGATAAATTTTTAAGTACTTCAGGAGTACTAATGGACTTGGTCAGGATATCTGACATTGTTCTACCCAAGATTGTAAAAGCACAGCCGAGCTGGGTCTGTTTTTTCGCCAACCTACAATCACGGTTTTTTGCAGACTCGTTAAGAATGGCCGATATTTCGGGGTTCAGGGTGGGTGATTTCATAAGTGTACAATTTTTTGGAAGAGGGTATTTCTTGAGGATATCCTCCTTTACCTCTTTTTTGAGCCCATCTTTAAGAATGGGTTCCCACCGTTTTGCTAGATCCGCCACAATCTCTGGCCCCCACTCGTCGCTTTCCGCCTCGAATATCCCTAAAGCTTGTAAAAGCTCAGGGTCAGCGGAAGGTAGCACCGGGACTTCCTCTGGTGATTCATTCGAAAGCGGGTCAGTTTGTTCACCGGGAGTATGCGCCGGTGGCGGCGCCGGATCCGGCGTCGTCGCCGGTACTAATTCAGGCGACGGCGGCGACGGTGTGTCAGCACGGGGCGAGGGACGAAACGTGGCGCGATCCGGACTGACGTCTCGGGACCGACGGTGATTTCGCTGTACATTCAGTGGAACCATGGGAGCCGGGTCCGGCTCATCTATAATGATTCATAAAAAAAATCGGTTATTGTCTCGCAATAACTCATAGCTTTTGGTCAATATCGCGTATTGACTCGAAGCAAACGATATTTTTATAGCCTAACATCACGTGTTAGGTCGGAGAATACATAATATTTAAGTATAAACCTTAACAAACAATAATTTTAAATAACGGTACCTTCAACCGACGGCGATGGTCTCATTCCTAGTTTTTCTTCATATTTTTTAAGTTTTCTTCTCCACTTCTCTTCCTTGTTGTTTTTGCGCTTTGGCATAATCACAAGGTTACACTTTTCCGGGTTTTTTGGATTTATTTTAACACTACGTGCGGTGTTGCGCGCGCGCAAACGAACGAATGAAGTTATTGCGGGAAGGTGGGGTACCTACCTTTTTCTTTTTTTATATATAGGGTGCTAAACTATGTGCGAGTGAAATGGGCGTAGCCAGGACTACTACATGTAAATATTAGATAAATCTCGGAAGACGAAGACAGAACAATTTGGGTTACAACATCAACGAAATATTTTTATAATACCCTCTTATAAATCATAACCTCATACAGACTGAAGTTCACTGCCTGTATCCTTGAAGGCGTAGGTAGAAATGAACTAGATAACTAAAACACCCACATCTCGCTGAGCTTAGTTCATTCATCATTATAATCATTCCGGGCACAAATTGTAACCTTGGCCAAATCACGTGGAATTTTTCAACTAGAAAACTCAGACAAACCTGCTGCCATGCTAACACTAATCCAGTGCAGCGGTATTTACTACAATTTAAAATATCTGGTTTTAACCCTGGTGGTCAAGTTGGCATTCGATTGACAGTAACCATTTTTTTACTACGACACAAACCTATGTGGCCTGAAAATAGCTACATTGATATATACCTCATATGGCTTGAAAGTAGATTGACATATAGAGGTAATGCATTATCTTTCTTTCTTTCTTTCTACCTGTCCTTATCCCAGCTGACGTGTGGTCGGCGCAACACACTTATATAAGCATGTTGCAGAAAGGATTTGGCCAAGTGTTTTCGACCGGCTGCCTGCCTGACGTCACCCTCCTCTGAGGGATCCAGATCCGGGCAAATTAAATTAGAAAATTCTGTTTGCCCGAACTGGAAATCGAACCCATGACCTCCCTGTCCACAGCCCATATATGCTACCACTAGACCAAGGAAACGACATACAATACATTATCATTGACAATTAGATACTTATTGCGCAGTCTTGTATAAACTATTATTTTCTTACAGGTGTTTGAAGTGAGTGGCGGGGAAACTAATGGCGAAGGTAGAATAGCTCGTAGTGTCTTCGGGCGTGCGAGATCATTAGGCTGGCCTGGCGATCTAGCACCTCCTCTGGAGCGGCTGTGTGCTGCCTGCAAACATATTGAAAACTGGCTGTCGGCACATCCGAAAAACGTCGCTATATTACTAGCGTGGTGAGTATTTAGGCACTAAGTTAAAATCTACCTTTATAGTATAAAGTTTATACGAGTAATATTGGAGAAAGGAATCTAAACATAAAGTGACCGTGATGAGCCCTGACTTGCTGAATGTTATTGCTTTCCTACATAAACACTTTAAAGGAAATATGCTAGACTGTTTGCAATTTCAATCTGCTACTAGGCAATCATATCTAATATAACCACAAATTGATGGAACAATACAAATATGTAATGAGTACATATTAGTTAAAGTGTATTCGTAAGAAATATGTGCAAGTAACAATGGTAGCGAAGTTTAAATAATATGTTATTCAAATAAAAATTGAATTAGGCACCTAATACATATGTGAAGCTGATTGCAACAGTTCGTTTAGTTTCAGCTTTCAGCTATACACATATAATACTAACCACGCTTAGTTTAATTTATTTTATGTGTCATAGATCACAATCGCCATATACAACCATTCGTAATGTCCTATTCATACTTCAGGGCGTTTACTTTCAGAATTTAACTTGTTGACGACACCACCTTTAGTAAATTTGTCGCACACAATATTTAAAAACAAACAATTGTTATATAACTACTAATTGGCAAATCTGAATTTTTGGTCCTTCGAGCCAAATATGAGAAAAAACCAACATGTTTTAATTATTATTGTTGAATACTTTTGAAGTGAAACATATTAACAGTCGTATTAATTTCCAGGGGCAACAGAGAGCGACTGGGAGTGTTGGTAGCGGCGTACATGCACTACTCGGCGATATGTGGCGCTCCGGAGCATGCGCTCGACAGATATGCCATGCGACGGTACTTAGACGATCGGGTTCCGGTATTTCAACTGCCTTCAAACAAACGGTAATTATGACAGCCATTAATAAGCCATTGTGTTCTTTTACTGACATTTTTCAATGTAAGACGAAAGATATTGTATCCAGTTTGAAAGTCAAAACAAAATCTGAACCGCAATATTATTATTTAAGCGACATCTAGCGTTCATCCATAATGAACTCAGTTAATTCAAAGTCAGAGTTTTCTCCTTTAAAGTGTCCCAACGTTATTATTCAAATTTGATATTAAAACTTTTAATTATAATCAAATGTCATCTCTCTTGTTAAATAATTTTATGAAGGTTGTTAGCAGCCATATGAATATTAATGTTGTTCTTTGTTTCTATAATTTTCTCATTTGTTTGTAAATGAGATTTTATGTATTGATATGGTGATGATATTAAAATACAGAATTTCACATTTAGGAAATACTTAAAATGTAAATCGACCGTATGCTGCCAATACCTCTTACCATTTTTAACAAAATATTGTTTTTTGCGCTATCTGTTAGTCCTAATGGCATGATGTAAATATTTTCTTATTAGCATTATTAAACTATTGTAAAATTAATAAACTTGAATTTTGGGTGCATGAATATCATCTATATTTTTTTATATATATTTAGTTTATATTGTCTCCTATAAACTTGATCTCAAAGCGCTTAGGAGGTATTGGTGACTTACGGTCGAAACACATAATTGTTTGTATCAAACTTTTGTCAAGTTTGGAGAAATATAATAATTTTATTAGGCTGCCAAGGCAATGAATTTAAATCATATTGTAAAATTATTACCCATATTACGATTCATAAAGAAGCAAATATACTAAGATAATGCAGTAATATTCAGAAATTTATAAATCTTTTACATTTTACCATAGTTTGGCAATCATTGGTCCTTCGAGCCGGATATAATGCCAACATTCGATACTTTCTAAAAGTTCTTCCTAAAAATTATAAGTTTCTAAAAATAATAAATGGAATCTGTAACAATATGTCCATTAAAGGTTAACGTGTTGATTCTATAAAAATGATGTCAATTTCCTTGTCGGCAGGTACATAGATACATTCGCGGGTTTGCTCGCGGGTCAGATACGAGTGAACGCGTCTCCGCTGCATTTGACGCACGTGAGCGTGGCGGGCTCGCTCGCGCATGCGCCGCACGCCCCCGCCGCCGCCGCCGCCCCCACCGTCGCCTTCCTCAAGATCTACGAGAACTTCGTTTGCGTCTATACCTCAGGTATTGAGTTCAATATTCCGTGACAAGTATTAATTTTCCTAATGTTATCTACACATTACATTTTTCGGTCGGTCGGTGCAAACTCTTTCAAACATGTTGCAGAAAGGATTCTGCTTAATTTTGCGACTAGATGCCTACCTGACGCCTACCATCCTCTGCGGAATCCAATCCCAATCGCGTTAGAAAACCACCCGTCCGACCTGCGAATTGAGCCCAAAACCTCCCGGTTCACAGCCCATATACGCTACCACTAGATCAAGGATACGACCTACGACCATTTCTAGTAAAATTTCATAATTTCTACAAAACAAATAATTTATTGACTGAACTGGGACTGGATCCCCCAGAGAGGAGTTGACGTCAGGCAGGCAGCTGGCCGTAAATACTAAGCCAATTAATTTCCCCAACATGCTTGAAAAAGTGTTTTGCGCCGACCCCACATTAAGGTGCGTTAAGGGCAGGCAGAAATAAAGAAAGACATAATTTATGAACTCCACCAGGTCTATACGTGGTGAACGGCGGCGGGTGGACGGTGGGCGTGGGGAGACTGGCGCTGCGCGGCGACGTGCTGGTGCGAGCGTACCGCCGGCCGGCGCACGCCAGCCCCAGCGCCACGCAGCGGCACCTCGTGTTCGCGTGCCAGTTCCACACGTGCGCCGTCACCGACCACACGCTCTCCTTCACCAAACAACAACTCGACTATGCCGCACATGGTAACTACTATTTGACTTTTTAAATCTGTAAAAGAAACCACTTCATAAAGATCGAAGGAAATAGTTGGATGCATGGCGCTTTCAATAAGTTGATCGAGAATTTTTTGGTGGAAGCCTATATTCAGCAGTGGACATTCTTGCCTGAAAATAAAGATGAAATAATTAATTCATCATCATAAGCTCACGCCTGTACCCCGATGGGGTAGGCAGAGGCGCACTAGCGAACTAGTACACCTACATTTCGCCGAGCTTAGTTAGTTTGTGATAGGGGGCGAGCCTATCGCCATAAGGAGCTCAATATTCAAGTTCCGGACTGATACTGAGCAGAAAAACCTAATATTACTACTGGACCCGGGGATCGAAGCAGAGACTTCAGAGCGACATACCGTTATACTACTTATTTATGAGGAATCAAGTCACTAAACAGCGCATAGTCCGAGTCGCTTGGTTTGTTGGTTTTCCTTGGTTTAATGGCAGCATATTTGATCTGTGGACCGGGAGATTCTGGGTTCAATTCCCAGGTCGGCGAAAGCGAATTTTCTAATTTGATTTGCCCTGAACTGGATCCTCCATAGGGTGTTGACGTTAGGCCGGCAGTTCGTCGTAAAAACGAAATCATCCAAATCCGTTCTGCAACATGCTTGAAAAAGTGTGTTGCACCGACTCCACACTGAGATAAGGGCAGGTTGACCCATCTGCTCATTTGCCAGTCCCTGCTATAAAAAGTTGATAAATGTCCCTAAACAGGCAGTTACTTCCAGACCCATCGTTCCCGAGTGACGGCGCGGTGGAGCTGGTGTTCGCGCGGGGCGAGGGGTGCGGCGGCGCGGCGCCCGCCCCCACCCCCGCGGCCCCGCTCCGCGCCGCGCCCGACGGACTCGCGCGCGCCGACTCACTCGAACACCTGCGCCCGCTCTCCACCCTCACCGACGATGATCCAGGTTCGATACATTCTGATGGCGCGTACACACCGGGCAGAACGAAGGCGAACGAATCATGCCTGTTTCATTCACACAACAGCGAAAGATTGTTTGTGTGAACGTAACAGGCATAGATTCGTTCGCCTTCGTTCGGCTGGTGTGTACCTGCCATGATAGTACTTAGGGAAGGTACCCATATTACGTGACCCATTTTTTTAAATTTTTGTACCTCTCCCCCTTGGTGACCACCCGTAGTATATACTAAGACCACCCCCACCCCACCCTCTCTAGTTGTTACGTAGTAATTTATAAATATAGTTTTAAATCATTTTTGTCGAAGAAAAGTTATAAAACAAAATATTATGATGTATTGCCACCTGTGACTTTAAAAACTGCTAAACGCTACGCGCCATATAAGCTATATATAGCTCGAAAAAGCACGAGATTTAGCTAGAGGATATTGACTACGTGACGAAAACTTAAGAGCCCCCCACCCCCTGTGACCAAGCATGGTATTTTGAAAAGCCCCCTCCCCCCTGACCGGGTCACGTAATATGGGTACGTTTCCTTACCGTGGATTCATACAGCGTGTTGTATCGTGAGACGTCTGCATATATTATTTGCATCATATAATAAATATAATAGATTAAGGCCCTCAAACTCATCTTTACGACAAGAGATGGTCATCATGAAGAGTAATTTCACCTACACACTGTAAATCTACATCTGTGGTATCGATACACATTAGAGTTTTCTAACATTTCTCGCTAGCGACAACGTAAAATATTTGTACGACTAATACGAACGCCTTCAGTAGTAAAGGGGAATTTATGTTTTTCATACAAGTTATGTAACGTAGTCGCTAGCGAGAAATGATAATAAAGTTAATAGCAGAGCAAGTTATCACGATACAACTCTAATACGAATCAACCTTTATGATGTTATTCTACTTTATTACCACGATTTTTAGGTCGGGAGAATAATTTCATAGATAAAAAGCTATCACGATTTTGTTAAATTAGTATATGTAACAACCAAATAAAAACAGAAGTTTCTAAGTGGTAGAGCCACGCTGTAGACAGTAACGTCTATAGCACGAATGGGCCGGCTCGACCGGTTAGATACCACTGTCTCACAGAAAACCGACGTAAAGTGGCAGCTTCCTGTCGCGTTTCGTTCGGTGAGTGAGATTTCCGGTGGCCCATTTCCCCACTCCCTTTCCCAATCCCCTTCCCTCCCCTTCCATTCCCTCCTTTTAGGTTGGCAACGCACCCATGATTCCTTTTGTGTCTTGGGTGTCTATGGGCGGTGGAGATCACTTACCATCAGGTGACCCATCTGCTCGTTTGCCAATCTCTGCTATTAAAAAAAAAAAAAAAAAAAAAAACACCTCAGGCATGCATTGAAATAAAACTATTTTTACGAATTCTATCACGATTTGGTTTTAATATTTATTCCCGACGTTTCGAAGGCTTTGCAGTCTTCGTGCCTCGTGGTCACGGGTTGGACCAACCCGTTCCAACCAAATCGTGATAGAATCCGTAAAAATAGTTATATTTCAATTAATAGCATTCGCGTAAACTTAAGACCTCAGGTATGTTTATATTTCCTCACATCAGACAATGTGTAAACTCGTGTCATACAGGCATCGAAGCAAAGGCGTGGTGAGATGTCGTGTAAGTTTGCGCCATACAACTTACAACATCCTCAAAGATCTATAATATGTCGATGTGTTGTGAGGTAGATGAAATTACACTTTACTCAGCGCCTCATAGTGTCTCTACCGAGAATCTTCTCTTTGAAAAGCGAATTAAAGCTATCATTGAATAGTAAGAATATTTACAAAATTATAAATTGAAAGTAAAGTTAAAGGTCGAGCAACAAAATGTAATGTATTTTGAAAACTGTAATATTTTGATGTACCTACTATGACATTATCGACAAATGTAAGAATAATCACAAGTTTAAAAACTTAACAGACCTATTTCAAATCCGATCGTGACCAAACTTATATGGGACCACCTTAAAAGAAGCTGTATCGATCACAAAAAGTAGTTTGAAAATCGGTCCACATTTGGCGGAGATATCGCGTGACACACATAAAAAAAATACAGACGAATTGAGGACCTTCTCCTTTTTGGAATTCGGTCGAAAATATACCGCCATCTGTTATCAATAATCTGAAAATATGTTAGTTCCATACAACTCACAAGCCATAGTCAGTGTTATAGGCTTATAGCAACCAAATTATAAAAGCTGATAATCAAACTTTAATAACGTTGGAGCCTTTAAGTCCAACTCACACTAAGTACGTAGGTAGTTGTCATCACACTCCACTGTGGAGTCAACATCGACACTTTCTTTGTCAAGCGTGTTACAAAAAATATTTGGCTTTAGTTTTTACGACCGGCCTGCCTGACGTCAATCTTCTCTCGGTCTATAGTAGGATTGCTAATTAAACGGAGTAAACTGACATTTCGAATGTTGCTAGTTTTTCATGAAAATTAAATAGTGCTGCGGTAAAAAGATCAAGATTATTTAGACATTTCAATTTGTGTTATGTTATGTGAACCGTTTCATTCCTTAATTTTCTAAAGTCCAACTGAAAGTCGTAATTCCTGTCTATTGTGTGATTAGTACTGCATGTATACTGAATTATAGTCATAGTAATTACTGCTTGCTATGTTATGGCATGATTCATTATAAATAAAACTTACAAAAGCTATGAATGTGCCGAACGTAATTTTTCGCAAATAATAAAAGTAATATTTGTAATTTTTATTTTTATAATTTCGCGTATCTGTTGCGATTATTTACACAAAATTATTTACAGATATTTAGTCGAAGGGTTAAGCTGAAATTTCTAAAAATGCGCATCAAAATTCTAATTTTGTAAGCTAGTGCTGAATGATTGTTTCTTTGAATGATAAAAATTTAACTAGATCAATCACTATGTTTTGAAAGTAAGCAACATTATTTTGGAAAGTGACATTTCGATCTGTCAGTTTACTCCGTTTAATTAGCAATCGGACTATAGTTATTTTTTTTTTCAAAGTAGAGCACAAGCGCGCTTTCTGATGTAATATCCAGAGATTGTAGTGGAAACATTTTATTTTGATAGACTGGGGTAAAGTACGATTGTACCCTCACAGTTTCTAATGGTTCTACTTTTATATTGTGCTTTAGTCATTGTAAATATAAAACAAAATAAAAAAAAGTAATAATATTGCAAATAAATGAAAACATAACATAACATGATATGAAAACAAATGAAAACAGCAACACAAAATCTATTAAATTTCACGGAACTAATATAACGAGTAAAAAAAATTTTTCTTTTCTTTCATGTTGTGTTATGTTTTCATTTTGTTGCAATATTATTACATTTTTTTATTTATAACATATAATGTTATGTTATGTTTTCATTTTGTTGCAATATTATTAAATTTTTTCATTTATAACATTTATTACATTTTTTTAACACTTCGTAAAGAAAACTGACTACACTTGCACCATCCGCATATATCTTACTTACAACACGTGCTTAGTTCTTATTCGCTACTAACATGAGCTGAACATCCGTGAACCATTATCCACAATGTGAACATCCAGCTATTTGCGTTCACCTACAAACTTGCATAACTACCTCTCAGCAGGAACTTCAAAATTTATTCTGCATTTCAAATATCCTGTGGCCATATTCGGTATATTCATAAACAATGATATTATACATTAATGTTTTTTTGTTGTTACTGTGATGATCATAAAACCGTCATACTTTTCAATAGTATCGCAATTTAATTAGATCAAAGTTACATGATGAGAGACTGTGTCTTGTTTGTGAGCAAAAAAGGAATAAAAATGTACGTGACTTTAGAAACTTATTTATGCAGCGGCATCGGTTAAATAGCATTCAAGGACCTAGCTGATTTTTATATTTATCCATATTTACATAAGGTATTTACAGATGCAGTGCAGTGAGTAAATATTTGCATGTCAATTGTGAGAGTATAACAAACTCATAAGTCATAATGCATTTCTGTACGGAGATGCGAAGGAGTGACGATCCATCACACCACAGGAATTCGTTTCAATAATAAAATCTGCATAAAATTTGGAATAATTCACCCACATCGCATACGTATTTTTTTTATAGGTAGGTGTCAAAGCTGTGTAATAATTGGTATATTTATCAGAATATGACTAGTTAGATGTGTGTACTGCTGGAGAACCTTTTGTATATAAATATAATCACAAGTTTAAAAACTTAACAGACCGATTTCAAATCCAATCGTGACCAAATTTATATGGAACCACCCTTGAAATAAGCTCCATCGAACACAAAAAGAATTTTGAAGATCGGTCCACATTTGGCGGAGATATCGCGTAACATACATAAAAAATACAGACGAATTGAGGACCTCCTCCTTTTTGGAAGTCGGTCGTAAACGTAAACTCAAACTTTTTTTGTCGAACGTCTGCACTGAGACTACTGAGAAGTTCAAAAAGCGATCTCGTAAATGTGTTATAAATGTGTCATTAGTGTTGACAAACCGACCAAATACCAGTTAAGAGAGGAGAGGTCGCGGTTTGTGGCGGTGCAGGTGCTAGGCTATTTTAGTGAGACGTCGTGACTTGTGGCCGCCCGAGCGAGAGCGCCGCGCCGCCCGCCCAGTCGACACGAGTCTGCAGCCGCCGGCGCGCCGCCAACCGACCTGGCGCACGTGTCTCATCACACTCTTCCGATCGCTTACCGTTTTATAATGTGCAATAGACTTCGGCAATAGACATTGTGCTTACATACGTTAAAAAATTTGAGTAGATATAGTGCTTTTAATTGGATGTTCAACTCAAACAATAGGATCGCGGTCGAGGTGAGTTTACGACTTCGTCAAAGTTTGTAATTGTTTTACTTTAGCTTGTAAGAATAATCGTGTGACCGCTGATTTGGCACGCGTCGCTCACACTTGCATAGAACGTCTCTGTACATTAGTAATTTGGTTTTAATTATATGCCGTTTTATTGTTATTTGAAAACTTTCGTTTGAATAATATTACATTATAAGTATTTAACCTAGTTCGAAGCTTATCTCGATTCTTTGAAACGGATTTCTGCCCGAAATTCACTGTACATTATTTTAAAGAGCGTTTATATTTAGTTGACCTGTTACTAACTAGTTTATTAATATTTACAACACTTTAGTCACTCATTGTGTAGAACGAGCACAGAGAAACATTTCGGTGTCACATGCAGCATTTTCCCTAAAAGTAGACATTGTTTCGTGTGCGATTGAAAAACACAACCTTATTAATTTTGTCACATTTGTTGTTCAAGGTATTTTGGGCTGAATCCGGTCCGCGGTTCGGAATTTGCCCAAATGCCATTATCTTATACACAAACTCAAAAAGTTGCAAAAAGATTTTGGTTTAATATTGTCGTTTACCCGCCTGACATTATACCTCGGTCTCTCTCTATGGGCAATTTGGAAGCCAATGAGTCGAGCGATTAGGTTACATACAGTTTCATTTACTTGTCTCTCTTCTTCTACCTGTCCTCATCCCACTTCAATGTAGGGGACGGCGCGACACACATTTTTAAGTATACCTCTATAATTTACCAGCCTCTACTAACTATAACAAATAGAACCTTAATTTAATTAGTAGGTATGTCTTCGCATCATGAAACTATACATTGTATGTAGTATTAGACGACTCTATCATCAAATATCGTTGTAGTGCGATCGACAACATGACAATAAACTCGTCGCCGAGTGCACAATAGATTACATTAGCGTGGACACAGATTCCATTAAGTTTATGTGATTCGAGTGTTAATTGAGTGGCGTGGAGAATCGGTGATATGTTGCACTGGCCAGTGACTAGTGAGGACGCTCATTGCCCTTACAGCTCCCATTCGTCACACTTCAATTTGGTTTTATTGGAACGAAACGAGAGCAGTGACCCACGCAACCAACACGACGATACGTCGTGTTTACATTAAATGTCCATCAAACAACATTAAAATCTTGTAAGGTTTTATCTGTTTGTACAAAAGGTATTTAACCTACGACCTCTGTGAACGCGTTATCTAATTTTGGATGTTCTTTATAAAAATATTTTATTATACAGTTATAATTAAAAAGATTCATGATTATATTATGGTCGTGGTATTCTGTCTGAATCATTAGTAATTTCCGTAACAAATGGTCGTGTCTATGGTCTAGTGGTAATTATGGACTATAAATAAATAAATAACACTCAACAGTCACATACATAGTCCTGACCCCACACTAAGATCGAGTCTTGTGTCGTAGATATCAGGAACTACGAGAGACTTTCGGTCTCACAACACCCAGACCCGAAACAAATATCTGTAGGCCATACAAACATTTGTCTCGGTGCGGGGATCGAACCCGCGGCCTCTCGCTTCACAATCGGTTACTCGCCCGCTGCGCCACGGAGGCTATGGTTCAAAGGTTCTTGGATCCGAATCACAAGTCGAATAATGCGTGTTTTTTATTATTTATTTGTTCGGGACTGGAACTTCAGAGTACATTGACGTCAGGTAGTCAGACAACAAGTCTAAATGTATGTTGCGTCGACTCCACATTGGAGATGGTTAAGGGCAGGTAGACAAAGTATCTGCATAATAACAACTTTTTAAGTTCTTATATATATTTTGTGAAAAAATAGAACTTTTGAGTGTAATATAATTTTGCATGAAACGTGCAATAACAATATATACTTAAAATAAAATGTAAACTTCACAACAATATCAGAAACGTGGGCATACATTACAAATGAAACGGCCGTCCTCGATATAATTCTCAATATTTATGAAATTTTACGAGAAGCCGTAAAGAATATTTGTGGTGTAAATGTAATGGATCGTAATCAATGCCAAGGTTGACCTTGGTATATCGATTTTATAAGTTAGTAACTACTATCTACTCCCCACTACTACAAGATTTATTAGTAAACAAGCTTCTAATAAAAAACGGTTGTTTGTACATTGTCGTATGTACAGCGCGTCCAACGAGTCCCGTATCTAATGAAACTTTTGTTTCTCACGCAAGGCTATGTTTACTATGACGTCAACCCGAGCTGTGCAAAATAAATTATCCATCGTGGTTCCTGCGAACTTGATATTTTATCAATAATGTTAGTAATTCTCATACCTGTTTCATGCACAAATCCATTGCAATGTGCTTGTATATCAAGGTTGTAAATCAGACACTTTTAATACAATAAGATTAAATGACGGAAAAACATTGAGTTACATAATGCAATTGAACCAGATGTCTCATTCTATTTACGTCTTGTCCACTTGTGTATCCCCCTTCCTCGTAAGAACCTTCAAGTCTCCATCCATAATGCAATAAAAATGTTATTCAGCATGATTTTATCGAGCTTATGTTTTCAATTCTGATAGGCAGTCAATACTCCGCTTATACTCAAATCGGACGTGTGTTTGTGTTCTGTGATCATACCTACTTTATATTTTCCACATTTAAGGTAAACCAAATACGATTAATAAACTTGCAAATTCTCGCAACGAACAAAAAATATTTACGCACATACATTTTCGTTCAACGTTCACCAAAACTTTCGCAACATAACACGTTTATAATAAAAACAAAAATGATATTCTTACGAAAAAGGTAAAAGAGTCAAACTGGTTGCGCATCGCAGATAATTTAGTATAACGAACGATAGCCAAACGAGTAGTGTTGAATAATAATGTGGAGCTTAGAGTTTCTGCGAAACACAAGGTGGAGCTGGCCCGATGACATCATTGCGGCTGACTCGCAGCTCGTACGCCACACGCTGACACGCCGCGCCGTGCCAGTCGCCACAGCACACACCACACAGTATGACAGTACACACTCACCTTCACAACCGGACAGACTCACTTTGTTGCCTCACATCATTTGGAATGTTACCTTTAACGACATCATGCAAAATTTTGTTTAAAGCATGCCAATCCACTCACCAATCGTTCGAGACTTACATATATATATATAAAAAGTAACTAAAACGCTTCCATATTTTTTTTTTGGAAATGTGATGTAGAGGCATATCATGTGAAAAATCAGTGTCGCGTTTAGTCTCTGGTTCATTAATAAACGAACTAAGAGCCAGACTTGGGTGTGTTAATTGACCCTTTCAACGTTATCAGGTGCTATCGCTATCGTTTTAGTATTACCCTTCACGAGTTTTAGGTTCAAAATGTATAGGTATTTTGTATTGATATATTCCAAAATTAAACTAAAATAGCATAGTAATGTTTTACCATAATAAACTTACTGAATGGACGAACCAAAGATGAGAAGCTCATTCATGAATCTCCCGTATATCAAAGCAAGTAATCAAATATTTTAATTATACCTCGTTTTAGTAACATTAATGTATTGTGAAGCGTGTACCGTGCAGGGCAGACGGCAGGTGGTGGGCGCGGGCGGCGTTAGGGCGCACATCCTCTTCCTGCGGCTAGCTCCCGCGCCCGCGTCTCTACATTTCGTAACAGTACCCGCGCGGCGGCGCCCTACACCACGCACACCGCCCCGCCAGAACCGACCGTGTTATTTTCGTTGACATCACAGAAATAACCTCATCTTCCTTAACACACTTCGATGGTCACCAGTTTCATTGACGTTGATATCTTTACGCTAATTGCGTTATTGACAACTTTACATTTAGCTCAGTTTCGAAATCTAACTGTGAGGCAAGTCACATGGTAATTTTATGACATACAATCGTTTAAATTAATTAAAATTGGAAGAAATATTGTAATCATTACGAAATAAATTACGGTTAGGACGGGTTTTATATCGCAAATAAATGTAGAGACATATTTTATATTTGGTCTGGACCGGATTTTATGCTCTTTTACAGTTATATTATTTGTAAAAACAATATTTATGTTTCTTTATATCAATACTTTAAATGGCAAACACTTTTAGTATCACAACATCAACATACAAAGTTGTGGTATGGGAGACGGTGGTACATCGACCTTCACTGGTCTGATAACCAGATGAGATATATTTTTTATCAAATATTACTATTATTTACAAACACGCTTATGATAGCTGGCTTATCTAAATGTTTTCATAGTTATTTTTAATTAAATTTTTTTTTTTTTTCATAACCTTAACTGTTTTGGTAATCGAAATAATTAATCAAATGGTGGTTTTTAACATAGATAATATGCTTTGGTAGGTTTGCCTACTTATTTTTCATGGCTACTTGGCAAGCAGGTATAAACAGATATGTCAATATAAGTAACTACACCGATCTGATAAAGATAAACCATAAAAATTGGTATCATAAGTAGATAATTGAATTACAAAATCAATCGTATAGGTTTGCCTGCAAAAAACCGTTATGAAAAAAATAAAATAAAAAAGAGCCATGAACACTTTTCGATTGGCAATATAAGGGTGTTTGTAAATAATTGAGATTTCATAAAAAATATGTCTCGTCTGGTTATCAGATGAGTGAAGGTCGATGTACCACGGTCTCTTAGACCATTAAATTATTGCGATAAAATTTTTGAATGTGATTTTACGACGACATCCAGTATCGCCTACATTACGCCCTCAACACACACAATACATTTAAAGGTCTTGTTCTTGTATCAATTGACAATAACATACCATATTCACTCCGGTTGATATAGTCATAAAACCTTATTTGGGTTTTTTGGGAGATCTTATCGTATGATTAATAAGTATAATAACGTAAATATCCTTAAAAGTTGCATTGAGCTACATTTACATTTCAAAAGCTTTTAAGTTAGTTGTTAATGTGTTTATGAAAAAAAAGTGTATTTTATTATTTCCTGCTTATTTTATTTTCATCACATTGATTTAGTTTTCTTTGCGATTAAGGAGCATAGCACTATGACATTGCTAACTTCCCTTACAGCAATTTATGGACTTGCATGCATTCCTTCATGTAGTAAGTGGTGAATTATTCATCTCTACAAGCTTGAACCGTAACGTAACCGTAAATACAGAATACTTTACGAATGTACATAACATAACATAACATAAGATCACGCCTGTATCCCCGAAGGAGTAGGCAGAGGCGCACTAGCGAACTAGAACACCCACATTTCGCCGAGCTTAGTTCAGTCCCAGATGTGATAGGGGGCTAGCCTATCGCCATATCGGGCACAAATTCCAGACTCCGGGCTGATATGGAAAAATCCAATATCACTTTGCCCGACCCGGGGATCGAACCCGAGACCTCAGAACCGTAGTCGTAGGTACCGAAATACCACCACGCCACCGAGGCAGTCTACGAATGTAAAGTATATAATATTGAGCAATGACCTAGTGCTAGGTTCTACCTATCTTTGCAGACGGTTACACTTTATGGTTACAAACGGTTTTGAGCATCCTTTATTATATAATTTAACGCGATGGTTTAGACCACGGGACAAAGAGTTGTTTGGATTATCCACGCGAACTTATCTTACCATCTCGTACAGGAATTTGCCATCAACGTATTCTTATGGTCTTAAAACGCTAACGTTATGGCTGTGAGAGCACTCTAATTTACACAATCATGCAGCAACGATTACACATACATATATATTAAACTTTATATTCTATATGCAGCTCAAAATAGTCGTAGATCCGCATATTACATCAAACGGCCCAACAATCCCGCTAGTAGAGTAACGTAATCCTTAAAAGGATGTGGTCGAGCCACTGTCACATATCCAGTAACTGCGCGAGCTACCTTCATACTTTTTACAGTTAATATCCCATTTACTTCCATTTTATTGAATGATATACAACAAGATAAATATGTATGTTAATTATTTATCTGCCTCGGTGGCGTGGTTGTATTTCGGTACGACTACCGTCCTGAGGTCCCAGGTTCGATCCCCGGATCGGGCAAGGTGATATTGGATTTTTCCATATCAGCCCGGAGTCTGGAATTTGTGCCCGATATGGCGATAGGCTCGCACCTGTCACATTTGGGACGGAACTAAGCTCGGCAAAATGTGGGTGTTCTAGTTCACTAAGGCGCTTCTGCTTACCCGTTCGGGGATACAGGCGTGAGCTTATGTTATGTTAATTATTTCTGCATGCTTAATCGTACGTATTTATACACAAACACGTAATCCACAGCTTTCACAGTTGATTTTATTGTTTTCGTATGTTTTTGTACGTCCAGTTAATACTAATTCACAGTATCTAATTTCGTTATGTATGTAAATAGCACCGTAGTCCGTAGGCATCTATGTCTCACTTTGTATTCTCTCGTGTGAGCAGAATAATAGCAGTAGAAATTTGGCATGCTTGCCTTTATTTGGAACTATAATGTTTCAACTTGACTTCCGAATTCAACATTTCCACTTTATTTGTCGTGAACATTTTTGGGCAGTGACACAAATGGAGCATTATCTTGATCCATGATGCAAACCAACCGCCAAGTATTCTGTTATCATAAATGTTGTACTTGGGCCCAAATGATTTTAATAGGTGCACTTAAAATCCTCAGGATCTATGTGTTTAGGGGTTTAACGAAGATCTATGTGTTTAGGGGTTTAATAGTAAATAGACAGTGTATTATTAATTTCTCTGTTCCGTGAATATAAAGACATTCAACTAGTTTTGATTAAATTCTTATCTCTTTGATGCAATATTTGTAACGACACGGGATATTATTCACAAGTTTAAAACCTTAACGGACCGACTTCCAATCCGATCATTAGCAAAAAGGGGGACCACCCTTGAAAGAAGCTGTATTTAATACAAAAAGAATTTTGAAGATCGGTCCACATTCGGCGGAGCTATCGCGTAACATACATAAAAAATACAGACGAATTGAGGACCTTCTCCTTTTTAGAATTCGGTCGAAAATTATGAAAGTGTTTGTTTGTCCACTAGTCGATCAGTCGACGACGACTTTACGACCGACACTGAACATTTGAATCTAACACCCTCTAGTCTAGGGGATTTACTCTACCATAATAATATTAAATGACGTTTTCTCATTGATTTTTAAACTTATGTAATAGACTAAAACTTATTTCTTTCTACCTGCCCTTTTCCCACCTTAATGTGGTGTCGGCGTAACTCACTTTTTCAAGCATGTTGCAGAAAGGATTTGGCTTATTTTTTACGTCCGGCTGCCTGCCGTTAAGCAATCAACCCCCATCTAGGGCATTTGACTGGCCAGAGCAAATCAAATTAGAACAATCGCTTTGCTCGACCTGGGACTTGAACCCAGAAACTCCCGGTTCACAGCCCATATAAGCTGCCACTAGACCAAGGAAGCGACATGAAACTATAATATAAACATAAACGATGTAATGAACTAAAACATTACCAAAATAAAACACATTTCATTATGTATTTACTAAAGTTCAAAGATGACCGACATGGTTCGTTACGATAAAATTTGATTAACGTATTAGACGGATTAGACTGGATCGAATCTAATTAAATCTGACTGTAATTATATCACCACGAATGAAAGCAGGTCATTTTAATCTACATAGTTGTGCATATTAGTTTTATGTACGAATGTTATGGACATCCGAATATTAACTAAGATATTCGTATTGTTCATAGGTGAGAACAACGGAAGTGCAGGCTCTGGTTCAGGTGGTGAGGCGGGAGAGAGTGCTGAAGGGACTCATACATTTGGCCCCTTGGACGGGTCCATCTACGCGACAGTAGTGCGACCAGGCGGCGGCGGGCCCTCGTCGCCCCTCAGCGCGTCCATGGACTCCGGCATATCGTCAGCGGGTCGCCGCGCCGCTCCCAGTCCCCCGGACGAGCTGGATACGCTGTTAGGCGACATGTTGCGCACAGTGAGCGCTCTGCCCGACCCGCCGCCGGCGCCGACCACGCCGCAGCCGCAGCCGCAGTCGCTCGCCGACCGTGCGCCCGACATCCCGTACCACGCGCGCGCTGACTCCGCGCCCTTCACGTACGGCGCGCCCGGTCTGCGACCCGGCATGTTGCGAGCCTCCAACCGCCTCGCCAGCCCCGAGCTGGTGCGGCGCGCGCTCGGCGACCGCTCCTACCGGCCCATCGAGGACGACGATGACGAGCGCACCGTCACCCCGCAGCCCTCGCCGCGTACCCTCTCCCCACACACCATACGTAAGCTGACACATGAAGATGTTACCACTACAACCACCACGATTCTGCCACCGACGTCACCCGTTCGTAATGGAAGGTGAGATTTGTACTACATTTTATTAAAATATAATTAGATTCTCCTGGAATGAAATGCTGGATGTTATATAAGTTTGAAGTTAAAACAAAAATGTAAGATTATTTCTCTACTTATTCTTCTGCGGCTCTTCCTGGTAAAATCGGGGCTGGGTCTGGTAGATTATGGTTATTAATTCCAGTATGTTATGACAGAAAACATAGAAGTAGGCTAAAAATATATATATAATGGGATCTGATGGTAAATGTAAATAAAGTGTTCCTGCATTGTAGGCGTAGAGACCTCGACCCACCTACACCGCGCACTTGTTTACATACATCTACAAAGATATTTGTTCTCATCAGTTTGACCAGAACGCAATTTTCTTACATTTTAAAAGCATGTTCATAACACTTTTCTCTTCAAAAGCATACACTCATTCTCTGAAATACATTTCACGGTGAATCAATTTATAAATTACTTTCATCAAAGGAATTTATAACAAAACCACATCAAACCTCTGAAACACAAATAAGTAACAAACAATCTGGGATCATTGATGTGTCTGGGAAGTATCATCGCAGTAAACAAACGCAGAGCGCCTCTTCTAATTTATTTAGCCGCGTTCCGCTTGACCCATTTTGTTGTCAATGAAAAGAGTCATAAATGTACCATCGGCATTCGTAGACCTTACCTCCAACCTCTTCACTTATATAGACATAGCACACATCCGACAGATGAATACTCCTCTAAAAATAGACAGACACGTTTATGGCTATTCATTGAACAAATTCTCATTTATTTCTATTAAACGTGACCATAATATCGTTTAGATCAATTTAAATCAAACGATATAAATTCTGAGAGACAGCTTCCAAATTGAACTTTAGAAGATGTATCAGTTATTTCAGATCGTACCTAGAAGTCTAGTACCTTCTATTGAAATGATACTCATATTGTTTCATAAATTCTTATTTGTTCTAAGTTAGCTTAAGATTCGTCTTAAGATTCTTAAGATGACAGTCATTACTATCCTAGGCTCTGGAATGCTCACAATTGTCCAGATGTTTGTGTCTATCATTAAACAAGCGTAGGAGCCAACACAGTGGGTGTAATTGATTAAATAAACGACACAACAAAAACAATCTTCCTATTTTTGGTAATCGATACGTTTCTTAGGGTTTTCAGTTGTCCATCCGCAACGCAAAGAGAAATCTAAATAAGGACAATAGCATTCTTATTCAGTTTATTTAAAGAAATTGTAGAATATGGTGACTAATATATTTATTTAGTTAAGTCGTATTGCAAAGCCACTCAGATAGTAAAAACGAGTAAACAATAGGATTTGATTCAACTAAAAGGGCACAATGATTGATTGAATGAAAGATTAAAAATGTACTATGAGTCGCGCATGTGTAGAGAAACGAATCCTTATCACATATAAATACTAATGAAGATCTAGTAACTGCCAGCGTTGACGGGCTACAAATTCCTGTTGTTAGAAACGCGACACACAAATCCTTGCTATATACACATATTTACGAGTATATAAATTGCTAATATCAGCAACAGTTTTGTCGTTAGGCTTAATTTGATATACCTACACATTTTGGAACTTGTTAACATTGTATGTTGCTCAGATAAACTAGATTTAAGAAGGCTTACGCCCGGTTTCAATAAACTATCTCAGTTTAGAGTACAGATAGATCGCGACTATGAACCAATCAAATCACATCATTTGACGGAGTCATGTTTAAACTGTGTTCTTATTGGCTAATTTTTGTAATCTATCTGCACATTCGAACTAAGATTGTTTATTGGAACCGGCCGTTAGTTAATTTCATTGCTATGGAATGTTCAAAGTTCAATGTGGTTTTCACGGAATAATATCAGTGAGGATTCAATTATGTACTTTAGTTACATTAAGGTTTAAGCTCGTATACAACTATCTATTTAAATATAAAATCGACATTATCTACTACTCGTTCCTGAAGTAGAAGATAATGCATAAACATAATATAAACAAAAGTTAATCACAGGTTGTTACTGTTGTATGTTTTTAATGTGCCTGGTTTATCGATTACCTCTACAAAGTGGAGCATACTCCACATCGCCCTTCATATACTTAATGCATGCATCAGGTTTGATCGACAGATAAATGACGCGATATCGGTATCTGCGTTGTCAATCAGCCCGTTGTAATGTATTATAATCTAAGCATTCGTTGCAAAATGTGTCTCTGTAACTGGTAACATGACGTGTAAGAGCACCATTAAGGGTACGGTTTAATGTATCGAAAATATCTGCAGCATCATTAGCATTTTATTGTATGGGAACTGCTCTTCTAGCTGTCACTGAAATAAGCGATACATTGCCTTAGGAGGATCTTAAACCCCGTCTTCTGCACTTGTTTTTTCGAAACAAAACACATACGTAAAACAATTATTTTCGCTGTCTCCTGTAGCCCGAGCACAAAAATCTAATGTAAATGTATTCGAGGTCGCTGCGCATTGATGACGTTTGGTTAATATTTCATACAAATTTCGTACACGCGCATCGAGTTCGAATACATTTACGGTTGTCAGAAATTTTCCTGCTCAGGCCGCTGCTCATAAAACAATGGACTATATAAGGGACTATAGATAAAAATACGTATGTAGCGAAACCATGTTTTGTGCAATGTTTTAGTGCAGAGGTCTTTATAGAAACATAACGTTGTAGGTATTCAACATTTTTAGACTCGCAACTCCGTTCTCGTGATAAAAGTCTTTATCCGGAATAAAAAGTCACTGGGTCACTCATGGATAATGTTTAATATTAAATAATGTTTGATATTATTAAAATTATTTTAATAAATCAGGTCAGTAGTTCCAGAGATTAACGCGTTCAAACAAACTTTTTAGCTTTTAATACCTACTATACATAAAGTATTGATATTCTATGAAAAACATCTTTAAGAAACGGAAGTATCGGTGTCCTTAATTGAGGTAGTTATAGGCGTGGGCCGACACTGAGCGTAGTACCTATCAACTATGATCCGCAACATTAATCGTGCCTTACTTAAGCGACACCAAGCAAGCCACCTATTGCGAATTATTTATGCGGCGCCGGCCGAATGAATAGCTGAATAGCTCCCTAGTTCCCAGTAAAATTACCATTTCAGCTTAATATTCGTGGAACTAATGTCTCAAAACCAAACTTCGTACAGTCCTATATATTAAGTGAATTGAAACATTATTTTCAATACTTACAAATCAGTATGTCATATACACACAAGAGTTGCTCATGAGGTTAACGTTGTAAGGTTGGTTCGCAATTCTAAGATTGATTTGGAGCGATGGCGTGTGATTGCGTCGCCAGCATGACCCAAACAAGTTACTATTTCGAGATAAACGTCGCCATAAACGGCGGTTGTCGACCGGGCCACGACGCGACGCGACGCCGCGACGCACTAATGCTTGATACCGTACTCCCTAGTCACATACATTACACTGTTTCTAATAAAGGCTACTTTGTTACCATTTGCCTACATCACTTGAATGTAAACTGTATTTATTTGTGAAAGAAATGCAGCTGATGTTTACAAATGCTACATATAAATTGCTAGAAAATGATTTAGCAGGTCTCATTAAAAGGTTATCCAACCAATGTAGGTGATAATGAGATGCAAATTAAATGCCACATTCCAATCTAAATGGCGGTTTGAGGTCTTAATAACATTTTAAATGAGCCGATATCGACTAATTTCTCTTTATTACATTCTGTTGTATTTCTAGATTAAATATTGCTTTGAAATATTTAGCTATTGTAGGAATATTTGATACCAATCGAAATAAATTTCACAGATGTTTGAACGGAGAAGCCGTGTGGGCGGATAGACCGCCGAGCAGTGCCAGAAAAACATTCCCAGAGCCAGACTCATGGCGGTCTCACAGCACTCTAGGCTGGCACGAGACCACGAGGTCTCGCGAGCCACGACGCTCTGAAGGAAGCATTGAAGCTAATTCCGGACTTACATGGCTGCAAAGACAACAGCAGAGACTAAGAGAAAAGAAAGAGGCAAGGGAAAGAGTCGCTCGACTACCGCTCGAGTGGGATACTGCAACTTCCCGACATGTGCGAAGATCGGCGAGTCATCGGTAACGTTTATATGTGTATTTATATTTTCAATTACACTTACCAAAACTTGACACAATAGTACAGATTTTAAAAATATCAAACTACTTAGTGCCTTAATCAAATTTCATCATCATTAGCCACAGGACGTCCACTGCTGAACGTAGTCATCTCCCAAGGATTTCCAGATCTAAATAAAGCTTAGTTTGTTAGAATTACAGAGTACCACCTGTGTCTCTACCATGCTTTATTATCGACTGACTTCCAAAAAGGAGAAGGTCCTCAATTCGACTGTTTTTTTATGTATGTTACGCGATATCTCCGCCAAATGTGGACCGATTTTCAAAATTCTTTTTGTGTTCGATAGAGCTTATTTCAAGGGTGGTCACGATCGGATACATTTTGAAGTCGGTCCGTTAAGTTTTTAAACTTGTGATTATATTTAAATGAAGGTGGTTTAATTGTGCAGTGTGGACGGGTACACCAGCGACACGACAGCGTTCGCAGATGACGACGAAGATTTCACAGTGCCGTTGCATGTGAACACGCGCACTCCTCTCAGAAACGATAGCATCAGTCCACAGGCTCCGGACAGGTTCGTATTTATACATTCCACTCACTAATCTTTTGTTGGTTTTGCATACATGACACGCTGCTAGATTTAAAGAGTACATTTCAATTCATAGTAGGTTCATTAAACTTGGCGCTTAAAAATGTAACTGAGTAATGATGATACAGCTAAGCTAAGTTAGGATAGATTCAAACGGAATCACTATTATTTGAAAATAAAAAGAATCAAATTAAAAGAACGTCTTAATTTTGTTTTGCCGCTGTAACATCTTTATAGTATGAATGAAATTATTACATTGCGAATAGATTGTTTCGATAAAACAAAAGTAAACTCGAGTCATAGAAGAGTTGAGAGCATAAAAGATTCCCGTTTGGAAAATTTTCCTATTGCAGCATTGACCCTATTAGAATTTCAAAAAACATTGATCACAAAATGCTCTGCCTGAATGCCTCGGTGACGTGATGGAATTTGGGTACGACTACGGTTCTGAGGTCTCGGGTTCGATTCCCGGGTCGGGCAAAGTGATATTGGATTTTTCCATATCAGCCCGGAGTCTGGAATTTGTGCCTGATATGGCGATAGGCTCGCCCCCTATCACATCTGGGACTGAACTAAGCTCGGCGAAATGTGGGTGGTTTAGTTCGCTAGTGCGCCTCTGCTTACCCCTTTGGGGATACAGGCGTGAGCTTATGTTATGTTATTGATCACAAAATGTTTGTTTCGACAGGACCTCATCTAGGAAATTCATGTATGAAAAGATGACGATGCGCGAATGGAGTAACAACACCACACCGACGAATACTCCCGCGCCCGGTTTACTGTCACTAGCCGAGCCACTCAACAACGGAACCATTGTGAGCTCTACAATTATTTACATCCAACTCTCCCCCTCCCTTTCCCAATCCCTATTTCCCTCCCGTTAGGTTGGCAACGCATCCATTATTTTTTTTGTGTCTTGGGTGTCTATGGGCGATGGAGATCACTTACCAGGTGACCCATCTATTGGTTTACGAGTCTTTGCAAAAAGAAACATCCTTCTTCTTCCACCTGCTTTTATCCCAATCCAATGTGGGATTGGCACAAAATATTCTAACAAGCATATTACAGAATATTGTAAATGAAATAGGGTTTCGGCTCGATCTATCGACATGTAATGGCGGCGACTGATCGAATGAGCCGAAAACCCTGCTTTACTTTCAATGTTCCTGGCACTCCGTTCATGTTTTTTTCTTACGTCCGTGATTACAGAAAATATTTAATAATCTTTACGACCGCCTGCTTGATCGATATGATTGATGGATCCTTATATGATTCACATTATTTAAAATAAAAAAACTTTTGTTTTTTTTTTACCTTGGCATTCAATTTGTCATTAATTTTATAGTCATCTAACTACTTACAAAATAAATCAGTTTATTCATGTTTTAATCATCATCCTGTTTCAAATGTGTATTAACGGTCTCTTTAAATGTCAATGCTTTATTACGTACATACCTAAATATATTGTCGTGTTTCTTTAGTTCTTTACGAACTGTAGCTCGATCATGAGTTATTTGTCATTTCACGCTAACGATTAAAATATTTGTATGACAAACACCTGAACGCCTCTAGCGATTACTTGGGGAGTTGATGTTTTTCATACAAATTATTTTACGTAGTCGCTAACGTGAAATGTCAAAAAACTCATGGTTGAGCTACTGTTGTTGTCTATTGTGGTTATGCACGTAAATCTTATAGTTAAAAAATCCTTTGGACATATAATATGAATATGTATGTTTTTCCCAGGACCGGACTGATGGCTGGTCCCGCGTAGAGTCTCGCGCGGAGTCTCGCGCCGAGTCCCGCGCGGAGTCCCGCGTGGAGTCCCGGAGCGAGTCCCGCGCAGGCACGCCCGCGTTCCCGACGCACCCGCGCACCCCCTACCCGCCGACGCCCACACCCTCGCTGAGCGCGCGCCCACCGCGCTCGCCTACAGTTACCAGGTAATTATAATACTTACTTAATTATTATAATTTATTGCAAAAATATGACAACAATAATTATGATTACGCAATCGAATTAAGCATTTGTGTCATACCTTTGAAAATGTCCATCTAGGACACTAGAGAGAATGTAAGAGAGAACGATCCCTTCTTTCTCCTTTGAATAGTTTGATTTCGGGACGAAATGACAGTTCAGTGCATCTTTTTTAGCAATCTTCTTCGGTTAGCTATGTTAGGTATTATAAAGCCAAATATTACAAAGTTTGGTCTAATATGGTTCTACAAAAGAAATAAAAAGATAGTGAATAGTGATCGATATCCAACTCCGAGGAAATTGTTATTTATGTTTATTGCGTATGATGAAATACTGCAATATTTTATTTCTTGTATTTGGCTTGACTTCGCCTATCAATCAATCAATCAGTCATAGCCTGACAAGGCCTCGCATTTCTTGCACTTTGTAGATCAAGGAAGGTCGTTTTTATTATGATCTACAACAACCATAAGCTATTTATTAAATGCATTGTCCATTCATGGAAATTATTTTCCTGAATGAAATAATACGAATGTAAACAATAAAGTTTTCAAACCATTGAGTAATCCTGAACGACAATTTATTAAACCACAAATTGAGACGTATGTGGTTTGTGGTGGATGCATAAACAAATTACGTAATGTCTTTAAATAACATGAATGTTATGATTCAGTACGAGCATCTACCTCGATCACTCCTTTAATTAAACCCTCCAGTTTCTCCATAAGCAATAATAGTTCGGTCGTAGAAAGATTAAAGTGAATATATCAACTTCATGGATGACGCATTCCAGTACCTAGCGAAGAAGCCATACAAGTTACAACGCGATTCCTACCGGCTTCCCTTTGCCAGTTTGTAGGCTAATAAATAAGCATTAATCAAAAGAATATAATATGTAAATAGCATTGGCTTCTCTTTTATAAATTTTCACCCTGTTGACGCATTCATTATGCAATACAGTATGCATGGAAATAATTAAGTTATCTACAGAATCGTAGTAGCAAATATGTAAGTTGCCGATAGGAACAGCGTCCGTCATACAGATGTTCGATGTTTATGTATTGAGCGATCGACTTTGGTCAAACTTATCGTACGAATATTTCATTCCACGCATAATTAGAAAAATGCTTACAAAAACTTAAATAAGAGCAAAATCTAAGAGCGTTCTATAAATTTCACTTATAATGTTGCAAAAAACTGTGAAGTGTGATATAATTCCTTACAGACTATTTGCTTGTTTATATGACATACATATATAGTGGATAGGTAAATAAAATATTTAAAGCTTGTTGTGAATTTGTGATATCTTTATTCCGTTATCAATAAAAGTAATTAAAGCATAATGATAATAAGAATCAGAGCTCCTATAATATGAAGTGTATGATTATAGAAAAGAACGCGAGGGTAGTCCTGAATCTGAGTACCGCACGTACAACGGCAGCAGCGGGTCGCGGAGATCGAGCGTGTCGGGTGTGAGCGGGGGTGCGGGCGTGAGTGGGGGCGCGGGCGCGGGGGCGGGGGCGGGGGCCGAGCCGCACCACGTGGCACCCGACCGAGTGCGGTTCGCGCGCGACACCAGCCACTACTGGTACAAACCCAACATCTCAAGAGATGACGGTAAGTGATCTACGAAGAAATAATTCACTGAAATAATGATCTTTGTATTCTTTCTTTTTCTTCTTTCTTTTCTTCTGTCTTTTAACGAAATGCGCAGTTCTGTATCTTGTTCAATGCTTTTCCTAAGTTTCATTAGATACCATTTGTTTTTTATAATGCTGTGTCTTTTATTTATTTATATTATTTATTGAAATAAAACTATTCTTACGGATTCTATCACGATTATGTTTTAATTATTATTCCCGACGTTTCGAAGGCTTTGCAGTCTTGAACGTCGGGAATAATAATTAAAACATAATCGTGATAGAATCCGTAAGAATAGTTTTATTTCAATGTATAATATTCGCGTAAACTTATATTATTTATTTATTTATAATTACTTAATTGAATATGTACTTAGAAAAAACAATATTAATTTTGCCTGGGAATTACAAATATCTCAAACTAATGCGAAATATTACACGTCTTCCCTATTCTGAGAAATGGCCAAATGGGCGATGAGGTCACAAAAGAATGTTCGTCGAATTGTAACTTAGACATTCATTGACTAATTTTGTTCCCTTCGCAGTATTTTAAATATCTTTTGTGCCATCCAACTGGATATTACGGGGATTGTGTCTTGGCGTGATGAATTCAGAACAATAACATGATGTACTGTAGAATTCGAACTTCTGAGTGGTAATGCTTTAGCTAGGGCTTTATGCGGACCTTAATGCTTACCACAAAGCTAGCAAAGTTGTGATAATCCTACCGCAAAAATAACGACCTATGTCTCTTGGAGTAAAAGTAGTTATACGGATTCTATCGCGATTTCTTTTTATTTTCAGTCTGGTCAGTATGACGGTAACCATAAAGGCTGTAAAGCTTTCGAAACGTCGGAACTATTATACATTATATTACATTATTGATTATATTTATTATACATTCGCGTGAACTTAAGAAGAAATTATCAACTCTACTTTTTTTTATCCAAGCACGGCAAAGTGACTACACTGCACCTGATGATAAGCGTAGTGCTATACAAAAAAAAACTAGCGTCCACTGAGAAACTATGAGTTTATCAGTGGTCGCCAGAATCATGCCGGCCTATTTATGCTTCTTCACATTCCGAAACTGAAGAAGCAAATCGAGGGGCTTGCGACATGACAGGCGAATGACCGATGCATATACAGGGATCACTGACGTGCACAAACCTCCAGATCAGGGTAGACAAAAAACATTAATATTTATTAATTCATTCATTAAAGCAGCGATAGCTCAGATGGGAATGGTACGGACTGCCGAGACAAGTGTCGGAGGTTCGAGACCAACCCGGAAATGGAGCATACACCTCTGACTTTTCTATGTTAAGTGTATTTTCATTGTAAATAACGCTTGCTATAACGGTGAAGGAAAACATCGTGAGGAAACCTGCATACCCGAGAATTTCTTCACAGGAATTTCGCAGGTATGTGAAGTCTACCAACCCGCATTAGACCAGCGTGGTAGAACATAACATAACATAACTAAGGCTTAACCCCTCTCATTAGTAGAGGTGGCCCGTGCCCAGCAGTGGGACAGTAATATTACAGGGCTATTATTATTATTATATTTCTGCAGTTCTTGTTTCACTACAACCATCATAATCATCCCCATGTTAATTAAAATATAAGGCAAGTGCTTCTATTGTGAAAATCTCTTTTTGGTCTTTTTTTCCTTATTTGTGTAATTGGCAAGTTGCTAGGGTAGACAGTGTCTCTTTGTCTATATGGACTGCACGTCACTGACAGGGATACCCCCATACTCGTCTCAACCAACCATCTTGTTATGTCTCAAGCCCCTCGAGAGAACTGGAATACACTGGCTGATCATGGAACGCGAACCACACACGGAGTGTGGGTCACTATGGCAGGTTTTAGCACCATGTGTACGGTGGTCACCATCCGGTCGGATACAAATATCCTACCACCAGCTCAACCTCCTTTGTTTATGTGCAGCGGTGGCAGCTCTCCAACATCTGGACGAAGGCGCGTTCATAGTCCGCGACTCGAACTCGTTCCCGGGCGCGTTCGGTCTAGCGGTGCGTGCGGGGGGCGCGGGCGGCGTGCGACACTTCCTCATCGAGCCGACGGCGCGCGGTGTGCGCCTGCGCGGCTGCCCCGACGAGCCCGTGTTCAGCTCGCTCTCGGCGCTCGTCTACCAGCACACGGTCACGCCGCTCGCGCTGCCCGTGCCGCTCACACTGCCTGATAGGTAACTACTACATTTTGGGACATTATTATATGGATAATATTGCTGAGCTATATAATTTGCCAGGGATTTGATCCCTCTGAGGAGGCTGACGTCAGACAGGCAGCTGGTCGTAAAAACTAAGCCAAATCATTTCTGCAATATGCTTAAAAAGGTTGTTACGCCGACCCCACATTAAAGTGGTATAAGGGCAGGTAGAAAAAAATGCTCAAAAACCCTAAAAATGCCGTAAGTTAAAACAAAGTCAAGTGAGATTTGAGATTTTCATTGGTAATTTGAGGTAATATGAGGCCATAATCTGCTGTTCCGTTCACACAAACAAACTTTCGCTATTGTGTGAATGAAACATACATGATTTGTTCGCCTTCGGGCCGGTGTGTACGCGCCATAACGTGCAACGCGTATGGTTCAGAGACCCGTGGTCGGGCGGCAGCAGTACCGCGGCGGCGCGCGCGCTGCTGGCGACGGGCGCGGCGTGCCACGTGCTGTTCCTGGGCGCGGAGAACACCGAGGCGCTCACCGGACCCGCCGCCGTCAAGCGCGCCGTCACCAACGTACTACACAAGAAGGTAATCATCAATCATTATCACAAGTTTAAAAACTTAACTGATCGACTTCTAATTTACCGATCGTGACCAAATTTATAATGGGATCACACTTGAAATAAGCTCTATTGAACACAAAAAGAATTTTGAAAATCGGTCCACATTTGGCGGAGATATCGAGTAACATACATAAAAAAAATACAGACGAAATAAGGACCTCCTTCTTTTGTGGAAGTGGGTAAAAAAACAAATTACTCTTTTTTTTTACCTACCTTTATTCCCACCTTCACGTGGAGTCGGTGCAACATACTTTTTCAAGCATGTTGCAGAAAGGCCCAGACCCGAAACAAATATCTATGAGCCACACAGACATTTGTATCTCGGAGCGGGAATCGAACCCGCGACCTCATGTTTCACAGCCGGCTACTCGCCCGCTGCGCCACGGGGAAGTCAGATTCAATCAAATTCGATTACATCATATTAGTACACATTAGTAAATCTTAAACTTATCCAAAAATATCTACAAAAACTTCTTATTGCGATCAATATAAACCTGTGTAGATCATAATAAAACGTGTCGTTATCCAGGCGCCGGCGTACGTGGTGCACTTCAAGGTGTTCGGCGGCGGCATCACGTTGACTGACGCCGCGCGCAAGCTGTTCTTCCGCAGACACTACGCCGCCGCCGCCGTCTCGCACGCCGGCATCGACCCGGACGAGCGGCGATACACGCATGTAGACAACGGCAACAAAACTGACAAGTCAGTGTACACTTTTAACGTCATCACCTTCATTACCATCAGCATTGTAGTTATCGACGTGATTATGATTGACGTTATCATCGTCATCTAGGTACTACTAAGGGGTTACAACCATCTCTTATAGCAATATTATTATAATCTTACTGGTACCGATTCCCGTACAAAAACGTAGACTATAATAATACTGCTATAAGAGGTAGTTGTAACCCCCCAGTTCGCAATTAGCCATCCATAGCCAATAAATCCAACGTTATTTAATTCTTATGACACGGTGACAACTTAATGTAAATAGATCGCGAAACTAAAATGGCGGAATCGGCTTCAAAGAAAAACAGTATTTATCGTAGTTATGCCAGGTTCTCTTTATTTTTTCTTTGGTGATTGCCATTATTACCGTCATTAGTACAAGACCTATCTATATACGTGGATTGGAGTTTGGCTTGTTACGATTGTCCAAGTATTCTACGAGTTAAGTGAGCTAGCTGCCTCAATTCCGATTTAGATCGATAAGAAATAGAGATTGGGAAAGGGAAGGATGGATTTTGGCCTCAATCTGTTGTTAGTCTGCTATAACAAGTCAAAATATTACCTACATTATGTGTAATTGTATGCAGGAGGATATTCGCGTTCGTGGCGCGGTCTCCGTCGGGCGCCGACAACCAGTGCCACGTGTTCGCAGAGCTCGAGCCGGAACAACCGGCCACCGCCATCGTAAACTTCGTCAACAAGGTACCTACGCACTACGCATACCAACTAGCAAATATGTTAAAAATTCACATTCATTATTAAATGATTAATGACCTAACTATCACAAGCACCTTTAGGCTGTCCTTGTTGAAGTTTAAATTAAATTTAGTCGGTTTTATAGCCTATACCTACATTGTTATATAATAAATTAAGCAAAAGATTACAAATACTTACTAAGCAATGTTTTTTTGTTGCAGGCGCTCCTAGGTAACATGCAAAAACGCGACATTATTTAAAGTGTTTCGACGTTGAGATACTTTGAATATCAATGTTGGGAATACTCACGATGTGTTTGACACGATAAACTATACGCAGGACCATGTGGCGTATATATTGTAATATATAAAGGAATATTGTCTATGAAATATATTTAACGATATCTTGTGCTTGTAATTGTTTTAGAAACATTTCAAAGATTTACTTTCCAATACGCTTTAGTTTCACCAAGTACAATTAACCGTTGATCGTGTGTTATCGAAATTAATACATAATATATAAATAACGTTTAGTTTAGGCAAAGAACTAACTAGTCTCATATTAATTTAATACACAGGTAGTGATATAACGTGTGCCTAATAAGGAATAAGTAAGGAAAAACGCAAGCTCACTGCTCGCCCCACCATCTAGGTGTAAAAGTAAATGTTACATTAAGCGAAATTAACATTCAACCGATATATTAACATATTTAGAACACGATTAAGTAACTTTTTAATGTGTTAACAGTACAACGAAATTAATCAATAGTACAATGTAATACAATATTTAGATGAATGTGTTTTAATTGTATATTGTACAACCAATAATAGTTATTATATCTCCATTCTAAAAATATACCAATGTACGAAATAACTTGAAATGAATTAAGATTATATTACACAGTTCCGTTAAATCAGCAATGGTGCATACCCAGTTCAAAAATGTATCATGTAACATTTTACTGTAACAAATAGCTGTTGTAAAATGTATTTATTATAATTTTACGTTCAATAAAATTATAGTGTTTTATATTTTGTCGTCTCATTCTTTTTTTACCCGATAATACTTATTCAATCAATTGGAAGAACTATTCAATCTAGAAAGTTAACAGAATGCGGAGTTGAAAGTCAAAATCTAGCAGTGGCGTGCAGTCAATACAGACAAAGAGACATTGTCTACCCTGGATCCCTGAATTTAGTAAGTAGATGAAGAAAAACAAAGATCAAAAAAGGAATTCAAACATTTTTGAATTCGCTTATATTTTAAATCGACACGACGATAATGATGATGATGGTGATAGTGGTGGTGATAGTGATGGTGGTAACGCAAGAACTGAAAGAAATAAAATTAATAATTTTTGTCTACCCTAATCTGAATGCCTATGCACGTCACTGAAACCCAGTAGTGGATAGGAATCACAATAGAGAATACTCATCGACTAAAGTTCTAAACTACATACAATATCATACATAATGCAGGAAACATAGTTGAGTCCATGTTATTTGTTAATAATCAATGAAATACAATAAACCCAAAAGTTTAAAATATATTCACTCGAGTATTTGATTACAGCCTATTAATAAATACATAAATCTAATTTAATTGAATGCGTAATACTCACAAGCCAGCCTTCGTATTCCGCATCCAATCCTCAATTATAACTAGAAGCACATTATTACATTACAACCGGTCAGTTTAAAGGAATTTCCTGGATTTCTTCGTACGTCTGCGGGAGTTCGAGGCCCACAGACGTCAGTCATAAGCGCGGCCGAACCTCAAATGTCCATAGTCGTCGAAGGCGTCTTCATTCCTCATTGGTCTATTCCTGATCAACTCGTAGTCTCGGTAGAGCCTGTTCGGTGGTGGTTCCTCATCTTCTTCGGGAAGGAACTCACGGACATTGGCAGCGTCGCAGCATCTCACCAACAAAGTCAGTGCAGCTGTTAGCGCCATTGCTACAATGGTCACTACACGCATTTTTGTTGTTACCTAGAAAGTTATAAAAATTAAGTATATCCGTCGGTTCCCTCGTGAAAATATTTGTGAAAAATTGTATTTTGCGGCATCTCAATTAATCATAGAGTGCAAACAATGGGACTCATCTTTAAGCTCATCTGCAATAAATCTGTATTTATATTGTCTCATGTCATCATCATCATCTATGTCTCTATACACATCAGAGGTAATTAAAGTCCCCCAGACAATGATTGACGTAAGGCTGGCAGCGAGTAAAAAACTAAGCCGTATGCTTTTCCCAACATGCTTGAAAAAGTATGTACCATAGCATACCATATTGAAGTTGGATAAAGGCAAGACATAAAGATAGACAGGTAGTGCCTTCTTCTTTCGATATGGAGTCGGCGCTGCTGCACCGTATTAAAGGCCG
Source organism: Clanis bilineata (assembly GCA_036417725.1). Classification (NCBI taxonomy): domain Eukaryota; kingdom Metazoa; phylum Arthropoda; class Insecta; order Lepidoptera; family Sphingidae; genus Clanis; species Clanis bilineata. The sequence goes on from CM071140.1 coordinate 10,481,890, forward strand.
TATAAATTGAATGATGATCCCTTTTTCAAGTATGTTGCAGAAGACTTCGTTTTTACGACCAGCCTGCCTATAGTCAATTCCCTTTTAGAGACACATTCTTGGACAAATAGTGGTAAAAAATCACACAATGTGTAACAACCAATAACTCAGCAATTAAAAATATAAAAGGCACTTTCACTGATGGTCAATTTCTCATGTAACAACGAAAAATTAGCAAATACTATTATAATCGGAAACTTAATTAGAATAGTACTAGATAAGTACTACGTCTACTATTATACGTTAGAAGAAAACTTACCGTGCTCTCGGCGGTCGGTATGGAAATGGACTATGTTGATAACAACCAACCCTTATATACTGTTTTCATCCCGTAGACAAACAACCTTCCCCCTTGTTTAATATTCCCCTCACGAGACTTCTATTCTTATGAAAGCCCAGTGAAAATTGACACATTTCAGCAAAATTATTGAAAGCTCATAAATTGATCCCGTTAGCAGATTCAAATTGATCATTTTTCTTTGAACTTTTCCTCAGTAAAAATTGTTTAGTAAGATATAATTATATCTCCAAGAATGTAACACAATAACAACCTTAATAACGCAACAAAACCAAATAATCCCATTGAGACTTATTACAATATTTTGAATGTAAATTATTATAACAAAAATAAGTTGAATTAAATTATAAACATGAAAGAGCCCGATATTATTTATAAGAGAAAAAAATAAAAAAGTACATATCATAGATAAAGTTGCAATACAGATTATACTTATTAAACATATTTCCTTTCACCTAACGATTTGCCTGGTTAGATAAGTAAGGTAAAATTAATCGTTAAAAGAATAGCTTTACACGACCCAGGGATTGAAACCCAAGACCTTCCTATCCACAGCCCATGTTGTAGCCACTAGACCAAGTAAACCTCTACAAATCTCTACTACATAGAATACACTACTCTACAGACACATCACCCGAAGTAAAAATTATAATATAAAAGCCGGTGACCGTAGATAATTCTACGAAGAATTTCATTTTTGGAGTTCTTATGCCAAACAATAAAATTGAACAATTAGATAGGTATAGTTTCGCCATGTGGGTCGGTCTGTCTGACTATATTTTCGTGGTTTAACTCTCGGACTGTTGTACGTCACGCCGTTATGGAGGTAAAATAAAAGTTGAGAAATATACATATTTTATTGGGTACGTCCCCTACACTTTTGGAGACGACTACTTATGTAAGTAACCCATAGGGGGGTATAATTGAACTAAATAGGTCGTTGAAAAACATTGTTTGTTTTTTTTAGTTATGCCAAGTCCGTATTTTTCATTGGTGTACGTGGTCAGACCCGTACCTACTTGTTGTTTTTTTTAATATATTTACGGATTTAGATTCCTTTGCCTATTTTTTTTTATTTGAATTCAAAATTTTGTAAAGAACAATATTTATTCATCTTTAATAATTTTATTCTCTATCAATATATTATAGGCGGTTTCAACTACATTGATGATGAGCGTTACTATAACAGCATATTATGGTTATTTAGGACAGAAATATTTTTTTAATAATAATAATATATTTACAGCAGATGTGATGTATGTATTTAAATATCTTTGCCTACTTTTTGTTTATAAATTCAAAGTATTGAAAAAAGAACATTATTTAAGAAGCGCGGGAAACATTCGAAGTTGGCGGGTGTCTTTTTTTCAGTTTTATTGTAAAATATTAATTATTGTTTCAAAATCAGTCAGATAAGTTGTATATTGTATATATTTTAGATTATTTATTTCTTATAGTGTACTGTGTGTATATAAAACTATTGGTAAGTCTCTATAAATTTTATTAGAGGACTGGTGGGTGGTATGAACGAGCCTCCTGACCCTGGGGGTGATGTTCCCCAACCATCGAAATATGTAACTGTAGAAACTTCAAGTATGGACACTGATTGTTCAGTGTCCATGACAGGTAAAAGAAAGAGGACACGATTGCACAAGGTGTGCAAAACATGCAACAAAAAAAAACGTAAGAACACCATGGCTGCAGATCCAGGTAGAACTGGATGTCACTGTGAAGACAGTGACGAAAAACCTACTGAAAACTCATCGCCCCTTGAGTCGCCAAATTCGCCAGCTATTCCAACTCTGCCTACTCTTTCACCTTTAACCGGAAATGCTGCAAGAAAAGAGTATACAGCATTAGATGTCTCTCCATTTGTTGTACATGTCGTTAAAACTGGATCAGGAGACATTAACTTGCATCCAATATGCTTTGGGAGATTTTTACATAAACACCAAATACAGCAAATTGTTCAAGGCAGTCTGAAGCGTATTGGACGCAATAAAATATCTATGGCTTTTACCTGCCACACAGCTGCAAACTCTTTTTTGAAACATCATGCTCTATTAGAGAAAAGTTATGAAGCTTATGTTCCATCATTCAATATAACACGAATGGGACTTGTTCGAGGTATTCCTGATGACATGACTCTAGAAGAAATAAAAGATAATATCAGTGTTCCTTTGGGCTGTGGAGACATACTAAAAGTAAGACGGTTAAATTATAAAACTATTGTAGATGGTACTCCTACCTGGAAACCCTCACAAACAGTGGTCTTGACATTTGATGGTCAGATCCTTCCCACTAGAATTTTTATGTGTTTTAATTCCCTTAAAGTTGATTTATATATATACCCTTCTATTCAATGCTATAATTGTTGCCGTTATGGTCATACAAAAGATACTTGTAGATCAAAACCAAGGTGTTACAAATGTGGACAGGGACATACAGGTACATCTTGCGATTGTGATAAAGATGACAGTTATTGCTGTCTTTGCGGTGGACATCACATCGCAATCAGTAAGACTTGCCCAGAAGCTACTAGGCAATCCAACATAAAAAGGTATATGGCCCAAAACTGTGTATCCTATTCTGAAGCATCAAAGGTTCATCCTCCTGTATCAAAGTCATATTCGGACGTATTGAAATATCCCTCTTCTCCATCACCTGTACTCAACAGCCAGGATAACAGACATGCAACCACTCAACCATTGCAAAGCCACTCTTACAAAAAAACCGTTTTCCAGAAGCCCCGTACTCCTCCGAAATCTATTAAAGGTTATGATCGAGTAGCTCACCAGGCTGTTGTGGGTGACTATAACTCACCCTCTTATTCTGACGGATGTGCCTTTAAACCTGTAAATAAAAATGATTGTACTATGCCTGAACAACAATCTGTGGCTGATTTAATCATTACTTTGGTTACTTCATTGTCACAAACTATACCACCGTCCAACGTTGCCCCTTTATTGAAAACAATAATTGACATATTTAATAATGGCTCACATAAACAAGATTCTGCAATGGAACTGCAGAAGCGTAATAAAGAACAAGTCTGATTTAATTTATCTTATTAATAAATTTGAACCTAATATTATAACTTTATGTGAGACGTGGCTAAAACCGGAATTTAATTTTAAAATTCCTGGTTATTCATGTCTCAGAGAAGACAGATCAGATGGGTACAGCGGTGTTGCTATACTCATCAAAAAATCCCTACATTTTTCCCAATTCGACCTACCATCTCATCATAATGACTTTTCAATAATAGCTTCTATCGTAAATAACATTTGTATTGTTTCGATTTATATTCCTCGCCCCTGTCCTTCTATTTTCCAAGAGTTAAATAATATTATTTCTATCTTGCCTAAACCATTTTTAATTTTAGGTGATTTTAATTCACATCACCAGTCATGGGGTTGTTCAACCACAAATACCAATGGAAGAGATCTGATTGATATTTTGGACTCTTACAATCTCTGTATTTTAAACTCAGGATCTCCCACCCGTCGTACTAAGCCTGACGAAGGACTCAGTGCTGTGGATTTATCAATTTGCACATCTAATTTGGCTTCTTCTCTTACATGGGAAAGCCTTTCTTATGCTCATGGTAGTGACCACCTTCCAATTTTAATCCGTTTCCCCCCTACTCATAATAATAAATCTAATGCTTCACAGTCGCCACGTTTAAAATATTTACTAAAAGATGCAGATTGGTACAAATATAAATTACGATTAGATGAAAAAATAACTCAGCTTCCCGATATTAAAAACAATAATGAAACAGTATGTTCTGTGGCTCTTGCTAGGGCTATAACTGAAGTCGCAGATGAGGTGTTCCCAATAAAAAAAAACAGGAGTTCAGGGATTCCGTCGCCGCCATGGTGGGACCGAGAGTGCACAGACGCTGTAAACAGGAGAAAGGAAGCTGAAAAGGCGTATTGTACTAATATGACTTCTGAGAACTTTGATTATTATACCTTAGTTTCCAAACAAACGAAAAACTTACTTCAAAGGAAAAAATCTGAGGGTTGGAAATCCTTTTGTCATTCTATATCTCCTGACACCCGTCCGTCAATTGTCTGGCAGAATATCAGAAGATTTAGATCAGCCTTCAGTAACAGTTCTGTCTGTGCACTTTCACCTTCTTTAACTGAAGAGTTTTTGGATTGCCTGGCGCCTCCTACCGTTCCTGAGAACCTTTATCTATATACAGGTTTAAAATCAGATGATTATTTAAACTCCTTATTTTCATTGTCGGAGCTTAAGGGTGTCTTAAGCAGCGTCAGAGACTCTTCCCCTGGCGAGGATGGCATTCCCTATTCATTTCTCTGCAATCTTAGTGAAGCTGCTTTAATTTATTATTTAAACATTGTCAACTCTTTTATGATAACTGGTAACATACCAGAATCATGGAAATTGCAAACTGTGTTGCCTATTTTAAAACCCGGCAAAAACGCATCCCTTGCCTCATCTTATCGTCCTATAGTTCTATCTTCCGTACTATTAAAACTTACTGAACACCTGGTTAAAAATCGTTTAGAGTGGTATATTGAAAGTCAACGCTTACTGTCAGAAAGCCAGTATGGTTTTCGCAAGGGAAAAAGCACTATTGATAGTATTAGTATTTTTGTGTCTGATATTCGCCTGGCTTTTTCTGAAAATAAATCAGTAGCTGCAACATTCTTGGATATTACGTCTGCATACGATAATGTTGTGCTTTCGGTCTTAATTAAAAAGATGTCCGACCTTAACGTACCTATTATGCTTACTAATTTAGTTACTAATTTATTAAAAGAAAGATTTATTAACATTTGTCCTGATGACGATACCAAATTCTCTAGAACTGTATCTAAGGGTCTGCCTCAAGGATCAGTCCTAAGTCCCTTATTATACAATATTTACACATATGATTTAGAATTAGCTTTAAATGGTTCCGTTAAAATTCTACAATATGCAGACGATCTTCTTTTATATACATCAGAAAATGTTATTACTAATACTAGTACTTCAATGTCTTTGGCTATGGGTTTTTTAGAGTCCTGGATGACGTCAAATGGCTTGGATCTTTCCACGTCAAAAAGCACTCTAGTTTTATTTAGTAGAAAACGTATTCTTCCTGTAATAGAAGTTAAATACAAAGATTGCCCTATTCCTGTAAAAAATGAAGTAAAATTTCTTGGTCTTGTATTAGACTCAAAACTTACAGGTTCTCAACATTGCGACTATTTAGTTACCAAGTGTGAACGTAATTTGAATATATTACGATGCCTTTCAGGTGTTTGGTGGGGGGCACACCCAACTTCATTACGTCTCATATATAATGCTTTAATTAGAAGCTTTTTAGATTATGGCACATTTATTTTGGAACCAGGTAATTTAGCAGCTTTTAAAAAACTTGACGTAATCCAGAACAAAGCTCTTAGAATAATTGCAGGTGCAATGAAAACCAGTCCAATTAACGCTTTGGAAGTTGAATGTGTAGAACCTCCTCTTAAACTTCGACGGCAGTATCTATCAGATAGATTTCTGTTTCGTGCCTTCCAATTTTCCCACCATGTTCTTTTTTCAAAATTACAAACGCTTTCTGAATGTGTTACAACTTCTTCATTTTGGATCAGAAAAGAGCTTCCTTGTTTAATTATTAGCTTTCGTAAATTTATTAGCTTTCAGACTCCTGTTTATCGCTCGGCTTCCCTTCCAATATTTATGGTTTCTTTTAAAGCTCTTTTAGTCTCGCCAGTGTGTTGCTACTCGTTGGACATTGATAAAGATCACCCTGACACGAATACACAGTTTAATGAATTAGTAAATCAGAAATGGCCTCATTTTCATCATATTTTTACTGACGCTTCTAAACATTCTCTGACTGATCCTGGTGGCGTGGGAGTTTATCACCCTCGTTATAATATAATCCAAAAAATAAAACTTCCTCCAGAAGCTTCAGTCTTTACTGGGGAATGTTATGGAATATACAAGGCATTGGAATACATACTTATCGCAAAAATTAGTAAAACAGTTATTTTTTCTGATTCATATAGTGCCCTTCAGGCTATTGAAAAGTTTCCATTTAAATCAAAAACTCACTATACAGTCATCACGAAGATAAGAGAAAAACTTTTAGAATGCATATCTAATGATTTTACAGTAGTTTTTACATGGGTCCCTGGTCATGCAGGTATAAAGGGAAATGTAACAGCCGACCGCTTGGCGAATGAGGCGATTACTAGTGGCGATGTATATCCCTTTATAAATTATTGCTCTGATCTGGCTTCTCTTCCTAGTACTTTTCTCAGGGAATCCTGGGTCAAGCATTGGGAAACTAGCAGTCAGATTAGAGGTAAATTATATTCTCAAGTACAGTTGGGCATACCTGAGAAGCCATGGTTTTCAAAGTTAAAACTTGGCAAGAGAGCTACAAGTACATTAATAAGAATGCGCTTGGGTCATGTGTCCTCGCCAGCTCATCTTGCCAGGTTTCATATTGGCAGTGGAGCTTGTCAATGTGGTGAGGAAGCTGGTGACCTTAATCACATTTTCTTTGCTTGTCCACTTTATAATCGTTCCTCCTTCATAAACCAAATAATTTCCTTTAGAGTTCCTCTTCCCACTTGTATTTCTTCCTTACTTTTGTACAATGAAAATATTTTTAAAGCTTTATCTTCATTTATTATACAAAATAATATTAAATTATAGGTTGTATTTAGTGTATATAACATTATTAATATATTGTATATTTTGTAATATTTCCATTTTCCTTCCTATAAAAAACTTTCCTGACTTATTTATCCCACATTCCGAATTATTTTCCCATTTTCCGCGTATATATGTTTCCCCAACTTTATTGACATTGGCGTAGCACAACAACCCAGTGCTTGTTGCCATTAAAAAAAAAAAAAAAAAAAAAAAAAAAAAAAACATTATTTAAGTTTCGGCGCGTATTTTGGTTTTCTCGTTATCTATTGATATATCATGAGCTTTATTATAACAGAATTTGATTCTTTAGAGCAGCAATTTGTAGATCTAATAGGTGAATTCAAGACTACCTCGGTAAGAGAAAAATTAATACATATTACATAATTTTACTTACTTACTACAAACAAATGATTATTTGTGAAGCTACGAGGTAATCCGTCCACACATAGGTAATCTACTATGTGCCAGGATTAACAATACTAAGTACTTATCTAAACAATACACCGACACCGATCACCGAGCTATGAAACTCGGCAAATCTGGCAGTGTAAAATTGTCTTTATTTAAAAATCATAACATTATTATCTTAATTATTATATAATATCTATATTCCTAACATCTAGATTGAAAATACATACATAAGCTCACGCCTGTACCCCGAAGGGGTAGGCAGAGGCGCACTAGCGAACTAGAACACCCACATTTCGCCGAGCTTAGTTCCGTCCCAGATGTGATAGGGGGCGAGCCTATCACCATATCGGGCACAAATTCCAGACTCCGGGCTGATATGGAAAAATCCAATATCACTTTGCCCGACCCGGGGATCGAACCCGAGACCTCAGAACCATAGTCGTACCGAAATACCACCACGCCACCGAGGCAGTCATCATCATCTAGATTGAAAGTCATATATACATACACGCCTGCATTCCTGAAGGGGGAGCCAGAGGCGAACTAGCGATTTATGACACCCATATTTTGTCGAGATATTTTCGTCCCAGATGTGATAGGGCTCGAGCCTATTGCCATTTCGAATCTATTCTAATTCCTAACTCCGAGCTCATACTGAATAGAGAAAATTATATCGCTTTACCTAAGTCGGGGATCGAACCCAAAACCTCACCACGGTAGTTGTAGAGCGCACGCAATACGACTACGCCACTGAGCCAGTCAGTCACGGATAAAAAGGCTCAATGATATTATGCCAATCTGTATACTTTTACGTTTTAACTATGACCACAAAATCACATAGCGGTGTTTACTTTCACAAAATGATGTCTACTAATGGGTTACATTACACGGGGCTATGTTACGGTTGGCGACGTATACATTGATTCTGAAAATATTAGGGCATCTGTAGCAGTCAAGTAGCTGCTGCTACAGTTATTTTAACACTTGCTAGTTCCGAATTCAGTGCGTACTGTGTACCTATACCTATTTATGAACGATAGCTAATATTTAATAAATTATAATGTAATCGCTATAGAAATCATTATTATAATGCTCTCGTACAGCAAATATATGTACAATGTTATAACAGGAACGTACGGGTATTATGAGTAGTGAGATATATTAATCGTAAATGTTTTAAAATTCGCGCACACTTTTAAAATCGAAGTAACATGATCGAAATCGCATAGAATTTTGCATCCTTCTTCCTGAGGTAGGTGTATACCTACTTTAGGTGGATACCATATCCACTTCGTACCCCGATTTTATTAAGGGAGGTAACACTTACCAGCACGAAGTATTAATTAATTGCATCTACTTATAAAGCGAGCTGTACCGAGCCCGCATTAGAGAACAAGTGTGTGAAATCTGTACTGATGTAGCTATTTTCTGGTAGAGTACTTCAGAGATCAATTTTCATTAAAGTTTCCCTGTAAATGAGGATACTATTTTTATTTTTATGTGTGACTTAAGAAACTAACACCAAGGATATAAAAAATCGACAACGCTAAATAAACGCATTTCTAAAAGGGTAGAGACATTACACTTGCAACATTACGTGTTGCCAAAATAGTAGTTGAAACGAATCGTTGTTGGTGAGTGGTGTGCCAACGGTTAACCGTAGATTTTTTTATAGCAGAGACTGACAAACGAGCATTTGGATCAACTGATGGTAAGTGATCTCCATCGCCCATAAACACCCAAGACAAGAAGATCATGAGTGCGTTGCTAACCTAAAAAGAGGGAAATGGAGATTGGAAATGGGACGGGGGAATTGGGCCACCAGAAATCTCACTCACCGAACGAAATGCGACAATGAGCTGCCACTTTACGTCGGTTTTCTGTGAGACATTGGTATCAAACCGATCGAGCCGACCCATTCGTGCTGTAGACGTAACTGTCTACAGCGTGTCAAATGGCTCTACCAGTCAAGATCAAACTTTGGGTAACTATAGAGTTCGGAATGTCGTGTTCGCGAGCTATTGCGTACGGAGTGCAGTCGGGCGGAGAGTGCGGAGGCGGCGCGTGACGCGGCCGAGCGCGCGGCGTCGGAGGCCCGCACCAGCGCCTCCGCAGCCGCCGCCGCCGCCGCACAGGCAGCCACCACGCTCAACACCACATATGAACAGATCACTGACTTGAAGACACAGCTCGATCTGTCGGTCAGTCGTTTCATTCATTAGGTATTTATTTATACAAAATAACGCTTTGCTTATATGAACTTGATAAACATATTAGAATAGAATTCTTGTATGTTTTCGACCGACTTCCAAAAAGAAGGTCCTCAATTTGTTTTTTATGCATGTTTCGCGATCAATTTTCAAAATTATATTTGTATTCGATAGAGCTTATTTCAAGGGTGGTCCCATATAAATTTGGTCACGGTCGGATATCAAGTCGGACTGTTAAGTTTTTAATCTTATGATTATTTAAGTAATTATACCTTAATGTATATCTAGTATACGTACTAAAATATCATAAGTCTTAAGATTTGATCTAAAACCGAGGAAACGCTCAGGGTCTCGCTATAATTTATGTTTTGTTTTTCTTAATGTAATACTATAACTTTAAATGTCAATATATTTTTAAAGAAAATGACATAATATTTTATGCACGCTTAGCCATTCTCAATGTAATCATACAATACAGGTTTGTTGGCTACAAATAAAATAAATACTAATTTAATTGTCAAGGTAAAATCTAAATTATTTGATATTTACAATACTAGGAGCATCAGCGCAAAGCTTTAGAAGAACGATGCTCAGAGTTGTCTAAACAAACGGTTTTAATGGAAAGAGAGTTGTATCCATTGCGGCAATTACAAACAGCTCACACGAACTTACAGCATCAATACATACAGCTACAAGAACGCGTCAATAATGCCACTGAAGATGCTCGCAGGTAATAGACGTAAGAAACCATTGTGCATAATGACTAATGTCACCAAAATAATCATATATGTTACGTTGTCCCCACGTATGGCTGCCTGACTAGCAGGATGATTATTCGATTACACGGAAAGATCATCATAATCAGCTACAGGATGTCCATTGTCCACTACTGAACATAAGCACAGAATATCACACTAATATTGTAAACGTGAAAGTTTGTGAGTATGTATGAGTATGTTTGTTACTCTTTCACGCGAAAGCTACGGGATGGATTTTGAATAGCGTTACAGTATCAAATTAACCATTACATAACATAAGCTCACGCCTGTATCCTAAAAGGGGTAGGCAGAGGCGCACTAGCGAACTAGAAGACCCACATTTCGCCGAGCTTAGTTCCGTCCCAGATGTGATAGGGGGCGGAGCCTATCGCCATATCGGGCACAAATTCCAGACTCCGGGCTGATATGGAAAAATCCAATATCACTCTGCCCGACCCGGGGATCGAACCCGAGACCTCAGAACCGTAGTCGTACCGAAATACAACAACGCCACCGAGGCAGTCTCAAATTAACTTGTAGGTTACTTTTATACATTTCCACGGGAACGGAGTGTCGGACAACAGCTACTCTTATAATAATTAGCTTAAGGTTGAGTCATCATTAAGCTTTCAACGGAGTATTACATACATGCTGTATATTATTATAGGTGTTTAACAATTTGCTTTTTGCATACTTTTACTATTTTTGGAGTCTGCAATACTTAGCTTCAGTGGAAATAGATGTAGATTCATTAGAATATAGTTTCCGAGCGCTCGCTCAGCGTTTAGATTCATCGCTCATGGAGTGAGTGACAAGGACATAAACACAACCTTAGAATAGGACGAGAGCGAAAGATGATAGAAAAATACCGTTTCCAGGGAGAAATCACAATTAGAAAACGAATTACGAAGGGTAGAGAAGTGTGCAGCGGGTGGTATGGAGATTAGAGAACGTGCTCGTTTAGCAGCAGCGGCTCATGCTCGGGAACGGCGGCTTGTTGCGGCCGAGCTACAGCACGTCTCTAGGGAACTCGCACAAGCTAACGGTACGCAACAAGATGTGTACCTAAATAATCAAATCCTGTATGAGTTATGACTAAGATTAATTCATTTGTATGTATTTTCTTGGTGGTTTAGCTGCTCTAATTTATATATCTTTTTTGTTTATGGTACTTTATAAGCAATTATTGTCAACTGGCATTTAAAAGAGCAGCCAGAGTTTCTTGCCCGTTCTTCTCTGGCGAAACGGCCTTCCGAACTGGCGGTAGAGGAACTTTGACGGAATCTAAATAATGTAGTAACATTTCATGGATTCAATAAGTATTTTGCTTTTGATTTTGATTACCTTTTGAATAGAATTCCATATTACATTCATAGTTATAGTTGTAACTTTTCGCATTTTTAGTCTACTGGTGTATATGGGCTGTGAACCGAGAGGTTTTGGGTTCGAGGCGGGGTGTTTTTCTAATACTCTTTGCCAGGGACTGAATCCCCTAGATGGGGCTGGCATTAAGCAGGCAGCCGATCGTAAAAACTAAGTCAAAATCGTTTCTGCAACATGTGTGTAAAAGTGTGCTGCGTCGACCCCACATTAAGGTGGGATGAGAACACGTACAAAGAAAGCTAAAGCTAGACTAATATATAAACCATTATGCATGTAGAATCGCCTCTAAAAGCTAATAACATAAAACTTTTTATTTTAGCTGAAATAACCAAACTGAGAACAGCGATAGCGGAGCAGCAATTTCTATCATCACATTTTATGGACAATGCGCCTAAAATGAAAATCGAAGAGCCGGATAAGGAATCTTTCTCAGAATTACGTGCTCTTTTAGAAGTAGAACGAACAGGGACGGAAAAATTAGAACGTGCTCTAGCCGCTGCTTTAGCAGACAATCTAACTCTCGCTGCTCAACTGCATGTTTATGACAATGGCGAAGTTCTGTCAAAGTCACCCGTACCATCTAATGCACCTGTTTCTACTAACATCTGTCCAATTGATTCCTTCCTAGCTGAATAAATTGTTGTCAAGTGCCAACACATTACCGCTTTTTATTATTGCGATTACGCAATAAGCACCCACACAATCAACTTTTTATCTGGATCTAGTTTAACATCAATAGTATACGTGTTTCGTTATTGTGCCAACGAAACAAAAACGCATTATATTAATCCCCACAAAAAATTGTTTGTTAATCTTACATAATTTATCTATGGAAATAAAAACTCGTTTATATATTAACCCACGTCTAGTTCTTACGATGAATGTTATGTTGATGATGTCATCGATAGAAATTAATAAATCACATCGAACTATGATGATAAATAAAGATTGATGTAAAACACGAAAGAGAAGTCTAGTATCTGGGTTTTGAGCGGTAAATGAGGAAACATACCGAAAAAAGCAGTTTTGAGTTTTTTGTTTGCATCATGGGTTGATACATGGTGAGGTTTTTCTAACAGCTATTGTGCAAAGGTTTGCTAAAACAGGTTCCCTGTTTGGAATGCACTCGTGTCGACTGTCGAGAGTAGAGTCGCAACTCGCAGCGGACGTCGCGGACACATCAACCATCCGAGATGCGCGCGACGTGTGTTCGATAAACAACCAGTTTTCTTCAAACCAACCTCCATTTACGCGTAGAAAATGCGACTAACATAATTGTTTGTAGAACATTTCATAATATTATGCTAATATATTATGCAAATCTGTATCAAATGAACAACAAGTGGGTACTGTTTTACTTTTACTCATGTGCCAGACTAGATGCAACAAATAAATTATCATTACAAAAATGCAGTAGGTAGCATAGGAAGTTAAGTTGATAATTATTACAATAGTCATCATAATCATTATCATCATCAGCCATAGGACGTCTACTGCTGAACATAGGCCTCCCCCAAACAAAGGTCGCAGGAAATCGCTGGATACAGGCCGCTTCCAATAGGTCGATCTGAAAATCTTTGGGGGAGGCCTATGTTCAACAGTGAACGTCCTATTACAATATTATCACTAACTATTGTTAGTGTCATAAAACCTTAGAAAATACCGATAGAAATAGAAAGTACCGATCGCATTTTACATTTATAGAAGCATCAAACTCTTGAAGTGGTCTTGGCGAATGATCATCAATGGCATGGATTCGTAACTTCCTGTTGTGTAGTAAGTTGAATGTATGTAGGTGCGCCGTGATGACCGTGCAGCAGCCGCAGCAAGCAGGTAGGTACGTACGAGGTGGATTTTCGCAAGGCTTCGCGGCGCCCCACCTGCGGCTTGCGTAGGCGCCGCCGCACCACTCAGTTGAACATTGCCCACGCGCGGACCGCGTCGCGCCATCGCCACGATCACAAACTATGTGCATCCGAATGAAACGATCTGTGATATAGTGTTAAGTTACATGTAAATTAAGTGCTAGAAGTAACAAAAGTATCAAACAGGTGAGGTCACTCATAACAGTGATGGTTCGGTTACATTCTTGCTCGAGTGTACGTAATCTCTATTTTTGTAGATTTCAAGTTATGATAGTCAAGCTAGTTTGGTACAAAATCGAATCTATTTAGGATCACTTTGTATACATAAATGTGTAATAATACTTATACTTTGTATATTAATTTAGTAAAGGTACAATCGAAATGAAATCACGTTCTATGTTCACAAGCGATTGTTTTGTTGTCCCGCAAAGGTAAACACGGAATATGGTATTTCTTGAACCGACCTCGAGCACTGAGAGAAAGTTTTTCTCCGCAAATCATGTCTTTTTAGCAAGTTCTAAGCTTATAGTTTCGATAAATTCAAACTCCAAACGATATTATTCTTTGGCCATTTAATATAATATTGCTTATTTTTGTATCTAATCTAAACGTCAGATATTGTAAAGTTACACACCTTAAACTTATTTATTTTTCAAAGAAGGCTCCTCCGCCCACGTTTAATGTTGACATAGTGAGTCAGACACAAGGACAATATGTTCAATGGTAAACATATATAAGTATACATAAGTAATAGCTCACCCACGACACATCGATAAATTCGTTGTGTGAATCAAACTCAAGGAATTACAATAAGTGTAAAAGTAAAAGGTACACATGACCGTGAATATACAAATGTTTATGATAAATATTATCATTTTAATTGCTATTGTGTAATTACAACAAACTAGTAAAAATATACTCCATACGCGTTAGCCGCATTTACATAAGTATAATGAATCATAAAAATAACGCGTGTTACATACTCGTACATACAGAATTGCACATAGGTACATGGTTCCTGATCAACATCGTGATGCCTTTAAACAAACATTTACCTCATTATGTATGTACTAAGTAGGACACGTTCATTTAAAGGTTGTTGAGATTCATTTAAGGAAACTTAAACAATGCAGTGTTTAGTAAATAGTTAAGTAAATAAATACACTGGCACCAATGATAAATCATCATTGCGTCATGCAGTATTTTCTATACCAAGTTCCACATGGTCATAAAGAATTGTGATGGTGACAATACCTACATAACTACTAGTTTTTTTCAGAATGATGACTGATAAATTGACGTTTTGCCTGTGCGTAATACTCGCTCTACCAGTAATACAATGGTAAGTATGGTTTGAGAGACATTCATCAATACTCTTTATAATTATACCTAATTTGAAGTTACATACTTATGCACATTATAAAAATATCATTATTATTTCTATAATAACTGTAAAATCGTGTATCTTTTACAGCATATCAGTCGTAGGGCCAAACATTTTAAGGCCATTTAATTCTTACACTGTGGCTATTGCGGGTGGTTCCCGCGCACACACGCTCTATGTAGCGGTGGAGGGGAGACGAGCCAGTGGAGAACAGTTCAACCAGGGGAGAGAGGTGCAGATACCTGCCGCATCCTCAAGGCTTATAGAACTTGATGTAAGATTTACATCGTACACTAATATGCTAATAATTGTAGGATTTGCCGGATTAAATTAATACATATATCCAACAATCACAGCTATAGACCTAATGCCACACTAAGATACGAGTCTCGGAGGATTACGAACCTACCTAGGCGTTTCGGTCTCAAAAGTTCCACACACAAATATGAAAGAGACTACAAAAATCAATCACTATTAGTTAAACACATCGATGTCAGGATTTGAACTTCGTAACACCATGTAATAAGGAATTTGTCTTCACGTGAAAACTGAATCATCGGCAATGAAATGATATTATAAAATGCGGACAAACCTAAGAAATCATTATGATATAACATCATTGGAAAATGGTTGCATCTATTTTAAAGTTATTTTAAATCAATATAATATTCAGTAACTGACCCTGCGTAGCTCTGCAATGATTAAATATGGTCTACATTATGATTGAAATTCACTGTAGTTACCATAATCAATTATCATGTCCATTGTGGTATCTTTGCTGTGTCAGAATTAATAAAAATCCTACACTTACCTATTTAATTTTTACAAGCCTACCATTAAAACTCCTAGTCTCTGCATCCACTTGCAGTATTAATTCCCGCTCTAATAAACTCATCACACTTGATCAAGTTATTTGCTTTACAACCCAGCATACCTATAAATAAGTCGTCTCACTACAAAACGAGGTGTATCTGGTAGGTAGAGCAGCTCTATCATCAAATATATTACACAAAACAAGCACTGAAATATCACACACTCATAATAGTGTAACTACATCGGGGTTTCATTTATATCTTCGTAAGAAGTTAGCCTGTTTATTATTGTAATCCAGAAGTAAGTTTAGAAGACATTTCTTTTACGAGTTTTGATAAAACGGTTAATTTGATCCATCTCAGTAGATACTTACGTATTTCCATGCTTTCTTCTTTCTTGTGATAGATAGGTACTGACCGATATTTGAACGTTGTAGATCGGCGACCCAGGCCCTGGGCAGTACTCGCTGGTGGCACGTTCAACCTCAGGCCCGCTATTCTCGTCGTCGGCGCCGTTGACCTACCAGCCGCGCAGTTTTTGTGTCTTTGTACAGACGGACAAGCGCGTGTACCAGCCCAGTGACACCATTAGCTTTAGAATCGTCGCCTTGGACAAGTAAGACTTCACCATTTATGTTGTTTTCATCAAATACTATAGCAATTGAGGTTGTTTCCATTGATGCTGCATTTAAAATATGTTGTATCTTGGTGGACCGTGTTTTTGTCTAGGTATTAGATTCTTAGCGAGTGCTCTTTTACAAATTAAACAAGTAGTGCATACGTCATATTTACATAGGTGTCTAAGCACATAATACACAATGTATTATGAATTGTCATTTTATCTACTTATATTAAAAATGCCGAAGATCAGTTTTGTCATTGCTTAAACTAATGCCATTAGCTCCTTTTCCCAAAATTATAACAGAAAAATACTTTCACGTGGTTCTTAGATGATTAACGTGGACGGACCCGGGAGTGAAATCCAGTAATAATATATTTCCAAGCATGTAGTTGCCAAGTTAACGTTCTCTTTGGGTGACAGCACAATCGTGCAGGTCTGACACATGTTATTATTTTCTTGCTGGATGTACGTTGGTACTGTGCCGCGCCGGTTACTACACGGTTTCCCAGAGATTTTCCACTAATGGTGTTTGCAACGGCTGTAGAGTTTTGTACCGTTAAAATGCGTAATGGATTCCTAAATTTTCATACATTAGGAAGCATATTAAATAAATATTTTTAGATATGGCCTTTGGAACAAATTCAATTATATTGCCGTTTTCTTTTACTGTGTTTATTTTTAATTACAACATGTATGTGCGAACCAGTGTTTCTCTATATTATTCATATCATAGTTGAAAGAAACACCATGTAAGAAACTAACCTACTTAATTTTTACTTGAATTTAGTTTCCCAATCAGTAAAAAAACCATGGTTGTCTTCTTCAGCGTATGTGAGACTATTCCATGGGTGTCTATTCTATAAAACGTTATCGGATGGGCGATATAGCACCGATATTGGTCGGACACTTGAGCCACATAAATTATAGAATAGCAAAGCGTGCGAAATGAAGTCCGTAACTGCGGATTTCGTTTTACAAACTAGACCTCCTGGAACTAAACTAAATGACTTCAATAAGCTACCTCTTAAAGTTCTGCCTACATCCCTGTAACTTAGTATACACAGGTGGCATTCCGTAATGATGAATCAGAATGATTGCGCATGGCCGCTGCAGCGCTGTACAAGCAACACTTAAAGTACATTGCGGTACGATAACAGAAAAGTTCAGTGAAGTAGGAGACACTTTCGATTTCAATACCATCGCCAATACAAGAGTTGTGCGCGTGAGATAACGTGTTACGAACTTACGAGTGGGTCGTTAACCTCGTTGCGCACGCAGGGCCTTCGTAATATTTGCCGCACTTCTTGTAACATTGATGACTATCGTAGATTCGCAGTTGTGCTTTTCCTTGAATTTACAACTACTACATACTCTAACGCCCGCTTCTAATAAATAATCTCTGCTCCAATGTACAGATAGATTACAAAAATTAGCCAATAAGAACACAGTTTGAACATGACTCCGTCAAATGACATGATTTGATTGGTTCATAATCGCAATCTATGTGCACTCTAAACTGAGATCGTTTATTGAAACCGGCCGTAAAAAACTTAATCGTATGCCATCATGTGAAAAGAATCATCTTCCTTAAGGAGTTGTAACCACTACTCTGAAAACCTTTGACAAACCCTTAATCTTGTCCCATGCTTTATGAAACAACTCTATCGCCATTACGGGCAGAAATTCCATATCCTTGATAATTAAATATACGATTTTGGTTTCGAAACCTGAATTTGAATTTGGATTTTAGCCTTACATAACTTTTTAATGGAAAGAATTTCTTGTACTTACAATAAATGCAAACGTAATATAACAGCAAACTGTCATCGTTCGCGTCGTGCTATGCTTGTTTTAAGTTGTGAGTCGCGGCTTCGCAAACAAGATTTCTCTGTTACAATCTCGCCCATTCATCTAACCAATATGATATCATCATCAACCACACAACGTCCACTGCTGAACCTATGTTTCCCAAAGATTTCCAGACTGTTGGATAAATATTACATGCTAGTTATAAAATTCCAGATACCTCTTACCGCTGAGTGAGAATGTGGACATTAGTATATTGGATGCGGGAGGGGCTCCGGTTCGACAATGGGCCGGCCTGACCTTGGACCGCGGCATCATTACTGACGAATTTGTATTAGCTGATGAACCTGCTCTAGGGGAATGGACCATACAGGTACAAACATTTCAATACTCTTTATTTAAACAAGTTGATGTACTTTTTTATATTTTGAATTTTATTACAATATCTAATAATAATTTAATTTTATTAATAATTTACAATATATTCAATTCTATCTCTACTGAGCATGTAACATGCAAAGTTTAATACATTTTTCGTTAACCAGTCATTGAAAATCTAAGTGCAAACGTTCTGCTACAAATAGCACTATTAGCATACCAGCTAACACAATAAAACAAAGTTCAAAAGTATGAAAATAAGCTCACGCCTGTACGCCCTGAAGGGTAGGTAGACGTGAAATATAAAATTTAACATCCACACGTTGCCGACCTTATTTACGTCTCCAATCTGTAGCCCGAGCGCGAAAAACTAATGTAAATGTAAATGTATTCGAGTTGTCAGAAATTTTCCTGCTCAGCGGCCTAAGCAGGAAAATTTCTGACAACCGTAAATGTATTTCAGCTCGATGCGCGTCTATGAAATTTGTATGAACTATTAACCAAACGTCATCAGTGCGCAGCGAACTCGATTACATTTACATTTACATTAGTTTCTCGTGCTCGGGCTACAGGCCGCTGTTCATGTGTTTGGATCGCTCGCATATGGGATAATCTATTACTAAGGCCGTTAAAAATTCTAAACACAAATAAGTTTTTAAAAACTACAAAAGTTATGATTTCCCTATGCAGGATTGTTCTTGTTTTAAAAAAGTAGCTCTACCGCGTTGTAGTTATAGCATATTTCTCAACAGAGTTTGTAGGAAGTTTTCGCAATGACTATGAGCCTGAGTTGTGGCAAGGTCTTGCTGGAGTTTCGGCGTCTATCCGGGATTAGAATTTTGAACCTAGCTCTTCATGGACCACAGTGCTTAGTCTAAGTATACTGCCACTCAAGTCTCAAACAATAAGACGGTTCACAACACGTTTTAAAGTATCAAAATTCATAAATAACGCCGAAGTATGCACGTTACAAATATACTGTGACCTCAGCGGTTATGCTTGAAGGGGTTTTGCATAATAACATTGGGCAATAGGTGGAGGTCCGTGGGCAGACGTACTCGCGCAACGTTCTGGTGGCTGACTACGTGCTCCCCAAGTTTCATATGGAAATGGACATGCCTAAGGAACTGTTGTTCAGTGAAGGACGATTCACCATTAACGTCACAGCCAAGTAAGACAAATGACAGCTGAAGCTCGAACTTGAGTTTTTTTACATTTCTCGCTAGCGACTTTAAAACGTTTATATGAAAAACGTCAATTCCCACATAACCGTTAGAGGCGTTTGACATAACATGACAAATATTTTACGTAATCGCTACTCGCTAGCTATTAATGTCAAAAAAACTCCAGGTCGAGCTACTTATGTTTTTACCTCAGATTAATTACACAGTTTTACGTATATTTTTAACAGATTGATGAATGAGCAAGTTAGTCACTGCTGATGATCTCCATAGTTACCTATGACACCATAAGAATCATAAGTACCTTGCAATGTTAAAGGAAGGGTAGGGAATAGGGTTTCAGGGAGGGGCTACCGGAAATCTTATTCTGACTTACCGAACGAAACGCAACAGCAAGCTGACACATCAGTTTTCTGAGAAACATGGCTTCAAAATGTATCAATTTTACTTTCAAGTACCTAGTGACAGATTTCCCCTAAAGCCGACTAGGCTCGGGCGTAGGGCGGCTGTATATTAGGGGCGGCCAAATACGAAACAACAATTCGAACGGGAATCGAAACTAGGACCACCCCGATTCAGAGCCCAGACATGCTGCTACTAGACCAAGGACGTGAACGGTGGACGAACATGATATAAAAAATGGAGGAAATTCTCCTTTTTCGGAGTAGGTTAAAAATAATATTAATTCTTAAAAGGGGCCGCAGCTTGTACTGGGCTTAGGGCGGCCAACACTGCAAATCTGCCACTACAAGTACCCAAGTAGCAAAAACAATGATTAAATCTATTTTTAACAAATGTAATAACAAATGTACAAAGCAGACGTTTACAAATAAAAAAATGTTTATTTCTCATTGTTTCTGTGAATAAACAATTTTTCACGGTACGGCGCGGTGAGGCGCGGCACCGAGCTGTGAGAACCTGACTAATCATTTTCTACCTACGTTGAAAAACATAATATCTACCCACCATTCAGTTTAATCTGCAGTCGAATAAAGTTATTAATATTACAAAGATGCAAAAAATTCATGTATTAAATTAATATTCTCACAACTTTGATCTAACATTTTCAGGGTAATTATTACCTACTACACTGAGTTGCACTTAACACATGGCCCCCTATAAAAATATTAAAGCCATGTTTATTAAATCTTGTTTGTCAAAACAGAGTAGTAGTGGAGAGTTATAATGTAGAGTAAAAAAATACAAAGCACAAATTAAGTAAAATATAGTGCACCGCTTAATATTTTTCATCCATAAACTCTTGATATATGTTTGTACTATGGTGTAGACAGATATGTATCTTAATTTCGTTATAGATTCACAACTAAATTTCTAGCATAATTAATGTTATCACAGCACTAAATTAAATATCGGTGGTATGGTTGTATTTCGGCACGACTAACCGTCCTGAGGTCTCGGGTTCGATCCCCGGGTGGGGCAGTGATATTGGATTTATCCAAATCAACCCGGAGTCTGGAATTTGTGCCCGATATGGCGATAGGCTCGCCCCTTATCACATCTGGGACGGAACTAAGCTCGGAGAAATGTGAGTGTTCTAGTTCGCTAGTGCGCCTCTGCCTACCCCTTTGGGGATACAGGTGTGAGCTTATGTATTTATGTATGGACGTAAATTCATTTCATTTTTTCTGTAGACACTTCAACGGTCTACCAGTACGAGGCGAACTAACGATTTCTGCATACGCGGTGTTTTTCTCTGGGTTACTGCAGCCAGTAGCTAGCTCTCCTACCAGAAAGGTAGTCGACATCAATGGTCATGTAGAAGTGACGTATGATCTCAAAACTGATCTTGATCTGGCTGAAGATGCAGCGAGACCACTTGTGGTTGAAGCTGTTATCGAAGAAAAAGATACTTTGATTAGACAGAATGTGACTTCGAGGATACTTTTATTAAGAAGTCCCTATAGATTGAAAGTAACAGCGCCGGATTACTTCAAGCCAACGCTGCCTTACGTTGTTCAGGTTAGTAACATAACGAATTGTACAAACGTGTAAATTAAATAACGAACCATTAATAGTAGACAGAACTTTATTATTGAAGAATATGGAAGGCACTCTAGTAACTAAATCCAATAATAGTATCAATCTCAGTAATATAACTAGTAAATTGAATACACCTGATGGTTAGTGCAGTGGAGACAGAAATTTGAGAGAGAGAGAGAAAAAATTGCAACACCGACAAACAATAAGTTTAGCGTTGCTCACCAGAATCATACCGCTCTTCTTAACGATCCAAAAAGGGAAGCGGTAAATTAGGGGGTCTGTGATAAGACAGGCTGACGATGCAGGCACGGGGACATATGGATTCTCCCATACTCGCCCCAACCATCAAACCCTGTAAAGCCTCTAGGGAAAACAAGATAAATAAATAAATAACACCCAACAGTCACACAAATAGTCCTGACCCCACACTAAGATCGAGTCTTGTGTCGTGGGAATCAGGAACTACGAGAGACTTTCGGTCTCACAACATCTAGACCCGAAACAAATATCTGTGGGCCGCACAAATATTTGTCTTGGTGCGGGGATCGAACCCGCGGCCTCTCGCTTCACAGTCGGCCGCCCGCTGCGTCACGGAGGCTGTCGAATAGAAGATATACCTACATCCTACTATACTGTATTAGCAGCGATAGCTCAGTTGGTAATAGTACGGACTGCCGAGACAAGCGTCGGAGATTCAATACCAACCCAAAAATTTAGCATACACCTCTGACTTTTCTATGTTAAGTATATTTTCATTGTGAAATATCGCTTGCTATAACGGTAAAGGAAACATCGTGAGGAAACCTGCATACCCGAGAATTTCTTCACAGGAATTTCGAAGGTATGTGAAGTCTACCAACCCGCATTAGGCCAGCGTGGTAGACTAAAGCCTAACCCCTCTCATTACTAGAGGAGGCCCGTGCCCAGCAGTGGGACAGTAATATTACAGGGCTAATATTATTTATTATTATTATTTACTATACTGTACTATACCTGGATAATCCTGGAAAGAGATCCAAACCAACTGTGTGAGTTACTGTTTAAGACCATGTCTACGATGGTCACTATCCAGGCGGATATTAATATCCTACCACCAGCAAAAATAAACATTATTTTTAGATCGAAGTGGTGCTCCCGTCTGGAGAGGTCTTGGACACTGATGAGGAGATCAGCGTGGAGCGTCTGTGGGATGATGGAGCTCCGGTGAACGTGACCAGTCTTAAGCTGAACAAGGGTCACGCTGTATACAACATCGTACCTGACGCCGCGCATGTCAACTCCACGCTTAATTTAGTTGTAAGTTACATTTCACATGACGTAGTTAGAATAAGAATCTTCTCCCAGAAATGTTTCAAGCATGAACATTTCAAGCATAACTATGCCAACTCGCATAGTTTTTTTGAGTCTATTCAACTTTTGACATGAGCTGAGGAGTATTATGCTGTAGTATAACTTTCTTTCTACCTGCCCTTATCCCACCTTAATGTGGGGTCAGCGCAACACACTTTTTTGCAGAAAGGATTTGTCTAAGTTTTTACGACCGGCTGCCTGCTTGACGTCAACCCCCTCTGAGAAAAAATAAAAAAATTCGCTTATAAATTAGAAATAAATAGAAATATTATATATAAATAAATTAGAAAATTCGCTTTGCCCGACCTGGGAATCAAACCCAACGACCTCCCGGTCCACAGCCCATGTGTGCTGCCACTAGACCAACGAGGATGCGTAGCAAAATAATAATTATAATTAAATAAAACAGACTAATGTCAACATCACTTGTAATATACAAGTTGGTGAAAATATTTTTATTCCGCAGATAAAATACAAAGAAGTGACAGAGCGCGTGGTGAACGTACAGAGGAATGACTATTCCGGTGGTCAGTTCTTCACTATAGAGATGTTGACAAGTAACACGAGCAATGGAGACGAGATGCGCGCGCGCATCACCGCCACTGAGCCTATGGACTTAGTGCACTACGTGGTGATCGGACGCGGCGACATACTTGTTGCCAAGACTTTAGAGGTAAGTTTTGTATTGGCGCTTCAATTAACTAATCATATTGGTTATTGGCGGATTTGCCAATAGGCTGAGTAGGCTGAAGCCTAGGGCGCCAGATTTTAAGGGGCGGCAAATTTAGCCAATTTTTATTTACAAAAATAAAAAAGGTAGTACGAAGTTCTTAGAATTGACATAACGGTACCCTAGTTCTCAATGATACTAATCACGAGAAGCTGACAATTTTTCAAGATGTCTGACTAACAATTTTTTTGAGTAATGGATTTATTAAACACTGTCGTTGGCAAAATCATCAAACTTTGAAGGAGGCCATATTTTTTAAATAAAGAAGAAGAATCACGAAAAAAGTTGATGTAATATGGATTATAGAGCACGAATCATAAAGTTGCAGTTTTCTTGATAGAAAAATGTAATTAATATAATTGTGGATTAAGTTTGGAATTTCAGATCTCAGAGGCGGCAAAAGTTAAATAGCCTACTGTCGGCAAATGTCTAAATTCGCCACTGATATCGGTTACCAGTTCTTCCCTCATCGGGTGGTGAAGAAATAGCCAAACTTGTAGCCCTTCTTTCTGACAATATTTTTATTGACGTTTATCAATTATCACACACTATATTTTTTTCTTTTTTATGCGGGCACGACAAAGTGACTACACTGCACCTCATGGTAAGCGTAGTGCAGTCCAAAAAAACTAGCGACCACCGACAAACACTGTGTTTATCAGTGTTCGCCAGAATTATGCTGGCCTATTTATGCTTCTTCACACTCCGAATCCGAAGAGGGAAGAAGCAAATCGAGGCGCTTGCGGCAAGACAGACAGATGACCGATGCAGATACAGGGATACCCCTATACCCGTCTTAACCAACCATCACGTCATGCCGCAATCCCCTCGAGAAATTCGAAAAATTTTGACGTTTATACAGCAATACTTATTGTGGCTTGGGATTTCATTGCCGGCCTTTTAACGTCAAAACTGGCGTATTTTTATACGACCATTATAGCTCATACGCCCATTCCAACTTTTGACAAGGCGATATTGACATTTTTAATAGCTTTAAAAAAATACAGGTTCTCAATTTATTGGCCGATAACTCCGAGACGCGTGGACCGATTTATATGATTTTTGTTGTTGTAGTTGAGTCCGGCGCGTCGCAGCGTCGACATTTCAGTGGCGTCGTCGTGGCGCATGGCGCCGGGCTGCGTGGTGGTGGCGTGGCACCCGCGCCTCGCCCCCACCCCCTCCCCCACCGCCAACGCGCTGCTCGCAGCCGCACTCTACGTGCCGCATGATGATATAATGCAGCACAAGGTATACATAATTATGGTGGAACAAAGAAACGAAACGCCCACCCAACTCTCATCCTTCCTAGGGGTCTTTGGTATTCCCTTTTGATAGCCCTGATTCCTTTCCTTCCCATGGTAGACTTAACGCTTCATATTGCAGATGCAAATACAATGTTTAATGTATACCGTGCTGATATATCGTTTCCTGCTCCAGTAAGCAGTATATATAGCAGCATAAATATATCAGACTGAGGAAGAAGATAGTATCTAAGAACAATGATTCCCAAACTAATGATGACGATGACGATGACGATGACGATGACGATGACGATGACGATGACGATGACGATGACGATGACGATGACGATGACGATGACAATGACGACAACAATAACAACGAAGTGTATTCCAGCGGGTTTATAAATGTATGGGAATGACATAAGAATACGCTATACGGCGTACTCTTATGTCATTCCCATACATTTATTCTATTCGCCTAGCGCATAAGCCACTTGTCTAAACCCGCAGGTGTCTATATCGCCGGTGACAAGTAACGGCATCAACGCGAAGCCGAACAGCCTGGTGGAGCTGCGCGTGACGGGCGAGCCGGGCGCGCACGTGGCGCTGCTCGGGCAACACGACCGCAACATCGCCGCGGGACTCGCCGCGAGGGACGGACGCGGACACGGACTCGACATAGAAACGGTACCTCCACCCGACAGCCTCCGTGGCGCAGCGGACGAGCAATCGGCTGTGAAGCGAGAGGCCGCGGATTCGATCCCCGCACCGAGACAAATCGACGGTCCCTAAGTACAAGGCGACATGTCAAAAACAGGTTTACAGGAAAGCGAAATGAAGTTTATTTATAAGTCTAATTCGATTAGTATTTACAATAGAATACAAAATAATGAAAAAATCTAAATAGTTATGAGCGTATGGACAATCCAAATGCAATAAAAAATATGACATTTTTACTTGTCTTTATATACGTAGGGGCCGTCGAAATGTTTGTATGGCCCACATATATTTGTTTCGGATCTGGGTGTTATGAAACCGAAAGTCTCTCATAGTTCTTGACACCCATAACACAAGACAAGTATCTTAGTGTGGGGTCAGGACTATGTATGTGACTGTTGGGTGTTATTTATTTATTATTTACTCATACCATATTCACATCTGGGACGGAACTAAGCTAGGCGAAATGTGGGTATACTACCCCTCAAGGAATACAGGCGTGAGCTTATGTTACGTACCACTACGTGACCCGTTCTGGGGGTCTGGTCAAAATACCACGCTTGTTCACAGGGCGGGGGGGGGGGGTCTTAGGTTTTCGTCACGTAGTCAATATCTTCTAGGGAAATCTTGTGCTTTTTCGAGCTATATTCAAAAATGGCGCGCAGCGTTTAGCACTTTTTAAAGTCACAGGTGGCAATACATCATAATAATATTTTGCTTTTTAACTTTTCTTCGACAAAAAATGATTTAAAACTATATTTAAAAATTACTACGTGACAACTAGAGGGGGAGGGAGGTCTTGGGTATCTTGGTAATAAAAATTCGTAACTTGTTCAAATACTTTATCATTGGTTTTGCTTAAAAGTTCTTCATCATATTCTTTACTCAGATCGAACGAGAAGTAGAAAGTTTCAGCGGTTTGAAGCATTCAGTGTTCAAGAACGAAGATCACGTCCCCAGTTTGGGTTTAGATCTGGGAGGTTACTCATCGTCTGACGTATTCAAGGTATTGTGTAATCCACTTGAATTATTATAACTTCCTTAAAAGCAATTTGAATGATTATTGATCTTTTATTGCAGAATGCTGGAATTGTAATATTAACTGACGGTGTTGTCATCAAAAATACTGAAGATGGTGAGTGATTTACACATATTACAGTGTCAGGGATACGGTTGAATTAGGTTTTGCGAACTATCTCATTTTTATTCAAAGTTCCACCATGACCACCCTTCCGCTAGAGGAACTCTACCACTCGTTCCTCTATAATAGTCACCTCATCATTGAACAGAGATATTTTCCGAAAAACTCCGTAATATGGAGTACAATGCTGTAATGGTTTGCAGCAGGCTTGTCAGGAGCAAGAGGGGCGGTAGCATGTGTATCTGTTATTGTACTAGGCTCGCCAGCAGTGGGGGTAGTGATTGCAAGTGTTAGTTCTGTAAGATTAAGTACAATGCTGTGGTGGTTTGCTGCATATTCGGCAGGATCAGGGATGGACATAGCATGTGTATCTGAAATTGTACTTGGCTCGCCAGGAGTAGGTAGTGATTGCAAGTTTTACCGCCGAATGCTCATACATTTAAGGTCGCCTTATGTCGTTTAAGACCGCCTTGTCTGTCAAAATTTTATGTCGAAAATTAATGTAAAAAGCCGTTAAAATTGAGTAAGTAACGTTTAACTATTCGGGCGTTAGTTCAGTAAGGTCAATTGCAATGCTGTGGTGGTCTGCAGCAGGCTCACTAGGAGCAGGAATGGAGGTGATTCGTGTAGACTTGTATAACATTATGGCGGGTACATACCGGCCGAACGAAAGTGAAATAATCTATACCTGTTGCGTTCACACAAACAAACTTTCGCCGTTGTGTGAATGAAACAGGCATAGATTCGTTCGCCTTCGTTCGAGTGTGTATCCGCCATTATGAAGTGGTGTTTTGTTTTGTTTATTTATTTATTTATAAAACAGTTTATTTACATTATCTTATCATAGTAGTGTAACACAAACCAGTTTAGGTTTTTCTTTACACTTACTGATCCATCGAGATTTGTCTTAAAATATTATTATCTAATGAAATGACTGCCTCGGTGGCGTAGCGGTATTTCGGTACGACTACGGTTCTGAGGTCTCGGGTTCGATCCCCGGGTCGGGCAAAGTGATATTGGATTTTTTCATATCAGCCCGGAGTCTGGAATTTGTGCCCGATATGGCGATAGGCCCGCCCCCTATCACATCTGGGTCGGAACTAAGCTCGGCGAAACGTGGATGTACTAGTTCGCTAGTGCGCCTCTGCCTACCCCTTCGGGGATACAGGCGTGAGCTTATGTATGTATGTATGTATCTAATGAACAAAATGAAGGAAGTATACAAAAAAATGGGTGGTGTTGGTATCAGAGTCGTCAGCGTCAGTGGGGGGCGTGGGGGGTGTGGAGACGGGCACGCGCGCGCCGCTGGCGGGTCCGTACGCGTTCAGCCGCGTGCCGCCGCCGCCCGCGCCGCGGTACTATCTCACGCGCTCCCCCGCCACCACCTGGACTACACCCAACTTCACCATCGGGTATGTACTATGTCGCTTCTTACACCGAATACAGACTACAGACCGACCAAACGAAGGAGAAAAAAAGAAAACTAGCGGGTTTCGGATTTATGTGTCTAATTATATAATGGTTGCCTGGAAGAGATCGCTTTTAGCGATAATGCCGCCACTTGTGGCACAGTTATTCTGTTGCTCACCTGTTCTGTTACCTGTTTTATATGTGTGTGTCTGCAATAAAGAGTTTCTATCTATCTATCTATATTTTGGATATTTTTCAAAAAATATACATTCAAAATGTAAATTAAAACAGTCCTAATTGTAATGATTAACTAGATAAGAAAGATATAATAAGATAATAGATACTTAAGAAATAAGCACACACTCAATGAAGGGCAAAAAAATTTCAAAGTACGTTTTGGAATATAGCTATATACGTCAGGCAGACGGCCGATCGTAAAAACTAAGCCAAATCCTCTCTGCAACATGCTTGAAAAAGTGTGTTGCGCCGACCCCCACGTTAAGGTGGGATAAGGACAGATAGAAAGAAAGAAAGCTTTGGAATATAGCACTTCACTTGCTTATAAACTTTACAGAAGTGACGGCAAAGGATCCAAGGAAGTATGGACGCCTACTGCAACGGGCGAGTTTACAGTAGGAGCGTTTGCAGTACATCCCACTTTGGGACTGGGTCGAGCCACTCCACAGAAGTTCGCCACCTCAGTGCCGCTGTCGATGACCGCCGAATTGCCCACCATCTTGCAGAAAGGAGAGACCATAGCCGCCATTATAATCCTCACGACTACACTCGCGGTCGACACTAACGTCGAAGTCACATTCTACAACAGCGATCAGTATTTCGAATTCGAACCTTTGGAGAATGACGTCGATTCTGCTAAGAGTAAGTATTTTGGAGTCTTTGTACACATAAGTATTAGAAATGAATTACAATATAGAGACCATTCTACCGCGTATGAGTCGTAATAAAATCTTAACCTACGAAAGAAGTGTTACATACATAAGCTCACGCCTATATCCCCGAAGGTATAAGCAGAGGCGCACTAGCGAACTAGAACGCCCATAGAACGAATCCTATCGCCATATCGGGCACAAATTCCAGACTCCGGGCTGATATGGAAAAATCCAATATCACTTTGCCTGACCGGGGATCGAACCCGAGACCTCAGGACAGTAGCCGTACCGAAGTACAACCACGCCACCGAGGCAGTCATACATATACATAAGCTCACGCCTGAATTCCCGAAGGGGTAGACAGAGGCGTAATACCGAACTAGAACACCCACATTTCTTAGCTTAGTCCCGACCCAGATGTAATAGGGGGCGAGCCTATCGAGAGAATTTTGAAGATTGGTCGACATTTGGCAGAGATTTCGCGTAACAGTAAGTAATATTGAATCTCTCTGCGCGTAACATACATAAAAAAATACAGACGAATTTTGGAAGTGGGTCGAAAATCTCAACCTACGAAAAAAGTACTTAGTTAGTACTTTAGTTAGTACTTATTGTAAACGTTGGATTTTAATTACGTCCCTTTTCGATACGAACAATTTGGAATTTTAGAGCAATGTAGAGGTAGTCATTTGTCGCCTCCTTGGTCTAATGGCAGCATATATGGGCTGTGGAACAAGAGTTCCAGGGTTCGATTCCCAAGTCGGAAAAAGAGAATTTTCTAATTTAATTTTCCCGGTACTGTATCCCCAGAAAGGGTTGACGGCAGGCAGGCAACCGGTCGTAAAAACTAAGCCAAACTTTTATGTAACACGCTTGAAAAAGTGTGTTGCGCCGACTTCACATTAAGGTGGGACAAGGGCAGGTAGAAGGAAAAAAAGTAGAGGTAGTAATGTAGAGCAGGTAGTATAGACGTACAGAAACTACAGAATGAGATATATCTTTATCTAGGTATCCGCACTGTTGCAATCATCATGTAATCCGTAACTTGATGTCCCAGACTGTCCCAATCTGCGTTCACGCTTATTGCAATGACTAAATTGAGAATGTATTTTCCGTGCAACATTTCGTGACTACCTACTGTAACACCGATATACTCGCTTAGTGCACATGCTCTGATAGAAAGTAGTGCATCCGCGATTCGATACGATCTCATTATGTAACTCATACATATTGAATGTAGTGCATGGATTTATGTTGATTTGTTTTAGGTATAAGCAAATATACCTTTATATATATTATTTTATACATATATTGGATTTTTCTATATCAGCCCGGAGTCTGGAATTTGTGCCCGATGTGGCGATAGGTTCGCCCCCTATTACATCTAAGAGTGGTCCCTTGGTCGCGATCGGATTTGGAGGGTCCGTTAAGTTTTTAAACTTGTGATTCAAATGTGATTTAAAGTGTGTATGTGTGTAGTTGTGGAGTAATGGTTCGTTTGTTGTTTACATAAGCTCACGCCTGTATCCCCGAAGAGGGAGGCAGATGTGCACTAGCGAACTAGTAGAACCCACATTTCGCCGAACTTAGTTTCGTCCCAGATGTGATAGGGGGCGAGCCTATCGTCATATCAGGCAAAAATTCCAGACTCCGAGCTGATATAGAAAAATCCAATATAACTTTGCCCGACCCGGGGATCGAATCCGAGACCTCAGGACGGTAGACCGAAATACAACCACGCCACCGAGGCAGCCTGTTTGTTGTGTTTAGAGATCGAGTTGTTCCGTCGCGTGCGCGTGTCGGTGCCGGCGCGCGGCTCGGTCAGCACCGCGTTCCTGGTGACGGCGGCGCGCACCGGCGAGGCGCCCGTCATCGTCGAGGCCACCGGCAACGGACTCTCAGACTCGCTCTTCCGCACCATTGATGTTAAAGTAACTCACTTACAACACTTTTTAATGTAAAAGATCATCTGCTAGGTAAAACCGGCCTATGGTATGGCGACGCGGAGTGGTGGCGACGGTATGGTGGTTAGATCATGGGGGTGGATGGGTGATGGTTGTGGTCGGTTATGATGATGATGGATATTAATGATAATAGGTGGTGATATGTGGAATGGAGGTACCGATTATGATGGATGGTAAATCATTACAACCATCCATCATTGCCATCATCTGGTGATAGTGGTTGTCATAATGATAGTGTAATGAATGGTGATAGCGGAAGTGAGGCGAAAGAGGAGATTAGGGTTAGGGTTGTCGATGATTTGTGAATTAATTGATTATTCCTTCGCGGAACACCTGATGAATGTGTGTGTCAGGCGTTTCGCGAAAGCACAATTTTGTAATGATAAAGACAGGTAAATTTGATATTATTTGACATTTGCGTGTAACAGGACGGGTACGAGGAGGATCTGTTCGCGTGGGGCTTGTTGGACGCGCGCCGCGGCGTGTCTCGCGCGAACGTGTCACTGGCGGTGCGGCGCGGCGTGCGGCCGGGCGCGGTCTCACTGCAGGCGGCGGGCGAGCTGGTGGCGGGCGCGCTGCGGGCCGCGCGACACCGGCCCGCGCCCGCCGCCGACCCGCCGCACGCACTCAGACCGCTCGCGCTCGCATGCGTGCTGCTAGACTACTTGCATGTATGTACTACAAATACGCTTTACATGTGTAGCAGCACAGTGCATTTATGAACAATGACACTTATCGAAAATATGTGTGGTCCAAACTTGGTTTGTTTATATCTGTGTCAATTACCTACTTAAGCATTGTACTTTATATGATTTGTTAATTGTTTAGTCTGGTATTTACAACGTATTTATTAAAATAACAAACCAAATACAAAGGAATGCATAGAGAACGAAGAATACGTTGTAAATACCAGACTAAACAATTAACAAATCATATAAAGTGTATAAAGCATTACAATGTATGTAAACGTATAGCTCGGCTATGACTTTTTTGTCATTTCACGCTAGCGACTACGTTATTTGTATGCCGAACGCAGCTAGCGGTTACGTAGAGAACTGACTTTTTGTATACAAATTATTTTACTTAGTCGCTAGCGTGGAAACACTCAGACGCGGATACGAACACAGCTATTGTACGAGCTAGTACGTGTACCTATAATAACTTGACTATTACAATACTATTATAATAGCCATACCAAACCATTTCATTTTATCAGGCTACACACCAGGAAGAATCATCGATAACGGAGGAAGCTCGCGCTTTGGCATCAGTCGGATACCAGCGACTAATGGCGTATCGACGAAAGGACGGCTCATTTGTTCCAGAGATCGATAGTGAAGCCGAAGGCGATGTGTGGTTAGTATATTGAATAGGAGCTGTTTTTCTGGAAAATGATTCCTTGTGAATAACAAATACGATACTTTAATAATGAAACATCAAACGAATTAAATTTAATTACGATATGAAAAAAATATACAGCAATTATGCAAAGTTACCTGATGTCAAAAACGAGACACTTTCCAACATAAAGAATGTTATAACTTTACGTCTCATTTTTGACGTCTGGTAACATTTAGTAGTTGGTACTTGACCTCACATTGAGTGAGATAAGGGCAGGTGAGAGGTGGAATGAGAGTAAATAACAAGCGTTGTTGTTGCAGGATGACGTCACTGTCGGTGCAGTGGATGTCGCGGTGCGCGCGTCACGTGCGCGTGTCGCGGGCGGCGGGCGCGGGCGCGGCGCGCTGGCTGGCGGCGCGGCAACGCGCGGACGGCTCGTGGACACCGTCGCCGCAAGACTACGCGCGGAACGACCCGCGCTCCAAGCATCCGCTCACGCTCGCCGCGCACGCGCTGCTGGCGCTCACATACGTCAAGGTACCTACTAAATACTAATACACTTTGTCATTATGTGTCTCCTTGGCATTGTGGCTGCGTATATGGGCTTTGAATCTGGGTTAGATTACCTGGTCGAACGGATGTTTTGTAGCACGATTAGCCCGTCGTCGATATCACGCTGGGAGCCGGTCGTAAAAATTGCCGGAACCCGAATTGTTTCTGCAATATGTTTCAAAAGGTGTGTTTCGCTGACCCCACATTCGGGTGAGCATGTAGAAAAATCAGAAGACTAAGTATTATATTTTAAATGGTAAAATAAAGTAACTGAAAAAGTTAGGTAATCAAACATATATTAACAGAACAGCGAGCCGCAGTACAAAGAGAATGTGGACAAGGCGGCGGAGTACGTATTGTCACAGACGTCGTCAGCACCCGACGCGTACTCGCTGTCCGTCGCGTGCGCAGCACTCGCCGCCAACAACAACCCCAACTTCCTCTCCGTGCTGCAACTCATGGACAAGTACACTAACTCATCAGGTACTTGCTTAAACATAATACATCACCAGCCCTAGTTAGTTGCTGGTGATAGTCACTAGTATCACTGCTCACTAGTAGATACTATCTCTCGTACAATGGAGTGTGAACTGATGAGATACTTAACCTATTAAAAATACGAAAATTCAATATTGGCATACGCCTTCTCTAGTGACATTTATGACACCACACCACAAGCATGAGATCCACAATCCGGATTTAGATAGAGTTCCACCAAGTGGTGGGGCAGTTCCAGTATATACATACATGGAACGTCGATGTAACGAAGAATCCAGCTTATCAATCTTAGTTACCATATTAGTTTTAGACTGACTCGGTGGCGTGGTTGTATTTCGGTTCGGTACGACTACTGTCCTGAGGTCTCGGGTTCGATTCTCGGGTCGGGCAAAGTGATATTGGATTTTTCCTTATCAGTCCGGAGTCTGGAATTTGTGCCCAATATGGCGATAGGCTCGCCCCCTATCACATCTGGGAAGGAACTAAGCTCGGCGAAATGTGGGTGTCCTAGTTGGCGAGTGCGCCTTTGCCTACCCCTTTGGGGATACAGTCGTGAGCTTATATCATGTCATGTCATTAGTGTTATGGTAAGCCTCGATATGTAGCGTATAATATGGCTTGTTACAGGATCCAGCGTGTACTGGTCCCGTCAGCTATCAGGCTCTGAATGGCGTAACCCATGGCTGCGCGGCAACAGCTTGGAGGCACAGACTGCGGCATGGGGCCTGCGTTGTATGGTGGCCGCGCGCAAGACTGACGAGGCCGTGCCTGTAGTCAAGTACCTGCTGGAAGCGTACCAGCCATACGACCCCGACCCTGAAGTGGTGAGTGGTATATCTATCGTTGTAGAGTACTTAGACGTAGAGCCTGTGCTGCATAGTAGTATCAAGCTGGACTAGCGAGTATTCTCTAAGAAGCTAGTTGAGGATATTTAAAAGAACAGTCCTCTTATCGAAGTCCTAGTTGATTCTTTCTATAAAGTAACAAACAACTTTATTTAAATGTATTTCACAGGTAGACTCCTTAGCATTGTTCAGTCAAACGGTACGCGAGACGGTGAAGCTGCGTGTATCAGTGAATGTGAGCGGGTCGGACGAGACGCGCCAGTTCCAGATAGGAGACAATAATGCACTCATCATACAGTCGCAATTGGTGAGGACTGGGGAGTAATAACCTATAAGTCGAAAGAAAAAGAATCCTAAAATCTATAATCCTTTTTTTCTTAAAAATTCCGATAACACTCTTACGCCCGAATGGTCAAACGCTACTCAAGTTTGACTTCTTACATTGATTTTGACAGATAAGGCGACCTTAAACGACATAAGGCGACCTTAAGTGTATGAACATTCGGCGCTTAGAGTCCTGGAGATGTGAAGTATTTTACTTTAGTAGACAAATCGCATCACTAACCCAGTTTCGGTTTTCACCAGATCCGCAACAGTATATCTGCCACGGCAGTGACGGAAGGGCGAGGTGTGGCCCTGATCGGTCTATCAGCTAAGGGCAGCACCAACGTGACGGCGCCCTGGCCGCGGTACACTCTCGACCCTCGAGTGGACCAGGTTTCCACCAAACACCGGCTGCAGCTCTCCATTTGCTATGGGTATGTTATTAATATTTCTCCTGGTACGGTAAAGTAACACTAAACTTGATGGTAATTTATATACAAATCAGAATTTACCAGATTAGAACTTGTGTTCCTCCACGGTTGTCATAATTGTACCCACCTCATGTTACCGGTAAACTTTAGTTGAACCCAGAATGTGATTAATCTAGATAAACTGTGAAATTAATTTTTCATCATAAGCACGGTGGTGATATGTGTTAATTGTGTAGGTTACTCAACGCCTCGTTGGAACACGCTGTTAATAGGTTTGATGGTTTTAATAGCCCTATAAAATAAATTAATGTAGGAATGGGTGTGCATGGATGTTAAATAATACTTATCAGTTTGATTGTATAACTTAATTTTCTTATACTTTCTAGATTTGTTGCGCAAGGAAACGAGACGGAGAGTGGTCTGGCGTTGTTAACGGTGCAGCTGCCATCGGGTTTCCTGGCTGACATAAACACCATCACTGAACTAACGGTACGTACATGACACGACATATTTTATAGCGCTAACAAGAATGATAGGTACTTATCTTTAATTAGTCGGAGTAAACCCGCGTCTCCTTCACTAAAACATTACACAAAAAATCTACGCTTATTATTGTTCTATGAGCTGGAGATAGCGAAAATTATTGTTTTGTGTGCATGTTTCTTTGTTTTGTTTCGAAAACAATAGGTGCAGGAGACGCGCCTTAAGAGTCGTCAAATACTTGATTGTGTTGTGTACATGTGTGATGTGTGATGTGTGTGTGCAGTCGGTGCGTCACGTGGTGAGCGCGCGCACTAGTGCAGGCGGCGCGCGCGTGTCGGCGTGGGTGCGCGCCGCGCGGGCCGAGCGCTGCGCCACGCTCGCCGCGCCGCGCGCCCTGCCCGCCGCCCGGCAGCGCGCCGGCTGGGCCACGCTCACAGACCTCTACGACACCAGTCAGTATCGCGACAACAACACACTACACGATATACATACATACATTATTATTTATATTTTTACTCAATATATTCTCCCATGTGGATGGGGTAATACCATTTTCTGCGGGCTTGTGGGCCAAGCAAGAAAATGGTTAGATATGGTCATTTTGAGACATTTTGTTTCTTGTAATGATAGTTTAATGTATAACTAATTAATTTGGATTTGCTGTAAGGAATTTTCTAACAATTCGGCATGTATTAAGTATTGTTGCTTTATTATTATTATTTTTATTATTACCAAAAACAAATACAACATATTTAATCACAAAGATGTATCAAAAACTCGATTAAGTTTAACATCAACATCATAACAATGTGTTCGTGTGTCAGGTCACCGCGCGCGCGCGTTCTTCCAGCCGGTGTCGAGCTCGGCGTGCGACGTGTGCGCGGCGTGGGCGTCGTGCGCACGCGCGTGCGGCTCGGCCGCGTCGCAGCGCGCGCCGCCGCCCGCCGTCACCGCGGCCGCGCCCGCGCATGCGCACACACTCGCCGCAGACACGCTCGCACTCACACTCGCGCTCACACTCGCTGCTACACCTTTCTGCATTTACGGATATAATTATGTAGTTTAACATACAAGCTCAGAAACCTGACAAAAATAGTGATAATTTCCAGCGTCTGCACTTATGAAACCACATTACTACTCATGCGTGATAACATAACAACAAAGTAACCACCGCGTGCCTGTACCTCTACAGTAGCTATAAAAATACCTAAATAAAATGTAATTGCTAGTCAATGCTATGTTTGAATTTGATCATCATGTAGGTAGTAATGACCTATTTAGTAGACACGAACAACTATGAAGAGTAGGTAGTGATCGAAAAACATTTCATACGAGTCTCAAGTTGTCGCGCATGAGCAATAAATCACAAATTAGGTTTGGACCGTCACCGTAAGCCAAGCTTTCAGGACTATACCCATCCTAGATTATTGCTGACCCACTAAATTACTCTCACGTACTAGATACTCCCTTGAACTCCCAGAAGTACTCAACGTGAGAGAAATAAACAATAGTCTTCAATGTCTTTCAAAAACTTGGCCTGCCCTGGGAAAAACAATTTCCCACCCTGCTCATCAATCAGTATTTTTTAAAGTAAAATAAAAAATGAGCGCTAGATATTTTGATAGATACCTACATTAAACTTCTAATACCCTTCGAGCAGTAAATTAATAAAATATAAAGCTATTAAACATACATTTAAGTTAATTTTAATTTATTTAACAATGTTTAAAAATTAAATAAAAAATATACATAACATCATTTATTTTTATACTAGTCACACATTATCATAATATAATTTGTTGCCCTTTGAAAACCCACACAGGAGCTGTTCCGTTAATTACCTACATTGATATTGTAGAAATAATAATAAATGTTTTATGTATAATCTGTAACTAGCACATTCTTCTCCTATAGAGAGATAAATAAAAATTCTAATAAAATACTGAATGTACTTTTGTTATTTCACTAGAATTTATTTCATTTTATCTACAGTAATTTTCCCCATAATTTTGTTATATGTAGCACTTTCCTGCGTGACTCATTCTACCTTTATACATGAAGGGTTGGATCAACACTGCGAATAATCCTATTACTGCGGTAGTACTGAAAAACATTGATTATTCTTACTCATTTATTGGCATAATATAGAACATGTACATGTTATAGTTGAAATTATTTAAATCTCCATTTTCCGCATCATCCAGTGGAAGAAACCGAGTATTGAAAAAGACATTGTGAGTGGAACTGCGGATGCTTTGATCCACGCCCACAGACTGAAAAAAAAATGTATTTATAGAAAAACTTAACTAGCGATTAAACATCAGCATATTGCCATAAAAATATATTTGTGACCAAGGTAACTTGATCTCATTGAAGAAGTCAATTTAGTATTGGTAGCGTCAATACATTTTTTTTTGCCACAGGGAAAAGTCCACCCTTTACGGATACCTCCCAACCCGGGGCGGTGGGATGGTTATGCCGGACTCGTCGGTCTTCCGCCCTATTCCACAGCGAATGTGTATTAGGATGGGTCCCTAACCAAAATACCTACATCGACACTACCGACTAAAAAACCTGTGGTTGCCTTCTTCAGCGTATGTGAGACAGTTCCGGGGGATCTAGAGTAATCTTTGGATTGCTGCCGGAACCGACCCTGCACATTGCCTTTCGGCCCGTCTCATGACAACATGCTAAGATTCAAAATAATCAAAAATTACAGTGTTATCTTACTCATACGGATCGTCTGAAATGGTGTATGGTTGTGGAGTGGGTAGCAGGCCACAGTCAGATATGTAGACATGTTGCGTGGGCCGATCCTCTACGTCAGTGGGCGTATGCTCTACCAAATGCACTATATTCTGCCCCTCCACCACCTGCAACAACAATGGCGTCATTATTTTTTGGTCCTTCGAACCGGATAAAATAAAAGTCCTGAATTAACTCATACAGTATATTATAACATAACATAAGCTCACGTCTGTATCCCCGAAGGGGTAGGCAGTGGCGCACTAGCGAACTAGTACACCCACGTTTCGCCGAGCTTAGTTCCGTCCCAGATGTGAGGGGGTGAGCCTATCGCCATATCGGATACAAATTCCAGACTTCGGGCTGATATGGAAAAATCCAATATCACTTTGCCCGACCCGGGTATCGAACCCGAGACCTCAGAACCGTAGTCGTACCGAAATACCACCACGCCACCGAGGCAGTCTATTACAGTATATTATGTATGTCCATTATCATAACTTACGCAATTAATTTTAATAATGTATCATATTATTACAATTTTACGTTCTATTTGCATTCATAGTTGTATATTATATCACCTTTCCAATAACAGTGTGTAAGTGGTCCAGCCAAGGTGTTCCAGTTGTAGTTATGATAAACTGGCATCCATTTGTGTTACTTCCTGTAACAATTATAGGTTTTAATAAAAAATTAGCCTATTGCTATCCACTGCTGCAAGTCTTCTCCACTGCTAAGTTACGAGTTGTGTGTCGTAGGTATGAATCGAGCCCGACTCACAAGCTACTATTCAAAGCACTTTGGATGATATATTTATGGAAATAGGATATTATAAAAAACGGAGTATAATTCTTGAGAAATTTCAATTGCATACCTTTGTTCGCCATCGAAACAAATCCGGCAACTGTGTGTTGGGTATCCAAATTCTCATCATCGAAAGTTTCGCCATATATGCTTATAGAACCAGTTCCATCATCTGATATGACATCACCACCTGACAAAAATCTTACTTAATCAAGTTATTATTATATTATTATATCACAATTTCAGTTGACACTTCTCTAAAATGATATTCATCGTTTTTTCCATACATCTTAGATTACTATAGTTTCCGCAAGTCACTGCTAGTCAAAAGTATGACGAAGACCTCATACTAAACAACATTCTTCTCTAACGGCCGAATGTTCATACACTAAAGGTCGCCTTATGTCGTTTAAGGTCGCCTTATCTGTCAAAATTGTATGGCACAAATCAATATAAGAAGCCATTCAAGTTGAGCAGCGTTTGACCATTCGGGCGTAACACACTTGTCTGGGACCCGCCAGAGGGGATTGACGTCAGGCAGACAGGTGATCGTAAAACTAAGCCAATTCCTTAAGCAACATGCTTTTACCTCACATTTGACTGATAAAAAGGCAGGTTGAGCAATATTACTTTATTCCACAGTCAATTACATAAATTAAAATAATGAAATTTTGTAAAACACTCACCTTGTACCATAAATCTCTTTATAATTCGATTGAAGGAGGAGCCCTTATAAGATTTTCCATTAATACCACTTGAAGCAAGCACCTTGAAATTTTCCACAGATTTTGGTGCAAGATCTCCAAACAAACCTATCACTATCCTGCCTAAATGTTTGTCCTCTCTTTGGATATCAAAATATACTTCATCTGTAACACGGAACTGTCTGGTCTACAACAAAGATAAATTTCAATTTAGGTACTAATTTTATACTTAAATACTTAATTTTCTTTAAAGGTCCACTTTGCCACTTATGTGAGCAGTTTATGAATGAAATATTAACACAATACATAAAAAAACTCACATGAACAAGAATTGGACTTGTTAAAAAAAATGAAATTACAGTAACAAACTTCATTCTATAAAAAAATCCACTAAATAATGATATCCCGACACAAGACACGGTAGTTGTGCTTCAGCTCCTAATTAGATATAAAGACTTACCTACAATGAAGCCTTTCAACTGCAAGACCATAATAGGTATATAACAAATGCCACAAGTCGGTACCTCTATTTATTTCGGCGTATATATTAGAATGTACAGTTTTATTGTTCTTCCTTTTAAATGGTGAATATTTGTACTTAAATATTTTTTTCAAATTTTACTAAAAATATCTAAAATAACATAATTATCTCCATTTGATTATTTTTTATTACTTGAGTCCAAAGATTCACTCAATATAGCAGAATAACCTGAACTACTTTGATTAATTTTCTGTTCATTCTGTTTAGAAATCATTTTGGTATGACATTTTAAATGAGCCGTCAGTTTATCACGGCGACTAAACTCTCTCTTACAGTCCGAAGTGTCTTTAAAAGGACATGGATACATTTTCTGTGACTGATGTAATCTCATGTGCCTTTGTAACAAATCTTGTCTTTTAAACATAGAATTACATATTGAACATTGAAAATTCTTACTGCCATGCTTCAACATATGTGTTGTCAGGTATTTCTTCATATGGAAGCTGCTCCCACAAATATTACAAACAAACGGTTTAAACTCCCTGTGAATCTGCAAATGCAGGCGTAATCTTTTTTCATTTGCAAATGTCTTGTTGCAGTGAGTACATACTTTATTGTGGCTTTCTGCTAACATATGTAGTGATAATTTTTCAGGATGTTTAAATATTGCTTCACATTGAGGGCACTTGTATTGTTTACATTGTAATTTTGTTTTCATTGCAAATTCACTGTGATTCTGTTGATGAAGCGCAACACTATCCAGAGTATTAAAATTCTCATGACATATATGACATGTATACACTGGTATAGGGTGCATTTCAGAAACATGTCCAAGTAAAGTATTTATGTTGTCATAAAAACTGAAACAACCATCTTGTACACATTTATATTGTTTCAAAGCCGAGTGACATTTCATATGAACTCTTAATTTATTATAATTAGAGGTCAGTTGATTGCAATATGGGCAATGATAGCTCAACATGTCAACATCTAAAGATTTAGGTGTTCTATCTGTAACACTTCCGGGCCATACTTTGTGGGATAAAGTGTGTCTTTGTAAATGAGAGTTTTGTATGAAACACCTACCGCATATGGGACATTGGTAAGATTTATCTTTATGTAATCTGACATGTGCTAATAAGCCCTTTATCTTCTTAAATTTTTTATAACAAACTTTACATGTCAAGTCCGCATCACCGTTATCCATTGAGCTCTCTGCTATATCTTGGGGTAATGCATCTTTACATGGGGAATTGTGGTTAGTTTCTAGCTGCATATTATCATTGTTAGGCAGGTGTTGTTCTTCTATAAGCACTTTGTTACAAGATAATCTCTTATGTTCCAAATAAAAAGGTAAGGAGTTGAATACTGACTTACAGTTACCACATACAAAGATGTCTTCATTCAAAGAATCCAGCACCATAACATGAGCCATATTAGACAGACTACCGGTTGTTCAATTTACAACACTAATGGTGAGTTTCAGTATATACAAAGTACTCTGTGATGGTGAGCAATGGTCCAAGGAAAATCACAAAATCCTAATTCCTACAGATTACTTATGGAAGCATACGCTTCTATCTTTGATCTTAGGCTTCTATATCATTCTATATAGTTATTGATGAATAATGATACTGTACATCAAAGAATATAATACTCTTTACGAGACTGTACATGCTCTTTGGATACTGTCAAATGCCAAAGAGCATGTAAAGTATCAAATGCCAAAAGCAAAGAGCTTTTTAAATATTTTTGATGCTGTTGACACGATTGACACTTCAGTATACACAAAGCTTAGAGAAAGAATGAATAGAGTAGCCATGCGCGTATACCCGTAAGGGACAGACATAAGACACGGGGATACCTTGTGAGAAAAATTTACCCTTCAATATGTGGATAATTGTAAAACAAAAATGTATATTTTTTTATATTGCCTCGGTAGCGTGCTTCTATTTCGGTACAACTACCGTCCTGAGGTCTCGGGTTCGATCTCTGGGTCAGGCAAAGTGATATTGGATTTTTCAATATAAGCCCAAAGACTGGAATTTGTGCCCGATATGGCGATAGGCTTGCCCCCTACCACATCTGGGACGGAACTAAGCTCCGCGACTTGTGGGTGTACGAGTTCGCTAGTGCACCTCTGCCTACCCCTTCGGGGATACAGGCGTGAGCTTATGTAATGTTATACTAAAGATAAAGATAAAAATTTAGAAGCGTCTCTACAGAAATAACTTCTTTTCTTTCTACCTGCCCTTATCCCACCTTAATGTGGGGTCGGCGCAACACACTTTTTCAAAGCATGTTGCACAGAGGATTTGGCTTAATTTTTACGACCAGTCGCCTGCCTGACATCAACCCCTACGAGGGATCCAGTCCCGGGCAAATTAAATTAGAAAATTTGCATTACCCGACCTGGGAATCGAACCCAGAACCTCCCCCGGTCCACAGACCATACATGCTGCCACTAGACCAAGGAGGTGACTCTACAGAAATAACTAAAATAAAAAACTAAAAATTTTAATACATTAACCAAAAATAAACCCTTATTTTGGCATGGAAATACACATCAATCACACCAATAAAATATTGCAAAAAAAATACCAATTTTGGGTACTTCCTCTACACGTTAATTAAGGAATGACATTTTTTTCTCGATTGTCCATAGTGTGGGATATCGTTGAATAGGTCGTTCAAAAACTTTGAAGGTTTGCTAAAACCATTTTTCATTTGTGAAATATTAAGCTTTAAAGCACGCATTTTTGTCAGACTCAAGTGACCGCACCCCCTAC
Organism: Clanis bilineata; assembly: GCA_036417725.1. NCBI lineage: Eukaryota > Metazoa > Arthropoda > Insecta > Lepidoptera > Sphingidae > Clanis > Clanis bilineata. Next base: position 10,525,171 of record CM071140.1, read on the forward strand.
CAGCCAAACCGTTGGTTCTGGAATGTAACGAGTAATAGTCGACAAAAGAAAAAAGCTAAATTTCGCACATAGTTATTTTACGTTTACAGTTACGTTATGTTTATATATATAAATTAAGTCTAATGATTATATTTCAGATAACATTTAGTATATGTGCATGCACTTGGCCAGTTTTATTCTTTGTTAAAACAAACTACCACCAATTTACCAAAGTAGAACACCAATAATTACTGACCCTTAAATTGGATCAGTTTTGTATATATATTCCTGATATAGTCTTTCTTACTCACCCTAGATTTTGTGGAATAATGAATTCTAACATTTAAATACTTTATGCAAATTGATTTTATCAATAAATCGGCCCAGGCGTCTTCGAATAACCGGGGAACATACATAAAAAATATTTCGACGAATTGTTAACCTCCTCCTTTTTTTGAAGTCGGGTAAAAAAACTGTTCAGTCTTATAAAATATTTTTATAAAGTCAGTCCAATGTAAACTTCCCGTAATTTGGGGTAATTAAGTTTTTGTTTTCTTTGCAACCCCAAAATTTTATGTAATGCCACCAAATTAAAGATGCAGGTTTACAAAGCAACATGGTTGCATTATAATAACCAATCAAACTTGGAAAGGTTATAGGATAAAAATAATTTTCTATTCGATGTGAATTTCTTATATTACTTTGAGAATTGCGCGAAAGTTTACATTTCAACTCTAATTATCATTACCGAGATTATCACAAGTAAATTTGCGGGATATACGCTAATAATCGGTACTTACCTATGAAAGGTTATGTTTTCTAATTTTCATTCAATACGGCTTTTATAGCCTAAAATGCAACATTGTACCATCTTGGAGAAACACAATTATTTGATACTTATTGGAATAATGTCAATTGTCACAATATATAACACGAAATGCACCACACAAACGTAAGTCAACATTTCACAGGAATATGTTTGACACCAACTCGGGGTACATTCGGAGTTGGTGTCAGACAATAAAAACGCATACGCAGAACGAGATAAAAAATTCTTCGTCTATCTCTATCACTTACACTGTAAACTGCATTTATCTATCTCACTTATTCAAGATTTAAGTACCTGGACGCCCAATCTATTATATACTTTATCTAAGACACAAAGTCACAGGCAGTCACAGGGGGGACCCAATTGTCTTTTATAAAAATAAAAAGTATAAAATTTAATAGAATCAGCAAAAAATAAAGCTATCTCTTTTTTACTAATGCATGTCAGCTCAGGTAAAGAAGGATCAATATACAACTGTTTATTCCTATACCTATAGGCCTGCATCCGTCAATAAGCCACGCCCCCGGAACAAAGTAATAATAATACGGCAGCTGAAATGGTGGTCTAGTGACGAGGGCGTGATTCATTGCGTATGGTATCGATATCGATAAAATGTTTTATTTAGTTATTTCACGGTTTATTCTTTTCATTACATACATATTGTCGCATCTGGATACCATAAGAGGAAGCAGAGACTATAATTTTATAATTCGTATGATTAGAAAAGCTCTAGTGCGTTTAGATAACAATAATTGAGTTGTTCTTATGATTGATGTCGTCACTGAGTTAATGTTTAAAGTGCACATTCTGATGCTGATGATGATATCATTGAAACTAATTGTGCCAATAATAATCCAATATTTTAACTAAACAATAAACGTAATGTTTGATAATCTTAAATAAATCATATAAAAACAAGTAATAAATAATAAACGTACAAAAATATTCACATTTGAACATTTATGTACTGCTTTGTAAAAACAATATAATAATGTTTATCGACAAATCATCGACTATATTACTTTAACGCACTTAACTTTCCGCCATCTTTAGCTGCCATTGTGGTGCCAAAATCATAGAGATGGAACCATCTCCTCTCTCTCTTTAATCTAAGGAACATACACTTGTATACTGATCCTTTTTTACCTGAGTTGACATCCATTAGTAAAAAAGAGATAGCTTTATTTTTTGCTGATTCTATCAAATTTTATACTCCATAGGTTGTAAAAGACAATAGTGGCCCCCCTGTGTGTAAGCCTGTAAACACAGCTGACAGTAGTCAGCCTCAGCAACATACAACAATCAGCATTCAGGTTAATTATTACGAATTGTTAAAAAAAATAAAAAATAAAGCTATCATCAAAGAATACGTCGAGACGTACCAAGAAAATCTATAACTGTTTGACATTGGCAAAATCACTGCTGGCGCGGTGGAGCCATATTTTAAAAGAAGAAGAAGAAGAATCAGCATTCAGCAATATCAGCAACTCTTTGTTCGGCAATATCCTCTAATAACTAAATTATTCTTTTTTTTTAGCAATCGTAGGATTTTCTACAAGGTAATTTATCAAACCCAAAGCTAAATAATTTAATTTGCATAGAATTTTTATTTGATATATGAAATAATAACTTTATATAATATCTATTTTCAGAGTTAACAATTAGCATGACTTTTAACAACACAATTGCTCACCAACGTTTAATACTTAGCGGTGATCGGGAAAGGTACTGTTGTATCCACAATACTAACTAAATGTATTTACTTTTCTTGGCCACTGGTGCGCAAACATTTTTATCATTACAGATTTAAGGAACTTTTAAGGAAACGATTGATAGAATGTGGTTGGAGGGATCAAGTAAGAATGCTTTGTCGTGATGCTGTGAAAGAAAATGAAGGAAATAATGTTACTTTTGATATGCTAGTTACCAAAGTGACACCTAGAGCCCGTTCACTTGTTCCCGACTCAGTGAAGAAAGAATTACTCCAAAAAATAAAGACACACCTACTTACACAAAAAGACCAATAAATGCTATTCCATTTCATGTGTATAATGCAATATGCGATTAAATCTCATTTTTATGTAAGTAGTAGAAATATTATCAAAGTTAGTATTTTTTATAATTTTAATTACTAGTAAAAATCAACCATTTCTTTTAAAAATGTTGATTATTTATGCAAATTTATTAAGCAGAAAAAATCAATGGATTTAGCTGAGTTTGCCAGTAAGAAATATTAAATGAAGTGGAATTTTATATTCATTTGTATGTGTACAGTATACCCCAGGCATATTAGGTGGGACTGAGCTTGTGATTGTAATCATTGTTTAAATAATGCTATTCATTAAATTATGAGGAATTGAAGTGACATGATATAAATAAATAATGATTGTGCTTACAACTACTTTTTTACTACAAAGGTGAATGTTTATTCTATTTAGCTATAAAGCAGTAAAGCTAGCTAATGGTAAATTTATTACTGGTTGATTTAATTAAACTACATTAATAATCATACCACTAGATTTGAATCAATGTTTATAATAACTGAGGTTCAGGGTGTTTGATGGTTATGCCGTGTAGAGAGGAAGTATTATTACAAAGGCTTATGCCTTCCTTATCCTATTCCTATCCTTATGGATGTCATAAAATCTATTTAAATTATTGACAGTAGGATTTATAAATAGATTAATGTTTATTTCAAGAAAACTGTCTATCTTCAATATTTGCAACTTTAAGTACCTACCTTTCTATGTGATGTGACACTGAAGTTAGAGTGAAATAAAAATTGCTTGGAACTGTACCTACTTAATTTTTAATTTGTCAATAAGCGTATTTATCTCCACTTGACTGTATTATGTTATAAAACTTATAAATGATAAAAATAAAACTTGCTATAAACAACAGTATATTTATTTTATAAACATTTATACATTTAGGTTAAACAAAAATATATATATATATATATATATATATTGCTTACACATAATACTGCCATTAGATTTCATCCTGACTGTCATGAACATTATTGCTGTTTGAGATTTTATTGTACACTGTTTATATACATTATTATCATGATTTATTTTACCTTTAGAAGATTATATTGACTGATACGATAAAATGCATATTATATTTCGGAGATTTCTTATATAATTCTATTTATACAAAAGTTCGATTTTACAGATTATATTTAATAATAACACATCAATAAATACAGAATTTATAATTAAATAATATAGATTCACACATTATGTTCAGAAGCAATCTAAAAAGTGAGCTATTATAATTTTCTAACATATTTTTTGAGCAAAATCATGCTTATTCACCTACTAAAAATACCTTGTCTAAATATAAATGCCTATTTATTTTAAAAACAGATGATATAATTCTTAATTACGCTATACTGGACAAATAATATTGAGAGCGTTGTCAGTATAAATTTGTCGTAGGTCGTAGATTTATCGCCCGGCACCATGAAGACGAGAATGAGCGTGATTCAAATCATCAAAAGGATTGTTTTAATCACAACTTGGGAAATTAGCCAGCCATTGTTATTTGTAATTGCTAAGACTTGAGTGAACATAAACAATCTACCTAATACAAAATATATTTACGTTACTCTGAAGTAGATATCTCTCATAACAGGTCATTATTCACATCGCCACGAACAACGATACTCTTCAATCCACAAATAAATTTGTACATATGCCTTTACAAAATAATACACATCACCCAGACTTCACTTCCCATAGATGCTCATCTTTTGTAGAGGAAAAATACTTTTTTGCATGATCCGATTTTGCCATCAATCCTCACGACCTACGACTTTTTAAAAATTCAGCTGCAAACTAAACACAAAGTAGGTGCAAAAATTTAATCCTCACACGAAGCAGACAACACACATAAAAAACCCTACACTAGATAAAGTAAAATAAAAAGAGAAAGCTACTATCTAATAAAACGTGTTTAGTGCATCATACAGGTTTTATTACACATTTTGTTCGTCTTCTTACTAACTTTCCAAAAATAATTATGGCCATATAATTTTTCAATAAACATGGTAGATTCATTTATATTGAAGTCAACGCAGTATAAAGTTACACACATTGTGCGCGTCCTTACTTGTGTGACGTGATAAGACCATTAAATTATGCAGTGGCGTACATTCAATACAGACAAGGAGACACTTTCAACGACTGGACTGCCTCGGTGGCGTGGTGGTATTTCGGTACGACTACTGTTCTGAGGTCTCGGGTTCGATCCTCGGGTCGGGCAAAGTGATATTGGATTTTTCCATATCAGCCCGGAGTCTGGAATTTGTGCCCGATATGGCGATAGGCTCGACCCCTATCACATCTGGGACTGAACTAAGCTCGGCGAAATGTGGGTGTTCTAGTTCGCTAGTGCGCCTCTGCCTACCCCTTCGGGGACACAGGCGTGAGCTTATGTATGTATGTATGTATGTACAATTTCAACGCTTCCAAACCATAAAAATAACAATTATAGTACATTTCAAAATCTTTTTTTTTTAATTAACAATGCGATAATGGTGTTGGTAAGGCAAAAACTGAAGTGATATTTTTTAAAATTTTGGCTACCTGTGCGCTGCACTGTACAATTTGAAGATGCAGCACAACTGAATATCGATAAACAATAAGTCACTTCTGATATTTATGTATTAAATATAATAATCATAGTACTTCTTGGGCAGTGTAGAAGAATGACGAACACTATTGAATTGTAAAAAGTTCTATGCAGTGTAATCTTTACAAGCATCAATTAAATAAATGCATGTACGAATGTTCCAATATATAATAAATGAGCAATATAATTGTCTTAATACACTATCCTTAAAGCTCTTCAATATCTGATCTAAAATTTGATATTACATAATATATACAAACACAAACAAATGGAATGTAATTTGGACTTTTTATACTTTGATCAAGTTTATTTCCTGATTATGAATAACTTACAGAAACCGTATTTAATATTCAGTACCCTCTTACATTTTATGTAACCTACTAATATACTAATAATTTTACACATCCTTAATTGATCAATTCATTTACACAATACTGATGACAAGAAATGAGCAATCGTTAGAAAGGTGTACACAATATTACTGGACGCATTCAATGAAAAACAGTCGATTTCAAGTAGGTACTAAAACAAAAACATTAATAATACAATGTGTGTGAACTTAAGAATTACTCTTATATCTAAATTTAATTTCTAACACAAAAGTAATATGTAATATTGAATAATTTCCTACATCACACTGTGGACGGTAACAAACGTTCACATTGTGATTATTTGGAATATACTATAACTACTTATAATACAAAAGTTTACTGCAAATACACATCGAAACGTATAAATTGATCTGTAGCTTAGAATTTAGTTTGCAGTAAATACACGAAGTAAACCTACAAAGCAGCTGCATAAAATTGTATATAATTTATTACATTTGTGCAAAGTAATTTTATTTTTATAGGCAAGAGACATATAAATAACATACATATTAATATTGTACTTACAGTAATCTCAAATAGGTACTTTAGTTAAAATAAAAACCTTAATTTTCCCCAGTTAGTATTAAAGTTAATATTCGAGAACGTATATTTCATTACAGGCTTAATTGAATGTCAATTATTTGCAAATTTTAAAACTATTCAATTGAATGGCTTGGCAGATAGTACACTTTTGGCAAATTTTAGATACATTTTACAGCTGCCAAAATACATTTTTTATTATCATCACATAGATAGATCATCACATCTTTCAAGAGATTCATTGATTCGTAGGAACATATAATTCATTTAAAATATATTCTATAGTAATCGGTTTAATTATTATCAGTAAATTTCACATTAATGTATCAATAAGATGTAAATAAAATTCAATTAACTCATGTAGGTACGTATAGTAATTAATAACATCTCAGTAACAAAGCGTATATCAACGTACATAATAAAATTTGGAAACAAACAACAAAACATTTCAGGACTACACTCTAGACTCTACTGCCTACACTCTACAGGTACAGGCTTGAGGCTAGTCACAACCCGCGCCCTCTACACGCGCACTACTTACTTTGGCTCGTAGTTATAAACGCAACGCGGCTATAAACACTTTGCTTACAAATTAAACAGATGCAATGAATAGCAGATCTATGATACATTGTACAAGTGGAGATCTATTTTACCACTCAACTAACAAAGATATAGATATATAAGTCGATAGACATTAACTTCTCACTTAAAAATAATATTACCCGAGCGCAATGACACCTACATTTCCTCAATTTACAGAAAAAAAAACAATATATAGACTTTATGCTCAAAAGTTGTATGTGGTGTCATTTGACGGTCTTCAAATAGTTGAATCAATTGTTAAAAACATCCTTAAATAACATGGCGTAACACTGGCAATGTGATGAAATTCATAAAATTGTAAATATTAAATAAAAAGTAATGAATATATATAATAAATTATCGATTAGGTTATAATATAAAAAAATATATAAATCTAAGTATGACATACTACACTACACTTTTTAATCTTCTTTAATTATTATTCTTTCTTAAATTATTGTCAAGTATGCAGTACTTTAGATTTAATTTTGAATGGGATTTTTTAAATGGGAGGGTCCTGGTTTCGATCCCCAGGTGGGGCAAAGCGAACTTTCTAATTTAATTTGCCCGGGACTGGATCCATCAGAGGGGGTTGACGTCAGGCAGGCAGCCGGTCGTAAAAACTAAGCCAAATCCTTTCTGCAACATGCTTGACAAAGTGTGTTGCGCCAACCCCACATTGAGGTGGGATAAGGGCAGATACAAAAAAGTCAATGATTTTCAACAAACAAATGCTATTAACGACGCCGGTAAACAATAAAAAAATAATATTTTGCTATATGGGCACCTCATACATCTTTTAAGAAAAAGTCAACTGTATCTTTAATATTACAACTGACTTTATGATGTCTATGTGCATTCGACTGAGGCTCTAATTTTGAAGGCGGGTAATCAGCGGCATCAATAACATCAGCGCAGGATGTGTTACATCATCTCGGTGTACAATAGTGATCAACACAATATATACATAGGACACTGCCTCGGTGGTATGATTATATTTCGGTACGACTACCGTCCTGAGGTCTCGGGTTCGATCCCCGGGATCGGGCAAAGTCATAATGGCTTTATCCATATCAGCCTGGAGTCTGGAATTTGTGCCCGGTATAGCGGTGGGCTCGTCCCTTATCACATCTAGGACGGAACTAAGATCGGCGAAATGTGGGTGTACTAATTCGCTAGTGCGCCTCCGCCTACCCCTTCGGGTATACAACTGTGGGCTTATGTTATGTTATACATAGGACACTCCTTAAAATATCATGTATGTTAAGTTACGTTAATACGTGGATCCAAATTATGGTGTTTCATTTACTGCGACTTTACGTTTTCCGGCGCAGACTCCGATGTTAGTGTACACTGTACGAGTGTGCGATATATTTAGACTTACGCTGATTACGGTGGTGAGTGGTGATGGTACAAGGTCAGTCGGACGGTGCAGTGCTGCGTGCACTATGTGTGCGCGGCGAGCCTGGCGAGCGGCGGCGCGCGGCGGGCGCGGGCGCCGGGCGCGCGCGACACGAGCACGAGCGAGGACGCGAGCGCGAGCCGCACCGGCGCGCGACCGCCGCCCGGCAGTCTGATTTTTGTACGATTATTATTATTTATTTATATCATTTCTGTTGATTTCGTAACTTCAATTTCGAAAACAAATGAATTCTTTTTTCTGTATATTATATTATTGGAGAACTGACTGACGTATCAACGTACAGCTGAAACTATTATAACTAGGAACGTGAAATTTTTGACATGACCTTTTATGACACAGGTGACCACTAAGAAAAGATTTTTGGAAATTCATCGCTTAAAAGGGTGTAACGGGAATGCAAGTTTCACGTGGGCGTAGCCGCGGGCAAGTATAGTAGTTCTAATATAAAGCAACATTTTATGCCTTTGAATATCATTCTTTAAAGTCTACATATTATTATAACACACCTTTAATCAATCCATTATACCATGACTCTATAAACACATTATAACCGTCTACCACTAATATTTTTACAGCCTGTGGCTTTGCTTTCTCTTGACGGTTGATATATTTGTATTGCACAGTACTAAGGAATAACAAGTAAACTCTATAGTTAATATGCTATACTAATAACAATGTAAATAAATCTCACCTGACGAGCACAGAAGTGACGGCGGCCCTGCCGTCGCCGGTGGGCTCGATGGCGACGGGCCGCAGGTCGGGCGCGCGCCTGCGCCTCGCGCCGCCCGCTGACGTCACACCGCCGTTCAACATCACCGTCACCGCTGCGAAAGGTCGTTTAGCCATGTGCAGCATCTGGAAACAATCACATATAGTCACTAATCGAATACACTTACCGATAGTGACACTGAAGTGTCAACTCTGAAGTTGTGTCTCACCTCTACGACGTGTCTCCTGCGGGCGCGGCGCACGTCGGCGGCTTGCTTCGCCTTCCAAGCGACGACGCACGCGGCCAGGAACAAGAAGAAGCACGAGAAAAACACCGAGAAGAACACGAACAGGTCGATGTGCAATTGGTCCTGTCGGAAATACGTGACGCCGCAGCTAGCGGCGCCGTCGTCGGAGTATCGCGCGCGCAGAATGATGTAGAACTTGGTGTGCGCCAGGTCATGGATGTTGTGAGGCAGCGTCAGCACGAGGCGGTTGCGCAAGTTCCTGACGCGCAGCAAAACATTCCTCCGGTCAACTGTCACGTATGTAGCGAGATCTTCCGCTGTGTAATCGGCGAGTGTGTATTCTGTTTTCTCATAATACCATTTTTCCGACACGGGTTCATCAAACGTCGGCATCTTGCGAGGCTCGTGTTTGTAATAAGAGGGATCCAACTCCACATTATGTGATCCTGTGCTAGAGTTGACAGATACTACGAACGAACTTTCGTTCGGACTTAGGTACAAATCTACGGCTCCTTGGGTTACGTCTACAATCACTCTTATATCGACGTTCATGTACCGAGGATTAACCACTATAAAAACCGTCTGTCCGGGATATAATGGACGCGGTTTAATTTTGCATTCATCTGAAATGTATAAAAACAGTAATATTACTGTAACGTTATATAGCGGTCGTCAAATCGCAATATTTTTTGTTGTTATGACAGATGTTTTATACGTCAATATCTGCCAAAAGCCAAAATGATTTTGGTGATAAAAGTGATCTGTCTACCTATAGACTTTCCGTCGAAACATAGTTTGTTCTCGATGTTGATGATCTTGTAGCACTGGTGTCCGTTGCGCGGCGCGCCCAGGTAGAGGTCGCGGCAGTTGACGCACTGGTGGCGCCAGCACTCCTGCGCAGAGTTCTTGCTGCCGCCGCTGGTCTGGCACACGGACACGTCGCTCTCCGTGTTGTTGCCGCAGTTGCACTTCTCGCCCGTCACCGGGTCGCACGTGTCGCCGTGCCCGTGACACTCGCATCTGTATACATTTAATCACACTTTTTGCAATTTGGCTATAAGTTATTACTTATCTTATACATAGAGTTTGACACAGAAAGAGATTAATTATATAAATCGTTACAATAATGTATGTTATGTTATGTTAGATTGGTAGTAGGTGATTAAGGTGTAGTTGCATAGTGAGAAGTGTGAAATTACGGTCTGCAGACGTCGCGGAAGTCCTCGGAGCCCCTGAAGTAGCCCTCGATGCAGCGCTCGCAGCGCGGGCCGTCAGTATAGTTGGCGCAACGCACGCAGCGCGCCTTGTTCACGACACCCCCTCCCCCGACCCCTCCTCCCTCGCGGTAGTACTCCTCCTCCGCGTCCGTCTCGCTCGTGCAGATCGACGTGTGCCCGTAGCAGTACGTCGAACACGGCACGCACTGTACGTTGTTTACGGGATCGCCCACGAAGTTCGGCTTGCATTTCTCACATTGATCACCCTGTCAACATTTTTCAATAGGTTTAGCCAGTTTAAAGTATTTCTTATTAATACCTTTTTTTATTAAAGCGCGACTAAACTTGAGTAATGTATTACATTGAAATGAGCTTTTGTTTGTTGAGGTAATCATCAGCATGTGTCAAGTAAAACTGTAAAAATAGAGAGGTATACTGACAATAGTATTGTTGTGGCACTCGATGCACTTGTCGAGTTTGTCGGGTCCCTCGCAGTCGGCGTGTCCATTGCACTGGCACTGGATGGTGCAGTTGGCGCCGACGTATCCGAACTCGCAGCGGCACACGTCGGGCTGCACGCACGCGCCGCGCACGCAGCCCTGCGAGCACACGGCGGCGCAGCCCCCGCCCGCCGCGCGCCGGTGCCCCGCGCCGCACAGGCACGAGTACCCCACCGGCAGGTCCACGCACACCTGCAACCGCAACCGCAACCGCACACACATCATAATCGAGTTTTATAACGCAAACTATTTCTGATGCAGACACTAAATTATATTATTTCGTTATTGAAGTGAAACTTCCTTAGAATCGGTGTAATTTGAAAGTCTGATGAAACGAAAAAGCGATATTAAAAAGAGTCAAAACATAAATTTATAGGATTGAGCCTGCAAAAAAATAATACAATACATTATACAGCATTTCATACTAGTGGTCTCCACTTTCTGCGATGATTTCTAGCATCCTCACTCTTGTACGTCTCATTATCTCGAGGTTTAGATTACTAAAGTTTCATTTTGACACACATTTTTATTTGGCAAATGCAAATACATCAGTATTATGGTATATTAATACAATTTTATGTTGAATGTATTCACTAATAGACCATTACGATAAAGTTATCACCGTAACATTGTATAATAAAAAAAATATTATTACACATAACATGCAACTTATACAAAATGGAGATTTAAAACGATTCCTACAATGCACTGTACTTACTTCAGATTCAGCTTTACACTGATGGTGATTGTTCTCGCATTCGTTCTCTGGCGGACATCGAGTGTAGTGCCACGAGAATGTATCGTTGGTCCCATTCGATTGATGAACGTTGTTGTAAACGGCCGCACAAGTGGTTCGCGTCGAGTAGTCAAGTGGAGAGTCTATGGAGCCCTCAGTGCAGACGCCCTCTCCGTTGGCGCCCTCTATGGCACACCAGCCGCAATGCGAGTGGTGCAGACACTCTGAACACTGGTCGAAAGTACCGCATGGTGCGGGACACTTGTTCTTGTCGGCTTTGGTCAGTACGAGTCCGCACACGCCGCCTGCGCAGTACACCGGCTGGTAGGCGGGGGATATACATTTCCCCAGATACGTCGCCCAGTGACACTCGGAGAAGCCGCCCTCGCTCCCCTCGGAGCTGAGACACGACTGGCAGTCCTCATAGAATTGACATCGGCTGGGACACTCTTCTTTGGTCGTCGGACGCAGACTCACACGACCGGGCTCGTCTATTTGAGCACATGTCCAGTTAAATAGATCTTGAGATTCTTCCGCTATTCGCGTTAATTGACCTACAATTCAAAGTATAATTATATAATCAAGGACTAAATCAAATATTTTGACATGATCCTAGTCATAAAGCTAAAAATCTTACCTTCTCTTTTGATATGTCTGGTCCATGTGCATTGATTCGAGACACATTTATCACAATCAGATGCCACACACCTCAGTTCAGGGCATTGGTCCACATCACTGATATAAGTAGTGCCGGCGTTACATTTGATGCTCGTGCAAGATTCATCAGTTGGCACGCATTCACCTACAAAATCAAATTACAAAATTAAAGTAATTTATTTACTAGATTCATATAAACAAAATAAAACCCATAAGTACGAGTCGGTTTTTTATACTTAGGATTCTGTACCGTCACAGTCATTACAGATATATAAATATTAAGACTGAAAATCCTTTAAAGGTACATAAACAAATAGCATAGTAAGTTAGAAACAGCGTTCTTTGGCACTATTTCCGTATGGCATCCTAATATCTATCTACGCCAGTAAAGTCGCATCGACATCTAATATACTTTATATCTCACCGACAGCTGCTGCACATGATTCGCACCATCTGCAGGCGGCTTTTTCTTCAGGGTACATCGGCCACGCCGCTAAGCATGACGTGCATGTAGTGAAGTTCTCGCATGCCCTTTTCGACACTAACTCCATATCGCACGCACGCCCTGCGTTGGTCGACACTCTGTCACTGCGTTCACAACCAGGTTTATCCACTGAATAGCATTTAGTATAGTTGCCAGTACTACAAAAACTACAGCCCATGTGACTTCGACACTCCATTTTACTAGAGCTCCATAGCGAGCATAGATCTTCAGGCAGAGATATCCGTGTCACTTGACAATGTGCGCTCCCAGTCCATCCGCCTATAATGTAGATGTATCCATCATTTTCTGTTTCTACATCAATAGCCATTGCATGAGCTATAGTTGGCGGAGGCGGGTGACCAACTATACTGACTCCTGAAAGAAACAGTCATTTATGTAAAGTGCTAAAATATACTAAACGGGATAAAGTGTAGTAAGTGGTCATGCAATATTTCGACCTATCCAAAGAATAAAGTTACATATGAAAATGAATCGAAATTGCTTTCTTATTTTTCTAAGCTTATATTTACCTATATATATAACTAGTAAATATTTAAGCTATGTCTATATATGTATAATTTAACTTGTTATTATGTCATAACTTAATAAAAAATACTAATTAAATATATAGGTAAATATAAGCTTAGAAAAATAAGAAAGCAATTTCGATTCATTTTCATATGTAACTTTATTCTTTGGATAGGTCGATTTGCGCTTCGGCAACATTCTCTTATGCAAATACGAACCAATGAGGATGATTATGTACAAATACGGTTAATTGGGGACTTGATTATGTTTGATTTTATACACATATTTATATGGAATAGCAAATTAAACAAAAAGAAACCCTTCTGTAAAAACTGCATCGAAATTGCTCGAAAAATGAGGCAGTAATTCAGCCTCCGTGGCGCAGTGGGCAAATAGCCGGCTGTGAAGCGAGAGGCCGCGGATTCGATTCCCGCATTGAGACAAATGGACAATTGCAAGTCTGGGTGTTGTGAGACCGAAAGTCTCTCATAGTCTCTGACACCCACGATACAGGTTATACCTAGTGTGGGGTCAGGATTAGGTGTGTGACTGTTGGGTGTATTTATTATTATTATTATTACATTTTAAATTTTGGAGTGGGGATATTGGACATATCTAGCTATTCCCTTCCAACGCACGTACCGTTATGGCGGAGACGTGACTGATCTGACTATACTGATACTTCTCTTTCCCGCAGTTTGACGGTTACACCAAACTTCTAAGGTTTATATTTTTGATATTTCAATATTTCTTTATGTTCTATAGTCAAGTACCCAATTAAACCCTATTAAGAAACCCGAATGAAAATGATTAAAAATCTAGTTAATCAGAATTAACACTTGGAAATGAACGAGTATTGAGGAATCTCTCTATCGTCGTCGTACGCGAGCGCAGCGTTATGAGTTCGACTACTGTATAGATTGAAGTCATCGTATATGTGGTGCATCCTTTTATTATCATTTGAGAATCATAACATCCCCCAGATTTCGATATCTTATAACTCAAAAAGTGTATATAAAAGACATAAGCTCAAGCCTGTATCCCCGAAGGGGTAGGCAGAGGCGTACTAGCGAACTAGAACACCCACATTTCGCCGAGCTTAGTTCCGCCCCAGATGTGACAGGGGGCGAGCCTATCGTCATATGGGCACAAATTCCAGACTCCGGGCTGATATGGAAAAATCCAATATCACTTTGCCCGACCCGGGGATCGAACCCGAGACCTCAGAACCGTAGTCGTACCGAAATACCACCACGCCACGGAGGACGCCACTGTATATAAAACTATATATGTACATACTAACATAATTAACACACACCCTCAGACACCCCAATTGAACCATATAAATACAATAATAATTCATAGACTGAAATGATTTTGACATCAAAGATTTGTTGTAAAAACGTACGACGACGATTACTGTCGACGTATTAATTATTTTTAATTGTAATAGAATTTTGTTTACTATTTCATTTGTATTAAATGCCGTATCGCCTGGCATTTATTTGGCTATGTATGTTTCAATTTCGTTTGTTGGGACGCTTTATCAAAGGGTGACTGTCATTTACTTAGTTTTAAATAAATTAAGTAAAAAAAATCCTCTTAAATAAAAATACTGAAATCGATTCAAAAGCTTATTCTGCACAAACTACTATCAGGGTGTGCGTTAATTATGTTAAACGTTGTATATATAAAACTATGATTGGCGAACCGCATAAATGAATCTTGATATATCATGCACTGACCTTTCACAAGTCGCACCCACTGGTTACAACTGTAAACATAGGCTATCAGTGTATCAGATCTGTGGTCCGGTTCTGTTCGCCCTCCAAATATGATCATATAGTCGTTTGTCGTAACGGCTGAATGCAGATACGTCGCTTGCGGTAAGTTATCGTAATAGTGATGATATGTGGGAAATACAGGCAACTCACTCCATTTCTTGGTCGGATAATGAAAAGAAAACAGTTTATTCGATAGTGATGTGCCATTGTAAGAATAAAGAATTCCGCCGTATATGTATAGACTCTGTGACAGCGCATGGTACACAGTACTATGACCGATTATTCCTGTCGGCCTAGCGCCTTCGCAATTTAGCTTAATCCATTTTTCGTTGTCGAGATCAAACTCCCACATGTCCTCCATAAATCCTTCTTCCAAAGAAAATCCACCAATTAAAACTAAACTTTCATAATCCTGATACTTTTGTAATGTTAGCGTATGTCCAGCCAACGGCGGTGGCTGTTCTTCCTTGCCTCTAATGTTACTCCATCTTTGATCTTTTAGACTAAATTGCCAAAAGTCTCCAAGAGTCTTGTTTTGCCCAGATTTTTCCTGCAAACTTAAACCGCCAAAGATATAAATGTTCTGTTTTGAATGATAAATTTCCGAGGCGTGGAAATATCGTCCTTCGGGCATTTTCGCGTCCGGAGTTGCTTCAACTGTGACTTGCATCCAGGTATTATTTTTTGTATCAAAAAAGCGTATATCGTTTAGCGGGCCGTGAGACAACGAGTACCCTCCGAACATCCACAGTCCACGTCTGTCTGCAACTAGGGTGTGTCCAAACCTAGGAAGGGTTTTCCTTAGGTGATCTAATCCATCCATAAGGAATTCTGAGTTAAACAGTTCTGTGAAAACGAGTTGGGTTTTGTCGAGTTTTATAGAACAATCGTCCCCGCCAAATCCTTCATTACACAGGCAGCGTCCATAGCTGGTGTCACATATTCCCCCGTTAGTAGACATGCTGCAGTTGTTCCGACATATCTCTACTTCACACTTGGGTCCTCCGAATCCGTCACGACATACACAATGCCTTTTGTTACACACTCTAGGCCACGCGCAGTATTTGTCACATGCGAGAACTTTGTAAACTCCTTCAAAACCTTGATCTGCTTGACCCTGTTTATAATGAACTGTCAGGTTTCCACTTCGAGCTTCCACTACTCCTGAAGAAGCGCCATTACAGAATACGCCCAGGAGTTGACTCTGTTGGTTGTTGCTCATGTCGGACACGCCACCGAGCCCGTCATACACATATACCGCGTTCTCGTCACAGGGCACATTAAACGATGAGGAATTGATAGTGAATTGAATTATGGCATCTTTTATATCTTCTGCTGATATTATCCACATACATTCCTTTGAAGGACCTATAGATTTGATGTCTGGGTCGCTTTTGTAAGAACCAATTCCCTCAGTTTCTGAGGCGTTTAACATTCCTCTGGGCTCGCACTGATAATAGCATCTACCTCCATGTCGAGGATCGCCATAGAATGTCGACTTGCACCGCTCACAATTTTGGCCTTCAGTATTATCCTTACAAATACATTCTCCAGTGGCGACGTCACATACGCCCCGTGTTTCGTCACCATGATCGTTACAGTCACATCGACGACATCCTTGTCCGGTCGTTGCGTTACCGTGACTTCCAGGTTTACAAGACTCGCAGAACTCGCCCTCGGTCCAGTCTTGACACTCGTCGCATCTCCCTACGCCACCCTTACACGTCGAGTGGTTGTGACATCCACAGTTGATGGAGCAATCGGCACCGGTCCATCCCAAGTCACAATGGCACGTGTATTGCGGCGCACCCAGACAATAGCCATGTATGCAGTTATTGTAACATGTCTGTATGCAACTCTTCTTACCGTCACCGTTATAGCCTTGTTTGCATTTACACGTGTAGGAGCCGTGTGTGTTGGTACAGTCGGCATGTTCATGACAATCGTGCAAGCCGAGGCCGCACTCGTCGACGTCGGGACACTGCGCGTACGCCCAGCCCGCGTCCGAAGACGTCACGTTTAATACTGAAGCGCAATCCAGGTGAGAACGAGTGAAGTCGCCTTCCGTGCACGCACCGTTGATCGGGTTCTCGTACGAGTGGCACCACCCGCAGCCCATACTGCGCAGACAGGTGGCGCACTGCGTGTGGCGGCGGCAGGACTTGCACTGTCCGGCCTTGCGCGCGGTGTCGTCGGCGGGCACGGAGGCGCGGTCGAGCCACTCGCGACACAGTCCGAACTGGTACTCGCTGGTGTAGACGCTGAAGCTGAAGCACTGTTTGGTGGCCTCGCACCAGACGCAGCGTCCGCGCTCGTCGAGGCAGTGGTCGCAGTCGGCGCGCAGGCGGCAGGGCGCGGCGCAGTCGGCGGCGTGCAGCACGGCGCCGGCCGCGCGGCCGCGACGCGCACACCGCGCCTCGTCGGCCCACCACTCGCAGTGCGCGGCCGACACGCACCGCTCGCAGCCGATGTGGTTGGAGCAGTTGGGACAGGCGGCCGGGTGCAGCGTGAGGTAGCGCCACTCGCCGTCGGCGCGGCACACGGCGCGCTCGTCGGAGGCGCGCGACTCGCAGCGGTTCGTCGACTCGCACCAACCGCACGCCGCGTCCGACAGGCACAGGAGACAGTTGTCGTAATCGGAACATTGCCCGTTTGAGTACGGTTCCAAAAATTCAAATGTGAACACCTGAAAACGATTACGACATCGAAGCTTATTGATGTTAAATATTTCATGAATTATTTATTTTATCATATATAAATTACCTTGGCACTTTCTTGCGATTTGTTGTGGAGAAGCTCCATTTTGGCATGATAATGGGAAGGATACAGTCCGGTGTGTAGGGAATCGTTCGCGTGCATGTCGACCGAGAGTCGCCCTGGGAAAAGTGTAGGCCAGTCGACGAGTGAGCAGGCGGAAGGTTGTGCTGTTAAGTTCGCTAGTGAGTTACTGTTGTTTCCTAGTGTGAGTGAGATATTAGAGTAGCCCGCACACACATGTAAAGTTTCGCCAGTTCCGTTCCAATACTGCGGTATGTGTAGCCAACCTCTGAGTCTAGCTTTACTGGAGCCACTAAATATATGATTGCTACCGCCACCCGTTCCCCAGTCCACCGTTGTCGCGTTGACAATCGACACTCCATCCGGGTGGTTCCAATCAGCTGGTTGTTGGTACCTCAAGAATGTGAGTCCAGGACGTTTGTCAAGTATTTTACACTCGTCTGGGGTCGTCACTTCAGTGCCAGTGGCACCCCACCAGCCGGGATTTTCTGATGGCGTTTCTTCTCCACATACGCCATAATTATCTGTAACAAAAAACAATTTCGTTAAAGTTTGCTCCAAATCTGCTCTATTATGTCTGTTATATGTCGTGTTGATTGTGCAATATTATTAATTGGAGTAAAGTGTAAAACTGAGTGTATATATTCATTTCAACTAAGATTGGGATAGCTTTTAAGTCTAAGTATAAAAGTAATTAAATATGGTATAAAAATTACTTTGTTAGCTATATCTAGAAGCACTAGTTTTAATTTTAAACTGAACTAAATAGAAGGAGCCAAAAACTGGAAATCTGCAAACACTGAACTACCAAAAATGTACCAAAACTGTATGAATACATGATATATTGTATGTACCGTCTTTGTGGTGGCACCGTGCGTTTTGAACACACCAGTTACACTGTTGAAGTCCCAACTTGGTACTAACTGAGGGCAGCGGCGTGCGCGTGTTGTTCGGCTTGTCCAGTGACGGGCCGTGGATGAGGCACGAGTGACAGTCGCCCAACGCCGGGCAAATACCTCCACAACGGATCGATTGTAAATTAGTCGTGCAGTTAGATCCAATGGTTCTTCCGTAACATATCTGGAAATTATGTTGTCTAGTAAATATAATAATCTTGTCTGACTTGATGGCGTAGTTGTATTTCGGTATGACTACAGTCCTGAGGTCTCGAGTTCGATCCCCGGGTCGGACAAAGTGATATTGGATTTTTCTATATCAGCCCGGACTGTGGAATTTGTGCCCGATATGGCGATAGGCCTATCACACCTGGGACGGAACTAACGCGGCGAAATGTGGGTGGTCTAGTTCGCTAGTGCACCTCTGCCTACCCCTTTGGGGATACATGCGTGAGCTTGTGTTATGTGGTTAGTAATTGTAACGAGTGTGAACCTACCACAATAAACGTCAGCCCATTTCATCAAGAAAATATTAGTGCAGTAACATAGCGTCAGTAATGTAAAAAAAAAATAACAGTGCAGTGGCATTGATGATTTCTTTCATGATAACCATCGATAGATGACAATCGATAAGGTATAGATGAGAGAATCCATCGTACTGACTTATATGTTAGATATAGAATAGTATAGGTAATTATACACAATATCATATTCCTAATTAGATTGCTTATTATTTTAGACACAAATATCAGTATTTAAACACTGTCATAAATTACTTTTTAAATATTTTATGACTTTTATACCTTACCTCGTCAGCCGAGCACCACCCGCATTCTGGATCGGCAAGACATTCGGGCTGCGAGACGTGACGTGGACACACTGACTCTGGGTTTTTATTAGTAATGCCAGCTTGCCAACTGGGCACCACAAATGCTATTAAATCACCTGAAATTGGACCAAACTTTTAATACCTATTTCCCTTCATGATTTTTTAATGTTATGATGGCTGTTTGATATAGGAAAATCAATTTGAACCTGAAGGCGTTCCGCCGTCCGCCACATGGTAAAACAATCCTTCTTTAATCATATTTGATATTCATCTTAATATATTTGATGGAGCCAAGATATTCTTGATGTAATGGGATTTATAGACACTCGCTATTCTATCTGTTAAAATATTAATGAATGGATTTTTCGACAATGAGTCGATGTTGGCAGAAAAAATGTCCCAACATGCTAAGTACAATATTAGCCTTGTAGATTGGGTTTTTCCTCAGCTCGAACTTGACATTACGTGCCTTGAGCGTATTATTATCAACTTCCCCAACATAGTAAGCACATAACATTATACCGATGGTACTAAATCGAAGTTACTATTGTGTTTAGTATCGTGCCTCCGGCTTGTCGCCACCTTGGTCTAGTGGCAGCATATATGAGCTGTTGATCGAGAGGTCCTGGGTTCGAATACCAGACAAGGCAAAGCAATTTTCTAATTTGTCTGGAACCGGAACACGCACAGAGGGTTGCTGTTTGGCAGGCAACCGGTCGTAAAACTAAACCAAATCCTTTCTGCAACACGCTTGAAAAAATGTGTTGCGCCGATCACACATTATGGGATAAGGTTGGAAAGAAAGTAAGTTAAAGTTACCATTCACATTTCCATGATATCCACCAACGATGAGTAACGTAGAGGGAGGTTTCAACGAAGCTGCATGAGCGAACACACCCTGTTTCTTCGGATAATACTTGCGAGTTTTGCCCAACACATCCAGAGGTATCCAAGAATGACATCCCAGGTGATAAATGTACATTTGTCCGTCATAACAAATTTCTTCTCTATTGTGACGATGTGAATAACCACCGAATACAACTAAGTAGTTCCCTGTAATCATTTTATTGTTTAATATATTGATATTAATAATGATGATTTCACATAAACAAAAATACATGCTGTTTTGTTTATGTGAAATCATAAAGGACGTAAAGTAATTCACAATCGATAATCATATAATCGATAATCGATGGCAAACTAGCAATTATAATAAAATTATTATTACGACAGATTTAACTGTCTCTCCATGAGTACTGCCCTATCCTATTATATTCAGCAATGACTGCATGTTGAAACATTTACAAATATACACTAGTCATGTAATAGACAAGCTACGGTATGGATGTTCCATACCGTAGCTTGTCTATTACATGACTAGCTTAATTTACCTCTTTTTTATAGGCAGAAGTGCGCCTCTACAAACTTAGTGACGACTCTCATTCACAGGCGCTATAGCTACTCGCAGTGGGCTATAACTGGCTGTGAAATGAGATGATGCCCCATGCTTTCAATTCTCGCACTAAGACAAATATTTGTGTTATCCATGAATATTTGTTTTAGGTCTGAATGATGACATGAGATAGAGTCTCGACAATAGTAGTCTCGTAGTTCCCGATACCTACGACACTAGTATCTTAACGTGAAGTCAGAACTTTGTGTATATTCAGAGCATATAATACGATTTAATAACAACCTGTATAATGTCATTACCTATGATGGTTGATTTAATATCAACCTGTATAATGTCATTACCTATGATGGTTGATGTATGAAACGCCCTCTCTCTAGGCACGTATGTATCACGTAAATGCGCTCTTGGGTAATGGATCTCGCTCCAATGTTTATAATCTATATCAAATGCGAACATTCTGTCGGACAATTTAGAGAATCTGCAAAAAACATTAGTCAGTAATTGTTTAAAAATTTATATAGAACAATAATTCCTTTGACACCAAGTAAATGCGTCATAAAATGAATATTTATTCCAAGTATGAAAAGCAAATGTTATTGTTACCTAGCGACACTAGCCACCACCCCTCCATACACAAGAATAGAGTTGGAGTGAGTATGGTAGACAGCGGTGTGGGCCACAACTCGCACGTCCAATTCCTTGCCTCCCCTCACTTGCACCCTTTCCCACGATTCTGTATTAACGTCATCCAATTTTATTTTATACATTCTGTAAAAGAAATGTTTCCATCGCTTTTGTGATCCTGTATAAGAACCATAATAGAAGGAAAAAAAATGTCGAAACTCAAAGGAGATTAAAGTAAATCAAAACACTCTGTTGAATTACGCAACATGTTTCCACAGTTTATTTAGTTGTGCGATTTTTAAACCGTTCCATTGACCCCAGATATCAACAACTTTATATTCAGTACATTAAACATACGCTGAGCTGAGTCATACAACCATGGCTATTCTTAATTATAATTATTTTGCATAAATGTTGGTGTCATAGAGCGGAAATATCGGCAAAATTTCCGCGTTTTACTTACCTTGACGAAAATTCTCCATCTATGGTACTACCACCGAATAGATACAGTTCATTCCTTACAGCTGTCAGGGTGTGTCGGGTGAGTCCGGGAGGGGTTATTGTGGAGTTCATTGCCCTCAACGTCCATTGGTTTATCACAGCGTTATAAAACCACAACTCAGAAGAAAGGCTTCCATCCGACAACTTGCCACCATATAACACGAAACCATTGCCGTATGCGCAAGCTGCATGACCGTATCTTGGTTCAGGTTTAGTAGAATTAGACTTCATAATAGAGAAAAACTCCGGTCGTTCGGTAAAATGCAAATAGCTCTCGGTAAACGGCGACGGTGAATTAGAATACATGAGAGGCAATGTAGTTTTGTCATGGTTGGAGATTGAGGATAGAAGTATGTTAAACAATGAACTGCGATTTCCTATTTGCACACTGCCATCAATGTTGCCCTGTAAAAATAAAACTTGAGAGATGGAAAAAATAATTATTGACAGTACATGTCATGAAGATGCACACTTTTTGAATCCCGAAATGCATTATGGTTTAAAATTGTTCCTAGGCGTATTTCAATGGGTATAGGTGCATGATGCTATGGACTTCAATACAAAACTTTTCAATTATTATGTAAAGATTTTCCATTATATTTCCTTACCTTGGTAAACAAAGTCAGTAATGATTTATCTCGTTCCTCATTAGATGGATACCTGAGTAATACCCTACCAGTTTCATCATACCATTGACTTGTTGAAAACCTAAAAAGAACATGAAAACAATTAGCACCTTTGCACCTCCATATTCAACAAATATGGTTGTATTACTTTGTAATAATCACATTGTGAATTTGTTATTGAGCTTGTCATTCTAGTCACATATTGAACTTAATTAATTTTGAAAAATATTTATGTTGATTTAAAAGAAATTAAGGCACTTTGGTGACACAACATGTTTCAGCAATAGCAAATGTTTATAACGCGTTCATGTAATTTCAATAAAATGCACAAACATAGCAACTTTAGTTAAGGGAGAATATCAGCATCAACTACAGATTTACATTGCCGAATCAGTCTTTCTTGCCTTAAGCCCACTCCAATGTGAGCATGACCTTTCAAGCATGTTATAAAATAGGATTTGGCTTAGTTTTTACGACAGAGTGCTTGATGTCAACCTCTTGTTGGGTTCCTGTTCCAATCATCAATAATTATAATCAAATAATTCGTCACTTTGAAAAGAGTGTTGCTCAATCAGGAATTCAAACGCTGGCGCTCTTGGTCCAAGGAGACAGGCTGCAGCAACTAAAGTTAAACACTTATTCCTAATGATATGGTACTTACTTATAAATCTCTAACATTCCTAAGACTTTATTCAAGTCATATCCTCCAAAAACATATAGGGAATCTGTGTGGTTGACGTAAACCGCTGTATGTGCCGCTCTTTTTGTCATGCCATTTTCAGTGCGTGACAGCCAATGCCAGCTATTTCCTTCCTTGTCATTCTTCTTTAGTGAACATGACTCACCAGAGTAACTGCACATACATCAGAAATATGTAGCACAAACAGCATATAGAAAATAAACAAAAAAGAAAATTAGTGAATACATTCTGAAAAATGGCAGTAGTATTTAATAATTGTGAGTGGTAGAACCACTTTGTAAACAGTAATGTCTATAACATGAATGGGTTGACTCAACACATTTGATGACACCGTCTCACAGCAAACCAGCTTAAAGCAGCAGGTTCCTGTTGCATTTTATATGGTGAGTGAGATTTTTAGTGTCCTTGATCCTCTTTCCTTTCCTAATTCCTATTCCCACTCTTTTATGGTTGGCAACACGACAATAAGTTTAACTTATTAATTAACACGACAATAAGTTTAACTTATTGTCGTGTTGTTCCATCCCAGATGTGATAGGGGGTGAGGATGTCTATTTGTAATGATAATTATTCTTTGACCACCAGACAATGTTTACCTGTGCTGTTCCTTCACTCCGGTGATAAATGAGATCCCTATTTTCGTTCAAAATTTTTATTTTATATATCATATGTTATATTTTCATAACATCTATGTCACAATCTTATATTTTCGTTAGCATCAACAAAAGTTGATGAAAAAATTTATAAAAGCTTAGTAGTTTTAGAGTTTATACATTACAAACAAAAAACTCCTTTTATAATATTAGTATATATTTTAACAACTATTATTTAATTATTTACCCTTTTTTGCATAAACACCGATCTCCCTTGCAGTAGCCATTGCCTGAGCATCGGTTGGGGCATATCGCAACACTGCAGTCCGGTCCACCCCATTTGCCCTCACAGAAACATTCGTTTGACAAACACAATCCTCGATCAGTACAGTTGTTTGGGCAGTTGTGTATTGCATATGTGGCACGGAATCCGTCTAATACATAGTTTGTATCACTATACAGCAGTATTAACATCTGCAAAACATTTAAATCGGTATATAAAGTAATAAGCCAGATGTGGAGCATATGTAAATAAAAAAATATGCAAATTAACTACACAATTATTACTATTATGTATAAAATTATCAGTTTCTAACAAATTTGTTTTATTTAAAGGTAATTTTAGTTGTTGCAGAACTATACAGACTGAACTGTATTCATTTTAGTAAGCAAGCAATACATGTAAATAAAGAAGAATGTACTAAGCATCAATATGTTATTTACCTAGATGCACAGTTGACACTCGGAAAATGGGACAGTATACAGACAGTAGTGCTTAAGCACTCCTTTTCCCTACAGTCGGACGCCAACAGAATTCTAAATTTCAAAATTCAAATTTAAGAAATCTTGATAATTTTGTTTAAAAAGCTACTTTATAACATGTGCATAGGGTTATATTAGTGTTGATTTAATTAGAACTTGTGATCTTTTCCTTTGTTTTATTCCTGAGACCACTTTTTAGGAGGATTTTTGCAAAGAACTGTGCTGTGCATCTAGGGTATATTATATTGATGGTACTAAGACGCAATAACCCAAGAACAAAACAAATGATATAATTATTTCTTTCGTGATGCTATTAATAAGTTTTAACCTATGTCATGAAATAAATGTTATTACACTATAGAACGAGTAGACATAGTTACATGCCCATCACAGTTAGGTGACCACCCATAATATTATATTGTGTAGTGGCTCAAGTTCTTGTTTTTCAATGATCACTCATGTACTTCCAAATACTTACATATCCACTAGATGCAGTAACATTTTGAGGTTCCGTTTTCCCACTGAAACTTCCTAGCAATGGGGCATCAAAGGAATCACCATCGTAAACAAACACATAGTCATAAGAACATTCTGTACCCATACGAATGAAACTGAGTGTAATGTACTGACTTTTGTTCGCCGCTTTGATAAGCCATTCGCAATGCGAGTCCTAAAACAAATCCATAATGATAATTCTATGTTATTGTGTCATGTAAGAGATAAAGATGTGATTAGGGAGGCATACGACTGACTTGTGTATAGTTAGAGTTGCTGGGTCCATCGGTAATGATTCCACTTTGTGCGGTGAACACGCGACGGGTCTTGTCGCAAGGAGCTGTGGACGCGGCGCAGAGTACAGCCAGATATATCCAGCTTAAAACTACTAGACCTGCACCTTTCTCCCGAATACGTGGGTGAAACATGCCTCTTCCGGATTTCCGTGAAACATAAGTCAAATATCAGAGCCATATAATCTTGAATTCACGACCAATTTGACTAAAATGTAAAATAAACAACACTCATAATATGAGTTAATGGGTGACATCTACTTCAAGGCTAACCACTCAGATGAATAACGCGACAATGACTTGGAGATCTTCGAAATTGATTTTACTGAGATATTGCTTCCAGAATATATTATCGTTTAACATAAATTTTTACCGAGTTAGAATTACTTTCTAATGAGATTTTCTTACAAACAAACAATTCACAGACCCATCACAGTATTTTGACATTTGACGATTGATTTTAAATCCGGATCTCCAGACTAAGTTTTCAAAATTTCCCCATATCGGCCAATAAATTTCCCCCAAACGATACTATTTCGGGCATTTTCGGCAACTATTCCCCAAATATTTTAAACCTACTTTGAGTACTTATCCATATAAATTATGATGGGTCGCACTACTTCTTACGATACAATATATAAAACGTTATTAAATGGCATAGTAACACCAAAATTGATAATTTATGACCAGATTCAATATAATAAATAATATACAACAGAATTACAATTTACTGCCTCGAAGGCGTGGTTGTATTTCAGTATGACTACTGTCCTGAGGTCTCAGGTTCGACCCCTGGTCGGGCAAAGATATTGGATTTGTCCATATCCACCCGGATTCTGGAATTTGTGCCCGATATGACGATAGGCTCGCCCTCTATCACATCTGAGATGGAACTAAGCTCGCCGAAATGTGGGAGTACTAGTTGGCTAGTAGGCGCCTCTGCCTACCCCTTCGGGGATACAAGCATGAGCTTATGTATGAATTTCAATTTAAATAGAATGTCCGAAATATATTTTCGACCGACTTCCCAAAAAGGTCCTCAATTCTTCGTTTTTTTATGTATGTTACGCGATATCTCGGCCAAATATGGACCGATTTTCAAAATTATTTTTGTTCGATAGGGCTTATTTTAGGAATGGTCTCATATAAATTTGGTCACGATCGGTAAATTGAAAGTCGGGCAGTTAAGTTTTTAATGAGTTTTTGAAGTGAAAACTTGTTCAGGCTCGCTGAGCACTTTTTTTGTGGGTAATGAGGATATGATTAATGAGACTGAGCCGTCCCGCTCGGCTATTTAGTGCTCGTTCGGATAAAGTCGGCTTGAGTCGACTAAGGAAGCAAGAGAAATATATTCAACGCTTAAATTATTCAGTCTTTAGAAATGGTCTTAGAAATGGTGATGGTGATGGTGGTCATGAATGTACACCGTTAGCGGTTTTGAATATGCATAAATCTATAAATTATTTGTAAGGCAAATTATCAAAAACGAAAAAAAGAAGTGATGACAAATGATGGTAATAAAATAAGCTCAGTTTCTTTCTGTCTTCCCTCTTCGGGTCGTCATCTGTAGGTAGCTCGAGGAAGGCTGGTAGGTTAGCTAAGATAGGGCCTTGTAGGACTCATCGACGAGGAACACGGTGTGTTTTTCCTTACTCACACTTTCCATGCACCAATCCCACCTGCTTCCTGTAATTCCAATAACTTCCCTGCCACCATTCCTGCCATATCACATTCCCTTTTCCGCAACTCACAACCCCTTACACTCTATTCCTATCTCCCCATATCACCATACCTAAGCTCCAACGTTATTATGTCCATACTTGCCTGCCTGTCTTCAAATATATAACATTATAATGTAAATAATCATAAGTCAGTACAGTCATAAGTGCTTTTTTACATGCCTACGGGACTAATAACGCTTTTTATTTTATAATGATGCTACACATACGTACGCATTAGCACTTTATTTCGTGTAAATTTATACACAAATATAATTTTATACTTTTTTATGAATAAAAATCTGTAATATCTACTTTAATGGATCGCTTCTTTTGATTGATTTGAACAAGTATTACTCGTTTTATCTAATATATCAGAAAATAATAACCTTTTTACTTTAGCTAGGGAGATAAAATAATTCCCCATTATTCCTAGTAATTTATCGAAAATCGTCCTCAAACATTTTCTCTCCCAGTTCTACAATAAAAATATTTCCCCCAAAATTTATGGAAAAGGGCTTACGTAGCAACCCTGTTTTAAACTTTTTAAATTGTCTCTTCTTTGTAAGAATCAAAGATAACAAAAATATGCTGCCACTGATTTAACAAATTAATGTACTGGTTTTATAAATTATTTAAATATATTTAATAATAAAAATTACTTTTATTTAAACTATATTTATTTTCCATATTTTGTGTTATGTTTCGTAAAAATTTTGAAACACTAGGATAATGTTGTAGTAGTTCGTAATTTTCCCTCATTCCCACGAAGGCGGGTTTTCAACTCAATGGGGAGGAAAACTAACTTTTTATCCCGACAGAGGGCGCATTGACGACTGTACCTCAATTTGACATACCAAATGTCAAATTGTATGGAAAATTAGTAAACAAACGTTTTATATTTGTAATTTTGTATTTTCTTGTCTCAATGCAGTGCTTTGAATTATAAAAACAGGAGAGGAAATTTGTTTCCTAGGGAATGTAAACGCGGAAAACAGTGGAAGTCGGTGTTACGTACCAAAAACTTAAGTTGAACCTCTCGTGATTTTTTAATAACAATACAGCTGTGTAATACCATCTGTTTTCGTCTTCATTATGATAAAAACAGATTATCCAGTCGCTGTACAATTACAGTAAGGTCTTGGAAGAAGTCAGAAGGTTTTTCAAGAAATGGAAGTTGGTGATTCACAACCATCAAGTAGCAATGTTGAAATGTCATTGGTTACCATGATAACTGAACTTTACTGGAGTAGTTTGTAATGAAGAAGCCAGCTCAGATTATAACAGTGCAGCAGGATTTATATAATATCAAATGTGTTAAAAAGCACTCAAGGTGATCATGAACATAAGTATGGGCTAAATTACAAAGATATCAATGACACTATAAAGTTCTACACAGGCTTTTAAATTGTTTAATTTAGGTACTTACTTTTGACTATACTTCGTCAAATAGTGCATAAAATAAGATATTACAAACTTTTTTTTAACAACCATTGTGATTAATCTGAAACCTGAATAAAAGACAAGAGAGCTAGCAAACAAGAGAGTTCATAATATAGAAAGAAAGATAGGACTAATATTTTTTTTTAAAAACTGTATCTACCAGACAACAGTTACACACATAGTCCTAACACTCACTTGGTATAACCTACATAGTGGGTACCAAAAACTATGAGGGACCTTCAATCTCGCAACACCCAGACCCGAAACAAATATCTGTAGACCAAGCAAACAGTTGCCTAGGTGCAGGACCCACGGCCTCTTGTTTCACACTGCCTGCTGTGCCTCAGAAGCTCTTAAATGTTGTGTTGTTATTTTAGGGAATTAATTATGAAGACCATCAAATAAATAAATTTTATACAATTAATTAAGTAAATTTATTAATTTTAAATAGGTGAAATTTATACACACACTTATTCATAATAGTTGGTTCAATACTATATATAAAAATTTAACAAATTCTTTGAACAATAAAGATGGCCTTGAATTTGAGCATAGTTATAGACACAATGTTATATGTTTGCAAAATGCTTGAGTGCCGCTTCCCACAGCACAACCACAATTACATTATTCGATGATTCCATCATGAATTATTTAAATATTCATAACATATTTTTTCACAGCAGCTTTGCAATATCCTCTCATATAGGTTTATACACTGTTGGTGTAAAAGCGAGCACAAGATGGCGAGATTCATATAGCAGCTGTCCTTTAGGCCAATCAATATATCTGCAAAAAATAATGCTGGAATTACTTTAATGAAAATTATTATGTGGATGTATGTACACGTGATAGGACCCTCACATCAGAAAGTCTGTTTGTGTAGGTATGACTACAATGTCTATTTATACTACCATGTGGCATTATGCAAGCAACAATGTTCAGGCTTAAATCCCATTGTGGCCAATTAAATCACTAGTCATGAGACCTAACATGTAATGTCTCAAAGTGACGAACGCAACGCAGTGCCATTCAGTGCTTTGTTATGATATTTGTAGGGACGGAATTGATACTGTATATTGCAATCTATAAAGAAAAACAGCCTAGTAAGTCTAAGAACCGTAGTAAAAGCGTATAAAAAAATTATAACCTAAAAGAATATAAAAGATTACCTTTCAATCAAATCGACATTGTTGCCGGCGATTTGTGCGTTCCTCTTTCGCAACTCAACTTGAAGTTGAGGTGCAGTCCTAAATACGTACATTTTAAAAAGAATTACCACTTTAAAAGCACATAAATCACGTCTTCATTCCTGTCACAAAACGTAAACAAGGTACAGTTGCTCACAGCGCCATCTACGCACAGCTTTCACTTTTGCTCCCCATAGAAAAGCGCGCGAATAAAAGAAGTAGTATGCTATGTACGCAAAGTTATATCGTATGAGGCACAATTTTATTACCAAGTGCATAAAACCTAGATAGGTATTTGCTTGCATAATTTTCTTTTAGTAGTAGTAGTAGTAGGTACGTAAATTATACATATTACTTAAGGGTAATTACTTAAATACTTACTAAATATTTGATTGCAAATCGTAAGTTGCATGCAGATGGGATTAAGATTTTTCGAAAAACAATAGTAGAACAACTAAATAATGCTCTATCTCAACTCATAGAAACATAATTTGAAAGATAAGTCAATAAACATTGCAATGCATGTACTCGTTTGACCTAAATTCTAAATCCATCTTATAAATTCTTATAAGCATGTGCGCAAGAAGCACGCAAGTGCTAGTTGCTTACAGTTTTGTTTTAACTTCTTGTAGTTCTTCTAGTTTGGCTCAGCGAAATGCGGGTGTTCTAGTTGGCTAGAGCTCCCCTGCCTACCCCTTCGGGGATACATTTTGTCTTGGGTGTCTATGGGCGATGGAGATCACTTACCACCAGGTGACCCATCTGCTCGTTTGCCAGTCTCTGCTACAAAAAAAAAATATAGAATGTTAAAGAATATTGAGCAAGTAATAGAAGACTGCCTCGGTGGCGTGGTGGTATTTCGGTACGACTACGGTTCTGAGATCTCGGGTTCGATTCCCGGGTCGGGCAAAGTGATATTGGATTTTTCCATATCAGCCCGGACTCTGGAATTTGTGCCCGATATGGCGATAGGCTCGCCCCCTATCACATCTGGGACGGAACTAAGCTCGGCGAAATGTGGGTGTTCTAGTTCGCTAGTGCGCCTCTGCCTACCCCTTCGGGGATACAGGCGTGAGCTTATGTTATGTTATGTTATGTTAATAGAAGTTCCAATCCATGGGGAAACAATAAAACGGCAGGTACACAATGGAACGGCTGTCTGTTAAACGTAGCAGTTAGTTATAGTAAAATATTGAGATAAATCTGATATAGCTATTTAATAAATTAGTAGTATACGTAGGTATCTACCTAAAATACATATACCTCTACTTTGACGTAGAGGACAATAATTGTTGAAAAATAAAATCTCTATTCTGAACTACAATTTCAAACAAATACCTAAATTATCGTTATAATTGAAAATGAAATATTATATTATTAATAACTGAAGTTCAGATGCGTAGGTGACTGGAGTGGAGCACGGGTATCGATCGCACCCGATGCTGACTCTGCAATCCTGAGAGAAGGCTCGGCATGGCAGAACACGCTCACAGATCCTTACCCTCTTTGCTGGCCTCGTAGGAACGGCTTCCGCGAAAACATTTCCGTATTAATAAATGTTAAAACGAACAACCTGTTTATAAGAACAATGTTTTAATTGTAAATGAATGTTTCTTAAGAAATTCAAGTATATAGGTAGGTATGTATTTTAATATTTAGAATGCCTACATAAATATTTATAGTACTACCCATTAGGTGTGATTTTGCTTGTCGCCCCCTTGGTATAGTGTTTCAGTATACTTATACAGTGTACTCTGTGGTCTAGTGGCAGCGTATATGGGTGAACTGGGAGATCCTAGGTTCGAGTTCCAGTTCGGGTGTTTTTGTAACACTATTTGCCCGGGAATTAATCGCCTGGAAGGGAGTTGAAGTCAGGCAGGCAACCATTGAAAAAAATGTGTTGCGTGTGTGTGTGTGTGTGTGTTTTGAAACATGGGACTAAAAACAAAAACAAGTCGCGATAGAATCCGTATAAACATTAATAGTTTTTTTTCTATATTAGTCGACGTGCGTTTTTACACCGACTAGATGCGACGCGAGTCGCGAAGCCCCATGCTCTGCATCTGTCTACAGGAAATATGCTGATGAGTTCCATGGAACGCCCTCGTTGATACCTAGCTCACTAAAATATATTTTATCTTTAAATTTAATTTCCATGGTGTCGTAAGCTCATTATAAAAGCGTACACCATATTTATGAAGGTAAAATTAATAAATCAAAAGCCACGTGAGAGGCGCCGAGGGCTGTTGAAGTTTTTTCATCCGGAATGAAGTGATAACCGCTAATGACACGCTCAAAACGCCGACTCATTCAGTTTACCATTAAACTAAATTTAATTATAATTACAGAGGTGTTCAATATTCAATCAATTACAATATACAATTTATGATTAATACGCCTATATATATAGTCGCCTTCTTGATCTACGCCCGAATGGTCAAACGCTACTCATCTTTAACGGCTTCTTACATTGATTTTCGCTAGTGTCAGAGTATATTTGCTGTGGATCGACAGGTTCCGGGTTTGTATCCTCAGTCAGGCAACACTTTGTGTAAGATGGTGTAAGATAGGCACTGACGTAAAGAAAAAGAAGGACACCATATCGCCTATACACAAACGCGCGTGCACAAAAGTGCCCTACGCACACACACGCCATTACGTGTCGACTGTCGATAGATCGAATAGGCCGAAAACCCTGCTTCACTTTCAATGTTTCTAGTGCTCCGTCCATCTTTTTTTACGTCCGTGAAGATAAGTCACAGTACTATTTCAGAAGGAATTAACGCCAGGCAGTTGTCTGTTCGCAAAAACCAAAGAATCCTTTCTGAAATTTGCTCAAAAGTGTGTTGCGCCGAGCAGTTGATCCAAACCCAAACTGTAGTAGAATGAAGGCAGAAAAAATATGATATGATAATAATGTAAGGTTGCAATATTGTGAATTTAATTTTTGACTGACCTGAAAATTGATACTACGAAGTACTACAAACTCGGTTTTCAGTCTAAAATTCCAAATACACTTTTAATAGACCAATGAGACTTGTGTGCTGAATTGCCGATTGTGAGTTGATTTAACTTTTACTAAGCTCTTACTATTCGATCACGTTAATGTTGACTGGGACTTGTATGTATTTCTTACCGTTTTAGATTATTGACAATGATTAGAGCTATCTTTTCCTATATTTTTACAATTGACGTAAACGCAATTGAATCGGTGGAAAAACTTGACTAGGCACATTTTTAGAGAAAAACTACAGGGTGCCGGTTTATTAATATTAGAAACTCATCCGAGACTTTGAAATTATTTGTTATTCTGTTTACCCTTACTTAGGTAGGTACTTCTTTCTTTTGACCTGCACATATCCCTCTCCAATTAAGTTTCCGCACAAATCGTATTATCTTTACCCGACCTGAGATTCGAACTCAGGAGGTGCTGATCCACAGCCAATATCAACTACCACTAGACCTATATTAGACCAAGGACGCAAACGGATAATAATTTGCCTACTAATATAACATAACATAAGCTCACGCCTGTATCCCCGAAGAGGTAGGCAGAGGCGCACTAACGAACTAGTACACCCACATTTCGCCGAGCTTAGTTCCGTCCCAGATGTGATAAGGGGCGAACCTATCGCCATATCGGCCACAAATTCCAGACTCCGAGCTAATATGGAAAAATCCAATATCACTTTGCCCGACCCGAGGATCGAACCCGAGATCTCAGGACGGTAGTCGTACCGAAATACAACTACGTCACCGAGGCAGCCTACCAATATAACGTAATATTTATCTGCGGTGTACCGTAATCCTCGATAATCTCTCCAGTCTTATGAGCGAGTGGACGTGCGTGACGGTCCATTCTAAACGCACGTTTATGATGCAAATTAACGAGCCTCCATCCACCGTTCATTTTTTAACACAAACAACAAACATTACGGTCCGTGGACATTGTTTGCTCTGTTTTTGTCCGTTTTGTGGCAGACCATCGTCCGTTCATGAATTTAACTATTAAAGTCAGTTTTTCTACTTTCAACACACTTAAATATTAATCGAAGACAGAACTACTATCTACTATGTAGATTTTATATCTGATTTACCATAAACATTCATTTTTAATGCGATGTATACTCGTTTTAGTGCCAGGACTATGTCGACAGACTCTACCAGTCTCCAGCGGATTTCATAAATAGCAGGTTTCACGAAAATAGCCTTCATGCACAATGCCTACTAGTAACATACTTAATAATAACTTTAAAATCCATACCAGAACCGAGTGCAAAAATCACTAAGCTGTTTAAATAGCGGAAATATTCTTAAGAAAATTATACAGTGCTGTATTTCATGCGTGTGGACATTAGCAGCGATGGTCAGTGGTTGTGATGCGCGTTACTTTCATGTGAGGACATTTAGAGAGCTGCCCCAGGGGACGTGGACACTTGCCGCGAGCCGACATCATCATACAAATAGCACATTAGCGCCCCGCGTCCAAACTGCCGCACGCCGGACCCACCTTATCTGCCTCTCAACTATATTTGTTCTGCTCTGGATTACCAGAGATTTACCACGGTCACCGGCCGTTAACTGCCGATTATACGTCCTCTGCAAAGAGAAGTTAAAATTAATGCTGTTGTATACTGCTACAATTTTAAAATTCGAATTTTCAAAGGGTTTGTTTAAAATGAATCCTATATTGGTTATTAATGTTATTATGCCTAGGGGACTGGATTAGAATTAAAATAAACAATTTTTATTCCTATGACCCCCGACCCTATTGCATTTAAAATGAAAGTATTGAAATAGCCGTCACAATTGGGTTGCGAAATATATTGGAGATGGTCTAGGAGTCGGGACTCGGGCACGATAACGGGGCTTGTCTATAAATCAGCGCTGTCGATACGGGGCCGCCCCATCGCAGCTCGCGGCTTGATTTGTCGCGTCCATCGTATTGGTATGTGTTGTGTCCATCTAGTGCGGTGAAACAGGTATCGATAACATTGAATGTAGTTACGGTACGGTGCACCAACGCGACCAACTCTCTCATTGCAGAGACTGATTGGCTTTATTGGAGAAGTCCTTTTTTGTTGATTATAAAGAAAGTTTTGTTTGATGCAAACTATTACGTGATTAGTTACCAATAGTTATCCACGTTCACTTCGTTAAAAAAACTTATGAAAATTAGTTGTTCTTCCAGGGTTCCCTGATCTGCTAATAAATAAATTATATCCTCATTAAATTAAAATTTCTTACTCGTTGGAGGTGGCACATATATATTTTACATAAATGTTTCGGCCACCGGAGGCCGACCCGCCCGTCACTATATATGTAAGAAAATTTTTCTTATATTTCTTATTTCTTATTCTCCTTCCCTATTTTTTTTTTGTCTTATAACCAATAAACAGGGTGATCGTTATGCAAAAAATCTGCAGAGTCTAGCTAATAATGCGTTTATCTGAAAGACATCATTCCTACCTATGAACCAAAATTAACAGACCTGACAATTCATCAAAATAATTAAATACAAATTGCACCAAAAGCTCAAAATTAAATTGACAGAATAGAAGAACAACGTATTACATAATAAGTTCTAATTTTACTCCTGTCCTTATCCTAAGTTCCAATGGTGGGTCGCATGGGCAAAACAATTTTGTAGCTCGTTGCAGAAAGGATTCAGCTTAATTTTTTACGACTGGCAGTCCGCCGGACATCAACCCTCTCATGGGATTATAAGTACTTATATAAAGTAAATAAAGATAATTATTCGATGCAATTTTGTATTGTTTCCATTTTGAACTCGGTTAAGATCCAAGTAAAGTTCAAGAAAAAGTACAGTACATTATTTTAGTGTACCAATGGAAATGGAGTGACATGACGTCGATCATCGGTGTCAGTAGTACTTTGGACCACTGACCCTTAACGTTACGGTGTTAACTGCGACCTAATTTCAGATTAATACGCTTAGTCGGAAACCTCACTAAGCAGGTTCAAATGGCATGCGGAAGTTTTCCCCTACCATGGTGTCGTACTGTACGTGTGAGTAGCACCCGCGGCCGCCGGCTTGCTCGCTCGGCGACATCTAATAGATCACAATGTTTATTTTACTTTCTTAATTCTTCTATTAGGCAAGTTCCTCGGCTAAGTAGATTTATAGTTTCCGCCCTGTTCATTACCGGTATTGAACTGGAAGCGCGATGCTGGACGCGTATTATAAATCTGTGCGGAGCTCTCTCCCGCCCCGAAAACTTTTCTCTACTTTGACATAAGTTGCATGAGTTCCGGACAAACTTTTCTTATCGGTATTTGATACACAAATCGGTAGTTAACGTTAGGCAGTTAAGTGAATTGATTGGTGCCATTGTGATAAGTGGAGATTTGTAAGAAACGAATAGCTTATTGCATATAGTTTTGCTAAATCGATTTATTATGTTTAATGTTTGTTACTCAGTAACCCTAATTTTATTTACCCCAAAAATTCAGTTATTTGACCATGCGTTGGACTCACCCCTAATAAAAAGAAATATAGCGGAAGCCATAACCCGTCCACCGACCAATTCTTTTAGTAAAGCTTCCTAAATATTCAGATTTCTCTTTGTTGGTATTTCTTTATGGAGTTAAGAAAAACAAGAACGCCATAACTCTCGTACCGGTTGATCAGATAGTACCGTAATGGCAGTAATGGATCCTGGTCAGCGGCCCGCATGCAAATAAATCTGCGGCCCAATGCAATGATGTGTGGAAAATGGAACTCACCCCTTGCGAGGCCGCGGCCGGTACCCGGTGCCATGCCTGCGTGTTTTCACCCTAAACCATAAATGGTACAAGAAAAAATTAAATCAACTACACTGTTTATTGCTGATGTTTATTATTGTCGGTGGTAATGCTGAATGAATAAAATTATAATTACGGTAAAGAATTTTGCAGCTAGATAAATATATATATATCCCTAACGATTATAATATTAATCATATTTAATAGTAGATACTGAGTAATAATATGAAAATATTAATTATATTAAAAATTCCATTAATATGTGGAGTTGGTAAGAATAGTTAGTGTAAATTAAATTATATACGGACTTAGGGTATAGTAGATAGATACTATAGTAAGTAGATTTTGGGCAACTATGAGAGTTTGAGTTGATCAGACAATAATTATGAATTTAAGCACCGGGGCTCTTGGACCCTAAGACAATCTTTACCTGTCGCTGTTTTATCCAGAAAGTGGGTAGCGATAAAAGTCAGAGCAAATGGCAGTCAATAAAATAAATAGCGATGGCAGGGTGTTCTGTAAATAAGTCGTTGGCTGGGCTCGGGGCGACGATCGCCTTTTTTATTGGCGCCTCGATTGCTCTCGAAACAAGGAGTGCGAAGCGCGGGCGACGGCGGCAGCGACGGCCCGGCACATATTCCTGCAGCATAACGCTGACTCGGCAGATTGTACTCTGAGATTACAAATAGTACTTCCCGCTTTGTCGCGGCATGTTTCATATGTCACTTGGCCGAAATATATCTTCTGGCGTTGATTTTTTATTTTACCAAAGAGCTCGGGCTTGGGTGGCAGGGCGTTCGGTGAGCTATTGAAGAATAATAGATTTTGACTATTTATTTTAAAATATTATGTATGAGTATATTATTGAACCACAACAAAACCATAACACAGGTTGCGATAGATTTTTTGATTTATCAAATTAGAACCCTCTCGAAACCACTCAATATCAATAGGCTGTCGTGAAAGAATTGCGTTAACATAGAATAATAAAGTATTCCACACGTATCGCAGGCGGTCGCGAGTCGGCTACCAGATAGATGTATTAATTTGTAAGAATTTGTCGTCGGACCCTCGGCGCGTCTCCAGCTCCCCACACAACGCGCATTCCAATCACGCACAACAAGTTCCGTAATTGCACCTAATAATTTCTTTAAATAGCTTAGCACTATCCAGAACATGGACTACATCAACACAGATAATGATTGATGTTGGTAAAAAATATTTTATCCATCAATTCCTGAAGCAATAAAAAGTAGATAGGCCAAGTTTTACGAGGGCATAGTGAATGATGATTCTTTCGTGTTTTTATATGTATCGTGTCGGGCCGGGCTCGGGCCACCGGCGTTATTAGCACGGTGCTCGTGTCAATGCATGGCCGTGGGCTGAGCGAGGATCCCAAGGGACTCGTCAGCACAGGACAAACCTAATCCAATCACAGCGAATCGCCACTGCACACGCCTACGTTGCTCTACGTGTATGCTACGACGACGTAGACACGGATTTTCATAGGAACCGAAAGTAAAGTAGTTGTTTCTAAAGTTAAAGTATTTACTGTTTTATTGATTTATTAATATTTTATAAACAACGAATTTAAATGAAGTAAAATGTACAAACAATGTTATAAAACATGTATTATAGTTAAATTAAGTACAACAAAAACGCTCTATCCTAATAAACCATTTGAAAGTTATACGTAAATTAAATATTATTATAATAATGTTTTTTGCTACATCAGGTAAATATGCAATAATCTTCAATAATACTTATTATTATTCTGTAACGCATCTAAATTATTTAGCATGAAAAAGGCAGGCAATATAAATATCATGAAATAAGGTTTTATGTCTGCTAATAAAGCTGATAACGTAGCTAGTTCGGCGCGCTACGAGTACCTACGAGCGACCGTAGCACCGTAGAAGGAGCGCTTCTTAATTTGCTTAAGCATCTTATACCGCTATCTGTTTTGCGCCCGCGCTCTGTATTATGCTAATGATGACTTGTAATTCTCTTATCACGTTTTGTCTAGCTGTACACGAATACCAAATATTGTAATTTTTGCTTGCCGGAATCATCAGTACAATAACATAGAACAGTATATACCGGTTGATTCATAAAGTTGGTACCAATAACATCCACGTTCAGGGAGAACGATTTCAAGCGTAATGGTAAAGATCAATTATTAAGCGTGGGGATTTTAAAATCGGAATGCGACATGTAAATCGTCGCATTTTACCCCAATTGCACCCCATAGGTGGTTTGCAAATGCACTGCAGTACATTTGCAAACCACCTATGGAGTGCAAGCTGTAGCTGCAAGCTGACCCAATAAGCCAGAAAAATAATACGATACATAGTTAAGCTTCCATTTTTTAAAAACTAATGAGTCTTACGAAATTTTAAGCTTTACCGCTAGATTGCTAACCACCCCCTCTTTAAGTGTAGTTGTTATTGATACCAACTTTATAAAACATCCTGTATAGTAACAAGGACCTCGCTATAATGGCAATTATTGAAGTCGACCTAGATATCACCAACTTTCTGAACGTATCCTAGTATAAAATCAGTTACAAGAATAGCTGTAAGTATAAAATCAACGCCTTCGCCCAATTAGTCACGAGATGGATAGCGGCCAGTAGGGAATGATGAGGTGTATTAGTGGTCCAGTTATTAGAGTCCCGCAGGTCGGAGGTAATGGCCGCGTGAGGGGACCGGCCATAAGTCACCGCGGCCATTCGATATCAGTAATCAATGACCGCCCCGCCATGATACATGGCTCTGACCACCGTTTATAGTTTTAGCTGCAGCGATCGAATTAATGTAATCTCAGTCATAAATTTTTATGGACCAAATATGCCTATAGTTGTAGAGCCAAATGGAAGCTACTCATAATGCTTTTCTAGAAGTGAAGAAAAATAAAATACATTCATTTGCAGGGCATTATTATTGATGCTGGAAATAAGTATATTGCCATTTTATATTATGAAGTAGCATGTTTATTATGTCATTAAATTTTTACGTCCTTGGCTAATCATATCGTATTGGCTTAGACCTTACTGAAGGAGGCCAGTTCTTATCATTGTATAATGGTGTTATGACAACGCTAATTTTATCATTACAGTTGCTGGTGCCTGGTAAGTAGTAATGAAAAATGTTTATTCAATTAAATGTTTTCTCAATTGAAGCACTCAGACAATTAACGTTATGATAAAAATAGAATAAAACTTAAATGGACATGTGTCAGGAGCATTGTCGTCAAATTGTGCCACAATAGACGGCGTGGAGCGGCGTGGCAGTACGACGGGCGACAAGCGGCAGGTTCGCTGTCACCCAAGCTCCAAGGGTCGCTTGTTAGCGCGAACGTGATGCGGCAGCGCCGGTAAACACGTGGGTAGATAACAATCTATTTGGATTGCCTCTATATTTCATTTTTCCTCGTGTGCCCGCGCTAACTAGATACAGGCGCCGTGGAACGTAAACTGTATAAGGAAATACGGGCTCTTTCTTTTGAACAATTATTGACACCGCACTTTGTTGTCACAAATGTTGAGGTGTGTGATATTTGGTAAATCAGATTCTTACAATATGTCTTATGGAGGTATATTTCGATGATTCCCAGTATCATTTCGACTTCTCATCTTTAACAAAATTATAATTAACATAACTCCTCTATTTAACACTATAGAGGTAAATAGTTATTTTTTTATTTTTTTTTCTGACATTGTACTCGTACAGCGGGGACGGAGCAATGTTAGTGCATTCCACACAATAAGATTATGAGAAGGCGTGGATACGTGAAATAACGGTTAGTTAGCCAACGTTTACATTGCGGGGTTTGCACTGGCCACTTGATAGCTTTTGTAAACAAGCTCAAACAGAAAATTCGGTTTGTCACACGTTGGGATTTACCATAGACATGGAGGATTTACACATAGAAAATCGTGTAAAAATTGTTAAAAATATTAAAATATATTAAAAAAAAAAGAGATTGACCGGATACCGGAGTCATTCAAGCGAAAGTACAGTTCAAAATTGTTAAAAAAATCCTCTTTGCATCCTTTTGAATGCGCTCCCACCACGCCGATACTTGCTGAAGGGGTTTTATTATTTTTAGAGTGCGCGCTCGTTTGCACGCGAATGGGCCACTTAACCACGCAGACAGTTCACTGTGTTCCGGATAGATTTCCTTGACTAACATTAGCCATATTTATGTGACGGGTGATAGTTCTGCCACGCTTTTTACATGTATCGAAAGCTAGTATCAAAACAATAAAACTTTAATCGATTTTATTACAAAACAGAATAGTGAAGTTAACGATTTCATAAAATCGACACAGTGGTTTTACGAGTGCGAATTATAGGTGGATGGGCAATCGGCTCGTTATCGATGCTCCCCGGGTATGGTGTAGTAAATGTTAGACAGAGGATCGGACGTAACGTGGAACGAGAACGTGACCGGGTGACGAGATGGACTCGCGAGACTGATGCGCGTCTCCACTATATTTATAAACTTTGAATAAACAAATTCTGATTTTGCTTCAATTCATAATTCTTACGCATATATAAGTTCCTAAATACATACTTAACCTAAACCGACGCGAATGCACGAAGAGATTGATGAAAATGGATGAAGCGAAAGTAGTATGTCAGAATCGGGCGAAATGGAAACCCATAGTACTTGCCTACCCCTATGGTATATGTATGTATGTGTGTATGTGCCTATACATACGTCATAACATGCCGTATCCCATAGAGGTAAGTAGATACTATGGACATCGACTTCCATCAATATTTTCACTCATTTTCGTTGGTTCAGAGTAAACTGAACTGAACTTTATTGCAAAAACAATACAAAATGTTTTTTTAAATTAGGAAAGCGTAGTCTATTATTTTAAATTAACTAATGTACATACAAGTACATACATAACATTGTTTCTTCTTCTGTAATTTCGTATGTTAGAATTACAATAGCAACTCAATTATCAACTTGTACCTTATCGTTAGATATAAGATAAAGGCCAACACAACCAACACAAAGTCTTGTAAAGCTACTTTCGTATTTATACCATCTCACAATACCGTAAGAGAATGTCGCCTCTTTGGTCTAGCAGCAGCATATATGGGCTGTGGACCGGGAGGACCTGGGTTCGATTCCCAGGTCGGGCAAAGCGAGTTTTCTGATTTAATTTGCCCGGGACTGGATCCCCCAGAGGGAGTTGACGTCAGACAGGCAGCCGGTCGTAAAAACTTGGCCAAATCCTTCCTGCAACGTGCTTGAAAAAGTGTGTTGCGCTGCCCTACATTAAGGTAGGATAAGGGCAGATAGAAAGAAAGAATACCGTAAGGAAATGCGAACGAGCACTCATAACACAAGAGAGTAACTGAATCGCTCCTTTTTGAATACTTTTGCCCTTGTCAAATATAATACTTCTAGAGTCCATATCCAAGTTATCAATGCCAAAACCCTTGTCTTATCCTTATACCATATTATACATACAGAACCATACTAGACATTAATCTAGATTCATGTCTGATTGTCGTTCTGAAATATGGGCCTCAATATTATTACCATTAAAAACAACCCAACAATAACAGTAACTATTATTGTTTAATTTGTATTTAATAATCATTTAAATGCGAATCGGTAGAGCGGAATTACTAATTTTCTACCCCACAGTATACCAAGGCGGTACGCGGAGTATGTGGGACGAGCGCATATTTTGATTTTTATTCATGGTGCGGGGTCGGCTCCAGTCTAACGATTTGATAATGTATTCACTTGATAAAGCGGAAGGTGATACTTTGCGAGTACTGCATTAAAAAACCAATTACAGCGTGGCTAAATGGCGCCACCGCCGCGCGGCTCCCGCCTATTTGTCAGACTCCGGAGGGATAAAGAGTATATTCTAAATTTAATTTCACGCAATTTAAAAAATTGGGGGACAGTCTGAATTATTTTTATTAAGAGCCAGTTATGGAATTTAAAAAAGGACTTTTGCGGGTTTGTGTTTGTCGAATTAAAACAGGAATATATTTATTTTATAATATTCCTTGAAATAAAACATTTTTTACGGATTCTATCCCGACGTCGGGAATAAAAATTAAAACTAAATCGTGATAGAATCCTATAAATAGTTTTATTTTAATGTACCTCT
The DNA here is from genome assembly GCA_036417725.1 of Clanis bilineata. Lineage (NCBI taxonomy): Eukaryota > Metazoa > Arthropoda > Insecta > Lepidoptera > Sphingidae > Clanis > Clanis bilineata. Next base: position 10,568,170 of record CM071140.1, read on the forward strand.
ATAGCATTCGCGTAAACTTAAGAAATCAGTTTATAATATTCCTACCAATAATACGATATAATAGTAACTACCTACTGATAAAAATCATTATCAGAATTATAATAATACAAAAGCATTGCCTATAAGTTATAACATATGTATGTCTCATAAGTTCAGAACTAATTAGATGTTGTTAAGTTTCTCACTGCCGTTTAAATAAATTTTAAAAAAATCTACTCGGTAAATCTCCATAGAGTATCTACCTAAATATTCTAAAATCATAGTTTGTGCCGGTGATGGGAAGGAGATACAAGGGGAAACACTTTCACGCCGTCGTATCCGCACGTAAAGGCTAATATTAAATAGGGTACTAGTTTTTGCTAGTATTAGATAAGAGATTATAATAACCTCCTTGGTCTAGTGGCAGCATGTATGGGCTGTGAACCGAGAGGTCCTGGGTTCGATTCCTAGGTCGGGCAAAGCAAATTTTCTAATTTAATTTGCCCGGGACTGGATCCCTCATAGGGGGTTGACGTCAGGCAGGCGGCCGGTCGTAAAAACTAAGCCAAATCCTATGTGCAACATGCTTGATAAAGTGTGTTGCGCCGACCCCACATCAAGGTGGGATAAGGGCAGAAAGAAAGAATTATAATAACACAAAATCATTATAGTAACCAAAAATATTTGGTTTTATATATTACTCTTGGCCTCTACACTAGGCTGTGCCTGTCTTGTAGGTGACCAATTAATATCTAAATTATTTAATTAAATATATTAGCAAATTGTGTTAACGTTAAAGTGACGTGTAGGCGTCGCGAGCCGAAGGTGAACGTTGTAACAGTCTCCCTAATACAATAACGGCCGGAACAAACTGCACTATAAAATATCACCAGTGAATATATATCAGTTTTCCTGTGATGCTTCGACTTGCGACCCTCCACCTACCGCCTATTATAGATTTATGTTCATATGATATTACATCATAGATGGAATGATCTTAAAACTACAGCCGACGCTATAAAATTTTATTTATCATACACAAATACAGTCACGTCTGTTATTTCGTAGTTATATTAAGGGCGATTTACATCTCCGCGATTAATCTTTATTTATCCCAAATCTCAATTCAAAGATAGGAATGAGCTGTTGGCTAAATCGAGATAATGTTTAACTCTAAATTAATAATAGCGCTACAAGTCGCCCTAAGACGATATTGTAATAGTTAATTCATAGACATGTACCTAAGTTAATCACACACGTACGTTCCCCTCATCCTAATATTTGTTTGATAGAAACATAGAGTGATCTCCTATGATTTAATATAATAAAAAGAACTCCTTTCGGCTTTCATACAATAACATAAAATTCAATTAAAAAAAAAGAAAGGCACAACTAATGGGTACTTAACCTATAATTTGTATTTTCTGTGAAGTAATTAGCCTTTTACAACTTTTTATAACATCACCTTATTTTCGAGATATTACGGTTAAAACCGTTACCTACTATTGAAAATCTTACTAACGTATAAGCAGAACCCTATTCACAATGCAAAAAAACAAGACGTCAAAAAACTATGCATGAAATATTAGTAAATTGCAATGTAAGGCAGTGGATATTCAAGGCAGAAAGCGTGAAAAACGTGGTAGGAAGGGCGCGTGGCTGGAACGCGCCACGGCTCACGCCCTCCGCACTGATTGAGCCGCGACAAGTTAAACGATTTGAAACAATTTAATAGAGATCAAAAATTCCAAACCCCACAACGCCCGCACTAACTTTTGAAGTTTTTCCCTCGCTAAAGGAATTATCGGTGAACGGAAGCTTAGGGGGATATTTTATAGGTTTTGTGGATTTTTTGTTCATTTTTTCCACCGCTAAACGTTAATTGTTACACAAGGGGTCCTCTTTTCGTAATTGGTTTAATATACTTAACATGACACTATTTCCTTAAAGAAGTACCTAATATGGTTAGTACAATTTTACAAAGTTAGAAAGTAGAAAAGAATTACTAAACACTGGAAATAAATACATGTATTCTTAATTTCCTTGAGGCATACTCAGTTTCATCTAATTTATGCGCCCCAGAACTCAATTATGAAAATAATACTCATTAACCACAAAAAATAGGTCGGTAAATACTTTGTCAGATAATACTCGTATACTATAAGACTACTTCAGTACTCTTTATTTTTAAAGATTTTTTTTACATTTTTAAATATATGCTATAAAAATAAATACTTTTAAAAATATAAAGATATTCCCCTCCGATGGCGAGGCTCGGGACCCAAGCCACCGGCGGTTAGGACCCCAGAGTGAGGAACCTCCTCACAATTTGTGCCGTATCCAGTAATACTGCCTTCTGCATTTGGCTGTTGACCCAAACACCAACCGAGAGCCTCTTGAGGTGTTGGTCGAGGCTCAGTGGTATTAAACCATGGGCGGAAATAACTATCGGAACAATGATTGTTGAATCCACATCCCACATGCGCGTAACCTCATGTGCCAGGTCTAAATATTTCGACATAAGACTACTTATTATTACACTAATTGAGAGTTCAATTATTTTGTATCACATATATTTTGGCATACACAACTGAATGTGAATTTAAAAGCTTTAAAGCTAAGTAAGATCTATAGAGGGAACCTCGACTAAATCTAAGTCAAAGAAACGAACTCAGTGAGGATTTGGAATTTTTAAATAGAATTTGAAGAACTTTGTCCGGGTCATTTTTTTTATCTTTGCTTAGTCTGTCAGTCTGTTTTTCTTGTAAAAAATGGATCGGGCTAAGTCGAAATTCGCTCTATAGACCTCGGCTTAATTATTACCTAATTTTCCTTTATTATTATTCTATTTTATTTTTAAATATCATAATATGGTAATTAAAAAGTCATTGCATGGATAAATCAATCAATATTATAACAACACACTTTATCCATTTCTTTCATACAATTTTTAGAACTTGAAAATAATGTTTTCAATCTGTGGGTACGTACGTTACATTTATCGAAGAAATAACGCGAGCTTTAGGTTATTATAGTCCCTGATCGAGTTCACGTATCTACTCCACTTCTTTGCTGGAACGCTATCAACGTAAATATCTGCAGATTTCTTCTACATTAATGTCATATGGTTCCATCTTACATTGAGATTGGATTGTTGCACTTATCAGCGATGTGTAAGGTTGGAAATAAGTCGTATGTTAAGGAAGAACTTTGTCACAGTACAGTACAGTTATGCGATTGCGTTATGATAGGATCAGGGTTCAGTGGAGCGTGGCACGTAAGCGCAGGCACCGCTTCAAGGAACTGCTCCAAGAGCGTCTCACTATAACGCTAATGTCACTTTAAACGTGGTGAACTCTTTGTACTTCAAAAAGTTATGGCAACATCAAGATATCTGTCAAAAATTTATAAAAATTATGTAAACAATACTGTTTAGTTTTAAAATATTCGACTATAGAGGTAATTGTAAAGTATACTGTTTGTAGATTATTTAAACCCACATGAATTTCGATAGATACATGATAAAAGTTTTTATGTATTCTTCCTGAGAGTAGCATTTTTAGGAATTCATGTAGGTATATGGTGGAATTGAGTAGTGTGTTCTTTTATAGCTCCTTTGCTAATTGGTTATGTCTCGTTCATTACTTTCGTTTGTTGATCGGCAAAGCGTAAATAACGACTGTCATTTCAATAAACAAATCAAGTAAAAATAATTAATCATAAAGTTTAAAAACTTAGGGCGTCTTGTAGCATTGTCACTAATGTAGAGTTAGAACTAAACTCGATTTATCCTACAGTTAATTCCTATATGAGATAAATCGAGATTAATCTAAGTGCTACAAGTCGCCCTTAAAACCCCAATCACGACGTTTATGCATTTATTAGCAAATAAGTTTATGGAGTATGCTCTATGTAGAGTTAGAAGTATTTAATATAGTTCTATATCTATATTTATTGAACATAAAATCTCTGTACCAGGTAAGTTCATATAGACTAGTGTATACCGTATTTTGCTTTGTAGATGGAGCCGATCAACGTAGTACAGAGGATTATTGTGGAGTATAATGGAGCAGAACGGCATCTTCCCAAATCGGTTCATCCGATAAACACAACCGACCGGAACGACATCCCCTATTCGCATCAATCGCACTATTGATTGCCACTGAAAACTTGGAACTTGCATTTCAATTGGTGTTTTTTATAGCACGAGCTGGCAAACGCGCAGGTAGGTCACTTTATAGTAAGTGATCTCCACCGCCCATAGACATCCAGCACACAAAAATAATCATGGGTGCGTTGCCAACCAAAAAGAGGGGAATCGAGATTGGGAAAGGGAGGGGGGAATTGGACCACCGAAAATGTTACTCATCAAACGAAACACAACACCGAGCTGCCACTTTAGGTCGGTTATCTCTAAGACAGTGGTAGTAAACCAGTCGAGCCGGCCCATTCGAGCTGTAATCGTCACTGTCTACAGCATGTCTCGACAATTACCGAAACTTATACGTTCCAGTAATATAAAGCTCATATATGGCCGCGTCGATTATTGTCTAAATACAAAAGCACAAAGCAAATCTAACTGCATTATCCACTACTAAGTAAGTATTATAAAGCTGAGGAGTTTATTTGAACATCTTAATCTCAGGAACTAGGCACTGAAAACTCTTTTAATGTTGATAGTCCATTAATTGAGGAAGGCTATATACTATTACGCTATAACCAATAGGAGCAGAGCAACAATGAAAAATGTTGCAAAAACGGTGAAAATTTATTCCTTTTGAGAACTTCCGTTGCGTGTGAACATATGTGCCACAAAAGATGTTGCGCGGGTCAGCTAGTACATAAATGTAATATGCCTAAAAGAATCTCCTCCAGGATGAGTCCTCCTTTTAAAGTTTGAAAACCAAAGCTAACTTTGGGAAAAGCATGAATCTATTAATAAGTGCATCCTGTGCAATATGTATTAAAGTTAATTGAATCGACTTAGCTTTTTCATCAAGCTTCATTCGTCCGACCAGAAAATAAATATATTAATATATAACCAAGTACGTATATATTTTGTATATAACAATGTTGCATACAAAACAATACTGTGAATCGTATTGTTTGTTAATCGTTGAAGGCAAGTATCGTATAGGATTACGCAAGTCAGCGATCCGCTTAAGTTTCCTGTTGCACACGATATCTTTATAGTGTAGTTGAGTTGGTCACATAACATGTCATCGTCTTTTCACTCTATTCATTCAATTCAAAATAGATAGATAGGTTAGGTAAGGTTAGGTTAGGTTTTTTTATAGGTTTCTGCCATGAAAGCACGAAAAACTAATGTAAATGTAAATGTATTCGAGTTCGCTGCGCACTGATGACGTTTGGTTAATATTTCATACAAATTTCATAGACGCGCATTGAGTTCGAAAACATTTACGGTTATCAGAAATTTTCCTGCTCAGGCCGCTGATATAATAAAATATTTGAAAGTAAAATAATGTTTTAAAAAAACACTTTTTTATCCGAACACGGCAAAATGATGATGGTTACACTGTTAAAAAAAACAGCGACTACCCAAACAATTAATTTATCGGTTGTCATCAGAATCATGCAGGCCTGCATATTTATAAGCATCATACTTGAAAAATGGAAGAAGCAGATCGCGGGCCCTGCGTCAAGACAGGATGACCGATGCAGGCACAGGACACAAAGATGCCCGAACCAACCATCACGCCGCACGCTCCTCTAGAGAACCGGACTCCAAATGACTAAATCAGAACGTTAATGCTGTTTGTTGATTAAAAAGAAAATTGAAAATCGGTTTACATTTGCCGAAGATATTAGATAATATAGAGACAAATTCATAATCTCCTCTTTTTTGAAGTCGGTTAAAAACTATTTAAGTGCCACTTGCAGCTCCGCGATAAATCTCTATTTATGCCAAATCTAGATATAAAAAAAAATGGATGTTTCCATATCAGCCCGGAGTCTGGAATTTGTGCCCGATATGGCGATAGGCTCGCCCCCTATCACACCTGGGACGAAACTAAGCTCGGCGAAATGTGGGTGTTCTAGTTCGCTAGTGCGCCACTGCCTACCCCTTCGGGGATACAGGCGTGAGCTTATGTATGTTTGTGTAGATATAAAAATAGTAGTGAGCCGTAGGATAAATTGAGATAAGGTTGTAACTCTAGATTAGTTGCGCTGCAATTCGCTCTTAAGTATCTGCTGATAACACATGTTAAGAACATGTTAACTTCCTATTATTTGAAGATATTTAAAGTTATTACATAGAGTACCTAGATGAGAAATTGCATCGGACGACTATCAATAAATTTGATTTAGTCAAGTAAAATAATCCGTAATCCAAGAACCTCATCTGATTGAAACGTAGAAAATCCATCAAAGTACATGGACGTTCGTATCCTTTCATAGATTGCAATCCTTTTGAATTTGAACGTCTTGTCAGATACTGTACCGATTTCCGCTCCAGTGGCGCTTATTAAACTTCGGAGGGGATTATATTTTTGTAGTACACAAACACAATCTTGACTAATCGGATCACGGCAAATGGCCGGTCATTTAGGCGAACGATCGGAGACCGAGAATGTCCCGGTGACTATCTAAAGTATTGAGATAATAAGTGCAGGGCGAAAGCTGCGGCCACCCCAGTCACGCCGGCCGGGGACAGTACCGAATAATGTAAGTGTCCGAGGCGACATTTGCACTGAACTGCCCGCGACCTCCGCCTCTTACTTATGCGGTTTTTAATATTTTTATTGTTATGGCAGAACCGCACTAAAGAAGAGTAGGTTCAACGTTACATATACAGAATTTTATAATCAATTCTTATACTAAATAAACACCAACAACAGTGCATAAATTAATACCAATGTTTATGTAATTTACGTGTCAATAAACAATTTTTATTTTTTTTATTTATTTATACACAATTACCTAATACCTATATTCGTAATTGATAATCACATTATAGTCGTGAAAGCTAAAATAAAATTTACATATTATGTTTGGGTTTTATAACTCTTAACACATCATTAATAAAACTGGTCAATCCGTGGAAGCCTCATTTTATTTAAACCTTTGAGTCCATTCGAGTATTTAAAATATGTAAATAAATTAATAAATACACCCAATAGTCACAAACCTAGTTCTGACCCCACACTAAGTATAACCTGTCTCATGGGTGTCAGAGACTATGTGTAAACTTTCGGTCTCACAACACCCAGACTTGAAATAAATATCTGTGGCCCACACAAACATTTGTCTCAATGCGGGAATCGAACCCGCAGCCTCTCGCTTCACAGCCGGCTACTCGCCCACTGCGCCACCGAGGCTGTCAAATAAACGAAGGATGCTTCCTGAGTATAATATAAGTTTTCATTTCATTTTGATGAATTTCATTCATACCAGAAGAAAATATACTTATGTTTAATTACGTATGATTTTAATCTAGGTTTATGAATCGAAGAACTTTTATTTGAATGTTTACTTATATTTTGTTTCCAATGTGAGTATAGCGATATTGCATTTAATACCTTCTTAGTACCTACTGAGAATCGTGAACCATTACGAAGATAAATCTCAGAACATTTTCATAATTTCTATCATTCGTGGTGGACGTTACCAAAAACGTGTAAAAAACAGCTGTGGCATGTACCCCATGACACCCTCGTGGTCACCGTTATTGTTCGCGGCGACCGCCGTAAAACTACCCATAAACCATCCGCCATGCCACTAGCGCCAATACATGTCCACACTTTTATTGAAACTTTTCATTTATTATTATTTGTGTAGGTACTTTAAACTCATTTACGCAATGTTTACTAATTTAACTAAGCTGCACGAAATGTGGGTGTTCTAGTTCGCTAGTGCACCTCTGCCTACCCCTTCGGGGATACAGTCGTGAGCTTATGTTTATGTTTAATTTACTAATTTAGGTGTGAAATTTCTGTTATAATTTTGGGAACTTTCATGTACCTATATTGTAAATTGATCACTTGAAAATAACATTTTTTTCAAATCCCAATTCCTTTAAACGAAATGGAATGACTCTACAATTTGTGTACAAATGCAGGTACAACAAATCAGTTTAAACGAACCCTAAAAAGCCTACCTAAACCAATATTAATAAAAAGTCCACGTGCACGACTGGACATAATATATGGGCTGAAATAAAATCTGTCAGTGGCCATTTATGGCCGAGAGGAGTCCTGTTATTAAAATGTAGCGAAGCGGGCGCAGGGCGGGCGGCGCGGTGCGGCGCGGTGCGGCGCGGCCCGCCGTGGCACGGCGAGGCGTCTTCGCGCCGGCTGCCACCGCGACACCATCTGATTTATGCCCGGACCAGCAGTATTTTATTCGGCGGGCGCCTCAACAAAACTATAAGTTTCCGTTCGGCAGGACCAGGGGAGTAGCCCAGTAAATATTGTCTCCTCTCGCTACATCAATACGACCAGATATCTGTATTTATTACGCCTCTTTCGGAGATAATTTAGTAATGGATCTGAATTTCTTTTTGTATACAAATTGTCCTAAACTTATTGTCGTAAAATCAATTGAACGTATTGTATTATTTATATTGTAAGTGTTAAAGCTTACGTTGCACTTGAAGGCAGGTGATGTCGAAAGGGGAAAACGAAGCCAATTTGTCCTACAGTGTATTGTGCTAAAGCCGTTAGAGGCATTCGTCTAAAAAGAATATCTACACATTTTGAAATAAATGGAAAATATATCGGTAAAAATTATGTTTACTTCAAACTTATTTCATTCAAAACATTTAGTAACAGTACCTTTATAGAAATATCAATAATTGCAATTACAAATGCTTTATCGTTCGTTTCTCTATAAGTAGTTGTAAGTCGGATTTTTTTCGATTACAAATAATTAGACCACCTGTTGGTAAATTATATTAGTCAATCTATTCATAAACAACCACATTTCCTTGTACAAAATGAGTTAAAAATAAATCACGATTCCTGAACCCCTAACTATTCGTAGACACCCATAAAAAAACAAACGTGCTGAATTGTAGAATATTTTTATATTTTTTTACGGCTTTAGTACTTATATTGTTATTGACATTCTATAGACCCTGGGCAGATAGCACAATGAGTGTTTTGTCTCATATCCCATGATCTCCCTGCACAGGGTCGCGATATCACTCACTAATGAGTTGTCAACATCATCGGGACAAGCAGTCCCGCCCAGCCCGGGAATAATGGCCCCTAACAACAATTTTCACGCGAAACTGTTGATTGACAGAATCATCTGTGTTTTCCTAATTTATCTAATTTAATCATTCTAAATTTTTACTCAATTGTGAATCTGAAATGCAATGTGGAGTCAGTGGCAATATTTAATTTTTTATAAATTCGTAAAAGCGATGTTTTTTTTTTCTTTATTCATTTAGAAGCTTTTAGTCTTCATAGACCATGCCAGCCTACTTTAATACTGCCCGTGACTATTAAGATCCTCATTTTAGGGAGGCTATTTTACTAGCTTCTAAGTTATCCATGTCATGATAGAAACCAGCAAGAAATTAATATAAATCACAACACTCGTGCTACTGGTAATGGTGTTTGATAGAATAACGATACTACAGGCTATTGTAACATAGAGTTTTAAGATTAGTTTCATATAGGTACTTCTTGTTATTGTAATCCATACAGGAGTGTCTAATCTACATATCTAGGCATACAACTATCATATTCAGTGCCTAATGTCTATCATCTGCAAAACTCAAGTATTTAACACATTGGAAATAAACCTGCCTGAGCAGGAAAATTTCTGACAACCGTAAATGTATTCGAACTTGATGCGCGTCTATGAAATTTGTATGAAACATTAACCAAACGTCATCAGTGCGCAGCGAACTCGAATACATTTACATTTACATTAGTTTTTCGTGCTCGGGCTACAGGTCTGTTTTCTATCATCTATTTTATTATTAAAATTGACGCATAATCAAGCAGTAGTGAAGTGGAAATTGTTTCATCGACATCGATCTACGGTCGTTACCCTGTCAATGAATAAAGGTAAGTCCAATTACGTGATTGGATTAGATACAACGGTCGCGCCGGCTCAACGCCTGCTTGTAACTGCTGCTTTATACTATACGAGTATTACGTAACGATCAATTACCTACCTAACTACTTAATGGTTATGTCACTTTAATTGCATTTTATAGCTCCACGTCTCTGGAGGTTTTCTTTCCGTGCAGTTATTATCTTTGTATAAAAATATCGGTATATAAATTACAAAGTCCCGAATGATTGAGAATTGTTTATTGTTAATTTTGTTCACGGGTCCTTCCGGGAATATATAGCCCGTCATATTTCTGGAATAAATAAATCTTTGTCACTTTCCCGCCTGTAGAGTAGTCTAATAAATACTGATTTCTTAAGTTTACGCGAATGCTATTCATTGAAATAAAATTACTTTTACGGATTTTATCACAATTTGGTTTTAATTTTTATTCCCGACGTTTCGAAGGCTTTGCAGTCTGTGTTTGTCAGTCTGTGTTATTAGTCTAATAAATAATAAAAATATCGACTACCGTCTTGAAGTCTCGGGTTCGATACCCGGGTCAGGCAAAGTGATATCGGATTTCTCCATATCAGCCCGGAGTCTGGAATTTGTGCCCGAAATGGCGACAGGCTCGCCCCCATCACATCTGGGACGGAACTAAGCTCGGCGAAATGTGGGTTTACTAGCTGGCCAGTGCGAAAAAATCCAGTTGCCTCCTTGGTCTAGTCGCACCACATGGGCTGTGGAACGGTGGGTCCTAGGTTCGGTTCCCAGGCCGGGCAATGCAATTTTTCTAATATGATTTGTTCGGGACTGGAATCTGAATCCCCCATAGGAAGTTGAAATAAGGCAGGCAGCTGATCGTAAAAACTAAGCCAAATCATTTCTACAACATACTTGAAAAAGTGTGTTGAGCCGACTTCAAATTAAGCTGGGATAAGAGCATGTAGAAAGAGGGAATGAATAAAAATATCGAGCCTTACTTATAAAAACGGTTTAGTTGAGCAAATGGATAAGAATAGTCTGTCACATTGTTCCTTGTGTCACATTGTTTGTAAAGAAAAGGGATAGACTCTTCTTTATCATTTGCTCAGTCAAACTGTTTTTAAGTAAGGCCCAATGTGTCTAACAGTCTAACTATTATGAAAAGATGTATAGGGCATAGGCTAACAAATACACTTTCACGTTTCTTCGTGTATTTTAAGCCGCGTCTACTGCACTAAAACATTACAGATTACACCTACACAAAACATTTTTTTTCTACATTTTTAGTCTGATTTTGATAACTGAGCAGGAAACAATGAAAAACCTTGTTTTGTGTAGGTAGGTGTTTTTATTGTTTTGTTTTAAAAAAACAAGTGCAATATACAAGTTTGTTTATTATTCAAACATTATTTACGATTTCCAAAGTTTTCTTAGAATTGATGAGCTCCTTAGTAACTACGGTCAATGTCCGTCGAGGCACACTTACCTAGAAAATTAATGTTTTGCAATTCCAAGTAAAATTTGTTGCAATATTTTAATGCAAACCTCAGCACATGGCACTTTGTGATATTGTTAGGTAAATGGTGAAAAATAAACAACAAAATATTATTTATGTCAATCCAAATTAACATTGCGTATATAAATAAATATTAGTTATTATCACAGACATGTAGTTACTATTCATAAAAGCCATTGACAGCCTCCGTGTGGGCTGTGAGGCGAGAGGTCGCGGATTCGATCCCCGCACCGAGACAAATGGTTGTGTGGCCCAACAGATATTTGTTTCGGGTCTGGCTGTTAAACCGAAAATCTCTCGTAGTTAGTATTTAATATTTTTGTTTGTTCATATAGCCATTTACTAAATAAACTATAAATGCTATTCTACAGTTTTATCTTAATAGAACAGTTTCGATTAACGAAATATAACTGTAGCTACGGATTTTTTAATCTATATAACTAGTGTAATTTATTGACATAGGCCAAGGTCGCAGGCAATTTCAGACTTGGAAAAAAGGATTTTTCCCAGTCTTTGCAAAATATCTGCGAGCATATCTTATGAGGGCACGTAATTCAATTGAACAACCTTTTTCCTTACATGTCTGATCCCGAATGAAATAGTGATACGCGTATGGTTGTCCGCCTTTAACCCTGTGTAGTTTAGAAATCAATAACACCGATATGATACCTACAAGTAAGCTATTAATGCCTACACAATATTTATTTTAGTACCTTTAGTACGAGTTTTCCTCGATTCTCGAAATCGACGATAGTTTTCAGTTTCTCCATACATTTTTTAGTTCGTTGTAGTGTCCGCAAAGTGGCGCTGCTAGTCAAATGTATGGAGAGAATGCAAACTATCGTCGATTTTGGGAATTGAGAACTATCAAAATAAACTCTTACTAGGGCCCTAGGGTTACAGTACTCATTAGGGCATTAATCAGAAGGGCATTATACTTTGTATTAATCTTTTATCTTATTAAAGTAAAAATATCTCTTTTACACAACAGTTAATACGAAAGCCATCATTTTACTTTTTATAGGGAATATATGTTCTTAATACATTACTTTTAACAAGATAATTCGTAGGTATGTATATGGCAAAAATTGGCTGCGGCCCAAACATGTTTCACTCTTACTGGCGAAATGCAAAAATTTAGGTACTATTAAAAATTCGTAGCCTAAGGATAGTTTAATCGATGTTCATAATAATACTGAATACCGATTAATGGAAAATTATAAACGTCATACCGTAATATACTTAGTGAAAATTTTAAGTGGTTTTATATACGTAATTTTATTATTTGAGTAGAATTTCTATAACTACAAATCTTTGATGTTGTATAAATGTAACATCCTTGTACAAAATACTCAGTACAAAATAACTTGTTTTTGAAGATTCTCTTTCAACTTTACATTCTAACTCCCACGTCATAGTGTAGAAATTAGTAAAATACATAGCACAGTGCGTTGTACAATTAATCAATTTTCATTGACAGTGATTCCCTCACATCCACAATTCTGTGATGGCGAAGGTCATTAGAGGTTGATTGTGATGGGTATTGTGCAGCGGTATTTAACCAATGAACCTTGCCGTGCTGTTAGCTCTGGTTGTGTCCCTCTCCGCCCTCCGGCCTCTCTGACCGCAGGTTGATTAAACACTTGTTCTCTTGTTTCAAACTCATTCATCACGCCAACACTTTGATTTGCGTAATCGTTTTGCCTTACTGGCTTTTTTTAAGATTACTCTTACGATATGTCAGTAGTGAAAGGTAAAAGCTGTTACACTAGTTTTCATTTGCCTTAAAATATAATAAAATATTACATTAAGCTATTTATACTATCTATCAATTTCTGTCGTTATTTCGAAAAAATATTTCAATATATTTTAACTACAGTGATAGTGGGCTCCTTGGTCTAGTGGCAGCATATATGGGCTGTCGAAGGAGGTCCTGGGTTCGATTCCCAGGTCAGATAAAGTGAATATTCTTATTTAATTTGCCCGGGACGTCAGGCAGGCAGCCGGTCGTAAAAACTAAGCCAAATCCTTTCTGCAACAAGCTTGAAAATGGCACATGTTTTTCGAAGCAAAACACTAAAAACAAATTTTAGAACCATGTTTTGTGTAGGTATTTTGTGTAATATTTTAATGCAGGAGACGCGCCTTAACTCGACCTTTCCTTAACCACTGTCGCCGGCATGAGATATCTAGTAATTTCTAATTGATAGTGTAAAGATCAGTACGGTAATTTTTGACACTCGATTCCATTTCATTTACGGCCGGTTTCAATAAACAATCTCAGTTCGAATGTGCAGATAGATAACAAAAATTAGCCAATAAGAACACAGTTTGAACATGACTCGGTCAAATGATTTGATTGGTTCATAATCGCGATCTATTTGCACTCTAAACTGAGATCGTTTATTGAAACCGGCCGTTAGTGACTTAAAATTCCACCGACATCGAGGTAAAAAGTGCACTAATTAGCACGAATCGAGTGTCAAAAGCAATGACTAAAGAAAAAATAAGAGATACCCGGCATAACTACGAGAAATACGTGTTTACTATGAAATCGATTCCGCCATTTTAGTTTATCGATCTATTTACATGTAAGTTGTCACCGTGTTATCACAATTAAATAACGTATAAATACTTATTGATTGTATTGTAAATCATCATCATCATCATCAGCCATAGGACGTCCACTGCTGAACATAGGCCTCCCCCAAAGATTTCCAGATCGACCTGTAAATATGATGTTTTATTTACAATAATACTAATTTCGGAATATGAAGATGCATAACTGTTATATTAATGGGATCTCTTTCGTAAATTCACCATTTTTGTTTCGTTCCATCCATTAGGAATGCTTCACGTTTTCGTAGTTATGCCCTGTCCTCTATCTTCTTTTGTCTAAGGTCGAAAGTCAGGGCGCAGCTCAGCGTTAAAATTCTTTGGGGCAGCTCACTAATATTAAACCTAAAACTAATCATAAATACTTTGTATAAATATGTAATATTGACTATTTTCAATAGTGCGTCACGTACCTAAACTGATCGTAATGTATAAAGATTATAGAATGAGATTGTTATTAAAATTACTTATCTTTATGTGTATACTTATAAGTACGTCGCGTATGTTTGAAGGATTCCAATGGTGTCAATGTTGTGAAACGTTCACCTTGAGTTTGTGCAATGTGATCCACCGACATTGTTTTTGTGAATACGACACGCGGGGTGCCTGTGCGCGGTCGGCGCGATGTAACATCTAACAACTGAGGCTCAAGCACGAATCATTTTGACCATCGAATTCGAATCGAGCTCGAGGGTCGCTTATTGTCTTCTTCCACCTGCCCTTATCCCACTCCAGATCCGTGCAGTATCGACGTACCACAATTTCTTTCAAGTGTGTTGCAGAAAAGATGTTTACTTAGTTTTGCTTAGAACCGCAATTATTAGGTAGGTATAGAAAAATCTATTACCTACGATTATGAAAATATTTTTTCTTTTACTTGAATATAAATAAGAGTGTAAGAAAGAGCATTTTCTATGCTTATGTCTTAATTTTTACATTTTCTAAGATCAAATTATAAGAAATATAAATCTCGTAAATTGCCAAAGTACATTTAAGGTTCATCTAACATTTGTAAAACTATACAAGTGAAGACGCGGTAAAAAGCCATAAAAATAACAGTATGGATTAAGAGCACGTCGAGCACATCCGACATCAATTCGGATTTGTAAATAATCGAAACAAAGCTACGTTGTTACTTACGCAATCGGTTAAGTAGAGGCCACGCACGGCGGCACGGCGGCACGGCCGGAAGACGCCACTCGCGACGCACAAACAGTCACGTTAAACAAATTAATTCATGTTAGGTATAACATTTGTTTTGCCACCGATTTCTTTGACACAAAAAGAAGAGTTTTTAGTGGTAGAGCCACGCTGTAGACAGTTACGTCTATAGCACGTATGGGTCGGCTCGACCGGCTTGATACCACTGTCTCTCAGAAAACTGACGTAAAGTGGCAGCTTACTGTCGCGTTTCGTTCGGTGATGATGATGAATAATTATTAAGTATTGGTTATTATTTGTCTTGGATTTTTTTGGAAGCGTTTGAGCCGTTGTACCAACATTATGTAGTAGACTGCCTCGGTGGCGTAGTGGTTGCAGTATGACTACCGTCCTAAGGTCTCGGGTTCATTCCTCAGGTCGGTCAGTGATAATGTGGTTTTCTTTTCATTATCAGCCCAGAGTCTTCTAGGTCGCTATTTAATCTCTCTACCCAGGCATAATAAAGGGATTCGTGAGTCAATTTTTATCAATTTTATAAATTTAAAACTCTTTAAAAACGTTGAGTATTAATATTACCAGTGGGCTGTGACTCCATTATGATTTTCTACAAACCGTTTTGTGCTTTGCCGTCGGCGCTGATTATTTCTACAAATAGTTGTAAAAACAAAATGTGTTTTCATCATACATTCGAGTTTTTATGTATGTGCAGGATGCAAATCTTTGTTTTATCAATATTTAAATAAGGCAATGCGCAGAAATCTCTGGCTAAAATTAAAATCTATGAAAATCTTTCTTTGTACCTGTCTTTATCCCACCTTAATGTGGGGCCGGCGGCTTAGTCCCGGGCAAATTAAATTAGAAAATTCGCTTTGCCCGACCCGGAATTTGAACCCAGGAGGCCTCTCGGTCCACAGACCATATATGCTGCCACTAGACCAAGATATAGATAATATCATTTTAATGGCGCCAAATGGCAGGTTATAGACAAAATAATATTATTATAGTATATCCACAAAAATACCAAAGTAGTCAACCAAGAAGTTTATCGTTATGAAGCCACGGTTCCAGGTAACGCCAACATCAACAGGATGTCGCCAGTAATTCAATATCCTCGTAATATGAATGCCTTGCAACAATGTATCATGTACTAAGTTACTAGTTAGTTACATTTTATAACATGTTTTAGGTACTTGATAATATACAGGGAGTTTCATAATGTTGGTATCAATAATAACTACACTCAAAGAGGGAGGGCTAACAGACTAGCGGTAAAGTTTAAAATTTCGTAAGGCTCATAGTTTTTCAATAATGGAAACTTGAATTTGTGACGAAATATTTTTTCTGGATCATTGAGTCAGCTGTAGTACATTTGCGAACCACCTATGGGGTAATTAATTATTTTTAGCATACACAAAGTCATTCCTATTGTAGTCGCATTCCGATTTTAAAATACCCATGTTTAATAATTGATTAAAATAATTAAATTCATTTTTATTTTTTAACTTTACTGTTACGCTTTTCGTTCTCCCTGTTATTGGTACCAACTTTATGAAACACCCGGTATAACATCCTTTAATCATTTAACAATAAATGTTTTCAAGAAAGGTAAGCTTCCAACAGGTCAATTTGGAAATCTTTAGGGGAGGCTTATATCCAGCAGTGGATGTGGTGTGGCAGATGACGCTGATGATAAAGCTTTCAGTTAGATCTTCATTTACTGATATACACACATTCTATCTCACCTGTCTCTAATAAATTCTCACATTTATTCACATTAATTATATCACATTTTGATTTAAGTAGGTACAATTAATTTTTTTCTCGAAGAGCTTTTTAAATAGCTAATAGTGTGCTTATGATTTATTTGCAAAGAAATGTTTAAAGAATCTAGAGTTTGCTCTCTTAGGAAAATAATAGGCAAGCATTCGTTGTATAGGAGGCAGGTGCGCGATAACAGCATGACTGTGACGGTTCGTTTGTCGACAATTGCGTTTGTGGCGGTTCCCGGCGATTCCCTGCGGCGTCGCGGCGCAGCGCGAGACGTAGCGCCTGTTTACCACGATGCCATTGTGTGGAGTTAGAACTATCATTATAGCAATACGTAAAGGAAAATCAGTAATTACAAGTTGTTTTTCGTGTTTTAAAATCCTGTAAAAATAGAACAATATTATTAGCAATAATTGATACATATATGTAGTTCATTATATAAGCTAAATTAATTTTACGCCAGATACAGCAGCCTTTGTATCTTAAACCTTAGCTATGCTTTAAATATCATGTATCTATAGATAATATTTATATATCATGTGTTGTCTGGATTACAATAGAGGCGATAATCCTGAGTTTGTTTCCGCATTTCTTCTCAGGGATAGCACGAAATGCCGACGCCATTTTTATTTTTTAAATAATTGACATGTTAAAGTCATTGACATATATTTATACTACTATAAGTCAATGGTTAAAGTGATATGAAATGTCCTATGTGCAGAATATATTATTTGAATTTAAATTAAAGTAATATTTTTTAACTAATTTGCATAGTTACAACCAGTACTATCATACTAAAAGCTTTCTAGAATTTCGTTTAGATGTTTTACTAAAATAATGAACTTACTCTATCTACATCATATCAACTGATCACCTGATATTTTCTCGATAAAAAGTGTTTCATAATGCTAAACTTGCTTCCACATTATTTAGCATGACAAAAAGTAGTGTCTTTGATGCGGCTCCCGCGACGCGTTAAAAAAGAGTCGAAGAGCGCGGGGTGCCGCCATCGCCACCGCCACCACGGCTCGAGGGCGGCATAATTCACTTAAATCACGCTTAAATCACGCATGTATTCAAAAGAGCTTCGCGGCTTCACCGTGGCGCCTCGCATACCTAATACCTTCTTAACCTGACACTTTAAAATTTAAACTCAGGTATACACCAACGTTTTTAAATTACGCTAAAGAATATAACAAGATACAGAGGTTTGCGTTGCTACTAAACTGATATCAATCTATAATTGAAATCATACATCATGAATGGTACAAATCTTATAAGAAGGGACCAAGCATGATCCAAAAATCCGGCAAATAAAATTTCAATTACACGGGAAAGAAATGACATATTCGGTTTGCACAAATCCTTAAAACGTCATCCAGATATCCATTACATGTCTATTAAATCTTACGACATATATTTGTGGGGCACAGTCAGCAGTGTTCCCCTCGCAAACACGGCGCCGATTACGAGCCCGACCGACCGGAGTAAACGAATATAAAACACATGCGGGAAGGAATTCAAAATGTACTCGTCAAGATTTTGCATAGGTAAACAGTACAATCACCCCAGCCGCAAAATTGAAGAACGTAACCCGTTCAATACTTTTCATATTCGACCTTTCGCGCTCATTGTTGTGTCGGTATAGCGTGAACACTAAACGAAAAGCCAAATCATTCTAAAACTCTCTATAACTATCATCGTCACTTCACCATCATGGAAGTAAAAACGTTGTTATTCAAAACTACTAAATTTATTCCCATGAAATTTCCAATAATGACAACTACTCTAAATATAGTGCAGTGGTATACCACTTTCAAGATACGACATATAAGAAAGTAGAGGTACAAATAATTCTTTTAAAAGAAACGAAAATTCTGTAGTAGTTAACATTAGAATTACATATCGAGTTATAGGATTTCTAAATCCGACCTTGACTTGTAAGGATTAAATGGCTATTAACCTACTTACATAAACAACTTTTTATACCATAATATAGCACATCAGTACTTACAGGCACAATTTTATCGCTGGACAACGTGTGTTAATGGGTAATGACATAAATCTGCGGAGGAAACAATTTTAGGAGTCTAGACCTCGGGAAGCTTTGGGCAAAAATGCCATCACAATTTTAGAATCAGAATTTCAAGGAGACATGCAATTCGTAAATTTAATTATCCGTCAAATGATCATGCAGATCGAAGTCCAGAAGAATCAAATTCTAAACGCCTCTGTAAACAAAACATCAACACATAAACAACCTATCACTAATTTCCACGTGGAGCGAGACACTTTATCAGAAAGGTGGATAAACTCTTATCTATATTACAGTTAGTGAAGGCCTTAACTATCATGAACTTAGATATTGACAAGGAATCAGCCAAGTTCAAAGTGAAAGTTTCACAGTTGGTAAATTATTTACATACAACGGGTCACTTCCATGAACCTATTGATAAGATTAACAAGTGCACGAGGAGCAGTTGTTAGTTATATAGGTATATAAGTACTAAGTAGATTGATATTATTATAAACATCCACTAATACACAGTGGTTTAGTGTAGGTAAAAATCCTTTTAAGTAACTCATGGATTTTATTTCATAGAAGTAAAAAAGTAAATACATAGTCCAAATAAATAAATACACCCAACAGTCACACACATAGATCTGACCTGACACTTGATAGACCTGTATCGTGGGTATTAGAATCTACGAGCGACTTTCGGTCTTACAACATCCAGACCAGAAACAAATATTTATCGTTCACACAAACATTTGCCTTGGTGCGGGAATTGAACCGGTGGTCTCTCGGTTTACAGTTGGCTACTCGCCCGCTGGGCCACGAAGGCATGTATGAATGAATATTTTCGTTTTTTTATAACGTTATATAACAATAATAATAGCCCTAAATATAAAACTGTCCTACTGTTACGTACGGGACTCTTTTACAAATGAGAGAGGTGAAGGCTTAATGCACGTTGGCCTAATGCGGACTGGTAGAGAATATAGCAAACAAAACAACCAGCTATCAAGACACTGACATGCATTTGTTATTTAATTAAAAATACATTAAAAAAATCAGACCATGGTCGGACTCTACATGACAAGACATTGAGCACTTTCAGCGTCGCACACGCATACCTAATCATCTAACATCGGTCAGTGTTTAACATGTAATATGTTAACTTTCAATAGAGACATTTCAGTGTGAGCTGTTAACACTCTTTTGTAATAACATCAACGTACTACAAGTCCTGCTGGCTTAAAGTTTAGAAACGTAAGCGTGATAATGTCAACAATACCACGTGGAATCGAACCGACGAAAACCTGACCTACAAAGCTAATTTGAAGGACATCGAGAAAAGGAGAGTGACCTGACGTAGCAGCATCTAAAGTGATGAGTCGCGCGTGTCCGGCGCGGTGGCTGCCGGCGGCTGGTGGCACCGCCAGCCAGCTCAAGTAACGACCTATCGATTGGCAATAGTGCCTAGTTAGCGATCTGAGCGCGCCGCCCGCGCCCCGCACTCCGCGCCCAGCACCGTCCCGCCCTGCCCTGCCTGCGCCCCTTCACATCTCCACTGACGGAGCCAACTTAAAACAATGACATCGATTTAGATTTTTCTTTATTAAGACTGATTATAATGAATTATTAATTAATACTTAAGTTTGCAATTCCTCCAAGATATCAAATTTAAAAATAATTACAGGCCATGTAGATTTTTAATTAATGTTAAGAGTATCATACTACTTACCTACTCTTTTTATTAGATTGAGTTTTATTAGATTTAATGGCCAAAATTATGTCATTGTAGTACGAGTTTACCATCAGAATTGAAACTCTACAAATGTAAATTTTACATTCGATACAAACATCAGCTATTTAAAAAAACTACGTATGAAAACTGTGTTTACGAGAGCAAATTGCTACCTTGCCTTTTAAAGTACCTAGTATGTAGTTTGGATTGAGGCGGAGCGCTTTGACCCTGCACCGTCGGCGCCACCGCGTGCGTCGTCAGCCCTCGTCAGCTCTCGTCAGCGCCGCGCCGCGCAGCGTCTACCCGCTCAGCTGTTATTTACAACAACCGTGACACGTGACCTGTTGTTTTTCCTGACAAACTAAATTCTATATAGGAGTACATGGATTTCATTACTAGTCTTATTTCCGGGTTTCGTCTTTAGGGTTTACAATAAGATCAAATCATAAGAAGTTGAAATCATAAACTTTGGCATAATTCAAATATGAAACTTTCTTTCCACCTGCTCTTATCTCACTCCAGATTCCAGTGTAGGGTCAATGGCGCAACACACCTTTTGTTCGTGGTGCAAATAGGATTCGCTTTAGTTTGTACGACTGGCCGCCTGCCTGAAATGAATCCAGTCTGGGAGAATCGTATAGAAAACTTAATTAGAGTGCCCTGATATTCAAACCCAAAACCTATCGGTCCAAATTAGCACTATACGATGGAGGTAACAATTAAAAAAAGTTCAATATCCAATATAATTTTATATATGTAGGACTATAATTTTAGGTACGTAGGTACTACTAAGGGCTAATTTATCTATACCTAGAAAGCTTTTATCTGGCGATTATTTTGACGTTTATTGTATGAAACAATTGTCAAAGTACTAAAGTTATGCCTTTTAAAAAGGTTATTTGGGTACTGCAAAATCGGCCATTAGTGGCCCTGGATAGAAAAATGTATACGACCCAATAAGCGAGAGAGAGTATCGACCGCGGTGCGGTGCGGTGTGGCGCGTCGAGCCGGGCGAGTGGCGACCCTGCCGAGCTGGCACACTGCTGGCTCAGCCCCGAGTAAGCACTCCGCTCCGGCCCGCTTCTACATCATCAGCCTTTCTGCGTACACTTCCCCACAAACACGATGCACTAACTTGCAAGTGTAACACAATTTTATTTTCTGAATGGAAATTATAAAAGTACGAGTATTTGTTAACGTCTTCATAAGTGGCTTCACTACGTATTTACTGCAGTAGGTATTCACATTGCACAGCATTGTTACTGTAACTTATTTTTTACTCCTTTCCATTCATTTACGTACGACTGGATGATTTTTTTCAAACAAATAACTTATAAAGATGCTGCAGGACTAATTCGGCTTAGTTTTTATGTTTCCCCCTGGAGGATCCATAGCCGGGTAAGTCTTATTAGGAAAACTGCATTCCGGGACCTGGTATTCGAGCTCCAGAACTCTCGGTCCATAGCCCACAAACGCGTTTTCACTAAACACGGAACTATACTGCCTAATACTAATGGGTGGTAATTGATTCAGTCAGTGACTTTCTATGGTGGCTTTAGTCGCAATTTTAGTAATGATATCTTAGATGTTAAAATGGAAAGTATAGAATGGATGACGTCACTGCAAGCAGCCCGACCTTGCTACTAGAAAAATGTGCCGCGTCGTCCACAGAGGCGCCTGCTGGCTCATCACAACGGTGCGCCGTCGCCGCCTCCCGCCCGGCCATCGCACCCCACGGCCCACGTTCATGTTCTCATCAATACGATGTGCGACGCACGAAGTTTCCATCACTATCGTTTACTACAAACACCAAATCCATGTGTACAAATATACATGGTGTATCTTAAAGTTGGTATCAATAATAAAGACACTTCAAGAGAGGATGGCTAGCAATGTAGCGGTAAAATTCAAATTTCGCAAGGCGCATACTTCTTGAATAATGGAAACTTGAATTCGTGACGAAAAATATATTCTGGCCCATTGGGTCAGCTGCAGTATATACACAAATATTCCTATGCTAATTGTGACAATTTACTAATCTTCAATTTTAAAAATCCCCTCCATCATTGATTAAAAAAATTCAGGTCATTTTTTATCTTTACCATTGCGCTTTAAATCGTTCTCCCTGTATGTGGAAATGTTATTGGTACCAACTTTATGAAACACCCGGTTTATACAGAAGGTAATGATTCTCCACCATACGAAATTGAGCACTTTGTTAATTTCATATTTTGACCCAAGTAAAACTTTTGGAATGTGTATAAATTAAATCATCTCAATGATCGAACGATATAGCGGTGGGATCTACTTAGTAACTCTTATTACAATTTTAATACATGACTGTATTTAAAACCATTATCTGTGCTTACTCTCATAACATGGAAAATAATTTCAACTGTCTTGAAGTTAGTCACGTAATGTTTCAGAAACATCAACAAGATTTGTCGCAAATATGCTGATTTAGACGGAAGAGTACCTGATACATACATATTTGCAGTTTGTACCATCGTTTACTTGATGAAAAATCCTCTAGATATAGTATAAAGCAAATAAATACCTAGACCTAACAGACTCACTAAGAGTCCTGACACTACAATAAGATAAAAGACTCGTGTCGTGGTTATTTGGAACTCTGAGAGACTTTGGGCCTTACAATACCCGAACCGAAACAGATATTTGTGTATAATTTGCCTCGGAGGGGAAGTTGAATCCGGGGCCTCTAAATTCACGACGGGTAACTAGCCCGTTGTGCTAGGCTAACCGACTGTCAGTACCTGCCAAGTGGCCAGTGGTTCGTCGAAAACGTCGAAACTCTATATTTTCACTGCACGTTATCACTTGCGCTGGCGCCTCTTTGGTCTAGGTCTAGATGCAGCAGATATCTTTGATGAGTTTTGCTTGGTGCGTTGGCTGGCTTTGTTCACTCGATTCGCCGAGTGAAGGTCATCTGAGGAGCATCGCACTGGAAGGAAATACCGCCATAATCCCAGCAGGACTTTTTTGAGTGGTAGAGCCACGCTGTAGACAGTAACGTCTACAGCACGAATGGGCCGGCTCGACCGGTTGGATACCACTGTCTCACAGGAAACCGACGTAAAGTGGTAGCTTGCTGTCGCGTTTCGTTCGGTGAGTGAGATTTCCGGTGGCCCGTTCCCCCCCCCCTCTTTCCCAATCCCTATTCCCTCCCCTTCCATGTCCTCTTTTTAGGTTGACAACGCACCCATGATTCTTATTGTGTCTTGGGTGTCTATGGGCGGTGGAGATCACTTACCATCAGGTGACCCATCTGTTCGTTTGCCAGTCTATGCTATAAAAAAAAAAAAAAAAAAAAAAAAAAGACTTTGAGATCATCCACATCTGGGTCTCATGGTCATTGTGAAAACATAATTGCTCTATTTATCTTGACATTGGTTAAATTATCGCATATGCGTGGAAGCCATTAATTTTAAAAGAAGAAAAAGATAGCAAGCGATAGATCACAAATAAAACACACTTAACATAGTAAAGTCACAGGTGTATGCTCCATTTGGGTTGGTCTCGAACCCCCGACACTCGTTTCGGCAGTCCGTACCATTTCCAACTGAGCTATCGCTGCTTTAAAATTATGTATATTTTATTATTTTTTTATTATATATGCATGAATCATTACAGGTATTTGCGATTTTGCTAGCTACATACTTTCTTGGGGTCAACTTAATGTTATTTTTAGTTATTGTTGTGAAAGCACAAAGACAAAAGTATAACAAACTACTAATACGAGCTTTTGTGAAGGATCAGACGCAAATAGAGCAAATATTCATGTACTCATGGAAGGAAAGAGACTATAATCATGGAACATGAATATTATGTAGATTTACATACGTTTGAACAGAAATGCAGCCCAATAGCGTTGTAGAAATAATTGTCCCATATATTATTATGATGTACGCCTACAAAATGGGCCATTATGCTGCCGGGGCCGCAGTAACAATGGCCATAATTCTCCTCGACTTCATTAACAGGCCTCCATTTGCATGACAACCTCGACCTATGTACATCTACAAAGTAATAAGCGTCCGAGGGTATGGAGGTGGCTGTACTCGTGTGTCGTACCACTACAAACGCATTTACAACGTGGAGATACCGGCCACGAAACTTTTTTGTGGGACTTTAGACCTTATTCGTGGGAAGCTTGAAGTTTGCAGAACTTCGTGGACAGAATACAGTTAGAGGCAGACAGTGGTAGGCGGCGCGTAGTATCGCTGAGTCGGGGCGTGGCGGCGAAGGACACGCCTCCCGCGTCCCACCGCGCCGGTTTTCTATAATCTGTGCTCCGTAGCTACGGACTACAGTTCATATCTACGGTCTACGGTCACGTTGAATTTTAAATTATTAGTATGTTAATTAAATAGCTGTGACTTTCAATTTTTAAATTGAAAATAGTAGAGAACACTTGTGAGATATTTTCCATTAATGAATTTTCTTTTTAAATAATTTATAAAAATATAAGTTTGGAACTACCACTATTCTGTTTGTTTATTATCAGTTTGTGTATATTATTATTACTAAACAAAATCATTTATGTTGGTTAAATTCTGTATTCATGTTTACTTTCACATGTATTTTTTTAAATAACTGTTTTACTACGTGAAATAAGTCAAAACAGAATTAACATAATGATAATAATAGATAATAATAATAATCGTCGCCTCCTTGGTCTAGTGGGAGCGTGTATGAGCTGTGGATCGGAAATCAGCCTATAATTCTATTAGTAATTAATAGATTATAAAACATAATAAAGAAATTCTATAGTAGTAACATAACATAAGCTCACGCCTGTATCCCCGAAGGGGTAGGCAGAGGCGCACTAGCGAACTAGTACACCCACATTTCGCCAAGCTTAGTTCCGTCCCAGATGTGATAGGGGGCGAGCCTGTCGCCATATCGGGTACAAATTCCAGACTCCGGGCTGATATGGAAAAATCCAATATCACTGTGCCCGACCCGGGGATCGATCCGAGACCTCAGGACGGTAGTCGTACCGAAATATAACCACGCCACCGAGGCAGTCATAGTATTCATAGTTCTTTAAACATCCCCATACTTTGGGGTGGTAACTAAAGTAGAGGGTTTTTGGCTAAACAACTTTAGTGCAATATATTCATCATCATCATCAGCCATAGGACGTCCACTACTGAACAAACAGGAAAGGTCGATAAAAAAAAAAAAAAAAATCCTGATAAATGTCGCAGGAAGTCGCTGGATACAGGCCGCTTCCAACAGCTCGATCTGGAAATCTTGAAGGGGGGGCCTATGTTCAGCAGTGCAACATGTTCATAGTGGGTTTATTCAATGAATAGTTTCCTAACAATTATAAATTAATTAAAATAAATTAGGTGTTTAGAATAACGGCTTTCTATTATTATCTTTTTCTTTCTTTCTACATGCCCTTGTCCCACTTTGATATGGCGTCGGCACAACATACTTTTTCAAGCTTGTTGCAGAAAAGATTTGGCTTCATTACTGCCTGCATAACGTTAATCCTACTCTAAGAGATCCAGTCCTGGAGAAAGCTGCGTGAGCTTATGTTGGGCAGTATGCAAGATACAGTGGATGGGGTCACAAACATTACAATATATATATTTTTTTTTTTTGTTGCGTCCGGATTATGTCTAAAACTAGATTTTTTTTTCCTGACGACTACCTCCGTGCCGTGGTGGTATTTCGGTACGACTACGGTTCTGAGGTCTCGGGTTCGATCCCTTGGTCGGGCAAAGTGATATTGGATTTTTCCATATCAGCCCGGAGTCTGGAATGTGTGCCCGATATGGCGATAGGCTCGCCCCCTATCACATCTGGGACGGAACTAAGCTCGGCGAAATGTGGGTGTCCTAGTTCACTAGTGCGCCTCTGCCTTCGGGGATACAGACGTGAGCTTATGTTATGTTATGTTATGTTAGATTTTTTTTCGAATGGACGTGAGCTGTTAACAAAATTGCTTTTACAGTTTCACCAGAATTTATAGCTGGCGCTAATGGCGCTCTAGCCAGAAATATATTCATTTGACTGCGATTGAACACAGAGGTGCCTTTTCGAAGGCTCAGAACTATCGCTGGGGACTATAATTAAATTAAAGATCGTCTCTGCGTACTAGTATGTCCAGGATCTGCTGTGGGAGATCTTCGGACTCTCGGGCGTCCGATGTCGGGGTCTGGTGTTAATATTACAATTATTGGTATTGAGAAGGGAAAAGGCTGCTGCGTGATGGGATCATTGGGGTCTGCCAAAACGTGCTTGGGACGATGACGGATGGTAATCTAAAACTAGATGAAGAAAATAACACAAAAAAGCCTACCTAATTGTCGTATCAGCTTTGTAAATATATCTAGGCAAATTGTAATTATTACTGCAAAAATTGAGTTATAATAGATTATACCTCTATTTACCTACATGATTATTGCACATTGCACTAATCTGGGTTATCTCGTAGACACTCTGAACTGCCAGGGAGCTGTTTAGAGTGCTCTAATACGAAAGTCCTAAAAATTGCTGCACATTGCACAATATTGGATATAATCATTATCGTATCATAAATCTTTATTCATATTGTAATCAAAGAATTTTAACACCAATATTTTTATGGACACCTAAGTGTTTAAAGTCCGAGAAACCGAACATCAAAATTTTATTGAAATCCATCGAGTAACTTTTTGCTTGCACAAATTCCAGAATCTGGACTGAAAAATCCTATATCACTTTGCCCGACCCAGAATCGAACCCGACACCTCAAGGCGATAGTCGTGCCGCGCTCGCAATACTGCCACGCCATCGAAGCATTTCATGATACTAAACCCGCTTTGAATATAAAGATTAAATAACGTAGAATTTTAGCTACTTACTAGCCAATTGAGTCACATTGGGCGAGTTAACCAAATTACTATATAAAATGAATGGTAATTATACAACTGTAAAGTAGTTGCGTAGTAAAGGCCCACTGTGGACAGTTATCTGTTACAGAATAACGGCCGATTTCAATAAACAATCTCAGTTCGAATGTGCAGATAGATTACAAAAATTATCCAAAACAAATAGATACAAAATCGCTTTTAAAAAATATATTGAGGAAATAACATTTATAATTTCAAACTAAAAAAACGGGTCGGATATGTCGTCGATCAGATATCTATCGATCGTCGATCACATCTGCGTTGAAATTAAGTTGAGATTTAAATAAAAATACGAAAAATAATTACTAAATAACCTGGCAGTATGACTTTTGATCTTAGGTCTTAGGTCCTTGTGGAGCAAATAAACAAGAAAAATGAGTAATCTGACATCATGCATTGTGATTGGTGTTTACCGTCACGTGACGCACAGATAAAAAAATAAGTATTTCAATTACTAAAATAAAATTATCCTAGGAGTATTTTTAATATATTCCTATTGCATACGTTATTTAGGTGATAAATCTATGTTCCTATAGAAATTCATTGATATTGGTTACTATTGTCAAGTACCCAATTGGGAATGGGTAGCAATACTTATCAATCACCATAACAAAATAATAAAATAAAATCATAAAAAAAATTTACGGTATTTCCCCGACGTGTAGTGTGGAAGAATTTTTACTGGACTATCCCATAATATGGGTATCGGTGGTTGGCGTCGTTGGATAGGTCTTGCAAATGTATTGCGAGTTTATTAATACAACTTTCGACTGATCCGACTGACTGATCGAATGATCCGTTTGCGAAAAAAGTGATTTTTATTTTTGTTAGAGTCAAGTGCCCCCCCCCCCCACACTTAAAACATGGGTCTCGGTCATAGTAGTTATATATACAACGAACTTAAAAGGAAAAGTAACACAGCTGCCCCCTGACTTAACACTGGATTCGAATTTGACTTTCATTCAATTTCATTAATGACTTACAATTTCAACAAAAACGAGCTAAAAATGCGCTAATGTTGCATTGGATTCGAGAACTAGTCATATGGTAATTTTTAACGTGACGTTAGTACACTTTTTAACTCTAATTCGGTGGCATTTTAAGTCACTAAATGAAATCGAATCGAATTCGAATTCGCATCGAGCGTCAAGAATCAGCCCCCTGGCTTTACATAACATAACATAACATAAGCTCACGCCTGTATCCCAGAAGGGGTAGGCAGAGGCGCACTAGCGAACTAGAACACTCACATTTCGCCGAGCTTAGTTCCGTCCCAGATGTGATAGGGGGCGAGCCTATCGCCATATCGGGCACAAATTCCAGAGTCCGAGCTGATATGGAAAAATCCAATATCGCTTTGCCCGACCCGGGGACCGAACCCAAGGCCTCAGAACCGTAGTCGCACCGAAATACCACCACACCACCGAGGCACACTGGCTTTACAAGTTAATAATTAAGGGCGATGCAGCGCTATTACTAATCTAGAGTTCATCGTATGTCGATTTTTCCTACAGCTTAGAAAGAGAGTAAGATAGGAGTCTTTAAATCAAGATTTGAGATAAATAGAGATTTATCGCGGAAATGCACCTATGGAAATGGTCCTAATAGACAACCAAAGTGAGTAAACTGTATTAAAAACTGCGCTTAGATCAAATTATTTATGAAAAACAGGTGGTAAATATCGGTTTATGGACCACATACCTATACTTAAAATTAATCTAATAAATGTCCATACCTACTTCGGAACTTTTTACTGGAAAAGTTGGTATGGAAGTCCACGATGTTATTATTTACCTCTAATTAGAAATATTAGTAATTACACGTGTAATATTAAATATCAAAGTACTTAATAGCAATAAACTGCAACATTGTTGGTTTCCTGTTTATGTATAAAGTTCGTATCGGATAGTAGACCGATTGTATAAATCAAATTACTGATTAACATACATAACATAACATAAGCTCACGCCTGTATCCCCGAAGGGGTAGGCAGAGGCGCACTAGCGAACTAGTACACCCACATTTCGGCGAGCTTTGTTCCGTCCCAGATGTGATTTAAGTCTGTTCTTGGCTTTTCCGGCATAGAAAGTAAGCAGTTAAGAGATTTTCCTCTACATAGATAGGTACAAACAAGCAAACATCCGAAAACAAACTTACTTCTTAATAGCTGATACCTACTAACATCCCAATTTAAACAATGAGTTTTTACGTCAAGATTTTTCTTCTGTGAGACAGAATACCTACCATGATTTTGTTGTAAAATTAATGCTAAAACACGTGTTATTATATTTTACCTACTTACCAATTGCTTTTCGCCGGCCTCATTATTTGCGGCTATTGAGCAATCACGGCAGCATTTTGTTGTTCAATATTAAACTAATTGCAAAATCAGCATGTCATTGGACTCCTTTTATTCGTGTTAAACATATATTTCACATGATTTATATGTTATGTTAGAATTTTCAATTTATTTATTTGATGTCTTACATACTTTGATATCATAAAATATCCCAATAAAATTTAGTAACCTACTGCTCATGGCAATAATTGAAATCTGTGCATAGGTATAGTTTTTGATTTATTTATTAAGTACTCACATTCACGACCTACTCATTCTTAGTTATTTTTTATGGAAAAAAACATAAATTAACGAAAATTTCCAGTATCTAGGATATAGAAAAAATACAAATTGATCGGTGAATAAACAATTTGATCGGTGACTCCATTTGAACTTACAAATTGGAATGAAGTTTTAAAATCTGAATAGGTAGTTAGATGTCTGCTAACACGTATATTTATAGAAGGTAAGATAATTAAGACAAAAATATATTTTGTGAAATGTTTTATTAGGAAAACACCAATCCTCCTATGAATAATATTCGTAGTTTAGGGATCTATTTACAATTATTCGGTTAGTTAGTGTGTTTCATTTTAACTTATCCATAAATTTTACTTTAATAATACATTTATATGTAATTTAACGAAGCTATGCATATCTTACGACACAACCATACATTTAACACGGTGTTCGAGCCGTTCCAAATGGAATCCATGGCTATATTGTTCCACCATAATATAAAACTATAAAACTGGAACTGATGATAATTAAATTTCAAACTTAACAAAAGCACGAAAACGGCGCGGCGCGGCGCGGAACTGTCGGTCGGGCGCACCGCGGAGGTCGTGCTGGCGCACCTGATCCTCAGTACCGTTGCCAGGCGCAGGCGGAGGAGGCGGCGGCGGAGGCGCCGGCTCGCGGCGCCGCGCCCTGCCGTCACAGCTCCGAAAAAAACTCCGGCGAAGAGTGCGGCGTGGGCGGCGCGTGCTGAGGCACCGCGTGCTCGCGCCCCACCAGCGCCAGCCGCTGTTTCAACAGGTCGCGCTCGTGCGTCACGCGCGCCACCTGCATCTGAAGCATTTGCAGCTCGTCCTGCAGCGACCGATTCGTCAACTCCAGCTCCTGTCTTTGCTGTAATCTCTTACTGCGACAGTTTTGTGCGTATCCTCGGTTTTTTAAGGTGCGCCTTTTTTGTTTCAATCGAGTCACATCTTCGCGTGGAAAGCCATGCAAGCGTTTGTTGAGTTCTCGTACACTCAAAGTCATAAGTAAATCGTCGCTGATGAGATCATCTCCGCATGAAGATGGTTGGTAAGACTGATGCTGCGCCGTCCGGGGTGACATTGCCGAACAAGAACTCGCCGGTCGCAGTGCCACCTGCTGTACGTGGTGGTCTTGCTCTCTCCAATCCCGACGATCCCATTCTTCAAAACTACCGCACGGGACCGTACGCATATCCAAGGGTTCTCTCATATGAGGCAGCCACAAAACATCATCCACTAACGCGGCACGACACGGACTACGACCGAGCGGAGCCGGCGGTGTCTCCGGCGGTGTACTAGGGTCGACGGCGATGGCGACATGAGGCTGAGGGTAAGGGCCCGCATCTGGCCACGGACGACAGGCGCGAGCGCACGCCGGTGGTGTCTCCACTAGCTCGTGCCATCCCGGACGTAATGGTTCCCGTTTTACGACATTATGGTCTTCGAGGTGATCAAGTTCAAAGTTCTGAACATATTCGTCGGCGAGCTGATCTTCATCATTCTCGCGGTGCGGGTGCGGGTGCGGCTGCGGCTGCGGCTGCGGCGGTAGGGTTTGCATGGCGCTTGCCTGGGAGCAGTCGACGAGCGCGTGCTCCACCATCGGGCCGTGCGGGACGCACGCAGGCTTGACTCGAACTGCCGCCGATGCCGCCGCGACGCAGGGCGGCGCAAAACTCCGCCCTCTAACCCAATGACGTCGCATGTTGCGCGCATGCACTCGCAGCCTTAATATTCGTGAACATAAGTTCACTAGCGTCTAGATAATATAAACGAGTAATATCAAATATGATCTTAACTCAATACACACATAACACAAACTATGAAAATAGTAGATACGTAAAAAAGTGCTACGCAGATACAAATATTATGTACCTATATGTATTCATCCAGAAGCAAGTACATAAAATAATTACATAATATTATACAGTTTTCGTACCTATTATGTACACATAGAAAGAAAAAACAATATCTAAAAATATAAACTAAGCCATACCTTTACCTAAACAGAGGGAATAAAACGAATGAAAATGAAACGAGACCTCTATCGAACATTATTCAAACAAGTTCGTTAGGTACCTTTCTCTATTTTAACATAACATAACATAACATAACATAAGCTCAAGCCTGTATCCCCGAAGGGGTAGGCAGAGGCGCACTAGCCAACTAGTACACCCACATTTCGCCGAGCTTAGTTCCGTCCCAGATGTGATAGGGGGCGAGCCTATCGCCATATCGGGCACAAATTCCAGACTCCGGGCTGATATGGAAAAATCCAATATCACTTTGCCCGTCCCGGGGATCAAACCCGAGACCTCAGGACAGTAGTCGTACCGAAATACAACCACGCCACCGAGGCAGTCTCTATTTTAATTTCCCAAAATATGATTTATACCATTGGGTATCTTCATTGTACGAGTTATTGCTTATTATAATACAACAGTAAATTATGGCAGCAAGGAGGCTAACTGTAGAACAAAGTGATTTCACGCGTCGCCAACCTCAAGGGGTTGAACAATTCAGCGTAATCCCGATTACATTTAATTACCGAGTTGCGAGCGGATTTCGCCACACCAAACATCTAACCCTTTATTATACTTACATTGTCTAAACAAGACTCCTACGTACATATTATCCTTAATAATTATGTATGATTAAATAATGAAAATAACACAGCTATGTCAGTATCGAAAAAGTTCATCGTTTCAGCGGCCTGAGCAGGAAAATTTCTGACAACCGTAAAAGTATGTATTTCAGCTCGATGCGCGTCTATGAAATTTGTATGAAATATTAACCAAACGTCATCAGTGCGCAGCGAACTCGAATACATTTACATTTACATTCGTTTTTCGTGCTCGGGCTACAGGTTAAACAAAAAATTTACCTTATTTACCGACAGCCTCCGTGGCGCAGCGGGCGAGTAGCCGGCTGTGAAGCGAGAGGCCGCGGGTTTGATCCCCGCACCGAGACAAATGTTTGTATAGCCTACAAATATTTGTTTCGGGTCTGGGTGTTGTGAGACCGAAAGTCTCTCGTAGTTCCTGATACCCACGACACAAGACTCGATCTTAGTGTGGGGTCAGGACTATGTATGTGACTGTTGGGTGTTATTTATTTATTTATTATTTATTTGACTCTACATCCATTATAGAGTGGGCGATATTACGCCAACTTTTAATGGCGATTAGCGGGTACACACCGACCGAACGAAGGCGAAAGAACATTCGCGAAGGGCCATCGACGCTGGGGACTAAACGTTCCCACATGTTCGCGAATCTTCGCTGTTGCGTCCACTTACACACTTTCTGAACTCATAATAACGTGTAGGTAAGACACTCATAAACTCAGAAAAGTTTAATCTAGATCGAAAAATAATAATATAAAATATAATAGTTTCGAGTCTAATTATATTCTTAATTATTATATTATTAATTCTAATGTTCACTTTGCTTTTGGATTTTACTAGTGCAAGTGGCCCTTATCAATATGGATACACCATTGTACAATGTTGTTGACTGATACCTCATACTTAGCAGAATCAATTAATATCAGCACCGACTACGCTTCATCAGTATAAAGTTTTTAGCTTTATGTGGTCTATAATATAGAGTCGATACAATAGGCCCTATAAAACCAAAAGCTAAGAACGATTTGCAGAACTTAGATAAACCTCAATTTATGTTAAATCTTGATTAAACATACGAAGGTTAATCATTGATTAGTAAAAATGCAACTATTAACATTTAAATCATGAATTAAAAATAATTTATAATTTAAATCTAATATATAAAATTCTCGTGTCACGGTGTTCGAACTTGAACTCCTCCGAAACGGCTCGACCGATTTTGATGAAATTTTTTGTGCCTATCCGGTATCTATGAGAATCGGCCAACATCTATTTTTCATCCCCCTAAATGTTAGGGGTAGTCCACCCCTAAATTTTTATTTTATTTTTTAAACAACATTTTTAATTTCTTTTTTTTTATGATACAACATACAAAAATACATACAATCCTCAATTTTCACCCTTCTACGATCAACCCTTATTTTTTAATAGCCATTTTAGTAATTTAATCATTTCGGGGTGACAGACGGGTGACAGAAGGGGTGACGGACGGGGTGACGGACGTGGTGACAGACGGGGTGACCGACTGGGTGACAGACGAGGTGACACACGAGGTGACAGGCGGGGTGACAGACGGGGTGACAGACGGGGTGACAGATGGTGTGACTGACGGTGTGAGAGACGGATTGACTGACGGCCGAAGTAGATCATCCCATTACCTCTTTTAGAATGATTGTGCTATAGGTGCCTACGACTCACTCTTTCAACCCTCTCTCTCATACGCAGACGAAGTTGCGCGGGTCAGCTAGTGTTAATATGAAATTATTATTAGATATACGTACGTACATATATGAGCCGACACTTTACTGCAAGAAATTTGAAAAATATTACCCTCTTTCGGGAGCTTTCGGGTAATAAATCTGCAACAAAGACCTCAATTTGAACTCGGGCAGTCAGTCAGTCAAGGGCAGGTGGAAAGAAAGACTACGGTTACCTTAACGAAGAATATGTTTTCCGTCAAAATCGGCCCAAAGACGAGAGTTTCTATTCGATGCATACATACATAATAATCACAAGTTTAATATAAACCGACTTCAAACTTTATCCAATTTATATTATGGGACTGCCTCGGTGGCGTGATGGTATTTCGGTTCGACTACGGTTCTGAGGTCTCGGGTTCGATCCCCGGGTCGGGCAAAGCGATATTGGATTTTTCCATATCAGCCCGGAGT
The DNA here is from genome assembly GCA_036417725.1 of Clanis bilineata. Classification (NCBI taxonomy): domain Eukaryota; kingdom Metazoa; phylum Arthropoda; class Insecta; order Lepidoptera; family Sphingidae; genus Clanis; species Clanis bilineata. The sequence goes on from CM071140.1 coordinate 10,603,302, forward strand.
CTGGAAATTGTGCCCGATATGGCGATAGGCTCGCCCCCTATCACATCTGGGACGGAACTAAGCTCGGCGAAATGTGGGTGTTCTAGTTCGCTAGTGCGCCTCTGCCTACCCTTTCAGGGATACAGGCGTGAGCTTATGTTATGTTATGTTATATTATGGGACCTTACTTGGAACTATGTATGTATCTCTATCATAAAAATAATCTTGAAAATCATGAATAATAATCACAAGTTTAAAAACTAACTTCAATTTTTTTAGCTTTATATAACAAACTATATCGAACACAATATTTTGAAAATCAGTCATAATAAAATACAGAACTGTCTTCTTCTGAATTCGGTCGAAAATTCCAACGAGCTGAGAATTTTGAATATTAAAATACAAATGCATGTCTGGCCACGCACAGTAAAGGGTTCCGTCGTATGTAACCTATTTTCTGAAACACTACTCAACACATTTTATTCAAATAAATTTCGTTTAAAAATACTTTTTAAGCTCTACTACCTTGATCAGTAACTATTATATAATATGTTCCTTGACACAGATACCAGTTCATAGAACACACCTTCCCTTCGCTTCATGTATGAATTGCCAATTTTCGAGTAAATTGGCTTTGTGACATACAAGCGGACAGATTGACATTATGAAATGAAACCCTTAAAATAACAAAGGTCTTTTTTTATCAATTTTTGTACGGATCCTTAAAATTTGTTTTGTAGGTTACATGCCTGTGAGATAGGTTTATACATGTGTGCGTGATGAGGTAGGGTTGTGGTGAGTGTCGAGAGTGCGGAGCGGGTGCGGTGGCCCGTGGGCTGACGCAGCCGCTGCTGTTTGTTCACTACGGTCAACATTGTTAGCGCCGAGCTTGGAGTCGGTATTCGGTACCGCTTGCTAGGTATAGTGAACGCCAGAACCTCTCCCATTTCCCACCGCGAATGTTATTACATGATTAACCCGCCGCTAACACGTATCTGACTTCTGTTTACACAAGTCTCGTTAATTGCCCACTTTGTTACTGTGTAGATAAATTTTAATTCGTTCAATCAATTCATGCGTTAAACGATAATTATGCTTTATTTCTCGGTTCTGATTTAATATTTGGATTATATAAAAACTAAATTAGAACTTCTCAGTTGAAGTGCTACTATCGTCAGTAACCGACTTGTTACCTTGTATCAAAACTATCTATCTTAGGTACAATTTCGCCATATCATGCAAAGATTACATAAAATTAATGTTAGAATATGAGCATTAAATTAATATTAGGTAGTTGTTATGATATATATTATGTTATATATTGTTATTATTGATTATACTAAATAATTAAGATCACTTCATAATTCTGAATCGTGGCTCTCCAGGTTATACATAATTATGTAGCTATTATAAACGAGAATATAAATTGTCTCTGGTAGCTATCGAAGTGATCGAACAGACTCACCTGTGCCTTGTCTTTTGTCATTGTTCAGTAAACAATAAAGGGGGCACGATATCATTTAGTGATGTGAACGGGTGAGAGGTTGTCACCCAGAGGCAGGGCACGTAGTCGACCGGTATCGCGACTTGTTCATCAATTGATTCGGCGCCCTCGCCACTCGCGACTCTCGCGGTCGCCACACTCACGGATACGTCAATCCTCATTTAGGATTCATCATTTAGGAAATATGTAGTTTAAATATTTGTAAAATTTAATAAAAATTTAGATGTAGATTAATACGTAGTAGCTATTAGGTACTAGGCATTCTGTGCTTAGATTGTAAATACTTCACATACAGATATTATCCCAGCCCCTATATATAGAATGATCTACTGAATAACTGTTGTGCGTAGACCTCCCTACTATGAAGAGAGAGATTAGGTCTTACTTTGTCATGCTGGCAGTGGTGTAATGTTAATTGACATGAACTTGATTGATGACCCACAAACCTTAATAGGTAAACCTAAAATATGTCTAATTTGGTTATCAGATGAGTGAAGGTCGATGTGCCACGGTCTCCCCTACCATAAGGAAAATAGATTTTCTACAAAGTAGAGTGGACTTGACTAGTCACCGTGTTTAGAATGTGTCGAGCTGACCTTCATTCTGATCAGATAAAGGTTCAACAGCCCTTGCAGACCGCAGTCCGCACATGTGTCTCGTGTCAAAGGTGATCGCTAACAACAAAGCTTTGCTAGCTGTACTATGTTTATGTAAAGCCGCGTCTCCTGTACAGTACTATCTTTACCATAAAGGCACACGGGACCCGTGCCCAGGGCCCCCAGCCTCACGGGGCTCAATTCACAATCTAAGGGGCCCCCGAATTGTTGGTCGCCCAGAAGTCCACGCATGCCTTAAGACAGCTCTGCTCCTGCACATGGCACATTTCATTAATCAAAATACAAAAAAAACATACACAAAACAATGTTTTTCATTGTCCCTGCTAACGGAACAATGGACCATTTCTTTCTATCTGCCCTTATCCCACCTTAATGTGGGGTCGACGCAACACACTTTTCAAGCATGTTGCAGTAAGTATTCGGCTTAGTTTTACAACCAGCTGCCTGCCTGACGTCAACGTGATTCAGTCCTGAGACAATTAAATTGGAAATTTATCTTTTCCTCACCTGGGAATCGAACTCAGAACCTCTCGGTCCACAGCCCATATATGCTGCCACTAGACCAAGACGCGGCCATGAAACAATGGACCATAGACATTTAATCTTAATGTTAAGCCGAGTCTCCTGCACTAAAACACTACACAAAACATGCATTTTTATCTATGGTCGTATATTATGTTTTTAGTGTTTTGTTTCGAAAATCTAGTGCAGCAGACGCAGCATTGATTTAATGTTTTGTGTACCGTTTTAAAGTCGGAGGCACGGCTTTATGTTAACTTTTCTACAAAATAAATTGATGCTATATTCTGATGAGGGTAGGTATAGATTTACATCTGTAGGGGGTAGGCTTACCGCAGCGGGCAATGGCCGTGGACCGAGATATCCTAGGTTGGAATCCTAGGTTGCGCAACATAGTTTTTACCCTACTGCCTCAGAACGAGTGTAATGTTTTGTTTTTTTTATCGTGGTTGGAATTGGTTGACGGCAGGCAGTCAGACAGTCGTAAAAACAAAGCTGAATCTACATGCTCGCAAGTGTGTTGCAACGACGCTATTAGAGTGGGATAAGGATTTTCACTTGGAAAATTGTATAACGGCTTCTGCCACACCTGGGTCGCAAGCCTGTTGGGCACCAAATCGGGGAGAAGGCATGTCCCGCCACAAGGTCAAGCGCCTGCCAAGGAAATTAGACGGAAAACCGGTTGCTGTTGAGGCCACGACTCAGCCGAAGTCGGTTAGCCCACCGTAGCCCACGATGGGATTAGGGTACCTAGGGCGAAAAATGGGGTAAGCGAACCGCGAAAGATAATCTTTGGAGTCAATGATAAAAAGTGTGTTGCGCCGGCCGTCGACCCCACATTGAGGTGAGATAAGGACAGGTAGAAAGGTAGACCGAGGCTTAGCTGTTCTGGCATAGCCAATGTCCATGGGTGGCGGTAACCACTTACCATTAGTTGGGCAGGCCGTTCGTCTGCTTTCACAAGAAAAAAGAACTTAGACCGGTATCCGCAAGGGTTAGGCAAAGGCATAACTAGTATACTCATAGCTTGATGAGCTTTTCCCATCCTTCGATGATAGGGGGCGAGCCTATCCTCAAACCAGTCAATTCACTAGATAACATAAGCTCACGCCTGTATCCCCGAAGGGGTAGGCAGAGACGCACTAGCGAACTAGCACACCCACATTTCGCCGAACTTAGTTCCGTCCCAGATGTGATAGGGGGCGAGCCTATCGCCATATCGGGTACAAATTCCAGACACCGGGCTGATTTGGAAAAATCCAATATCACTTTACCTGACCCGGGGATCGAACCCGAGACCTCGGGACGGTAGTCGTACCGAAATACAACCACAACACCGGCGTTTAAATTCTTTGCACAACACCGATATATTTTTCACTAGCTATTTTACAGTTAAAAGTAAAACATTTGTTGCGATTGTCGTTCACAACAACTTTGCAGATAGTAGATACCATACTACTTGGACTCAGTGAATAATACGTCGCATAACACATCATATTTTTAATAGAAACGTCTACAATAAAAAATCTCATAGAAAAAGCAATACTTACAATGAAAATAAAAAATATTAAATATTACATAATAATCATAATTTTGTGACATAATAATCATGCTGTGTATACAATTTAAATTCGAAAATTGGTTTCAGTTACAATAAGCTACCGGACAAATTATTTATACAAAATTCATCTATAAGCTGTAAAAAAAACATAATAAATGCATTATTTTAGAAAGCTAACCACGGTGTTATTAAACAAAGGTCGTATTCCAGAGAAAAAAGTAATGAGTAATCCGAGTTACCTTTATAGTGAACAAGTACTGTGTGTAGAATGTTGTTAGCTGAGAACACACGCATAGAACTTTTATTAGTTTGATTGAACATAAAATATCATAAAATAGGATTAAAAAAACATACATACATAAGCTCACGCCTGTATCCCCCAAGGGGTAGGCAGAGGCTTACTAGCGAACTAGAACACCCACATTTCGCCGAGCTTAGTTCCGTCCCAGCTGTGATACGGGGCGAGCCTATCGCCATATCGGGCACAAATTCCAGACTCCGGGCTGATATGGAAAAATCCACTATCACTTTGCCCGACCCGGGGCTCGAACCCGAGGCCTCAGAACCGTAGTCGTACCGAAATACCACCACGCCACCGAGGCAGTATACAAAATAGGATTACTATATTAATAAATGCCTGGTAGCTTATTAGCCTCAGCTTACGAACAATCGTAAATGCATGAAAATAAATTTCTAAACATTTGATTATATTTGTACACATAAATGTATATCGACCCCAAAATAATCGCATTTTGTGTGACATGGTAATTTTATCACAATTTATTGTGCCTAAAAATGGCTTCAGTCTTTATAATGATAAAAATTGTAAAAAATATCGCAACACGACGTTTCGTAATTGAATAAATCTATAAATAAATTATATAAATATTCTAGACAATAATATTCATAAAATATTATATAACCCGCACATACTTTTATATAATATGAAATCGTATTACATCGCAATGCGTAAAATGTTTGTACTGTAATCCATATTCTTATATCCTTAAAGCTAGTTTTTAACCATTTGTTTTATTTAGTACTATTATTTACTCGAAAATAATTATCGTTGTTGAATACAATATCAGTACTGAATCATAAAGGCGCGTCTCCTGCAGCAAACATTACACAAAACATCTACACAAAATTTGGTTCCGCTACACATTTTTGTCTATGGTCATTATCGCATGAGCAGAATACAGCTAAAACATTGTTTTCTGTAGGTGTTATTGTGTTTTGTTTCAAGAAAAACGCGTGCAGGAGGCACGGCTTTATATACACAATAGTACATTTAAAACTTATACAATATACCATTACTTGCAATAGAAAATATGTGTATTTATGGCAACAATTTATTTCAACATTTTTCACTGGCCCACTGTAATAATACTGCCAATGCGTCGCCCGGTATCCATTTCAACCAGCGCCACCCAACTAGGTTATTTATTATTATTAAAGCATCTACAATTAGTGAGTAATAATAATAATCATAGGCACCCTTGGAAAAATCATTAGTATTTTAAGTAGTGAAAGAGTAATTAGTTAAATTCTACTACTTACTACTATAAACATTTCAAATAAATATAATTGACACCAAATATTCAAAATGTATAAAATCTTATTTAAATATTTCATAATTTCTGTGGAGTGAAATGCAATAGCGCATAATCGTGGTAGTACATCATGATAGCGAGCGGCTGGCCCAAGATTAGCGAACTCCATACTATAATGTTGCCCCAGCGTGGACCAAGTTTCAACTCGGCCATGCGCGAGATCACTGACAACGGTGGTTGAGCCATCATGCCCAGAAACGCCCAGATTCTAAACATTTGCAATGGGACGCTCACCTGAAATAATTAAACACGCTGTTACTATAACCCACCATTACATCAACTTCAAGTTGATTACAGAACTAGCGACCCGCACCGGCTTCGCACGGATGCTATTTATACATATAAACCTTCATCTTGAATCACTTTATATATTAAAAAAAAGTCCCTACGTATGGTTATCTAAGCAGACAGACAGCAGGAAGCGACTTTGTTTTATACTATGTAGTGATGCTTAGAGCCTCATATTATGCAAAAATGCCGATTTTAATTTAACGCCATCTATCGAAATATGTATGCATTACTAAAGTATTAAACAAAAATTATAATAGATGGCAGTTATTAGATATAGGAACCAACACGTGCAAATTATGTACACAACACTACCAAAGTGTACTAAAACTAAAAAACCGCAAGAAGAAATTAGACAGAAATATCCAGAATTTCACCAAATTTTATTTAATGTTTCAGTTTTGATATCCATAGACTAGTGTAAACTGTAGACACAAGATTGTACCCAAATATAATATACGTGACAGGGCCACTGTTACTTTCATACGTCTTTTATGATTTAAAAAAAATCATTGTCTCTTTTCACCTGCCCTTATCCCACTATTTGTGGTTGGCACAACACACTATCACAATGTTGCAGAAAGGCTTTGACTTAGTTTTTACGACCAGCTGTCCTAATGTCAACCCTCTCTTTTTTCCACTTAAAAAATTAAGTTGTTTTAAAAATAATTAAACTCACGAGATATTCATGGAAGAAGGCAGATATTAAGAAAACAACAGTACTAGCAGCCACTTTGCTGTAGCCCCTCTGAGTGATCGGTATGTAGACGTGTCTGACCGCCCACATGTGAACGGGCATGTTCCAAGTACTCCAGAACACCGATATATTGTTTGCATTCCACCAATCATTGTAAAAATTACGATCCGCAAACTGTAGCAGTTCGCCCATGAGGTTCAAAAACGAGTGGAAGCTTAGATAAAAGAAGCACAGCCATATGAGATGGTTTGGCACCTGAAATAGACACATTGTATTGTTGTGAATGATGATATATTTCAGTGTCAAGTTACTGCGCGGTACAAAGCAGCAGAAACAAACTAAAATTTATTAAATGTACAGAGAAACCATTTAAGCTCGCTACTACAGCCACCTATTCATTATACTACGACATATATGTATGTCACCGTACTATTTAGCGACATTTCTTTCCAACTCAAGCTCGATTTGGCGATAGACTCGCCCCCTATCACATCTGGGACGAAATTGGGCTGAACAAAATATATAGCTATTTTAGGCCAAGGGTGAGTTGTTAGTTAAAATTAATGAAAATGACACAAATAAAATATTGTTCTGATCAACTGTTTTATTTCAGGTCATTAGTAACATAAGCTCACGCCTGTATCCACGAAGGGGTAGGCAGAGGCGCACTAGCCCACTAATACACCCACATTTCGCCGAGCTTAGTTCCGTCCCAGATGTGATAGGGGGCGAGCCTATCGCCATATCGGGCACAAATTTCAGACTCGGGATCGAACCCGATACCTCAGGACAGTAGTCTTATCGAAATACAACCATGCCACCGAGGCAGTCAATGTCAAAAATATTATCAATTGTTACGATTTCGTTTAATTGTTGTGATTTAGTACACGATATTGAAGGGTAGTATGTTAATTATATTTATTTTAACTACCCTCCAAGTAATTAATAATATTTGTAGAAGGTATTTCTTTATTAACTAAAGCAAAAGGTATAAAATAGCGGGAGCTATCATTATTGAGTTAGTCTCCCTTTGGAGCTGGAAGTGTACACAACTAGTTTGAGATATATAGTAAAGTTGTGTAGCGAATATAGTGCATATAAGAGGCACGTTTTAACTAAGTCTTTTACACAATGATAAATTATGATTTTGTCACTTACGGCTAATTTTAGTAGACGCTCCGTTATTCTGATAGGATCCATTGTGGAGAAAGTATCGATCGAATTGGTCACAGACGGGATCATCCATTGCTGGAACAGTGCTAACACTAGATTCAAGCCAAACACCACTTCAAGCAACCTCTTGACAAGGAACCTTTTCCTGATACTAAAAATGAAAAACAGTATTAAGAAAAAAGAATTCAAGAAAGTGCAAAAATATTATTTACAAATTAAAGTACAACTTAAGGCCCGTCTTCTGTGCTCATTATTCTCGAAACACTAGGTACACAAAAACATATACGCAAACCATGGTTTCGCTACACATTTTTGTCTATGGTCCATTGTTCCATGAGCAAGAAACAACGAAAAATCTTGTTTTCTGCAGGTTTTTTTGGGTTTGTTTCGAGAAAATATGTGCAGTAGACGCGCCTTTATAAAAACATATCATGCGAAACTAACCGTGCAGTGCGCGGGAAATTTAACTCATAACAAAGGGTAGGGGCCAACAGGAAATAAAACAAGTCCTTCAAATTCAAATTATCGGGATATTTGACGAGCCCAACCGCAGCGGCTGCTTCATTCTTCTCATCTTCAAAACTCTCTGAAGATATTAGACATTAATTCTTAACCTTCCTATATGTACTTAGTTACAAAGGATAAGTTTAATTGGCGTGCATTTGGAAAAAATGCTAAAATACTACTTAGGTATACATAATTTAAAAATAACTCGTAGCATGTCAATCTATGCTCCATTATAAAGCCGCGTCTACTGCACTAGAACATTACACAAAACACCTACACAATACTTGTAATAAAATTGTCTATGGTATGTAGCAGAAGACAATAAAAAAATCTCGTTTTGGGTTGGTGTTATTTGTGTTTTGTCTCGAAAAAATTGGTGCAGACGATGCGCCTTTATAAACCATGCTTGTGCTTTATTATACACACTCCACACACAAGACAAACATAAAGCAATTATATGTTTTAAAATACCCAGATGGTATATAAAAATCTTGTTTGAGTATGACTGAACTTCTACTAAACGGCTGGCCCATTGTGATGATTTTCCGTGTATTTAAGGGGGCCTCTGGATGGTGACAGGATCCGGGGGCTGACTTTTGACACTCGATTCAAATATGACTACGATTCGATTTCATTTATTGACTTAAAATTTCACCGAAATAGAGTTAAAAAGTGCACTAATGTGTCACGTTAAAAATTACCTAATGACAATTTCTCGAATCTAATGCAACATTAGCACACTTTTTACCTCGATTTCGGAGGAATTATAAGTCAATAAATGAAACCGAATCGAGTTAGGGGGCTATTTTTTTACATTTTTTGAAAAGCTATCGTTGGGATAGGACAACGTTTGACGGGACCGCTAGAGTTTAATAATTTACAACTTTGAATAAACAACAAACAAACAATAGTTTTCAACTGTGCAATTCCCATAATCCGAAACACCTTTTATCTTGCACAAAAAGATCAGTATTTTACAGTCAGAAAATAACTCTAAAAAGTGCAAATTAATACTTTAATTTAGGTACTGGTGCCAAAGTTTACTTTTAAAGGAAGTAAAGAAAGATACCTTTTTAGGGGATCGAACATTACATACAACTAATTTAACCTTACAGCTAACGATTTTTTATTAAACAATCCTCAAAATTCAAATTTTAATTAAAATAAGTCGCCAAGCCAGTATACAGTAGGTGTCATGGTTGATTCTTGATTTAATCATGATTTATGAATCATACGTCAGACCAGTCTGACTGTACCCAACTCAAGTGCAGTAATTGTCTTTGCCTTGACCTTGTCAACACATATGCAAGTCTCTTTTTATGGCAAACATTTTACTGCCGTGATCATTGAAAGATAGCAGATCTCAAAAGAATAATAATAATGCACAATTTTACGCCTAGGTATAGATAAGATTTATATTAGCCTAAAGTGGTTATTTTAAGGCTAAACAATTCCTTAATGCATTTATGTAACATTATATTGCAAACAATATAGGCTACTATGTTTCATCCTACACTTAAATTTTTATGTGATCCATAAATATTTGTCTTGGGTCTTGAAGTTCCGAGTACTAAACTTTCTCATATTAAATTTCTAATATTTAAAACACAGAACAACCTACTTACCTATCTTAGAATGTACATGGTATGTGTGGGGTCAGTGTATGTGATTTAGAATGTATTTATTATGATTTATTTTTAAAATGCAAAAACATAGAAGGCTTTGAAAACATTTGAAATAAAACCTCAGCCGGAAAAAAGCGAAGAGAAAAGCAGTCAAGAAATTTGCGGAAGAAATTACAAAGCTACGAGTTTGAATCACTTACGATCTTGTTCCGCGTTAACAAGTCGACCTGTAAAGTAACATACGTAAAATAGTAGCTAAGGTTCCATACAAAACTATTTCTTTTGCCTGCCGTTCTTAAAAACATAGCAATGTAATTTGAATGACTGTAACTCTACATAATTACAATTACTGCCTTCTTTTCCTACTTGCCCTTCTCCTACTCCACTGTGGAGTCGGCACATATAACACACATATATTGTAGAAAATATTTGGCTTTAATTTTAATAACCGGATTCCTGCCATTCGCGTCTGGAAGATATAATGACTGCCTTGATACAGTGGAAAATGACTTAATAAAAACCATCAAGTTACTCTTTTTTCTGCCTAGCGTTATCCCGGCCTTCTGCCAGGGTCCGCCTCCTTACTAAAACGCTTCCACTTCGCCCGGTCTTGAGCATACTCAATGGTGAGGCCACCAAGTAAAAACCACCAAGTTACTGTAGTTTTAAAAAAATTACCCTTCGCCCCTGAAGCATTGAACCAATTTCGTCCGGATATAATATTTACTATCAGTTCGTTATCGCATCGTAGTCTACTTAGTGAGATTGTAAACGCTTCAGTTACACTATCGGTCAAACATTCAGTGTGATAAGCGATAAACTTTCGTCATTTGTATTAGGCAACAGTGAACAGAAGTGTTGACTGGTGTATAAAATTATTATTAATAATTTATGATAAGTGCTTTTAACTTAAGTACTGATTTGATAAACTGTTGGTGAACAAATTATACTGAATTATATACTTTATATACTATGTCGCAAGGGTTTAGCCGAAGTCGATAGAGCATCCATACGCTTATAAAACCAATTATAGAGTAGGTTATATTTAAAGAAAGGATTCTTTAATACCAAGAAATTAATGTATAATTTTAAATTTTATACATTATGTTTAACCCGTTGCAGGCGGCACATATATGTATATGTTACATAAGCATATGGCTCACCGGAGGCCGAGCCGCCCGTGACTATCTACGGTTTTGTTATAATAAATAATAATTTCATAATCAGCCATTTTTAACCTCTGTACATACCCATCATTACGACCATGCAACATGGAGTGGTAGATAACCAATGTTTTGAATTTCTTTGGTAGGAAACTCAAGTTTATTTAAAAAATTAATGAAAATAGATTTGTTTTGTTTTTACTTCTAAAATTAAATACAATTATACAATATACTTACTCCATGTAGGTGCCGACAGGCTTTGCCTTCTCAAAGTATTTTTAGATAATTTTCGTTTCATGCCACATCTGCACCAAAAATTTGTTTGTGTGTAGCTCCATAGTTTTAGGAAAATCACCAAATATAACATACATACAGCAGTTATACCCACTGCAACATTTGATTTCACATTAATCACATAATATAATTAATAATGTAATTATTCACTGTGAGATACCAAAAAAGAAACGAAATTTTTTTTTTTGGTATTTCTATTTCATCAAAGTAATTGAATAAAAATATAATTACCAAAACTAAAATCATCTCCTTTAAATTGAAGCACAATGGCAGGCAGTGAAACGACAAACACTATATTAATTATTTGTAAAGATATGCCAATTTTCTCTGGAATCAAATCCTGAAAATATTACATAAAGTCAGATTTTAGTAACATATCACTCAAAAATAAAATATCTGATATTATTCTTCACATTAAGGGATACAGACAAGGATAAAACGAATATTTCATTGTAATTTCTACAAAACTATTTAAACAGGTAAAATTATAATCATGGCCAAATAAATTTCCTTATAACATTACTCATAAACACTATGGACTTTTAAATGAACAAACAAAATGAAGTTCATAACAATATTGTACACATTGTTCATAACATACCACTGCAATTCCTTTTTCTATGAGTAGAGCTGTAACAGCCGGTACTACAACAACTGAAATAATATTTGGAGTCAATATTGTTATTTCAATAGAACCATTTGTATTGTATCTGATATTGAGCTGGTCATAATAACAACAGAACCAACTATTGAAGTTAACAAAAATGCGTTATTGGAGACTATATATATTTTTTTAAATTTATTTAAGACACAATACAGGATACAATCAAATTACACAATCCATATATCCATATCCCAAAGGACACAGTGTACATAACCTTGTGGTTAGGTTGGAGCCATTTTATATGCACAATCGCCAATACCAGTTGGATGAGTAAAACTGGGAGTAAAATTTGGAAAAGCCCTTTGTCCAATAATGGACCAAGAGGCCAATAATGATGATTGAGTTACAGAAGTTTCAAAAATATTTTATATGTAATGGAATGATTGGCATAAATAGGAAAATCTGTACTCAACTTTATAAGTTTAATACTTTCGACAGTGATTCAATTGATTTGTAATAAAACACTTACACATTAGCAGGGCAATAGATGGATACTGATATGTATCTCCTTCATGATATCCAGTTAAAACTATGATCCATTCAATAGGGTTCACACGAAAGCCATATCTGAAGCAAATAGTATAATACTTAAATTGTCAGAGGTGGCCATATTATTATAATGCAATTTTCATTAACCAGTCAGTGGACAGAGACCAAGCCTTCTCTGAGGGATTAATTACTAACTTTTATATTTTTTTACAAGAATCGCAAACTTAATATTTCAAAGTATTATTAGAGATAGACAAATGAAAATTAAATTATGTAATTTTTTGATTGCTCAGTCAGTGATAGTTACACCATTATATTTTATCTTGGTATGTAAAGTCTCATTTAGCATCTGAGGAAGCATGATAAAACACTGTATTCTTCATGAAAGAAATATTCATAACAAGACATTACATTGCACAAGCTCACACCTGTATCCCCGAAGGGGTAGGCAGAGGCGCACTAGCCAACTAGTACATCCACATTTCTATTTAAAATAACTGGATTTTTGTAAACAGAAACAATTTTCCTCAAAAGGGGATGACATCAAGCAGGAGTCCACTCATAAAAACTAAGTTGAGACTTTCCAGCAACATGCTTAAAAGAATGTGTAGCACTGACTTCTAAGAGTAGTATACGGACAGATGGAAAGAAAGTAATGAAGTTATTTAAATATACATACTTCAAAAAGTTTTCAAGCCCCAGTCGTACACCACCAATTGTAAGCATCAGGAAACCCCAATTGACCAACCCGGTAAAATTGGTAAACTCTGAACTCCATGAGAAAAGTGAGTCCCTTGGTTTGTGTATTCTGAAAAAGGATGTAAGATAACAGAATAATATGCAGAATGATAATTCATGAATGCAACAGGATTATTGAGCTACCTACTAGAATAAATTGCAATCCCATGAGAAGTTGTCTAAAACCAAAATTTTACTGACATGCATTCTCCCTTTTATGGCATAAACTGCACGCTACTATTTTATGTTAATACCTACAAAAAATTGTAAACTAAAAAGCATATTGAGTATTTCATACAATTTGAAGGAATATAAGGGACAGACATAAAGATAATATTAAAAAACATACGGCTTATCTAGTTGTGACCTTCGTACTTTCTTTTCTTGTTCAGATATTTCCTCAGCCCGTGTTACGCTTTGTGCTCTTCTATATCGGAGCGCTTTATCCTCGTCTTCTGTAGTCATTTTTTGGACAATAAATAATAATCTCTTCAAAAATATTTCGCGACCGGCTGTCTGTGTAAATTATTACATGCTATTTAATTTAAACACGGAGCACTTCTACCATGCTATTTATTTTCTCAAAAGCTCAAAACCCATACATACCTCAAACCTTCCTTCAACCCTGTAATCAGTAATGAGTAAATTCAAAATTGTTTTGTAATGGTTTAATGGTGTAATTGTTAGTGAATAGTGTGTACGCAATGGGTGCTAAGTTCCAATACAAAACGTACTCTGTAGTGTGTACCAGAAGGTAAAATGATAGAAAACTTGTAATTTTGTAGTACCCACTATCCAGCAGTTAGTACTTCGTGGTTAGCACCAGTTACGACTTACGACTATTTCAAAATTAATTATAACAGTACTCATCAATCACGATGATTGTCATGAATCACGCCCCTGTCTACACCAGTCTACAGTCGACATGATCGACACTTGTATGCTAAATGGTAGTTTAACTTTTAAGGCAAATAAAATGGCAGTTTGTTTAGTGTGGAACGAATATTTTTTGTCGATAAAATAATTATCAATTAGGTGATTGCAACTGCCCATAGACACCAAAGACATAGAAATATTATTGTAACAAGAAAGCGAAATTCATAATCCTGAAAGTTAAGATATAAACCTAATACCAATGCAATAGGAACTATTTTCAACTACAGGTATTATATGAAAATGTTGAAACTTATCTTTCTGATCTTAAAGCAGGGCCCTCTGCCTCTCTCTAAGTATACCAAAACACTTTTTCTTGTAACTTAGTAAAAATTGGTATTCATAACAATATACTTCTATAAATTCAAATAGACTTTTGAATATACTTATAAAATATACTTTACATACATCGTTAAACAATTTAGTAGTAACCAAAATTGTGAACTCTGTTTAATTTTTTTAGAATTGTTTTCAAAATTATAATCAATGGTATAATTATTTCAACTAAAAATAAAGTAGAATGATTTATTTCTTATCAGCAATACCATTGATATAAGGCTGTCACTGGCTGACATGCTGTCGTTGCGGAAACGTTATTTTGATAATAAATTATTTTACACTTATAATTAATGAAATGAATAAAGTTAGTGCAATATGGTGAAATAAAATATTTCGCCTCGGTGAAGGTTTTTTTTACATAATTACGAAGTATTTTATTTTTATATTACTGCTTATTACGGTGTGCACAATTTTGTCTAGAAAAGTAGAAACAAATTGAATTACATACTTTCATTACATATTTACATTAATCCATATACTTTAGTTATAGTTACTTTCACATTTATTATTTATATAATAACAACATATCGTGAAATATCGGAATAAAACATTTTATCGATATCGATAATATACGCAACGAATTACGACCTCGTTACTAGATCGCCATTCCTGCTGCCAAATTATAATTACTTTGGCCCGAGGTACGTGGCTTATTGACAGATGCGGGTCTATAAGACAAACACTTGTATATTGATCCTTCGTTAACCTATTTAGTCTAAGGTTAACCGAGTTAACATACATTTGTAGAAAAGAGACACATTATTTTTTGCTAGTGTCCGCCGAAGCTTCGGCTTCGGTTTCGGCCACCTTTTAGTCAATTTAAACAGACAAATTTTTGGTCGCCTACTTGGTGCAGTGGCACCTATATGGGTTGTAGACCGTGGGTTCGTTTCCCAGTTCGGGCGGGGTGGAGAAAATATGGTGTTTTTCTAACAGCAACCGTAGCAACCGTTCGTAAAAACTAAGCCAAATACTTTCTGCAACATGCATAAAGAAGGTGTTTTGCCAACCGCAAATTAAGGTGATATAGAGACATGTAGAAAGAAAGTAAAATTGAACTGAGTTTCTTAGGGTTATTGAACCTTCGGCTTTGGCTTCGGCCGAAGGTTGTGGAAAAAGCCGATGATCGGCTTCGGCTCCGGCTTCGGCCAGAAATCGACCTTCGGTCGGACACTATTTTTTGCCTTAGACGTCTATGTTTTTGCCTTAGGTTTTTGCTGATTCTTGGCCTCTTGGGCTCTTAGCTCTTGGCCTCTTATAGCATTTGATCCATCAATTTCAACCCCTATTTCATCCCTTTGTGGGTTAAAAATATATCGCACTCCATTTCATTTCTGTCCTTACTCCTTAGGTCTAAAAGTATCCTCATATCAACTTTTTTTTAAATCCATCCAGCGGTTTCTGAATTCCCATATAAACATATTCCATCCCCTATTTCATCTCTTTAGGGTTTGATTTAAAAAAGTACCCCATTAGTGTCTTTAAGCTCAAAGGTATACTAACGGTAACTACCCCAAACCAAATTTCATTAAAATCCATTAATCAGTCCTAAAATCCCCATACAAACTTTCATAACTTATTTGATTAAAAAAAATAAAGTACCCTATTTATGTCCTTAAGGTAAAAGGTATCCTCATACCTTACCTCATACCCAAAGACTCATACCAAATTAAAATTTGATCAAAATCCATTAAGCAGTTCCAAAACTCACACACAAATTTTCATCCCCTATTTCATCCCTTTTAGGGGTTTATTTAAAAAAATAAAGTACCCTATGTCTGTCCTTGGGGTTAAAGGTACCCACATACCAAATTTTATCAAAATCGGTTCAGGGTCAAGCTAAAGGTCAAACACAATGTGTGTGCGCATGAATCACACGGGCATGGCTTTCGACAACGCCATTCGTTCGTTGTCACGATCGTTGCTGCGTTGTCGTGATCACGATTCACGACCGTTGCCGGCGTTGTGATGATCACGATCGTTGCCGCGTTGACGGTTGACGGTTATTATAACCGCGAGGTCATTATTAGCTGTTAGCTCGTTGCGTTGAATTACAACAAATAGCTATTAGCTACAGGTGATTCAGCCGTTAGCCGTTGCGTCAACTAGTTGCGTTGCGCAACGACCACTTCTAATGGCGCTCACTCGAGTCGAGGAAAGAGGAGAGGACGAACGTGTGTAAATGTGACGTAATGTGATTGAGGAAATAACCAAAATCGAATGAGATAAGAATTTATCTCAGAATTCTTAATAAGGACATCAATTCAAACAATTCAAACTATCATGAAGATTTGGACGTCTGAACACACATTTAAGTAAGTTAATATAATGAAACTATGTGACGCAATCCGTTGTTACTGTGGTACGGAAACAATATTGTACTTTGTTTTGTATTTCATCAATTTTGTTATAGTCATCCTTGGGAAACGGTCGCTCAAGCAGCATGGCGAAAATATCCAAATCCTATGAATCCAGCTGTCATAGGAACGGATGTAGTGGAGAGGAAAGTCGTTGATGGAGTGTTGCACACACACAGACTTGTCAGTTCCAAGTGGTTTTTTCCACGGTGGGCACAAGCGGTATGTAACTAATTACCTAATAATGCATTTCTAACGACCTTCGAACTTTAACAACAGAACTGCTACAGTTTGCTCAATGAACTTAATTAAGTAAATAGATTTGCGTATATATTGGTCACTCTTAGTGAACACTGAGTGAATATGAACCTATTAATTGTAAAATTGTGTTCCTTCTTATCCTAATACATGTTTTGAATTTTCAGCTTATTGGAACAGCAAAAATATGTTATGCAAGTGAAAAGTCTGAAGTGAGCCCTTCCAATCGCCAAATGACACTAAAGACGACAAATTTGACGTTTTGTCGTTACATAGCTGTTGATGAAACCGTGAAGTACACTCCCCATCCCTCCGATTCCTCGAAAACACTTCTAACACAGGAGGCTGTAGTCACCGTTCAAGTGAGTACCTAATTACCTACTGTTTTTATTTAGGTACTTTTATGTGATGTTAATTTGGTTGCTACAAACAAAGCTAAAATAATATAGTCTCTACAAATTGGTGGTAACAAACAAATACACAAGTAACAACTCGCACTAGGTTGACAAGACACTTATACACTTAAGTTTGATGGTAGGTTATAGTGTATTCAGAAACATTATTCTGGAGAGGTAAAAATTATAAATCAAGGAAAACTGTCTCTATGATTGATTTCAATTATTGGACAAGCTGCTTAAGATCAACCTCCTGGGTGATCCAGTCCAGGACTCGCAGGCAAATCATGTTGCCTAGGGTTTTAAACAAACTTTCGATGTATAGCCCATGTATACTATCTCTGGACTAAATACAGTGAATCAATTTGATTAGAATGTCAGATTTATACTTCTTATGTGACTGGTGGAACAGATGATGAGGTCTAAATTAAATTAATGAAATGCGAAAGTTATGTTGTGATTTTTACTGCATTATCATTGATATTAACCTTGACTCTCATTGCTTGAAAACCTGATAAGCTTTCACCATATCACTATCAAAACTCTTATCTAAATAACTTCAACATTCTAATCAGTGGTAAAGTACAGTATCCAATTCAGATCACTAAATTGATGTATCATTGTACATATTTATTATGTTGATTATAATATAAGCCCAAATAACAACACTATTTGCCATTGACACACAAGAAATAATTTTATCATCAACATACTGTAAATTACAATTACAGTCTGTAATGTCTCTCCACCAAGTAAATACTTAATCATTAAAGTACATGTACCATGAACCCCATCAGCTGTGTTACTAACTAAGCTCGGCAAAATGTGGATGTCCTAGTTCATTAGTGCGCCTCTGTCTACCCCTTACAGGATACAGGCATGAGCTTATGTTATGTAATGTAGCTTAACTAACAATTTTGTCTAGTAATGTACACAATGCAGTGAAAGGTTAATTAAAGCGTGTAAAAAATTAAATCTTATCTACCTGTTTAACATTTCTCCTTATCACAAACACGTGTTATTGATTACAGGGTGTGCCTCTCAGTAACTACATGGAAGATTTATTAACGAACAAAATATCTCTTAATGCTGGCAAAGGTAGGCAAGCTATAGAATGGGTAATAGGTAAATTGGATTCAGAAATCAAGGAGTTGGCAAGTTCAGCATGTAAAAGCACAGATGAGTTATTAACTCAAACTAAAAAGTCACTAGATGACATAACAATAACGGCGCGTAGGTCGATGGACGATATATCATCCAAGGCCAAGAGCACTCTTGATGATATAGAAAAATTTACCAAAGCTAATGCTAATCAAAGAAGCTGAAAAGAAGAGTGATGATTGATGACACACATGTCAGCCTGAACCTGAGAACCAAACAAATGAGGTTATGTTATCAATAGTTAATGATAATTTAATATTTATGTATTACTTGTTTAGCCCAATCAGCATATTGTGTGGTTTAAGGCTTGAGTATGTTCTAAGTGAATTTATTAAGGCACAGCTCTCTGCAGCAGTCATTTTTGTGTACCAATCTCAATGGCGTCACAATAGTGTTGGGGGCCAGTGGCAAATTCGTTGGATGGATGTATTTTCAGCCCGAGACACCCAATTTAAACACGGCTTTTTTGATCTAACACCTTCTGCTTACCGCTGGGGCCTCCTATGGTCGGGGGCTCGTGGCATTTTGCCGACATGCCACCCCGTAGCTACGCCACTGACCAAACTAAAAGATAGACATGTATGACAATAGATGCACTATATGTGGGTTCTATTCTCAGCATGAAATAAAAGATTATAAATATTTTATACTATTCTATTTGTTTTCATACATTATGAATATGTACAACAAACTTTATAATATCTATTTAATTCGACTGTTAAATTTATTCTAAAAATGATTAGTTATATTGTATTTTCTGTAAATTACCTTCTACAACATTAATGTACAAAGTTTCTATATGTATTAAATTTTGTATATCCTTATTGTCTGCTTGTAATGGTGTGCACTTAGTGTATTGTGATTCAAAGATTGTCTGAACTAGGCACAAGTTTTGGTACAATATGTATGAATTGTGTTATGAACATATTATTTCTTTAAATTATTTCTGGCACATGCACTTCAGTACTTGTGCCAAAACTATGTTATGAAACAAATGTGTGTAGTTCAGACCAGCTGTTACATTATTGGCAGTCTAGTATTAGGATGTAATGTTTACCCCTTGCTGCAATGTGATAGTTATTTGTAGCTACATCCATAGAAAGCAAATTTGGCATTGTAATCAAATAATTTACTAGATGTGTGAATATGTGCACTGTTTAGTTACTTCCAATAATTTATATTTTGTATAGCATGCTTAAAAACTTTACAATATTGGCATTTGAGTTATAAAAAGCTTGTCAATTATATGTGAAGCTTATTGTATGTTGGAAATGGAAAAGTTAATGTGATAAAGGGTAATTTAAGAAATATGTATTGGTATCTTAATTTAAAACAGAGAAGAATCATTAATTTATTGGTAACTGGGCAGAAGTTTAGTTCCTCATTCCACATTTTACATTTCATACAGTTTACAATAAATTTTTGTTGATGCAAAATGTTTTTTATTAACACCAGTAAATGCATCCCTATTATGCATTAAATTTAATATCAGGTACTAGTGCCAGATGAAGTCATGTTGCCATTAGGAACGCTTCCTGGTGTAGCTCTATTAGTGGCCGCTAAATGTGAGGCCTTCAGACGATCAAGTTCATTGACCCAAGACCGAACATGCTCCAAGCGATGCCAGGCCATCTGCAACACTTTCTGTGAAGCATACCCAGACCCTTCATGTGGTTGGCCAGTAGACACTTGTGTCAAGTAATTTATTTGGTCACTCAGTTTACTTTCAACTTGGCTCAATGTTCGTAGAAACTGTGATGTATTCGCTTCTGCTTGTTTTTGTCCAGATTTCTCTTTGCTCAGCTCAAGGAGAGCTTGTGCTAATAACAAAATAAATATATTTTTAAGTAAGACCTATTATGAAAAGCCTCCAAAAAAGTTTAAAATAAAATAAATGACTAATCAAATCATTTATTTATGTATCTAATCTTGACTAAAGTTATACAAGACCATCCTTGGAACATGCTCTATCGAACACAAAAATAAACTTTTCATTAAAACATTCCACATTACATAGAAAAAAAATTGAGAACCTCCTCCTTTTGAAATCAACTGAAAAATACAAGGACTCTGCAAAACCTGAACATCACAATAAACAATTTAAAAATTATACTGTTCAATAATTTCCCACCAGAATAGGTAACACTGAATTCGGTCATAGATTAGTATTTTTGCAATAAGTTCAGTAATGCAACATGTGTAGAAAATACCTTAATTTGACACAGTTTGGTATAGATCACACAGAAATATAATACATTTACCTGCACATTGTAGACATGTCATAATATCTTTTTCGATTTCATCAAGCACTTGAATTCTTTCCATGGGTGCCGCCATTCTATTAATTATCTAGGTATCTGACCTGTTTATAATCATCTAAGATCTGTATGCAAGGTTACAATATAAGCTCATTC
Organism: Clanis bilineata; assembly: GCA_036417725.1. Lineage (NCBI taxonomy): Eukaryota > Metazoa > Arthropoda > Insecta > Lepidoptera > Sphingidae > Clanis > Clanis bilineata. Next base: position 10,624,590 of record CM071140.1, read on the forward strand.
AGGTCAAGTTCTTTGTAAACTCTTATTTGGTATTCCACAAGCACCTACTGCAATTTGCAACCTTGTTGTTATCCACTTTCCACCTCCTTGGAATATGTGTTCATTGTTCTGTGCCTTTCTGTCCGTCCTGCTACTGTGTTAGGGTTATCCAGTGTTTCCAGTCCAGTCTATTCAAGATACTGTTTGTTCAGAATCCACTGGCCTAGCGAATTGCCACCTGAGGCCTTACCAAAGAGAGCCTTATTTCTCATTAACAATTAAAGGCTAACAACCACTATCAACTACCAAGTTAGAAAAAGTGAACCCTGTGTTGAGCACGGTAGAAGCAATAGATATACCCAAGATATATTTCTTTTAGGCAAAGCACTGCAATAGCAACACTAACTTCTTTTTTATTTAAAAAATATGGCCTCCCTCCATCAAAGTTTGATGATTTTGCCAACGACAGTGTTTAATAAATATAATGTGATTGTCAGACATTGTCAAATGTCAATGTCATATCATCAACTAATGCCGGGACACACCAACCGAACCTAAGAACCGAACTAAGGCGAAAGAACGTTCGCGAAGGGGTTGGTGTGGACTGTAGACGCAACTCCGAAGCCGAATGAACGAACGGTGCGCGGGACAACCGTCGGTACATTAAGGAAAATATAGCGAATCAGCGAACGCGGTGTGGGCCGTGGCTCATAGGCGAATATTCGCGAATGATCGGAAACTTTGGGGTCTCCATCGCCGATAACCCTTCGCGAACATTCTTTCGTCTTCGTTTGGTTGGTGTGTACCGCCATAATACATTATATATACTGATTACTGGTGTGTACCCCGCATTATAAAAACATCTACAGTCTACTCCAAAGAGCATGTAAACTTTAAGAGACGGGACTCCCATAGACCGATTTATAACGATTTTTTATCTGTGTACGGTATGTCACGATGACTTACGCTAAAAAATGCTACCACTCTGGCAACACTTTTAGTGCCACAGATTTTATACAGATGCACATAGATAATATCAGATGCACGCATTTTAGCGCTATTATGTTGGTACTTACGTAGAGATACTTACGTAGAGATGGACCACAATTTGATAAATAAAAGTTTATCGACATCGATAATTTTTTAGGCAGGTATGCCATATATTTCTTGAATTAAATTGTATTATTTATATTAATTAAAAGATACAGTAACAAAGACATACATTTTATTAAACATAGTAACTTACAACATGAAATATATGTACAAAATAGAAACTGACAAAATGTGACACCGGAATCAATCACTTCTTACACCTGAAAAGAAATAAAAATATTAAATACACAAAAAATGAGTAAAGTCGGGTCTCCTGCACTAAAACATTACACAAAACACCTACACAAAACATGCATTATTTATCTGTAGTCCATTGTTCTACGAGCAGATGACAGCTAAAATCGTTGTTTTGCGTATGTGTTTTTAGAGTGTTTTGTGTAATGTTTTAGTGCAGGAGACCCGGCTTAAGATAAGCAGCGTCTGCTGCACATGTTTTTTTCGAAACAAAACACAAATACACCTAATAAAATGTTCTTCTCTGTCTCCTGTTCAAGGAACAATGGATAACTAACTATGCCTAATGGTTTTAATTATGTGATTTATTTCTGGCAGTACGTTTCTAAACAGAGCTGGTAATATTAACTTTTTGTCAGATGATATATATGTCTGCTTTAGATATATAAATCTCATCTGGTAGCGTTTATCGATATATTCAATACTACTGCATACATCCCTAAATAAAATGTTTCATTAAATTTTCTGTATAATTTTATATCAATTTATAGTTTAACCACTATTATATAATTTGAATGCTTACTTACCGTAATTGCTCTAATGGAAATTGATCCAAAAACAAACGTTTTTACGTCCCCTCCCATCTCCTTCACATTTTTGTAGTGTGCTTTCGTAGAAGTTGCCTTATAACTACAATAAACAGTAATAGTATTGGATTTACTTTACGATTTTCACTTTTAGTCCATTTTACTCAATAGAAAATCAGTAAAACAATAAGAGAAAATAGGTACGTAGAAATTGAACTATAACCGCCATACAAAGCCGGCATATAATTTTTAACTTTGACATTGAAAGACAGAGATAACTAAACATAAATATGTATGAGCATAAATGCGACAAAAAGTATCCCTCATTTTCTTTTTTCACAGAATGGCTCCACCGGAATGTTCGGTGTTTCAGATACCTGATATATAAATACAGTGAAGTGATAATTAAAGAAATTAGTATGGATTATGAAAGAAATATAGGTTTAGAAGAAAAATTTAAGTTAAAAATAAACCAAAGAATTAAATTTGAGTTAAATGATGAATAAAGATAAACATAGGCGATTATAAAAGTTTTTGTAGTCGATATCCCTCATTCATTATAGGTTTAACCCAAAGAGAATGTATTCACTACGTTTGGAGCGTGGTTTAGTGGTCAATGACAATGTCATTGAAATAGACAGATGCGCAAACTCCATACATTGCCTAGGATAATCTAAGATTGCCATACATCATTTTTTTTATACGTAGTTGCGACAGGCTGGTTTAGAGTGGTCAATGACAATGTCATTGAAATAGACAGATGCGCAAACTCCATACATTGCCTAGGATAATCTAAGATTGCCATACATCATTTTTTTTATACGTAGTTGCGACAGGCTGGTCTACTCTACCAGTATAAGTGTATAATTTATGGTCTACTCTTCTATTCACAGTTGGCAACACTAGTAGTGCGGCGCGCCTAGTGGCGAGTCGGAAACTTTCCCTCTGCCATTTTTGTTGCGACTGTCATCGAACATGGTTAGTTGAGTTGATTTTGTTAATCTTCAATTTCTGAAAACATCATAATATTTTTTTACATTCTCAATACAGCGATATAATATAGTAATATTAATTAATGTAGTTAACGGAATAGTATTGTACGAATTTGCGTGATTGTCAATGTGTCCATATAAAAATGATGATTACCTAATTATATTTAAACGGTTAGAACCTGAGTTCTTATGAAGATTTTACTAGGGCGGACTGATGTTACAGAAATCCAATTATTTCGTTGTGAATTTCAAGACAGTTTTGGTGACTCACGTGTTCTTATAGTCGCACAGGAAGTTTTCTGCTCCTCGCCATGGGTCGATGGGATTCTATCCCAAGAAGAGGTCCCGTCGTCATCGTGGCAAGGTGAAGGCATTCCCCAAGGATGACCCCAGCAAGCCGGTGCATCTTACGGCGTTTATCGGTTACAAAGCCGGTATGACCCACGTGGTTCGGGAACCTGACCGTCCTGGATCAAGTGAGTACTTTTGTATAAATGTAGTATAAACTATTGTTCAAACATTGTAGATGTAACAATAATTAAAAGCTCTGTGCCTTTAATAAAGAGTTCAGAACTCTTAACACATCATAAATATCACGATCATTTTCCAGAGATAAACAAGAAGGAAATTGTGGAAGCGGTGACCATCATCGAGACTCCTCCCATGGTGTGCGTCGGTGTGGTGGGCTACATCGAGACCCCGCATGGCCTCCGTGCTTTGCTCACTGTCTGGGCTGAACACATGTCTGAGGACTGTCGCCGTAGATTCTACAAGAACTGGTATGTGTATACTTGTATGAGAGTCTGAATTATGGTTTTGGAAGTTATTGAGCCACATGATAGCATTATAAATGTGTTCCATACATAAGAGGCTCAGTTTGGCAGACCACAGTCTAATTAGTCAAGATAATGCAAAATAAAATAAATAGTCTTATTTATTATTTGTTTAGTGCTGAGTATACCCTTAAAATAAAAAGTGATTTTGGAATTCAATTTGCCTGAGGCTGGATCCCCCAGAGGGGGTAAAGGTCAGGCAGGCAGCAGAAGCTAAGCCAAATCCTTTCTGCAAAATGCTTGAGAAAGTGTGTTGCGCTGTCCCCATATAAGGCAGGTAGAAAGTGGACAGTTGATACCTACCTAGTGTTTCAGAATGAAGATTTTATTTATTCATTATGCCATTCACACAATTATTACTTGTGTATTAATTTTTATTCATAGCTCTCCACTCGCTGGATGAGAGCTTGATTCAATTTATGCCTAGAGCATATTGCTTGGTGCATATAATTGCCCAGTGGTCTCCGCTCAACGATGAGGCTGCAGGGCCTTTTTTGCAGCAGCCGGATTTACTTATGCTTTAATCAGGTACAAATGCAAGAAGAAGGCTTTCACTAAAGCCAGCAAGAAGTGGCAGGATGAGCTTGGACGCAAGTCCATTGAAAAGGATTTCAAAAAAATGATCCGCTACTGCAGTGTGGTCAGAATCATTGCACACACTCAAATGAAGCTGCTTAAGCAGCGACAAAAGAAGGCTCACATTATGGAGATCCAGGTCAATGGTGGAACCATTGAAGACAAGGTTAAATGGGCCAGGGAACACCTTGAGAAACCTATCCCCATAGATTCTGTCTTTGCTCAAGATGAAATGATTGACTGCATTGGTGTCACCAAGGGTAAAGGATACAAAGGTGAATATTCCATTCTTAATCTTGATATTTGCTTCAAATAGGTTTGTATTTGGGGAGGTCTATGTTTAGCAATGGATATCTGTTGTGATATCTGTATATATTACTCATAAATTAACATATTATGGTTATACCTTTGATTTCTCAGCCTATATAGCATACATTACCACTAATTGAGATATCAAAACTAATAAATAAATTGTTTAAGATAGGGTTTTTGTTTATACAACAATAGGATATTTTTATAAATCACACCACGATACAGAATAATCAAATGCTGTAAACAGCAATTGGTACATCAGCTTGGATTTTGTCCAACCATTAAGGGATGCAGGCATGTTATACACAACAAATTGCTTTATTTTTCAGGTGTCACATCACGTTGGCACACAAAGAAGTTACCTCGCAAGACTCACAAGGGTCTTCGCAAGGTGGCCTGTATTGGAGCGTGGCATCCTTCTAGAGTGTCATTCACTGTGGCCCGTGCTGGTCAGAAGGGCTACCATCACAGGACTGAAATGAACAAGAAGATTTACCGAATTGGACAAGGTAAAGATTACTATATTTTTTGTGTTTGTATCTTCAATAGCTTATTGTAGAATACCAATATTATACTTAATTTACATTAAATTGTGACTATTGCATAAGCACAGATTTGCACATAATGCTCTCATTAAATTAAAATCCCTTTCCTATTAAATCATATTTATACTCATCATGTTTTTACACAGGAATCCATACTAAGGATGGTAAGGTTATCAAGAACAATGCTTCAACTGAATATGACTTGTCTGAGAAATCCATCACTCCCATGGGTGGTTTCCCCCACTATGGTGAGGTTAACAATGACTTTGTGATGATCAAGGGTTGCTGCATGGGACCTAAAAAGAGAGTTATTACCCTGAGAAAGGTAAGAAAATCAAACAATACATTTGTCTTCATTTTAGTATGTATTTAAAGTAGCCATACATCTGACCATTCTCATATTTGAACAGTGAGATAATTGCAGGCACTGACTTGAGTCAGTGCTGCTGACTTGTGAGGTGAGGCAATTGGATATACCACATGTCCAGTTTTTGGAGTACAGGCCCTTTACTTTTTACCTGCTCTTATATGATCACATTTTTTCAACATCACCAATGTGAGGTCGGTGGAACATATTTTTTCGAGCATATTTGCTGAAAGAATTATTAGTTTTTTCGACCAGCAGCTTGATGTCAACCCCCTATCTGGTGGATCCAGTTCCAGGCAAATAGTGTTAGGAAATTACCTCGCCTCCATTTACCTCTGAATCAAACTCTGAACCTCCTGGTTCATAGCCCATATAAACTGCCACTAAACTAAGGAGGTGACTACACTACAAATATTTATTTTTGCAGTCATTGCGCGTGCATACGAAGAGGGCCGCCCTGGAGAAGATCAGCCTGAAGTTTATCGACACTGCTTCCAAGTTCGGTCATGGTCGCTTCCAGACGCCGGCTGACAAGGCTGCGTTTATGGGAACCCTCAAGAAGGACCGTATCCGTGAAGAGGCTGCGGCCACCGTGGCGCCGCCTGCTGCCGCTGCTCAGTCCTAAACATCTTGTGTGGACTATAAGAATAAAATTATGAAAATAAAACAAATTGTTTTTGTTCCTGCTTACAATACTTCATGTAGAATGTAGATGGAAACATCGCATATTAGTAATAGGCGCCATCTATTTATTACGTAAGATTATTTTTGCTACATTTTGACCGAACCTATATAAGAAACGGCCGACCACCACCCTTTGAGATTTATTACGTAAGAATATAAAGAAAAATTCATACTCGGGAGGGCTTTTTTTTATAGCCGAGATTGAAACTAGCAGATGGATCACCTGCTTACATCCCTGATGGTAAGTGATCTCCACCGACCATAGACACCCAAGACCCAAAAAGAATCATGGGTGCGTTGCCAACCTAAAAGGGGAATGGAAGGGAAGGGAAAAAGGGAGGGGGAAATGGGTCCCCGAAAATCTCGACTCACGGAACGAAACGCGACAGCAAGCTGACACTGCGTCGGTTTTCTGTGAGACAGTGGTATCTAACCGGTCGAGCCGACCCATTCGTGCTGTAGACGTTACTGTCTACAGCGTGGCTCTACCACTCAGTTTTTAAAGTATAGTGTAACGATCAATTCACTGGGACCCTGTACTCAACTATAGCAACTAGCGCCATCTAGTGGCAGCTTTACTTTGACATCGTCTATTAATAAGAACATAATAATTATTATTCTGTAATGGCATTACTACACAACTTTATCTTATTTTATTTGTAACGTGCATACTGCACGCAACATAAGATTCCACATTATATGTTAATAAATTGCAACCACGACTACCACTGCCATCTATCGGAATCTTGCTGAAAGATCGATGACTAGTACTAATTAATAATTGTATTGTGTATTCGTTGGTTAATTTATTATTATCATTAATCTTGTTATTAATATTCTTCTTCAAATTTATGGCTATACAATCCTTCACTGTTTTATAATTAATTAATTATAATAAGTTAGTCAACGACTGACCGCGGAAAATCTAACATGGCGGGAATTATTATTGTGAGACAGAAACAATTGACAATACATGAATGTCGACTAAACAATTTGTTTTATTTAATTTCGTTGTTTTGGAGTCCGTAATAATAGCTGCGTATATTTATGATCTTACGTAAGAACTATCAAGACCCACCCGCCCCCTTGTAAGAAAAAATAAGGCATGGTCGACCCCCCCCCCCTAAATCTACTTACGTAATAAATCAATGGCCCCTTACCGCATACTACATAATACGCGCACTCACGTTTGTTATTATAGTTTGTACATTGTCGTAAACTTATTCCCGAAAGTGCAGGCAGAGGCAAATAACATTACACAACTATTGCACCCACTTTTCACCTTAGTTAAGTTTTTCAGACTTCAAAAGGATTAAATCCATTGTAAAGATGTGCCTATGTATGTTATTTTTCAACTATCGAATTACAATAGTTCTTTTTTAATAAACTTCCATCTTAGGGAATAGTGTAAGTTTCATCAAACATGGCACAACATTTTTCAAGATGTGGACTTCCAATCTCCAGAAAAGAAAACTACAAACATACAAAGACATTCAATAGTAGTCGAGTCCAGAGGCTGATGCTGATCACATGAAATGAATGGCATTTTTGTTTTATAAGTGAAATAAACCAATTTCTATTTATTTTTCAAAATAATTATTTCTTAATATATATCTAACACATTGGAGAACCATATTACGTTCCTGTTGCATTTCCTTCGATAACAACTTTTGAAGAAGTGTTGAAGGTACTTTTGATTTTTGTTTCCTATGATAATTGTTTTTATTTTCATTCCTACTTTTATTAACTTGTTTATTAGCGCTTTTTACAGTTTCCTTTTGAGTATTTTCACTGTCTTTTTCTTCAATGTTTTTTATAATTTTAGCTTCTTCAGGACCACTGTCATTGTCTTCAATGTCATAAATTGTGTTATTTACATCACAATTGGGGTTTGGTTTAGAAACAATATTATACTTATCAATATTTTCTATGTTGCAATTTAGTTCTTTAGATTTATTTACATTTTCTAAATTTGTTCGAGCCCGACTACTATTACTTGCAGTACATTCTTCATCTGATGAGCCATACTGACACATGAGTGCAACCAATGCACCACATAAGACGGGTTTGCTTTCAGTAGAAGTTTGTGTATTTTGTGAAGTATTGCTAGTAATTTCGTGCTCATCATCTTCAATTAATAAATTGCTATAAGATTCCTCTACATCATTTCCAACTTGAGCACTACTTACAAGTTCCTGTATACCACTAAATGGTAATATCCCTATTTTGTTTTCTGCAGGTGGCAAGAATTTGACTGTGCTTTTTAATTGTATTGGCTTGTGTTTAATTTCAGCATTGTTGTCATCATTGCTTATTTTTTTCTTTTTGAAGTTTTTATCACTGTGGCGTTTCTTACCAAGCTCTAGTTTTCTTTTATTATCTGTAATAATAGAAAATACACATATCTAATGTACATATGTATAGTCAACTTTTCCCATATGAGTAGGCAATGGATATCCAATTGATACGATTGTTGCACAATTCTTGTCTCATTTGGTCTAATAAAACAGGAAATACAAGGGATAACAGACCTGAAACTTAGGCTTTTTTCTAGTGATAATAATATAAATAAAAAGTAGTAAGTACTAACTAACCTGGTTTTGAATCCCTAAACCTTTGTCCTTGTTTTAATCCCATTTTTTCACCCCTATCCATTTTCTCCTTTAATTCTGCTGCTCTTTTTTCTATATTAGATCTAGTTGGGAAGTTCTTTTTTCTTTCTTCTCTCCATTTTTTTATTTCTTCGGGATTGTTTAGATTGGATATTTTTTTGTACAAACCTGATGAATGTTGCATTTGTATATGTTTTGTAATCACCTTTGGGTGGGCAACAAATTGACAACCATCTATGTTGCATTTCTGGAATTCAAGTTAATATTTTTATATTAGACTTTTACCACTAGTGAAATAAATTCATGTGCTCTTTTTTGTGTAAAAGCTCCAAGTAGACATGAGGAATAGGAATGCACAGACATACATAATATAATTATATTAGAAAATTTGCTTTGCCCAACCTGGGAATGGAACTAAGGCCTCCATATATGCTGCTACTAGACCAAGGTGATTTTTATATAATTTGTTGGTTATACTGCATTAAATGTTTTTTTAGATCATGTTTATCATTGTTCAGCCCCTCAGAGGCGGCTCGACCGCCGAGCGGTTAATGTAAAATGCATTATTATTAATATGGCAGCCTCAGACAGGCACACTCGTGTTCACTTAAGGAGGCTCTCCTACACATATTTTTCTTGAATCAAAACTCGGAAATACCTACACAAAACATTGTTTTGAGCTGTCTCCTGCTCACGGAACAATAGATCAGTGTGTAGCGAAACCATGTTTTGTGTAGTGTTTTAGTGCAGGAGACTAGATATTTTTGGACTGCAGTGCACTTTCCACCAGGTGGTAATTTTATTGTATTGAAATAAATATCACACAATAAGTAAATGCTTGTATTCAAATATCTATTTACAACTAGCTATTGCCCGCGACTCCGTTCGCATGGAAAATTAACAAACAAATCTATCCGACGGGAATAATATATTTTTAGAGATAAAAAGTAGCCTACCCATTCTGGTATGTAATGTATATAAGTGAAGTTTCATCAATATCCATTTAGTAGTTTTTGCGTGACAGAGAAACACATACATATCTACATACAAACTTTCGAGTTTATAATAGGAGTTAGACTTGCCTGATGTTGTAATTTATGTTCTTCTAAATGTTTAGAAGTCAGAAAGCCTCTGTCGCATGTTTCGCACCAATGTTCTAGATTTCTGTTTTCTAATATATGTGGCGGTCTATAACGAAAAACATTATTTTGCCCATAAAACGCACGTGCTTCTGGACCTCCTCGCCGTTGAAAACCTTGTTGTGGATGGAACCTGGGGCGATAGTTCAGTAGCCTCGGGTGTGATGGGTCAAACATTATATGTTTTTAATCAGGTTTTTTAATTCATTTAATTAATATGATAATAGAATGTACAGAATTTTTATTTCACAAAAAACCGCGCGTTCTACAAATTACAAAACAAGTCAATTGTCAAACTAGGGATGGATCATCGATGGTGATTAGACATCGATATTTAACTGGAAACATTGATGTTTTGATAGACAGATTTAAGGGGAAACAAAACAAAGTTAATTTTTTACAGAGTATGCCGAAAAATACTGGGAATTTTAATTTTTTTCTTGTGTTATGACAATGAACCATAATTAAAATATAAATAGAATAGACAATTTTACTTGCTGCCGAAAGTATTGATGTTTTGTTATCGATGTTTATCGTAGATCATTTTTCGTTTCCAACAACGATGTTTTTCTAATATCGATCATCCCTACATTAAACACGAAATATATTTTTACCTTTGTTTCACAGGGAACCGGCTAAGGTTAGAGACCATGCTGCCATGTCATTAGTTACAAAAATATGGAGTTATATTTCATATGTGACTATTTTAAAAGTAAACTATTTCCATTTCCCATTTCCATTTTTGTAATGGATATTACGTAAATTCGAAACGATATAATCGATTATCAATTGCATACGGAGCAATCGAATGACTACCTACATCACCTCAAAATTTTATAGTGATGTAGTATGGTGTTTAGAAAATCGACATCGATGAAATATGTTGTTTTAATATTTACCTATTGAACATTTACTTTCACTACGATATTAAGTATAAGGATCTATGGTCAAACGCTTAGCCGGTTTAACAATAAAAACATTTAAATTATTTTTTCAATTGATAGGAAGCTCCATAATCCCTTTTTATTGGGTATAATCTTTTTTTTAATTTATATATTATATAGTGCTTTCGTTTGTAGATTAAACTTACATATCAATTACATTTTTATGAAAGTTTAAATTTATATTTAGAATATCGATACAACTGTCGATTGTAGTCTATCCTTATCATTGTTCGTTCCCCCTTCCCCCTCATAAACGGGCAGACTTTTTTCCTCAGAAAACTAATTACTAGGTACGAGGAGTCTCCAGTCATAACTGCTCTTCTTTAGCACGTACACAAAAAAACAAAAACATCCAGGATAGAAAAAGATGGAGTTGTATTTCACACGTACCTAACTATTTACGCAAGGACGGTCATAATGCTCTAAGTGTATAGTCATAAATGTACTAATGTATAATACTGACTGAATCGATTCCACAAACAGTTTTCATAAACGTGGTGGATTTTTTAATCTTGTACCTCAGCAAAGGGGAAATGCTATGAATGGCCAGTCATAAATGCTCTAAAGCTTTAGATTATCGATTAGGTTTATTCCAAACACTCTTTAATTAGTCTGTGCTTCCAAAATAACGGCTTAGCTACAAAAAATACGTGAAGCCGGTCCCGCCATTTTAGTAGTCTTTCTGCTAGTCTTTCTTTAGTAGTCTTTAAGCTGTCACTGTGTCATAAGAACTAAATAACGTATAAATGCTTGTTGATTTTAATGTAAATACGATTTTTTTTTACAATAATACTAATTTCACAATAAGATGCCTAACTGTTATACTATGAGATCTTTCTTTCGCGAAGTCGCCATTTTGGTTTCGTTCCATACATTAGGAATGCTTCATTTTTTCGTAGTTATGAGCTCTATCTTCTATTGGCTAAGAAAATAACACATAAGATGAGGTTGTACGGGCTAGTTCCCTTTGCCATTCGAAAACTAAAATAAAAAAAAAAACAATTTTGACAATTTTTTTCATGTCTGCTTTACATTTTTGCAGTGTTGCCATCTTAGTGGATTTTCCACTAAATCTGGTGGTTTTGAATCCCGTTTAGTGGGAAAAAATGCCGTCTAGTGGTTAGTGGATTTTTTTAGTGGTTTCGTAGAAAAATTTAGTGAAATGTTGATCGCTCAACCACTAAGTGAGTGATACATTTCCAAATATATTGCACGTCTCGAAGAAGCTGTGTTTGATATAATATTGCTCTATTATAATAATAATAATGTAATGCCACCGTCCCGGAGAATCTATCAGGCATGTTATTTCCGGTTGTTCGTATCTTGCTAACGGCGAGTATTTGCATAGGCATAACCTTGTAGCCAAGATCCTACACCAGCAACTTGCTCGTCGATATTGCCTTGTGGCTTCTGAGGTGCCTTATTATCAATATGTCCCTCAACCAGTTCTCGAAAATAGTCATGCAACGCTCTATTAGGATCGATCTGTTACCACGGACATGACTATTGTGGCCAATAAGCCTGATATTGTGGTAGTAGATCGATTGACGCGCTGGGCGATGCTAGTTGGATGTCACGATTCCGCATGATGAGAACCTTGTGAAAGCCGAAAAGGACAAAATGTCGAAATATTTAGACCTGGCACATGAGGTTACTTGCATATGGGATGTGTATCCAACAATCATTATTCCGATAGTCATTTCTGCCCATGGTTTGATACCAATGAGCCTCAACCAACACCTCAAGAGGCTCTCGGTTGGTGTTTGCGTCTGAGCCAAATGCAGAAGGCGGTGTTACTGGACACGGCACGAATTGTGAGGAGGTTCCTCACTCTTTAAAATGTAAAAAAACTTTGAAAATAAAGAGTACTGAATATAAAAATACCTTAAATAAATAGTACTGAACTATTCCGGTAAATTTCTCGACTTTTGTTAACCAATTTTCTGTTTAGTATTAAGCATAGAGAGTGTAATTACATCGTTTAGTGCTATCAATAAAAATATTAGCAAAAATATTATTTTTTGTTATGGTTAAATTTCGAAAATATCTCATTGAAGGGTCTGTGTCTGGGTGTACGAATGTCATCAGACTTTTGCATATGATATTCAGTGTATTTAAATTTTTGATAAAGAATTTACATAATATATGAGATTTTACTTAGGTATACTAATAGTTTAATTATATTTTCAAAATAATGTTGCTTACTCCCAAAACATAGTGATGGATCCAGTTTAGTGTTTATCATTCAAAGAAACAAAAACTCAACACTAAATTGCAAAATCCAAATTTTAACGAATTTTTATTTCGTGTAAAAATGGAATTATTGTAAGCCTGGCTGACAGACTAATGCAGACGGCAACATATCGACACTGGGTGGAGGTGAACACCCGACTGTGATGTTTTTTATGCTATATTTTTTATATTTATATAAGACAGTAAGGAAATCATTGTGATATGGATTGTGATATGGATCTTGGGTCTGAAATAAAGAATTATTATAATTATTATTATTTAAAGCGAATTTTAAAAAAATCAAGTAATTCCTTCGTTTAAAATGTCTATGTAAATAATCAATATCAATACATATAACTAGAATGTAAATATCGCGAGTCTGTACATTGCTTAGATTTGCAACAAAAAGAATTAAGGGAGTTTAGAAATAGTAATAGAACACATTTTTATTATTTTTAGAATTTTTGTCTGTCTGTCTGTATGTTTGACCACGTATCAAATGAAAACCACCGAAGTAATATTACGGAACTGGATAGGAAATTGTAGACCACATCTTGGAATAACATTTAGGCTTTGTTTTATTCAGATCCGTCAACTGTATCAAAAGATACGGATATTTTTGTATTATGTAGGCGATTGTTGGGAGTTCTTTATAGCCTGAAAGTGATTTTCAAATGTATCAATAGATGGCGTTACCATATTTTCTGAGTCATATTGAATATTTTACGAATTATGTACCATTTTAAAGTCGTTTAGTGATCCGGGGTCGAAATCTAAAAAGTGACCGCCGGCCGATTGACTAATTGACTTCAAAATCGATATCTGAGTCTCCCCGTAGTAGAATATTTAGACTAAAACGACTGGGTGGATCGACAAATCAAAAGTTCTTACCGTTGGCCCTACAAAATACGCGTGCGAAGCCACGGGCAAAAGCTAGTTTTGAATAAGAAACATGAAAGTCGAGTGAATGCGGTGGAAATGCGTTTCCTGCGTTGTATATGCGGAATCACCCCTGCTGGTTGTATGAGGAATAGCAAGATAAGGAATTGTTATGAGTCGAAAGATGATGTGCAAAGTAGGATTGAGAAAGGGATGCTTAGGTGGTTTGGAGATGTTGAGAGGATGGATGAAAGGCGACTTACGATTGGGGTCTATCGTGCTAAAGTGAATGGTAGGGCAATTGAATTAGAAGAAGGCGCCCAACGCGATCCTATATGGATCAAATAAATGATCTCCTGCGTTAAGGGCAAGTTAGTTAGGGCGGAGTACCTTTAATCAGCGGAAAAGTATGAAACGAAGTATGAATGTGGAAGAAGCAAAAGAGGCGTGTCGGACACGGCATAATGACATTACTATTCGTTGATTTTTCCGTACGTCAATGTTTTTCTTAAGCCGGGTCTCCTGCACTAAAACATTACACAGAACACTTATATAAAACATCAATTTTTTATCTATGGTCCATTATTATACAAGCAGGTGACCGCTAAAATCGTTGTTTTCTGTATGTATTTTTCTTGGATTATCCTGTATTTTTAGTGTTTTATTTTAAAAAAGCTAGTGTAGGAGACGCGGCATTATACTAAACTTTTTCACTATCACAGGCGAAGGCTACTAATGATACAGCCTTATTACCTTTTAGCATAAAAATAATGTTCTGTATTTTTTTTTTTGCTGAAACTAAAAATAAAATAAAAATATACGTTAGCCTTAGATTAGAAAAGTCTTCTGAAGGGTTGAAAAACTCATACGTAGCGTTATTTTTTGTTTTTCATGTATTTTGCATTTAGAACTACGTTTTAGAAATAGGCAATACTAGTATTACTTTGTAAAGTGACATTTCGGTATGTTACGAGTTAACTTCACCCTATATTAGACGAACAAAATCCGAGTTTAGTGGAAAATCTGGTGGTTTTGCAAGCAGGGTCGATTTTGTTAGTGGTTTTCTGGTGATTTTACAACTTGGATCTGGTGGGGAGCAAGATTAACAGTTGGCAACCCTGCATTTTTGAAATTGATTACATATTTACAAACAGAGTTTTACAAACAAACGGCGAGAAATAATAGCGGAAAAATTAAAACCTATAATCGTTTTGCGTGCGATTTAAGAGTGCGATGAATAATTCGGCGGCAAAAGTATGGCATTTGATTCTTAAAGCTAGTGTTATATGTATTTCGTGATTCGTTTAAGGGCGGTCGTTTAATAAACTGCAATCTTAACTGCAGTACTACTATATCTTTTGAGATATTGTGAGGATATAATTATAGACCTATAAGAAGGATGTATATAATATTGTCTTATTATTTATTGTTATATTTTATATATTTTACAGGTTGGCGAAATTTTTACTGAAGCAGGCGCGGCATTTAATAAGCTAGCAGAAATGACTATGCTGCTACATCCAATTGCAGAATCAACACCTGGGTATTATTACATCCCTGATAAGAAAATCCTCAATATTATTATTATAATGCTAGTGCGCCTTTGCCTACCCCTTCGGGCATACAGGCGTGAGCTTATGCTGTTTTTATTATAACTATTGTTATTATCGTTTATAATTTTCTAATAACCACTTCCTTAATAAGGATATGTGACCTCCTTGGTCTAGTGGCAGCTATATTGGTCTTGCTACAGGAGGTATTGGTTCGAAATATGCCTCTGTAAATAATGCTATTTTTGCTCTGTTGCTTGTTTGTTGGGATATATTATGTTTATTTAATTTTGTTTTTAGTGTTCAGCATAAGACTCCGGTTAAAAGAAAGTTGGCTGATGACAGAACATCTGCTGGTTCCACATCAATAGCCCAGGCACAACATATACATAATCCTGTGTCTCAACAGGTGAAATAAATTCATTAATATTTTTAAAGATACTACAAAGTCTAGCAACTTACCTCGGCGAAATGTGGGTGTTTTAGTTCGTTAGCGTGCCTCTGCCTACCCCTCGGGGGATACAGGTGTGAGCTTATGTAAATACATAATATATATGTAGACCTAAAATAAAGCTAGGTTTTTTGGAACAAAATTTACTCATACCTGTGATTTTCATATGAATCACTATATGTACACTATAGTAGGATTGCTAATTAACCCGTCGGAGGCGGTACATATATATGTTACATAAGCGTATGGGCTACCGGAGGCCGAGCCGCCCGTGACTATTTAAACGGACTAAACTGACATTTCGAATGTTGCCACTTTTTATTAAATTTAAATAGTGCTGCGGTAAAAAGATCAAGATTATTTAAACATTTCAATTCAGTGAACCATTTCATTCTTTCATTTTCTAAAGACCAACTCAAAGTCGTAATTCCAGCCTAATGTGTGATTAGTACTGCACGTCTATGAATTATAGTCATAGTAAATTACTGCATGCTAAGTTATGGCATGTCTACTGGAATTATAGTCATGGTTCATTATAAACAAAACTTACAATAGCTATGAATGTGCCGAACATAATTTTTCTCAAATAATGGAAGTAATATATGTAATTTTCATTGTCATCATTTCGCGTATATGTTGTGATTCATCATCATCATCATCAGCCATAGGACGTCCACTGCTGAACATAGGCCTCCACAGGGGAGGGCAGGGCACATAGCTCATAGAAGAAGACTCGTAGAGAGTGGAGACCACATACCGGCAAGCGCAGCGTAGGACGTCCACCTACAAGGTGGACCGATGACCTGATAAAGGTCGCAGGAAGTCGCTGTTGTGATTATTTACGCAAAATTATTTACACAGATATTTGTCGAAGGGTTAAGCGAAAGTTTCTAAAAATAACATAACATAAGCTCACGCCTGTATCCCCGAAGGGGTAGGCAGAGGCGTACTAGAGAACTAGAACACCCACATTTCGCCGAGCTTAGTTCGGTCCCAGATGTGATAGAGGGCAAGCCTATCGCCATATCGGGCACAAATTCCAGACTCCGGGCTGATATGGAAAAATCCAATATCACTTTGCCCGACCCGGGGATCGAACCCGAGACCTCAGAACTGTAGTCGTACCGAAATACCACCACGCCACGGAGGCAGTCTACGTTCTAAAAATTCTAAAAATACGCAATAAAATTATTATTTTGCAAGCAAGTGCTGAGTTATTGTTTCTTTGAGTGATAAAAATTGAACTAGATCAATCACTATGTTTTGGAAGTAAGCAACATTATTCTGAAAAGTGACATTTCGATTTGTCAGTTTACTTCGTTTAATTAGCAATCGGACTATAATATATAAATTACATAATATAACAAATATGTAAATTAAAGTCAATGTATGTATCCAAAAAAAATATATATTTGTAGGTGACACTCAACATGCTGAATGCTCAAGAATCTGAAATGGATGTGGATGGTTTAGGTGGTGATGTCAAGTTAGAATTTGAATCAAGCACTGAAGAAGTTGCAACTTGAAGAAGTTATGTTTGATCATCTATTTTGTTTTTCAAATATTCATACCATGCTATGTTTTAGCTACATATTAATATTCCAAGAAAGTCTGTATTATATAATTAATATAAGGTATTATATAATTTGATTTTTAAATAGATTTTGTTGACTCAAAACTTAGTATTTTTCTGTTCCATGAGGAACTTGGGGACTCATATATTTTCATGTGTGGCTGTTCAGATAAAATATTATCAATAGTTTTATCAATACCACTTCTTATTTTAAGGCTTTCATAATGTTCAAAAGAACTTCCTGATTTCTTGACTCTTCTTTGGGCATTTCTGTAACAATTCCAGGGTTGAGGTTCAATAATAATTACATTTGATATTGACTTGATATATCTTAAGAATTCCATTATCCCATCATCTCCATTATTTAAATGTATCCACATTGTTACCGAAAAACAGAATACTATATCAAAATTTTCTTTCCCACTGCTTTCTAAGTACTTGTGAATGGCTGTTCGATCTCTATCAATCATGATGTTTGAAGTTCTAAATTTTGTATGAGCATCCTCATTTGATTCTTGAGCTCTCTGTACCAATGAAGGATCAATATCTATCCCTAATATACTAATATTAGAACCAGGATAAATTATTTTTAAATATGCCATTAACTCCTTAGTGAGTTCCCCTGTATTACAACCAATGTCCAAGCAATGTATCTCACTGGAACTCATTTTTGGGAACATGTTTGGATGTAAGTTACTTATTCGTTGTTCCACGTTATGAAATGTGTAATAGTTAATGAAGTTTCCATGTTTCACAGCACCAGGGTCACTACCAATGTAATTAAGATCATTTGCTTCGCTGGCACTTTCACTCCTCATTTTATTATTAGGCTTTTTCTTTCAAGAGAATATGCTCTTTAACAATTTTATTAGTAACGAATTTCATTTGATTCCGTATAATTTATTGGTATTTATAAAGTATACAAGTTTAAAACTGCTTTATGTTTATAACCAATATGTTTTTGGTTTAAGTTGTCAAATGTCAAGTTCAACGTTGATTTTTTTAAAATTTTCCCTTTCGGGAAGGCAAAGGGATCTAGCCCATACAGCCTCATCTTATGTTGTTTATGTCTTTATTTGCTTATATCTAATTTTTCACAAGTGCATTGAAATCGGATGTGTTCGATTTCAAGCCCTGCTGGAGTTTTGGTGTCAATTTCTTCCAGTTTGATGTTTTTCAGACGATTTTCTCGCAGCGGAGGAGTCGAACATGGTCGACCCATCCACCCGACAAAAAGCGTCCAAAATCACTTATTCATTATTTTCATTATCAAAGCTTCTACATACTGTCCATCTTCGTTGATGTTTATCGCTTAGATTCACATCACATTTAAACGACAAGCACAACTTTAGACTGGAATATGAAATCATTAAAACATGCGACCACCCGCACCATCAGAATTCCCGCCAAAACTCTGTTCAACATTGAACAATAACAAACGGGTGTCAATGCCAATTCATTTTTTTTTGGGATATGGCTCTGTCCTTAAATTATCCTAGCTCTGTCTTAGATTATTCATTGGGCAATTCTGCCGTCAAGTGTGACAAATACATGCCAGCATATGGAGAGCATAAATTCTACCACGAAGCTTCTAGTAATTCTACTTAGTATTAGCCCGGAGTCAGGAATTGGGTACTTGACTATGTTTGAAGTTATACACATATTGTAGATATTTTACTATCCCTTTCCAACGCCGTACCGTTATGGTGTGACGGTGATTACACTGATACTTCTCTTTCGTGCATTTTGAAGGTTACACCAAACTTCAAAGGCGTATAATTTTTTATTTTTGAGAATATTTCAATATTTCTTTCTGTTGTATATTTTAGGCGACGTAAATTTCATATAAAACTAATTTTAAAAAATTAGTTAAGTATCCAATTTGATATAGTGGTTGGCTTGCCCCTATCACATTTTAGTTCGTAATTCGCCTTTGTCCACCCTTTTTGGGGATACAGGCGTGAGCGTATATACATAATATGTATTCCACATTTTAAACTCAATTGGACGGTGTTACGCAGAAATGATCCAATCCACAAAAAAAATGTTGACACCAATATGGCCTATTAATGGTTTACAACATGTTGGCATCAATAAGTTTTTTAATATTTTTTTTGTGGGTTGGATCATTTCTGCATAACACGGTCCAATTATACCTCAAAACATTCAACAGTACCTACATTAAATCTCTGATTATAATATAATTGATAACCTAACAAAATTGTATTTTAGGTTCATGAATATCGATATTCCTCAATGACTACAACGCTGATCACCACTTTCTTAGCTAAAGTTTTGTTGACTGTATCACTCCTTGAATTTCACAAGTTTATAATAATGGTATACCAACTGCAATAAAATTTATCTCGCGTTGAGTGGATCACTGTCCGCCGCGTCATGGGGATCGAATTCAAGACCTCAGTAGTTGTAACTCGTAACCTCGCAGTCAATACAATTGTCACCGATTATGCTCATAACTGCGCAATATAATTAAAATAACAGACCAATGATTAATATAGGTACCGACATTTAGAAGATACGCTGATCGATCAATCAATCTAGAATTTACACATTCATAGTTTTACACAAATAATAACTTTATCTAAGTAATTTTCAGTTGAATTTGTCCCAAACTTTGTTTTTTATTGTTGTCGATGATTACTCATAACTTGTTAAATGTTAAGCCTAGCATAGCTACATAATATAGTCATAAATTTTCTTATAAACTACTACCATCAATATGGACACATTCAAATACAACCGTTTAGCTGGCGGGGAGGGAAACCTAGACTCTAAAAAATGCACTTACAAACGGATTATTGTATAAAATATTGTTTTACAAACCCGCAATATTATCATAATATTCCATGCAACGGGTAAGGATACAGCCTCCGTGGCGCGGCGGGCGAGTAGCCGGCTGTGAAGCGAGAGGCCGCCGGTTCGATTCCCGCATTGAGACAAATGTTTGTGTGGCCCACAGATATTTGTTTCAAGTCTGGGTGTTGTGAGACCGAAAGTCTCTTATAGTCTCTGACATCCACGATACAGGTTATACCTAGTGTGGGGTCAGGACTAGGTGTGTGACTGTTGGGTGTATTTTTATACATCACACCACGGGATAGTCCAGAAACGTTCTCACTACCCTAAATAGTATATAATTTTTTTTAAAGATATAATTTTGCCACTTTGTAGACGTGATTAATCTGTATATCCATCTCAAATTACATAAATACGTTTTCGCCTGTATCCCCGAAGAGTAGTACTAGGTTTTTTCAAAGCGGGGTAAGCTGCCAATTTGCCCGATTTTACCGCTCCCAAGTTAGGGCGCCCTCCAGATTTTGAAAATCCTGTCAAATCCTACCGCCTGGGGCACGTGCACCCTTTCGCCGTCCGCCCTAAATCCGCCACTGCCGAAGGGGTAGGCAGATGCGAACTAAAGAACTAGAACACTCACATTTCGCCTAGCTTATTCTTGTCCCAGAGCCCCAGATACGACAGGAGGTGAGGCGCTCGCCATGTCGAGCACAAATTCTAGACCGGGCTGATACAATGAATAAAAAAATTCAGTATCTCGTTACCCTACCCGGATCGCCATCTTTGCCAAAGGCGGTCATTGTTTGTTTGTTGTTTGTTGTGTGGGCTTCATTTTGCGTACCCAGCTTCATAAAAAGTGGGCCATTGTGCGTGACGTGAAGGCCAGCTATAAGTTTAGCCAGACTAGCTCCGACCAGAAGTGCAGGATCTTTCTGGACTCTCTACAGGTTTCTCGAAGCGAGCACGGTGTGTTGAGGGTAAAAAAGCGGATATTTCGATTTTTTTTATAGCAAATGCTGGCAAACGAGCCGGTGGGTCACCTGATAGTAAGTGATCTTCGCTGCCCATAGACACCCAAGATAGAAAAATAATCTTGGGAGATGGGGATTGGGAATTGGGCCACCGGAAGTCTCACTCATCGATCGAAACGCAAAAGCGGATGCCACTTTAGGTCGTTTTTTTTCTGTGAGACAGTGGTATCAAACCGGTGGAGGCGTCCCATTCGTTCTGTAGACGTAACTGTCTACAGCGTGGCTCTACCATTCGTAACTTTTGTTCAATTCATTTATTATATGTTTCTACCTGGTTCCTTCTGCATGTTGTGTGTGGCTACTTTAGCGTAAGACGTCAGCGGATATCCAGATACTTTCAATAAAAATATGTAGTCTAATAGACAACCTTTGTATATTGCTCAAAAATATACATCTATTTGCATCTTTGGGGGAGGCCTATGTTCAGCAGTGAATGTCCTATGGCTGATGATGATGTAACTCAAAGTACCACCTCACCTTGTGTAAGTAACGTTATGAATTGTTAATTTTTATTCTTAAACCGATTTCCGTTGCTCCAAATCGGTCGTCCGCTAGTGAAATGAGGGACTGGCTGGTGTACAGTGCACGCAAGTCATCAGTAATTAACTACGTGTATACACGTAAATGTGAAGTAGATACACACAATACCCGATGCAATTGGTAACAGATATGTGTCTCGCTTTTTGCCGTACATTTTATCGGAGAAATTCACTTGGAAAATAGCTCTCGATCATTTTCAAGTTCAGTTACATAAGTGCGCGTGCGAAGAATTAGTGCGGAATAGCGGATGTTTGGTGGTGCTCGACGGTGAAGTGGCGCACGGTTATAAGCTCTCACCAGCACCACCGCCTGTCAGTCGACGCTGGACCACCCTCATACACGTCGTTGTTTAGTTTATAGTGCAGTGTGTGAAATTATCAAAAATGTGTACATTCCGGATATACGTCGCGTCAATCTTATGTGTGGCCGTCGTGTCGGGACACGTCCACGGGCCGCGGAGGTCACGTGTCATGGATGCCGAGGATTATACACAAAACGAAATAGACAGCGGAAGAGCAGAAGAGAGTTCGTGGTGGTCTTCCGGTGATTTCTATATTTTAAGAAAACTTTATGACGACTGCAGTGTGCAGAAACATATGACGCTGTGTTTGAAGGGCAAGGCATTGACTGCGCTCACAAGGGCGGTTGAGCAGGTAAACCTAAGCTGTGCTCTAAATTTGTGGTTTGATGTAAATTGGTGATCAGTATTTGAATAATTTTGTTTTGGGTTGTACAGGAGAGCATTCAGCTGGCCGATGGGTTAACTTTGGTTAAACAAGCTGATGCGCCTGAGGCAGTGGCGGAGCCTCGATTCTTCCCCGGCATGTCGTTAGAAGACAAGGTCGACACTATGTTACGCAAAAAGTTCGAGCAGTTGATGTCGACGCATACCATTAGCATGGATCTTGCAACGGAAGGGAGAGGTAGAGGTTGGTATCATCGATGATTGTCTTCAGAAAAGGTTTTGAACTTGTATTCTCAAACTAATTTATATTTTTTATTACAGGTAAGAAGGTATTGCCGTACTTATTGCTCGGTATTTTCTCAACCATGAGCATCGTCGGTGGTATGGCGTTAAAGACACTCGCTGCTATTGCCGGTAAAGCTCTCATCGCCAGTAAGGTGGCGTTGACGATTGCCGGAATCATTGCCCTCAAAAAACTGTTCAGCCACGAAACGCCAGCTGAAACTACATTCCAAGTGCACGCAGATGGACATCACAGGTAGAGTTCAGCGTTTTATCTAATTCTCATAAGTATGTGTTTTGATAATTATAGTATGCTTTAATCTATGTTGTTTCAATTCTAGTATTTAATTCGAAGGCGCGACTTGTACGTGGTGAGGCCAGTAAGAGGACCAGCAGTGGAGTCTTATCGTTATAGTGCTTCTACGGCAGCAAAGGCGTAGAACGCGATTCAGCCGCGTCAGAGGCCAACCGCTATCTCCACACACTGATAACCTCATCCACCTGCCTTCAAACAACCCCACAAACAACCTCATACCAAAGTACTGTCCGGAGTGGACAATTCTCTTAGACGAATCTGTCGTCCGCTCTCACTCTCGGATCTACGTCAATAAATTATATATAATGTAATTTATTTATTTGTGACTACGGATGTATATTTTTAAATGTAAATTATAAATAATTTATTAAAGTAAAATAAGATTAACAATAAAAAATGTCACACTCAATCTGGTTTCATTTTCCACTGTATTTGTGACCATAAGAAAACAAGAGTTACAAATGGACTAACTGTCGGTTTCAATAAACAATCTCAGTTCGAATGTGCAGATAGATTACAAAAGTTAGCCAATAAGAACACAGTTTGAACATAACTCCGTCAAACGACTTTATTTGATTGGTTCATAATCGCGATCTATCTGCACTCTAAACTGAGATCGTTTATTGAAACCGACCGTTAGTTATTAAACTATTTAACTACTTACGAGTAATCAACTACAGTTCCTTAGAATGGTATCCAATATTCATGCTTAGTTGATAATCATAATAATTCAGAATTCACTTACTCATCAAACATTTGCAACTTAGTACTACAATATATCGTAGTACAAAATACTGTACAATTTGTATACACATTAGGAAATAAGAAAAAATAGTAAAATTTTTCAATACTTTAAATTGCTGTAGAAGTTACACCAGGAAACAAGGAATATATTTCAGCTTGCGTGATGGAATTGTTAATGTAGTTAATTTATTTCCTTTCGGTGTATTTTTAACTGTAAAGCTTAAAAAATGATTTATGAGTTATGCGTCGACACGATTTTCGCAGCAAATGGATTTTTTCAAAACAAATCGTGTGTTAATGATTGTAACAACCTGCTTTCTTTATCCAGTCTAGTGGATACTAGTCCGAGAAATGTGTCGAGATTTTCCGTTAATGTGCGACGGCTACGAACGTGGAAAGTAGAAAGTTCTAATCGATTCACTGCACATGCACGAATACTGTTTCTTTCTGTATATGGTTTATTATGATTCATTTTGTCTTCAATACCTAAGTTCAAATTACTTGTTGACTTGTAAAAGATTTAAAAACCGCAGATAACCTACCTACTTATACATTCTTCTAGCGGCCAGTTTCAATAAACAATCTCAGTTCGAATGTGCAAACAGATTACAAAAATTAACCAATAAGAACACAGTTTTGCAGTTGACACTGTGAAATGACTTGATTTGATAGGTTCATTAGCGCGATCTATCTGCACTCTAAACTGAGATCGTTTATTGAAACCGGCCGTAAATGAATTTAAGTTCGTGTTTCATTCTACCTCTAATTCGACAATACTTCAATGCGTCACGCAAGCTAATCAGGCATAATGTCATTAGAAATAGTTTGTAATAAACATGTAACCCGCTAGTTAGAGTGGAACCATTTTACCCAGGGAGGAATAGAACAGCGGAGTGCGGTGTGGCGTTTGTTCGGCAGCGGAAGGTCAGCGCGTTGATTAGCCGTGCGCCGGTAAAGGCTGACCACAGTGCGCGTTTGTGAGCCCGGACGCTGTTTATAATGCAGATATGTGTTTGCCCAATCGCTGCACGCTACGCTGGCTATATGGCATCGTTAATGCGGCTGGCGTCTCTTTGCATACGCAAATATAGGGCGGGTGGTTCAGCGCTGATTAAGCGGTGCGCTCGTGGTGATGTTAGCTTCGTTTCCACTCTAAGAGACGAAATGTTGGTGTTTTCATCGTTGACGAACGCGTAGTTTTGGCTCTAAAATACAACTACGATTACAATAATTACGAAGTTACACTAATTGCTTTGTATTTTATTCTGAAAGCTGATATTCGATGATGATAGGCATCTACATATTGTCATCGACCTCAGACACGGGATATTTATTTTATGTCTCGAGATATGGTAATGATATAATAAAAATTATAGATAATGCTATTAATGACTACTGAACATGCACTTAAGGCACGTAATAATGTCTGTTTTAGACAGATGTGTTGATGGTCATTGCATTATTTTTAGGTACATACTGCTTTTGTTTTTTACCGTAGTCTGGAATTATATTAGACTTGCCTTCGAGTTCATGAAAGTATTATACTTAGTGAGCCTTGTGACATTTAAATATCAAATGTGCTGTGTTAGCTGTGTAGCATACTGTATATGTGCACTCGATAATTTTGGACGGCCCCCAGAGACAACTAGTTGGGTGGCGACTGCTGACTGGCCATACTAAAGCGATTGCTAATATTATTACTGTTGGCATCTAGACCAGTGGTTCCCAATGTCATTTTTATGGCGCCCCCCTACTACCTGAAATGAATAGGCCCACGCCCCCTTCAATGTAAGTAAGCCAAATATTTGAGCATTTAGATGAAGATATTTAGTTTTTAGTAACTCAGAGAATAATTACTGCTTCGGTGGCGTGGTTGTATTTGTATACGGCTACCGTCCTGAGGTCTCGGGTTCGATCCCCGGGTCGGGCAAAGTGATATTGGATTTTTCCATATCAGCCCGGAGTCTGGAATTTGTGCCCGATATGGCGATAATCTCGCCCCCTTTCACATCTGGGACGGAACTAAGCTCGGCGAAATATGGGTGAACTAGTTGGCTAGTGCGCCTCTGCCTACCCCTTCGGGGATACAGGCATGAGCTTATGTTATAGCGAGGGAAACTTTACTTGGTCATCTTGGGTCCGACCGCCCGCGCGTCCTCCAACACGCTCGCGCCTTCTTCTAATCTTTGCTACGCACCCTTGAGGGGGCTCGCCACACAGTTTGAAAACTCGTGATCTAGACAATGCACCGACCATCTGCCTTTCAATACTTGATGCCTGTCCACGTCCCGAATTAGGGCAACCATTGTGATGTCTCGCGCATATTACTAATTTAGCAGTGGTAATTCGGTTGACTCTATAGACGTTTGCGTATATTGTGCATGGCTAAGTGGGACAAACAATGTTTCGACCATTTCAGTCGCACAGCATGTTTGTACAATCTACATAATGAAATTTATCATACGATATATGTATAAGAGGCTTGTATGAGGGCCCGGCTCGTGGGCGTCACTCGCACAGCGAAGTTACTTTACGGGCGAATGGTCAAAGTATTCGACATAAACCTATTTTGTTCTCTTCTTATATTGGATATACGTTCCCTTCTTCGTCCACCGTTGCCGCGTTGCCTTCCTCTGTCCAATAAGACAGGGTTGTCACTAATTGAAATATTCAATAAAATAATTCATTGTACTTAAGTTTTTTATTGATGGCATCCACACATTGAGTATTTTCATTATAAATAATATAAAAATACTTAATTGACATAATGCTTGTGACATACATACATGACAAGCTCACGCCTGTCTCCCCGAAGAAGAAAACTAGAATACTGACATTTCGCCGAGCTTAGTAATTCTTAATTTATTACAAAATTATAACATAAGGCTATTGTCTCCTTGGTCTAGTGGCAGCGTATGTAGGCTGTGAATCGGGAGGTCTTGGGTTCGATTCCCGGGTCGGGCGGGGTGTTTTTCTAACACGATTTCCCTGGGTCTGAATCCCCCAAAAGGGGGTTGACATCAGGCAGGCAGCTGGTTGCCAAAAAATAAGCCGAATACTTTTTGCAACATGCAACATGAAAATGTGTGTTGCATCTGCCCTCACATTTATATGGGTGGGATTGAGTAAAAACAAAAACAAAAAAATTCAGAACTCAAAATTAACTCGTAGGTAAGTACTAGGAACATTGGTTTATAACGCCCGAATGGTCAAACGCTGCTCAACTTTAACGGCTGATTACATTGAGTTTCGCCATACAATTTTGACAAATAAGGCGGCATCAAACGACATAAGGCGACCTTAAGAACCCTATGAACATTCGGCGGTAATAATTTTAGACATAACAGTGGCGGTAACATAACAGAAAAGTCTCGTTCTTGAGGACGTACTTTTACTATTTGATAAATAGCACACACTATGTGACTTTCGTAAACAGATCTCGAGTTAAACCCAGCGTAATATTTACGTAGATATCGTATTTCACAGTGTCTGTCTTACTTTCATTAGTTTTCTTTACTTAGCTATTTACTTTCCACAACCTGTTGGAAATTGATTCACTCTATATTGTTACTTTCAATAGGTAATACTTACTTATAGTACGCAATTATATTATCATTATAATATTAAGCCATTTATCGGTAAGTATGGTACTCAGGTTACAATTCGGCAAATTGTGTTTTATTTTTATTACAGGGGCTGGCGAAATAGCATGTAGGTCACCTGAATGGTAAGTAATCTCCATCGCTCCTATACACCCAAGACACAAAAAGAATCATGGATGCGTTGCCAACCTAAAAGGAGAGTAATAGGGATAGGGATTGGGAAAGCGAAGGGGAATGGAAAAGACGTTGTGATAATCCCCCAGCAAAAGGATAATCGCTATAGTCAGCCAACAAGTCATGTGGCAAGCCTCATGGAAGATACTACACTGGTGATACTGAAACGCGATCCCCACAAGGAATATGAGTCACCGTAGCAAGTTATATACATATCCTACCGCCAGCATTTTAAACATAATAAAACAAAAAATCGTTATGTTATCCAAAATCAAAGTTCGTGTTGATGCTCGTGGCAGCCCTTTTGTTGAACAGGGTTGTATCAGGAAGTTTTGTCGGGAATTATGTTGGTACGTGCCAAAGCCATTATTGCTGCGAGAAAAGTTCATCAATTTCATTGTTGGCTTCGTAAGTACATGTCCGGCGATTTTATACGTTTAATGATTTTTTGTTATATTGATCCATTTTCTTTCTTTCTACCTGCTCATAACCACATCAATGTGGGGTCAGCGCGACCAACTTCTAAAAAGGAGGAGGTCCTCAATTTGACGGTATTATTTTATATATGTTATGCGAGATCTCCGCCAAATGTGGAACGATTTTTAAAATTCTTTTTGTGTTTGATAGAGTTTCTTTAAAGGGTGGTCCCATATAAATTTGGTTACGATCGGATTTGAAGTCGCCCCGTTTAGTTTTTAAACTTGTGATTATTTCAAACGTGTTGCAGAAAGGATTCGGGAAAGTTTTACGTCCGACTGCCTGCCTGATGTCAACCCCCCTGAATCCAGGGTTCATTGTCATGTCTATGTTCCGTTGTAAATAACACAATAAATAGATTTAGATACGTAGTGGTTTAGGTGTCACACATATACATACACTAACAATCCGCCCGATATGTATACATTATTTTGATCTATCTCGTAGGATTCAGCCAGTGCAGCGTTTGCAATTTAAGCGCAAACGCGACATCACATTAGAAACCTCTAAAATTATTAGTGTTTATTATATGTATACAGTATATATATTAATATAATATAATAAGTATTATATATACAGTATTTATTATTATATTATGCATGTATTATACATATAAACATTCCCCTTGAATCCCTCTATCTATTAAAAAAACGCATCAAAATCCGTTGCGTAGTTAGTTTTAAAGATCTAAGCATATATAGGGACAGACAGACAGTGGGAAGCGACTTTCTTTTATACTACCTCTATGTAGTGATGTTATAAGCACCTACTACCTACAATAGAGTTAAGTAAGAAATGTCTGAATACTAGCTTTAAAAACCTAGATTCTTACTGTTTACTGACAGGTCTATATAAACTACTTTACTTCGTTATTAGTATTAGTAGATACTAGATATACACATGACAGTTCCTCCGGCACGAAAACCTCAGTCTGCACAATTAACTGTAAATAATTAATTCGTGTAATATTAGTTCCGTACGTAAAAATCACTTGTCCATAAATTGATGTATATTTTGTGCATCGGGAAATAGTATTCATAATTATTATTTTACGAACACGCACCTAGTCATTTTCTTGCTGGAAAAGCCGTTCGGAGTGAAAGTAACTGCATGCGCACGCGCCGTACTGCCTGCTTAATGGAGTTATTGAAATCCAAGTGCATTTTAAATCCAATATTGTGTGGAAAGTGATTTGATTTCTCATTCCAACTTTTTGAAGATTATTTGGTAATAACATACATAACATAATATAAGCTCACGCCTGTATCCCCGAAGGGGTAGGCATAGGCGAACTATCGAACTAGAACACCCACATTTCGCCGAGCTTAGTTCCGATTAATATTATAATTATTAATAATGGAGGACTAAAATAAGTCGTTTCTATGCTGTCAATTGGTTTTTAGTTGAGATTATTGCAAATTATTGCACAAAGTGTTGATTTAACAATATTTGATTTGTAATTGAGCTAAGCATATAATTTTTAATCAATGTACCTTCACGTAAAATTCAAATGCATTTAAGTATTTATAAATATTTCATCCATTATTTACCTAAACACCTTGGGAATAAAATCACGTGCGCAATACCGTGACTAACACTAAGCTTGTTATGAAAATGCAAACCTTTTTCTGTCTTGATTCACGAGAGAAAACGACATATTAACTGGTAGATGAAAACATAAGTATCGCAGGCATGTTGCATTACCGTACTATTAAGTGTAATTTTCTGCGTAGGTGAACTTGTACTTGACTAACTGGTGCAGTGGGCTAACCGGCTCGCACGATTCGGTATGTTAATTCAGTCATCCATCGTATGACTAGTGCCTTGTCGTATTTTGTTTCCTTGACTACTGCATTAAATGTTGAGCAGTCCTTTTAAAGATTTTGAAATAGGCCGTGATACGACTGCAAGATCACTACGTTCATAATGTATGTAGTCAAAATCTAATTATTATGTATAATTAATTAAAAATACTTGCGGGCAAATTTTGATTGGCACATTAGCAAAAATACATTTCCCCATTATAATTATCCATAAAAAATTTGACTACATACTTTACGAACGTAGTGATCTTGCAGCCGGATCTCGGTCTATAAGAAGCATTCAGCAACTAGCATAACTAGAATACTAGGGTTTTTCAGCATAACGACCTCATAATTTTGACAGCCTCCGTGGCGCAGCGGGCGAGTACCCGGCTGTGAAGCGAGAGGTCGCGGGTTCGATTCCCGCATTGAGACAAATGTTTGTATGGCCCACAGATATTTGTTTCAAGTCTGGTGTTGTGAGACCGAAAGTCTCTCATAGTCTCTGACACCCACGACACAGGTTATACCTAGTGTGGGGTCAGGACTAGGTGTGTGACTGTTGGGTGTATTTATTATATTATTATTATTATAATATGTTAAAAAGTATTGCATTGTAGTTAATATTGGTGATTCGAGTATCAGCATCACTCTACGTATACGCGCTCTTGTAGACTGGCTAAGCATTTGCGGGCGGTTATTACAAACATTAAGTAATAAGCTTCTTTTTTTAAAGCATAGGCTGGCCAACGAGCTGGTGGGTCAGCTGATGGCAAGTGATCTCTACCGCCCATAGACACCCAAGACACAAAAAGAATCATGGGTGCGTCGCCAACTAAAAAGGAGGCGAATAGGGAATAGGGTAGCAGCGAACTGCTCCTTTACGTCGGTCGTCGTCTTTCTTCTTCTCAACACTTATTAGGTTAGCTTTTGATAATTTTGACAATCCAGGATAAAAAAAGGGGAAAAACATTTAACTCAGTCACTCATCAACCAGTCTAATCCCAAATTATATTTTTTTAAATTGCCGTTGCTTAATACTCAGCTGGTAAGACGGAGGGTGTGGGATTATTGCAGAGGGAGCGCTCCTTTTAGTGGCTAGAATTTTGCATCCCTCTACATTTCAAATCAGTCTGAGTTTATTGAATAAGAAAAGCCATAATGTGAGTCAGTACTACATTTAAAAAAATAATTACTTTTTACTTCGGTGGCGTATTGCGTGCGCGGTAATATTATTGTTCTGACTCCTGTGGTATCGCGTTCGATCCCCGGGTCGGGTAAAGTGATATTGGAAATTTGTGCCCGATATAGCGATAAACTCGCCCCCTATCACATCTAGGAAGGAAATAGGCGAAAATTCGGGGATACAAGATTGAGCTTATGTGATATGATGTTACCACAGATGTAACATTATACTCGAGGCCGCGTTGATGTTTTTCCGCTATAAAAAGTGTCATATCACATACCTAATATAAATATTATAACATTCCTCGGGTACCACCATGTCGATAAGTTTTTCCGTTGCTGTGTAAAAAAAAGAGAAAATTCAACAGAACACCTTCGCTTTTTGACCAAGTACAAAAAAGAACGATCTCAAGTTTTTAATTTTTATACTTATAGTACTCTGAACAGAAGATAAGTTCATATTTAATGAAATTTCAAATAAAAGGATGACTTTAAATATTGTTCTGCGGAATTTAGAATAGAAATTTTATAGATGTATGGTATTCACTTTAATAGTAAATATACAATTATCACAATTCATTGGAATATGAAATGGACAAAAAATGGTCGTTTGTGTAAGTAACAAGTAGGTAAAGTAAGTTATATTGTAAGTATATTATGGTAGCTTCCTTCTGAAATGTTCACCTTAAGCGTTATAGAGTCATCAATATAATATACCCTAGATGCACAGTTGTTTGCAAATATCCTCTTAAAAAGTGGTCTCAGGAATAAAACAAAGAAAAAGATCACAAATTCTAATTAAATCAACACAAATATATCCCTATGCACGTGTAATAAAGTAGCTTTTTAAACGAAATGAGCAAGCGTTCTTCAATTTGAATTTTGAAATTTAGAATTCCATCGGCGTCGGACTGTATGCAAAATGAGTGCTTAAGCACTTCTTTGCTGTCCCATTTTCCGAGTGTCAACTGTGCATCTAGGTAAATAATATATTGATGTATAGAGTTTATAAGGTTCTTTTTATTCTATCTAATTATCTAATGAATCACTAGAACTCCGACATAATCGTATGTAATTATCAAAGATCCTTTTTGTACATTTGAGCTCTTTACACCGTAAATGTTTTTAAACACGTATGTTTAACGTGAGGAGTTACATTACTTCAACAGTACTGTGGCAGTAAATTGGCAGAGTAGACGCAAGCCAGTCGTCATTATGTGCCATTAGTTGTGCGACACTGACCAAATGACTGGCTTGCGATATCGAATGACTCATTCCACTCGTGATTAGTCTGTTGTTTTATCAATGCCTTTGTGTGTTATTTTCAGCTCTGATTACCTGATTAACTGAGTGAAAAATATTTCTTTTTAGGTTGTATAGTCTTAAATCTGGCAAACGCGTAAGTATGTATGTAAATGTCTAGATTAAGTAATATTAAATTTACTATTGAATGAAAATAGCGACCATAATTCCGGTCATACTATAATATGTAGATAGTAAATTAATTAGGCCCTAAGACGTAGGTAGCAATGAATAGAAGTAAAATTACACAACAAATAGTCATGTTCAATTAAATTGAACCCAAAAAATGGAGGCAATTACCTGGTATTGAGCTTTGAGTACGAGAGTCGTGTAATCGTGAATATGCGGCTGGAGTGCCAGATTGGCGCGCGTTTCAAACTGAACATCTGAAGGAAAACGTTTCATTCCCGCCGGAATATAATCGTTCGGTCGTAATTTATATTGTCTGCTGCAGAGGCGAGTCCCGCTGCACATTCATTTATTTTATGTGCCATTTACAATTGTCGGTCGATGGTCAAGGGAGCAGGCGAGGGAAGGGTCGATGGGGGTCTCGGGGAGGAGGGCCGAGGTTGCCGGACGACGTTGCCTTCGCATTATAAAACCGTGCGGTCATCTGCGAACTCCGTAATGGTATTTGTAATAGAACGCGGGCCACGTGAGTTGTGATGACCGCCGTGCCGCGGTGCCGCCGCGCCTCTACACCGAGCCGCGCCACTTCGTTGAACACATGGGGCTGATGCTTTATTTATAACATTAATTTAATAAGTTGCCTTTATTTTGATTCGTGTACATAATATATTTGCACTTAAAAATATTACATTATTATGAAAAATAATAACATGGGCTAAATTTATTGATCAAAAGCCCACTCTAATTTGGGGTCGGCAATTTTTGACAAGGATTTGGCTTAGTTTTCACGACTGGCTACCTGCCCGACGTCAACGACACAACAAAAACGATCCAGTCTCGAGCAAATAGTGTTAGAAACACACCAAGCCCGACCTAGGAACAGAACCCAAGATTTCCTGATCCACAGCCCATATGTACCACTAGACCACAAAAGGTAACTCGGCCTAAAGAGAAGTGCAAAATTCTGCTAAGATAGAGCCCGTGAGGTCATTTACAGTCGTTATTACGTACACACAGTGGTGCTTTTTGAAATCTTCGTGGGTAGATAGATAGGAGGCTTTTAATATAGAGGTACATATGTAGCCAGGCACGGAACTGTATATAATATTCGATAATGTTGTTTTATTATATTATCTATTGTCTATTAATTCTTATTGTAACCGCTAAATTAAAAAGATACTTATAGATGATTAAACAGAAGTTTTTAAATTAACAATGTAAAAGTAGCGCAAGTTCCCTTTCCTTGTGATTTAATTGTCAGTCGTTGCATTTTTTCGCATGAAAGCCGAACGAACAACGTCGGCGGGAAGGAGGCTGAGTGGCTCTGTATTCTTTTGTTTTTTAATTATAACGCCGCCGTGCCGTCCGTGGGGTGATGCCCCCCTTGACAAGTTCTGGTGGAGGTGCTTTCTTGTTAAGCGCGCTGTGCGACGCGCCGGGCACGAGGCGACGGGCGCTCGCCTCCTACGTGCCTCGGCCATTCATTTCGCAGAAACTTATAACCTGACCCGCGTACTTATGAGCGTCGCCAATAAATATAGCGATGACCGGCGGCCGGCGGGCGGGGGGCGACGGGAGACATGGTCCTTGTCGGGCGCGCCGCCGACCCGCTCGGAGGAACAGGACGGACGAGTGTGGTAGCTTGCCGTCGCTCGCGGCGAGCCATTGTTAGCTAAATATCTAGGTGGTCAGTTGGGCGGGCGGGGGCGCGGGCGGCTAGAAGACGGGCGGCGAGGGGCGATAGGAGGGGGCGCGGGGTGGTCGGCGGACGTGCCGGGCCCGGCGCCGGCCGATGTATTGAGCGCGTATTGCAGACGCGGTCACGCGCTGCAATATTGCGTTCGCTCTGCGATATTGCCTCTCGGTAACTCAATTTGATAAATTGTGCAAAGTTCGCCTGCCCCGCATTGCTATCAGCTAGATCGGCATACCATGCTGTATCTACACTCTCATGTACCTACTATAATATGACCTAGGGTAAACGTACCAACTAATTTATCACATTAAACATCTAATCTCACATTAAACAGTTATGATTATAACATTTGAGTAACTAACCCCAAAGATTTGGGTTAACTGAATTATATTTAGTTAAACACGTTTCTTATGCCGCGTCCACACAAAACCGTACAAACTTTATAATATCATTGATGTATGTATGTATGTGCAAAATTTAAGTATTTTTATAATAATTACCACTGGCTTATTACCTGAAAGAAATAAAAGGAGAACTAGTGCCGCCACCTGTCGCCGAGTTTATTTCCTTCCTTCATGTATTGTGATAGAGGGCGAGCCTGACGCCTTATAATATCGGGTACAAATTCTAACCTCGAAGAAACATGCGTGTTGCCCGACCTAGGATTAGAACTCAAGGCTTCAAAGCCCTCAACCTATGTACGGTGTCATTACAATGACCAATGAAGCGAATGATTTAAAAAAATATTGGAACTTTTTACGCTCCTGATGATTTATCTTGCACAAGTTTAATAAGGTCTACTATATAAAAAATACATTACAATATGACTGAGTAAAATAATAATAACAATATATTTTTTTAATATAACCGACTAATTAAATCAGTTATCGCTCTATGAAGTCCTCGTATGTTCGACATCTTACTCTCATCTTTTATTTACGACTCGTAAATAAAAATTTTAGGTACATGTATAGGCTATATTAAGATCTCAAATAGGTTTAATTCGCCATACCAACTCGACGATTCGTAAGCAAAGATATTGGGTTCATGAAAACAATTAATTGTTCGTATGAAATGGTACTATCGTGTTTATTAATAATTTTCTATTTACGCACATTTTATTGCCTTGTTGACATAATACATACATACATACACACTCACGCCTGTATCCCATAGGGGTAGGCAGAGACAATTGAGCGCCACAAGCTACGATCCTGACACACCTCTTTTGCCTCATCCACATTCATGCATCGTTTCATACATTTCCGCCGGTTGAGGGTACTCCGAACTTGCCCTTTACGAAGGAGATCGCTAATTTGATCCATATAGGATCGTGTCGGGCGCCCTCTTCTGGCCCTACCATTCACTTTAGCACGATAAATACCTTTCGTAAGTCGCCTTTCATCCATCCTTTCAACATGTCCAAACCACCTCAGCATCCCTTTCTCAATCCTAGTCACCACATCATTCTTCAACTTACAACAATCCCTTATCTTGCTATTCCTCATACGATCGGCAAGGGTGACTCCACACATACTTCGCAGGGAACGCATTTCCACCGCATTCACTCGACTTTCATGCTTCTTCTGCCAGACCCAGCACTCACTTCCATATGTAAGCGTCGGTATCAGCACTCCATTGTGGACAGCCATTCGCGCCTTTTGCGACACTGCCTGGCTACCCACTATGGAGCGCAAGGCACCGTTCACTTTATTACCAGCCATTGTTGACATAAATAGAATAATATTCTTATTATCAACGAATATGCAATATAAAGTAAACATGTAGAGTGTACACGTGGAGGTCCCGCTTGACCGGAGCAGCTTCCGGCGCGCGGCGGTAGTCGGTGGCCGCGGCTGGGCGGCGAGGTCCTCGCGAGCAGGATGCGATACGGATTGCGTGTGCCCGCGCCTTAGCTTCGGGAAAATGATTTATATTGTTTGTGTAGCGGTGGGCGGCCGAGGGGGGTGAGGGCCGCTTTCTCAAGCAGATCCAGTCCACTGCAGATATGGGCGAGTATTATTATTGATCCGGCTCGGGCGGCGGTCGGCGGTCGGCATTTCCTACCGCTCATACTCGGGGGCGCCGACCTACGCCCGACATATTTATTGAAGTACAAGGCTCTTATTTATTATAACGACTTTGGAAACCTACGGGCTACGACGCAATGCTTTAATGAAGGGCTAGAGGGACGGAGGGTGAGCGCCTTATCCCCTCGGCCAATCCTGGCGTGTTATGATATTATATCAAGCCATATCGGCCAATGGGGTCGCGTTATGATATTGTAGGCGGGCGGCGACGGCATGCAAGCCACTTCAGTTTTCCTCATTGGGCGGGCGGTGTTATGATTATTATATAATACGATGTTTTTATAGCCTTATATCAGCTTAGGGTTATCTTCGTCAACCAATATATCAACGACAAGAAACATTAATTACGTTAATAAATATGGTATGAATCGTGGTAAATTATTTATATTTGTTTTGTAATATAAGTTTTACAACCTTTTACGGTAGAAGAACTGAGTTGCGAGACTTGTTTTTTCACAAGTTTTGTTTTTGATGGCATATTCTTATCTACACAGTTTAGGAGTAAGGAAAAAAGAAACATAACTGATTAAACCAGTATAAGTATTATAACAATACTATAGAATTTTCTATAGTATTGTAATATTAGGGTTAGTAAGATAGTTTATTTAACTTATGACACTTGATTTTATGTGAACCTATGTATATCAAATAAAGTGTTTGCAGCATATTTCATATATAGTATCCATGGTATTCATTTATTGGTCTACGAAGGCAGACTTCGTAGTTCGTAGTAGACTACTATTTCAAGTTTTAATACTTTAAGTTTGAGTAACATACAAAAGACCTATATATTTTTCTGAGTCGCATATGAACGTCAATACACGTGTACAAATCGAGGAGAACAATACTCGATGTCAGCGTAGCGAGTCGATTCTTATGATGACATTTCAGCGCTTTTCTATCCAATATCACATTTTCCATTTCGATTGTAAGCGGCGGAACGTTTGATTTTATTTTCGTCGATTTTGCAGAATCGTGACCTGAAACGTAGATAAGGATTTGTTGCGCAACTTTCATCACTAACTTTGTTGAACCTGCCGGTATGTCATTTTGATTTAATACTATCCGATTATTTATTATTCCCTGATTGGCCAAAGGAATATGTTTTAATATTCATAGATAGGATACTCTGATTAATCGCCTCCTTGGTCTAGTCACTAGACTCTAGTGGAAGGGTTTATGGGCTGTGGAACGGGAGTTCAAGCTCCTGGGTTCGATTTCCCGATTCGGGAGGGGTTTTTCTGACACTATTTGCCCGGGAATGGATCTCTCAGAAGGAGGTTGACGTCAGGCAGGCAACCGGTCGCACAAAGTAAGCCAAATAAAAGTAAGCTCATACTCAATCTAACCCAATTGTCTTATGTTTGAATTGTTTTAATCTTTTTGTGCTAGAGTTTGGGTTTATCTGTTATCCTTAAAATATGATCTTATGTTTGGTTCGTTCATTAGTTCATACATTAGCACTATTAGAACGTATATTTAAAATAGTCATATAATAAAAGCGATGACAAAACTGGTAATATTGAAAAATAGCAAACTGAGTCAGTATTATTATATTACATAGGATATCGTTTCAGTGGTAACATAAAATATAAGTAGGTATAGAGAATATAAATTCATTGCAGTAGATATTCAACTATTTAAGGTAGGTACTATTGTGTGATATTCGGGTGTAACGCTATTTAAGTTAGCTCTACAAAGTAGCTTAGGCGTAATTTATTAACATACCGAATGCTTAGAATTTAACGTAATAAAAACGGTATTGAATTAAACGACGTCCTTGTTCAGCAAATGAGTTGATAATAAAACGATAATAAACAAGCGCGTTTGTAACAAACTATAACAGATCAGTAATTGCTTCCACGATACCTCCTCGCGTTATTACGCCTTTTACGACGCCGTATGGGGTGAATAAAACATTTTTACGAGCGGCCATGGTTGCTATTATATACACTTATGTACATCGATGCCTATACGTCAGGTAATAAACTGTGTATTGACTGTATACGTGTGTTGGGTACGGCGTTTGATCTAATAACGCGTGGCGACTCCCATTAATTAGTTAATGTAATGTTTTAATTAATTTAATTAATCGCCATCGATGGTCTAATAAAAACTTTTCTTTATTCAGCTTTTAGTTTTTACAATATTTTCTTGTTCTAGTGGTGATTACATTTGAAGGATATTTCCGCCTTTTATTAATTGGCGTTTGCTTACGTCATGAATCTACTGCAATTTTATAGTAAGCTGAGTATGACATGATGGTAAAATCGACGAGAAAAGTGTTGTATCAAGCGGCGAGAAGCAATTCTCATTTTTCTCAAAGTTAATGTATCGCAGATGGACAATTCAATAGTGAATTCGTAAGTATTTGATATGTCCCCGGACAGTCGGCCTCTGCACGGGCGGACACATGGCACCCACTCCGGGTCACTCAAATAGATTGCGTCATAGAGCACCGCCGTCCCAGAGCGCAAACAATTATTTAGTCGCAAAATTGATAAAGCATCGAGTCGCCTCCTCCGCGTTTTCTGAGGCGTCTTTTCTTTGTATACATGAAACGTTACGTTTGTTGAGCGGAGATACAAAATATATTTTTTATTTTTTACTCTTGGGACACTTTTTCGACCCTCGTCCGAGCGGTCTCTTTGAAAAGTGGACATCGGAACGCGAGGGAAGGAGCCCCCGAGGACTCCGGACAGAAAATGCGTTGTAAACATAGCGACTACATTCAATTTCCCGTCATTTTTCAAACTGATAAATAATTCTGTCATCGAACGCTCGGACAGGGGTCGGTATGAAGTGATTGTCGATGGAAGGACGCCCGCTGCCGTAAAAAATAGCGGCCGATGAGACTCGGCCTCCGGCGCTCGTATGAGCGCGATAAATTTCTTTTTTATTATCAGATATCAAGGGACTCGGGAATCGAATAAAGCGCTCATATTTAATTCATAAGATACCGGCCATACATACTACGTACGACTATTTTATTTAAGATGTTGAAAGATTACGGACATCGGGTCTGCTTCTGTGAGCGACGAGCCATGTGTCGGATCAGGAAAATCAATATCGCTTTAATTTGGTGCACACTTTTAAGTGTAATCAGGACTTTATTGTGATGTTTATGTTTGTGTCGTTCATTTAAATTCTTCAATTTATTACTGTGTCTCAAATGTCCGGCAGATGTGTTCAATACATTTACAGTATCCAGGAGAGCGGCGTCGGGGGTCACTCGCAGTATTAAATAACTCTCCGACAGCTAAATGAGTAGGGGACGCGAATAACGTGCATTGTGGGCCATTCTCAACACTTTCATTTTTGAATAAAATGAAATGTTCGTTTTGTATTGTGCTTCGTTCGTTTTGAATGCAATTGATATTCAGAAAATATGTAATTTGATGTAAACTAAAGAAATGCAGATTATTATGTCTTACATACATATTATTAAGTTTTGCTTTCAATTTGACATTATAGACTCTCACGTCTATAGCACGAATGGGCAGGTTCGACCGGTTTGATATCACTATTTCACAGAAAATCGACGTAAGGCAACTTGCTGTTGCGTTTCGTTCGGGGAGTGAGAATTCCGGTGGCCAATTTCCCCCCTCCCTTTCCCAATTCTTATTACCGTCCTATTATGTTGGCAACGATTCCACGATTATTTTTATTGTTCATCAGTGAAGATGGTAGAGATTTACCATCAGATGAAAAACATGCTCGTTTGCCAGTCTCTGATCTCCTTTGCCAGTTTCTATATAAAAAAAATATGTATATAAATATGTTTCTATATAATAAAACTTGTAGAGCAAACAGGAGTGGGTTAAGAATAGCCCGTCTGGATTTGTTACTGCCTGTCGCGGTAAGGAACAATAAAGAAAATTACGATACCAACCTACCTATACCAGCCTTTATAAGAAATATACGTTTTCATCCCAGGTGTTTTAGTTTAATTAAAAATGGCGCGGCTGGAAGTACTCATTTTTGGCAATAAACGTAACTCAGTAACCATCCCTACGTATTTTCCAAAAAGGGTTGACGACAAGCAGGCAGTGGATGAAAAATTAAGCCGAATTGTTACAACACACTACCTCGGTGGCGTGGTTGTATTTAGGTACGACTAACGTCATGAAGTCTGAAGTCTCGGGTTCGATCCCCGGGTCGAGCAAAGTGATATTGGATTTTTCCATATCAGCCCGGAGTCTGGAATTTGTGCCTGATATGGCGATAGGCTCACAACTTATCACATCTGGGACGGAACTAAGCTCGCCGA
Organism: Clanis bilineata; assembly: GCA_036417725.1. Classification (NCBI taxonomy): domain Eukaryota; kingdom Metazoa; phylum Arthropoda; class Insecta; order Lepidoptera; family Sphingidae; genus Clanis; species Clanis bilineata. The sequence continues at coordinate 10,665,271 of CM071140.1, forward strand.
AACTAGTGCGCCTCTGCCTCGGGGATACAGGCGTAAGTTTATGTTATGTGTCTTTACAACACAGTATGTTCAAACAAGATGTTAGTCGAATAATATATTTTTGATCCAAACTTATTCATATTCAAAATATTTTATTGAAAATATTTATAATTCTTTAAGTGTAAAATTTAAAGGGGAGGTGGACGCATTTTTTATGACTTTAGAATACATTTACGATTGTCGATAATTTTCCTGCTCGGGCTGCAGTTCTGCACTATCCCTAATTTCACTTTTCTTTTGATGAAGTGCTATTTTGATTTTAGGTATAATTTAAATGCTAGGAAATATTAAAAATTACCTCTTCACTGTAAAATTAATTGAGAAGCTCAAGCAAAATTAGGACAATGAGCTGCGAGTTGCGACAAAGACGTCTGGATCTAATTTTAGCTCACAGAAAAAACATCTATAAAGTTCACTGCTCTAAACGTGTCTAAGAACGTAACGTAACTAAAAAATAGAGACGTTAATGTACATTCTTCTTCTTCTTCGTCGGTCCCTCAATAATGAGGATCGCGACCACATACTATCTGTCGCCAAGCTGAGCGGTCATTGGACATCTGTACTGCTCGATAGATGCTACCTCCATTAGCCTTTTTTATGGCATCTGACCATCTAGAGGGTGCTCTTCCCTTGGGCCGTTTCCCTTCAACTCGTCCCAGTATTATAAGTTTCTCCAAACTATGCCTAGGAGATCGCATAATGTGTCCGAAGAAACTAAGGGTACTTTCCTGGCAAATTGCCGACAGGCGTTTTTTAATATTAAGTTCTTGTAATATAGAGTCATTAGTCCTCATGGCAGTCCATGGTATACGCAGTAGTTTCCGCCAGCACCACATTTCGAAGGCATCAATTTTCCTGCTATCGCGATCTCTAATGCACCATGTTTCAGCTCCATACAAGAAAATGGAGAACACTAAAGCACGCACTAGACGTATTTTGGTTGTACGGCGAATACCACTGTTCTTCCAAACTTTGTCAAGATTAGTCATTGCACTTTTAGCCATACCGGATCTCCGACGGATTTCTTCAGAGCAGCTGCCCTCATTTGTTATCAATGACCCTAGGTATACAAATTTGTTAACTCGTTCATAAACATCAAGAGCTGCAGTATGTTGAAGAAGTTGAGTTCGATCCACCACCATTATTTTGGTCTTGGAATGGTTGATCTTAAGACCGAGCTTGGCGCTCTCCACTTCAATACGTTCTAGAAGATTCACCATCTCTCCTTCGTTTGATGCAAATATGGTAGTATCGTCTGCATACCTAAGGTTAGTAACTTTTTCACCCCCTATACAGACTCCGCCTTCCCAGGTACACAGTGCTTTCCTCATGATATATTCGCCGTAGATGTTAAAAAGTTTTGGGGACAGGATACAACCTTGACGCACCCCCCGCTCAGTACTAAAGCATTGGGATTTGTGATTATCTAGTTTTACAAAACTTGAACCCTCTAAATATAGGTTTTGGATTAGGTAGACAAGATGTGCGGGAACGCCTAGTTCAATCATCACGTCCAACATGGTACTCCATTGAACGCAATCAAACGCCTTGGCATAATCGATGAAACACAGGACTAATGGTTTATTGAATTCATAACATTTCTCAATTAGAATGCGGATATTCAGAATTTGTTCACGAGTTCCTTTTCCTACTACGAAGCCGGATTGCTCCCTCGGTATTTGGTGGTCTAAATAAGCTGATAATCTCGCATTCAAGATGTGTAGAAAGATTTTACTAGCATGCGACATTAGTGACAGTGTTCGGTAGTTTTCACACTTCTTTGTAGAGCCCTTCTTATGCAATGGAATAACAGCAGACTGCGTCCAATCCTCAGGCCACTGACCCGTCTTCCAAACCTTCCTACAAATCTGATGAATAACTTTCGTTCCGTCTGTACCAAGGTTTTTTAACATGGTTGCTGAGATATTGTCTGGGCCCACGGCTTTATGCTTGAGTTTCTTAATAGCATCTTCGACCTCAGATAACAAAATATTGGGTTCTGTGATGTGATCATCCCATCTCCTCATAGTGAGCATCCCGTTTTCATCCCGATATAAGTTACAACAGTAGTCTCTCCATCTTTCCAAAACATCTTCTATGTCTGTCAAGGCGTTTCCTCTACTGTCTTCAATTATCCAGGATTTGGGTTTAAATGCACCCGTTAGTTGCTTTACCTTTAAAAATAGGTCTTTCGACTGATTCTTATACGCATGTCCTTCAATTTCCTTGCAGACGTTGTTGATGTAGCTGTCTTTATCCCTCCGACATTGTCTTTGAATCACAGCGTGGAGCTGGTTATACTTTTGTCGTTGATTGTCAGACTCGATACCAATCATTTTCAGTTGTCTCCGTTCCTCAATTAGCGCCCAAGACTCCTCACTTATCCATTCTTCTCTTTTTCGTACTTTCCTGCATAGATCATAACTTTGTTTCGCAGAACTTACAACAATTTCTTTTAGTTGATTCCAGGTGGCTTCACTTGAATCAAACGGATCCCATTGGGTTATTTTGATCTTCGAATCAATGGTGTCACGAAAGTGATTTAGGGCTTGTTTGTTTAAGTTGTAAATTATTGGAGGTTTCCGGTGAGGTATTTTTAGTCGAAGTCTGAAGTCAGCCACCATTAGCTGATGGTCGCTGCCACAGTCGGCACCAGGTAGGGTTCTGGCATTAGTTATTGACGATCGCCATCTAGATTTGATTGTTATAAAATCAATTTGGTTTCTGTGTCCTGACGGGGAGGTCCATGTATATAATCTCCTGGGGTGATGTTCGAACCAGGTGTTCATTATAGTAAGTCGATTTTCTACACAAAATTGTAATAGCTTTTCTCCTCTGTCATTCCTTTTACCCAAGCCGTAGCCACCAACGACTATGCCTTTCAGAGGGTCGATAGTGGTGTTGCCGATTTTAGCGTTCCAATCTCCCTGAACCACAGTTATTTCCCTAGATGGTATGGCATGCAGTAATGCCTCTAGATCAGCATAAAACTGATCCGAAACATTTTCTTCTGACTGAGCAGTAGGTGCATATACCTGTATAATGTTAATTGGCACAGGACTCGCATCAAGTTTAACGGCAATCATACGATCATTAGGGGTTAGATAACTTTTAATGCTGTTATTAAGTTTTTGTGGTATGATTATAGCCACGCCATTGCGACTGTGGTCATCAGCTCCTGAATAATATATAATGTTACCATGAGATGTATTAAAGTGCCCATTGCCTTTTTTGTGAACTTCACTGAGTCCTAAAATATTAACTCTACACCTATCCATTTCCTTTTCAATGACGTCTAGCTTTCCCGCCCTGAGCGTACCCCTTACATTCCATGTCCCGAGGCGAAGATGATTCCTTAATCGGGTTTTATTCGTAACTACTCTATGACCAGTCGCATAATTTCCGCACCCTGCCTGGGAGTCCACAGATGAGCGGCCGGTAGCACATTTCCCACCATACGACCCGGGATCGTGATGGCGCCGAGGGTCAGTCGGGTTACATGACATAGCTCCTATCTTATTATTGTTCGACATGATGATGTGGTTTTCTTGGGAAAATAGTGTAGTGGTTTCCCATTGCCTTCTACACCAGACCTTTTAGAAGTTATTTGGACTCCTAGGCTGCTGTAGCCTCATCCAGTCGGTTTCCCGACTGGGTTTATGGTTATACCGCCATTGCTCGGTCGCCAGAGCCTCGTCAGTTGTCTAGCAGGGAGCACCGCAATGATGTGAAGTCGTTGCCATTTGTAGTCCAATGGACTAAAATGCGTGCAGGTGAGGATGACTTTTGGGCCGGATAGGTCTTAATTCCGTTCTCCCCTTACCCCCCAATGTACATACATATATAAAAACATTCACGACTGTATCCCCGAAGGGGTAGGCAGATACGGACTAGTGGACTAAATCACCCATATTTCGTAAAAATAGAGCCGCTAATTTATATACCATACATAGAGGTAGATTTAGGCTTGGATCCCAGAAGAGATGCAGATACGGACTGGTAAATTAGAACACCCACATTTTGTCGAGCTTATTTTCGTCCCAGATGTGATGCGAGCCTATTAGCGTATCGGGCACAAATTTTAGACTCCGGGCTGATATTGAGTTGAAAAAAATATCACTGCACGACTCGGGATTAACCCCGAGACTACCGGATGGTAGTCGTACCGCGTACTCAATACAACTAAGCTACATGCGGTCGAAAATTAAGAAAAACGAAAATATGAAAATATCATTTTGTACTGATTTCTTAAGTTTACGCGATAGACATTGAAATAAAACTATGTTTACGGATTCTATCACGATTTGTTTTAATTTTCAGTCCGACCCTTGACCACGAAGACTGCAAAGCCTTCGAAACATCGGGCATAAAAATTAAAACAAATCCGTATAATAGTTTTATTTCAATATCATTTTGTGTTTATATCCAGAGTTTTATATCATACTTAATCCAATTAAAACTTAGAATGGGGTTGGATACGTCACTTCTAAAAGCCACGGTTAGTAAGTGTGCCTAGATTTAACTCGATATCCATAGAGCTATCGCACGGTACAAGCGTGATAGGAGCTCAGTTTATATTTTATTCATACATTGTATTGTTGGAATATCAATTGCCTCGCCCGGCGGTAGGTAAAGGGTACATTTCCAATCCGCACGGGATTCACTTAGATTTGAAGGAAAATAGATTTCGATTTCCAAAGCTGCGACAAAGCAATCCGATATATTTTTCAGACAGATATTGCTAGCGATTTCTTTTGAGCTTTGAAATATAAGGGAGGGAATTTAAACAGATTCCGTGTGTTTTCTTTACTATAAATAGCATGCATGTGAGGATATCAAATCCTATTAGACATTTTATTCAGATTTAGTTTATGAAATGCTATTAGACTGCCTCGGTAGCGTGGTTGTATTTCGGTATGACTGCCGTCCTGAGGTCTCGGGTTCGATCCCCGGGTCGGGCAAAGTGATATTAGATTTTTCCATATCAGCCCGGAGTCTGGAATTTATGCCCGATATGGCGATAGGCTCGCCCCCTATCACATCTGGGATGGAACTAAGCTCGGCGAAATGTGGGTGAACTAGTTGGCTAGTGCGCCTCTGCCCACCCCTTCGGGGATACAGGCATGAGCTTATGTTAATGTTATGTTATGTATTCAGATTTAGTAAAATACAGTTTTGAGATTTTTGTCGGACTTTGCGTTATTGTGTGGAAAATACATGGCATTGTGTAGATTACTATTAAAGGGTATCACCGTTTAAAACAAGGAGACAGACGGTTTCCTCTTTTTTAATTTTGGCAGCCAGACAATGCACTAAAGGAAAACATTAAAAGGGGAGTATTGCGACCCCTTTTTTGGTGTGATTAATTTATTATACTCTTTGTTTCTGTTTTGATTTCAGCAACAAAAACAATGAGGGTGGTCATTATAAAAATAATCACTATAAACATTCTTAGTAATGGACGATATTTTCAATAAGTGAATGCGATGACGTAGTTGCAAAGTATTCGTGCATAGTAGTAAAAATGTAGATATTACAGACAGTACTTTGGAGAGCTTTCAAGATGAATTATTGATTTATTAAATCCATTACGTACTTATATACAGAGAAAATGCACCAGTAGGAGTGCGGGCATAAGTTATGTATCAAACCCGTAAAAGTATCACTCGTGCAATATAAAAGTTAACGACACAAGAAAACGCGTTTTCCACAACATTAAAGATAACAACAATACGGGGGCGAGCGAGTGTAGAGCCTCCCGCAGGGTGGCGGGAGGGGGTTCGAGAAAAATTCAATATTAATATGAAGGAGGTGCGAGCGAGACGCGCCGTCGTTCTCTGTCCCACGGCCAATGGCGAGCGCCGCCTCCGCTGCGATATGATGAATTTATGGATGTAATAAAAGCGAGGTGCGCGATTGGAGGAGCGGTCAGAGTGAGCTTATTTTCTTTATTTTCATATTTGGAATGTCGGTCTTAAGTCTTCTGCAGTAATGCTCGGCTGTTAGATATTTTGCTTTCTTGAGTTATGTGGGGGGAGGGGGTGAGTACGCCGAGCCCATTTAGCGTCTTGTGTACAGCGATGTGTATCTTTATGTCACATAATGTGTTTTGTGTTGTGGATTGATACAAGTTATTAAGTAAAGCTACATATAAGCACGAAAATGAGGTTGATGTCAGAAAGTAAAATCGTATTAATATTAAAATAAATACATTACTGTCATAGACGTTCGTTCTCACCCAGATCCGAAACAAATATTTGCGGGCATTGAACCTGCCGGCTCTCTACAGCGGGCTATTCACCCGCAGAGCCACAGAGGTTGTCAAAACATATCAACTTGTTTCGACGGTGGGCAACATATTTAAACAGTTCTAACTAGTGTACCGCAGTAGCTGAATGCCTCGTGAATCGAAGCTAACCGTGCCCACTTCCCACCTAGCAGCAATGTAAAGTTGTAAGATCTAGCGAAGGTATCTTGGTGAAGTTTGTGTGGTGAAGGCTGGAGGGGCACTTGTAGTACAAAGGCTCGTAACAGCCGGTTGATTGAGCCGTGAACGACGCTCGACCGCCGGCCGGGTTTCTTTCTTGATTTGCTACTCGAGTGGCCGAAAACGACACTTCTATTTGCATGAGCTGATTTAGAGAATTCCGTTTTAAATCTCAAGACTGCACTGAGATACGTTCGAGTTCGTAACCTCGGGATTTCTTAGTAAGGTATCGTGATCTTGTGTTTATGTTGTGTTACTTTTATGCAGGTGTATAGTGTAGACTGTAGATAGATTTTATTATTCATAATAATATTATCTATCTAGTTTTAAACATTAAGTCAGTATTAATACAGTCGTCTTCATGGTCTAGTGGCAGCATGTTTAGGCTGTGGACTGAGAGGTCCTGGGTTCAATTCCCAGGTCGGACAAAGCGATTTTTCTTATTTGATTTGCCCGTGACTGGATCCCCCAGAGAGGGGTTTATGTCAGACATGTAGCCGATCGTTAAAAATATGCCATATCTGTTTTGCAACATGCGTGGAAAAGTGTATTGCGCCGGAAACTTGAACATTTGATTTTTTTAAGTCGATCGATAATACGCGAAGTCTATGTTACTGCCTAGGTGGCATGGTGGTATTTCGGTACGACTACGGTTCTAAGGTCTTGGGTTCGATCCCCGGGTCGGGCAAAGTGTTATTGGATTTTACCATATCAGCCCGGAGTCTAGAATTTGTGCCCGATATGGCGATAGGCTCGCCCCCTATCACATCTGGGACGGAACTAAGCTCGGCGAAATGTGGGTGTTCTAGTTCGCTAGTGCGCCTCTGCCTACCCCGGGGATACAGGCGTGAGCTAATGTTATCATGCCGAGAGTTGAAAATAAGCTTGGTATCCGTGATTACGCTCATTACCCCTATGCCTACTCCTTCCTGAATGCAGGCAATATTAACGATATGTAGTATACACAACTGACTTCGAAAACAATCTTAAACAAATATAATGTAAAGCCGCGTCTCCTGCACTAAATTTACATAAAACACCTACACAAAACATGTATTTTTTATCTATGGTCCATTGTTCTACGACCTGGGGGGTTACCACCACCTCTTATAGCAGTAATATTATAATCTTACTTGTACCGATTCCCATACAAAACAAACGAAGAACGATTATAATAATACTGCTATAAGAGGTGGTGGTAACCCTGCAGGAGACAGTTAAAATCATTGTTTTGCGTATGTGTATTTGTGTTTTGTTTCGAGACATATAGGTAGTATAAAAATAGGCAGAAGACTCGCCTTTAGTTCAACTAAAGAAACATAGTGTCTTTAGACTATAACCTCGATGCTATAACCACATAATAAATACGTCTATACCTACGTACTTGTTCGTATCTACCGTAACTATAGAAACATTTTGATAGTACAATCGTAAAAAGAAATCAAGTGCGACGTACACACTTATCTGAGAAGAATTGATGCTGTCGATATAATGCGTTGGATAGAAAACCGTTCAAAAAGCAAGCCCTGACAGCGGCAAAGACAACGCACACGAAATAAATAGGAGGGCGGCGAGCCAGCCACCCGGAAGTATTGGGGATCTGCCTCTAGCGCGCAGTTTTGAAGTTCAATTATATTGCAGGCAGGTGGTGCCCGCGAGCGAGATGCTTCCCGCAAACCTCTATCGATAATATTGTTTAGTGGAATATGCTTTCTATGGGAAACGGAAATTTAATGAAAGATTCCGATTGTATACTTTACGAGTTGAAAGTTCAGTGGAGCGTCCTGATATCAGAAGGTTTTGAATATGTCAACAATAAAATGTGCTATGTTTTCGACCGACTTCCAAAAAGGAGAAAGTCCTCAATTCGTCTCTATTATTTTTTCGTTTTTTTTTATGTACGTTACGCGATATTTCCGCCAAATGTGAACCGATTTAGTGTTCGATAGAGCTTATTTCAAGGCCCATATAAATTTGGTCACGATTGGATGAAGTTGCAAGTCAGTCAGTTAAGTTTTTTTTAATAATACTTACATAAATAGTAGGCAAAATGACGCCAAGATTCACCGTTCTTTCTGAAATAAGCTCCATTCATATATTAATTATCACACTGACAGACATTTAAGAGGTTTTTTATCAGAAAGTGCATGTTGATGATAACCCAAAAATCACTTACATTTAACACATAACATAGGGTAGGCAGAGGCGCACTAGCGAACTAGAACACCCGCCGAACATTTCGCCGAGCTTAGTTCCGTCCCAGATGTGATAGGGGGCGAGCCTATCGCCATATCGGGCACAATTTCCAGACTCCGGGCTGATATGGAAAAATCCAATATCACTTTGCCCGACCCGGGGATCGAACCCGAGACCTCAGAACCGTAGTCGTACCGAAATACCACCACGCCACCGAGGCAGAGCAGGCAGCACTTACATTTATCGCTTTTGAAATATTTTTTTTGTTGTTAGTCGATGTTGAACAAGTACATTTTAATGTAAGATGCTCATACGAGCATCCGAGCCTTATTGCATGTACCGTGAACACCTTCATTACGTCACGCCATCTATCTACTGCTCTCTAGTTCTCTACTGAGGACAGTGGCCCTAGCAGAAATATTTTTAAGAACGAATTCGTATCGAACTGAAGACGTTTGGTTAATATTTCACACAAATATCATAGAGGCGAATCGAGCTCGATTCGAATTTAATTGACAAAAATATGACTGCTCGCGCCTCTGTACTACAAAGTACCGATCAATCCAAAGAGAATTTAAAGTGAGTGATGCCACAGGAATCACTATGTCAATCTATAAAGCGAGCACTTCGCCGTAACAGTATAGTGGAGTACAAAAGCCGAAGTTTTCCCCGCAGCGAGATTCCTTTTCTTTGTTTGGTGTATTTATTGTAAATCTACTCATAGGTACCGCGCACAACCTCTGCCCCGCCGTCCCACCGCCCCGCCGCCCCGCACCTCTGGCCCCCTCACAAGTGTTCCGACATAATATTCAGCTAGGATACTTTGTGTGCCGTTAGTGATATTTTATTTCAATTGTATTCTAAGTGTTTCTTTAAGAATTGCTCTTTCTGGAATTTGTGCCCGATATGGCGATAGGCTCGCCCCCTATCACATCTGGGACGGAACTAAGCTCAGCGAAATGTGGGTGTACTAGTTCGCTAGTGCACCTCTGCCTATCCCTTCGAGGATACAGGCGTGAGCTTATGTTATGTTATGTTATGTTTCTTTAAACGGAAATGGAGTACTTTCATGTCTAGTAGTATGAGTACTTTACGATTATGTTACGAATTCCATGATTTATTGTATAAGATTAAGTGGAGCTAAGTAATATTGCATTAAGCTTACTAGTAAGTTTTTTCTGTTTAATTTTTTTTTATTGAAATCCCTTAATAGATTTCATGAGTTACTCCCAATATTATAAATACGTATTTTTCATAAATTATTTTATTGATAATGAATACACAAAAAGTGATAAATTATTATATACCCATTACTGCTTTAGACACTTGTGTTAAACCACTGTCCACAAGTTGCTGTCGCGTCGGTTTCAGGTGGAGGCGATTTGTGGCTGTCACGGAACGTCTGGGTACGAGTGTACCAACTTCTTCCATGACGTCAGGACATATTGATATTATGAATATGACCGTGTTCATACAAAAATATACGATATCAATAGATATTATTTTATGAATCCATCGTTATTGTTTGGTTTATGACTATGTGAAATATTCCCAATAGACTAAATTATGATATTGATAATTATTGAATTGGTTTGTATTATTTGATATTTGATCTTTTAAATTTTCATTTAAACAAAAAAATACGGCGATGCGACATTTTAAATCTTATTTATTATGCATGAACCTGGGCACAGTTAAGGAATTAGCGCTAGAACAGTAAAGTGCAGAGTAATACCGCCCAACGTACTCTCTTTAATATGATTTGCTAACATCGTGCCGAGCGACGCCCGCTCGGCTGCTTGCCGTTTTGAGCAACTTTATAAACTAGTTCGCTATTTTATTTATGTCACAGCGTATAGAACCAATTATAAACTATAAGCTTGTGCAGTGACGTCGCGTCGCACGTGCTTACTGAAATAAATTAAAATGTAGTTACAATTAGTTCAAAGCCAACAATAAAATGTAGGTAGTTAATTAATGTCGTTGTAGAAGCTGGTAATTATGAATTTTGATATAATTTTTAAACTCAAGAATTAACTTTTTGGTCTATTTGGTTCTTGATTAAATTAGCGTAGATATTAAAGGAACATTTCAGTCTTGCAGGATTTTTCCAACATAAAGAGCCATTAGAGTCCGATGCGACCACGGGAAGTGCTACAGAAGACGTGTAGTGGGCAGGGGGCGGTGGAGTCCAGTCTTCAAGATACTGGAGGGGGGAGAGGTGGCCCCCCGCGGCGCCGGACGACTTGCTTATTCTATCAAGCGTGGACTCACACACGGCCGCCCGTGACGCACACACCGGCGCGCATTATACGGCCGGCCACCACTCCACTGTGTCAATACAATACGCTCTCCTCGGCTGGACTTAGATTATTTAGAAAGCACTTGTAATGCTCATATAAGAAGCGCCGCGGAAGAAGTATTTTACGTCACAATGGCCGGTACGTGTCGACGAGGGCCCAGACGGGATACGCGGAAAAGATTACGATCCTAAAAAAACAGCCTCCACTCACCAATATACCTAATATTCTTTACGCTATTGACTTTGCTTCGATAGTGGTTTGGTATTTTGTTTCATTCTGTGTTGCATGATTAATCATTATTTTTGTGTGTTTATTGTTGTGATGTACAAAACTGCTTTACGCCGGTGAAAATATGTGGAAAGTTATTATTAGGTCCCTCTATGTCGAATAATAATTTATAGTATTCTTCATACAAAAATAATAATATCGTCCACAATTGTTTTTAGAAAGCTTACCAGCCGTCCATTTCTATTGGAATATGGCTACCTAAACAGCCAACACAATTTAGCTCTTAGCATGCATATTTCAAATGAGATGGGGTGCAAAGCTGATTATGAAGTGTGTATGCAAAGCCGTCAGTTGCATTAAGCATGACAGGGAAAGAGCATCACCGTCATATCGTGGCTACGAGAGCCGTGAGACTACGCCGCTGGACATGGATTATCCGCTACGCGCTCTTCCACTACGCCGTAGTACTTCGAGCTACGCACGTAGCAATTTCATACTGTACATTTTCTTTTAAGCCTTTGTTTACCCAATGCATGTCACTATAGTACTCGTTGTATATTAGTGACTTAGTGAGTTGATAATTATTTTCATTGTTATTTAACAGTATATACTAGTTATATTTATCAATATTTTACAGTCGTAATGATTATTTAATAATGAATAATTGTAAAATAATACACTAAAGGCATTTTTGGATATTATTTTATAGTAGTAATAAACTATATCACTGTAGAAGTTACGCTAGTGTGATTCTGTACAGTTATGTTAACTTGGATGAAGTTAGTGTTAGAAAATTAATGATCCTTTAAATTAATAAGTGTCAAAGTTTAGCAACGGCGCGGCTAAGAGTGTGTCGATGTGAGCTTACGTGCGCCATGTGTGTCGTGTGTGTGTGTGTGTGTGTGTGTGTGTGTGTGTGTGTGTGTCGTGTACGATGTGTGCGCCAAGAGACATCGGTTCATGTGTGGGTACTTTCATAAATCTGTTGGGAGATATATGAGAGCGCAATTTCCGGTATCCGGCCATTAGCGCCGAGCTTTTATAAGCTTAAAGCTTAGGTTAAAGATTTTCTGGGTAGTTTAATACGAATCTTGTAATAGGTACAATAAATTTTGTATAAAGTATGTGATTGCATATTAGGTGTCGATTCGGGAACTTTTAATGTGTTTAACTTGGCCTAATGTCTGTTTGTAGACAACGTTGCTACGCCGGCCCGCTCTGATGACTTTATCAAGAATGTGGTATGTTTGGCCTAATTAAATCGATTACTAAATTAAATTACTTTGCTGTTTGGCGATATATTGCCATAAATGAAAAGTGTCACGAACAAAAAATGAGCGGTGTTTGAGTGTGGGCGGAGTGTGGAGGCGTGTGTACCTCTCTCGCTGTGGAGCCGCGGGGGGGAGGGCCAGTGGAGCGGTGCAGGGGGGAGGAGGGGGAGGTCCACCAGCACCAGCGACTTATTATTTTTATCGACCGTAAAAAGGTGCCGGACCTTGTATGGACCCTTCCATGGCGACTCATCTCGTGAGACTCCAATTATTTACGGATATTTTGTTTCAAATCCCGAAAAATACTGTCCAGTCGATTGGGGTGGCACTTATCTTATGGCGGATTAGCGATTACTTACATTTAAACGTTTCACGTGTTCGTTTCGGAGGGTTTCAAATAGCTCCTAATAAAATAAAATAAGTTTGTTAATTGAAATTAGAATCCATTAAAATAAAATGTTTACCCTCTCTGTTGACTTTGATTGAAATAGCGCATTACTAATTGATAAAATAATGAATAAAAATTGGAGACATTTGTTCCGCTTGTCTTCTAATGAGTGCGCCATGACAGCGTAATGACGCGCTTGCAGCTGCACCGCGCCCCGGTCTCCCCTTCTGTCACAGACTACTCAATAATGCAACAATGCAAACCACTCCGACCTTCAAACATAAATCATAGTACCAACATATCGAAATTAAATACTCTTCGTTAATACTAAACAATGTTTCCCCGATTAACTTGTACGACGACAAAAAATCTTTTTACAATTAAGGCGACAATCTTCATAAATCAATTTCTCCCCCGAATTGAATGTCAATAAGTAGGGAAGGTTGTTAAACGACCCGCTGTAAAATAAAACTTTCCGAAGGGCGGAAAGTTCGGCAAAAAGAATATTTACATTAATTCTCTTCATTATGTTTTGAAGAATAATCATGGGCACCGTTTCCCATTTTACTGTCTCGATTGAGTTTTTATTTGAATATTTTTTCGTCGCTCCCCGAGTTCGTCTCTGTACTACAAAAGGAAGTTTTTATTAGCATCTTAATGATTTTACGGCGAGTCCCCGGTTACAACAGCCTTTATGTCGTCAGATTTTCTTAAGTATTTTTTGTCGAGTTTTTTTGCATCTTACATTATTAAAGTTTTCATTCCGGCGCTTAATGAAGCTCATTTCTTCTGTTCGTCCGGGCCTTGATTGCCTTTGTTTTGCATAAATGCAAGATTTCTATAGGTTTCTTTCTAGAAAATTTAGTAAGTTCGAAGACTTTAAATTTGTTCTTTGCAATTAATTGACTTTCTTCGTTCCTTCGTTTAACTTGACACAGCGCCGGGAGCGTGTGCATTTTTACATATTAACAGTGTTCTTATACATATTAATGTTATATGGAGTTGGTATCAACATAGGAAATTATACTTTATAATTATTGTGTAGAGATAGGTATTATAATAATACCTAGTGGATTATCAATGGGTATTATTTATATATTAGAGTATTAACCCTATGTATACACACAATAAACATGTTTGTTTACAGAGAATAGTAACTATTCAGGAGCGCATGTGAATTCATAAATCGCGAGACAGAGAGTAGCGAGATGGCAAATGAATAGTGCTCGCCGAGGATGCGATTTGTATTGTCCGGCGCCGTAATTACATTCATCTCTGCTCACGACTGATTTATACTGCGCCTCCTGCTCCTTCAGCCTCTACTCTGCCATTAACTACTTTTTCCGGGTCTATCTTACGCACCACAAAATAATAATCGTCCGGAAAATCGACGCGGGCTGTATGTAATGTTATGAGAGGAAGGCCGGCCGTTTTTCTCGGGTCGCAATCGAGTCCGAGATCTTGCTTTCTTTTTAATTTCCCTGCGGCCTCCTAATGAGGTCCCGGCGGCGGCGGCTCCGCGCCGTTATCTATGATATTCTTGAGGTTGATGCTTATTGTGCGTGTCACTGATGGTTTCCCTTTTTATTATCCTCTCGAACACAATTCAGAGGCCGCCCAAATGAGTTCTTCTCATTTGCTTTGCTCTCTTTATTTCTCTAGGCGGCAGTTTGTCTTGTGTCACGACTTAACTTCTTTTAATTTTAATGAAGCAAAATGCGGTCGGGCTCGATTTTTTTCTTACATTGTATTTTATTTAAAAACAAATGAGCTGGGTCACGTTTCATGTTATCAATAGTGAGAAATGCGGGGTTTAAGCGAACGCCGGTTTCATAAGCTAACAAATCACACGACTCCGCCTACACTTATCTATTAAAATGAGAGATTATTGTCGGATCAAATGGCGTACAATGGCCGGGTGTTATTTTCACTGGATTGTCCAATATTGTCACAACGTCTGTGAAAGGGCAATTAGGGAGGTGTGGCGCGTGTCGGCCACGTGGCGCGATGTCCCGGCGTGGGGCGCGCGGGTGGAGCGGGCAGTGCGGGGGACACGCAAGGAGACGGCGCACGCGCTGCGCCGCCACATTGCCCTCATTAAGCCCCAATGTTTATACTGTGCTTAACAACTTGATCCCAAGTCCCATACATATTTGAATAAAAATCATATTATCACGTATATTGTAATGAGCAATTAAATATTATTATTAGACGGTACAACATCCAGATTTTATTACAACAGCGTTATTTTAGCTGGTCCATTTTATTTCATTAGTTCATATTTATCTAAGAAATAACGAAAATTGTAACTGAAGATTTACGTATTAAGGAAATCCCCCGGAGGAATTTGCTTCATTTAAATATCGCATTTTTCTTGAAGATTATACCTTACGACAGCCATAAAAGAAAACAGGAAACCCGCCTCTCGATAATGCGACGGGCTTGAGGAATTTTTATTCCGCTCAAATCTCTAACATAGGTATATTTTGCGAGATCGTCTGAAGATTTTAATGCCCGATTTTATTTAAATTCGTTTAGGCGCGGGTGATCGCACCCGACGGTTATCGTGACCTGATTAATAAAAGGCAGATGATACACATGTTTTCACGCTTTGTAAAACTAGATTATCAATAATAATTTAAAATGATTACAAGCTTGATAAAAATATTACTTTTGTTTCACTGATAGTCTTTATAGTGCTTGTAGGATTCAGTGGTAGGCGTCTAAAGTCATTTCTCCATTTTAACAACCTCGTATCGTGCAGCCTCGTTCTAAGATTGTGGCAAATTTAATGCATCTCTGCATGAGTATCATATATAACAAGCCAGGTAGTCGGCCGCGATTGGTGCCAGTTTTTCACTCAACCCGCTAATAGCTGTCTCTGCGTGCTGTTCATACTATGGCATATTCAAACATAAAATTTATTTGCTGATATTGACGGCGAGACAGCCGCTCCACACGAGGCTACTCATAGGAAACTTAACATAATGAATCCCAAGCTGACCGTTGCTGTACATAGGCCTCCTCTGAACAATATCTAGACCAATCTGCTGGAAACGTGCATCCATCGAATTATAACAGGTCGTCTGTCAATTATGTTGTTCGTAGACCTTCTAGCCAATGGGGCAGAAAACGTATTAACAAGCATAGCGTTGGACGTCATACTGAAAGTCCTAACGATAAGGTAAATAAATATATTACATTTCCAATATTTTATTACCTAAAACCTGACACTCGCAGATCATTCACCTTAGTAGATACCGTAGCACCGTAGCATTCGACTATATAATCGAGTGTTATTATGGCATTTGTCTAAAATTTTACACAAATTGCGTTGAGTGCGCAGCGATTTCGAATCGAATTTGTAGTTGAAATTTTTTAAAAGTATGGTACGGCCTTAGACATTTAGCTACACATAACAACCAGCATAATTATCAACATTTAATGGCTAACTAATTGTTCATTATACATTTTTGTTGTTAAATGACATGGATATTTAGGAAGTCAAATGCAATCATTCACTTAGATGGTTGCACCCCAGGGCGCTGCGCCCCTGGAACCACTGCACCCCACCTTACATAACGCGCTGCACGATGGTGATCATTCTTCATTTGTCTGACCTCCTCACTTGATCGAATACATGATGCCCGTGGTTCAGCCCCAGCTTATCAAACTGAATTATTTTAACTCAGTTTGTATTTTAGTTGCGCCATCCAGTTGAAAAAGAACCACTGACGAAAAGTTCAACAACATTGAGAATGTTTTGTTTGTATGCCGTGTGTATTAATTACAGCAACAACTTGACAATAGTGAGATAAGTTGAAAAAAATGACTGCTATATTTCGTCTCGTATTCGCTTCTTCCGCCTCATTACGCTGCCAAAATTTTCCTTGCCATTTATTTCCATCGCACAAGATCTTTTCGTATGAGGCGAGTTCCCTGTTAATATATGTGTCCCGAAAACCGTGGTCATATATTACGCCGACCTCCGGCGGACCGGACATAACAATCCTCGATTTGCTATAATATCGGTCGTGCGTCCCTGTCTGTATGGGCGGGCGGCGCGCGCGAGCGAGCGAGGCTCCGTGGCCAGCTGAAGGCGCGCCGTGCGGGGTGGCCTACGTGCCGCGTATAATAAGCATTTCATGCACGGGGTGCGGGGTGCGGGCCGCGGGGACACGGCCGAGGGGCTCTGACGTTACATACGTACCTATTTCCCGTAAGTCGTGTACCTAACCGGACCGTACATTATGAACCGAGGGTCAGCGAGCCGCGCACGCCGTCTCTGTCCCGCTCGTCACCGGATCGCGCTCCTGGCATAACTTCCTGTCACATATCATCCTACGTTTCGGCCCTTGCGATGGACCTTTATGAAAATTCTCCTGCGTGTTCACTAGACATAAACAAATGCGTATCTACCTACATACGAAACGAAAACCCTCTTGTTTCGTACATATCGTTCCTACCGAATATTTTATAACACATTAAGATGCTTATCGTTGACGTCGTATTATATAAAGAAAGCGTATATGTTGGTAGCGGTCGATCCATTGTCGAATTCATCTTCTATCTGCACGATTTATACAGGAGGAGGCCGTAAAACGGAACAATAAAAACCCAAAACAGCAATAAATTTAAAGCAATAGACGCGAGGCTCGAGCGTGCCTTATCAATTCCCTCCACGCATGGGACTACAATCGCACAATAAACTTATGACGCAGGCTTTTGTCTACGTACCTAAACAAACTAAATCACACATAATATGGTGCTTCGGGACTAATGTTGACCAATGGCATGGTGATCTATGGCATCGTGCAGTGACGTTGAATCCTAGACCACAGACTGTAGAGTGTTTTGAATTGTGAGCTTTTCTCACGTGTTACATAATAAAGTTCCTGACGAAAACTAATAAAAGTTAATACCTTCTATCATTAAAAGAACAAACACATATTCTTATATTAATTTTGCAAAATAAATTTTCATTTGTCTTTAAATAATGGAGAGGGTTTCACATTTAAATTATAACACAAGTAATTAAACGAAACACTTTGTTTGTAAGTACTTAACACTTTGTAGGATTGTCCGAAGATCTCTTAGGTGAGTATAGCAAATAGAACAACTCTCCCCGACTGGGGCGACGAGGGGAGGGTCATCTTAAGGACACGGAAATGTGGCCGGTGCGGGCACGGCGACGTGTTCCTATGAATTAATAATATCACCTAATTGAAACCGAAATACCATGTTGACCATCGTTACTTATCATAAATTTAAAGCTCTCTCTGAAGCATTTCCGACGCCAATATCGACTTGACATTGATACTTTTATTTTAAGACTGCGCCGATACGGTTTAGTAAAGTTTAACAGCAGCGACTTGAGTGTTCCGCGTACGAGTATACAGCAATTAATAATTCGTGAGTGCGGTCCGTCGCTCTTACACTGGCGATTCATTATCGTTACGGTCTCGCTCCGACGGAGATCTACGATATAGCTCCCTGATTGACCCCGCATTAAAAATTACACACAAACAGATAGAGGATGCGGATACTAATAACGTAACCGTGTACTTCCTTTGTTTCGATTCGTTTCCAGAATCGATAAAACATTTATAAATGCAGGTAGCGATCGATGGAGGTTGCGGCGGCCGTTCATAATGTACATACCTAGACACTAATGGGCACAAATTGAACGTAAGAATGATTCACGGACATGTAATGTTTCCTTTGATTCGTCAGGTTAATTTGGTAGGGGCCGAGCGGGCGGCGAGCGCGGTGGTCGCCGGAGGGTCGAATAAATATGTCCCAAAGAGTTAAGTGGGAGAGAAGTGCGGAGCGGAGACCGCGTCCGACGTTTGCTCTTCCACTCGTGTTGTTGCACCACTTATTACACACAAAGTTCTGTTAAAGTTTTCTCCGACACTCGAGCGCGAGTTTAATTTACTCGATAGTGTAAATAAAGCGGGCGGAGTGGGAAGTTTCGCGGCGAGTGAGCCCCTGGCGACACCCGGCGACGCCCGCCGACACCCAGCGACACCCGGCTGCGGTCGAGTGATAATAACGTCCCGCCGCGTGGGACTTCCTTATTAATCGAGAACGACAAATTTTAACGACAAGAATTAATGAATCTCGTTACATGGGTTAATCCTCCGCTCGTAAAGTGTGCGGCGCCTGGAGGTAGTTAAGGTGCGCGGGGCGGCATCACAACGCCGCGCTGCTCGGCATGTACCGGCACCGGCACCGGCACCGGCATGGCACCGATCACACATCTCTTCTTATGCACATTCCCACTCTTCTCGCAGGAGCTGTCTGTTTGTTGCCACTCACTTAAATTTTATTTGTCATATAATATACTAAAAAACACATCGTGGCGTAGTTGTACTGTCGCATGGTATTTTGACGCTAAACCTATGTGATTTCAGTGCTAGATTTTTTTTTAACAGAGACTGGCAAACGAGCAAGTGGGTCGCTTGATGATAATGTGATCACCACCGCTCATAGACATGGTTTAGCTGGCCCATTCATGCTGCACACATATTTAACTGTTTAGGCTTACCACTCAAATACTTGATGTGTTAGGTCAGTGGATTAAACATCCGGGTCGTTTTGTCTTGAAGAGAACGATACGTCTTCGGTATTATTGTGCAAAGACATATTTATTTCTTAAATAAATAACACCCAATAGTCACACACATAGTCCTGATCCCACACTAAGATCGAGTCTTGTGTCGTGGGAATCAGGAACTACGTAAGACTTTCGGTCTCACAACACCCAGACTCGAAAAAAATATCTGTGGGCCGCACAAATATTTGTCTCGGTGCGGGGATCGAACCCGCGGCCTCTCGATTCACGGCTGCACGCCCGCTGCGCCACGGAGGCTGTCGGCGACTTAAGGCTGTGCAGTGGCTTGGAAATTCGATACGACATTCCTTTCGTGTTAGTTACACACATAAAACTAACTTTGATTGTATTCAAAGAAAGGAACTTCCTTATTACAAATGACAACTGGGAACGACGCTTTAGCAATCAATAAAAGCAAATTTCATTTTAGTTTTGAATAAAGTATAATTGAATGAGAAATTGTCTTGTGTGTCGGTGAGATGAAACAAGTGCAGAGGCCGGCGCGGCGTTCAAACCGAGCCGCACCACGAGGGTATACGAGATATATTGTCCAGTTAACGACCTTGTGCGAATGGAACTTTATTGTAATTGCCTTTAGTAAGATCCGACAGGGTCACTGCGGATGGTCCTCACCGACCTCCCGTTTTGCGAACTTTCTTCCCAGTTAGCGTGAAACAAGTTTAATTGAAGGACATCGTCACAAAAATAATGTTAATCTAAATAATAGTCGTATACAGGAGCGTGTGTGGTTCGGTTCGTTTACACAGCGTCGATTAATTATAAATTAAATCATTTGTAAGGCACATGGGTGCGACTATTCATCAGGTGAAGAGGTGTGCGGCACATTAGGGAACGCGGCGGCCTCAAAGCCAGAAGACTGATTATGTCTATCCGCAATTTCTCTCCGGCCCTATTCTCGCAAGCGAAAACTAGCGAGTTTTCCACCGCGCTATTAAGCGGTCGCTTTTACATTTGTCCTTATAATGGAAAATGTGCTACTAATTAATTTAAAGCGAAACTCATTTATGTCGAAATGCGTCTCTATTAAGCGATGATGGGATGAACGCCTTTCGGCGCTACTCTTACGCGTTCCGCCGTGAATAGTTTGATTGTTTCTACTCGTTGATAAGTGGTTTTGATCGTTTTGGTCTCGCGCTTGGCGTGTGTCTGCATGTGCCTGGTGATGAAAATTATACGTGGTCCGGTTACAAACCCTCACCCCATTAAGTAAAGGCGAGCTCATTCTCGGTAAGACTAATCAAATAACAGTCTCCCCATCGTTTGCCCCCCCCCCTCGTCGGTCCCCGCACCGCCGCCGCTCATCCCGCCTCGCGGCCAGCGGTCATCTCTCTTATCGATTGTGGTGGAATTCGTGCACAGAATGTGATATTTCCCAGCAAACGCTACGTCGTAAGATACAAAACAACTACACAATAATGTTATTAGTTTTTGGACTCAATCCATCAGTTCCGAATGTTACTTGTATTGTCTATAGTATGATTCGTGTCTTCTATTTATATACAAAGCACTTACCTATGCGACTCTATGAAGTGCCGTTGACCACATTGTTAAATTCGATGGATTTTTAAAAACATGATCAAATGTAGTGTTTGTTTTAAAAGCTCTATAATTGTTTATTCAACTTCTTGAATCTCTCACCATCAGATCTCATCTTCTGATCTCTTCAGCCTCTATTACTATCTCATTAAAGTTATTGTAAACAGGACCGGCACAATTTAATAAAGCCACAAAGCGACGCCTTACGTAAACATTACTGTATAGCTCGCGGTCGATGTTATTACTCGTGTTTTATTATATCAGGCGCATATGTTGTTTATTAGTATTTGGCTGACAGAATCTTTATTATATTATCTTTTATGAGGAAATAAGGTTGGTTGGGGGTATTAAGAATTTACATCTTTTCTGTTTCTCGAAAAAAAGAAGACATTTATTTATGTAAGAATTACTTATCATATTGTTCTTATATTTTCCTTTGTGTGAGTATTCGTTTTATTTATTTTTTGACTGGTACTATAAGTGTTTTAAGTTAGTTCTGCCCTAGGAGGGGCACAATATTTACATGGTAGAAGAAATAAGATGCTCATAAACCGATTGGTATCATTTTGGACCGATTTCGCAATAAGTAGGATAACTTCTATCTGATGGATAATTTTGTTGCTTCGACAGATACTATTATCTTTCAAAAGTCATTATTAGTCCCGAGATAAAGTTAACTGATTATTGAAAAATCAGCCCTTGGACAGATAAAATGCATTAATAACGAAATAGTGGCGAGACAAATCCGTGGTCATTGCAGGGCGGGCGGTGGAATCGGTCATCGTGCGGAGAGCGGAACAGTGCAGGCAAGCGGGTGGTACTCGGTGTCGGTACCCGCTCCGTTCCGCCATGTAATTCTAATGAGTATTAGTGTCGTTCGTCTGCCTGTAGTGTAGTGTCCACGGTCCACCCTGCACCCCGTCTCCGTGGTATATTCATTAAAACAGCGCCTGTTTCGGTAATGGCACCGCCTAGGTATACCTAACTTGGATTTAGTTCCAAATTATACAATGTAATTACACTTTTAACTGTATGACATGTTGTTACGTATATAAGCTATGGCTATAACGACATAATAAAATGTAATTTCTGCTGGTAAGTGTAAAAGTGTGTTTGTTTATTCTTCTGTTATGCAGCAACAGATTGATATTATTTTGTACACATAACTAGTATGAGAGTGAGATTACTTTGATCTCGAAAATGGGAAGGCATACATTTCTATGCGGGAAAAGCTGTAAACAAAAGCTAGTTATGAACATGTGAAATGACCATCCTTTTATTTTATTTATGGAAGCTAAATCGTTATATACATTTTATTTTATTCTGCATTTTGTCTTTTAGGTAGTTTTAGTGATGAAAGTGTTCTACATAACTTATAATAAAATAATATAATAATAATATTAGCCCTGTAATATTACTGTCCCACTGCTGGGCACGGGCCTCCTCTACTATCGAGAGGGGTTTAGGCCTTAGGCCTAACTTATAATATAATAATTAATCAACTGTTTTGTATGAATAAAGAAAATAACAAACTACTTTGTGTAATTTTGATGCACGTCAGAAAAATATTGAAAACATTATTCACAGCATGTATAGTATCTCTATAATGACGAAATGTTTTAATTCATGGTAAGAATAAACATGTAGGTTTTAGGAATGTAATGTGAAAACAAAAGCTAGTATACGAGGTACGAGTATTTGAGGCTACAGCAATAGGCTTGTTGCGTTGCCGACTCTACTCGTATACACTGCTTCACTGGACTGTGAAAATGATTTTGATTTGACCCTTTGAAGGGTGCTTCCACCGCAAAATTACATTTCCATATGTGGATTTGCTACGTACCTGACAGTGTGTAGCGTGTAGCCTCATAAACATATACACATTGAATGGCTGAATACATCATTTAAATTTTTTAATTGCGTTTTTGAGCTAAAGCTGTTTTTGTTTTTCAAATAGATTAAATCAATTGAATATGAAATAATTTTAACATTGACGATATAATATTGAATCTTCGAGGCATTGTAATTTATAGATCTTTTAGATCCACAGAATAAATCATATTTATATTTCAGATTTTTTTATATGTTAATTTATTTTTGCAACTACGGTAAATTGAGGTATGTTGGAGGCGGCATTACACACATTACATTAACGTCTCGGCCACCGGTGGCCGAGCCGCCCGTTACTATAAGCCTATTAACGAGGTCCCTTAAAATATAATTACTATATCAGATACATAATTTAAATCCCTGAAAGCTCTATGTTGATGACACCGCACGTATATACTTCCATATAGGCCGAGATCCGGCTGCAAGATCACTACGTTCATCATGTATGTAGTCAAAATCTAATTTTTATGTATAATTTTAAACGAGGGAATCTATTTTTGCCAAAGTGCCAATCAAAGTTCCCAAAAAAAATATATATAATTAATATATATATATTTTTTTATAGCAGAGACTGGCAAACGAGCAGATGGGTCACCTGTTGGTATCTAAGTGGTTTCCACTGCCCATAGCCCCGAGATACGAAGAATCATGGGTACGTTGCCAACCTAAAAGGAGGAAAGGGAAGGGGAGGGAAAAGGGATTGGGCAAGGGCGGGGGGCAAATGGGCCACCGGAAATCTCACTCACCGAACGAAACGTGACAGCAAGCTGCCACTTTACATCAGTTTTCGGTGAGACAGTGGTATCAAACCGGTCGGGCCGGCCTATTCGTGCTGTAGACTTTACAGTTTACGGCGTGGCTCTACCACTCATATTCTTTTTTAATATAGAAGTAATAGTAATTAGATTTTTACTATATAAGTGATGAACGTAGTGATCTTGCAGACGGATCTCGGTCTATTACTACATTTGAGAATAATTCAGTGCTGCGTATCAAAGGCGTCAAAGCGTGGCGGCTCTTTATCTGCAAATGTGGCGCCGTTGGAGATAATTTTATTCTGAGTGTATCTCTCCTTACTGCTGATATATTCAACGGAATATTCCCATATGTGCGTAATTCTGCGGAATGGCAAAAAAGGTCTGTTTGAGGGGTGAAATATGTAAATTTATTGTCTTGGGCGGCTCTGGCGGCACTGGTGGTGCTGGCGGAGCGCGGAGGCGCCCCCGTCATATACCGACACGTAGAATAAAGGAAATGTTAATGCGCGCCAATTTATGTGCTTTTCTATGATTTTGCTGAATCGGGCCCGCTGTTTCCCCCTTTATAGCTTGGATGTGAACCTTTTGTTTATAAATTGAAGTGTTCCCAATGTATCGTATAGATTCACATGCTGAATGTACGAGCTCACGTTCTTGATGTGAACGGTGAAATATTTTGCTCTCTAAAATACACCTCTTAAATATATAGAGGGATATCAAGTGGAGGTAGGTGTCTAAATTTCATTACTAACATGTTAGAACATACTAGATATTATTAAAGAAGTTAAAAAAACATAACTACATACATAACCTCACGTCTGTATTCCCGAAGGGGTGGGCGGACTAGCGAACTAGAAAACCCACATTTCGCCGAGCTTATTTCCGTCCCAGATGTGATAGGGATGTGTCAGTCTATTGCCATATCGGGCACAAATTCCAGAATTCGGGCTGATACTGAATTAAAAAAAAAATCATATCACTTTGCCCAACTCGGGGATTGAACCCGAGACCTCAGGAGGGTAGTCGTATTGAAATACAACTACGCCACCGAGACAGTTAAAACACTGCATAATAATAAATCATCACATCGTCACGGTCGGTTGACATCAGTGATGACCAGTTATTCGGTATTCCCCTTGCGATGTGCATCGACTAATTCACAAAGGCCAAATGTGACATAATACCAGCATAATTCAATGTTTTGCTCACCATATTGTATTTTATTTATGAGTTATGGTCTGTTAAACATTGCTTTTCCTTTTTCCTCCTGTAGTGACGGTGTAAACGCATCCTTGTCTAACAGCGAGGGTGTTGTATCATCACGGCTGTATGAACGGATGGTTAAATAGTACGAGTTAACTTACACCGCATCCTCTACGCGTCATTTAGGGGTGCTATGAATGATGTTATGCATAGAAGCTTAATCGTTAAAATTATAATTTATTCTACGAAGATACGTTGTCTTTACACGTTGGCATATTTTTATATTTTCATGTATATACAATTGTGGAACGCTGTTGCGAATGGACCGACTCGACCGGTTTGATACCACTGTCTCATAGAAAGACGACGATAGTGACAGCTCGCTCTTACGTCTCGTTCGGAATGAAATTTTCGGTGACCCAACTTCTCTATCTAATCCAAAGAGATTTAATATTACTAACTATAAGGGGGATTTAATATTACTTACCAATCAATTTCCCATACAAAGAAATAATCTCAAACGTCAGTAACACATTCTACCACTTATTACAATTTACACCTTAGAATGTTCTGTGAATGTTCAAGAATCACGTAACACAATTTTAGGGTCTAAACATTATTACGCTGGTACGACCTTATGCGAGTATGTTTCAAATATGACTGAATGACTTATGACCACGAGGTCACAACTTTTGGATTACAAGTTTGGCGCTGTTGGCCTGTCTATGCACTGTTGAATGTCTTTGATCTTAATTGAAGAGGATAGACGTTAGTCTATGCTCCTCATTTAAGGTAGACAAAGCACATATCATTCTTTTCGTATGACTATGGGAGGTAGATATCACTTACCATTATATGTATCTACATTACACTTGTTTACACAAAGGGATAGGCAGCGGTGAACTAGAGAACTAGAACACCCACATTATGCTGAGCTTATTTCCATCCCAGATGTGATAAGAGACGAGCCTATCGCATGTGCACTAATTTCAGACTCCGGTCTGATATTGAATAGAAAACCCAGTATTACAGTGCCCGACCCGGGGATCGAACCTAAGACCTGCGTACGATTGGACGTACATGATGACGCAATACGATTACGCCACCGAGGCAAACTGTTGGAAAATTACTCGTAGTGCATGACATAACACCATCCTGTGATTACGGGCCAGAAGCAAAACGTCTGAAGTGCAATCAGTCGGACACGGAAGAATAACGTTTTGTATACGTAGCAAATGGAACATTTTTCAGATGTACGCTCTTTAATTTAGGAGGGGTCTGGCCTGTCGATATTTAAATTTTTAAACGTCGCCCAGACATCGGAGTTACAAAACCAATTTGTTTGAACAAATTGTCAGACGAAATATTTAAGTGGTTTGATGAGTTTTTTATAATTAACATGGTTATGAATGTGATGTTATTTTAGGGGATTTTATCTGATGTGTTTGATAGCAGATGCTTTTCTAAATGCTGTTTAGAAGTTCAAGTAAAAAAGAAATAAGTAAAATTCAATCGAACAATAGTATCAAGAATGAAGTAAAATCAAGTAATACTGTGAACTTCAGTTCTGAGGCTGAGATCTATAGAGTGAATTTCGACTAAGTCTAAGTCAAAGTAGCGATCTCAGTGAGGATTCGGAATTGTTATATCGAACTATGACTTAGTCTGAGTTATTTTTTACAAGAAAAACAGACTGACAGACAGACTAAGCAAAGATTTTCTTGTAAAAAATGACTCGCGCTAAGTTAAAATCCTCACTGAGTTTGTGTCTTTGACTTAGACTTTTTTTTTTATTAGCAGAGACTGGCACACGAGCAGATGGGTCACCTGATGGTAAGTGATCTCCACTGCCCATAGACACCCAAGACAAAAGGAATCATGGGTGCGTTGCCAACCTAAAAGGAGGAAATGAAAGGGGAGGGAAAAAGGGATTGGGAAAGGAAGGGGAGGGAAGTGGGCCACCGGCAATCTCACTCACCGAACGAAACGCGACAGCAAGCTGCCACTTTACGTCGGTTTTCTGTGAGACAGTGGTATCAAACCGGTCGAGCCGGCCCATTCCTGCTGTAGATGTAACTGTCTACAGCGTGACTCTACCACTCAAACTTAGTCGAAGTTCGCTCTACCTCTATAGATCTCAGCTTGAGTTTCACTCTTAACAGTTACTTATTGTAGTCACAAATTTATTAACATAGATATTGAATAAATATCACCATAACAATTTAGAAATCACGACAGATGATACAAACAAGCAGAATGTGTGACAACATGGCCACATGTTTGTATGTGACAAAATGGTTACATTAGCGGCGCGTGCGCGCTGCGGGGTGCCTCTCCCGACCGCGTGACTCTATAAAATGATCACATATTTTAATATCATAAACATTTATATGACATTATTATTGCTGGCCCGTTAAACAAATTGAAGACATTAGTAAGATATGTTAAGTTTATAATGTGCTAGATTTTCGACGTTAACATTTAATGTGGACTGCCTCGGTGGCGTGGTGGTATTTCTTTATGACTACGGTTCCGAGGTCTCGGGTTTGATCCCCGGGTCGGGCAAAGTGATATAGGATTTTTCCATATCAGCCCGAAGTCTGGAATTTGTGCCCGATATAGCGATAGACTCGCCCCCTATCACATCTGGGACGGAACTAAGCTCAGCGAAATGTGGGTGTTCTAGTTCCCTAGTGCGCCTCTGCCTACCCTTTCGGGGATACAGGCGTGAGCTTATGATATGTCTATATCTCTCCATTTGTCATATAACTGAATAAGCGGATGTTGATAAAGATTATATAGTTTCTATACAGCATCAAAATATGCTTTTTCCGGCACAATGTGAAGGTAATGCCTGTCTCAATGAACTATTCCAGTCTATAAAGTTGAATGATTGTTTAAGTAAATACCGTTGTGTTATAAAAGGGGCAATTATAATTATGACATGCTAGCGAACATGTTATATAGGAAGATACTATCTTTGCGACATAATCTCATAATCACGTCCATGCAGGGCAATCTGATCGATTCGTTGTCAAAGTATACCAGCGCCCCGGTGCGATGTGCGAGGGTGTTAATGCAAATTGTGGCTTTAACGTATGGCCAGTGCTATCTGTCGGCGCATCGCCACCGGGATTTACTATCTCATGATTTATTAACAAATGCTTCCTATGCCGCTTATGACTCTGGTTACTCTTCGTTGATATTTTCGTAAGTCTTATTCTGAAACTTGGAAATCATAATAGTGAATTCTTCAAGCGATAGGTACAAACAAAATTATATCGTTTGACAAATATCAAACGATGTTTTCGCATAAATAAATAATTAAGGAAGTTGGTAAATAAGCGTGCGGCCTCATTTATTATTCTTTATAAGGAAACAAAGGCGAGGGTTAGCCGTAATAAGGCTCCGCCACCTCGCCGGCTTATCTTTATTGCCTCCAACCCACGTAGAATAATAAATCGTTTTCATCAAAAACAAATACTCGACAGTTTTTGTCGGAGTCGAGCGAGCGGGTGGTGGGGTGGCAATTTTCCACCCCCATAATACAATATTTTCCGACATTTTCCACGGGAATACAGCTTCGAATCGCTCGCAACCGGCAGGTTCCTTTAATGTTTATTTTTCGTCCAATCAGAGAGCGGCGAGGTTCTCGATATTACCTCAACTGTCACACATAAAGTGGAAAATATGGTCGGCAGATGTGGGGGGTGTGAGCGGGTGTGAGGACTGAGGACGCGTGCGGTGCGGGGGGAGATGAAGGCGGCGGCGGTGGCGGCGCGGGCGGGCGGCTGCTTGCCAGTCGGAGCGCGTACGCGACGCTCCGGCGCGCCGGAAGAAACGCTTCGAACAGGTTTATAGCTTTTCTTTCAGCTCCACTCAGGTACGGGCCGTATCATAACAGGGAATAGCAGCGCGTGATGTGAACCCGTGATAAAATAAATGTCGAGATAGGCTTATGTATTGTACTGTTTATCTTAATAATGGCCGCCCGGAGAAAACTTTCGATTAAACTTTGCCTTTTTGTGTGGAGCTTTTTCTTGTTTTTATTTTCAGGCGTAACAGTTTTTATGTCAAATAAAAAGCTTTAAGTGAATTGCTGTGATTTTTTATAATTGTAGATCACTAGAAGCAAAAGAACGTGAAATTACCTGGGAAGTTTTCCTATTCTTTTGTAACTCTAATGTCCTCGTACCAATGCGAAGACATTTACTAAGAACGTTTAAAGGAGATTATGGATTTCCAGTTGATCATTATTATTAATGATGTAACAGTACGTAGGTATTTCATAAGTGTAGGTGTACACACCTAGCCCTATAGGGTTGCGCGTGCTCCGCCTCCACACCGCGCCGCGCCGCGCCATCTCAGTGGCAAGTGTACGCCGAGGCTTCGAATTGCCGGCGGATATAAATCGCGATTCATTTCTCATCGTAACTTTTTGTCGGTTCTTATCTGTTACACTTCACTTTTCATCATCCGAGGGGATTTATGTAATGCCTAGTCATTTCTCGGCGTCGAGGCGCGGCTTATCGGCGGAGCGCGAGCTCGCTTGATTGATGAGCGCGCAAAAATAAATGTTCACTTAAATTATTCGATAAGTTGGAAACGGAAGTTAAACGAGAATTATCTTTGTCTTGCCCCTGAAGATTTCACGGTTGTAACTGTTATGCCGGGAGTGATTGATCGATTCAAGTGCTTTGCATAGATACTTTGATGGGTAAACTCGGCGAGGGGAAGAAAATTATCGTTGATCCATCTCTGTATATAATATACCAGGGTTTTATGCAATATACAGTACATGAAATGTCACCTCCTAGGCCTAGTGCCAACGTATATAGGTCGTGGACCAGGAAGTCCTTGGTTCAAATCCTAGGTCGGACAAAGCGGTTTTTCTATTACGTTTTTCCCGGAACTAGATTCACCAGATGGATAATAGTAGTGTGGAATAAGGACAGGTAGAAGAAGAAATCAGTAAATGTCAATGCTGTATATAAAAAAGAAAAAAAAAATGAAAATGACGTTTATTGCGTTTTAGCTGTTACACAATTAGGTACTTAGGTCTATTAAAATACACAGAGGGGGAAAAAAAAGAAAAATGCACCTACATGTGTACACGTGTGCATATATACACATTTACATTCCCCTCCCATCTTCATAATACCTGTGTTAAATAGCGCTGACAATTATTCTAAAATTAAATGAATTTTATCACATAACAGCAACATCGAGAAATAATATAACTTTGTCTGTGGAGTTGGCTAACGTAATAATATTGACAGCCTCCGTGGCGCAGCGGGCGAGTAGCCGGCTGTAAAGCGAGAGGCCGCGGGTTCGATTCCCGCATTGAGACAAATGTTTGTGTGGCTCACAGATATTTGTTTTAAGTCTGGGTGTTGTGAGACCGAAAGTCTCTCATAGTCTCTGACACCCACGATACAGGTTATACCTAGTGTGGGGTCAGGACTAGGTGTGTGACTGTTGGGTGTATTTATTTATTTATTTATTATGCAATATTCATTTAATTGAGGTTTAATCAATGACAACTTCAATTTATGTGAAGTACTTGACCACGTTAGGGACGGTAATAACTACGATATAAAATTAGGCATGAAAGCTAATGCCATAATTGAAGGCAATCGGCGCCCCTCCCGATGATTTATGGTACGCCGTCGTGCCATTCCGCCTGTTCACATTTACATCTTTCGTACATTTGCTGCGATTGCTACACTGTTGCGGCGTCAATACGGGGTTATTAATTACATTCATGCTTTGATATATGTCATGCCATTCGATAAATCCTATTGTGTGAGTTGTGACGCTTTTTTTCTGTAGGTAAGTATAATTCTCAAGAGACATTGTAGTTCAGTTTAGCAATTGCCGAAATTGCACATTGGATTCTTAAATTGCATGCGGGAGTGCAGTCGGTCCACTTAAAAAGAGCATTGTGGCTAATCTCCAGCGACACATGTACAAACAAAGTTTAATTGTGAGCGGTGCGGTGTGCGACGGCCCCGGGCAAAACCGATTACAGTCTTAGCGGCGCTCACCTTCGATTCCTGCACCGCTCCACCCCGCCACCTCTCCGGTGCCAACTCTCCCCCGCGCCCATCTACCACCACACGTATTCAATTCCAATCAATCCTGCCACACATATTTATATGTACAAGTCGGGCGTATTTTTATTGCGAGCTGCATGGAATGACGGCCGCAAACATTGCATCCGCCTCCCCCACCCCGTCGGAAAAACCTTTTATTTTTAATTTCGATTTTGATTTTTTCCAAGCGCACCGTGTCGTTCCACTTTTATTTTGTTTCATTTCATAGAGCGGGGTGGGTGCGCGACAGATCGGAATTTCAGATATGTACAATTTAAAATCGTGTAAGTACGGTCAGTGCGAGCGAGGCGGGCGGCGCTGGCGCGGCGTAACCGACGCGGCGCGGCGCGGTGCGCTGCTCTCCCGTCGCTAGACTGACGCCTGTCGGTTTGTTTTCTTTGGTTTTTTACAAATTCTATTTTCATTTGATTGCATTTGAATTTCCACCGCCAATATCCGCTAACTAAACACGATTAATGCGGAGCGGAGATGGACAGACGGGTGGAGAGCACGGCGCGGTGCGGCGCGGCGGTGGGACCGTGACGCTCTGTCGGGATTTTGTCGTTTTATATTAGAAACCGGCTAATTTATTGCAAACTACGCTACGGGAATCCTCTTACAATACCGAAGGCGATTCGATATAAGTCGCATTATTTACATGCTGCCAATTGGGGGATTCAATGTAAGTCTCGTTTGACTTCTGAGTGGTTGATTCTGTTTTATTTAGGGATGATTTATTATTCACCTGAACACGATTCCTTCCTGATTCCATAGTGATAATATAGTAATTATTATTTAAGTATAACAACTTTTTGAACATTTTAACCTTCTTATACTTGGTTTAATTAACCCGTTGGATGCGGCACATATATGTTACATAAGCGTATCGGCCATCGGAGGCCGAGCCGCCCGTCACTATTTGTGGGAGTCTTGGTTCTGCATCTGTAAATTTTTGGGAGACAAAAAGTAAGTCTAAATTAATCAGATATGGTTTGCTTTCGATTGGTTAAAGAAGAATTTGATTTATTGTCTGATATTTTATTTCGAATTAAGCATTATATACTCAGACAAGTAGATAGGTTTAGAAACGTAAAAAACACTTTCTTTCCAGCGGCCTGAGCAGGAAAATTTCTGACAACCGTAAATGTATTCAAACTCGATGCGCGTCTATGAAATTTGTATGAAATATTAACCAAACGTCATCAGTGCGCAGCGAACTCGAATACATTTACATTTACATTAGTTTTTCGTGCTCGGGCTACAGTTGTAACATGTAGGTAATTTCCTCTCTATTGTTATCTACGTGTTCATTATAAACATTTCGGACGACGTCAATAATTCAAAATATGATACGCAAATAACTAAAATACTAAGCTTAAATTATAAATAAATCTGCACATTGCGTAACAATAAATTTAGAAACGGTTGATACACATTATGATGCAAAAACAATAGCGAGTCCGGACTCCGGACATCGCATCGATCTCGGGCGTTCCGTTATTGGGAAACTTCTCCACAACACAGCCCTTGATTAAAAGTATGCAAATTTTATTACATCGCGCTGGGTGCGGGCTACAGCCGCTTCTTCACTCCTGTTTCATTGGGCTTAAATAAATTCCTGTTGCATATAACATATTTCCAATTGCTTTATGTTCTTTCAAATACATAGCTCAAAGTTTTTGAAATTGTAACAAGTTTAGTAGGGCAGAATTTATAGAATTCTGTTGATTTGTGTACGTTAGTGAAATTTAAAAAGTAGTTTATTATTGCTACTTATTTTATTGATTTTTATTTTAGTGTGAAATTTAAGGGCATCTCAACGAGATTAAAGAAAACTGAAATTCATATTTCTTAGGTTTACCCGAATGTTATTCATTGAAATGAAACTGTTTTTTCGATCACTACCATCGGGCTACTAACGTCGGGCATAAAAATTAAAACCAATCTAATAGAATCCGTAAAAATAGTTTTATTTCAACTGAAATTCACTTACAAATCATTTGCAAAATTAAAAATGTTGTATACATTCGTTATAATAAAAGGTAAACAAAAATAATGTTTATCATGCATACATACAATTTAGTAAATATGTACGCAATTTTGTACCCATCTGTATAACATATTGATCCTTTTGGGTACCTATTTGTAATAAATAATTCGCCGTTACGTGAAGCGTAGGGTTTTGTTTATGTCAAATTGTAATTTATTGGTAACTCGGCTCGACTTGGATATTACAGCGGGACCACCGCCCCCTCCCCCACATGCCCCCATTTCGGCCCGATGAAAATTTTATATCACACTGTCGTCGTTACGGTACGTCATGCCGTTTTTTTCTTGTCCATGACCAGCTAAAGCGATCTTTTGATTAAATTAAGGGGATCAACAGGGAATTTTTACACTGATGGATAGGTTGACACAGCGTTTCGGTGAACAACGCCGGAATTTATATTGGGTATAAGAGATTGAGCGCAAATTTAGCTGTTGTACTTATACAGTTAATAAACATTAGCCGTGATCTGTTTTCGATCAATCAAGATTTTGAGCTTCCAATTTGACGATCGATGATTGTGCAGTTACGTTTTAAATTACATATTTCTTTGTGATATAGATCCATGAAACCCTCCCTTGTCGCCTCCTTAGTCTACTGGTAGTATGTATGTATGGGCTGTGGACCGGGAGGTCCTGAGTTCGATTCCCAAGTCGGGCAGAGCAAACTTCCTAACTTAATTTGCCCGGGACCGGATCCCCTAGAGGGGGTTGACGTCAGGCAGGCGGCCGGTCGTAAAAACTAAGCCAAATCGTTCCTGCAACATGCTTGAAAAAGTGTGTTGCGCCGACACCACATAAGGTATAAGGTAGAAAGAAAGATATATCCATTAAACAACCACTTGCTTTTTGATGAATCTGGACTTCTGTTACTTATGTCGCGCGATGTAGCTTGAATGGGTGGATTATATGATAAAATAAATAAATGATAGATCTTCCGATGGTCTTAGAACTTAGTTATTTAACTTTATAAGGTAGATGTACTAACCGAATGGGAAAACCGGTGCGAATCATTTCCATCAATCGTATTTCGGAAAACTCCTGTGTGTATCCAGTTATTTTGTCAGTTGGGAACCGACTTTGGTCATCGTCGTTTTTTCACTGTACCGAGCTATGGTTTAGTCGGTTTTTCGAATCACTGCAGGGTTACCATCACCTCTTATAGCAGTATTATTATAATCGTTCTTCGTTTGTTTAGTATAGGAATCGGTACAAGTAAAGTTATAATAATACACTAACCCTCCTGTTCACATCCAAAGTTTTTTGGTCTCCAGTAATATTGCGGTCAATTTGTAAATTGCCTTTCCATTTATATACATACTAAAATAAGGTCGAAATGTGTAATTATCTTTAACAATTAGCTTTAACCCGTAGCTTCGCCTGCGTTAGGTAAAATCAGTTTATCCCGTTAAACACTAAACCCTGGTTGAGTGGTAGAACCACGCTGTAGACAGTAACATCTACAGCACGAATAGGTCGTCTCGACCGGTTGGATACCACTATCTCACAGAAAACCAACGTGAATTGGCAGCTTGCTGATGCGTTTCGTTCGGTGCGTGAGATTTCCGGTGGCGCATTTCCCAATCCCTTTTCCTTCCTCTTCCATTTCCTCCTTTTAGGATGACAACGCACCCATGATTCTTATTGTGCCCTGGGTGTCCATGGGCGGTGGAGATCACTTTACCATCAGGTGACCCATCTGTTCGTTTTTCAGTCTCTACTATAAAAAAAAGACACTAAACCCCCATTTAATACAAAAGATAGCGCTCTATATTTTCTTTCACTTGCCCTTATCCTACATTAGAATGGGATCAAGATCAAGACGTAGGTAGTAGAGTTCTTTTACATGAAATAAAATGATAGAGATCCGCCGTATCCACTGTATCATGAATCACACAAAAACTGCTGGATGTACTTACATGGAAGCGCTCTATATTTTAGATAATCATAAGTTTAAAAACTTAACTGACCGACTTCCAATTTACCGATCGTGACCAAATTTATATGGGACCACCCTTGAAATAAGTTCTATCGAACACAAAAACAATTTTCTAACTCTGTCCACATTTGGCGAAGATATCGAGTAACATACATAAAAAAATAATAATAATACCGACGAATTGAGAACCTCCTCCTTTTGTGGAAGTCGACCGAAAAACTCTTCTACCTACGCCTTGATCTCATTCTAATGTAGGATAGGGCAAGTGAAAGAAAATATAGAGCTCTTCCATGTATTTACATCCAGCAGTTTTTGTGTGATTCAGCGGATCTCTATAATTTTACTTATATAACACTTGCTGTTGCCCGCAACTTTGTTCACGTGAGAATTTATTATAAAATCTGTCACACGCAAACCGGAATTTTTTCTGGAATTAAAACATAGCCTATAATAATTATTATAGGCTGTAATGTATCTTTGTGCCAAATTTCATCCAGATTCCTTCAGTTGGCGAAATTGAGTAACGAACATCTTTCCAAACTTTCGCATTTGTGATATCGGTATATATAAATTCACGTATAAATACTACGCATACTTACTCAAACTTCAAATTATCATACATTACTATACGCTAGTAGTAATTAAAATAACTAGCATCGGCTAATGTTTTTTTTCACTATTTACCAATGATGGGTATTAATGTTGCCCACATACATACATGCATGAGATGGTCAGCGTCGAGTATTAGTCATAGTATTGGAAAGCCAACATCATTCGCATGAGCACTTTCTGCATAAAAGATAAGTTTCTGACGATCGTATGATAGTGGTACAACATTCATTTAAATATGGAAACTTTGCCAGGATCGCTGTTGACCTTTATAAAGCGTTTCTCACACTTCTTTGAAAGTTGCGTGCTAGAGTGAACTATTACGAGTAGTACTATGAGACTGTGAAGCGAGAGGCCGCGAATTCGATTCTCGCACCGAGATAAATGTTTGTGTGGCCTACAAATATTTGTTTCACGTCTGGATGTTGTGATACCGAAAATCTCTCGTACTTTCTGATACCCATGATACAAGACTCGTGCGTAGTGTGGGTTCATAAGCTCAGCCTGTATCCACAAAAAGGTAGGCAGAGGTGCACTAGCGAACTAGTACACCCACATTTCGCCGAGCTTAGTTCAGTTCCAGATGTAATAGGGGGCGAGCCTATCGCCATATCGGGCACAAATTCCAGATTTCGAGCTGATATGGAAAAATCCAATATCATTTAGCCCGACCCGGGGATCGAACCCGAGACCTCAGGACAGTATTCGTACCGAAATACAAGCATGCCACCGAGGCAGACCTATAGACTATTGGTCGTGATTGAAATAAGATTATTTTTTTAAATTAAAACCCAATCACTATATCTACATACTCACTATGCGCCGATATATAGCAAGCATATAGCATATAGCTTTTGCCTAAAATTACTATGATTAGATACTTACATACTACATCCATTTAGTAATTATCAATCATTATTGTAAATTTGTAAATACATCACATTGTATTATATGTATGACAAGAACAAAGAAAGAAGAGGTGTTAATCAAAGCTAAAGTTTGCAGCTACAGTATTAAACTTATAATAGAGTGGAGATAATTCGAACAATGCTTCTTACGGATTATTTATTAGTTCACAAATAAGCCATGTTAATATTCTGAGAAGATACGCAAAAAGAAATAAGTAGTTGGGTAAGTATAAGTTTGTTTCGAAAACAATGTAAACCGTGCAACTTGTTATACTTATAGTCGACATTACTTTTGTTATCCGAATGACCCACGGCCCGGTACTCCCGCTGATAAGCAGTAAATTGCTTTTCTTTCCATTTCTTAAATAACCGGCATCCCCCTCCAGCGTACCCCCCTCATGCTGACACTCTCCTTTGGCAAAAGGTACGCTCGCATCTAGCCATATTCTTTTACTGTTTCCAAGGAAAGTTTAATTACAAGCCCGTTTAAAAAGGGCGATGTCGCGTTATGTTCTAATTATTGTACCGACAATAAAAATACGCAAACGAGTGTATTATACAATTAGACACCTCGCCTCGATCGTTAAAAGGGAAATTTAAATGGAATTTTTATGTCCAGCAATTAAGGATAACGTCGGCGTACTAGACATTTTTGTAATTACAAAAATAAGATTCTTGAAATGTAGCGTGAAAAAGAATTAGGGCGAAGCCCGCGGAAAATACTTCGGACTACAAGTTGACAAACGGTATAAGTGAGAAATGTTGAAACTTGGTACTCGTTTAAATTAATGGCGGAAAGGAGTTTTCCCGGGGCGCAATACTTACTGATTACGAGGACACGTGTAAATGTTAATAATGGCACTTTACGAATACATGGATACATCGCGTCGCTTAGGGCATAGATACCGATGTAATAATGAAGAAGTCAGTGTGTTGCATAAGTGATGCGAAGCCGGGTTCGGGGCCGGTCGCGGCGCTACCGGGTGCCGGCACGGCGCGGTATGGCGCGGCGGAGTTGGCTGTATACGGAGACGGAGAACGGTTGAGAAGCCCGAGGGAGATGCGGATTTATCGCCGCAGCGGGCTGACGAGCCGCGCCCGTGCCCGCGCCCGCGCCAAGCAGCGTCGAGCCGCGCCCGCCGTCCGCCGCACGCCGCCCGCGCTAATTTATACCGCGCAATCTCGCAAAACTTACTTAACATTTAAATTTCCAAACTGTCTAAGCTGCTCTTAACGTCGACCATATTATCTCATTCGATCGCCTATAAATTTTATGAGCTGACTCGCCTTTGTCGCATTTCAGCTTTGACTTGAATTAATAGTCCAGAGGGACCGTATGCTTTTGTTTTTATGACCCCACTTTTATTCAATACCATATTATGTTGAGTTATTTCGATGAAATAGCATAATATGAGCATAAAGTAAAGTGGGCAGTCGGTTATATCGTAAGTCGTAACTGTTTCGCGTGCCAGTATTAAGTAACTGTAATTCTCCAGAGATTTACGGAATAAGCGAATCCTCGACACTTGTTATGAATATCTAATCCAAATTTGGAATTCTCCGAGTGCGATGGTGATGTTTGTTGGCGCGACCGCCTCGAACAAACATTTGCTCCGGTACCACGAAACTTTGTGGTGTGAGACGCGATTCGTGAGTCGTGATGTTCGCTCGCGCTAGTCGCACACACTTCGCTGATGCTCTGCCGGCGCGCATTCTTGGCGATAACATCCCCTTAGATTAAATCTTCGCGACAATCTTGGTACGGACTCCGAGGCGCAACCCCTCTCATAATTTAGTTTGAAACTTTTTAATTAGCTTTATATTTGTGTTTGCAGATTGAGACTTTGCTCGTTGGCGGGTGGCTGCGGTCCTGAAGTTATATTATTAATAATGCTGTCAGAAGATTGGAAGTCACCCGCTATATACCTTTTATAATAGAGTAAATTAAAAAAAATAAAGACTTAAACAAACAGAATAACGTTTTAAATTCAAGGCGTAATGAGGTTGCTGTTTAATATTTAATTTGTTCAATAATAGAAATAAGAAAGCGGATGATGTAGACGCTGGGTCGTTGGGAAAAGCATGTGTTACTTATATTTGCAGTAAGCACGTCTTGTGGTTACCGTTCTACCAGCCGGCGGGCACATGTCTTGAATTGAGATTAGGCTAAACTAAATTTTATTGTTAGACAAATATACCTGACTTGTTACGGAGGTACGCAAATGTGATTTAAGACGTCCAACACAAATATTGGAAAACTAGCGTCGTGTGGGTCTGCTTGGTGTATCTAATTAGAGAAACCTGCGTTGCGTACCACATTACGCATGTCGTGATGGCGATCCGTACATGCATAATATGCTTTCTGAGAAATCCGACTTTGTCGATGACATGATAGGTCTTGTATTGAAAATATGCAAGAAACATATCTAATTTATAAGATAAAAAGTAAACTGTTGATGGCGGATTAGGTACGCGATACACCCACCGTCCTGATAAAAGGTTAGGTATAAGGTTCGATCCTCAGGTCGAGTAAAGTGATATGTGCATGTGTAAAGTAATAGGTATTATAGTGAATTTGTGCTCGATATGGCATCAGAAATCGGGTATACAGGCGTCAGCTATGTATGTGTATGAAAATGTATAAGTATGATATAGCAAAGAAGTAATCATCATCATCATCTACTGCTGGATACTGCTGCCTTCCCTAAAGATTTCCAGATTTCCGATCAATTATACATATAATTGATATTACTTCATGACTGACTTAAGTATCTACATATATACATATGTACTTATCAGAAAATTTACGCTATACTATATAACAATCTTATAAGATTAAACCCAACACATCTTTCTTTCCACCTGCCGTTATTCCACCTTAATGTGGGGTAAGCGCAATACACTTATTCAATAATGTTGCAGCAAGGATTTGGCTTAGTTTTTACGACCGGCTGTCTGCCTGACGTTAACCCCCATCTGGGGATCTAGTCCCGGGCAAATCAAATTAGAAGAATCGCTTTACCCGATCTGGTAATCGAACCCAGGACCTCCCGGTCCACCGCCAATATATGTTACCACTAGACCAAGGAGGGGGCCGTCCTTTAACATCATCATCATCATCATCAGCCATAGGACGTCCACTGCTGAACATAGGCCTCCCCCAAAGATTTCCAGATCGACCTGTTGGAAGCGGCTTGCATCCAGCGACGTCCTTTAACACACAATATAAAATTTAAATCCCACGGCAGTTCATTA
This sequence comes from Clanis bilineata, assembly GCA_036417725.1. Taxonomy (NCBI): domain Eukaryota; kingdom Metazoa; phylum Arthropoda; class Insecta; order Lepidoptera; family Sphingidae; genus Clanis; species Clanis bilineata. The sequence goes on from CM071140.1 coordinate 10,705,059, forward strand.
CGACTCAATAACAGGCACATGCAGCGTGTCCTATGATCCGTGTTTGCAGTATGTGTTTGATTTATTAAATTCGTCGGGGGTGTATCATTGGCGATGTCATTTCATGCACGAGCGCCTGTGTTTGTACAGTGCTACAGTACTGTCTGTAACACGGAGGGATGATAATATACACAACTGATTTAACACGTTCCAAATCTCGTCATTACCGTGGTATTGTTTCATATAAAATATTCACGTCGTATTCATGCCTCGGTGGCGTGATTGTATTTCGGTACGACTACCGTCCAGCAGCCCCAGCAGGAAAATTTCTGACAACCGTAAATGTATTCGTGCTCGATGCGCGTCTATGAAATTTGTATGAAATATTAATCAAATGTCATCAGTGCGCAGCGAGTTTACATTTACATTAGTTTTTCGTGCTCGGGCTACTGAGGTCTCGGGTTCGATCCCCGGGTGGGGCAAAGTGGAATTGAATCTTTCTATATCAGCTTGGAGTCTGGAATTTGTGCCCGACATGGCGATAGGGTCGCCCCCTATCTGGGACGGAAATGAGCTCGGTGGGATGTAGATGTTCTAGTTCACTAGTGCGCCTCTGCTTACGCCTTTTGGGATACAGAGGTTAGCTTATGTTATATTATTCATGACGTAATTAAAAATGCACAAATTATTTAGAGACTGAATATTTTGATCAAAAATGTGAATTGAAGTATTTCATTGTTGGATAGTCACGCAAAACTATATAATCCATAAATAAAAAAAATAAAAATATTGCAACCGAATGACGAGAGCCTGATAGTATACGATATGACTAACAATGGACACTAGCAACACGACCCGCACTTTGAATAAGAGAGTACTGAGTGGTACTGCGTTATGCTTGTCACCCTGAGACCAAATTATTAATATCGATATGTTTTTTTTTGGGAGTTGGATCATTTTTGCATCTATGTCCAGTAGGTAGGTAGGTAGGTAGTAGTTAGTCCAGTAAGAAAAACTTGAAATCCATACCATGTTTACATAGACTTCCGATTTTATGGGTTTTAAGGAAATAATCGAAATACAAAATATTTCTAGTCGCTTTACACATGCGTTGACAAGATTGCACTTTGTTCTGTTTGCAAAATAACCCTTTGTATTTTATATAAAGGCTTTTACTGTTAGTTATTTTAATAAAATAATGTTAATAGGTATGTACATACATTTAAAATAACTTGTAGGTACTGAAATATATCTTTAACGGATAGAAAATTATCCGTTGATCTAGCTGTACTAAAAATAGAGATTTTGTAGAGCTCTGAAAACCGGGGCTTCAGGTATTTATCGAATATTGTTTATAATTTTGTAATAATCATATCAGAGCATTATGTCTCTGTGTGGTATTGATGTACTTGGGCATTCTCTTTTACTTTGAAGTTATTAAACATAACATAAGCTCACGTCTGTATCCCCGAAGGGATAGGCAGAGGTGCACTAGCGAACTAGGACACCCACATTTCGCCGAGCTTAGTTCCGTCCCAGATGTGATAGGGGGCGAGCCTATCGCCATATCGGGCACAAATTCCAGACTCCGGGCTGATATGGAAAAATCCAATATCACTTTGCTCGACCCGGGGATCGAACCCGAGACCTCAGGTCGCTAGTAATACCGAAATACAACCATGCCACCGAGGCAGTCAGTTTGGGGTTTCAGGCAGTTTTAAGTTATTACATAGGTATTAGAGGCCTTATATGGGGAGTCAAACTTAAGATAAGGAGATAAGGCTACTCAGATAATTAGCACCTTTAAACCAAGCGATAATACATAATAAGGTGACCGTAGGTGTTATTCATTAATCTAAGGTTTTATTTGTTTTCTGGTGTGTGAGGAGGGCTTTCACAGTGCCTGTTATTTTATTTGCTGCAAAAGTACAAACAATCGGCAAGATTTAGGTAAGGTTAGATTAGTTTTAGTTTTGTTAATTTTTCAAAATCATCATCATGCTATTTATAGTTTATAAATAAGTACTATCACATTTAAGAAATAGTTAAACAACCTATTTTCTTACATTATTTACGATAAACGTTAACCGTGTGCAGTCGACGAAATTCAAAACACCGTGAGATAATTCAGCTTTATACCTCCACAAATAACAATTCAGATACGAACAATTAAGCATTCCTAAATATTGAATGAAATTAATCGAAGTTCGGATTACGGCCACCGGCTCTAATCTGGCCGGGCGGTATCTGCGCGGAGTTGTTATCTGTTTAATGTCTGGTAAACAACGGGCTCAAGGGATAAGGAACGTCCTTTCATACGGCACTGGCCCTCAGGCGACTGGATTAGTGCGCCTTACACTGCGGTAGATTACTACTCACGCGCGGATACGTCTGTACTCTCTACGCTCCGTCTTAACTAAATAAGAATGCTACGATAGTGCATTGATGAGATCGACATGGACATCAAGTTTAATGAACCTATCAACGCTTAATGTAGGATCGCATTCTAAACTGCAATGTTCCCTCGGCGCTATGACATGTCGTTCTTCAAATTAGGCTTGATAAGTACTTTCACTTAGTAGCGGGTTGGCTGTGCATCTGAAGGTATCGATGTCCATGGGTGACGGTAACTGTTTACTATCAGGTGGACTGTCTGCTCGTCTGCCTTCGTAGGACAGTAGGTAATAAAAAAAATATTACTCCTCCGAGGTAGTTGAGTAAAAATATTCCAAATTACCTTGATTTGGTTATTTGATTGGTTAAGAATAAGATAAATAATTTCACGTCATTACTTAACGTTTTCGGATCAATTTCAGTAAAATAGTCAATAATTGGCTTATTTTGGTTATTCCAAAAATAATATGCATAGAATGAAATTAGATCATTCTGTAAACCGGGAGGATTTATTTACATTAATTGAAAACTTTATTGATCAGTGCAGCAATCATAGTGTGTGCCAGCTACACATGTTCATTATCCATGTGGCTATCGAGGATCCAATAGATTCAAAAGGCTCAAGTTCGTAATCACATCCTAAACACTAGTGAACGCGTAAGCGTCCACTAAATGAGACAGCGAGCGCCCCAGCTCCCACGTCTCAATCGGTGTCGACTTAAGACGCCATGCAAATTCAATTTGGTGCCCAAGCGATCCCACACGTAAGGCCAGCCGAACATATTATTGCTGGATTTATCTTTATTGCAGCCGTAGAACACTCGAACTAACTTCGACTGTCGAACTTGCGCCATTAGTGAACACACCAAGATACAGGATTGTTTTGGTAGGGGCGGACTTGTAAGTCTTATTGCTTTTAGTACTAACGTAGGGCTGAATTGTTTAATCTAAGACGTACTTTCGGGACTAACTTGTCTATTTTTGGAGAATTACTATCGAGTCGTGTATAAATACATTTTTGAATAAGTTTTCTAGAAAACCAAATCAACCGTATCCATTTGAGTCTACATCCGCCTGCAATGTAATTATTATAACAGAACTTTAACAAAGTCGCCGATTTACTTCATACACGGTCATTAAATAGAGCTATTATTAAATGCAGCACAAAAGATAGGATGTTTACAGTGATATTGTCAACACAGAATTCAATTTCGGATTATTTTATCCGTAGTGACAAAAAGTAAGAAGCAACGAGTGGCTCGAGTACTTGTCTGTTATGACATTATACGTGAAACACCAAACCGTAATACCTGTGACATAAAAAGACATCGCCGTCGGCATTGTACAAAAGCAGACGTCACGAGCTAATCCATCCGTAAAATGTCCCAAACGATGACAAAAAGCAACCGACAAAAGTGTTGTTGTACAAACTTAAAATGAAATTTAATAAACATACAACAATGGGGCGGGTTGTAGATATTTTGCCGAGATATAGATAGTGAATGGGAGATAAGCTGGCAAAAGGTTTGCAGGAACTGCGTGTATGTTTGATGTCGCCTCTCGTCGCCGGAGCGTGAACGGTTTAAGAGCAATATTGCACGAACGCTAGTGGCATCTGTTAACTGTGCTGTACTGCACTCCGCACAAATAGATACTTTTAATTTTGCAGATGGAATGTCATTGAATGGCAGCTATTCAATAAAAATACTTTGAATAACTACTGATCTAGATAGTGATGAATTTTGTCAATATTATTCTTCTACGAATGTATTTATAATTTTAACCGTGTTAATGGTGTCTAAGGGCGACTTGCAGCGCTATAACTAATCTAGAGTTACACGTTATCCTGATTGATCCTACACCTCCTGTACTTAAATCAAGCTTTGGGATAAATACAGATTTATCGCGGAGCTGCAAGTGGCCCTAAGTAAGTAATTACTGTAATAATATTTTTTAAATACACTACCTCGTGCGCGCAGTTTTACGTAAAAATCCTATCCCACGGGACCCTGCAACCGTAATAAAAAGTACCCTATCTTTATCCTAATCCAGGTAACGATCTACCAGTCTACCTGCATGGTAATCATACCTAAATCGGCTTAGTCGTTAAGGTAATTCACAATAATTCAAACTTTCTTAATGAGATATATGTAAGATAACTTATAGTAAATTGTATTTATTTATTTGTACTAACGTGTAATGTATATAGAACAAAGGAGAAATGAAATATTGTAAATAAAGGTGACGCGTTTCTTTAATGAGTTGAAATGTAACAAATAAAAGCGTTAATTTCATTTAAATCGCGCAATCATCCCAGAAGTGTATTAGAAGATAAGCATCAAACGTTTCTATTTAACTCCTCTCCCGGGCGGAAACTCCCCGAGCGCCATATTGAAATGTTTATAATTAAATTACATAAAGACGAAGAAAATTAATTTCACAGTGCGAAGTGGCGAGTGCCTCGCGCCTCGCGAGCACAAAAGCGGAAGCCCGCCTCAAAGAAGGCGAAGGCGCTAGCGTCGCTTCACCAATTTAATTTTCCAGATGTTTTTGGAAATTGCCGAGAAGTTGAATAATCACGTTATAACTTAAAGGTATTAAATTTTATACGTTAAAGTGTTAATATTTCATTTTCAAGTTTAATTTAATTAATTCCAAACTTAGGAGTCGACGGAATGAGGCTACGCTGGGAGATTGGGGTAAAAGATATATCTCGAGATATTTGATTTGAATACCTGTGAAAGTTACCATAATACTTGAATCTTTTAATAAATATTATTAATGAAATTTCATGTCGGTTGCTTCCCTTGGAAGCGTATATAACTGGATTGGTAGGTCCTAGGTTCGATTTTTTTTTAACACGATTGGCCTGGGAATAGTTCCGGATATAGTTACTTAAGGGGATCGAGGTCAGGATGGTTGTGTGTTGTGTCGACCCCGCATCGAGTTTTCAAATATTCTTCATACCTTTATTAGCGTAATTCAGCTGTGAATTTAACGCGATCCATGTACTAATTCGGGATAAATAATTTGCAAATATTATGATATTTTGTTCATACAGATAGGTATAAAATTTTAGCTCTTTATAACATAGTGGAATGAATATTTTAAGATACTCAACATACCGCAGGACATTCGTGTTACCACCGCTTGTAGTATCCATGTACGAATTATATTTAATTATAATTTTATAGATTTTCACATTTCTTGTTACCATAATATTTTTAGCGTATATTTATGATTAAAAGTTACTGGCATATCACACAAGCTATCTTGAGACATATCCGTGCGTTAGATAGCGTCGTGTGTTAAGTTTGAGGACGCGGTAGCAGAGCGGAGCTTCGCGCGACGAAACAAATTGATGTACCCAAATAATTATTAATGCCTCACGAAATTTAATTGGAAAAGTTGAATTTGTATCGCGCTCACGGCGTAGGTGAGCGATTTGAGTCGCGAGGCGGGCGCCGGCGCCGCTGCGACTGTTTACGAGATAATTAATCTCAAAGTATTTACTGCTTTAATCGAGGCACTCCCGCCCTGATGGGGACTGAATAACTCTCGTATGTAATAATGTTGCCTACTATGTCGATATGTGTCTGCAATTTATTAAATAGATAAGTGTGCCACCACGTCCTAATGGAGCCGCCCCGTTCGGCTCTTACACGCGCCGTACCCCGGCCCCTGCATCACAAGATAATAAACTTAAACTTATTATACCTACTCTGGAAAAAAGATGATGAAATATTGGCGACGACAAAACCGTATTACTCGATGAATACCTTTAATGTAATTGGAATTAAGTAATAGAAAAAATACTATAAAGACGACATTAGATATTTATCTAAAGTAATTCAAAATGTACAAAAAAGAATTCGACACGGTTGTGTTTTTTACTATTCGGCGCTAGATGACGCTGCCTGTGTATCAGAGACGTTCTAAGCGCTAGTTCCTCCAATCGCCGCACGACGTCAGCGCCACACCGAGCAAACACAAAACAGGTGCTTTGCAAAAATATATTGTAAAAAGCGGCGCGCTTAACAAGGAACATATTTGTAGTGTGTGTGTGGTAGTTTAGTAGTAATTTAAAGGTTGCTTTCCGTAGATCGCGAGTGGCTGTTGTAGCGCAGTGTAGCAGGTTTTGTTTGGCGTGGCATAGCGCATGGGCCGTTTAAGCTAATTAACAATAGATCGAATCCGACTGCAGCAACAATGAAAAACGAAGAATAAATGTCAATTTCACAAACGACGAGGAGGGTTCGGCTTTAAATCGAATTCCGTTTAATAATAGTAGCGCGTTAGAGTTGAATGCACTCTTGATAGTGTGATAGTTTATTGTATTTTAAACACTGTGACGTTTATATTTTGGAATATTTTACCGATTGGTATTTTGGACTCGTACGATGTGCACAATTACATTTTAATCAATAGCTGTCTTGTTCCAGACACATAAACTATATGCTTAAAAAAATGGGTATTGTACTACCGTAGAAATGCATGTAGGTACCTACTGATTTGTCGCCAATGTCGCCATTGTCGGTATTTTGCATAATGAATAAATTGGACTACTAAATTTATATTTTAAAATAGAGAACGTTCATGTTACAAGAGTTACCTACCAAAGCAAATATCTTTATTAGACAACATATTTAATTATGAATAGTTTTCTTTCAGTCTACCTGATCTTATCCCGCTATAATGTTACACACCTTTCCAAACATGGTGCAGGAAGAATTCGTCTTAATTTATTACGACCGGCTGCCAGGTTGACGCCAACCCTCTCCCTTCCACCCTCTTTCTCGGGATCCAGTACCGGATAAATCGTGTGAGAAAAACACCCAACCGATCTGGGAATCGAACCCAGAACATGGCGGATCATAGTTCTTATACGCTGCCTCTAGACCTAGTAGACGACTGTGAATAACATGCTAATTGAATTTAAAGGGTCTGTCCTCACATGTCGCTGAGCAGCTAGTCAAAAAGGTTTCAACATTTTCAGAACCTCTATAAATGTCAAGGAATATAAAAAAAATATATTAAAAATCCGTCTACAATCTACATCTATTTGATAATCTTTTTGCAGAAATATAATATACCCTAGATGCACAGTTCTTTGCAAATATCATCCTAAAAAGTGGTATCGGTAGTCATAATAAATAAAACAAAGAAAAGGTCACAAATTCGTATTAAATCAACACAAATATAACCCTATATTTTGTAACAAAACTTAGCTTTTATAAAAGAAATGAGCAGGCGTTCTTATATATGAATTTTGATATTTAAAATTCTGTCGGCGTCTGACTGTAGACAAAATAAGTGCTTAGGCCTGCTTAAGAGCTTCTACGCTGTCCCATTTTCTGAATGTCAATTGTGCATCTAGGTATATAATATCGATGTCTTTTTGGTACATTAATAAATTGTCTTTAAGATAAATGAAACTGCATTTTCATAGGAGAAAATTCATCGCATGGGAAGAAAACCTTTCACCACCAAATAAACACTAGCTATTTAGTCGTGGAATAGGATCGGATGAGTCCTCTCGAGCGTGCCCTCAGATTAACATCTGCCGCTGAATACGTACGTTTAAACCATAAATGATTCGGTGCCGGAGAAATTCACACTCACAAAAATCCGGCTAATGCTAAAAGTACGTTTTGCTTTGTTTAGTGTTTGATAATGTGTTGTTTGTAATTTTAGGAGATGTTAAAGATTTGAATATCCAGAAATGGAAGGATTCGAAGGGTCCGATTTGAAAAATATATTCTTGATAGTAGATAACATAAGCTCACGCCTGTACCCCATATTTCGCCGGACTTAGTTCCAGATTTTATAGGGGCGAGCCTATCGCCACGTCAGGCACAAATACTTAATATACAAAAAAAAACCCGACTATGTTTAAAATACGACTGAGTGACTTATGACTACGAGGTCACAACTATTGGATCACAAGTTTGCGGTGTTGTCCCGTCTATGTACAGATGAATGCCATATAATAGAGACGTCTTTCTTTCTGTATACCTGCCCTTATCGGACCTTAATGTGAGGTCGGCGCAACATACTTTTTCAGACTTTTACTGTTGCAGAAATGATTTGGCGTAGTTTTTACGACCGGCCGCCTGCCTGACGTCAAACCCCTCTGAGGGATTTAGTCCCGGGCAAATTAAATTAGAAAACTTACTTTGTCCGACCTGGGAATCGAACCCAGGACCTCCCGGTCCACAACCCATACTCGCTGCCACTAGACCAAGGAGGCGACTTATGTAATACAGACGTCCTTGGCAATTATTACTTAGTAGACGCCGGCACATATCATAGGCAAACATTTAGGTATTTTATATTACCAGGCGGGTCAATTTAGGTAGCACAAGGAAATTTTACTTCAACCTTTTAGCAGGCAGAATGCTTTAATAAGAGAAGGCCGAGTAATTCACAGGAAGTAAAGTACATCAAACACAGAACATCGCAGTGTCGGTATAAACTATGTGATATTACGACAAAGTGTCGGAGCGGCTGAGACATAAAGTAACATTAAACTTAACACGGTCCAGCACAACGAGAATAATTATCAAGGTTGGCAGGGAGGGTTGTGTGCGGATGAGTTGAGTATGAGGAACGGGCATGGCGCACCCCTCGCCGCTCGCTGACCACTGCCTCCCCGTCGCCTAGCAACGCACCGACACCTAATCATCATAAACAGATAACCCCGCCATCTTTGATGACGTTCACAATAAATTCCGTAACTCGTTACTTTAAGCCGCGACTCCCGCACATGTTTTTTAGAAACAAAAGGTTTTTCATCGTCTTCTGCTCATATAACAATGAACGATAGACAAATTGAAGAAATACCATGTTTTGTGTAGGTATTTGTTTAAAATGTAAAGAAGCTAACACAGTTTCTTTTAGAATTTTATATATACACAGGTATTTTTAGCAGACATTTTGGCAAAGGTAAGCCAGAAGGATTCATGTTGTATGGACCGTTGGTCACTGCTACTCCATTAAAGCAATTAATATAAAGCAGTAGGACATGTTTACTATTTCCGTAACCTTTGTTAATGAATATTACTTAACAGTTTTCTTTACTTTAGTGTGCTATGTAGCAATTTAATATCTTAAGCTATAATTTAATATCCCTCATTTTGAAGTAGCAAAGAATTGACTTAAAGGTTACTTTGATATAAAGTAAGCCTTTTACGTGATCGTTTAACCCCCATTTAAAGTTTAAGCCAGCTGAATATTTAATACATTTCAAAGAGATGTCAATCGGGTGTTTTATTTTGCATAGGGCTTAGCGCTAGCGGTGCGCAGGGGTGCGCGAGTACATTTCGGTGTATGTCATTTGTTTGTCTCGCGAGTCGGGCGCCCTCCGCGACACGCCGCCACGCCACAGCCACACCGTCGAGACACATCCCGACTAGATTGTGCACCAACAGTGCATCTGACACTCAACAAATTATATTTTAACTAGCTATTGCCTGCGGCTGTACTCGCATGTCTGAGTGTATTGGTTCACTTAGGAAACAACAAATTTTAGAGGGAATACTCTAATACTGATAAAACTAAAAAAAATAATAAACTGAATAAAGATGAATAAAAATTTGTGACATCCAAATGAATAACTTTACTTTCCTTATTAATATGGGAATAATAATAGTTCAATATAAAGTAAACAGACCATGAGTATTCACAATATTACTAAATGTATAAATTACAAACAATCTAAAACGCATTACAATACGGTTACATGTCGCTGCATCGAGTCGTGAGCGACGCGCAACACATACGAAATGAAAAACGCGGCAATCGGGCCCAATATCGTTGATTATCGAGCGCCACACAAAGGGCATCACTCAGTTACAAGCTTAAAAAGGGTAATAGATGCATGTCTTGTCGGCCATTGTCTTAGTGTAATCGCTTCCGTGAGAGTACCGGTGAGTAGAGCGTAGAGCGTGGAGTGTAGAGCGTAGAGGCGGACAGCGGGCATTGAGCGCGCCCACCGCCTGCACCATGCACCGATCAACCGATCTGACACTTTCAATTTGTATGCCGACCACCGGCCCGGCCACCCCACATGTTCTCACGCCATTTCTTCATTTCAACTAATTATTATTTTAGTTTTTCCACAACTGACACATGTTTGGCGGTTAACAATAGTCGCTCGTGACGGTAATACGAATGGAATATTACTCGAGTTCATTTCGGATCGTTTGATTGCCGTTTATGTTTCCGTCGATTTATGGACGAAAGAATCAATAACTTGAATAGTTTTTTAAAAATAGTAAGTTTGGACAGGGACTCTCTTTAATTTAGTCAAAACACGATTCAGGCGTCACTTAATACAATTTCATCTATTTAAAAGTAAAATAAAATATGCAGCTTTTTTTTTAAGACATTATTAAGAAAACATTTCACCATATAGTTATCTCTTGGCAACGGTGTACCGGGACAAAAAGTAATTATTTTTATTTATTTTTACTGTGACATCAAATAATAATTTAAGATAAATAAATACACCCAACAGACACACCTAGTCATGACCGCACACTAGGTATAACCTGTATCGTGGGTGACAGAGACTATGAGAGACTTTCGGTCTCACAACACCCAGACTTGAAACAAATATCTATGGGCCACACAAAATTTGTCTCAATGCGAGAATCGATATTTTCCAACCCATTAGTTAATTGATTCACTTTCACACAAGACATCGATTTCTTGAATTAACTTCGATTGTGTTAAACTGGCTAGTTTATCCACGCGGGTTTAATGCGTTTGAACGTTATAACTCTAAAGATGAATGAACAATAATCTCCGGACACCAGCAGACGAGCTGTATAGACTGGCACGCTTCACCACCTGCCTATTTAGGGCGCGTCCATTATGGCGTGGATCTAATGATCGCATCCCCATTTGGTGGTACTTTGAGTTACAACTTTTTATCGGTTTTCTCCCGTGTTCGGTGTCCGCGAACGGGACGCCCGTAACGGACGTAACAGGTATTTTAATTATAAAATCATAACTATGGCAAGTGTATTCGATTTTTTGTTGCCACGCTCGAATATTCCGAGATTAAATTAGCACATTCATCGTTATAAAAACGTTTATTATATTACGAGTATAACTAAATGAGTCGTGATTTTTTAACTTTTGTATGAGCGATACCTAATGATTGATTTATATTTTTTTTAGATCTCATGTTGGTGCGTCTTTGCGTGATCGTGAAAGTATTAAAAAACGTGACCATTTGAGGTCATTATATTCACATCATAATAATAATATGTATTTGAGAAGAGGTAAACCCTATTCTCAAATTGATTGATTGTTCATCGCTACACTTCGACTGCCTCGGTGGCGTGGTTGTATTTCGGTACGACTACTGTCCTGAGGTCTCGGGTTCGATCCCCGGGTCGGGCAAAGTGATATTGGATTTTTCCATATCAGCCCGGAGTCTGGAATTTGTGCCCGATATGGCGATAGGCTCGCCCCCTATCACATCTGGGACGGAACTTACCTCGGCGAAATATGGGTGTACTAGTTGGCTAGTGCGCCTCTGCCTACTCCTTCGGGGATACAGGCGTGAGCTTATGTTATGTTATGTGTTACGTCACCTCTACAAAATCACAAGGGAGCGAAAAAGGAACGCACGCAGGTGAAACCGGGAGGATTCATCTAGTATTTTATAAAACATTTCATTATCCATAGAGCTGACCCGCGTTTACGTAAATTTATTAAAATGAAGGGAACATGACGTACGCGTTAACCAGTACTCTAAACCACGAAGTTACATGCACGCATAAACGGAATACATAATGTATATTACGAGAATCACATTAGTGCCATTAAAATCCTTTTTGCATTCGTTAACGGCAACTGTGTATGGCAAAATATGCGCACCGACTCGCTTTTGCTATTCGCTCCGTATGATTTTCAGAAATGGTGTGGCTTATATGCAGTAAGGATACAATATTTTTATGCGGAACGTTTTTCCTTAGCTGCCGTTTTTACGGCCATTACTGTATCTAAAGTAGGAAAATCGCATGAGATGCTACATTCTAATGAAGTCTCGCCGGTGAGCGCGTGCGCCGGTACTTACCGGCTGCTCACAGGGCTGTCACATTTGTCATTATGTTTTTGCTTTGCTTTTGAGATTATGTGTCGGTTTAAATGTATTTGTTTTATTATTATTTTTAATCCTCTTGGAAATAAAATCAGTTATAATAATCACAAGTTTAAAATTTAACGGACCGACTTCAAATCCGATTGTGACCAAATTTATAAGGGACCACCCTTGAAATAAGCTCTATCGAACATAAAACGAATTTTGAAGATCGGTCCACATTTTGCGCAGATATCGCGTAACATACATAAAAAATACAGACGAATTGAGGGCCTCCTCCTTTTATGAAGTCGGTCAAAAAACCAAAAATAATGCTCATAAACATTACTTGACACTGGCAGAATTGTAGTATGGCAACACCGTAAAGGCCATAAAATAAAAACTGAACTGAACTGAGATTCAATACTTATAACCATAAGATTTATAAATGGCGACATTCATACATCCAAGTATTAGATATAGTTCATTTATTTATTTATTTTAAAGGTACACTCACAGCATTACATATTTCAACAAATACCAATTCTACATTTATGTAGGTACATGTTCTGATATTTGCGCTAAACAGATGTTAAACAGATGATGTAAAGCATAACTCGGAGCTTTTATTTTCGCTCGTATAATGGAAATGTCAAAGAAATACGAAAGGAAAGCGTATAAACAAATTTCCTATAAAATTTTCTTTGTTCGCCTCGATTCGTCTTCGTTTAGTTTGATAGGACGAGTTGATTACGATTAGTACATTTGTTACAAATATTTGTTACTGTTGAGCAGTAGCCCAACACCTAAATTAAATACGAACTTCTTTTTTTTCGATGGATCGTGAGGTGATCGAGTGATAGTGAGTGACGCATAATAAGTTTAACACTACGTAGTAGGTACTTATGACTATTTACTGGTTGAAAAAACCATTTCAATTAACAAGTAGCGTTCCGAATCAATGATAGAGTCTCACTGTTCACAGAAGCTAGTAACGACTTGAGTAAAAAATTCTATGATTTTATCTTTGAAGTTAAACTGATTTTTTTGGTGTAGCTTAGTAAAACCTTCGTTTTGTGGCAACATATATGGACTGTAGATCGGGAGATTCTGGGTTTGAATCCTAGATAGGGTAGAGCTATTTTTCTTGGCCGATTAGCGTTTTGATTAATTTTGATTTGGTCTTAAAAACTTAGTCGAATTATTTGTGCAACATACTCGTGTGCTGTGCCGCCCCATATTGAAGCGAGATAAAAACAGGTAGAAAGAAAGCTTACTAAATCTATTCTACGTTGTACCATGTAATGCAATGTTAGATAAAGAAATGTAGAGCCTACCAAAAATGTAATTTTGAAAGCTCTACCCGTACTCACTGTGAAAGGTGCAATCACCTGGCCTCTGACAGAGAGGCAACATTTTTACATATCCTGCATAGCATAACATAGCAAGAGATTTTACTAATATTTGTGATTTAAGTTTGTCTGAAAACGAAAAAAAAGCTCTCGTTCCGAGCAAATTAGTGCCAGCCCTTTACTCCCTGGACATATACAGAGTACCTACTTACTAATCGCACTAGCTCTGTACTTATTTTGTATTCTCTATATTATACGTACAGTACATAGAATTAAGAAGAAATAATGCAACATTTATTCGGACGGTTTATGTGTAAATTAATGACGATTGTTATGGTTATGATTAATTTATCTTCTACGATTATTAGACGGTATATAGAGGAATATTTTAGAAAACTATGAGCATAGCATAGTTGTTGAGCACGACTTAAATCAAAATATTATATAATTTACTGATTTATGTACCAATTTTAGCGTGTATACTTTAATACCATTGGTTACTCCAACAATTTTATGTAGTTAATGAGACCGAAGTCTGAAATGTTTATAATACTTATTAGTTCATTTATTTATTCTTACATAACGTTGTGCTAGTTTTTTGAGTCATGATTTGCTAATCACTGAGTATACGTAATTAGATGGTTATTTACACTTGCAAATGCCTACCTAGATATTGATCATTATCCACACCCAGCAAGACTTATTAGGGCATGCTAGGTAACGTATAAATATCGAAACAAGTATCCATTAATGGTATTACTAATGACATTACCGTCATGAATTGTACGTAAATGGTGAAAGAAAAGATGTACGGAAAAAACAGGATGTAATAAAAAGGGTCCAAATGGTGCAGAAGCATTTAGCGGCGCTAATTTGAAGGAGTCGGAGTGTGGCGGCACGGCGCGGCGCGGCGCGATGGCATCTTCACGGCTTACAATAGTAAACAAATGTGTCGCGCGGCCGCAATTACACCGAGCGCGATGTGGCACGGCGACGCGGTGCAGCGCGGCGCGGCGGCGGGCGATGCGCGGGCGCGTCACGCCGCCGAACGCCTGCGAATCGCGCGCGCATCACGCTCCGCGCTCGACTTATGCTAATGGCCACCGCACCGCGTAAATTGGAGTAAACTTGCGACAAAAACAACAACCCGTCCGCCTCTTTATCTTATTACTTGATGCGAGCTATGCGGCTCCGGTCAACACATCCTTCTGCAAAAATGTAGTTTACTTTCCAAGATATATAGTTTATTTTAATTTGTTTCCGAGCTGCGCTTTCCCGACCGGCAGTAAACTTGCAGTTCAGTGGAGAGAGATTCGAATGCAAAACCTAAACCGGGAACGTGCAACCGATTAAAAGACTTCATCACGATCTTGTATGCACTTTGCACTCATTTTATCCCATGGGAGCGACAATGGTTACTTTACCAATACATCGTTTTTCTGTTTCGCATAGAGTTGACAAAGAGCCTTATAATTAAAGGATTTGTTCTTTAATTATGCTTTTGTTTAAGGTAACATCGTAAATAGTGTTTGTATAAAATTGCATCGAGTTTTTGTAGTGTCGTTAATATTAAACACAAATTGTGTACCTATTGTTGATACAATCCAATTTGGAAAATGATATAACCACTAAATAGTGTAACGAATGTTTAGTTTTTTATGAACGCATAGAGTCGATCAAGTGTTGGTGAAGTGGCGTGATGATTGAATATTCATCCGTAGATCAACAATAATAGATCCCATCAGTGGCCGGTATGTGGCGTCGTATTTAATATAATAAGACTTCAATACATCCCACCGTGAAATGTGTCGATACAAAAACTTAACTAACTATAACTGCTAACGTGTGAATCGTATTAAAAAGCTGTTTAGTCATTCGACTTCATAAATAGGTGGCATTCGATTTGTCGTGATTAAATTTCGTCCATTAGGACACCGTTATGCCGTTCGGTGAACGTACACGGATAATGTGTTTAATAATCCGGCAAATAGAATTTCTGTGGTGATATCACGCGCTGTTATCTAATTAATAATACATTTTGACCGAACGCGATTATTAATTGCCGGTTAGCTCTCCGCAATTTATATGGTTTATCTATTGTTTAGTCAATGATTATATTGAAATTAGGGGATCATGAATACCATAGGTTTCGTTTTGTTTAATGTTATTACTAGTTATTGTGTTCTAACAAAATACATATATGCCGAGTGATGATGAACATTATTATGTTTTTGAGTATTCCCATAAAACAATCTATGTTTGTTAGATAATATTGTATATATATGTTAGGCATATTATAACTAAAACAATGTAACAATATAGGTAACAATAAAATATTATTATATGATAATGTACAAAATTCAATATATAGATAAAACCCACGGGAGTAGGTACATACCTATAATGAGTAGAAAGTAGGTACAGCATAGGTACCAACGATATTTAATTGATAAGCTAAAAAACGGTTTAAATTAATATACTATTCAGCTTTATCTCTTGAATGAAAAGAAGGAAACAAGTGAACATACTAAAGCGATGCCAGTATTGCCAGTACCGTTAAACTAACTACCTAATTCAGTTCAATTGTTTCACGAAGCGAAGTCAATAAACAATCGCTCATAATGAATGGCCGGAAATGTCCGTCTAGAAATTAGCTCGGAAACAAGGGAAAACTTTTAAAAGCAAACCGTTTATTATATTTTAAATGTTCACTTGAAGAAAGGCAGCCGTGACAAATGCATTTCACTTGTTCCTTTTAAAATGACACAACATTTTCTAATTAGTATGACTTGTGTGTTCTCATATTTGAACACAACATCGTGCAGCCGGGAGATTACATTGCTGGTAATAAAAAATAAAAAGAAATATATAGCCATTAAACTTCCGAATGGATATTCGTCAGCCGCGGTGTTCGTGCATAAGGAATAAAAGTCGACAGTGAATCCTATTTCAAAACGCATTTCACATACAAATACCTAATTTTGGAGTAAAGTACGCGCATTATACAGGCGGGTTCGCATTTAAATTATTCCAGCGGATCGTTTATAGGCCATAACCGAATTTGGGAATTAGCTATAAAACAACATTTGATACGGGCGGGCGCGGGCGGTTTGCAATTTGAATGTTTCGCCCGTTTCAGAACTCATTGGATTGCGTGGCGCGTGCACCGCGTTATCTATCCCAAATTCTCGCCCATATCTCTCCGGCTGCTGCCGGGGTTTATGCACCACGATAAGTGTCAGTTCTTCTGCCCTAAAATATTGCTATGGCAGTGTGGTATTTCCATAGCCCACTTGAGGCAAGAAGGATTATCAGAATCCATTTATAGATAATATTATCTCTTTATACTCAAAATGGCAGTACAAGGAAGTTGGAGAAGAACAAATTTTAGGATCCCAAAACATTAGAAGGGTCGAATCTTATATGAATTGGGATGCATTTGCAATGAATATTCGTGACTTTTTATTTGTCTCGTTTCCTTTTTAAACTAAAAAGGAAAAATAGTACATAATCGAATGTAGACATTTTGTATAGATCATCATCACACGTTCATATTTTAGAACCAAAGCTGAAGGACATAATTCGAATCGTAGATAGGTGTACTTAACCACATTAGGAAAAGGGCTAGTCATTCAAAGAGGCGTCGTTAAGTACACGCCATTCGCCAAAGGCTTCAGTGTCGTGTGAATAGCAAACCCCGGCATTAACCAGAGCGAGCAATTTTGCAAATAAAACAATAATGATAGTGGCCTGTAATAATGTTTCCTCTAATTTGGACCGAGCTCGTGACGACTATTTTGTTTGATATTATCTGTGTAAAGAACAACCTTAATTATGTATTTCGGTTGCATAGTTTAGTTTTGGTGATATTTGTTGCATTTGCTAGTGTAAAATTTGAGTTTGTAACGTTAAAACTTAGGTCAGTTTTTTAAACGAAAAAGATCAATTACAACGATAAGGTTACTATGAATATTATTTTATGTAAATTGGTTATGTAAGATACATAATATTGAGAATATTGAGTACAAAATATTTTTGAATTTATAAAATGCTAGTTTTTGCTCGCAGCTTCGCTGCCTTTCCCGCATTCCCAGGATAAAAATTATAGTCCTACATATTCCTCACTAAAACACTCCGTCATTGGTGAAAACCGTATAAAAAAATCAGCGCGGTAGCTTTTTTAGTTTATCGCGTTCAGACAGATACCGTAGAGGGACTTTGTCTTATAATACATATCTATGGATTTTGTGTGTATATTATAACCTGGCCTATACTAGAAATATATTTCATCTACGGAATTCGATTGCAAATAACGGTGCAGTAGGATTAAGTGTTCTTGATACTTTACAACAAACAAACTCACAGATTGTTAAGGCTATAATAGATGTTACTTGGTAAAGCTTGAACAATGATTTACATTATATACAAAGGCTATAGAGATGGAATTAAGCCCTGCAGCGATGTCAGAGTTAGACAGACAACGTCCGACGGTCGCAATCGCACATCCATCGGTTCTGTTCATTGCACTCGTTGCATAATTACTTCAATCTGGGGTAAATAATTTTAAAGACTAAAATATAAAGGTTTGTATAGACTGTAGAAGCTTTCTTGGTTTCGCATGGGTTTCGATTGGTTTAAAGTTTTAACGGTGCAGTCAAAATTTTTTAATATTTAACCAATTTCACGACTTTTATTTTTTCCGACACAGTAGATAGTTATAAACCTATTCTCTGCTTATATAATAATTGGGTACGTGGTTTGTTTGTGAATTTGGATAATTGTTATTGATTTAATTCCGTGTTAATAACAGATAGGTAATAATAATCACATGGTTAAAAACTTAAGGCAACGACCTTAAAACTTATCCAATCATGACCAAATTTATACGGGACTACCCTTAAAACAAGCTCTGTCCAACAGAAAAATAATCTCGAAAATCGGTCCACATTAGGCGGTGATATCGCGCAACAATACATAAAAAAAACAGATGAACTGAGGACTTCCTCCTTTTTTGAAGTCGGTCCAAAATGTTCCACAAGTAAGCCATAACCCGCATTAGCACATAAGATGCTTATTAAGTTGGTCGTAACTCGTATATTTATTTGCATCTCTCGACAGTAGGAAGAATGCAGTTATGTCCAAGTTGTTGGGTAAGCACTGGTTGAGTCTGGACCGCGATGTCTGTGAAGTCTTTATAGCGTTCTCTGTGGCCGGAGCAGGATTTTTTTTGACAATTGAATTCGAATAGAGCTTGATGCGCGTATAAAATTTGTATAAAAAATTAACCAAGTAGCAAGCTCAAAACTTGATCGTCTAAAATTTTCCTGCTCAAGCACACCAGGTGGTTGCAATCCAGTAGGTTTAAAAAATATAGCTTCTATTTGAATTGTAAAACACCAAATTATTATTTAACATGCCTAACTAAATATGATACTCATTTCAGTAATTTGAAGCTATATAAACTTTCTTTTTTCGAACGATGGCATTATGGAGGTATAGAATTACCTACATAATTATTATAGGTAGAGGTAACCTAAATAATAATAATATGGTGTTCATATTATATCCTTCTCACGCAAAGAGTAACGGAAAAATACTACATATGTTGACAATTGATCATGATTTAATAGGATTAGCAATATATTGAGCGCGTTGACCAAACCATACGTGCTTAGAATGATAAGATAAAACTATAATACAGGTAAAATATAGGTAGATACTCTCAATACAACTGATTTATCTACGTTTATGCAACATTGATGTCTGTTAATCCCGATTAGTTAGATAAATGTTTATATGTTGCGAAAGTAATCTAGTCAACCTAATTTTTGTTGGCCAATCGTATAAATTCATGTATAAATAACGATTCTATTATAACAACGGTATTATTTCGGATTGGAGCGAAGAGTAGTCAAAATGTTTAAATTTTTATCTTTGGCTTTAGTCGTTGTAATATTAAACGAATCTAGGAGTGCTTATGTACCCAATGATGGTTCAATTTTGTTATCGCATCCGTTGTTGTATAAATATGGAGTTAAAGGGAAATTTGAAGACGATTTTGAAGATTTCCTAGCTCTTATTGACCTCGAAAAGGTGTTAGGCACTGCTATTAAATACATTTATGATCCAGAAGTTCTCGAGTTTGTGGGTTTCATGTTTAGCTCTCAAATGGAACAGTTAATTTTGGAATTTGAATCTATGGATGAGTTTAGAGAGGTGAGAGGAATATATTATTTCATTTTTATTTTCAATTATATGACATCGCCTATGAAGAGTCGAACAAATAACCTGCAATGTAATTATATCCTTAAAGATTTCGATGACAATTAACTAAATAAAAATGCCACCCCACGCTTTCGCCTCGCTATTTTTGGAAACGAGAATTAAAATGAACTAATCTGTTGTTAAAATACAAATAATTAAATATATAGGCGTAATGATTTAGGTTTATTTTTTTTTATCAAACTGTATTTTCATAGGTGACATAACTAATATTATTTATTTTTTAGGCTCTTGCATTCTTGGCATCGAAAGGATACGACGTGCACCATTTAATTAATGTTGTCAACTCTGTATTCAATTTGCCACCGTTTGAAACAAAAAATATGTTGGTGAAGTCGGGAACAGGAGTAAATGGTCTCATCGAGGATTTGATTGCATCTTTACCTTTAGAAGACATGAAGGAATTGTTTGAAAGTAAACTGGAAACGAGCCCTGAAGTAGCTCACCTATTTGAGACCATAAATTCAGAAGAATTCTTGGGTATATTGAGGCGTATGTCACAAAACACAAAGTTTTTGGAATTGAAGACAATTTTCGAGAGTTATGGTTTCGATTTTAAACATATTTGCCAGCTGGCAATTGGAATTTTGGGCGACTATTACCAAGGTGTTTTTTGTATGTAAGGAATTTGTGAATTGTTGAAATATACCATGTTTAAGAACTTTTAAGTGTTTTTCTATTATGGCAATTAATTGTAATCACAATTGATACCAGCGTTGGCATACCAATCCAAATGTGTTTATTTTTTTACATGCGCGTAATACATGAATGACAAGATGATTTTTTTTACCAATTAGTTATTATACTTGTGCGTTTTTTATTCGGTAGCCGTTTAAATACAATGATAAAACATGTAGATATAGAAGACATAAAAAGTATGGTCCAATATTGTATTTTAGTAGTTTGAATTGTTACCTGTGCCGTCGGCAGCCAGGGAACTCATTACAAAAGTCGTTTATATTACACAGAACCGCACTCAGAGCTCGCACGCGCCTGCACCCTTTATGGATAAAATCAGTTATGTGATTCGTGGTCCCGTATAATATTTTACACCTTAGGATTAGTTTGACGTAATGTCATAAGTAAAGTTATAATTATATGTATGTCATGAGACTGACTAGTATGATTTTGCTTCAGAACTGGCAGAAGCTATTTTAAATTTTTTTTAAAGCAGAGACTGGCAAACGAACTGATGGATAACCTGATGGTAAAAGGTGCATTGTCCAGCTTAAAGGAAGGGAAAGAAGATTGGCGAAGGGAACTTAAAATTTGGGATACAGGAAAACTCACTCTCCGAACGAAATGCAACAGCGATCCACCACTCTACGTCAGTTTTATGTGAGACAGTGGTGTCAAATCAGTCGAGCCGGCCCATTCGTACTGTAGACATAACTTATAATAACTTAGAGTGTTGGAGATATAGTTCGAAATTCACCTATTCAAACAGCAAAATGATTGTGCTTTGAATCTGAGTACAAATTCAACACACTGATTTAGTACTAAAAATTAATTATGACTTCTTTTACATCTTGAACAAAATATCTAAAAAGATTACCAATAAATATGAGATTTTTTTCTTGTACTCTTACTTGTATGGTTTTGCACGAGTTTATAGGGATCGCTAGAAATAAACCAATTTGAAAATAAATTAATTTGGTAGCACGCAATGTAATCGGCGATTTGGTTTTGAAATTAATTTGCTTTCTTGATAATCGCACTTCCTATTCGGAACGTTTTTGTGGTTTTTATGTCAATTTCAATACTTTTCTTTATTTAGATTGTTTATCTTTCGTATTATAATGTACGCCGTAGGGTGGTTGTTTATTATATGTGCTTTTTATTTCTATTCAATACACTATAATACCTACGGGTTTATTTTAATATTTTGAGAATCATATTATTTATATATTAATTACCTAAACTTTGGTATTTCATAAAATATCTGTTTATACTGTGTGATTCATTTTTAAAAGTTTGTTATAATTTTTTCTCTCTGTTTATTTATTAAGTCATGACGTAATCTTCTTCTGTTCTCATCATTTATTTCATCTGAATAAAATTACGTTAAGATTAATGTTTATTTCGTTACAGCTGGCTGAATATATTGACAGTAAATAAAACTTATGATAGAAAGAGGATGTATCTGATCAAATAGATGGCAATTTTTACGCGCCCCGCTGGGATAAGTGAAGGCAGCGCGCTTACCGGAAGTGGGCACGTCCGGCGCCATGCATCGCTTCCTTTCCTCGACTGTCGTCACTTCCGTTTCCGTACGATCATGTCTGCTATGATTTAGCCCCCGCCTGATATTTTCCTAGGCATTAAGCTTTGATCTCTCAATTTATTTGGTTGTCAATATCAGGAAAAGGCCACGCGGCTCTTATGAGCTTTAGGGTCGAAACGGTTCAATAAATCTTGAGTTAACGTCTAAATACAGAATGTTTAATAAATTGCAATTTTGCTCGTAAATCAGTGCTGGAATTAACAATGATTTCCATATAGAACGAAATCTTACGATTATTATGGCTGGCTTTCGAACGTTGTAATTTTGTTTCTACTAATAATGTATTGCACCATTTTGTGGTGATATTGTGAACTTTATGCAGAAAATCAAAATTATTTTAATCAGGCAGGCAGCTGGTTGTAAAAACTAAGCAAAATCGTTTCTGCGAAATGCTTGAAAAAGTGTTTTGCGTCGACCCATTTTGGAATAAGGGCAGTTTGAAAGAAAGAGTACAATAACCTTCTTAAACTTAAATACTAAAACCACAAATTGATTTGAACATTAATTAAATTAATTATCGCATTACAAAGTGACACATTAGTAGCCTAACAAAAATGACAGGCGAGAAAAGTGACATATTATTATATGTCCGATACAAGGTGTAGATAAACCGATCAACAAGACAGGCGCGCGGTCCTCGCGGCTGATTATACAGGGTGCGTCCCGACGAACATGTGGACAATCTTTCACGCTCATGTGTGCACTCACCCTTTTATTGGTCCAGGGGTAAACAATAGCAATAGTGTAGACGTGAACATAGTGTTCAAATCATTTATTACGAAATTAATTATTACAAAAAATATTTTACTATCTACTGCCTCGGTGGCGTGGTGGTATTTTGGTACGACTACGTTTCTTAGGTCTCGGGTTCGATCCCCGGGTCGGGCAAAGTGATATTGGATTTTTCTATATCAGCCCGGAGTCTGGAATTTGTGCCCGATATGGCGATAGGCTCGCCCCTTATCACATTTGGGACGGATTTAAGCTCGGCGAAATGTGGGTGTTCTAGTTCGGTAGTGCGCCTCTGCCTACTCCTTCGGGTATACAGGCGTGAGCTTATGTTATGCTAAAAAATATTTTAGTAAATAGGAATTAATTCTAGACAATAAAATATGGTAAAGTGGCTTTTGTGTAATTCTTCATGAATCTCTCTTTTTGGGATACAGGCTGTTTATGTTACGTAAGGATCATTAATCCGTTACAATAATTGGGGTTACTGGAAGAAACACCAATTAACACTCAATAGAAAAATCGATTTGATGTCACTGTCGAAGATATTTGTTATATCATGCGGCTAGCAACACAAGATTGCCTAGTAAATTTTGTTAATATTTTGCGGGCTGCTTTTTATTAGTAATATAATTTTAAATTCAGCTTGCTTATTTTGGAATTTATCGTCTAGTCCCAACATAAATAATTTAGTATTATAGTAAGATTTTTTTTTAATTTTTTATTTAACAATTTTAGAACGGTTTGTAAACCAATTACTCTAAAATGAACAAATTTTTAAAAACGAATACTAATATTACAAAAACATCTGAAACAATAAATATATAAATCTTCTAAGATACATTTTCGCAGTAACGAAGGCACACCGGCATAAGATGGTGCAGATGAGTCAGTGGTCCTATCCATGTTAGTCTCTCATCTCTCTGATTAGTCCATAGTGCAGGGGTGTAGGGAAGAGAGCGTGAAATTGTCTGCTCACTTCTGTAAATATAATTTCGGCGACAAAAGGTCTATAAATGATACACTCTGCGCCAATCGGTACCTCGTGTCGCGTTTCTTGTTTCACGGCTCTTCAAATTATTCCCTCTCTCCCAGTCACGCGATAAATTATCTCATCAATATGAATTAGACTCTTATGTTTCATAATTACCGAATTATGTTTAGATGAAGCGATATAACATAATTAAGTATCGACAGTAGATAAAACATGTCTTAAAAATAAAGAATCATTAGGCGAGGCATAAATAATTCAATTTTGACATTAATCATCGTGATATTTTATTGCACTTAACTTTTTATACGCCTCCATACAAGTTTCATTTTGATTAATTATAATTTTCTTTTCGAGTCCCGTCTTAAATTTAAGTTCAGTTTATGGCTTCGTTTATTGAATTAATGCATTAGAACGTGACTAATGGAATCACAGAACAAATAAAATTAAAATGTAAATAGTGGAACGGCGAAATGCTAATAATAAATTTCTCCATTTTAATAACTGTAACTGTGCACGAGGGGAGCTTCTAGCCTGTTAAGTCAATATAACACTTCCATTACTCCAAATTAAATTCCTCGGGGAGAGAGAGATGAAGTTTTTATTCTGCCCAGACAAAGGCCCGGAAGAAAACTGGCCATGCAATAAGGGATGCTGGCTATTTCACAGCTCGTGTTGCACTTCATATCTTTTGATTAGATTTTTTTAATGGTCGTCTTTGTGGTGTTAATACATATTATGTACATACACATCTATAGTATACTATGAAGAATAGACTTCTACACGTCACTTTTCATTAAAATAATACGCAGATGCCTAAATTATGCAAAGTGGAAAGAGGTTTGTAATAATTTTATACGCTATTGTGTTCTAGTCATCAAATCACAGTAAACAATGTGACGCACTTGCGTTAAAATTTCAATAAGCCCCTTATAAAAGACTTGCAAGTGTGAAGCTCGGGTGCGATGGGTATTAATATTTTACAGAATTAATCATTATAATCCTTCTAGCAAACAAGTCGCCCTCGGGAAAACGAACAATATATAATGAAGTTGTCATTTTTTTGGCTACACGGGGGAGGCTGGAGGAAATCCAAATTGAATCATGCGGCGAGGGAATTGTGCTATTATGTTATTAAACAGACGAGGGCAGGACCCCGCGGCACCTATTTTTTTGCGCGGAGGGCGTCTCGAGACAGTTAACAGTTTTCACAATAGAATTATGATATAATTTGACACAATGGTAGTCAATTGGCGTGAAGATTTCAAACGTTATCACACATGTTTATGAAATAATTAAAGATGAAAAAATTATAATTATGTTGTTATAAAGTTAAAAAGTATTATTAATAAGAAAATGTAAGAGCTCTATCTGTCAAAGTGTAATATTACAATGATTCAACAACAAGGTAACACATATGTGCGTACAATTACAAAGTAAATCCCCGCTCATTTACTTAATAAAACACTTATGTACCCATTTCCTCATCTATTCACCATATCGCACTCAAAAGAGCTAAGAGTGAAATGAAAGCTTTTATCCATATGTCAGAGAGAGTACTTACAGCGGCTTATTGTCACCCCCGCTAGAGAATTTGATAAAGCGTGTGCGAATATTAACAAAAGGAATATCTTGTTAAATTGATATTGCAGTGAGTTTCAAGCAAATTTGACCTCCATTTCCAACTTTCTGTGCTCTTATAAGATACAGTATAGATTGAACCGAATCGAGGACTTACGACATTTCGATGAACAGGGCGTGAAATTGTCTCCGTTGGAAAATGTATAATTCAAAGGGGAAGATTAAAATATTATCCATGTTAAGTAAATATTCAAATGAATATTTTCCGTGTTATACAACAATAGACTCTCGGGGAGGGGAAGGTGCCGTAATTTGATAGATACCTATCTACAAAACGGTCTCTTCGTTAAGGGACCTCCCTGTTATTATAAATTATAAGCGCGATTTGGGAATTCTCCAAAATTAAACGGTTCTTTGCGAGAGATAGGCGGAGTTGGCATAATTACTTTCTGTTTAGATTTTTTCTTTAGCATCGCTGTTATTTTAGATAATTGTAGATTGAAAGTAATTTTCTTTAGTTATTAAAATACTTATATTGCGAATGGTGTCGTTCTTGATGCTTTTGAGACAAATATTCAGATGATAAAACATTTAGATTCAATATAGATTTATATTGTTTGTTTATTAAGATACGCCAGTTTGGCACGATTTCTATCAGATCGTTATATATTATATAGTTATTTACTAAACATGCTCCCTTGAGCTAACTCACTGCGAAAAGAATACTAAATAAAAACATTAATGAAATCCACAATAAATTAATAAATGCAAAATTAGTCAGCGTCGGTGTATAATTGATGTAGCGAGAGAAAGTGAGTGCATTTGGCGACAATGTGTCATGTAGATTATACACTTGCACCCTCGACCCGGGATCCGAACGGGACTCCGCCGGGAGCTCCGGGAACTCGGGAGCTCCGCCTATTGTTATAATAAAATGCCATCTCACTGTATGAATGGTACGCACGCACGGGAATGTGGATTGTACTCGTAATTAACTTAAGTTTCTAGCTTTTTACAGTGTATTTTATTAGTAAAGTAGGTTGCCGCGTCTCCTGCATATGTTTTTCGAAAAAAAATATCCTGGACCCTATACAAAAATACCGTGTTTTGTGTAATGTTTTAGTGCAGAAGACGCGGCTTTATATAGATACTGGTACATACGAGTCCGACTAGGTAGTTATTATCGCAATGTATATCTTTACCATCTAGCAGCATTCTACAAGCAATGTTGTGTTTTGGTTTAAAGAACATTGTAGTCAGTGTACATTATGAGACTCAATATCTAACGTTTTAGGGTGACGACCATAGAGCACTTCCACTCAGTGCTTTGTTATTTAAAGTGTTGTTTGTGTTGTAACGATTTCATTTAATATGGTTTATTTTCAGTGTGGCTCAAGAAATAGAACGTTAAAAACGTTACAATTCGAAATAAGAATGCTATGATTTTCGTAATAAGTAAATTGAGGCCAATATGCCGTGCTGGTGTACATCGCGAGGGTGTAACATGTTTATATGTTTATTTTAATACGCGTGTCGTGCGTATAATACGGAATTTATTACGGCACGACCCTCGGCCGGATTAATGCGATACGGAAGATTTGAATTCAGAGCATTAACTTGGATTGGTACATTCTGTTAGAGGGGAAGCTGTAGCCTACCGCTTGCCACCTACCAACTTGTACCGCCGATTAATGATAAATATCAATATCGATTATTTTTTCACGTCTTATATACTTCGCCGATAGTATATAGAATACATGTTTACCTCAACAAGCCTCGGATGATGGCATTGACGGTTTCCATCACTTCAGATCTTATTTTAAGGATCAGTCGGTACGGATGCACAATGATTTATGGCTACTAATAACGGGAAAAACTGGCTATAATCTATTTTCATTCGTATACAAATCGGTTGAACAGAAAACCATAAAACACCCCACACAAAGAATCTTTATGTAAACATAACAAACGTAAAAAACGTTATATCTGTTGTTTTAACTCATTTCGAAAGTCATTCATTACGATGCATTGTATTGCTTTGCTTGTATTGTAACTATTATAAGATTTTATTAGGTACACAGTGGCAGGAAGATAACACCCTTCACGGAAAGTGAAGCAGCGCGCATGTTGAACACAAACGCTCTGTCAATGTACTGACTTTGTTAACAGTTTGGAAACAAATCTTTGGTAAACAAATATATACATGCCTTTTTCAATATATAAAATAAAACTAAAATAATATTAAGCCTGTAATATTGCTGTCCCACTGCTGGGCACGGGCCTCCTCTACTTATGAGAGGGATTAGGCCTTAGACTACCACGCTGGTCTACAGCGGGTTGGTAGACTTCACATACCCTCGAAATTCTTGTGGAGAAATTCACGGATATGCAGGTTCCCTCACGATGTTTTCCTTCACTATTATAGCAAGTGATAATTCACAATGAAAATACACTTAACATAGAAAAGTTAGAGTTGTATGCTCCATTTTAGGGTTGGTCTCGAACCTCCAATTCTTGTCTCGGCAGTCCGTACCATTCCCAATTGAGCTATCGCTGATTTTTTTATGTAGTATATAAAATTACATATACATAAAAAATAATACCCAAAACCGACGTGAATGCAGGAAGAAATTGTTAAAAATTGATAAAGCAAGTAGTGTGTCTTAATCAGCCGAAATGGATATCCATAGTCTCTGTCTACCTCTATGGGACACAGACGTGATATGTTTGTTTGTAAAAAAAATAAGGTTAATGCAGCCCGCAGATTACGAATCAATGAAAGTTAACTCTCATCGTTATCATGCTTTACTAAGGTCTGTATTACTGAGCGACATACAAAATGAATCTTAATCTACTTTATAATACTAAATCTTGTGGACCGTTCGATTCCCGGGGCGAGCAAAGCAAATTTTCAAATTTATTTTGCCCGGGATTGGATCCCTCGGAGGGGGTTGACAGGCAGGCGGCCGGTCGTAAAAACTAAGCCAAATCCTCTCTGCAACATGTTAGAAAAAGTCTGGGTTAGGATATCACTTTACAGCAAACAGACCACAGACGTCTTTGGTCTTAACGTCGTGGTACCAACGTCGCAACGTTGTCACGATACTGGAACGCTATATTGTGCCTGTGAACGTACTTGTTAAGGTATAGTCCCAATTTTGTTTTACAGCATCCGAATATCTCCACGAAATGAGAAAAGAAACAATTAAAAGCCAGTTGGCGACTTTGTTTTGAACAAACAAATTTAATTAACATTGCCTTATTTTCCCGCTTGATCCGAGAGAGACAAATAGTCTAAGTAAAATTTATGTATCGGAATCAAATTCAATTTCGTCTTTGCATTTTTTACACGATTTTTAGGACCGTTTTACTTTACTGTACGAAACTAAAGCATAATGTGGACATGACATCTCAGAATCAACTTTAATTCATATGTAATATGAATAGGCAATTAATAATAGCATGGAAGACGGTACACTACTTTGCAAGTATACATTATATTCTAGAAAAATCTTACGCGTAAGTCTCCATATAATAAAAAGATAAGATTAAATGGACTACAACTGTACTTAGTCATTGTGTAGTAACACATGACGAGACAATAAAGGCATTATCTAAAATTAAGTACAGTCACATACTTCCTATCTTCCTTTCGATCTTGTGAAATTTGTTTTCTTACAGGATTTTTCTAATCTTCTTTAGCATCGTTTATATTGATTATGGCGCTCCTCCCGCCTAATTTATATTCAGCTAGTGTTTTTTCATCACGCCCTGTGCTTAATATCGCAATTTGTACCGTAGTTGGCGTAAGCCGAGGGGCCTGTCACCTTTACTCTCGGACGCGCTGTCTTTCTCTCGCGAATACCTATTTTATTGCCCGCTTACACATAAACAGCTAAAGTTTACGATCGTTTTTACATTCACAAATCGGTCATGGGGAGTAATAAACTAATTATTAAATGAAAATTAAATACCAACGGGTCCCGTAAGTAACAATGATTATGAATCGGCATTCGAGTCTGATTTATAGAGTTGGTAACGTCCGATGACAAAATTATACCTTCGTCATAAATGTTCCCCGCGTCGAATGCCATCCATGTTAATAGGTGTTTTTTCTGATATGAGTGACGACGTCGCCTGCGCCGGCCCCGTCTGCGCTGTGACTGCCACCGGCGCGGCTCAGACCATGCATGTGCTCACTGTAGCAGCGGCCGCACCAAGTTTCTTTATGTTTATTATAGTGCATAAAAATATGTTAATATGATCTTCAAGAAATATGCCGTGTATCTCATGATGAATAATTTATCTACGTATACACGTACATACTTGTTTCACTTTCATGAGAAAACTGGTACGCGACTTCAGAAATGCTAAGATTTAATATACTGTTTTGTGTTATGGCATTTAAAGTCACGGATAGGAAAACAAAACACAGTGTAACTAATAACTATGACAGATGAATAGAACGTTAGCAGTTAACAGTAAGTCGGTGAATGTTAATGTACTATGCAATTTACATGGATTTAAGTATAGAACAACGTTTGTCACAAAACGTAATAATGAATATTTTAGAGCGGTGCTGTGCTCGAGAGTTATGTATTGGACATTTGCGGACGTTCAAAAACTGTGGCGCCGTGCATCAATTAGTTCCGAGTAATAAACAAAAGCAAATACGTCCGATATGATTGGAATTTGGCTGCGGGCTTTCTTTTGCTACATCAATCAAAATCATACTGATAATGAAATCATCATTTGGGTGGCCATAGAGAAGTTGGTTCTGAGAATTTTGTCTCAGGACTGCTCTCCCAACGTGCATCTAAGTCATTATCACATTCCTGATTTATTAATTAGATGTCCGAGATCTGCGATGCAACGCCGATGGCTCGCCGCTCGACCACTCGGCCCATGGATGGGTGACAATAAAACAACTAATAATTTAATTATACATTCAATTGTATGCGATCATTTTTTAATTACAGATATGCCAATAACAATTTGGTCATGTAGCCGCATTGCCTTAGCGGAACGACTATTGCCTTGAGGTCGTAAGTTTGATCCGAGGTTCGCTCTTTATCACACCATGGGTCGGAAAAAAAAAGTATGAAGAAATTTTTTGAGCTTCTATCTAATGGCGCGTACACACCAACCAAACGAAGGTGAATGTTCGCAAAGGGGTCGGTGTGGACGCACCATCCAAGCCGAACGAACGAACGAACGAAAGCGTTCTGTCCCGTTCAGTCGTGCGCAGGATAACTGTAGCCCGATCACGAAAAACTAATGTAAATGTAAATGTATTCGAGTTCGCTGCGCACTGATGACATTTGGTTAATATTTCATACAAATTTCATAGACGCGCATCGAGTTCGAATACATTTACGGTTGTCAGAAATTTTCCTGCTCAGTAGCCTGTTGTATAAACGCAACAACTAAGCTTAGCGAATGTTCGGAAATGTTCGATCCCCATCGCCGATGGCCCTTCGCGAACATTCTTTCGCCTTCGCTCGGTTGGTGTGTACCCGGCATGACCCTTAGGGCATAACAGGCACGACTGTGTTTGTATTTACTGGACCCATATCCATTATGTATAACTTATTAAAGTTATCCGACTACCTCGGTGGCGTAGTTGTATTTCGGTACGACTACGGTTCTGAGGTCTCGGGTTCGATCGCCGGTCGGGCAAAGTGATATTGGATTTTTCCATATCAGCCCGGAGTCTGATATGGAAAAATCCAATATCACTTTGCCCGACCGGAGTTCGCTGGATCAACACCAACCACCAGAACAGGCAGGATTCAGATGCGGCCTCTCGACTATTGACCACTTACACGCACTTAACCAGTTAATAGAGAAATATTCTGAATTCAACATGCCTCTCTACCTTGCTTTTGTGGACTACTCGAAAGCCTTTGACAGTTTGCACCACACTGCTATATTAAACGCACTTAAAAATCAGCGAATCCCAGACACATACATAAACCTTCTAAAGATAATATACCACAATAGTACAGCATCAGTAAAAATGGAATCTACGGGTCCATCATTTTTTATAAAACGAGGAGTAAAGCAAGGCGACCCTCTTTCCCCAAAACTTTTTACGGCTACTTTGGAAGAGGTATTTAAAACCTTAGCCCCGAGCTGGTCGGAGAGGGGCATATTGGTCGGCAAAAAAAGGTTAACCAACCTCCGTTTTGCCGACGATATTGTTCTCTTTTTATCTAGCGCGGCGGAGCTCGGCACTATGTTGAACGAACTCAATACCGCAAGCCTCAACGTTGGACTCAGCATGAACAGGACGAAGACTAAGGTAATGACAAACACCTTAAAGCATAAAATACAGATAGAGGATGGGGAGATTGAGTATGTTAATGAGTACTTATATTTAGGTCAAATAGTATCATTCCAGGCGAGGCAAGATGCAGAAATTGCAAGACGCACAGAAAACGCCTGGAGGTGCTACTGGGCCATGAAAGACATTTTGAAAGGCAACTTACCTCTTAGCCTAAAACGCAAACTCATGGATATGACTATTCTACCCATCCTCACTTATGGCGCACAGACCTGGTCTTTGACTGCTGTGCAAAGGTCTAGACTTGGGGTTTGTCAGCGAGCAATAGAGCGTAGTATACTGGGAGTCAAATTGACAGATCATGTAAGAAACAGTGAACTACGCTCCAGAACACACATAGCTGATGTCGGACAGCATGCTGCCAAACTCAAGTGGGATTGGGCGGGCCACGTCTGCCGCATGTCGGATGAGCTTTGGGCAAAAATAACGACAGAGTGGGTCCCTAAAGACGGGAAAAGACGACGCGGCAGACCAAAGCGAAGATGGAGAGATGATTTGGACTCCTACAAGAATGACTGGTCCACACAGGCTTACGATAGAGATCAGTGGAGGGAAGGAAGGGAGGCCTTTGCCCTGCAGTGGGACAAAACAGGCTCATAAAAAAAAAAAAAAAAAAGCCCGGAGTCTGGAATTTGAGCCCGATATGGCGATAGGCTCACCCCCTATCACATCTGGGACGGAACTAAGCTCGGCGAAATGTGGGTGTTCTAGTTCGCTAGTGCGCCTCTGCCTACCCCTTCGGGGATACAGGCGTGAGCTTATGTTATGTTATGTTATGTTATTAAAGGATCTTACCTGTATGTGAAGTTCTATCATAATTATACGAGAGTTTTATCCGAAGATTAATTACTCAGATTGATAATGCAATTTATTAGAATTTTAGTTCAGAAATATACCTATGAATATAAAGTGAATAAAAACGCGACACGTAGTTGTAAATTTAATGATTTTATTTGTGATTGATTTAATTAATTATTATGGTTCTTAGAGTTCTTAAATGCCAGTACACTGTTGATAAATTTTTATGGTTGTTCGTGGTGTGTCTTGGTTTTTAATGGGCTTATACTAACATGAAAATTGAATTTACATTAGTATTGATATGTGCATCTGTTCATTCGTTAGACGGTTGGTATAAATTACTAATTAATAACTCTAGACTTAAATGTTTGATAGCATGATTCGCTTAAAATTCCATAAAACATATCGCCCCTAACAGCGGCCTGAGCAGGAAAATTTCTGACAACCGTAAATGTATTCGAACTCGATGCGCGTCTATGAATTTTGTATGAAATATTAACCAAACGTCATCAGTGCGCAGCGAACTCGAATACATTTACATTAGTTTTTCGTTCTCGGGGTACTGTATATTATATTTTCTTCTACATGCCCTTAATCCCAACTTAATGTGCGATCGGCGCAACACACTTTTTAAGCATGTTGCAAAAAGGATTTGGTTTAATTTTACAACCGGCTGCCTGCCTGACGTTGACCTCCTCTAGGGGATTCAATCCCAGGAATATTTAATTAGAAAAATATCTTTTCCCGAACTTGGAACAGAACCAAGCACCTCCCCATCCACATCCCATATGCTGCCACTAAACCAAGGAGGCCTTTGGAGTATATTTTATATTTTTACAGATGACAACGAAAAATCAAGAAAACATTTCGGGTTAAGTAGCTACAATCTTTGTGCGGACTACCTTAAATCTTTCAAATGTATGACAGCCTGTAAAAGTATTGGCTTGCAAATATTCAGACTGAACCGTCTGTGTAAATGTTCATGTCATGAGATGAAGACGTCTACAATCCTACCATTTTTCAAATGGAGAACTAATGGAACTACCAGGAGACGACCCAGGACTTTTAGTCCTAGTCTGTACCATATAGTTGGAAGTCTTTCACCTCCTACTACTGCTGGCGTGGTTGAAGAGACTACTGATGGGGCGGACACTCCTGCATCAGATCAGAAAGCGGAGTCTACGACAGCGGCCGGGGCGGGCAGTCCCACGACTATGGTTGACGCTAATGTGACAGGAGGGAATGAAACTGCTACTGCTGTTACTACTTAAAAACAATTAAATGTAGAGCCGGTGTTTTATTGTATAACTCTTTTGGACATTATAATTATGTATATACAACCGACTTAAATAGTAACACATAACATAACATAACATAAGCTCACGCCTGTATCCCCGAAGGGGTAGGCAGAGGCGCACTAGTGAACTAGAACACCCACATTTCGCCGAGTTTAGTTCCGTCCCAGATGTGATAGGGGGCGAGCCTATCGCCATATCGGGCACAAATTCCAGACTCCAGGCTGATATGGAAAAATCCAATATCACTTTGCCCGACCCGGGGATCGAACCCGAGACCTCAGAACCGTAGCCGTACCGAAATACCACCACGCCACCGAGGCAGTCTTAAGTAATTAAAAGGTAAGAGGTTCTCAATTCGTCTGTCTGTCTTTTAATATGTCCGTCATCAAGATTTTTTTTCGTCATTGATTTTTTTGTTCGATAGACTCTATTCTAAGGCGTTTATTGCCATACGAAAAGATTTAGATAAAGATTTTTAAACTTTTGATAATTTATTTTGTTTTTAAAGAACAGTTCATTTTTGTGTTTGTATTTTATGACGGGGACTAATTATTCCATATTATACAGGCTGTTTCATAAAGGTGGTATCAATAAATACTGGATACATTTAATGACAGGATAGCTAGCAGTCTAGCGATAAAGTTTAGAAATTTTGGTAAGGCTTATAGTTTTTGAATAATGGAAATTTGAATTTGTGGCGAAAAATTATTTTCTGGTTCATTGTGTCAGGTGCAGTACATTTACAAACCACGTATGGGGTCATTAATTATATTCAGCATACACAAAGCCATTCATTTCCATGCTAATTGCGACAATTTACAGGTCGCATTCCGATTTTAAAATCCCCATGCTTAATAAGTGATAAAAATAAAATTAAGTTTAATTTTATTTTTTAGCTTTACCATTGCGCTTTAAGTAGTTCTGTATGTGGAATTGTTATTGGTACCAACTTTATGAAACACCTGTATATCTTATATTAAACATAACATAACATAAGCTCACGCCATCCCCGAAAGGGTAGGCAGAGGCGCACTAGCGAACTAGAACACCCACATTTCGCCGAGCTTAGTTCAGTCCCAGATGTGATAGGGGGCGAGCCTATCGCCATATCGGGCACAAATTCCAGACTCCGGGCTGATATGGAAAAATCCAATAGCACTTTGCCCGACCCGGGGATCGAACCCGAGACCTCAGAACCGTAGTCGTACCGAAATACCACCACGCCACCGAGGCAGTCTTATATTATTAATTATCTTATATTATTAAAGTATTTATTGACACAAATATATTAGTTATATCTATCTCGCTGATCATAGTTCTACATTCAAGATGAATTTAGAGTGAGGTTCGATCTGGTGCCAGAATGCATAACGCACCCATAGGAATACTGATTCGGCTTGGCAACTGTTGGCACTTGGCAACAATTATGCTCGACGGTTTAATGTGCTCTCTAGGCACAGAGGTTCTCCAGATTTGGCCACTTAGTAAAGCTGTCCATCAAAACGTTGGTCAGCGCAGACTGATAAAATAGATCTTACATATAGACTTACGCCTGTACCCACCAAGGGGTAGGCGGAGGTGAATTAAAGAATCAGAACATCCACATTCCATCCTACATGTGATATGGGGCGAGCCTATCGCCTTATCGGGCTCAAATTCCAAACTCCGGGCTTGTACTGATTAGAAAAAACTGATATCAGTTTTCCCGACTCGAGGATCAAACCCGAGACTTCAAGACGGTAGTCGTTGGGCGCACCCAATACAACTAAGCAACCGAGGCAGAACGGGAACTGTTTTACTTATAGTTAGTATGTAGAATTTACACAAAAATACATTGTCTTATTCAAACCTTTCACGGTGCCTCAAATTCAAACCATAAAATATTTTACAGCTATTCGATTATAGATTATATCTAATTGTGTAAAGGAGTACTTATTATGAATCTGCTAGAATTGAAAATAAAACAACAAGCGTCCTAAAAACCCCACAGATTGCTAACTTATGCTTGCATAGTGGATCTATGCGGAAGAAACCTTATTAATGTCAATAATTTCTCATTATTCTTCGTATCGTGCTATTTATTCATTCAATTCAAGGTATTGTCTTATTTATTCATCGCATAACCAGCGTAATAAACATCGATTAAATTAGTCTCGTTATATTTTAATGAATACTTACACATGTTTGCATGTGTCATATAATACGCATGTTTAATTAATTAAACGATTAAATATGCATTAAAATTAATTAAATCAACATACTCTTTACAAAGTA
This sequence comes from Clanis bilineata, assembly GCA_036417725.1. Taxonomy (NCBI): domain Eukaryota; kingdom Metazoa; phylum Arthropoda; class Insecta; order Lepidoptera; family Sphingidae; genus Clanis; species Clanis bilineata. Next base: position 10,741,460 of record CM071140.1, read on the forward strand.
GTACGCAAATTACTATACATGTAAAATACTTTGTAATTCAGTTATGAGGAAATGCACGTATTACTTTCTTGTTCATATTTTTACTTATTGGTTAGTTTCTGTTTATGGACAAGATAAATCTAAAACTGGTAAGACTTTTTTAATAGGCATGTAATATTGTCACGAATTTTAATTTGTTATAATTTTCAAAAGGCTAAGTCGTTATTAATGATACTGTGAAGTTACGATTTGTTGATAAGTTATAGTTAAATACAGATGCGATATTAATTAACGATTATTTTGCAGTTACAGAGAAATCTATTTTACGCTACGGTTTTCAAAAGACGAAAGAATGTAAAGATTTTCAAAGAGCATTCCTCTGTGTGAGAAAATGTTTGGACTTGCACTACGACATAGCATATGCAGACAAAAACTGTGTCTGCACTTGTTTCCACAGAAATGATAAGGGCAAATACACACCTGTCATATTAGGGGGCAGTACTAAATGGCGGTTAGGAGCCCCAACCACCTCGCTGCCAGCTTGGGTTGAACAACACAAGGTCAATTTATTAATGGACCAGGGCGGTTCAGATGTGGGTAACGAAATGAGCTCATCACGAGAACACGGTATTGGAAACGGCACTGTGGTTGAACTTGGTCAGCCTACTGAACCTGGTGTGGTGGCAAATACTGATACTAATAATAGTACTGCAAATAGTACTGCGATCGAAGAAGCTACTGGCGGAGACGATGGAAGTAGTTCTGATGCAGCAGCAACCGCAGGTACTGGTAGTGGAGGGGACGATCCTACAACAGTCGCTGTTACGTCGTAAATGGATGTAATTATCAGATGATTTGATTAGATAAAGAATAAAATATAGACTAGAAATAACTTCGTATTACATACACGTTCACGCTTTTGCCTTTTCCTCACTCATACATCTTTTCATTTTCACCTCAATGTAACGTCGGTGCAACACACATTTTTAAGGATGTTGTAGAAAAGATCCGGCTTAGTTTTTAGGAACGGCCGCTTGCGTGATTCATTACAAATTAAAATGGTGTAACGCTTCTTCATATACATATTATAATTAAATAAATAAGTAAATACACCCAACAGTCACACACATAGTCCTGACCCCACAATAAGATCGAGTCTTGTATCGTGGGGATGAGGAACTACGAGAGACGTTCGGTCTCACAACACCCAGACCCGAAACAAATATCTGTGGGCCACATAGACATTTGTCTCGATGCGGGAATCGAACCCGCGACCTCACGTTTCACAGCTGGCTACTCGCCCACTGCGCCACGGAGGCAATTAAATAAACATACTATTTTTTATATGTAAATAGAGATCTTATTTAAGTCCATTTATTTATTTATGCGTATTGATTTCCGTTGTATATTTACGGAGGCTGCGAACTGAATACGTACGAAGTTTTGCCGATATAATTATCGATATGTTTCGTTAATGGCTGTATTAGGGAAATAAGTTGTGCCTCCACATAGAATATTTATCTTAATATCCGTTGTGCTCGATAGGAAATATATTTTGTTGCTAACTGCTTGTTGCTAACTTTCTTTCTTTTTACCTGCCCTTATCCCACCTTAATGTGGGTTCGCGCAATACACTGTTTCAAGAAATCTGCAGGAACGATTTGACTTAGTTTTTCCGACCGGCTGCCTGCCTGACGTCAACCGCCATCTGGGGATCTAGTCCCGGGCAAATCAAATTAGAAAATTCTCTTTGCCCGACCTAGTCGAACCCAGGACCTCCCAGTCCACAGCCCATATATGTTGCCACTAGACCAAGGAGGCGACTACAAATATCTATTATGATACAAATATCTAAAATAGGTAAAGTGTTAAATAGACCGAGATACGTGATTTTAGTGGTAATTTGATAAGAAGATAAGGAAACCGTGGCCATCGTGTAGTGGGGTGAAGAGTAGCCCGAGGCAAAGGTTGCGGATTATATTTCAATTCCCAAAGCGCACAACTCAAAATTTTCAAAATCACTTGTAGGCGTACTGTTAATCAGTCATTTGAATAGATTGATTGATAGTAGAAAAATATCATAAGAATCTTTTTATACCTGGGAGTTCCTCATGAGAATTTAGAATTTGTGCACAATATATCGACCTTCATTATACTCGTAGTAGCGTGGGCTAAGGCGGAGTAGGGGTCACAAAAATAAGTAGAAGGTAGTGCTATATAGTAATAAAATATAATCTTTCCACTTGCCCTTATCCCATTCCAAGTCAACCTCCTCTAGGGGATCTGGTTCTGGAAATCGAACCCAGAATCTCCCGGTCCACAGCCCGTATAATCTGCTTCTAGACTAACGAGACGGCAAGTAGGGCAGGGCAACACGTGATTAATATTAATATTTCATTGTTCTAACTTAGAGGTTGTATGTTAGAACTTAGAACGTATTGATTTCTTGTGATTAAAATCTAGTTTCAACAGACGAATCTTTTAGCATAGTGTCTCAATACACTTGTCGACGGTAAAATGAGTTATAAATATAGGAAAGTGAAAGGGAAACTGTGGGAGTCCGGCGGGTAAGCGCGGTCGGGAGTGGAGGCCCGCGGGACCGACTGCTTGTCGATATTCATATTTACAGTAAGTTCCTTGATCGAACGCTCGGTGCTCGTACATACAAAGTGAATTGAATAAACGGCATATTTTAGTATTTAATGCAAATGAAAGACGAAACAAGCAAATCGGTCGCCTGATTGTAAGGGATATGACTCATGAACAGTGTCATCACCACCAGCACTTAGACTAATAAAGCACTGAGTGGCACTGTACTGTGATCGTCACCCTGAGACGTTATATGTATGTTAGGTCTTATAACGCCTAGTCATAACACTGGCTACAATAAGCAATACAAGTGAGGGCACGTAGTCAACTAACACTGCAGTTCTACTCAGTGGTTTGTTATTCAAAGTGCAGGTGATTAGTGGTACTGCAGCCCGAGCAGGAAAATTTCTGACAACCGTAAATGTATTCGTGCTCGATGCGCGTCTATGAAATTTGTATGAAATATTAATCAAATGTCATCAGTGCGCAGCGAGTTTACATTTACATTAGTTTTTCGTGCTCGGGCTACTGTTTATGGGAGGTCGTAGCGCTTACCATGCATGCTTGTATTATATTAATAAAAAATTGCAACAAATTCAACATTTCATCATTCCAAAAAGCAACGCGTTGTGTTGTTAAACTGTGATTCTTTTTTCCAAGCCTTTCTTTTGTATCGGTTTTCTCGCTTGGGTATAATTTCCCGCCGTTCCTGCTAGTGTGCAGGGGTACAAAAACTTTTTATGCAATACCCGGGAGGCGATACGTGTGACTGACGCCTATGACGTATCAGTAAGATTTTTTACCAGCACAATGTGAACATATTTTTGCTTTTACATCGATATATCAATTTCTTTTATCCTGTTTGACGTTTTTTGGCAACACTATTACACACGTTTCAAGAGGGTAAGCAGTGCAAGTATATTTTAGGGTATGATCGATTTTGTATACAGAAATTATTTAGAAGTAGTGTTTTTGGCTAAAATTAGGACTATTCCTTCAACGTAATCGTCATTGAGTTATGCGTTTTGTTCCTGTAATATTGTAATTTAGTTACGGAATAGGTACTGTGATTTTAAACCCCATTTAGTTGAAATTTTCCCAATTTTTATGATTAAGGGCGACTTGCTGGGCTATTACTAAAGTAGAGTTAAACCAAAACTCGATTTATCCTATAGGTCACTCCTATCTTTAAATCAAGATTTGGGATAATTAGAGATTTATCGCGGCCCTAAAATATGTAACATCCACGTTTACATCTAATAAGGTATAAGTACTACCCCAAGCATTAGATCAGATAAATACAATTTTAAACCTAGGTATTAGTAAAACTATACAGTAATTACATATAGTAATATTATAGAAAAATAACCATTGACTTTATCGTACCTATAACGGAAAATATGTAAGGTAAGGGCACTCGAGAAATTTATGATGTTTCAGAACGATCCGTAATAAATATACGGATAGTGATACAATATTTGGGATTGAGCGTAACGTCGCATTTCATAGTTTTGGTTGTTTGTCAGCGTAGATCGAAGTTATAAATCTCGCGATGACCCTCCCTTGTGGAGCACTGAGATACACACGATATGGGTCAGCTGGGGATGGACACAATCAAACTTCTACCGGTCGATATTTATTACACCCTACGCGTCAAATTGTTTAGTATACAAACTGCTTTTATAGCGGATGTCGATATTGGCTGTATCGTACCATAAATCAAAATTGGAACGCCGTTTTGCTGTACGAGCTCTACGCCTAATGTTAGGGTTTCTTTATAGCAGGGATTGGCAAACGAGCAGGTTGGTCACCTAATGGTAAGTGATCTACACCGCCCATAGACATCCAAGATACAAATGTGTCATGGGTGTTTTGCCAACCGAAAAGAAGGGCAAAGGGGATTGGGAAAATTCGGGGAAAATTGGTTACCGGAAATCTCATTTATCGAACGAAACGCAACAGCAAGCTGCCACTTTATGTCGGTTTTCTGTAAAACAGTAGTACCAAACCGGTCGAGCTGGCCCATTCGTGCTGTAGACATTACGGTCTACATCTTTGTCTAGCATGGCTCTACCACTCAAAGATTTAGATTGAACTTTACTCTGTAGGCTGTAGCGTATATAGTATCTGATTTACACTTTTGTAATACGAACCTCGAAAATTATAGGATATTAATTTAATAGTATCCAATAATTTTCGAGGCTGCCTCGGTGGCGTGGTGGTATTTCGGCACGACTACGGCTCTGAGGTCTCGGGTTCGATCCCCGGGTCGGGCAAAGTGATATTGGATTTCTCCATATCAGCCCGGAGTCTGGAATTTGTGCCCGATATGGCGATAGGCTCGCCTCTATCACATCTGGGACGGAACTAAGCTCGGCGAAATGTGGGTGTTCTAGTTCGCTAATGCGCCTCTGCTTACCCCTTCGGGGATACAGGCGTGAGCTTAGTAATTTAAAATTAGTTTAGTTTAGTTGTAATTTAAAAATCTATATTTATAGCTCGTTTAAGGTTATAGGACATGATTTTTTGAAGATTTATTTTGCGCTTGATGTGTTACTTCAGGTTACCGGTGTTTGATGGAGATGATATTAATACTCAAGGTAGATATAATTTAGTAGAAACAAAGAACACGAAGACAAAGCTGGATTATCCGTAAATCATATTATACTTTGATTAAAGATTGATTTATTTCTAATAAAACGCTGCTGAGCTCTCTTTTATCTGTCTACACACAATCGAGGGCCAAATAATAGAGGAAGCTAAACAATAAATCCTCCTACATAAAAATTGCAACAACTTTGTTCATAATGCCTATGGAGGCATCATCAAAAGTTGGTTCGCTTCGCACCCTCGCGCCCATTCGTGCAGAGATTACCAATAAATCCAATACGGGATAATTGGCCGGCTTAATTCTGTTCTATCTTTCTACTTAGTTCAGTCGTCAGAATGTGCCAGCTCAGGCCCCTGGGGAGAGTCCAGCCGACAGTACAAACAGCTCGCTCGTGCCAATCTGAATTCGAATCTTTAGTACATCAATAGAATTGACTTTCATTTGTGGATCGTTGTATGAGCAGAAACAATGGCAAATGAAGAAAATAGCACGCTTAATGAGTCAGTTTTGGTGCGTTCATTATACATGAATGTTTATTATTGGGTGCTCGGTATCAATAAGTAATGTTGCCGGTATGATTGAGTGACGCACGGCGGACGGAGATGTCGTTTCCCCTGTCATCTAATGGGTAAGAGTTATGGAGTCAAGGGGTGGCAGCGATTTGATATTCGCATCAGCCGCTGGCCCTCGGGACCGGTGTGACGTGATTCAATACTGATGCTGTGCGATCAACATCGACGTGTTTATAAACTTTCGATTTATTTGAAATTTGGATATAATGTTCGGAAAAATAAACCTTCATTTTTGATTAAATTAAGTAAGTTTGATTAGATTAAAGTAAGATATTTTTTTATAATAAAATTATATAGGTATAATCTTAGTATATTATTAGCAATATAAGTTAAGATAATTACAAGTTTAAAAACTTACGGACTGACTTCAAAATTTATCCGATCGTGACAAAATTTATATGGGACTACCCATGGAATAAGCTCTATTGAACACAAAAGGAATCTTGAAAATCGGTCCACTTTTGGTGGAGATATCGGGGAACATACATAAAAAGAAGAAAAGAAAACAAACGAATTGAGGACCTCAATTCGTGACCATATCCTTTTTCTAAAAAAAACGACGAACTGAGGACCTCCTCCTTTTTGGGAAGTCGGTCGAAAATAAAGACGGAGTATATTATAGGCAGTACTGTATGAACTGTAGACGGGAAGTTCCGAGTTCGAATCCTAAGTCGGGTATCACGGTTTTTCTAACAAGATTTGTCTGGGACTCCCAGATTGGATCCCCCAGAGAGGATTGACATTGGGCAGGTAGCCGGTTGTAAAAATAATGCTAGGAAGTATTATGTCAACCCACTATAGAACCTAGTGGATAAGGGCAGGTGGCAAAGGGGTATACATACCAACCTTAAAATTAGCCGAAATTAGTGATTAGTATAAGATAAACAATTATTAAAGTGCTGATAAAAGTGAGATTACTATTTGCATAAAGGTATTTACTTGAATCTGAGTGAGTATGCATGCGTAGGCTGAACAATAAAGTAACCTATCAAATTGTACGCAACCCGGATTGACGAGTTGGAATTAAAACGTCACTCAAAGCGGAAAAATCTCGTTCCGAAAAATTAGCCCACAAAATTCCTACAAATAATTAATCTGGAATAATCATACAAAACGATGCGAGCGGGATGCTCGGCCATTATTACCATTCATTTCAAATCAGCCGTGCGGAGGGTCGGGGAGCGTGGGCCTCGCTCGACCTGAATAAGCATACATTTTCCAATCAGGGCACGTATCATTTAACTCGCTATTAAATTCGACTTCTTCCCTTCGAATTATTATCATGTCAAAAGCTTCGCTACGTGTAAGTAAATGTCTGTTTATCATTTATTTGCTACACCAAAACGTTCTTACAATACCGTCGAAAATTCATGCGTTTTTCAAAGTTGTGTGGTAAGCTCGCTCACTGCTCAGGGAAAAGAAAATTTCAATGGTTATACAAACCGTGAAATACTTTTCATAAACACCGTCATAACATTCATGCTTAAGACCTTTTACGGTAATTACACGTTCCGTGAGTGCTTGCCGCGGGTGAATTAGAAAATTAAAATGATATAAAAGAAGTCTTACATTTTCTTATACCTGTATAATTCAAGTGAGTGTTTAACTAACACGTTTCTTTATGAAAACAAACCTTTAATTTAGGAATGGGTAGCACAGCAGCATCCTACCTTTATTTATAAAAGAATGAATAGCAGATGACGTCATAATGGTTTGTTATTTTTAGCTGGTGTTAATTAGTCAGTAAACAACTGTCAGTTTATGACATGTGGAGTCGGTGCGGCGCGTGGCGTGCATGACACACGGCGACCCCGTCACTGCAGACACCTGACACGGTGCCATCCGAGCCCCGTCTGCCCCTCTTATTAAATTAATAACTTTGAACACCGTCATTATCCGTCTAATTAGAGGGGTGACAGCCACCTCTTTTAACACATTACCTAAGCGTTTAACGTGAATTTTATGAACTGTGTAATTAATGTGTAGTTATAGCTGCGTGTGTCGTAAAGGATTGAATTCCAACATTTATTATCTATAACCGAAAGGTTACGTAAACTTACGTCTATTTATTTGAAAATTACAGTATATTTATTTAATACTCGTCTTCTCTTCGTCTCGTTCGCGTGAAAAAAATAAAGCCTTTTTGCAATATTTTTCTATTGGTCATATAGGGTGGTGTTATAAAGTCTTTCTCGATACGATTTATCGTACCTCTACCGTCTCGTCTTCTCTACCATCTATGGTCTCGATATAGTTGTCTCTACCACTATCCATCTCTAAAATAATTTTCCATTCAAACCGTTCCTGAGATTAGCGCATTCAAATAATCAAACTATTCAGCTTTATAACATTCATTTAGTATAGATGTTTTTTTTTACAGCAGAGATTGGCAAACGAGCAGATGGCTCACCTGATGGTAAGTAATCTCCACCGCCCATAGACACCCAAAACACAATAACAATCATGGGTGCGTTACCAACCTAAAAGGAGGGAATGGAAGGGGAGGGAATAGGGATTGGGAAAGGGAATAGGAAAATGGGCCACCGGAAATCTCACTCACCGAACGAAACGTGACAGCAAGCTGTCACTTTACGTCGGTTTTCTGTCAGACAGTGGTATCTAACCGGTCGAGCCGGCCCATTCGTGCTATAGACATTACTGTCTACAACGTGGCTCTACCACTCAATCATTGTTTCATTCATAAGATTCATAAGATGTTAGTGAACAATGTGATTTTTTGTAAAAATTGCACATCAAGACATCTCTAACCATCTAAGAGTTTAATGGTTCCAGTTTGAATATTTTGGAGTAGACTCCGAAACTCCCTCACATTAAAATTTAAGTGTGGATTATTATCAAAATGTATAATTAATGTTTAACGGTAAAGTTCAGAGATGTTTACAAACATATTATTTTGCTGCCATGCCACCGCTCTAGGCGAAATTTTACTTAGAAATTTAAGAGATATAATTAAGAATTTTGCAGAGCGCAATAATTTAGGGATCTTCTAATGAATGATATCAGGTTTCAAGTAATTAACGCCGGCGGCGGATTGTTATTTTTGTTATCAGATATCGATACAGTTTTATGGAACTGTTATTGTGCACATGTGAAAATTGATTAAAAGTGTAAATTCAACGAAACTGCTAAATAAGATAGTTAGTTAGATAGATAGATAGATAGTAACTCTTTATTGTTGACACAGAAAACAGGTAACATTAAATAACATAAAAACCTTGCCACAAGTGGCATAAAGCTTTGAATATGATCTTTTGGTATCAAGTTATTGAGTAAAAATGCTACATTGTTACGCCTGCGCTATTTAAATAACATTCTAATACATAAAGCCGTCATCATATTTAATAATCCCTGCTATATCTACATAGCTTCATATCTTTGTAATTTATTCATATAATTCTGATGTCTCGAACCGTATAAACTCGGCGATCGCATCAGAAATAATAAACAGAATACCAAATAGCGACCAAAGAATCGAATAAAATTCTCATATATGATGACGTGTTCAGCGCCCGAGCAGGATTTTGGATTTTCTCACAATCGTAAATGTATTCCAGCACGATGCGCATCTATGAAATTTGTATGAAATATTAACCAAACGTCATCAGTGCGCAGCGAACTCGAATACATTTACGATTGTCAGAAATTTTCCTGCTCGGGCCGCTGTATTAGCTTTAATGTTGCACGTAATTTTTAAACATTTTAAACAATTTTTTAAATCGCTAAATCTTGCTAAAACCGATTGCGCTTCTGCTAGGTTTACGAAAAAAATAGTTAAGATTTATCATGCTCATCTTCTTTAGCCGCAGGACATCTACTTCTGAACATAGGCTTCCTCGAAGGTTTCTAGATCGACCACTCGGCAGCTAAAGTTGTTTTTAAGATAACTAAAATGAAAAACCCTTGACTTTGAATTAACCGATTTCAATTATCTCTTCCAAAGTATTTATGTAGAAACACAGTACGTACCTTTACGCAAAAATGTCAAAAACATCTCAAAAACCAAGATCATTTGATGCGAACCTCCCACCTCTTCCATAATTGGCGTGCGATTACCAAGTGTCAAAAATAAGGTCTTTTCACACGAATCATCGGCTTAACTGAACTAGGCTACCGACGCTACCGTTCTTAATATGTTGTTAACAAGATATGATACATAACACGCTAAGTGGATGTAATGCGTGTAGGAGGCCTTGGCGCGTGGTGTACGTTTCGCCTGGGCATGAATAGCTGTTGAGGCCCTACAATCGCGAGCGTGATACAGATATACATATAATTTTAATGCCGGGGGTGAAGCATTAAAAGTCAGGGATCAAATGCCTTTAATACGGCGCGCGGGTACCGTGGAGTTGCGTTGGTTTTATTTTTATAAGCTTTATTTTTGTATTAATTGGCATGTTTAGGGGAATAAGGTTTGTTTCAACATGCGGTTATTTGAAATATTGTTCATATCAATTCATATAGATTTTATAGAACAATTATAAAGATATTTTTGAATCTCATAAAATTCGTCTAAGAGCCGATTTTTCAGCCAAATAACTATTTTGCTTTGATAGATGTTTCATACGATAATTGTAAAAATGGCAAATCCAAAATTTCCAAATCAAAATTGATTGGTTATTGAATAAAAAAACGGTCAAATGCATATTGCATATTATTATTTGAGTCTGAACAAGTACAATAATGAGTTCCGAAGTTATTTGTTTTAGTTGTTGCCCGTCGCAAGGTCCCGTTAAAGAAGTCTTTCCCCAGGAAAAAGGAAGAAACATTTTTAAATCTTAATTTACTACTCAGATTAATATTATTACGCATTTTAACTGCCTCGGTGGCGTCGTTGTATTTCAGTACGACTGCCGTCCTGTGGTCTCGGGTTCGATCCCCGGGTTGGGCAAAGTGATATTGGATTTTTCCATATCAGCCCGGAGTCTGGAATTTGTGCCTGATATGGCGATAGGCTCGCCCCCTATCACATCTGGGACGGAACTAAGCTCGGCGAAATGTGGGTGTACTAGTTGGCTAGTGCGCCTTTGAATACCCCTTCGGGAATACAGGCGTGAGCTTATTTTATTTGTTCATAATCTTAATCATTGTCACCAAAAATCTAATTTATTTTCGATAAAACTTGAAATTCAAATGTGTGCAGTGTATCTAATTCAAATAATACTCGTAACTCTAAGGCTTTCGTATAAAATAACTGAAAGCATTTAACCGTAGGGTGCACGCGAGTTGCGACTTGCGACCCGAAGTGCACCGACGGCTCACACATTATCTATCTCACTTGTTTAATCTCTACTTATATTTACTAACTTGGCTGTTCTCGTGACTGCGTTCAATTTGAAATCGACATCATAACATTGAATAAATGCCTTCCACAGGAATATCGCATAACAGACTTATGTGTATACATAGCTAAGAGTATACGCTATTGCGTATTAAGAGCTCTGTCATATATTTGTGCATTTTGTCAAAATATTTCCCTGTTTCGGACAACTTCAAAAACTCGGGACCAATATTATTAATATGTATGTGTGACCTAAACAGTCGATGTCTACTATAATATATATGTATAGCCTCTACACCAACGAAGGCTCTTTCACCACTTTGACATCAATCGGTCATGAACAATGCAAGATCCAAGTATGATGTATAAAACTAATAACGTATTGCCGTGACAAAAAGGTTAAATGCCAATAGGCATTAGATACGTAGTCGATTCGTGAATATTACCACACAGTTTCTCAAACAAGTCGATGTTTCCGAGTGTCTATTATCTATCATCAAATATTCAGTACAAATCCGCTCACATATTACGCATTCGTCAATAGGGTTTGAGCCGTCACCCTTTTAATTTAGAGTTGGACGAGGGGTCATTAAACAATAAAGTGTTGATTAAAAGCCCCCATGGCGGCGCGGGTACTGCGAATAACTGCGCTTCCTGCATTGATGCCATTATTTTATCACCGATGATTGGCACGGGCCGACACTCGGCACTCAGATCGAGTGCCGCTGCGTCACTTCCCAATGTTAAGGTACACTTCCGATCATCGCGCATAGCGTTAGATACGGGCGTAACTTGCGCAAGAGTCTATCCACCGTCATCCACCATTCCTATCCTGCCATATGCCATTCCCATACAATCCATTCCCTTACACGCTATTCCTATCTCCCCATATCACCCTATCTTAGCCATCCCATCGTTATTATGTCTATTTTCTTGCCTGCCTGTTTTCAAATGTATAGCGTGATAATGCAAATTATATTAATCTTAATTCAAAATTTGCTTGTGTAAGTGCTTTTTTACATGCCTACGTGGCCAATAAAGGTTTTTTTTTTGTAATTAATTATGTTATGTTGTTCGAATCCGAACATATCATGGAAACATACAGCGTTAGAGAATTGAGAAATCGGTGGTACTGTTGCAGGTGGATTCCTGCATACCAAAGGCCTACTTATTTACTCATGGTTACTATAATACGTAAGAAGTATCTACGCTGTACAAACGCGTACACATGACGTTGACGAACTTGTCGTCGCTTGACGCGTTTATCGGAAGTCTACCTTTACCGATTTGGATCAGAAATTGCTATCATTTTATTGAATTATGTTACTGGACGACATACTATTAGATCTTAAGTTAAAAATTTCCGAATCAATGAAAGATGGCATTGCGTCAAATAGTTCTTCAATAAAAAATAAAAGTTATAGTAAAGGTTACTAAAGTACACGTTATTAATGTTTTTTTTAATATCCGAATTAACAAGTATGTATGTTAGTATAAAATAATAAATGAATTGCTAGTAAGTAATAAAGTATGTCGATAGCCGATGCCCATCGCGGCATTATATGCCGCGAGTTGAAGTCTAAGCAAAGATAACTAACTTCATTGATTTTAATTGTGCTTTGATGATAAAAGTACTTATTTGTAACTTTTTAAATTATCATTAATACAACTTTCCAGATAATTAATTAAAAGAGAATGCCATGTTTGTTATAGATGTTTGAAAGCTCCCGGTCTATCACAATGTACGTTCCGAAGCATTGGTACGCTGCAGGAGATAATTACTCCAGATAAAGGTAATACCTTCATATGGGGAGCAATGAACAGGGACCTCATTACGGCGGGGATTTCTGTTTCATTTTCACTATTATCCCTCATATCATTGTTCGCACTGTATTCATTTCCCGTGGACGCACTCGCCTCGCCCCGCGGAATGTCTTACACCTTGTTATGTTGAGTATTCAGACTACAACGATAATATGAAAAGCCATTTATGGAAATCGTACAGCAATCGTTAAAAAGAGAACCGTCCTGTTAACAGATTTTAAATCATTGCCGTCACCGGCCACCATTGTAACGTCAGGTTAGTTCAAAAGCGGTCGTTCCAGTCGAACAAAATGATCTCCGGATTGGAATCGCGGTTCCACACCTCTCGCATCTATAGATCTCATTCAAATAATAATAAGGAGTTATAGATCAGCGGCGCGCTGTCAGCCGCGTGCAGTGAGCGGGTGTTGATGCGCAGGATGACGCGTTCGCTTCTCGTCTGCGCCTCTTTGTACTCCACTCCTGTCCGCGTTTGAGTATGGAAATGGATATTTATTTCACGTGTCGGTAGCCCCAGCCGCCGCTGCCGTCTGCGGTGATCGCCGAAGATGATAACGCTTCGATTTATATATTTCACCTGATGATAGGTGGCTGCTACGCTCACCATAACCGCGAGCTCTGTTTACTTATACAGGACGTTTGCTGTTTTACTCCCGTTCACACTTCTATTGACTTTTAAATGTTATTGTCATATTATTTCAAGAAAAATGTGATTTCTATTCCATATTTCACATTTCATAACATGCATACTGATTCGCATGGTGTAAATAGAGATTTTTAAATAATGGTTGAAAAGACAACCGACAGTTATTTATAGACATAATAATTGAATAAATATTATTATTATAGCTGGTTTCAGCCTAAACACATCCTGTGATGCGTAATTTGACATGCATGCAGAACATAGAGCTGGCCATAAACTTTATTGACAATCGTCGATTATGTTTAAATGATTGCTTGCGTCGAACAACATGCAATACGTTGACTTCGAAACAATTGAATTTTAGCATAATTTCAAACCAAGTTATGTTACTTGACATTCATTTATAATTTATTGTAAGGGTACAGATAGTGAGTACATGACATAAATTGTGTGCTTAATACGTGCTTAGCGAAATAAAGTATGGCGGTGATAAATTATTTTGAAAAGGATAAGAGGTCGGAACACTGAAGGTAAATCAACTACAAAATTTATCTCGTCTTGTGTTGTTGTATCTGCCGATGACTACCTGCACTCAAGTTGGACTCAGTGTAGAGCAGTGAGAAATATTTTTAAATGCCACGAATAGCCACTATCGCATGCTCGATTTATTTGTTTTGTTCTAAATTATTCAGTGCTCTTTGGCATTTTATTTTTTCCCCGCGCTGAGAACAGATTTTAAATTTATAACGTAGCTATGTCACGTCTCCGGTTAATTAGGTGTTGGTCGGGAGCGCGGCATGCGCCTGCGCCTGCGCCCGCACCCTCTTCAGCCTCGCCTCATCTCCTATTATTTTCACCTATATGTGTTCCATTGAGAATAATTATGGACCTCTTCGCTGTCGCTACTAAAGTTTTGCATACAGTTTGTTGAGATAAAACTATACTTTATTGGAAATATTTTAATGTTCTCGCCAAGGAATGTTAATTGTGGCGTTAAGTGAACGTTTCAGAGATTTGAAGATGCTTTTGCGGCATGAAATAATTATTTTTATCTCTTGCATATTTAGTTGCGAATTGTTTGGAAGTTAATTTATGTCCTTTTTTTACTTTATTGCTTCTAATTACACTATAAATATGCTCCGATGTTTTATCTCCTGTCGATACATTAAAGCGATTACTCCAAACTTATAAGGTTTACATCAAAACTGTTACACTTTTAAGCTGATTTAATATGCGAGATAAAGGGCGTACATTATGAAAGGTTAATAAAACATGGCGTTGCGAGGAGCTCGCGCATATTTCCAGCATTAATTGGAATATGGCGATAAGTGGCCAAGAGGTGGTTCTTCATCATTAAGATAATATGTAAATAACTTAGGAAAAAGACGCCATAAATTCCAACCGCGAGACATTGCAGATCGAGCTTGATTGATTCGCGGGTGATAATGTTAGGAAAATGTAAATACATAGATAATAGATGTACGCATATACGACATACGATAAGTTTATAATATTATATCATGAGATGAGGCAGTGAATAAATAAATGAAAAGTAAATCCTTGCATCGATAAATGTCTATTGGAACAGAGATGTAATGAGAACATCTACATTCCATTATCAACGTTAAATAATTTATTTAACTTTGATAATGCCCGGGAATTTGTGCCCGATATGGCGATAGGCTCGCCCCCTATCACATCTGGGACGAAACTAAGCTCGGCGAAATGTGGCTGTTCTAGTTCGCTAGTGCACCTCTGCCTACCCCTTTGGGGATACAGGCGTGAGATTATGTATGTATGTATGTAAATAATTTATTTAACAAATAGGATCATCATCATCAGCCATAGGACGTCCACTGCTGATCATAGACCTCCCCCAAAGATTTCCAGCAAATAGGATAAATAATAACAATTGAATCGTTCTCGTTACTTAAAAAGATGTTTGCCCAAATAATAATAAATTACAGGCCAACCAGGATTCCAAATACCTTTTTTAGAGTGACTGGCCCGCGAGCAGGTGGGTCACCTGATGGTAGGGTATTTGTCATAGACACCCACAATTCTGTATAAGTGCGTAACCAACCTTAAAGGAATGTAGTAAGGGAGTGAGGAATGAACGGGAGCCGGCCGGCATAAATCCAACTACTTGAAAGTAATATAGTACCGAAAAATAACCTCCAGAATTATTTCATCGAATCTGTATAATGCTCTGCAACCAAATCGCCGACCAATACTATATTTAGTAATAATTTCTGGAAATGCAAACTGGCATGTTTCTATACAATGCAGTGGAGTGAACTGCATGGTGCGACCCTTGCGCCGGCGCATATTTACATCTCACTTTACTGCTAACTAGCAGTGCCGCGCGTCCAATCTATTGTACGGAAATGTCGACCGCACGAAACAATCCTATACCGTAATATGTGCATATAAATGTTTGGGAACCAATGATTCGGTATTTTACAACATTGGTATCTTATAATAGAATGTTTCAGTTGCCTACTATTAGAGGTATATAAGTAACACTACTGCTACTAAACTTTTGTATTCTGTATGTTTGTGCTTTACCTTACCATTAATAGAAATAGGGGTAGTTTAAAATGAAGCACAAGTTAACTAAGTTACTTCGATAAACTTAATGGAAATAGATTATTGGTTGTAATTTTTATTGCTCTAGAAAGGAAACAAAGAACAGCTAATGGTTCACTTGATGGTTACCAATAGATATGATATAGATGGCCATACCATGAGGAGGGAGTATTCAGACTTTTGGAAATCTCACTCACTGTTCAACCGCAACAGCAAGTTGGCGTTTTATGTCGGTTATCTGTGCTTCCAGAAGTAATAATCCGGCCGGTTGTAGGCATTAAAAAGAAGATTCACTTCATATATCGTAGAATCTTTAAATGGTCAATCTAAATAGATGGAGTTTGCTGTCTGGGCCATTGTATTTAATAAAGCGCAAGAACAAATTGTTCAGAAATAATGGGGAGCATGTACGAAATTGTATATGTGAAGTCTGTGTCGCTCTCCTGCCAAAAACAGACAGACGGCGAAATTTGTCATTGGAAAGCACGTAATGTAAATTCTATTATTACGGCCTTTTATTTTTCAATTACGATCCCCCAGCTCCGGCGACGCCTCGGGGAAGACTTGCCAGACCCTCGAGATATTTCACTTTTATTATTTCGTAGCTTACACAATATGGTCATATTTATTTTAGTTTTGTTTCAACTGTTTAGAGAATTATCATATTAACATAAACATAACATAACATAAGCTCACGCCTGTATCCCCGAAGGGGTAGGCAGAGGCGCACTAGCGAACTAGAACACCCACATTGCGCCGAGCTTAGTTCCGTCCCAGATGTGATAGGGGGCGAGCCTATCGCCATATCGGGCACAAATTCCAGACTCCGGGCTGATAAGGAAAGATCCAATATCACTTCGCCCGACCCGGGGATCGAACCCGAGACCTCAGAACCGTAGTCGTACCGAAATACCACCACACCACCGAGGCAGAATCATATTACAAACAATATTTATGCTTTCTGCAATAGTTAATGTAGACTTTTCGATGTATTATATCGCTACGACTAGTGATACTTAGACATTATGCTGCACTTGAGGTATATTATATAGTATTCGATCTAATGGTAGGCGTATGTGTACTGGGGCGGTCCATAAGATCATCTGGCTGGTGATCCTGAGTTTGAATATTGGTGAAAAGCGGTTTTTCTAAAATTTCCCCCAGAGGGATCCATCAGGCATCCACTTGTAATAAATAAGCTGTCTTAGTGTCAATTTCCCTCTGTGTGATCCAATCCCGGGCAAATCGTGTTAGAAAAGCACCCTGCCCTACCTGGGATTCGAACCCAGGACCTCCCGGTTCACAGCCCATATACACTTCCACTAGACCAAAGGAGCGACTTTGTTTATTCATCATAGATAAACGTGCAAGAATGGATTTAAACAAGTATCTCCACACTTATCGCCAACGATCAAGTAAAACTAGACAACACACGGTAATAGCAGTGATTAACCACTCCACTACAAATCATGTAAGTTATAACAAGCAGTGTTTTAAATTTGTTCGCGAGCACTCCATTAAGTCAACACCAGGGAGCGGGTCACGCGATGTGATGATAAACGACGGGGTACCCATAACCGCACCGCAATGTTAACTGCCGACGCCCGCACAGGTTCATATTAAGGGTAAGTGGCGTGAATAAGGAGGAAAAGTCGAGCTAGTTAGGCCTTTTTTGTTGTGGTATCTGGTTTTGTCAGTTATGAGTTGTGGGTGTAGGTATTGTACGTCTTTTATCCCGTTTCCAGGTACATATTTTGATTGTAGCTTATGTTTTTATAACCGTACCGCAATGTTAACTGCTGAGGCCCGCACAGGTTACGTATTATGGGTAAGTAGCGTAAATAAGGAGGAAAACTCGAGCTAGTTAGGCCCTTTTTGTTGTGGTATCATGTTTTTGTCAGTTATGAGTTGTAGGTGTAGGTATTGTACGTCATATATCCCGTTTTCAGGTACATATATTGATTGTAGCTTATGTTTTTATAACCGTACCGCAATGTTAACTGCCGAGGCCCGCACAGGTTTCGTATTATGGTTAAGTGGCGTAAGTAAGGAGGAAAACTCGAGCTAGTTAGGCCTTTTTTTGTTGTGGTATCATATTTTTATCAGTTATGAGTTGTAGGTGTATGTATTGTACGTCTTATAGTTATACCCCGTTTTCAAGGTATTTTGATTTTAATTTATGTATTTGTAACCGCACCGCAATATTAACTGCCGAGGCCCGCACAAGTTCATATTAAGGGTACGTGGCGTGAATAAGGAGGAAACTCGAGCTAGTTAGGCCTTTTACGTTGTAGTACCATGTTTTCGTCAGTTATGAGTTGTAGGTTTAGGTATTGTACGTCTTATATCCCGTGTTTAAGGTACTTAGACTTTGGTTTTAAATATTTTTGTAAACTAACTATACCACAATGTTAAACTCCAGAGTCTTGCACACGTTCATGGCTGAGAGATGATATAACTAGGAAACTGAGCAAAAGTTAGTCTTTCTTTCTTTCAACCTGTCCTTATCCCACAATGTGGGGTCGGCGCTACAAACTTTTTCAAACGTTTTTACGACTGCCTGACTGACCCCTTCTGGAAGTGCCAGCCATGCCGTGATTAGTATTAATCAAATCTTAATCGATATTTGATAGTACATACACCAAGCATACACCTTCGCTTCTTTGACTTAGACTTGGTTAAAGTTCGCTCTATAAATCTCAGGCTGTCTCGTGAGTCGCATTGCAGGATATGATTATGATGCAGAATTGACATCCATGTGACCAATCTTTAAGCAGCAGGAGATTGTTCTACATTGAATCTTCCATAAGGATTAATCGGAGTAATTTTGTACTGTAGACAGTTTAAACGTAAAGTAATGGGATGCACGCATAGGATGGCGCATTGCCGTGAGCTAGACGTTGAAATAGATCAGGTGATCCATCGCGTATCGGCTGTAAATCTAAACACAACGAGAACATAAAATTTTATTCGAAACGACCACTTGTTAACGTATGTTATCCGAGTGTTGTGCAATTTCACAACGAGCCGAGCGCCGCATCACGTACTCTGAAATCCACGTTCAGAACATAAACTATTTACCAACTATTCAATATTCAATACGCGATTGCAAAATACGCCAAATTATTGCATTAGTAGCGAACAGGGATTCCCGATATTGTGGTTCAGCGTTCGGTAGCCGGCGCACCGCGATATGCGGCATAAATAATTTAATAATTCGCAATACGGAATTTACCATACGAAGTGTCGTACCGTTCGTCCGATTGGTATTCAATATGAGTATTTGTTTCTCATACTACTGTCGCATTGGGCAACATTCGAACCGGGAGTTTTCACCGAACGAAACGATAGCTTCCGCGACTCGTATAAGGTTTATTTTAATAAATATGCTCCCGCTTGGCTCGGATCTTTTTAAATTGCATGTGTTGATATGTAGGTGAATAAAGCACGTCTGTACATTTCAATATCGGGAACATCCGTGTTATACGCGTGACCTTGCAAATCACAGCCTGCTTTCCAAACGACTTCGCAGAATCGACGATCGGCGTCTGTATTGCGCGATCGTCACAATGTTTATAGAATATTTTATTAGCTCGTTACATGTCAAGTTATTTAAGCAATGATATGTCAACCACTCTTAGAATTATTATCGACTATTTTTATTCCCAATACGTATTCGCAAAGTTATTCTTGGAGGCTTCTATTATCTATTAATACGTTTTAGTTAAACTTCTAGATAATATCTTCCAAACAACTGTTAAGGGTTGTGAATGTTTTTTGTACAGTTTAAGTACGGAGTGGTGCTTCAGATTAATGAATAAGAGCTACGTTCGGCGCTAATGTAATCGATGAATTATGAAAATTTGTTACATATTTTTAAGATATTAACTTGTACTTCAATATATACTTTTCTTTATTTCTACCTGCCCTTATCCCACCTTAATGCGGGGTCGGCGCAATACACTTTTTCAATCATGTTGCAGGAAGAATTTGGCTTAGTTTTTACGACCGGTCGCTTGCATGACGTCAACCCCCTCTGAGGGATATTAACTTGTACTTGAATATATTATATTAGTTAATCAGCTAAGATGTAATTCAAAATATATAAGTGCATATATAACTTCTAACAGGTCGATCTGGAAATCTTTGGGGGAGGCCTATGTTCAGCAGTGGACGTCCTATGGCTGTTGATGATGATGATGACGATGATGATGATATAACTTATAGATTCAAGAAAAACATTTGTAAATTATACCAATGATAAACCCAACAATGTCGTCCCGCAATGAACTCAATTAAATTCGGCAATAGACATGTTGAAACCAAAACAACATGCAAAGTAGACAAAGTAAGTAATTATTATTCAGTTTCAGAAGTGACCGCATACACAGACGGACAATGAGACTCTCTTTGTGGAGGCATGTCCGCAATCACCAGTTCCCATGGTCGTAAAACAAATCGTGATAATATGGTAAGCGTGTGCCAGATTTATAAGCGGTCAGCTGTCGATTATTTTATCCTTTGCATTCTAATTTGATAGTTCTATGTTACCGAATTCAGTTTTGTTTAACATAGAAATTATTAACTTCGCTTTTAGAACATCATGTCTGTTTTAATAGTATGGTTAACTAAGTATGTGTACAACGTTTATAAATGTCTTCTATTAGCTACGTATTAAACGCGTTATCTAAGTAATTGGATATCTGGGCTCAGCCGTCTGTCATCTGTCAACATAAAAGTTATGAAGATTGTTTACGGACGAAATATTATTCGGATAAAATCGTAGCCACGTTAAAAGCTTCAATATAACTTCATATCTTAATTACAGTAATAAAAGTATACCTCTCTAAAAACCTCATAATTTTTTCTCTAGTGAAAAATAGGCGGACAAAAAACTTTGTAAAGGATGGCGGATGAGAGGGCTGGCCGCTGGCGCGCCGCGGACAGATTGACCATCGGTTATGCGACCACTGATACCGGCCGATTCTCCACTCACATTCGTCGCTGATAGTGCAAGCCTTTAATAAATTATACACTTTAATAGATTTTTAAAGTTTCATTCTCTGGTACTTAAGGCGGACTAGTGTTTAAGATAAAACGAACCGCACAAAAAGTATTTTTATAGTTAACGAGTTCATTCTTTCCGTTGTGTACATCGAGTCGTGCTAACCCCTTTAACCTCAGGAAAAAGAAATTTATAAAATTATCATGCCTTGTGAGCAATTATGTGGAAGTTTCCTGACAAATACATGTTATGGTGAGAAGCGGTACACGGTAGCGATGTGGCGAAGCGACGCGACGTGGACACAGCAGTAGCGCGGGCGGGTCGCGCTGGCATGGCGCGATGTCGCCTCGCCTAATGAGGTCGCTTGCTTCTTTTATTTATGTGACAAATGTAAATTGTTAGGTGAATCTTTCGCGAATATTTAGTACGAGAACGTTCAAATACACGCAGCATGAATATAAAATTACGCACTTTTCTAATCGCGGATATCTACATTGTTGCGAATGCGCAATAAACTTGTCATAGAATGATGTTTACTATACATTTTGGGAATACCCAAACGGTAATCATGCGATCCGTTTCTCCGCGTTTGATACATTTTGTGGAAACATCTATTATAATGAAGTTTATAATTCCGCGGCACAATAAATGTATCTTTTACGGGCGATGTACACAGACGTGCGTAGAGTTTACAAGTTTAGAGCGTGTACACTAAAATTTATGTTTGAAAGATTTGTTCGCCACAAATAAGGTTGTCAGCGTGCGTTATCTAAAGGATCGTTAATTAATTAGAGAAATTGAACGAGCGCGGCGGCACACGGGGACCAATAACTCGCAAGCCGCCTCGTATCATAGCTTCATTCGCTTTTATTTATTTTTACCACTCACGTAAGCAAAATTGAATTCAAATAACTTGTGGATACGTTAATGCAATCTTTTACATTAAATTAAATTATATTTTATTTTGCATTGCAAATATAAAGTGCAGTTGGGGTTTTATTTATGTACAATCTTATTACAAATGGCAGTACATACGTTAGTTTATGTAATGACTTTGTTGTTCCGTTTGTTTCTGCTGATTCGAAGCTAGACTTATTAGTAATACAATTGCGTCTGCAAAAATCACAGTGGTCCGTTTTAAATACACATTATTTGAATTAAATTAATTTTCGGGGAAACGATTGTCTCTTTATTATTGAATACTTTTTTTGGATCCCCACAGAATTCAGTCGACACATAGTCAAGGCACGACTGTGTTACACGCCCTTATCAGCTCTATCGGTCGCAATGAAAATGCTAATTGTGTTTTAAACAACGAAACGTATCGTGTCCTCACTTTATACTTTCGTTGAAATATGATCCCATTGCGACGACAAACATTTTATTAGAATCAAATTAAAAGTGATTTACTTCACACCGTTTCTTGTTTGTTTATGTTAATAGCAGTAAATATACCAAATCTATATTCAAATCTGAAGTTGAGAGATAATTAAAATTAAACTGTGGGAAACTTAATGGAAGAAACCGAAGAAAGTGCCTAACGTTTGTCTATATTGCGCATCTTCAATGTTTTTACGAATAAATAGGATCCTTGAAGTTGCCTCCTGGTGCCTGGTGGCAGCATATATGGGCTGTAGACCGGGAGGTCCTGGGTTCGATTCCCAGATCGGGCAAAGTGAATTTTCTAATTTAATTTTCCCGGCATGGATCCCTCAAAAGGGGTTGACGTCAGGCAGGCAGCCGGTCGTAAAAACTAAGCCAAATCCTTTCTGCAACATGCTTAAAAAAGTGTGTTGCGCCGATCCCCACATTAAGATGAGATTAAGGGACAGGAAGAAAGAAAAATTGCTGTTATTCAGTACTTTTATTATGTCACTGCGCCCATTGGTGAATACCGGATGAAAATCCGTTCGGTGCTTAATTAGTTTGTAGTACCGAAACTGATGTATCGATCTTAACCGCAAAGGGATTCTAAGCTACAACCATTTGGAAATCACCAGTTGCAATTATTATTCACGCTAATTTACTATAACACTAGTACATACAGGTCTAGATATATGACTCCTGGGGATTTTGCAGCTGCAGAATCACCTCCTGTGTGCGATGAGCCAAGTACATGTCAAATGCATAAACAGAGATATATGCGCCGAAGGAAAAGCCGTCACATAGACAACAAAATGGGCCAATAAAATGGCAGAGCATAGACAAAATGCTACAATAACATCAGAACGGGAACGAATCGCTAGTTTACGACATGAGCGCAACGATCGACTGCTCTACAAATGAATAAGCCATCTGTTCTAATAGCTACAATTAAACATGGTCGTCCGAGCGTCCGTCCAGCTTCTTGATCACTATTCGCCTCCAAGAATCAATAATATCAAACGAAAACGATTCATGAAAGCGTATTTACGATGTGGAACATCAAAACTCATATGAGTTATGTAACACATCCTTGTCGACCGATTTCCAAAAAGGAGAAGGTCCTCAATTCGTCTGTTTTCGACCTACTTCCAAAAGGATAAGGCCCTCAATTTGTCTGATACGCGATATCTCCGCAGAATGTGGACTGATTTTCAAAAGTATTTTTGTGTTCGATAGAGCTTATTCCAAGGTGGTCTCATTTCAATTTGGTCCCGATTGGATAAGTTTTGAAGTCGGTCAGTTAAGTTTTTAAACTTCTGATTATTTTACAACCATGATATTACTTGCAGCAATGTTATGTTGTTGGTTTACCTGAAATGATTTATTAATCAAATATGCTTATCAGAAGGAGTTGACGTTAGGCAGGTATCTGACGTTTACTTACTCACATTAGGCGTGGTGGCTTTCATTAGTTGATGAGGCTCGTGTGCATCTAGGGGGCAGTAATATTATATAAAAAACTTAACGGACCGACTTCAAAATGTATCCGATCGTGACCAAACTATGTGGGACCTTTGAAATAAGCTCTATCGAGCACAAAACGAATCTTGAAAATCGGTCCACATTTGACGGAGATGTCGCGTAACATACTTATAAGCTGAGAATTGAGGACCATCTCCTTTATAAATAACTAGCTGACCCGCGCAACTTCGTCTGCGTATGAGAGAGAGGGTTGAAAGAGTGAGTCGTAGGCACCTATAGCACAATAATTCTAAAAGAGGTAATGGGATGATCTACTTTGGCCGTCAGACACCCCGTCTCTCACACCGTCAGACACACCGTCTGTCAAACTGTCTGTCACCCCGTCAGTCACACCCTCTGTCACACCGTCTGTCACTCCGTCTGTCACCCCGCCTGTCACCCCGTCTGACACCTTGTCTGTCACCCCGTCTGTCACCTCGTCTGTCACCCAGTTGGTCACCCTGTCTGTCACCAGTCTGTCACCCCGTCTGTCACCACGTCCGTCACCCCGTCTCTCACCCCGTCTGTCACCCTTATGTCACCCGTCTGTCACCCCGTCTGTCACCCTTATGTCACCCGTCTGTCACCCCGTCTGTCACCCAGTCGGTCACCCCATCTGTCACCCCGGCTGTCACCACGTCCGTCACCCCGTCTGTCACCCCTTCTGTCACCCGTCTGTCACCCCGTCTGTCACCCAGTCAGTCACCCCGTCTGTCACCCAGTCTATCACCTTGTCTGTCACCCGTCTGTCACCCCGCGTGTCACCCAGTCGGTCACCCCGTCTGTCACCCAGTCTATCACCCCGTCTGTCACCACGTCCGTCACCCCGTCTGTCACCCCGCCTGTCACCCCGTCTGTCACCCCGCCGGTCAACCCGTCTGTCACTTCGTCTGTCACCCAGTCGGTCACCCCGTCTGTCATCAGTCTGTCACCCCGTCTGTCACCACGTCCGTCACCCCATCTGTCACCCCGTCTGTCACCCCGTCTGTAACCCTTCTGTCACCAGTCTGTCACCCTGTCTGTCACCCAGTCGGTCACCCCGTCTGTCACCCAGTCGGTCACCCCGTCTGTCACCCCGGCTGTCACCCAGTCGGTCACCCCATCTGTCACCCCGTCTGTCACCCCGTCATTCACCTCGTCAGTCACTCCGTCCGCCACCTCATCAGTCAGCCTGTCAGTCACCCCGTCATTCCTCACGTCGGTCACCCCGTCAGTCATCCCATTAGTCACCCCATCAATCACCCCGTCAGTCACCCCTTAGTCACCCTACCATTCATCCCCTTGGTCAACACTAAAATGTTTTTTCAAATCGAACCAGTAGTTTCTGAGATATAAAATTCCCCACTAGCAGCATTATTCATTTTTGCTCCGCTCCTATTGGTCATAGCGTGATGTTATATAGCCTCTAGCTATCCTCGATAAATAGGCTATCCAACACAAAAATATTTTTTCAATTCGAACCAGTAGTTTCTGAGATATCGCCTTCCCCGGTTTTAAACATTTTTCATTTCTGCTCCGCTCCTATTGGTCATAGCGTGATGATATATAGCCTATAGCCACCGTCGATAACGTCACACATCTAGTCCTGACCCCACACTAGGTATAACCTGTATCGTGGGTGTCAGAGACTATGAGAGACTTTCGGTTTCACAACACCTAGACTTGAAACAAATATCTGTGGGCCATACAAACATTTGTCTCAATGCGGGAATCGAACCCGCGGCCTCTCGCTTCACAGCCAGCTAGCTACTCGGCCGCTGCGCCACGGAGGCTGTCAAAGATTTTTAAAGTCGGTCGAAAATAATACATTAATTCATTGATATTTCTCAAGAGGGGGTTGACATCAGGCAGCCGGTCGTAAAAACTAAGCCAAATCCTTTCTGCACCATGCTTGAAGAGTGTGCTGCGTTGACCCTACATTAAAGTGGGATAAGGTCAGGTAGAAGGAAAGAAAGGTATCAGTATTGAAAATCATCGGAAAAAGGCAAGCATCGAAATACAAAATATTTTTGTCACCGACGAACATGAATTTGTTTGAGCGTCATCGCAGTTAATAATCTGCGCATGAATGAGAGAAATGCTGGATTATCTTACTTTGTAATCAAAAGTCGTTAGCATCAGCCTATCTAAGATAATGTTCGATATACTTTTTTTATTAACTATCAAGTTGCTGTATACAGGAGAACTCTTATGGGATGATGCTGGTTTTTTCGAGTCCGATGACCGCAGAGTCGGCCAAGTAAGCCATTCATATATGGCGAACTGTCATAATTAAAGATAATAATGAGCCCCAACCGGCGCTTTTTATTGATGCAAAGAATCTTCATAACTTAATGTCAAATTGACATGAAACATTGCGGCTGGTATTCGATAAATATTTGTCGGATCGTGTCACCCACACAATGACTAAGCGCAGTAAAACATCGGTAGCTAAATGTTGATGTTATACTTGATATGAAAAAAATCGCCGTAAAGACATGTATTTATGACTAACTACATAGATACAGAACATATATACATATGTATCGCGTCCAACGGGTTAAGGGTTGTGAATATTTTTTGCAGAGTTTATGTACGGTGCTTCAGATTAATTGACTCGGTGGCGTAATTGTATTTCGGTATGACTACTAACCTGAGGTCTCGGGTTCGATCCCCGAGTCGGGCAAAGTGATATTGGAT
This sequence comes from Clanis bilineata, assembly GCA_036417725.1. NCBI lineage: Eukaryota > Metazoa > Arthropoda > Insecta > Lepidoptera > Sphingidae > Clanis > Clanis bilineata. The sequence continues at coordinate 10,768,136 of CM071140.1, forward strand.
TTTTCCATATCAGCCCGGAGTCTGGAATTTGTGCCCGATATGGCGATAGGCTCGCTCCCTATCACATCTGGGACGGAACTAAACTCGGCGAAATGTGGGTGTTCTAGTTCGCTAGTACACCTCTGCCTACCCATTCGGGGATGCAGGCGTGAGCTCATGTTATGATTATGTTATGTTATGTTTAAATTATAAGAGCTATGTTCTGCGCTAATATAATCAAATATGTAGACCAATTATGATTTTATTTACACATTTTTAAGATAGTAATTTGTACTTGAATATTTTTTTCTTTCTTTCTCCCTGCCCTTATCCCACCTTAATGAAGGGTCGGCGCAACACACTTTTTCAAGCATGTTGCAGAAAAAATTTGGCTTAGTTTTTATGACCGACTGTCTGCCTAACGTCAACCTCCATCTGGGTTATCTAGTCTAGGGAAAATAGTGATGCAAAAACACCACACCTGACGTGGGAATCGAACCCAGGTTCACAGCCCATTATATATAATGCCACTAGACCAAGGAGGCGACGAAATTATTCGAAAATATGTTTCATTCCAAAATGATTCATCGAATAGGCATGTACATATATCAGTTTTATATAATTAATTTTAGCTTAGTTTACGTCCAATTTTACCATTACCATCATCATTACGTCCAATTTTGTCTTTGTATTTATTCAATTACTTTATTTATTATTTTAATTATGTTCCATTCCTCATAGTCTAATAACTTTATTGTGTGTAAAGTTATAATTAATTTGGCAACATAATATTAGTTCAATTTTAAAACGAGCGGGTAATAAACTTTATAAGGAAAGTTAATTTGAATACTACACAGTGAACGTTGGTCGAATTGTTATTCAAAATGCGTACGAAATTCACAGGTTGTTATTGAAACAATTTGAATATGAGTGTACCGACGTGTCCACGAATACTTATTGCCAATGCATAATACGCGGACTTGTACTATTTAATAGTGTGAAGGGCGCGTCCTAGACATACTATAGAGAGTTTGAAGTTTACTATGACTGTAAAGTAATACATTCAAAAGAAAGTACTTTACTTTTTTACGAGAGTAGTTTGTTGAACAATATCAAAACTATTTAAACATATTTAGTTAAAAAATATTTGAAAATTGACATACTAGATGTTCAGGCTTAGTTTTAACCAGCAGACATAAAAATATGTTGCTGTTTTGAAAATTTTGCCTTCATCTCGTGATTTAAATGAAAAATGAAGTGCATAAATCCATTATATAGAATTTTTAGAGGCAGTTGACGTCAGGAAGGCGTCCGCGCGAAAATAAAAGCTAAGCCAAATTCTTTCTACAACACGCTTAAAAGTTGCATTGATCTCACATTTGAGTAGGATGAGAACAGGTGGAAGAAGAATTTTATTGTAAATATAATATTTGTGCCTACATATAAATGATACTACCCATCTATAATCTACAAGTATGAACATATAATTTATGTACATGTATGGTTAGGACATTAATGCATTCATTATTTTGAGGTAACTAACGTTTACGAGGATTAGTGATTACATAATACTTGACCGCTCCCTAATGGTCAGCTCTGTCATAAATATCATGACGCTAATTCTTTAAGAATTACGTCGATCTAAATTTATGAGTCTGTCAAAGGCCAAAGGATATTGATGGAGCATTTCTAGGGAATTATGTGTGTCTTGTCTCATTAATCGAGCGAATGTAATCATCCCTAATTAAGCGAACACTTCTTTTAAGTATAAAATGTTGTGGAGTGGCAGAATCGCATTCGTATATCTCACAACAAACGTATTGCCAGAGTTAACGATATGACATAAGCAACATTTTAATTCAAAGTACGTACACAAGTTTCTTTTAAATATACTTAATATATAAAGGTAAATTATGTTATCACAGTTTACTTACAGCGTCTACATTTCGATGTACTTTCTATTTTATAAGAAATGTAATAAGGTTCGTGGGAAAAGATATATATTTGGAATGTGCATAAAATGTTAAGTTAATGCATATCGCCTATATCAAAAGGTAAATATTGGTTTTAAAAATTCTAAAATATGTATTTAGACGCTAGCGTAAATAAAGTACCCAATTTTCTTTGTGCGAAATAAACTTCTTATGGTAAGGGAGATCCTGGTACATCGACCTTCACTCGTCTGACAACCAGATGAGACATATTTTTTATGAAATTTATTTATTTACAAATACGCCTATAATAGCTTGCCTATCGAAATGTGTTTATAGCTATTTTTAATGAAATAAATTAAAAAACTTCCTTTTCATAACTTTCACTCTTTTGATAACGAAAAAAATAAATTTAAATGGTACCTATTAGTTTAGTAGTAGTTTTAACATAGAGGCCTTGGTAGCCTTGCCTACTTATTTTTCATGGCCACTTGGCAAGCAGGTATGAACCAGGTATGCCATAATACTAAGTAACTACATCGACATGATAACCAACAAAAATTTATATCATAAGTTAATTGAATTACAAAATCAATCGTATAGACTTGCATGCAAAAAATATGTCTCATCTGTTTATCAGATGAGTGAAGGTCGATGTACCACGGTCTCTTAGACATTATAAGAGTATTTTAAACAATGTTTTCAAAATAACTTATCAGTAACTATACTAGATTTTACAGTTCTTTGCGATGCTGAAGCTTCGTTGCTTTTGTTTGTAGTAATATAGAAAAATTGAGCCTGAGTCGGCGCGACTCAGAGCCCCCGCTTACTTGACCCGTAATTGCCAAGTATTTTATTGCACTATCTCAGAAGTTTTATGTCATTCAATCCACGACTCTTAATTGAATAAGCGACATGAAATTTACAACCATCATACGTTTAACTCGTCCTAGTTAACAATCTTTGATGGATTGGAACTTGGCTCTATATTTTCTAAATAATAAAAATGGCTGATGTCAAATTAGTGATGAAATATCTCGACATTTCAACTCTATTGCGCTTATACCTCACGATAAGCTCCAACATAATCTAAATAACTAGGCGATCTATGCTTGTTTTGAAACAGCTACGTTTGCGTAGTAATCATTACCATTACATTATGATTCCATCTACATAATCAAACCGATTAATCTTGCAGACCACTGAATCATGCCACTGCGTTTGACGTTTTGACTTTTTGTAAACGTCTTTCAAATAAGGTCGTCAAGGAGTGCTGGCACACGACGACAAGAACTTCTACAGCTTCTTATTTATGTGTTCTAATAACGCCATTAATATTTATTTTAATTACAAATTGAAGCGAACGCAGCGACAGCCGCTTCAAGATCCTGGGTTTGATGCGCGTCAAATGTCTCGATCATAATATGTTCGTTGACCAATTCCATAGATATATCAATATGAGACCAATTCAGATATGGTCGAGTTGCATAATGATTCTTGTTTACTTTATTAGGTCAGCTAATATGATTTATTAGTATTTTATATTTGTAAATCATTTTTCCTTATAAGGCTTTTGTGGCTGGGTTATAATGTATAGTGTAGGTTTAAATATTTTATGGAATGTAGTTTGTTACTCAACAGATATTATTGATTAAGTATAGCAAGCACTGTTTAAAAAAATCAACAAGCCTGCCATTTTCTCTGATCACGTAATTTTATGTACCATCAATACTTTAGATGAAAAACCACGCGGCAATTATATTATGCATATTTAAGTTCATACAGATACATAAATCTAGACCGGTATCGTGGTTTATTTTTGGTAGGTATGACATTTGTGACCATGTTCGCTTCTAATAAAGGTCCGGAATCAAAAGGAACTGGGCTCGGTTCACCCAATTAAAGATGAATCTTCCAGCGGATCATGTGACAACAACTCCTGATGAAATATTACCAACTTGTGACGCGGGGATTCATTCGTTTTGATACTTGAGTATTTTATTTTACATTAATAATGAAATAGATTATCATCATATCAAACGTAATTTTCTGTCACAGATCATCGAATAGTACAACGTGTTTCTGTGTTTATTATTTGGGCGATTGTTGTGAATATTTAAAGATGTCTTCGTTTATATATTTCATGTTTTTTTTACAGTAGAGTTAATGAAAATCATAGTTCTTACTTAATCTAACTTCCTCGTGAAGTATTATGTTTTAAATTACCAATTTCGTTAAATCAAGCAGCAAGGTTTGCTAACATTCGAAATGGGTTTGACATATTGACGTAGGTACGTTATATATTTCTGTATGAACTATCGTATTTTTATTATAATGAGCATTAAGAGTTGCTTCTGCGTCCCAAAAAGGCTGAATATTTGATGGGTCGTCTCATATTTTACTCTCATCCCGTGAGCCGAAAGCAGACATATAAATCAAAGACATGTTTATAAAGAAGGCGACCGCTCTGCACGTCTCTGTAATTGCTGCAAAAACACGCATTGTGTGATTTTCGAAGAGGTTGGCAAATTTCCGTATAATTTTTGCAACCAAAACCGGTGCTACAATGTCGCCTGTGCATAATAATTTGAACTGTTACTCTTATTAATTCCAAAAACTACCAACGGTTATTGCTTGAATATACTTTCTTATAAGTTCGATAAACATTCGGAGGTCTAATACAAATGCACGATGAGAGCTTTTCGTTTATGCAAAGCAGAAATGCAAGTTATAGATTGTTGGGCGGAAACTGATTAGCGAGGCACCGTGGATCTCGCGACGTCAGGCTCGCCCGCTCTCGGGTGCGTCATAAATTTCAATTGATTGGATTAATCTGATTTGGATGTCAATTTTGTAAGAAAAGTACAGGCTCTTTATAAAAAATACATTGAGTCATGGGTTCTTCGAGAATTTAAATATACTTCTTTCGATGCATAATGCGTTTGTTACCAATATACATAATGCTTTTGTGTGTGTTTCACGATCAAACCGTTAAACAAAATAGTCTTTATAAATTCTATGTAGCTTGTTCTTATATCGCTTATTTAGTAAGTGATATGGTCCTGTAATACCTAAAGTGCAATATAATTACTTCGTTGTCTGCCGGTCTAGATACATAGTTAGTAATTGTGAACGTTATTCAAATGATGTCTGTCGATTTACATTCGGTTTGCGTCATTATTTTTGCGATGTATTTCTTGCAAAGCGTTACGGGTATCTGCCAAAGTAGGAACTGAACGCACTTATCTACATATAAATATCTTCTAATGAAATAAAATAGGCGCGTAAGTGCATAATTATTCTAGATAAGTATTAAAGGACAGAAGTAAATGAATGCGATCTCATGTAGTGCAGAAAAACTAGGTATCAAAGCAGGAAGGTATGGATCGGTGCTGCGCGGCGACGCGACGTACCGTTCACATCCCGTACGCGAGCCCGGACACTGCATACTGTGTTACCTGTTTGTTTGCTTTAGCTTTTCCACTTATTATAACAACTTGAACAGATACGACCGCTTTTTGTTGCAATAGCAAATTCATTACTTTTTGCCCGCTCAGTTGAATGCTCACTCGGCAATGCTAACCTTTAAAATTGTGCTAAAACTGGTGAATGTCGTAAAATAATAAATTCAATCAAACGATTGAATTATGCGATGTGTACGGCGAGTGGGGCAGCCCGCGGTTCTATAATTCATTGTACAATTTATCGATGTCACCGGCGTGCTGTCAGATACAAACGAGCATATTTCCCACGTCAATATTGATTGCGATATCATAGTCCGTGATGACATTTGAGTACGCGCGTAATTTAACTGTTCTAGTGCGAGCGGCGAGCGGCTCACGGCTGATCCGGCGCTGTATCTGCGCATAGATACGGGGTCGCACTCGCAATAACCAGAAACTCTCCTTATATTTCTATGTACCAAAGTCTATTTTTCAAGTGTTCGTATCGATGAAATAATCACAATGTGCTGGCCTTTTATCGTTGAGTAAACAAATCTTTGACATTGTATCTGTTCGCCTTAACTCTCTTTATTCAAAGGAACATTGTCAAGAGAAATGTACGATTATTGTGGTTTCTTATGGATTGTGTTACGAAAATATATAACTCGTGGGCTGCGTTAAGGAGGGCTTCACTATCTTTGATTTCATGTTGTTTATCAATTTGAGAAGCCAATGGACGTATTTGCTCACCCATGCTAGATCTTCGTTGGTGTTTCATTAGTTTATTCACGATGCACATAAATACCAGCCAGCAAATGTCACATGTATTGGCAATATAAATAATATAGAGGTATAATTCTAACTATGTCACATCTTGTTAAAGAACGAAATAGAGAGGGCGTACCTGTGTGACTGCCTTGATGGCGTGGTTGTATTTACGAGTACTGTCCTGAGGTCCTGGGTTCGATTCCCGGGTCGGGCAAAGTTATATTTCCAGTTCCAGTTCCATATCAGTCCGAACTCTGGAATTTGTGCCCGATATGGTAATAGGCTCGCCCCTTAAACATCCGGGACGGACCTAACCTCGGCGAAATGTCACCCACATTTCGCCGAGCTTTGTTCGCTAGTGCGCCTCTGCCTACCCCTTCGGGGATACAGGCGTGAGCCAATGTTATGTTATACGTGTTCCTTTTAAAAACAAACTCCACTGACCAAATTAGGTCAGTTGAAACAATCGTAGGAAACCTTCCCACAGTTGGCGACTAATATCTTCGTTTCCAGACAGCTATAAATTTTTACAATCATATCGACGGTCATCTTTCTTTTGTTATCATATTAAAACATTCCATGGGCGTAATTATGCAAAAAGCTGGACTGTGGCCGCGGCGGTTGTCCTTTGACAGCCGCATCATTATAGTTGACATAAACTAAGATTTATGCGATTGATTTATTACGAAATATGAATAACTTATAACATAAGAAGAAAAAATATTATTGGTCGTGATTATTCTGCGACATTCGCCGTTCGCGGAACAAAATACAACATTTATTTATTTCGTAAATACGAAGAAACAAATAGATTTGCGATCCCGAAGACAAGAGGACGAATGCGTAATTTGGTGAACAGTGGTTGAATTAGCTGGCGATGCGGGCGTCTTTATAGTGTTTAAATTGGCAAAAAATCGAGACAAGCCTCCGCTCACCGCTGACACCGATCGCGGAGGCATCACCGAAACAGGTGTTATCATAAACATACATTTTGCAATAAAAACAAAATAATTTTCATGAGTGGTCGGTAGGCGCGAACTGTCGTTCGTGTCGCCGACACAATGGCGATTTCATAGTTTTTTTGTTGGTCGCCGGCGTAAAAGCCGACGATATTAAATTTAGTAAGCGGAGAGGTGTCCAAAATCTCACGCAGACGTGCGATCCGCCACACATATTTCCATCCGCACAAAAAGCGGAACTATAGCCATAAATATGTCCAAATAAACATTAGTCGCCGACTCGCTGAATAAGGTTTTGAAGGGTTCTGTGCCCATTTAAATATCATATAATATTTCCACTTGGATAGAATATTATTATCTACTTATAATTTTATATTAGATACATTATTGTTCCGAAATACTTTTATTATGAAACGGAGAATTTATGAATGACTGGCACATCATTCTGTTGATCTACATACAATATGGAATTGCATAATGTGTTCTTATAAGGTACAGTGTAATTGGCGTGGACACGGCTCAAGAACAAATAATTGAAACTTTATAAAATAAAAATGGAACACAACAGGTGAGAAATCAAAACAATTGTGAGGTTTTCAAGTGAAGTTTATATTTCGTCCGGTTCGGTCGTTCCACGTTCGATTCGCTAACAACGTGTCCGGCGCGGTGCGGCAGCTAGCGGCGCGGCGCAGTGTGCCGTGTGGCGGCTCGTGGCTCGCGGTCTCAATGTGATGACAGCCGCGCTGCGCAGGCGATAATATGTGTACATATGTAACATTAAACTGCAAAAATAAAAGACACTTTCACACTACATGGGTTCAAGAACAAGTTTTTCCATAACACAAAAGACGACACTGAATAGTTATAGCTGCTTCGCGGCCTCGCCGCATAATCCAATAAAACAATCCGCGGAATGTACGGTCAGGATAATACAATGTTCGCAATATTAAGCCCGCTTCGTTTGTGTAAGCAAATTTATACTTTTGAGATTTTGTAAATTAAATACTCTGATCTTATTGATGAATGAGTCGCCTTCTTGGTCTAGTGGCAGCATATGGGTTGCATATGCGATTAATATAATAACTTCATAATTTAATGTGACCGGGACTGGATCCCTCAGATGGAGTTCACGTCAGGCAGGCAGCCGGTCGTCAAAACAAAGCCAAATCCTTTCTGCAACATGCTTGAAAAAGTGTGTTGCGCCGATCCTACATTAAGGTGATATAAGGAAGAAAGAAAATATGTTATTTATGTATGTATATATGTATGTACGTGTATGTACTGACCGATCAAGCAGATTCGTACTCATTTTAGTTTACTATACTGATGAATATTAGTATTCATACTATAACAGATATTTTCGTTATCGTGATATCTGTTATTTTAGTCTGATAGTACAGACAAGGGTTTTCTCGATTCATAGGATCGTGTCATTTTTTTCCAGGATCCCAGCAAACAGCTGAAAAAAATAAAAAAACAGTGTAGGTAAAAATAAAAAAAACTTGCCAGGTTTCTAGTCAAGTTAAAGATGTTTAACGTTAGTAGGTTATAAGAGTTTTAGTTAATTGCTATTTAGTTATGTCAAATTAAATAAAAATCGTTATATGTATGTTGAATACTAGCATACGCTATTAAAATATTCTCGCACTGTTTTACTAACTTTACCGATGAAATTGGCGACTGAATCTCAAAATATATGAATTTGATTCAATGGAAAGGCAAGCGGCGTCTTTCTGTTATTCCAAGGGCTACCACCGGGACATTCAGCGGTTGCATTTTTTATTATTTTTGATATCATATATGGACGCATAATGCGCTTCTCGCCAAAATATTCCGTCATAACTGGCTCTTACTCCAATGCTTAGATTAATATTAATGGATTTGCGCACGTATCGTAATCAGTAAATGTATTTAAGTCATTTAATATTTTTTATATGTTACGGCAGTAACATTGAAATATGTTTAAACAGAGAATATATAGCTCCTTATAAATACATTTACGCCCCCTACTTATCTTTAAGAACAGTTTGTAATTTTTTTCTATGCGTCATACATTGTTTGATAATGAAAGAGGCAAATTATTCCTAATAAGCGCGCAAATATTTTTATAAGTAAGGGGCTCAATACTTAGGCTTTAAGTGTGGCCAGAAGTGAGATTTTTAACTGGGCCAGGAGGCGAGTCTCCTTTATTTGTACTGTCTGAGTTAGGTACAACACAGACCACGAGTGGCCTTTAAAGGCCGACTTCCGCGAAGGCTGAAATGCGTACCCCGTTGTCTTCGCAATAGGGAGAGAGAGGAACATCGCGAGGCTTAGGCGATAGGAAGGTGTTTGCCAGTAAGTCCGACATACCTCCGAGTCTTGGAGAGAGATCTGTAAACAGAATCCCCGTGTAAAAAAAATGGAGGCGAGTCTTGGCGAGTCCGCGGGCTAACCCTGAATCATCCATTATGCAAGTGGTCGGTAACACGTGTAGATACTCTCGACTCCCGCGTCGCCACACCTTCGCTCGCCCTTTCCATAATTGTCACGATATTATACTCGCTGTTCACAACAAACAATTCAAATTATTTTTGTTCCATCCAACTCACGGTTTCTTCCAATATAGTTTAGCTATAGTGCATAGTGAATAACATATTGATAGTATTATAATTACGTCGAGTCTGCAGTCTTTATGCAAAACAAGCCAAAAACAAGTGACATTTGAGATAATTTTGTTTAATTTGTCTCAGTTTAAAGTTTCCAAATATATTCGGATACCTAGTAGTAGTTGAAATTGCAGTTGATTTTTGAAAAAAAAAGTAATTATATCACTTATATGCAGACGAATAGGTTTTTTATTTTGAGTTGGTAAGTCAGTATGATTACAGTAGTTCCAACTTCCAGTATGCTTGATAAATTGTTTTTATTAGCTTACGCTATGCCAGAGGCGCAGCCAAGGCGCTGCGTCGCGTGGAAACTAAAGGAAGAGAGGGATTTTGACCTTTTTTATCAGAGAATGGTTACCTAAGTGGTCTACGCACACACAAAAATGCATTTTTTGCAGTTGCGTTTCATACGCTGAGTAATAGTTCTAGAATCAAATCCCTTTCTTATCTTTAATGGTAATGCACCCATTCTTTGTCTATAGATCCTGACCCCGAGCAAATCGCATTGGGAAAATCGCTTTGCCTGACCTGGGATTCGAACCCAGGACCTCCCGGTCTACATAGTTCATATATGCTGTCACACCAAAGAAGCGACGATGTACATAAATGTACTGTGTACAATTTTATTGTTTTTTTTTTCAATAGACAAACGGAACTTTTGCTATAAATATTTCATTATACAGATATTTCGTTTATCCACAGCAGAAATAACTTAATCATACGTCAGAATTTAACGTACTGTGTAACGATAAAAACCTCTCACTAAATGATTTCTGACGTTTTGTTTATCAAATATTTACCGGAGACTAACATAACCAGTTTTCATTCACAAGAAAGCGTGTTCCGTTAACTGCCGAAAAAGTCATTTTACTCGTAAAATACGAGTTGTCGTAAGAAAAAGAACAATTAGCGCTCACAATTAACGATTTCTGTGTCGAAGAATTTTCACGGTTGTTCTTTGAATAAAGACGATTCGCTGCAGACGAGTCTCTGGGCGCAATGAGGAGATTCCGTGCGTGTGGTGGGCTGAAGTGAGATGACTTGTTAATTGCCTCGTACGCAGTGCACGTACCGCCGCTGACAAGTCACAAGACGTCTGCCACCGGCAGCGGCGATCCCTCAACGAATTCCAATCGGAAAGAGCGAAAAAGACACGAGCCGGGCATTTGTGGATAAAAAGTTGTGGAGCCGGGCCAGCGCCGCGGGAGGCACGGCGTGGCAGCGCTGGCGAGCTGCTCCGCCGCGCCGCCCGCGCCCGCTCCGCACCGGCTTCTGCAGACCTAATGCCTGCCGCATGCTGCCTACCGCCTGCCGCCTGTGCGCAAATGAATCACCTGATTATATTGTTTACCAAGCTCCCGTATCCTATCTACATCCCGCACATATCGCCTCGCTCATCATTGTTATATGGGCAACCAAATATTGAATTTATATCACAGCATAATAAAGCATAATCATAGCAATCGGCTAAAGTCAGTCACTTGATGTTAAGTAATAATTATCGCCCAAAAACACCCACAATAACAAAAGACTTATGAGTGTGTTGCTGTCCTTATTACTTTGTAAGTTTAAGGAATCGCGGGATAACCAATGTAGGTAATAATGTAATAATGCTAGGCAAGCTACTTTACACAACATTTTTGTGAAACAGCGGTACTTCTCCAATCCAACCCGTGTATACAATTCTTGTACGGTGCTGCGTGGATCTTCAGAAGTTTTATGTCATCATAGTAGGTAAGAATTTATCATACTGTCAAATGAAGCGTATGACTACAGACATGACGAATAAATACAGTTTGAATCGTTCGTAACAAACAAAATAACAATTGTTTTATTTGAATGTACCGCAACCGAAATGTTCTAGTTCCCAGTATTGTGTCGGTTGGTATAAAGAAGCAGCGGAGAAGGGTCGGCCACGGGTTGCGGCCTGCGGGCGCGCGCCGCGACTCACAAAAACAAAGCAGTCTGGTACTTGGGCGCTGGGCACGCGTACCAAACGGACTGCTACTTCGATGAAATGCGAAATGTTTGCAAGTACCGCGGTCGGGTCGCCGCGCTGCCACCGCGCCGCTCTATACGCGGAACACATCAATATTAAACGAAATCGCATGTCATACGTTATGACTGCGATAGTGTTTATTTGTGAACTCTTGTCTCGTATGTAACAATCTGGTAGCTAGCAAATAAGGTAAACGGCGTGTCCTAGTGACAAAGTGCTGGTAGTCGAGTGGCATAGCAATGCGCCGCGCCGCCTGCCGTCCTACCCGCGCCCGCGCCTGCGCCTGCGCACTGTGTGTGTAGAGTGTACTCTATAGTTCCATACACGCCAGCGTCATACGAATGATGCGATATAACGGATCGCCCCGATTATTTCTGTCCATTTCACGGCTGTTTAATAGCAATGTTAAACTCGGCGAAAGCAAACATACACGCCCTGTTTATCGAATATTTTACGATCTACACCGGATTCATTTTAAAATGCTAAGCTTTGTGGAAGCGGCTGAAAGATTGTTTGATTCGAACGTGCGTTGCTAGTTTTACTATTTCAGATATTTATATTACAGTTAGTCATTTACCATTCTGATTTACCTGTATGTATGTTTATTCAGACTCTGATGTTTATAATACACGAATACTTTATTTCAAATAAGATTTACTGTTCAAGAAATAATTTGGCATCGAAACATCTGGACGAGATCTGCTTATTTAGTTCTTTCGTTACCTGCCTACATAATAACACCTTCGCGCATGTAATTTTTAATACCGACTTCAGGGAAGTCTGAAGAATAACAGAAACAGCATTAATATAAATAAGATAGTTATAATAGTTTCTCCAATATCTGAATGTCGATTTTGTTTGTTCTAAACGTCTGCCGCATGCCGTCTGCCGTGTTATAAAGATACATACACACTGACGAACAGTGCTGAGTGCACACTGCATTAGTTATTAATTCGAACTGTTGTATAATTATAACCGAGGTGCTAATGTTGTTTTTGTGTGTTGGCATCACAAGCTCGCACTCGCCTCGCCTCGCTTCCGTTCAGGTGACGCCCGCCGATATTATCTATCCACTCGTCCTACACAATTTGTCACTATCCTAATGTTATATTTCCATACACGGAACATCTACTCGCCGGCATTGTCATGTCTTTGAAATTAATAGCTAGATAGATAGCGCTTTACGCTTGGGAAACGAGCATACGTTTTGTCCTAATTAACATAAAGGTAACTCTGTGGCATTGTGTAAGTACGGAATGAATTTGTTTTAGTTATTATCTTATCATAGGAAATGAATAAGCAATGAGAACCTGCTGTCTTCAAAGTTTCAAGTTTAAATAGATAAATTTATCGACCCAGACAATACGTATGAAGGAATCTTTTTGTTTAAATTATTCAACGTTAATGTAATAATAAACGATGAAAGGACATTTTGTTAACAGTTTCAATTAGTGGATATTATTGTTACTATTACAATTAGTCTATGGTGTGTCATAATGTAGATACATACATACATAGACCCACGCCTTTTTCCCATAGGGGTAGGCAGAGCCAACGGATTTCCACTTGCTACGATCCTTACATACCTCTTTCGCCTCATTTAGTCTCATTACATTCTTTATGCATGCACGTCGGTTTAGGGTACTTTTAACTTGACCTTTCTCGAGTATATCTCTGACTTGGTCAGAGAAAGTTCGATGAGGTCTTCCTCTTCCAACTTTATCATTCACGCATGCCATATATATTCGCTTTTTCAACCTCTTTTAATCCATCCTCGCTACATGCCCAAACCACCGCAACATTCCTTTCTCGATCTTCGTTTCTATATCTATTTCTATATAGATATCTTATCTATTCGTTTCTATGTAGATATCTTATTGAATTCTGAAAATATTCATTTGAATTTATTATAGTTTCTGCAAGTGATGCTTAAATTAAATATATAGTACGTAATACTGTGTTTTGCAAATTGTTAAAACTTGTATTAAAGACTCAAAGCTCATATCTCCCATTATTATTTATTCCAAATATAAAATGAAAAATTGATTATAATTTCATGAACCTCTTTCTTAATCTTGTTACTATGTAAGCCACACTAATTGCGACTCTAGCTGTATATAAGTTATCATTATCATGAGAGTGGGCCAGATAACTGTGGCCACTTTCCATCCAATTTCTGCCAAGCGCTTTGCATAGAACGTCAGTCCATCAAGTCTATGAACGTCCTGCACATTGAAATAAGATATGCGATTTAGAAATATAATTGGTTTCACTGTCCTAGTTACAACCATTTAATGTGTACAATATACGAGTCAATGCAGCGTATAAGGTCTGTGAACCGGGAGGTTCTGGGTTCAATTTGGTCAGGACTAGATACTTCAAAAAAACGAAGCCAAATCCATTTTGCAACAAGCTTGAAAATGTCCATTGGGATAAGGGCAGGTGGAAAGAATAAAGGTACGAATCAAAGCTATAATGATAAACAAATTAACACGTAAATTATATTTGAATATGTATTAAATATATCTAGAGGTAGAGTAAATACACACAAGGACTCGTGGGTCATCAAGGATTTGTCTTCAGCATTGAGCCACAGTAAGATAGTTCTAGTATTGTGTCAACTGTTGTGGGTATTAGAAACTACAAGAAATTTTCGGTCTCACAGCACCCAGTTTTTTTATAGCAGTGACTGGCAAACGAGCACATGGGTCACCTGATGGTATGTGATCTCCACCGCCCATGACACCCAAGGCACAAAAAAACATGGATACGTTGCCAACCTAAAAGGGTGGAATGAAAGGGGAGATATAAGGGTTTGGGAAAGGGAGGCGGGGAATAGGCCACTGGAAATCTCACTTACCGAACGAAACGCGACAGCAAGCTGTCACTTTACGCCTTATTTTCTGTGAGAAGTGGTATCAAATCGGTCGGGCCGGCCCATTCATGCTGTAGACGTTACTGTCTACAGCGTGGCTCTACCACTCAAATACGAAACAAATATCTGTCGGTCACACAAACATTTTTTGCCGTACGGGAATCGAAGCCGCGGCCTCTCGCTTTAGATCCGGCTACTGCGCTGCTTACCCACTGCGCAACGAAGACTGTATACTTGATTGTAATTTCGCTAGGAATAAAAATGTAGTACTGTGTTTGCTGGCGGATACCATACAATTATGGACGTTCCGAAACACTATTTTGGTTTAGTTGTAGAGTAACATCATCAGATATCAAATATGTAAATTCGCACAAACACGCTATAATGATATATTCATAACAATGTGTAATTATCATGTCGCCGTAGATTTTTATGAATAATTTACCTTTGCTCCGGAAATCCTGACAAAAGCGTGTTGTTATATGAATCGGCTTTTGTTATTTTCCTGATATTTAATAAAAAATATGCAAATCGATTGCGTCGCGACAGGACGTACATTTTAGTAATAATGTCGATGCATTTACATGTAAATTACGCTTGTATCCGATGTTACAATTACTAATTGTAATGCATGCCGTCATAGTTGTAAACAAAATGCAACAGCGCCGAATTAAATTATAATAATGCAGTTTTTGTATCATTTCCGCCCGAATACAAAATTTCAAGGATGTTAAACGTTTAAAAGGATAGTTTATTGATGTCAAATTATTTAGTAACAGATATTTACAGACATACAAGCGAATTCTTTAATTTAGTTTGCCCGGGACTGGATCCCTCTTTTTTATAGCAAATACTAAACCAATAAATGGAGGAAATGGAAGGGGAAGAAAAAAGGGTTTGGGAAAGGAAGGGAAGAAAATGGGCCACCGGATATCTCACTCACCGAACGAAACGCGACAGTAAGCTGCCACTTTACGTCGGTTTTTTGTGAGGCAGTGGTATCAAACCGGTCGAGCCCGCCCATTCGTGCTGTAGACGTTACTGTCTACAGCGTGGCTTTACCACTCAAAGGGGGTTGATGTCAGGCAGGCAACCGGTCGTTAAATCTTAGCCAAATCCTTTCTGCAACATGCTTGAAAGAGTGTGTTGCGCCGACCCCACATTTAGGTGGGACTTATCCCACCTGCCCATAGGCAGGTAGAAAGAAAGATACATACATAACATCACGCCTGTGGGGTAGGCAGGAACAATGGTTATACTTAGTCTGCTCCTGATGGACTACATTTTTTTGGGCAACATTAACTTTAGTATGAATAGATATCACAATCATCGTCTCCTTGGTCCAGTGGCATCGTAGGTGAAGGGTCCAGGGTTCGATTCCCAGGCCAGGCGAGATGTTTTTCTAACACTGTTTTCTCGGGATTGGATTTTCGAGAGGGGTGGACGTCAGGCAGGAAGCCGGTCCAAAAACAAAACCAAATCCTTAAATAATAATCCCTGAAAACTAGGCCAAATCATTTTTTCAACATGCTATAAAAGTGTGTTGCGTCGACACAGACTGGAACTTCCAGATAACAATACACAATTGTAGTAGTAGGTAGTAATATGAATGCTTACAAAAATAAATAAAAATAATAAAATTTCATTTTTTCTACCAGCCCTTATCCCTCTACACTGCGGGGTTAGTGTTACAGAAAGGATTCAGCTTAGGTTTTACAAACTGCTAGCCTGTCTGAGTGACGTCAACCCCCTACATATTAACTACACATAATTAAATACAAACTGCAAGTGGAACTGAAATTGTAACAGAATGATAAAATTTTACCGTCTGCAAAATGCAATAAAATAAATAATTAATGTGACCCAATAAAGCATTAGTAATCTAAGCAGAATGCAGTACATCGATCTACGATTCGACTATTGATTGTATAACGATGTTTTTCCTTAATTAAAAACTATCAGTCAGAATACAGAAATATCTTGGGTGTCCTTTATTAACCCCATCGGATAAAGAGGGACACAGGTAGTGAGGCTTTAGAATAGCCCGGTTTTAAGACTAATAAACAATTAATAGATATGATTGAAACAATATAAATGACGTACATAATAAAATATGCCTATTTTATTATTACGTTCTTCATAAAACTATCAGTTTCAAACTCTACATTTTGTAACAAGTTATTTATGTAAATTAATTGCCTTACAAACTGCCCACAAACCAGTTGATACATAAATTCACATAATTTATTACTAATCATGTTCTTATTTCAGTACTTCTGTAAGGAAAGACCAGTAGTTTCAGATTTAGTAGTCATGCTATCGGTTCATAGATGGCGCTACGTGTATACTGAACACAATTTGTTGGACTTAATTGAATTAAAAGTGAACATGTAATTTTTATTGGCATGTAAACATCCTACATTAATATTACTAAAAAATTGTCAATAACCATTAATACAATCATAATTGGGTTGTTAGAATTTCCTTAATTTGATTAATATGCTAGTTTTATATTCTGAACTTGTCCACGTTGCCAATTAGCTGCATCCGACGGACGTACAGTTGCTCAGTAGAGAAATGGTCGGATTTGTTGGCAGCTAGAAGTCCGTCGGTGAGTACATTGTGCTGTGTGCACCGTAGAGCGTGGAGTGCGGAGTGCAAGGCGGGAGGTCACGCGCGGCGCTGCAGCCTGCGACTGCACGCCCCCGACCCGCCCCACGACCATCCCCCCCGCCTCCGCGGGCCCCGTCACCCCGCACACCTCGCGGACACTTCCCCCCCTCGCTCCTACGACCTCACTTGTTTTGATGTAAGGTGTCCATAGACACTGACCACTATGCAAAACTTCATGCCTTACACCCGTAGAGGTGGGACATGTCCCCTGTACACGATAAACTTTTGGAGTCGCGTTCACACCGCACGCGGCACGACGCATACATTACGCGGAGGTGTGAATCGATTTCGAGTTAAATGATTATTCATAAATGGATTAAAAGCTGTGTTTCTAATATTCGTTGATATAACCGTTCTAATGTTTTATGTATGAATTTTTATTTATCTTAGTCACCCAAAACAACATATTTTTGTGCAAATATATATTTTTCGAATACATTATATTTATGTTTATAAAATATAATCTCAGTGGCATTTGAAATAGATGTCAGATGTTAATGACCATAATTTTCGAAAAACATGTGACAAGTGAAATCTGTTTTTGGGTGTTGTGAGAATTTAATGCCAATATTTAAAAATATCTTAATGTCGCCTTCTTGGTTTAGTAGCACCATGTATGCACCTTGGACCGGCAGGTTCTGGGTTCAAATCTCAGGTCCAGCAAGGTTAATTTTATAAAACGCTTTGCGAGGGACTAGATCCTCCAGATGGGTTAGGGGTTGTCATCAAAAGCCGAATCTTTTAATTAGAAAAAAAAACAGGAATATCCATTACTTTTCTTGTTAAATATGATAGTATAAAGTATAAAGGGATTTGACTGAGGTAGTCTCCCACAGGAAACATCATGTTAAAATTATAATTTAACAGAAATTGTCTCATTTCTCTTCAATCTTATTCCTTAGATTGCTAATACATCTATTCATTCATTCACTCATACATTCATTCATTAAATGTTGCGATTTGTGGTAATACATAGATCTCTCAACATTAGGTCACCCCACCTGCTTGTTTGTTGGATTTTTTCTCTCTGCTCTAAATTATGACATTATTTATTGTCATTAAGAAATTAAGTTGGCGTTTAAAAGATCCAAAATGTATCTATGTGCAACCTGTTGTTTATTGATGGTGTATAGTATATGCAATTAGGTATATCCATCTTATTTTAATGTTATTTAAAAAAAATCCAATATCACATACATATTTCATAAGAATTGGTATTTTATTTTATAGGCAGTACCAAAGACTTCCATGTAAATCTCTATTAAGTTACCCGCAAGTTTATGCCGAACAATAGTTTTAAGTTTCGCATAACTATAAAAAGGCATTGAACCACTCTTTTCGACCAAGATCAGATTAAATAATGCTAAAAAAATAACGCTACTCTTCAGTCGAGTAAAAAAACAAATTGTAGCCAATGTTCAAATTAAAAAAAGATTTAAATCCAGGGTATGTACGTGATGTTTGTATAGATAGAGTCAAATGACCCGGCACGTGTCCATAGCTTTTTGCCACTGTTACGGTTTCTAAGTTTCTAAATTTTACCTAAATTTAACTGTGGTATTAAAACCGTTAGATTCAATACAAATTTCTTCACATTGAAGTAATCTTCGCACGTTTAATACGTCCAGTGTGTTGTAAACTGACCACATACGGTAAGGAATAATTTAGAAGTTAGACACATGTTTTTGTCAAATGGATAGCGAAGAGGAAACGTGAACTTTTTCTTTTTAACTCCTCTTGTGCAACTCAATATAAAGTCGGCGCAATACATATCAAGCATGTTGTAGAAATATTTCAACTAAGTTATTACAATTGGCTTGATGTTAACCCTCTTTGAGGGTACATGGATTGAAACCGTTCAAGAAAATATAAGGATTTGTTTGTTTAATCACAATTTTCTCTTGGTTTGCAAAATCTATGATTAAACAATTTGGCAAAAATTAGGAAAGACTTTTTGTTAAATGTATGTAGTCCTTTGAATCTACTTACACTAAAATGGAAAAGCTAGACAGTGGAACCGCACATTCGTTTTGTTTCGTTTCGCCGCGATATCGATTCGCAACCTGATTGACAAGACCTTTACATGTGCGTACATACTTGTGTGTTATCTCTAAGCGCTTACACTAATGTGACACAAGTGTACTTAAGGCCTGTTGCACGCATTTGTGTTGTAAAACATACCCTTGATTAATTCATTTAATGAAAAGAATGAAGCGTTCGCGTCCTTTTGCTTCATTAAGATGGACAGTTCTTATTGGCGTGCGTAGACTTATTGCTTAATTTAAAATGATTTTTATTGGAATGTCTAAGTACTTTCCGATGTAAATCTCGATAGACCCAATGTTAGCTTGGAATTAACATAATAACGCCACACTAAACCGTGTAAAAGCAGCGATAGCTCAGTTGATAATGTACAGTACAGTACTGTACGGACTGCCGAGACAAGTGTCGGGGGTTCAAGACCAACCCCGAAATGGAGCAGATCAGAGGTGTCTACCTCTGACTTTTCTAGGTTAAGTGTATTTTCATTGTGAAATATCGCTTGCTATAACGGTGAAGGAAAACATCGAGAGGAAACCTGCATACCCGAGAATTTCTTCACAGGAATTTCGAAGGTATGTGAAGTCTAACAACCCGCATTAGGCTAACGTGGTAGACTAAGGTCTAACCCTTCTCATTAGTAGAGGAGGCCCGTGCCCAGCCGTGGGACAGTAATCTTACAGAGCTAATAATATTGTTAAACCGTATAAACGATGAAATGACTCATAAGGACACATCAATTAGACGTCACTCGTCACTGACTAATTGTTGTGCGTTTTGAACATAAAAAAAGAATATCGTATAAATATGTATCTACAGAAGAAGCGTATCATAAATAGAAATAGAGTATCAATTCATTTTCGACCCACTTCCAAAAAGGAGAAGGTCCCCAATTCATCTGTATTTTTTTTATTTATGTTACGCGATATCTCTGCCAAATGTGGACCGATTTTCAAAATTCTTTTTGTGTTCGACAGAACTTATTTTAAGGGTGGTCCCATATAAATTTGGTCACGATTGGATTTGAAGTCGGTCTGTTAAGTTTTTAAACTTGTGATTCGTGTATTTTTCTTGGTCTAACGAATTTTACTATAAATATTTCTCCTCTATATAATATGATGAACAGAGGAACTATAACGGACAGAACGAAATATATTACGTTGTTTGATCACGGGGGTTACCACAACCTCTTTAAATAATAGTATTATTACAATCTTACTTGTACCGATGCCCATACAAAACAAACTAAGAACGATTATAATAATACTGCTATAAGAGATGGTGGTAACCCTGCAGTCCCTTTTATTGGAAGCGTATCTCGCATTGGCACTACGAATCCTGAAGCGGCGGCGGCCGACAAAACCTGTTGCGTACAAAAAAATAACTTAATTGATTTCGTTAGTTTAGTCATACTAATTCACTGATAAATATTAAACGAGCGCCATATACGTGCCAATGTTGCAGATGGCTTGTAGCTTCTTGTTTTACAACAACGAAATTTTATGGTTCCGGTTCTTTAGATAGCGACCATACTTATCACTCCGGTATTGTGTAATTAATTGGGCGTTTCGACGTGTCCGGTGGTTTTTGACAAACGGTTCATACTCTGATTTAAATGACGATATTATGTATTCGTGTATTTACAACAAAAAATATTTGAATGCTGGAGCCACGCTGGAGACAGTAACTTTTACAGCACGAAAGGACCGGCTCGACCGGTGATACCACTGTTCCACAGAAAACCGACGTAAAGGCAGCTTGCTGTCGCGTTTCGTTCGGTAAGTGAGATTTCCGGTGGCCCATTTAATCCCTTTTCCCTCTCCTTCCATACTTCCATTCCCTCCTTTAGGTTGGCAACGCACTCATGATTCTATTTGTGTTTTGGGTGTCTATGGGCGGTGGACATCACTTACCATTAGGTGACGCATCTGCTCGTTTACCAATAAGTTCGACAGTAAGATACCTACCGTGTCTTGGGTTGTGGGTATGAGGGACTACGAAATACTTTCGGTCTAATCACACCCACATCCGTAACAAATATATGTAGTTCACACAAACAATTGTCTCGGTTCGGGAATTGAACTTGCTTCACAGCCGGCTATTGCATTACTATAATATGTTATAGTCGTTCCGCGGTACCATGGAGGCTGTCATATTGTATCAATAGGAATTCAGTAGTGCCTTGACTGCTTTGGTGGCGTGGTTGTATTTCACATTGAATTAGGAATACGACTACCGTCCTGAGCTCTAGGATTCGATCTCTGGGTCAGACACAGTGATATTGAATTTTTCCATATCCCTTAGGGGGTTGACGTCAGGCAGGCAGCCGGTCGTAAAAACTAAGTCAAATCCTTTCTGAAACATGCTTGAATAAGTATTTGCACCGACTTCACATGAAAGTGGGATAAGGGCAGGAAGGAAGAAAAGTATTAAGTTATATATTCTAATATCCATAATTAACAGACCGTGACATACCATAACAGAAAACACAATAAATTCCACGATAGGTGATATTGATTGCATTTCTATATAATGAAAGCATGTAGGCAATGCGAATCGAGAAGGCTAGCTACCACAATGTTGTAACTATGAACGTGGTGGGAATTTTGTTAGATGCTTCTTACAGTGGTAATTAAATAACGAGTAAAGCCGGTGTAGTTATGAGTTTTTACTATAGAGCCGATCGCGAAGGAGCGAGCCCCGCGGGTGGCGCAAAGGCGACGCGACTCCATGTTTCATAATTAGCCCTGTTATGAATTTTATAAATGTTTCATGCGCTGCAAGCTCGCCGACAATTAATTAACTCGTGCGCTGTGCTTACATTAATTAACGGGAGACATGTCATGTTATCCCGTCATACATTAAACATATGCGGTGGATTTCTCTGCATCATGACTGCGCCGTCGCACTCGGTTCCATTTATTAACATTGTATACATAGACTCACGCCTGTATTCCCGAAAAGGTAGACAGAAGTGAACTAGTACTCATTATAATATTAGCCCTGTAATATTACTGTCCCACTGCTGAGCACGGGCCTCCTCTACTAATGAAAGGGGTTAGGCCTTAGTCTACCACGCTGGCCTTATGCGGGTTGGTAGACTTCACATACCTTCGAATTTCTTGTGGAGAAATCCTCGGGTATGCAGGTTTCCTCACGATGTTTTCCTTCACCGTTATAGCAAGCGATATTTCACAAGGAAAACACACTTAACATAGAAAAGTCAGAGGTGTGTGCTCCTTTTTGGGGTTGGTCTCGAACCTCCGACACTCGTCTCGGCAGTCCGTACCATTCCCAACTGAGCTATCGCTGCTTATAGTACACATTATTGGGCACAAATTCCAGGCAGCGGGCCGATACTAACTAGAAAAACCCATTAATTTGGCCTTGAAGACGGACTGGAGATCTTGAGTACGGTTGTCGTTTGATAGAATATAACCAACCAATCTGATTTAATATTGCCTTTTCATAATTCAAAAGACTCAGCTACTACTGTATTTTAGGTGTTTTTTATAGCCAAAACTGGCGAACGAACAGATGGGTCACCTGATGGTAAGTGATCTCCTCTGCCCATAGACACCCAACACACAAAAATAATCATGGGTTCGTTGTCGACCTAAAAGGACAGGGTGTTACAGCGGCCACGGACGCCACGGTATTCGTAAATGAGACCACCTCTAAGACGTTTTATTCGATATAATTTACGTTTGCTTTTGTCTAATTAAAGCATGTTATTATAGAGGGCGATTATATTCGTGTTGTAAATTGTTCAGCCGCCATTTATATTATTATCTTGATTATTACTTTATGGTCGTTAATGTGCGCTTAGACAAAGTCCTTTTAATGGGCTTTTTGTTGTTACGTTATATTTTTTTATTATTTTACGCAAATTGTTCTTATTGCAGCAGATAATGTGGAATAAGTAAGATTTTTTTTGTAATAATTACACCCAACGGTCACACACATAGTCCTGACCCCACACTAGGTATAACCTATACCGTGGGTATCAGAAACTACGAAAGACTTTCGGTCTCACAACCAGACTCGCAACAAATATCTGTGGGGCTCTCGCTTCACAGCCGGTTACTCGGCTACTGCGGCACGGAGGCTGTCAAATTGTTATTGATATATTTAAATTTTTGTCAAGAACTATACAACGATACTGCACACCTAGGATAGTCGAGAAAAAAAAACACCACTTTACATGTAGGGGAGGCACCCAAAAATTTTCAAGATTTTATTCCACGATTTTTAGTTTGATAGATATACTCGTGCTAAATTACAGCCCTCTAGTACTTATAGTCTCTGAGATAAACAGTGGTCAGACAGACAGACGGACAGACGGACAGACGGACGGACATGGCGACTATAAGGGTTCCTTTTTTGCCATTTGGCTTCGGAACCCTAAAAATTTGATAACTTATTCAGTTCTTTACCAAAAGTGAAAACCACGTATAAACATAAATTGTACCTAGCTATATAATACGATCTTGATACGTTTTATACCTTATTTCATAGTAACCATGGTACAATTTCTGATCAACTCGCTATAGTATATTTGTAGGGCACGGTATTTACTATCAGGTTCAACGTAGTCAGTTGTCATGACAGGATAAAGAACAGCTTGTTCTATAAGGAATATAGGAATGAGTTACCTACTGCGACATCCAGGTTAACCTTGTATAATGGTGCTACCGAAGTGAACCTAGCAGGTTATCTGGAATGCTTAAGCTTCTTTTAACTACACCCCTCTGTGTACCGCGTAAGAAATACAAGAAAAATATTAATTAACGGAAGATAGAATATTACAGGGGGGTTACCACCACCTCTTATAGCAGTATTATTATAATTTTACTTGTACCGATTCCCATACAAAGCAAACGAAGAACGATTATAATAATACTGCTATAAGAGGTGGTGGTAACCCGGCTGGCCTCAAATTATAATTTATTTGATACAATATGACACGAATGTAATGTTTAAGATTATTCATCAAAACGAAGATTAATGTTTTAAACTATTTTATTCACACATTCTCCACACTCCATGTACACACGTGTGTCTATTGTATGTCTTTGTAGCCTCCACTTTTAATATTTTGTAATTGACACCATAAATTAAATTAGTAAATGTCAGCACAAATTTAACTTCGCTTCGTCGTTCAAATAAAGCCTTATACGATAAGTTATTTCAAATAAAGGCTTATACGATAAATTAAGGCCTAGTATAATATTTATTTTATCCTCATTATATTGCAGTGTAATAAAGGTCCGACATTAATAATCAAAGTGGAATATTTCATTAAGACAGTAGAGGCCACTAAGTTTTACAACTTAATTGCTTTCGCAAACTATAACAACGTGAGTTTTTATTGGGCTCACAAAGGACTGTGGGGAATCTCAACAGATCATTCATATTTTATTTTTTGCGTCATAATTCCGAACGATGAGAAATGGCCCTCGGTCGTTTTAATAGTTTTATTCGGTTTTCGATTTCCCTTTGAAATGGCCGGCAGAATTATGAGTTAGAAATATTCGCAACGTTTCTCCGAAAAACGCGATTGTCTCCGCGAACAATGTCTATGAATAAACGGCTGTGTAATTCCTGCGGCCGGTACTAAACTTTCTAATCACACTACTGTATCTGGAGAGTATTTGTCGAAGTGCATGGAATATTGCGAATGTAATATGCCGGCACAATGGGCCGAATGCGGTGATAAGAAAGGCCTATGGAGCGTCTCGGTGGAGCGGTGTGCGCAGTGTGCGCGCCCGCACGCCGTGATCGGTAATTTTCCCATGATCGAGCACGCAGGACTTAGATATTGCCAGACATTGTCTCAACCTCCTGTGATTATTCAATTCTATTCTTACTTAATGAATTATGGCCTAGAAAGTTCTACAGCGACGCAAGACTCACTTATCGATATCTTACTAAGTTCTTAATACACGTAAGTATTTTAAAATGTGTTTGTTGGACAACGGTTTAGTTAAGTTTAATTATAATAAGCATTATTTAGTATCCAGTAATGACATTACTAGTAATTAATTACCTGCTGCAGAATTTGTCATCAGACATTCAGATGTTTTTATTATGTTTGGACATTTTGAATAATTGCAAAAACTGCAGATATGTGAAACTTAACTAAATGTATTAAAATAACTTATAATAGGTAATGTCTACATTTGGGCTTGATTGTTAACATTGTTAAAGACTGGATATATGAATGCCTTCGGATCCTAAAAGACAATTAAAACAACCGGTGAAGTTAGCCTGCTACTTAGCCGTTTTAAAAAAGTTAAATGGCTAGATTATTCTGTCATCAGATAATAGTACTTCAAACAACATGGTTAAAGTTCAAATTGGTTTACAAAGTATCTATTTACGGACGTAGCAAAAGATATTTGTTTTGGAAGTAAGAAAGCCTTCCATTCACTGGAAATAAAATGTATAAAACAACGTTTTAAAGAAAATTAAAAACAGGGAAGTTTTGCCGATCGCGCCTCGTACCTAATCTACTTCATGTAAAGAAGAAATTAAAACAACTTCCTTGGATATTTATTACTCTACTTTTATTACCTGACTGGCTCCCTATTTAATGGAATCTAATTAAAAATGAAGGTATTTGTTCTTCATTACTCAGTACTTAGATTATATTGTTTTCCAACTATGCTAATATATTCTCCAATGATGTTGGACTCCATATTGTTTTTTTTATTAAATATTATACTGTTAGAGAGCAGCGAAAGCTTAGATGGAAATGATACGGACTGCCGAGATTGATGTGGGAGGCTCGAGACCAACCATACACTTCTGACTTTTCTAAGTTAAGTGTGTTTTCATTGTGAAATATCGCTTGCTATAACGGTGAAGGAAAACATCGTGAGGAAACCAGCATACTCGAGAATTTCTCGACAAGAATTTCAAAGATAAGTAAAGTCTACCAACCCCCATTAGGTCAGCGTGGTAGACTAAGGCCCAACCCCTCGCATTAGTAGAGGATGCCCATGCCGAGCAGTGGGGCAGTAATATTACAGGGCTAATATTATTATTATATTATTATTATAGTGTTAGACTGATGAGGTGGCATATTAAGACTACTGACCTTCTCGGGTTCAATTCCCGTCGGCTAAAGTGATATTTAGTGTTCTGCACAGTATCAACCACAGATCAGCCCAGAGATTGAAATTTACAGTCCAAAAAATCAAATTGGTAATTTTTTCATTATTTTTTTTTCTAATTTATACCACCTTAATGCGGGGTCGGCGGAACACACTTTTTTAGTTTTTTTCCTAGCGCTCCGTCCATCTTTTTTTACCTCCGTGTCTACTACATACATAAGTTCCCTTCTATATCCAGAGGTAGGCAGAGACGAACTAGCGAACTACAACACACAAATTTCTCCCACTATTTTCTACTCCCATCCCAGTTTTGAAAGCCGGTGCACCAGAGAAGAAAAGACAACTCTAGTAGAGGGTTATAAAAAATGTCACACTGATGTCATCAAGAAAAGGCCGGTCACATAATCATAACTTCAAATCTCTATGTGTATTCGCACGTATACAATAATCAACATGATAACTATCAACGATGTAACCAATGAAAGCTGTATTATATCACCGGGAATGTAAACCGTCAATAAAATAGATATTTAAAGACCGCCCACGATGACTTTGTCAGTTAGCAGGTACTCGACCCAGTGTTGTTGATTCTATCGATAATTTTTACTACACGGACCTAAAAAAAGATGGATGGAGCGCTAGGAACATTGAAAGTGAAGCATAGTTTTCGACCCATTCGATCTATCGACATGTAATGTGTGCGTGTGTGTGTGCGTAGGGCACTGTTGTGCGGGCGCGTTTGTGTACGTGGCTTCTCTGTGGCGTCCGTTTAACTATAGGCGAGATGGTGTCCTTCTTTTTCTTTACATCCGTTTTTTTTTCTACTACATATTTTAACATCAAGAATATTTATGATAAATTGCTCGTATGTTGCGTGCTTCGGTGGTGTAGTTGTATGGCGTGAAGGTTATGAGTTATGACTATCGTCCAAAAGTTTCGGGTTCGATGCCCGAGTCGGATAAAGTGATATTGGGTTTTTATACAAAGGCTGAACTATAGGCTGGCTATAGAGTGAACTTCGACTAAGTCTGAGTCAAAGAAACGAACTCAGTGAGGATTTGGAATTTCTATTCTCTATTTCTCTAAGTCTAAGGCTAAGTCAAATTTCGATTTAAAAGTTCCTTATCCTCACTGAGTTCGTTTCTCTGACTTAGAAATAGCCTAAGTTCGCTCTATAGATCAGCTTAGTATCCGCTCGGAGTCTGGAATTTGTGCCCAATATGGTGCCTATCACATTAGAGACGGAAATTTGTAGGTTCGCTAAAATGTGGGTGTTCAAGTTCGCTTGTTTACCTGCAGTTGAGTTATTCGTAGATCCAGGTGTGAGTTTATATATGTTCTTGTATATTACAGTTGTACTGCTGGATCTGAGCTTCCTCTATAAATGAGAATAATAAGGTTGCCTTATAGCGAGTGCGAGAATTCCCATATTAAATTACGCCCACGAGTAACTTTTTCTCGAAAAAGATGATAATTGTGGTTCCATTCATTTATTTTAGTTCATTATAGTTTCCGCAAGAGGCGCTACTAGTCAAATGTATAGAGAAAACGAAAACTTTTGGTCATCTTTTTATAATCACTAAACTCGCACTGGGCCTCCAGAGATACATTCTCTTGGGGCTGGTTTCTTACCTGCGACTTTCATTTTGACGATCTATCTCACTCCCCGCTGAGCTATTGCTACTATTGACCAACACATATTGTATTTCAAATGAGAGAAAAAATAAATGTAAAAAAACGAGGAATATTATAATTATCATCATTTACGTTTGATCTACTTTATCAAAGGAAGAAAAATCTATGAAAAATTAAAATAATATATTTATTTAATTTTATTTTACCTGATAAAGCTCGCAGGAAGTCGCTGGATGCGGGCCGCTTCCAATAGGTCGATCTGGAAATCTTTGGGGAGGCCTATGTCCAAAAGTGGACGTCCTGTGGCTGACGATGATTATGATGATTTATGTTTCAAAATGCTATAATTATAGCAAAAGGCTGTGAAACGAGAAGCAGAAAAGACAGTGAGTTCGATTCCCGTAAGTGTTTATGTGATCTACAGATTGGTACCGACGCGACTGTGGGTATGGTGTGACCGCAAATCCGCCATGTTCCTGATATCCATACTATAATACCGATTAAACCTAGTGTGGATTCAGGACTACGTGTGACTGTTGGGTGCATTTATTTTACTTATCACTATCTTTACTAATGGTTATGTTTCCAAATTGTTCGTAATAGTTCATTTACATTTATACTGCGATTGATATAGAGTCATAAACGGGTGTTAAGCGTTGTCGGCTTATTGCCAACTTCCGTTGCTCTATGCTATAACTTCTCGTGGCACGATTCATACTCACGAATACCTACATTGATTTATAGACTAACATAGTGGCCAATTGAACTAATTACTTCTTCTACCTGCCCTTATTACAGTGTATCACTTTTTCAAACATGTTTAAAAAAAGTTTTGTATTATTTTTTACGACCTACCTGCCTGACCTAAAAACACAGCTGATTTGGGACCCTCTTCTTTTTTAGTCAGTTAAAATTATTCGCGATGAGTCTGCCGGAATCTTGCAATTTATGTTCTATTGATTTGTATTTTACATTTTTATTGCATGAGGTGTAACGTAGTCTTTAGGAATTCACTATTTTCCTATTACTGGAAATCTTCGCGTATATTTTAAAAAGTTTATTGAATGACTAACAATGTTTTCGCCTGGAAATGTAAGTGTAGATGTTTATCGTCGAAGTTATATCAATGCGTATTTATAAATACTTTCGTTATGGCGTCGCTTCGACCTTACCGATTATTTATCAAGTTAAGGGCTCTATAAAATTTAAAGTATCAAAAAATCTGATTGTGGACCATGTTCTTTGTTCCTGTCTTTAAATTTGATGACGGTCCATTGAAAGGATATAATGAGTATTGATTTAAATTACGTGCTTTAAAATCTGGGAAAAATTATAACAAGAGGACGCCGCCATCTGTCTGACTACGAATGACATTGTATGGATACATTTTTGAAAAAAATCAAGAAACACAAAAGTTTTAGAAGCAGAGAAATACAAAAGTTTCTATGTCTTTTTTTTTCACTATAATACATTCATGATATTATAAACCAAAATTATATAAATATGCACCTGATGAAAGTACTATGTCCACCATTTTCAATTTAGAACGAAAATCCTAAACAAACATTATTAAAAATATATATACCATTAAAACACGTAAAAAATTAACAGTTTATTGGGGTCCATTCCACGCTACGCCGAGGGATATATCTTTAGAATAATGAAGCAGACATTTTTATAACAAAGGTCCTTGGCCGTGCATCTTGATCTTAATGTTATCTCTAATAGGTCAATAAATAAGGAGCAACGTGCGAGCTTCGGCGACACATACACGCCAAAGGCTTATTAAAATAAAAAATAATGAATACGATCCGTGTTCACAATATCACTGTGAGTTTATATTCATATTTTAATGGCCCACTCGACTCATTAAATTGTCTCCAACGACGATTCTTAAAATCACACCAAAACAACTTCACGCAGTTAAATTCGCGGAATGATTGGAAAATAATTTTATAATAAAATGCATTTTATTAATTCAGTAATGTTTACACAAACAACCGTTGTTACGTGCACGACGGGCGAGTCTACAAAGCGCCCGAGGTGAGGCTTTAAAGATAATAAAAGCAACTCGAGTCGAAGAAAATGATAAAACCCAATATAAAGTTAGGTTTTACGATAGGACAATCGAGCTTATGAATGAAATGTAAACAGCCGCAATGAAATGATATAAATGATAGCGAGGTCCGGTGGAGCAGCGGCTTGGTGGCTCGGCGGCTCGACGACTCGGCTCGACGCAGCGGGCGCGGCGCAATCTCTTCGCGGCATCTAACGCGCTCGGCCCGTCCGCTTTATGATGTTCCACTCTTTTATTTAGATATTTGTACGGATCCCCTCATTTTTATTCACCCAAAAACATTATTATGCATAAATAAGTACTCTTTTATTTTATTCCCATCGTTATTTTAATACGTTGAGTTTGTGCCTCGGCTTCGTCACCTCTTCTGGGTGCGCGCCCGCCGCTTGAGATGTGGCGACAATATTTAACAGATAACGAGATAAGACAACTTAAAGCGGTTTGATGTAACTCGATATTTTACTATGTCTATTATGTTTTATAGACAGGATGTAAGTGTAAATAAATAAAACATACTTTTAATTTTTTTGTCATCAATTTAAAGAGGTGTTTAATTTTACATTTGGTGTATTGTTTTTAAGTATCTTCATAAGTATCTGCAATATTTTTGTATTTATGGGAAAGCCTATTCATTGGTGTAGAGTGATTGCTCTGAGACAAACTGACTTATGAAGTCTACATACATCATTATGTCGTATGTGGACTCTACCTCATAATACTTTTTTTCATCTTTCCTTATCCCACTTCAATGTGGGGTCAGTGTAAAACACTTTTCGAAGTATGTTACAGAAAGGATTTGGCTTCGTTTTTTACAATCAGCAGTATGATGTCACCCCCCTCTCTGGATGATGCTGATCCGGGTAAATCATGCTAGAAAAACACCCGCCCGACCTAAAAATCGAACTCAGGACGTCCCGGTTTACAGCACATATATGCTGTGTCTAGACCAACACGACGGCCCACTAGATCAATTAGGCAACAATCTAGTATCGTAAATTATACTGTACATTGTAAAATATTTGACGTTATCATTTGTGTGACTAATTTCGACGTTAAATACATTCAGTTACCATTTTTCATACCGTTGGAAGGTGTTGGGGTTGTCAGGGTCGACCATAACAATTAGTTGGCACGACTCGACGCTGCCGGTGCGAGTGCCGCGCCCGCGCCGCTCCACACCGCGCCGCTCCGTGCCGGTAGCGCCGCCCGCTGTGCCCCCCGGCGCGCCACGCGCCTGCTCCGCTCCGCTCCGCTCATCTACCTAAAATTATTTAATATCTTAATAACCGCTTAGGGTGTGTAACATTTAAATAATTACACAATTTATTCTAACTATTTGTAGATGTTATGTGCAGCTGACCCTCTGTTTTGATTACTAGTCTCTGGAGTATTTATTAAGTACACATACGTATTATTTAATTTAAATTATTATTTAATTTTGTTTTCTTTATATTTTTACCTGACTTTCAATAAACGCAATTGTACTTTGGCGCGCGTTTTCAAATCACGCGTCTAATAACCCTGGTATTCTCTTACAAGTTACATTACATACAACCAAGCACAAGAATGCGCTTCAAGCCGCGCTCAAAGAAAAAGCCTACGTTCAGCAGCACGAGCAAGAATAATTTTGACAATCAAATTTGGACGGGCACAGATATCACTTAATTATATATGTAACACTTTTAAAAATATATATATATTTGTCCTGTAATATTATTGTCCCACTGCTGGGCACGAGACACACTTTTATTTACACTAAATTACATACACTAAGATTTATTATGTAAATAATTATACTGACGGGTTTCCAAGCATTCCTAATTTCAAGCGCACGAAATTTTAATACAAAATAGTTACTCAGGATTTCACTTTGCATTAATGACGTGACCTCAACTAATGACAAATGTTACTTCTAAGGGGTCGTTAATGGCTGGAAAGTCCAGGGTTGAATGAGATAGGCAATAACCAGGAGCGGACGCAAAGACGGTCGCGGAAGCGGGAGCGGAGAGCGGAGAGCGAAGTGCGGACGTTGCCTGACCGATGCGCCACACGCACCGAATACGATTTGGGCAATACTCAATACTAGTACATGCGTCTGATTTACGAGACGAGCGTGTGCCCTTTTGTGCTCCAGCTGACTAATGGACGGACGCTCACGGACATTTATGTAGATTGATTGTATGAATTTTATTCACAATGTTAATACACTAACAGATTTAGATGTCATTTAGAAATGGCGCTCTAAAGTTGTGCAATTTAGGCCGTGAATAATGGATGACGAATGGTTCGGTTCTATACGAGGCACGGGGCTCGTGCCGTCGAGGTGGGGCCGACGGTTGGCTGATTGTGATGTCTCCATGTAAGTTACGTACGCACACCATTCAACTAACGACTTCATCTAAAACTGCTCTCAGTTGGCTCAAGGGAATATTATCCTAGGCAATGTATCATCTAGTTTAAAATTATCAACAAACACTTTGTTTAATGACAACTTCCGTGGCGCAGCGGGCGAGTAGCCGGCTGTGAAGCGAGAGGCCGCGGGTTCGATTCCCGCACCGACACAAATGTTTGTATGGCCTATGGGTATATGGGTATTGTGAGACTGAAAGTCTCTCGTAGTTCCTGATACCCACGACACAAGGCTCGATCTTAGTGTGGGGTCAGGATTATGTATGTGACTGTTGGGTGTTATTTATTATTTTATTTAATTATTTAAAATGTGTCATGTCTATAATGATACTATTTCATAAACGTATACGTAAGCTGTTTTGTGTTCTTTAAATGGATGTTTTCTTTGTTGAGTTGCCATAAGAATTAGGATATTCAAGAAATTATTAATTTTTAATGCAATATAAATAAATAATGTAAGCAAAATATTTTTTTATTTATATCTTGAATAGTATTTATTGAAATGTCTATCAAAATCTATGATTCTTAATTTCTGTATGATATTTTCCTGCTTTTTTGGCAAGGTCCGCTTTTCAGTTTTGTCTACTACTTGGCACGGATTGAGCATCCCCTCATATAATCACAAGTTTCAAAACATAACGCACCGACTTCAAATCCGATCGTGACTATATTTATATGGGACTACCCTTGAAATAAGCTCCTTCGAACACAAAAAAAAAATTGAAAATCGGTCCACATTTGGCGGAGATATCGCGTAACATACATAAAAAAATACAAAAAATATACCGACGAATTGAGGACCTCCTCCTTTTTGGGAAGTCGGTCGAAAAGACCATTAAATCTAATTTTGTCTAGAAGATATAATTCTCATTTTTATAAAGATCGATATGAATGTGTTAAATATTCATGTTCTATTAGACCACTAACCGCCGAATGTTCATACACTTAAGGTGGCCTTATGTCTTTTAAGACCGCCTTATCTGTCAAAATTGTATGGCCAAAAACAATATAAGAAGCCGTTAAAGTTGAGCAGCGTTTGACCATTCGGGCGTAAGGCGATTAGATAGAAATAAAACTAATTTTGCATGTTAACTTTCCTTAACAATTATTCATAACATGTAACACATTAAGTTCCACTCTATTCAAATCACGTTTCATAATCATTTTCGTGAGAACAGTAGTTAAAAAGTCTGTTAGATACGATAGAAAATAAAAGGATCTCTGCATTCCTAATATTACGAAGGATAATGTTTTAATATCTATACCGGAGTAATAAAAAATATACAAAACATTTAGTTACGGCTCGAAAAAAAGGACGTTATGTTAGGGAGTTGCAACGTCATCTTATCGACACGGATCAAACGTAGTTAATCAAAAATTTTAATGACCATAGTTCAGAAAATAATAACTTTTCTTCAACTACCAATATACGGACACCGCTTGACCGCTCTTGATCCTTTTTGAGGTGACGGGTAATAGAGCAAGTAAAGCATTAAGACTGTATTCGAATTCCATAATCATATCATATCAGCGTATCACCACATATTACGTAATAGTTACATCGTAAGTATCACATACAAATCCAAAGTGTCTTACAAAACCTATTATCGGAGATATTGTAATGCAAACAAGTTTAAAAATTTTGTCACATACTTTTAGTTTTAACCAAAGCTTAAGAACTGCCTTTCAACCCTATCGTATATAAAGAATATAATAATGAAATTAGCACTCAAACCTTTAAAAGAAAAGGCTCAAGAAAATAAGAGCCAACTTTAGCAACAATGCTATAAGTATGTTAAGTATCAAGAGTGTTGAGGTGGTAAGGAGGCGGTCACGGTGCATGGCGACGCGAGACAGTTCGGCATTTAGCTACATTGTGATGATGTTATTGAGCGGGTTCGATCCAGCGAAGGATCCCTGATCGCTACGTGCTTCCGTTACAGGCTCGACCATGCGTTTTGATTTCATTACCACATTCCTAAACATACTGGAGAATTTTGAAATTATTTTGGATAATGCCGCATCATGTTTAAATGGTATGGGTAATAATTTATGCCCTGTTGTATTACTGTCCCACTGCTGGGCGCGGGTCTCCTCTACAAATGAGAGGGCCTTAGTTTACCACGCTGGCCTAATACGGGTTGGTTTACATACCTTCGCAATTCTTGTGTAGAAATTCTCGGGTATGCAGGTTTCCTCTCGATGTTTTCCTTCACCGTTATAGCAACCGATATTTCACAATGAAAACACACTTAATATAGACAATTCAGAGGTGTGTGCTTTTTTGTGTGTGGTGTGTGCTCAGTTGGTCTCGAACTTCCAACACTCATCTCGGCAGTCCGTACTATTCCCAAATGAGCTGTCGCTGCTTCCTGGTATGGGTATTAGAGCTAGCTGAGCTGACAATTTGGTTTATTTGGTTATGTGAATGAGATAAGAATACGTTATAACAAGACTGATTTTTATTATCTTAGTAAAAAGTTTTATAGTATTCTTAATAACATTTTCATACATGTTTATTCTAACATGAAATAAAACATAACACAAGCTCACGCCTCAAAGTATCCTCGAAGGGGTAGGCAGAGGCGCACTAGCGAACTAGAACATCTACATTTCGCCGAGCTTAGTTCAGTCCCAGATGTAATATGTGGCAAGCCTATCGCCATATCGGGACAAATTCCAGACTCCGGGCAGATACTGAAAAATCCAATATCATAATGTTTAGTCTAATCATAATTAATTGAGATAATACATTAATTTCAATGCTTACTTTCGGGTGTTAAAATAAATGTGACGAAATGTTAGTTTATATTTCTCATCACCACACAAGGCAGCAAGCTTGCATACTAAGTGCGTTGCAATGGCACATATTATTGTGTAAGTTGAAGCTATTTAATGTAATGGCATTATACTCAGTATATTTAGCATATTAAACATTTACATCATATAATTGTAGCAAATAAATTTCACACTTTGTTACATTCTGAAATTAACAAAAGAAATATTATATTAAGTTTTTTAAACAGTCAGATTCAAACGATGTTGACGTTTTTACTGCTTCGATTGATATTGGAATCATAAAGATTATTGTGGCGTTGACACGATGCTGTAAATTAAAGCACGTAACGTCACCACTATCAGACACAATGGTGACAGTTGAGACTAAATATCATCACGGCCTGAACGTCGCGATGTGGCACTTCTATAAATGCTTTAAAAAGCTATGGTCACGTACACCACGAATTACATGGATGAGCTAAACGGTTACCAACGAAATGGTAAAAAACTTATCAAACACAATAAACTTTCTTATATTTCTGCATTGCGAGATGATTGATGTGCCTTAGTATTAACCTACGCGCAGACTGTGGACATGCATAGATGTGAAAAAATACGATTATAGATTACGATGTGATCATAGATATAACACGTTACCACAGAGTTTGAAAGAAAGAAAATCTCGCTTTTATTTTTAACAAAATTAAAATATAACGATGTTTTTGATTATGTTTTTATGTAGGTTATGCGATATCTCTAGTCTCTATCAAATGTAGTGCCATTAAAGAATGTGTATCTCTACTCCGTATTCACTAAAATAGTTTTGCCTAATAGACTAAGGGTCTAGTGGTCTAGCAGCTGTGGATCGGCAGATCCTAGATCCCATTCCCAGGTTGGGCAAAGCAATTTTTCTAACTTGATCGAGACTGGAACCATCAGAGTGAGGTGGACGTCAGGCAGGCAACCGGACATAAAAACGAACGCAAATCATTTTCTGCAACTTGCTTGAAAAAGTGTGTTGTGGCCGAACCCACATTAAGGTGGGATAAGGGTAGATAAAAAGAGAGAAAGATTTATCCCACATTTTAAATAAATAAATAACACCCAACAGTCACATTAAGATCGAGTCTTATGTCGTGGGTATCCGGAACTACGAGAAACTTTCGGTCATACAACACCCAAACTCGAAAAAAATATTTCTGGGCCACACAACATTTGTCTAGTTGCGGGGATCGAACCCGCGGTCCATCGTTTCACTTTTGTTAAGATATGACAGGACGAGGTTAAAAAATCCACATTGGATAATAGCAAGTGCACCACGAATTGGGGATTGAAGTCTGACAATTTGTAAATATCTAGTAGTTAATATTTATTATGGAGATTTCTGCAGTCGTACAGATTTGTGATCAGGCCGCTGAGAGCAGGAAAATTTCTGACAACCGTAAATGTACTCGAACTCGATGCGCGTCTATGAAATTTGTATGGAAATTTGTATGGAATATTAACCAAACGTCATCAGTGCGCAGCGAACTCGAATACATTTACATTTACATTAGTTTTTCGTGCTCGGGCTACAGCTCACTTATTAGAAGTATTCTAGTAAGTGTTGTATTGTGTTTTAGTGCAGCTAAGCAAAAGAAGCTGTAGACAAGCTACCTATAGTATTACTTTTTCATACAAATCATACTAGCGTCGTACACGTGTCAGTAGCGTGCACTTACGACAGTGATCGTAGTAAGATTCAAATCTATAACCAGTAACCGGCAACTATTACTGGTTGGTTATGCTGAGTAGCTAATGGCCTGTCACTGAATATAACATATTATTATGTATATCGTATTGTTGATATTTTAATGAGATTTTTACGATAATTATCATGATTTATTCCAGGCTAGGACTAGGACAGTTGTGATATCGACTAATTTTCTATTTTCCTTGAGGAAACATGTGCGCATCCACTGCACCTCAGTATATGCTCTTGAGGATTTTTGGTTGATGTATTTTCCGTACTTAACGAATATTCCAATATTTACCAAGAATTGTCGAACTAAATCGCAAGTCGTATCACGATCGGTATAAAAATATTTTGAAAACATTATTCATTCTGTCGTATCGATGATCGTAACATACGTTGTCTATGTGATTGTACTGTGATTTGATGTAGTTATCTGCGAATAATAGTGGGCGCAGCCGGCGCGCTCTGCCGATCGCATTGTGTTTATAATATGGCAACAGCAGGTGAATAACTAATTTCACTCATAAAATTAGCTCTCCATGGGTGGACGTCAATTTTTTATATGTCAACTGTTTCCGCCCGATTATGTTTTATATTGACCGGTCCTTTTATTGTAATGAAACCTTTATATTGCTGGTTTGTAGTATTTTTTTATCCAAGCACGGCAAAGTGGCTACACACGCCTTGTCGCCTCCTTGGTCTAGTGGCAGCATATATGGGCTGTGGATCGGCAGGTCCTGGGTGCTATAATTTGCCCGGGACTGGATCCCCAGAGGGGTTGACGTCAGGCAGGCAACCGTTCGTAAAAACTTTGTCAAATCCTTTCTGTAACATGGTTGAAAAAGTGTGTTGCGCCGACCCCACATTGGGGTGGGATAGGGACAGGTGACAAAAAGGTGACAGGTGAAAGGCAAAGTGACTACACTACACCTGATGGTAACCCTAGTGCAGTCCAAAAAACTAGCGACCACTGACAAACAATGGGTTTATCAGTGATCACCAGAATCATGACGGACCCACATATGCTTCTTCACACTCCGAAGAGGGAAGAAGCAAATCGAGGGGCTTGCGACAAGACAGGCGGATGGCTGATGCAGACACAGGGTTGTACCCCATACCCACCTCAACCAACCATCAAGTCATACCGTAAGTTATGAGACTGAAAATACTGTCAGTTTGGCAATTTGCTGTTATTTTTACTGACAAACTGAGTAATCTTACCACTATTATAAGTGTAAAATTTCGAACGAATGGATGTTTGTTACTCCATACCGCCAGAAAAGCTGAACGGATCTGGATGAAATCTGGCACAGATATTATCGTCTGGAATAGCAAAAGTGGCCTATGCCACTTTTATTCCGGAAAAATGTACTGTTTGTGTGATATATTTGTTAATAATTTCCACGCGAACTAAGTCGTGGACAACAGGTAATGTTAAATATTACATCTACAATAGAATCTTGTAACGTTTTACCTCGTTTCTGAATGTTTTTGAATGTGAATAAAAACTCTGAACGTTAGTTTACTTGTTCACTACAGCGGTTTTCTTTCCGCACTGATTTTACGATAACACAGTTTTTTACTTTCTTATAAATAAAAATTATACCTACCTTGAAAATTGAGTAGTGAATATTATCTACCAATAAAAAGTACAATCGTTTGTAAAGTATGTTACAGGCAATGTAATAACTGATTTTAGTTGAAATAAGGCTGCGCAAATCCGGATACCGGATTTAAATGAACACTTAGGGAGGCATTTTTTGTTTTCGCGGGGAAAAGTGTTTTACCACTGTCGCCACTTCTAAGGAAGACGTGACGATTATATCGGAGTCTCCAGTCTTACAGCCCAGCGCCATTATTCCCGGCGGAGATGGAAACATCCGGGCGACACGGGACCGAGTCCCTCTGTACGCCCAACACCGGCCATACCGACTAAAAGCCCAGCGGTGGCCCTCTTCAGTGCTTTAGGGACGGCCCCGGGTTTCCCTAAGCGAGAAGCGCCCAGACTTCGGCCGGAGCCGCTCCTGCGCGTTGCTGCCTTCAGCAGTAAACGGCTATAGGTTGAGAAGATGATAGCTTTAATCTGAGACTTAAGAGCGACTTGCAGCGCTATATATATCAAGTTAGTCCTAAACTTGATTAACTTACATCGTATTTCTATGCCTCGGTGGCGTGGTTGTTTTTAGGTACGGCTACCGTCCTGACGTCTCGGGTTCTATTTTCGGGTCGGGCAAAGTAATATTGGATTTTTCCATATCAGCCCGGAGTCTGGAATTTGTTCCCAATACGGTAGGCTCGCCCCTTATCATATCTGGAACGGAACTAAGCTCGGCGATATGTGGGTGTTCCAGGTCGCTAGGGCGCCTCTGCCTACCCCTTCGGGGACACAGGCGTGAGCTTATGTTATGTTATGCTTTTTCTATATTTTAATTGAGATTAAGGATAAATCCAGATTGAATCCAAACTTCAAATCCAGCGACTTCCTGCGACCTTTATCAGGTCGTCGGTCCACCTTGTAGGTGGGAATGTGTGTCAAATGGATATTATTTATTAAAGATAGCTAGCATCACTATGGAGAGGTAAGTCATATTACCTATAAGGGTTACTGAAATAAATTCGGTTCAATAACACAAAACGACATAATATTTAAATCACCATTCAATCATGACAGTGTTTGCGTCTATGCTATGAAATTTATGCAAAACTCTGCATGAGATATATTTTTGTTGCGGTCGATGCCACCATATGAATGGAATTATTCATGGACGCGGATGCCGAAAAAAACTAGTAATTCGACAATCAAAATTCGTTTGTCTGTAAGATTTTTGCTGTTTTATTGTCTGATAGGATACGGTTTTACGAACTAAAATACCAGTGACATACATAACATAACTCACGCCTTTATCCCTGAAGGGGTAGGCAGAGGTGCACTAGCGAACTAGAACACCTACATTTCGCCAAGCTTAGTTCCGTCCCAGATGTTATAGGAGGCGAGCCTATCGCCATATCGGGCACAAATTCCAGACCCCGGGCTGATATGGAAAAATCCAATATCACTTTGCCCGACCCGGGGATCGAACCCGAGACCTCAGGACGGCAGTCATACCGAAATAGAACTACGCCACCGAGGCAGTCCCCGTGACATCACATTGAATTAATCTTACTACTCTAAACTTCTTGCAATTAGGTACTTGACTATGTTTGATTGTATAAACATATTTATATGTACTAGCAAATAAAACAAAAAAGAAACCTTTCTGTAAAAACTGCATCGAAATTGGTTAAAAAATGACGCAGTAATTCATATTTGAAATTCTGGAGTGGGGGCATATTGGAGATATCCCTTTCCAACGCTCGTACCGTTATGGCGTGACATGATTATACTGATAATTCTCTTTCCCGCAGTTTGACCGTTTATACGAAACTTTAAAGGCCTAAAATGTTTTAATTTTGAGAATATTTTAATAATTTGTTTTATATTTTAGACGACGTAAATTTCAAGTAAAATTAATTAAAAATACTAGTCAAGTCTCCAATTTAGGAGCACGTAGGTGAGTATTGTATTCATGACACACGTCGATAGTATTATCACGTAACGTTATTTAATTCATAAATAGTTTTCCGTTACAATTACGGTTTAGACCTATCTAACTTGGTTAGATGAGCCTAATTATTTGACTATTTTTTTGAATGATTCGATATTATAAATTGCGAGGTCCTAGATTCGATTCCTAGGTCGGGCAAAGCTAATTTTCTAATTTAATTTATCCGAGACTGGATCCCTCAGAGGGAAGCCGGTCGTAAAAACTAAATCCTTTCTGCATCATTATTAAAAAGTGTGTTATTAAGGTGGGATAAGGGCAGGTTGACAGAAATTTCGATATTATAAATTAAATTTTAATGTAATTAATTTGTTTAAATGTGAGGTGAGCCTTGTAAGTTGTTAATAAAGCCCGTCGTGCTATGTTAATAATTCGGGTAAGTAATTCACAGCGACACTTCCTCGTATGCAAAATAGATAGGTAAGCGCCTAACCTCCGCACGCCTCCCCACAAGCGTTCAAAGCGGGCGAAACGACTAGTCAACCCTTTGCCGCTCACTCGCTCGTGAAATCACTCAAATACTGAATATTTTAATCTGAGCAGATAACGAGCTCGCAATTCTATTAGATGAAACATAGCTATGTGAGGTTAAACGGGGCTGGGGCGCGGGCGGCCCCTTGTTGCATCGGATGGTCGGACCCATCACAGCACTCACAGCCGGCCGCGTTGCGATTTCTGATGTAATTATACACGTATGAACGTCAATGCACATGTACTGATCTAATTAATTCTGTTAGTGTTGGCTCTCCGCTTACAAAGCTACGTTGTACATGTACTGTATAGTTTCGAAGGTGTAGCAAGCGCAATTAAGCTCTGTCTGTGATGTAACACAGATATATAAAAATTCTATTACCCATTCTTTAGTTCACTGCATCTTTGCCGCAGTGGGCGAGTAGCCGGCTGTGAATCGAGAGGCCGCGCCGCAGGTTCAATCCACGCACCGAGACAAATGTTTGTCTCGGTGCACAAATGTTTGTGTGGCGCACATATATTTGTTTCGGGTCTGAGTTTTGTGAGAACGAAAGTGTCTCGTAGTTCATAATAACCACGACACAAGACTCGATCTTAGTGTTCATTGTTGGCCGTTGGGTGTTATTATTATTTATTTTATAACTATAATTATGTCCTTAATATCATAACAATGCATTATATGTGGAAGATATCTCTGTTCTTCTTATTGATCTGTGCCCAGACCGGACATAATAACTTCCATGAGGTAGTCGTAATTGTAATGTTCCGTGCATAAAGTAATATGTACTCCTTTATATATCCGATTCTTAGTAAGTAGTAAAAAATAATAAAAACCATTTATTCCGTCAAAAACGTAAGAAAGCAATTATCTCCCCTAGTCTTCAACTTGACACGTTAAAACAATTCCAGTCCCTAAGTATTACTTTTCGTACTGGAAACTTTGAATAAATCCAAATTCGTAACACTTTAAAAATACATATTAGTACGTGACGCGAAGCAATAAAGCTATCAAATATTTACTAATTTGAAGCGGTGAGAGCGACGCGCGAACCCCTTCTGTGCCGGGACTCATAAAATAAATTGAAATAGTCGCGCCGCCCCCCAAATTAAAATATTCAAATGGGACGCACGCGTAAGAAAATTGAAAATTGTCGTCTATCGCCCGCAAATGAAACCTATAACTCCTCATGTACACTTCCGACCAAATTGTTCAATGATTTTATTGAAGCTGGATTAGCTTTAGATTTTGAACTGTAAAAAATATAGATTTTTTGTCTTATTCTCAACGCACTTTAATTGAGAAATCTTGAATTTTAATCGCAATCGTGTAATTACAATTTATGTTCGAGTTTTTTATTTAAATAACCTTCGAATTAAAAACTTTCAATTTGTAATTAGTAACACCTTTGCTTTTTTCTTCTTACTCTTTTGAGGATACAAGTACGAGTATATATGTATATTTGGATCAAAAACTGAGTAAATCTAATTTAAAATCAATTATTCGATAGTCAAATTCAATTTTTAGGTATTTAAGTACCCTACAACATATGTACAATACAAGTAGGTTTCTGAAAATATTAATTTTAAATAATTATCAAATAAGTTAACTTCAACCGAATCACACAGTTTTTGCAAACACAATTATTCACCCAAAATACAGCTCTTAAATTGTATCATGGAGTAAATTTCAATTGAAAAGGAAACATTAGGTCCTCATTATTAGAATATTTAAACTACTGAAATAAGTGTACTATTTTATTGCCCTGCAGTGTACAAATCTAAAGCACCAGTTTCGATATGCCTCGAAATAATGCCATAAATGGTCTTCACTTTTATGACTGCAATTTGGTTCAGATACTGAATTAGTGTTTGTTTTATGCAAGAGTGAATTTAATAGATTGAATGCAATAAATCGAATACATTATGCGTTCTGATATACGCATGGAAACATTAAATATTACTTGTGTTTGTGTTATGCCTCACTAGTCTGGTAACAGCACACTTTGAAAAGCACGATGTTTTGGATTCAAATCGCATGTCGCGAATTACATTTTGAGTTAGTGTATTTTAATTATAAATTATACAAAGAAAGATAGAACTAGAATTGGGTACTTGATTATGTTTGATTTTATACAGATTTTATATGAATAGCGAATAAAATAAAAATTGCATCGCATTCGGCTGAAAAATGAGGCAGTAATTCATATTTTAAATTCTGCAAAAACCAACAGTGGGGATGTAGTGGGGAAATCTTCCTATATAATCCTGTTCCAACGCTCGTAACGTTATGGCCGTGACATGAATATACTGATGCTTCTCCTTCCTGCAATTTGAAGGTTAAATCAACTTCAAAGGCTTACAACTTTTTTATTTTTGAGAATATTTCAATATCTTTCTGATCTATATTTTAGACATCGTAAATTTCATATAAAATAAATAAAAAAGATTCTCAAGCACCCAATTGTCTCATTCAATAGTCTATTCAAGTCTCTATTTCATACTTCAGTTCTAATATGATCTATAAACATGTATACCATATT
This sequence comes from Clanis bilineata, assembly GCA_036417725.1. Classification (NCBI taxonomy): domain Eukaryota; kingdom Metazoa; phylum Arthropoda; class Insecta; order Lepidoptera; family Sphingidae; genus Clanis; species Clanis bilineata. The sequence continues at coordinate 10,811,816 of CM071140.1, forward strand.
AAAACTGCCATACGCCGAGCCCACTTCCGTCTCGAATGCGATGGGGGCCCATTACTCTATAGGGTAGAAAATTCTAGGCTCCGGGCTAAGTAGAAAAATCTAAAATGATATACCCGGGAATCGTACCGTCGCGTCAGGACGGTGAACGGAATACGCTACCGAGGCAGTAAGTAACATGCACTATATCTTAGTTAAACTGTAGTTTTAGTTCGTGTGATATAAGTAAGCCGCGTCCCCTGATTTTCTCGAAACATGATGGTGATTACACAAAAAAAAAACACACGTAAAACAACGATTTTCGCTGTCTTCTGCTCGTAGAACAATGGACCATAGATAAAAAATATATGTTATGTTATGACAGCCTCCGTGGCGCAGCGGACGAGTAAGCGGCTGCGAAGCGAAAGGCCGCGGGTTCGATCCCCGCACCGAGGCAAATGTTTGTATGGCCTACAGATATTTGTTTCGGGTCTGGGTATTGTGAGACCGAAAGTCTCTCGTAGTTCCTGACACCCACGACACAAGACTCGATCTTAGTGTGGGGTCAGGACTATGTATGTGACTGTTGGGTGTTATTTATTTATTATTATTTGTGTAGGTGTTTTGTGTAATGTTTTAGTGCAGGAGACGCGACTTTACTATAACAATATGATTGCGGGCAAGTCAAAACGGGGTCCCGCCACCGGCGGTGCGGCGCGCGGCGGCTTCCGTTGTTTTGCGGCCGCCGCTGATTTTGTGGTTTCATTTTGCGTAACTTGATAGACACACTTCTCTACTTGCACATCCTTGTAAATCACGTCGCTAATAGTGATGTTACTTGTCGATGTATTTGTATATTGTATCTATTCAAATTAATGAAAAAAAAACAGTGGGCTTAGATTTCATTAACAACTACGTAAGCTTATACATAGTGCAAGTACGTAACGTACGTAAAATTATATGTATGCATTATTAAGGCTATTAAAAATAATAACAACAATTATTATCTCAAGTACCTACTACCACTAATTAAGTATGTAATAGTTACTACGTAAGTAGGTACACCTATGATAATTATGACAATGCTCCTAAAAATTTCAGTGTGTCATTTATTATCGAAATAAGTAAACCCAATGTTAAATAGTAAAACTTCCGCATAATATCGATAAATTATCGATTAAATCAAAGTGTGCACTTACCAGGCATACCGCGTCCGGTGATCGTGCAAGCGATACCCTGGGAACCGATCGTCTTCCGCCGCCCGCCGTTGATACGTTTACCCCTTTTACGTCACCTCTAACCTTGCCTTTACTATAATTACCACGCTCGACATTGGCAAATTGAAAATGCACTTTTAATACGACCGATTACAGATAGCACCAGCTCGCCGCCTGCCGCCTGACCTCAATCTCTAGACGAAAACATTTTTTATTCATTTCATCGCATTTAAAGATTTAAACCGTTTGCTTCCATTCATAAAATTATTGATGTGATCGTAAAATTGAGCAAATTTTATTGTCTCGAAGGCATAATGGGAAACTAATGTAGCGTGTTATTATTCAGGTCGGTTGTAGCCGTAAAATACGTTTGCGCTCGAGCCCAGCGTGGCAGCACCGTGCCGCGACGATGCGCGTGCGTTCCCACCGGAAGCACCCTCTCCTATTTGAATATCAAATATTTTTCGGTCATATTTCATTGCAACAGTTATGATATTCTTCCTTTTAAATTTTATTATACGTGCATTCGATTCGAATAGATATGTTAATTTAGGGTCAAAGTTTTCTGAAATTAGAATCCTGCCACGATGACACTTAACATTTGAATAAATTACTGAGCGTATGTATTAGAATTACAAAAGTATATATCATTCAAAGATTATGAATAAAATGCACAAAACTATTGTATGTAAATAATTAAATCGTATTAATGATTGCTTAAAGGGGTCACAGTGGTTACGATATGGCAATATGGATTTATTTATTGGTTTGTGAATCAGTAAATGTTGTTGAGCGTGGGCAAGGAGTAAGACGGCGCTCTGAAGATTCACAGAAACGTACAGAGAGCCAACTGTTTGCACCAGTACGGTCAGTGAACACCAACCGCGCCGACGCCGGCCGATATGAAATTATTATATGAAACAGATGTCGCCGAGAATGTTCTCACCGCGCATAAGCAAGCAAACTCGTATGAACAACTATGTTTTACGGGCCGGATGGTTACCTCATGGTAACCCGTCTCCAAAGAAATAGATGTGTTGCTAACCTTAAGTGAAGGTAATAGGTATTTGGAGAGGGAGGATATGGCATCGAAAATCTAATTCACCGAACAAAATGCAACAGCAAACTGCGAGTATGCAGTAAATTTTCAGTGAGACAGTGGTATCACACCGGTCGAGCTGGCTTATTCCTGAGAATTGTTTAGCAGTTGATACAAGATCGGAAGTTCCTTATTCTGATCCGTATTCGTAGAAATCAATGGCGACTTGCAGCGCTATTGCTAATGTAGAGTTAAACCTAAACCCGATTTATCCTACAGCTCACTCCTATCTTTAAATAAAGATTTGGGATAAACAGAGATTTATCGCGAATCTGCAAGTGGCCCTAAATAGCGTTAGTAGGTATAATAATAATAATATAAGCCCTGTAATTTACTGTCCCATTGCTGGGCACGGGCCTCCTCTACTAATGAGAAGGGCTAGGTCTTAGTCTACCACGCTGGCCTAATGCGGGTTGGCAGTCGTCACATACTTTCGAAATTCTTGTGAAGAAATTCTCGGGTATGCAGGTTTCCTCACGATGTTTTCCTTAACCGTTACAGCAAGCGATAATCGAAAGAAAACACACTTAACATAGAAAAGTCAGAAGTGTGTGCTCCTTTTTGGGGTTGGTCTCGAACCTCCGACACTTGTCTCGGCAGTCCATACCACACCCAACTGAGCCATCGCTGCTCTCATTAGTAGGTATAAAATGTAGAATATTGACCAGAAAATGTTTACCTGCGTTGGTATTGTTTCCACGTCAGTCACCACATGATACGTGCGGTAGCCGAATAATTTTGAGCATATCAAATAAATATTAATAAAACAACACGAATGTGATTCTTTTCGTAAGAAAACATGCACGGTAAGAGGAGACAATATGCTTTTGTTTTTCTTTATTGTTATTGCCGTAAAACATTTAGCGAACAACGTTCGACGATAAAACACGTTATTTTGTGTGACAAAACGTCGAGCTTCATGAGAAAATATTGACCCGCAGATAGTGGGAATAAACGAATTATTGGTGACAATCATCACCAGAGAGAACCAGCCACCCACTGTTGCTGTTTGTCAACATCACTTTTTGCGTTTATTATGATGCAGCCACGTCGATAAGACTTACGTTTTTAGGTCACCCACATTACAGAAACAGGTCACAATTACAAAACCCGTTACACGTGTCCTTACATTTACATATTACATATTTCTTGTGTTTTCTTATTGAGTAAACTTCTAAGTTTTCTTATTGTTATGTTATGTTAAACGTTTATCGTATTTTAAACGTTTTATAACATCGTGTTAAATTATTGGGGAAACGAATATTTTCGTCACAATTCTCTATTGCGTGATAGTTCACTCTAACATTGTGCATCCATATGTTAATGTGACGAACGATAAATTGGCCACTAATAAGATAATTGGCCGCGTTCTATGCCCACGTAAATCAACATCTTAACAGCTGTGCATGTGTACAACCGACTTCTGGAGTTAACAGTGTGTCCAAAAATTTTATTGCTTTAAGTAATGCCGGGCCTTCTGCATTATAACATTACACAAAACACCTAAACAAATCACGATTTTTTTATCTATGGTCCATTGTTCTACGAGCAGGTGACAGCTAAAATCGTTGTTTTGCGTATGTGTTTTTAGTGTTTTGTTTCGAAAAAGCTAGTGCAGAAGATCCGGCTTTAGCGCGACTTGAAGCACGTAGATAAAACATGATATAAATTTTCTAATGATATGTAAGTGAAATGGAGTTTAGGGCCAATTTTAGATTAGTAATAATGCAAGTCGCCTTTATTAAACACGTACCCTGAGTTTGATGATTAGTGAAAAACCAGCCATTTATTTCAAGCTTCAGGTTCGTTTACTTAACACGCAAATAGATTGTAGTAAATTAATATAATTACAATTTAAAATTAATATAATTTAATTTAATCAAAGGTGCCTTACATAAAGTGACACATTTGACTTTGCATGTCTAATTGTATGATAACTATTTGTTGGTATCGAGAATAGTGTATTGTGCATTTATAATTCTTCAACAATGTAAATATAATATTGTAATTCCCCTAATATTGTAAATCACGGGGCATTTTATTGTCATTTATCTTTTTGTTTACGTTAAGTGACCGCTGTTTAACCACAACTAGAGAGCCCAATTGATCTAGGATAAGATTGATCCAGATTTTTCGAGATAATAAATAATAAATAAATAATAAATACACCCAACAGTCACACACCTAGTCCTGACCCCACACTAGGTATAACCTGTATCGTGGGTGTCAGAAACTATGAGAGACTTTCGATCTCACAACACCCAAACTTGAAACAAATATCTGTGGGCCACACAAACATTTGTCTCAATGCGGGAATCGAACCCGCGGCCTCTCGCTTCACAGCCGGCTACTCGCCCGCTGCGCCACGGAGACTGTATCACGCCACTGAGATCACGCTAATATATGACGTTCCAACGCATAGGTAATGAATTTAATATATATTTTATGTTACTCTCGCCAATTTGCAGACAGGAATTAGAACAGCAAAAGAGTTTGAATTTATACATATATTACAATGAACAAAAGCACCCATGATTCTTCTCGTGTCGTGGGTGTCTATGGGCGGTGGAGTTCACTTACCATCAGGTGACCCATCTACTCGTTTGCCAGTCTCTGCTATAAAAAAAAACCATTTTATTTATAGAGGTAAACCTTGACACTTCATTCTTTCTACCTGACCATCATCATTCACAGCTTTTTGGCGCCCACTGCAGGGCATGATCCTGTCCTTGTCCCACCTTAATTAGTATTGGTGATACACACTTTTTCAAAACGCTTTGTGTTGTAAGCGGGTAAAGAAAACTAGAAAAAGTTTTGCCTGATCTGGAATTTGAACCCAGGACATTCCGATCCGCAGCCCATATATGCTGCTATTTGACCAAAGAGGCGAAACTAGCACTACTGAACTAATTAAAAAATACGAATAGAAAGCTACATACTATTTTTATCCCAAGATAGCCTTTTATCAACAACTAGTGTTAAATGCACCAAGAGTTAACCTAAAAATAAATTAATTTTGCTATGGGCTCTAACAGCTCTACTTTGAATTCTATAGTCAAAAGATTTCATTCTCAATGCATGCATAAATACATGTTCAATAAATGGAACATTCTAGATTTGAGACTGTTTGTATCGAATTGCTTATTGATTACTTCGAGTGAAGTTCTTTGAAAATTCTAACCCATCTCTTTATGAACACCCTTTTGCGTATGATTCACTCCATTGTTGTAAGTTTTGGTCGTATTTCAAGTAAACTCAATTGGATTCGAATTACAGAACGACCAATAATAGTGGATATTTATTGTCATTGGGGCATTTTATAACCGTTTTATTAATTTAATTGATATTGACGAGGTTGGGTCCAAGCTGCGTGGGCAGGCTAATTCTGTGTAATACTCAGAGCAATCAACTTCTTTGTTTTAAAATTACAGAAAGATTTAGTAGCTCTTTGTTCATGCCCTGATTAAACTATATACGCCTTTGTATGTTAAAGTTATTGATTCTATTTTTAAGTGGGGTTATTTATTATCAGTGATCTCGGTTTCGCGGACTAAATAATTTTTGAAGTCTAATTTCAATATTTTGTAAATATGCATACAAAATGAACCGTCTTGGGTCGTTAGTTCGAGAAGAAGTCGTCAGAAATACTTACGTCCCTGTGTACCTATGTACAGCCCCATTGTTGGGCATGGTCTTAGTCTACTAATGGGAATTAGGTTTAAGTCCACCAAGTTCATCGAGTACGAGTTCCAATTATTGTGAAGAATTATCACGGATCTGCTTCGGTGGCGTGGATGTATTTGGGTACGACTGCCGTCCTGAGGTCTCGGGTTCGATCCCCGGGTCGGGCAAAGTGATATTGAATTTTTCCATATTAACTCGGAGTCTGGAATTTGTGCCCGATATAGCGATAGGCTCGCCCCCTATCACATCTGGGACGGAACTAAGCTCGGCGAAATGTGGGTGTACTAGTTGGCTGGTGCGCCTCTGCCTACTCCTTCGTGGATACAGGCGTGAGCTTATGTTATGTTATCACGCATCTAGGTACCTATTTTGACAGAAGTAGTGCGACAAAATAAGTTTATTATTCAAGGTTGATTAAATGCACCAATTGTTCTTATAATATATACTAAGTTTTGTATTAATTAACAGTTAACCTAATGCACCTCAAATATTCACTACAATAATTGATGAAATCCTTCGCAAGTTACTACAAGTCTATATTGATCTATCTTGTACATAATGAGAATTAAATTAGTATGTTAGAGGTAAAACCTTTAACATAAACTCAAGAACTAAACAAACTACCTGGCAAAGGGTCATGGAGAGAGATTCGCGAGATATCGAAAAGAGGTCGTATAGTACGTGCCGGTATTGAAGAGCAATCAATAAATTATACCTTCTTCTGCCTCGGTAGCGTAATTATATTTCGATAGGACTACCATCCTGAGGTTTTGGGTTCGATCTCCTGGTCGAGCAAAGTGATATCGGTTTTATTTCAATTCAGTATCAGCTACTATGACATGGCCATAGGCTTGCTCCCTATCGCATCCGAGACGGGAATAAGCTGTCGAAATGTGGGTGTACAGGCGTACCTATGTATACATACATACCTATGTATGTACCATTCTTCTGAGACCCTCTAACACCATTAGCTGACTGTACAAAATGAGTAGGTTCGGTTCCTGTCCCTAGAAAATATTTGTATATTTTGAATTTGTTTCTCGTCTGGGTGTTATAAAGTCTCTTGAAGAACCTGTTAAGAAGACTCATCTTTTCGTTGTGTATGTAAGTAATATAATCTTCTAATAATAAAGTCAAACGCACGTTATTCAAACGTGCAGCAAATAACACAAACGTGCATACATCAATTGTATGACAATTTGCCCCGCAGCGATACCATCTGCATAATTTGTAAACGCTTCATTGCGTTACACAAATGCTTTTTAGGTCAAACAGTTGATTGGGAAACGATCTGTCCATGTAGTAAAATATAAATAATTTGTTTGAAACGAAATGAGGGCCATTTAGAAACATGAGGGTAATAAAACTAGTGCGTGTCATGTAAACTCGGTCGCGGGCCTACGGACACGGTTACCAGCTTATCTTGAACTATAGGTGTTCCTTCATAAATTCGGCTCGGTACGTCTGGGCTAAGACATGAGGGACGCGGAGGAGGTCTGGTTATATTGTTACAATGTGAATTTGTCGGTCGATAGCGGCCGACGAAACTTAACTATATTAGAATTCTAGACGTGGATTGACGTACGTGAGCTGCGGGCATCGTGCCTACTACAGCGATATCCTTGTTTGCATCATAACATGTATTTATTGCATATTATGTGTTACAATTAACTTTGTTATTGGCTTAGCAACTTACCGTGGCTGAGAAACCGAGGATCAAACGTTAACCGTTAGTAATCACAATTTGGGATTGAAATTTCTATTTTTAATATCAATAGATCAACCATGAGTTTTTTGACATTACTCGTTAGCGACTCCGTAAAATATTTGTATGAGAAACACCCGAATGCGTCTAGCGGTTACGCGCGGAACTGACGTTGTCCATAGAAATATTTTACATCCTCGCTCGCGTAAATACGTGCACCAAACTGATGGTTGAGCTACTGATATGAGTTTTTTGGGATTTAAAGTGCTCTATATAGCAATAGACCGCCACCTAATGACGATGAATAGGAAATAAGTCCGGCGAACTGTAAGTGCATTAGTTGCATTATTGCTCACCATTTCGGAGATGTAGTCTTATTGTAATAAGGTTATATTCGTGTTAAAAAAATATTTTTTGTAGTTGACTCGTGAAATGAGATTGGATATGATTATACATGATTTCTGGACCTTTATTCGGTATGACCATATGAAAGCGTAATGCGGTCGCGTCACGTTAACTTAACGAAATTTCTAAAAGTACTATACCATTTTCTCATACTGATTTCTTAAGTTTACGCGAATGCTATTCATTGAAATAAAATTATTTTTACGGATTTTATCACGATTTGGTTTTAATTTTTATTTTATTCGTGGTCACGGGGTGGTCCACCCCGTGACTACGAAGACTGCAAAGCCTTCGAAACGTCGGGAATAAAAATTAAAACGAAATCGTGATAAAATCCGTAAAAATAATTTTATTCCATTTTCTCATTATATTTCCACGATGAGACGCGTTAGATGTACTTGTTTTGTACTGCAGTTATCGAGAATGAGGCCCCTATTTGTGATGACATCTATACACGCGGCAAGAATACAGTGACCGTACTTTCTCGTAAGTACCTCACTACCTAATTTTAAGTTTCGGTGTGAATCAACTCACGCGCTAAGTGTTTTTAAGGTTTTCGTCAACATAGCTTCACGGATATGAACAAATTTACGATTGCTAGAGCCACGCTGTAGACAGTAACGTGTACAGCACGATTGGGTCGGCTCGACCGGTTGCAGACCACTGAAAACCGACGTAAAGTGGCAGCTTGCTGTCGTGTTTCGTTCGGTGAATGAGATTTCCGGTGGCCCATTTCCCCCCTCCCCTTTCCCTATGCCTTTTCCTTCCCCTTCTATTCCTCCTTTTTAGGTTGGCAACGCACCCATGATTATTTTTGTGTCTTGGGTGTCTATAGGCGGTGGAGATCACTTACTATTTGGTTTGCCAGTTTCCGTTTAAAAAAAAATAAAAAATATAAAGACTGATAGTCATGACGCAGTATGAGTAGCCAGCTATGATGCGAGAGGCGGCGGGTTCGATACCGCATTGAGATAAATATTTGTTTGACCCAATATTTGATTCGGGTACCCAAGTATTAGGGGAGCCCAAAAGTCTATTTGTTTCTGAAATCTAAGCCTCATGAGTCCAGGGTGTCTATTCTATAAAACGTTATCGGATAAACGATATCAGACCTATACTCCACCGCACAGACTAATATAGATGCACGTGGATCAAATAAATGTCAAACATACTGATTGACAACGAAGACTGCAAAGCCTTCGAAACGTCGGGAATAATAATTAAAACCTAATCGTGATAGAATCCGTAAAAATCGTTTTATTTAAATGTCACACAGAGAAGAGTGGGCTGTCAAACAGTTTATAGCATAGCATTTTCCGAAACGAAGCTTGTAGCACCGATATCGGTCGGACACGTGAGCCACTTACCGCCGAATGTTCATACACTTAAGGTCGCCTTATGTCGTTTAATGCCGCCTTATCTGTCAAAATTGTATGGCGAAAATCAATATAAGAAGCCGTTAAAGTTGAGCAGCGTTTGACCATTCGGGCGATAGAATAGCAAAACGTCCGAAACGAAGTTCGCAACTGCGGATTTCGTTTTATAAACAAAGTCCCCAGACTCTAATATTACTGTGTAGTCATATCTAAGGTATGTGACTGTTGCATGGGTCTTATGCATTGGTGGTAATATGTAATGGTGTAGACATTTTTTATGGATATAAACGAAGGATTGCCTCGGTGGAGTAGTTGTATTGCAGTACGATTACCGTCTTGAGGTCTCGGGTTCGATCCCAGGGTCGGGTAGTGATATTGAGCTTTTCTATGCAGTATCAGCTCGGAGTATGGAATTTGCCGATATAGCGATAGACTCGCTCGTTATCACATCTGGGACGGAAGTAAGCTCGGCGAAATGTGGGTGTTCTAGCTCGCTAGTTCGCCTCTGCCCACCTCTTCGGGCGTGATCTATGTGTGTATGTACGTATGTATACCTTTATAAACGAAGGTTCCATACCCATTTAGAATGCAGTGCAACGCAATTGTTAGTAACACAATAAACTAAAATGTATTTAAATAACTAGAACAATGCATATCTATACAATGAGAAACTGCAGACTTTAATTTGATAAGGTTAAATGAATAAATAAATAATTAAACGATGTCTAGTAATGTTAAACAATGATTAATATTTAAATGCAGGCAAAAATAGAAAAATCCATCGATTTCATTTTAAATAAATGTTTTAATCAATGTCGCGTATTCCGTTTCAAAGAGACAGACGAATTAATTAATTAAACATGCGATAGCTGCATTTAATGTAATTTTCGCTTTTCACGTTTTTTGCACGTGTCTCGCTAGTGACTATGTAAATATTTGTATGACCGCTAGAGGCGTTGAGGTAATTGTCATGCAAATATTTATGTAGTCGCTACCGAAAAACGTGAAAAAAACTCATGGTAGGACCAGGGGGGGGTTACCACCACCTCTTATAGCAGTATTATTATAATCTTACTACGTTTTTTTTGTACGGGAATCGGAACAAGCAAGATTGTAATAATATTGCTATAAGAGGTCGTAGTAACCCCCCCTGTTCATAATAAAACGTGTAATAAACCTTTCTTTCTTTCTTCCTTCCTTAATACATACCTGACAACACTTAATGAACATTTTGATGTTTTTTTACTTTTTATTTTGTGAAATTAGTTAAGAATTACCAGGTAATCATCAACTGATTTTAATACAAATTCAGTCGTCATTTGTTTGAATCAAAATCAAAACTCAGCTCTCATGTCTTAGTACAAGCCTTTTATGGCTCTTCGCTACGTATTATTAGGTCACATCTCATTTGTTAGACAAATATATTTTCCCGCTTTATGTGTAGCATCCACCTTTATGTTCAATTCTGCTTTTCTAGCGTTTATGTGCATTAAAAATTGTTATTGTCTTTGGGTCATACATCTTTGTTGCCAAGTTAAATAAAGGTCTGTAATTAATTTTTTAGACGTAATAGCATTCGCCAGAAGGTTTCACGTCAGGCAGGCGGTTGGTCGTAAAAACTGAGCCGAATCGTTTCTGCAACCTGCTTAAAAAAGTTTATTGCGCCGACGTCACTTTGAAGTGGATAAAGGTAAGAGAAAGAATAAGTAGAAGCAAAATTGTGGCTGTAATTAACATGACCAAGTCAATTCAACTACGAATGTAAATGGAACTTAAAATTACTAATACTTAATCATACATGAATAATATGCATAATAATCGTACACAATATTGAATATTTATTGCTACAGCAAATCCTTCAATAAAATACATACATTACATTGCAGTAAGTTCTTTACTAAGTGATCCGAGAAATTCAATTTTTCTATAAAATTAAAGAATCTAATCCTTCAAGAATATTCCAACACCATAGTACACATACAAGTAGTTATTCAACTATGATTCCTCTGTAATTGTTATTAAGTTTATTTTAAATTAATTTTTCGTCCAAACGATACCAAATGAGGTGTGAAGTTTAAACAAATACGATTACACAACTCTGAACAGCCGACAGAAGAAGCAGAATACTTTAAGTATTAAAAAATCGTGTTACAAAATACACTTTCATGAATATACTTATGAACGGTCTAATAAAATGCTAATAGGATTGATATGAAATTCTGACGCTTCAGCCCACGTTGGTCGGCACGTGAAATGTGGAAAATAATAATAGATACGTGTATGCCATTATTTTACAATGCATGGACATCATTTTATTATGAATCTGTAACCGATCTGATAAATGGCATTAGCATAAAGAGTTTTGTTCTCTCGACACTTATGTATGACAAGGTTTTTCATGTCTTTATTCAGTGAGTTACCGATATTAATTTGATGGCCTGCATTCGTTATACAACGTGATATCACTTGTTTACAACATATGAAATATGAAATTTATGTAAATTTTATGATAATTTTAATGAATTAATTAATGATTGTCATTATTATATCAGTTAATTTCCCCAGAGGGGGTTGAACTGAAGCATTCGGCAATAATTATGTTTAAATAATCACAAGTTTAAAAACTTAACAGACCGTCTTCAAATCCGATCGTGACCAAATTTATATGGGACCACCCTTGAAATAAGTTCGAACACAAAAAGAATTTTGCAAATAGGTACACATTCGGTGGAGATATCGCTTTACATACATAAAAAAAGTAAAAAAATACAGACGAATTGAGGACCTTGGAGTGGAGTGAGATCAAGACAGGTGGAAGAAAAGTTAATTTAATTGATAATCCTATGAAGTTCATAAACTTTCCAAAAAGAAAACGAAGCAGTTCATTTTAATTTACGACTCTACCTCAAGAGTTCCCAAAACATTCAGTATTGCTCAGCCCTATATGTAATATGCATCGTTCCTAGAAGCTTTGAGTGTACTAATCTGAATAACGTGACATAACATAAAATCACGCTTGCATCTTAAGGGGTTAGGTAGATGGGCACTACCACTCATTTAAAACTTGGCAAGCCTGGGGAGTTATCACCACCTCTTATAGCAATATTATTATAATCTTACTTGTACCGGTTCCCATACAAAAAAACCGTAGCAAGACTATAATAATACTGCTATAAGAGTTGGTAGTAACCCCCCTGTTGCCACATACCACATACCCCGGGGCAATTCACGTTTCGTTTTATATGATTAAGTAATACAAAGTTATAAACGTTGCATCGTCCGTAGATCATTGGACGTGCAATGTGGCGTTAATTAATTTAATGTTTTCTTTTTACAACGGACGGAGGGGACTGAATGAAATTCCAAAAAGTGCAAATAAACGCGTACCTACTGTATAAGTTATCGCGTAGCTCATTAAACACATTCCTATCGCGGTGTCATAAGCGCTACTACCGACTAGGTACAGGCTGAACAAAAATTTACAGGGTGTTTGAAAATATCACATAAATTAATTGTGTACATACTATTGAAATAAAATTATTTTTACGGATTTTGTCACGATTTGGTTTTAATTTTTATTCCCGACGTTTCGAAGGCTTTGCAGTCTTCGTGGTAACGGGTTGGACTGAGATGTCATTTGTCCAAGAATGTTAGTATTACAAAATCTATTTTGTAATACTATATATTAGATATATTAGATGCAAAGCCTTCGAAACGTCGGGAATAAAAATTAAAACCAAATCGTGATAAAATCCGTAAAAATAATTTTATTTCAATGAATAGCATTCGCGTAAACTTAAGAAATCAGTATGTACATACTATGTACGTATTGCCCTTACCCAACTTAAGGTGCTCTTATATCCTTGTAACACTTTTTCTAGCATGTTGCAGAAATGAATTGGCTTCATTTTTACGACCCGCTGCACTGCCTGCCTGACGTCAACCCCGTCTGGAGGATCTCGCCCCGTCAAATTGAATTCAAAAAAATCGCTTTGTCTGACCTGGGATTTGAACCCAGGACCTCTCGGTCCACAGCCCATACATGCTGTACTGCATCGATTCTTTTTTTTAATTCTTTGGTGAGCAAACGAGCTGTCAGTCCGCTTGATGGGAAGGAGTTACCGCCGCCCATGAGCTTCAGCCATACCAGAGGCAAAGCCAAGCCGGTGCCTACCGTAAATAATTGTCCACCAAATTTTAGGCACATAATAGATGCAACAAAAAAATATTAAACGGGAATTAACTAACAATTGGTTTGATTTTTTATGCAAAATAATCACAAGTTTAAAACATAACGTAGCATAACATAAGCTGACGCCTGTATCCGCGAAGGGGTAGGCAGAGGCGCACTAGCGAACTAGAACACCCACATTTCGCCGAGCTTAGTTCCGTCTCAGATGTGATAGGGGGCCAGCCTATCGCCATATCGGGCACAAATTCCAGACTCCGGGCTGATATGGAAAAATCCAATATCACTTTGCCCGACCCGGGGATCGAACCCGAGACCTCAGAACCGTAGTCGTACCGAAATACCACCACGCCACTGAGGCAGTCATTGTTATGTGTTATGTTATGTTAAAAATATAACGGATCTGCGACAAAAATTATCCGATCGTGACCAAATTTATATGGGACTACCCTTGGAATAAGCTCTATCAAACACAAAAAGGAAATGGGTCCACATTTAGCGAAGATATCGCTTAACGTACAAAAAAAAATACAGACGAATTGAGGACCTTCTCCTATTTTTTATATTATTCCGTATTCGGTCGATAAATTGAATGAAGTCTATAGCCATGTTTTTCAAAGTGTGAGGTCGCGACCAAGTTTCAAGAGGTCGCGAAAACGTCAGTCAGTGTCATTAAGGTAACGAAAGATTTTTAAGTTCCATTTGGGAGGCGATCTGGGATGAAATATTAGAGATGATTTGGTCCCGGTGTTTGTTTGAATAACATTGTTACTATAGACCATCAATATATTATACCCTAGATGCACAGTTCTTTGCAAATATCCTCCTAAAAAGTGGTCTCAGAAATAAAACAAAGAAAACGATCACAAGTTGTAATTAAATCAACACAAATATAACCCTAAGCACGTGTTATAAAGTAGGTTTTTAAACGAAATGAGCAAGTGTTCTTTAATTTGAATTTTGAAATTTAGAATTCTATCGACGTCCGACTGTAGGCAAAACGAGTGCTTAAGCACTTCTTTGCTGTCCCATTTTCCGAGCGTCAACTGTGCATCTAGGTAAATAATATATCGATGCTATAGACCAATAGTTAATCCCAACTAATCTTTAATTAATGTATTCAAAATAAATATGTAAACATTTAAAAGCGCTGAAATGTCGCAAACGGGGAATGAAATAATTTTAGTCGTTGGAATGTATAGTAGAACATTTTAAACGGATTCCTATGTTTGAAAATGGCGAAACGCGGAAATGTAAATAATCGCTCTCTACTAATTAAGAAAATATGCTGTGATGCTGTAAAGGCTGCATTGCAGATTTGGTAGTTATTACCATAAACTCATTTTAATGGTATCCTTTTCTTTCTACATGCCCGTTTCCTACCCCAATGTGAGATCGGCGCAATACATTTTTTCAAGCATGTTGCAGAAACGATTTCCCGGGCAAATTAGATAAAAAAATTCGCTTTGCCGGGAATCGAACTCAGGACCTTCCGGGCCACAGTCCGTATATGCTGCCACTAGAATTTCTAAAATTGTCAACATTTTCATTCACTATATATTTTTTTTAAAGTGATCATATACAAACTAACAACTTCAAAATATATCCGATAATGACCATGTGGGATCACCGTAGGAATAAGCTCTGTCGGACTCAAAAATGAATCTTGAATCAGTCCACATTTGCGGAAGATATCGCGTTCGTAACACACATTTTTGAGTGGTGGAGCTACGCTGTAGACAGTAACGTCTATAGCATGAATGGGCCGGCTCGACCGGTTTGATACCAGTGTCTCACAGTAAACCTACGTAAAGTGGCAGCTTGATGTCGCGTTTCGTTCGGTGAGTGATATTTCCGGTGGCCCATTCCCCCCTCCATTTCCCAATTCCTTATCCTTCCCCTTCCATTCCAACCTTATAGGTTGGCAATGAACCCATGATTCTCATCATCAGGTGACCCATATGCTCGTTATCCAGTCTTTACTACAAAAAAATTACATAAAATATACAGACAAATTGATTAGCTCTTTTTTGTAGTTGATCTAAAATAATGTCTATCATCATCATCATCATCAGCCATGTCTATATCTATTAATAATTAACTTTAAGCCCTAGTACTCATACTACAGTATGTAAACACCCTGTGCATATAACACTATAGGCCGGGTATGATGAGCAGTTACCCCTACATTTACAGAAGTCGGACGGAACCCATACGTCATCGAGTATATCATGTATACTCGACACATTGTGTGGTAATTCCCTCTGCCGTTTAATTGCCATCTCAGTCTGACAGTACAGGGATTAATTTATTGAGACACCTCAGATGGCATACGTTTAAAACAATCATTTATCATCATTAAACACAATGTGTCTAAATATTTCATGGAAACACGGCAGATTTTAATATCATAATTTACACTTAATAAAGGCAGCGTTAGCTCAGTTGGGAATGGTATACGCCGAGACGAGTGTCGGAGGTTCGAGACCAACCCCAAAACGGAGCATATGCTTCTGACTTTTTTCTGTTAAGTGTAATTTATTTGTGAATTATCGCTTGCTATAACGGTGAAGGAAAATATCGTGAGGAAACCTGCAAACCCGAGAATTTCTGCACGATGTATGTGAAGTCTACCAACCCGCATTAGGCCAGCATGGTAGTTTTATTTATCAAAGAATATAGGGTAGCAAACACTGCTGATTGTTGTCACTCCTGTTCGGTCTAAGGAAGTATGTGGAATCTTGATTTTCCCGAGACTGGATCCTCTACACTTCTACAGGATGTTGAAACCAAGCAGGCCGTCGGTTGTAAGACCTTGGCCGACTTTTTCTGCAGAATGTTTAAAAATGTGTAGTGAATTAGAGTGCGATAAGCGAGGATGGAAGAAGGCGTATTATTAGGTCATTATTAATTTTATGATAAGCAATCTCACAGTTACGTTATTATTTTTAAAGGCTTCGTTTGTTCGATTTAGAATGATCGTAAACAATATTATGAATTCACATTACTAGTACCAATAATGCTCATGTATAAATTCTCAGTACGCAGTGACGCAAATATATCATATTTACAGAAATGGCGAGTTACTTCGCCTATAAATATTAAAGGAGGTCGACTTATACATTTTTAATGCGACAAACGTCAGCGTTGTAAGATTACCCATTCAGTTTGTAAATGTCATTAAATCTTGTTTTGAGATAAACTTTATACTTATTTCTACTACTAGCTACTAGATAACCTGGTAACAAGTTTTGAACATCATTTCCTTTTTTTGAAAGGGACTGTATAAGGAGCCAAGTAATCAACAGAGATATCCAGACTAACTGTGATTAAACTTACTATAAGATGATTTTATTAGTTTGATAATTATCAGGTTAGAATGAAAGATTGCTATAATAATAAAATGTTTATTTAAGGGTATAGTTTAAAAAATAAATTTAAAGAACCAATATAAAGAGGTTATATTGTCTGTAAGAAATTGCCTAGTGCGATAAGACCGCCATTTGTACTGAATTTGTTTTTGCATATTTCTTGTATTTTGTCCTAAGTGTACAATAAAGAATAAATAAATAAATAAGGAAAGGTTGTATTTTAGGGTGCTCAAATTAAAAGGGGGGTCACTACGAAATGGGTATTGGAATAAACTTTATCATATAAGTGAAGCTACGGGTAAAAGTAAATCCCACTATATAAATTGTTTTTATTATTGTTAATTTTATTTCTGAACTAAGCTAACTAATGAAGTTATTGTAGTTTCTTAATGGTTACCTTAAAATAAATCTTTTGTCTTAGTTAAAAATATCAATGAAAGTTAATACCAGCTGTCATAAACAAATACGCTTTCAGCGGGCCCGTTAAGTTGATCTAATAAATTATACGATAAAATGAAGTGCCATCAGACAACAGCAGTCGTTTCAAATATGAAATGAGTTAAATCGCAGTTAACAGTATAATGTGTGCTTTTAGATTTTTTGTTAACACGACGCCGCTGCGGTATTTCCTGCTACCGCATATGATGAAAACAATGTTCCCAAAAAAGCATCTTGTGCCCTTCTGTTTAGGTCTAAAATAGCATCATTGTACACAAATGACTTAAATTCTGGCTAAAGTGGTGATTAATTGTGATTTAAGCAGTTTTATATTTCGGTTGATATAGCGTCGCGTCATTTTTAAACCATGACAATAGGTCTACACGCGCCGTCGTAAAACGTTTCTATTTATTACATCGTTGTGACAAGGAGTGATTTTAGTATCGAAATAACTAGATTATCATTAAAATTGTAATATCGGTACAAGGAAATGTCCAATTAGGCAAGGCTCGGACATTGCAATGCGATAATTCCGCGAGCTCAATTGATTTCACGTCTGCAGATAAAGGCTGGATGTTGTCTAGAGGGCATGTTATCAGATCGACGTGCCGCTGTCGCCACATGCCGCCCACCACGTGGGAAACCTCACATCCTTCTAGGAAAACTTATTAGTGTATACATATATACGCCTGTATCCCCGAAGGGTAAGCAGGGACGAACTAGAGAACTAGAACACCCACATTTGGCGGTACTAATTTCTGTCCCAGGTGTGATAGGGGATAAGCTTATCGCCATGTCGGACACAAATTATTAGTACTCGCGTAATAAAAACATGGAAAAACGAGGGGGGAGTCCTTTGCCCAGCAGTGGGACACAATAATATAAAAGAAAAAAAGAAAGAATAAAAACTTCCTCATATAACCCTCCTTATAAGGAAATAGGAATATTTTATTTATTTCTTAGTTTTTTTTCCGAATTTTCATTAATTATGCGTGGTTTTGTAATTCAACCATAAATTGAAAAGTATAAACAAAGGCGTTTTGTAACTAAACCTCCATGTAATTTGTGTTTACGACGAGTAACATTAGTATATGCTAATTTTATAGCTATTTACGGACAATATGGACTTAAAAGTGAAACATACATTGGTGGTCGGCTTCATATTTTACAATAATAAAATCGTATATGGAGCAATATGTGCATAAATGTCAATATTTATCCGTGGTCCGGGCGCGGCATGAGTGCGGCATAAGCGCGGCATGAGTGCGGCATGAGAGCTCTTCGATTTATATGCCACATTTAGTTCCTAAGCAGCGGCGGGGGCCGGCGCGCACAGCGGTATACCTCCGGCCATAGCGTCCAGCATCGTAATTGTCGATTAATTATCTCGATTTCAATAAAACATACGCCCCGCAGATGAAACTGTATAATTTTAAACTATAAAAGTCGTCTAATAAGGCGTAAGTGCCGCACCGCCCGCCTGCTGTATGTCCACTTAAAACATATTCGTAAACGAGTTATGGATTCAAAATATTTTACCGTATGCGAATACGTGATCGGTATAAGCAGGTTAGCGGATCCGAGGAGGTGTCGTGAGGTGACGCGGCCGGGTTATGTGAAAGCAAAGACATTCAACAGTACATAGACGGGACAAAAGCGCGAAACTTGTGATACAAAAGTTGTGACCTCGTGGTCATAAGTCACTCAGTCGTATTTGAAACAAACACGCGCAAGATCGTGCCAGCGCAATAATGTTTAAACAATAAAATTGTCTTACGCGATTCTTGAACATTCGCAGAACATTCTAGGGTGTTAATTGTAATAACTGCCCTCGCGTTGTAATAAGTGGTAAATGGCATTACTGACGTTTGAGATAATTTAAAATTTGATACAACTGTCTCACAGAAAATCGACATAAAGTGGCAGCGCGCTGTCGCGTTTCAATCGGTGAGTGAGATTTTCGGTGGCCCAATTCTCCCCCCCCCCCCTCTCTTTTTCCCAATTCCTTTTCCCTCCGCTTCCATTCCAATCAGGTGACCCATCTGCTTGCTTGCCAGTCTCTGCCATAAAAAAATGTACGGAATCTTGCTCGATAGCCCCTCTATTAGTAAATTAAATCTATTTGTGTGAAAGTATGATGTGCGGACAGTGCGTCAGGACTCGGCCGCATGTGGCCTCACCGCGCCTGTGAGCATTGTTCATTAATGCACGCTTGTGTTAATAACGACGCATCACGTCCTCGGTTCACAAGCCACCAGCACCAAGCCACACATTTATATTCACTCAGTTGAGCTGTGGCGTTTAGATTTGGATTATATTTGGTCATTGTCATTCAACTAACGGTTTGTGAAGTTTGTTTCATTTGTGAAACAATAATTTATATGTTAACTACGCTCATTTATCATAATGTTATCCTTTTTATTATTTCCCTCGTAACTTATTTAAACTGTAATAGTTTTTGTGACAATATAGTGTATTTATGTAAAAGATATCGTAAAGGAAACATCCATAACCTTAATACACTAGTTTATGGTACTGTGTATGTTAATATTGTCTGGTATGAACTTATAAAGAAGTATTCCAATAAATAGTTATTGTCTTATGAATAGTTCTCACATTTGCAGAATAATAGCTTTCGTTCATTTTGTGTCTTAACATCGTTGAAATCAATTATACATATAAGTACCGGTATGCAATAAACTACCAGTAATTGACACATTTAGTAACGTTAATGGACCTTAAGCATAGTACAACAGTTGTTAATAATTACACCGACACCTCAAATTAATTCAAAAAACATAACTAATACAATGCGAACCATAAGAAGATAGATATAGTGTACAAATGACAAAAGGACATTAAAGTGGAATGAGCCCAAATGACAAATTATAATAATAGAGCACACCTGCTATTCTTTTGATGCGACAATTCTCTCATTTATGACGTTAATCGAGCGGAATCCTCTCGTGTTAACATTGTTTTGTGTCCAACAAAGCACT
This sequence comes from Clanis bilineata, assembly GCA_036417725.1. Lineage (NCBI taxonomy): Eukaryota > Metazoa > Arthropoda > Insecta > Lepidoptera > Sphingidae > Clanis > Clanis bilineata. The sequence continues at coordinate 10,832,275 of CM071140.1, forward strand.
ACACTCACACAATGCTACACTTTTGTCATATTTTTTGTATCAAGCACAAAATTCCCTTTCATCTCATATAATTTTAGATCAAACTATAGTTCTTACATTTAGATCATGTCATTATTGTCTTTGTTAACTGCGGCGGTGAGTCGAATAACATCTTATAAGGTGATGTCGCGATACGAATATGACCTTTGGGTACCTGTGCAATAAGTTAAAAATAGCTTCAATCGTTCTTAAGATATGTGTTTAATGATGATAGTACAGTAGACAGATAAATAATAAGCGGCATTGGTTACAGCGGGGTATGGATGTCGCACGAACGTTTACGCGGCGAGTCGCGGGCGGAATTAGTGAATTGTTGCGTACGCGCAGGCGGCAGGTTTTGTCTAGCGCGCGAGACCTTTCTCGCCCATTAATCTCCGAGCACGAGATGAAGAGATACTCATTTGTCGTCGTGTCGGTAATCACAATTGAGAAACGTTTTCTATTGTGTTCAATCAATTGGATCCATATGTGAACTGTGAAACAAAATAGGAAATGAGGGTCAATCAAAATGATAACTCTCATTCATAAGATTATTTTTGACTTTGAATGATAGGTCATGAATATAAATAGCAGATGAGTCCGTGTAAATAAATTAGTCAGCGGTTAGGCGGCCGGTAAATATCCCACAAATATTATTATTATTTGCATGAATAGCGCTCCGTATGACGGACAGCAGAAAGGGCTACCCGTAAACTTGCCTTGTATTATTTTGTCATTATTAAATTCTCCTGTCACGGCCATGTTCTCATTTCTCCATAAGAAAATATTGTATGCAAAATTATATGACATTTGAATGAGCACAAAAAGGTCGTCTCGGGGATTGTTTAAATGTAAACATATCAAACCTGACATGGATTCTAAGAATAGTTATAATTAATTGGACGAACAAATTTCATAGACATATATAGTATGGACTAAAGAGTTTATCCCTCAAAAGGAGAGACATGAAGAAGTCCGCTAGTCGTAAACTAAGTCAAATCTTTCCTGCGACATGATTGAAAAAGTGTGCTGCGCCAACTCCATAGTGAAGTGCGATAATCGCAGGTAAAATGAAAGATTTAGGTATATCGATCAAAACCTCGACTACACTAACTGTTAATAACATTCTACACAATGACCTTTCAATCGCCCTAATTCATAAGACAGAAGGCCTCTCTAAGCCCAATCACTCGTAAATAACGTAACAAAATGAATGAAATGAAGTGTGACATGAGAGCCACAACACAAAAGTACTTGAAGAGGTAATCAAGTCCGCAGCGAGACTTGGATGCGCCGTCGACAACTCCTCAACAAGCCGCAAAATGAAATTTCTCCAAGCCGTCAATCATTTTCCCCTAGTCGAGCCAGCCCCACCACTCACTCATGCGAGGTTGGTACAATATTATAGAAAATCGCTTTAACTTACATACATTTTCATCCTATCACACCTGGGACGGAACTAAGCTCGGCGAAATGTGGGTGTTCTAGTTGGCTAGTGCGCCTCTGCCTACCTCTTTGGGGATACAGGCGTGAGCTTATATTATGTTATTTTCATCCTGCTGCGACAATGTGAAAGCGAAGTACCCAGTAGAGACAACTTTCTACCTGCCTTTATCCCACCTTAATGTGAGGTCGACGCAATACACTTTTTCAAGCGTATTGCAAAAATTATTTGGGTTAGTTTTTACGACCGGCTGCATGCTTGACGTGAGGGAATTAAATTAGAAAATTCGCTTAGCCCGACCTGGAAATCAAACCCAGGAGCTCCCGGTCCACAGCCCATATATGCTGCCACTATACCAAGGAAGCTACTATACAGCAGTAGTGGCAATACAGTTGATAAAATATAATGTCATGCTTAGAGCATTAATCAATTAAATTCTCTTAATAATCGAGTGATGTTTCATACCGTCACTCAGAATTCCAACTTGAAGTAATTAAATAAATAAATAAATAAATACACCCAACAGTCACACACCTAGTCCTGACCCCACACTAGGTATAACCTGTATCGTGGGTATCAGAAACTATGAGAGTCTTTTGGTCTCACAACACCCAGACTTGAAACAAATATCTGTGGGCCATACAAACATTTGTCTCAATGCGGGAATCGAACCCGCGGCCTCTCGCTTCACAGCTGGCTACTCGCCCACCGCGCCACGGAGGTTGTCCAAATATAATATTTAATTTTGATTTGTGATAACCAACCACTGTAGAAGTTTATCACTTCTATTATCCATCGTGTGCATATCCTCTCGTATATGTATTTACAATAAAGAAGCTTATAGTTAAAAATTTATGGCGACTTGCAGCGCTATGACTAATCTAGATTTACACTTTATCTCGATTTATACAGCTCAATCCTATCTTTAAAGCAAGATTTGGGATAAATAGAGATTTATCGTAGAGCTGCAACTGGCCCATAAAGCGTAACCATAGTATTAAAAAAATAACCTAATTCTAATACAGTTAAAAATACCGCTTGAAGCTAAAAATAGCGTAAACAATCCAGAGCGATGTATTACAACTAATACACTACATCAATACAATTTGAATAAGTAAGGCGAAACATGCATAATGTTCAGCAAAAAGGTGTTTATAGCATTCAAGGTAGATATCTTTTCTTTCTACCTGCCCTTATTCCACCTTGATGTGGGGTCGGCGCAACACACTTTATCAAGCATGTTGCACATAGGATTTGGCTTAGTTTTTACGGCCGCTTGCCTCATGTCAAGCCCTATGAGGGATCCAGTCTCAGGCAAATTAAATTAGAAAATTTGCTTTGCCCTACCTGGGAATCGAGCCCAGGACCTCCCGGTTCACAGCCCTTACATGCTGCCACTAGACCAAGGAGGCGACGAGCATTCAAGGCAGATGTAAGTAGTTACTACTGTAGGATTGGATTGGTGTTTAAAATAATTTAAGTAGTGAGATCATATAAAAACGTTAAGTCAATTTTATCACCCATCTAGGGCTTCTCTAGATTCTGTCTGTTGTTTTAAACATCTGCTTTCAAAATGATGTAATTCTACCGCGGCGACTTATGACTTGTACCATAACCTATCGGTAATCGAGACATTATTCCGGCGTGTAAGACTCAACCATCCATCTCTCAGTTACGTGGAAAACTAGTCATATGACGTCGTCAAATTAGGTACAATAAGTAATTTTGACTGATTTCGCCTCCTTGGTCTAGTAGCAGCATATATGGGCTGTAGACCGGGAGGTCGTGGCCTCGTGGGTTCGATTCCCAGGTCGGGCAAAGCGAATTTTTATAATTTAATTTGCCGGAACTAGATGCCACAGAGGGGGTTGATGTCAGGTAGGCGGCCGGTCGTAAAAACTTTGCCAAATTCATTCTGCAACATGTTTGAAAAAGTATATTGCGCCGACCTCACATTAAGGTGGGATAAGGGCAGGTAGAAAGAAGAAGTAATTTTGACTAAATATATATTATAGTTTATAAAGGAAGCACTGTATGCTTGTTTAGTCCGGATACGTTACAAGGCAACAGAAGCAGCCATGTTTGATTGATATGAAGTAAAGCGATTCTACTTACTTCAGAAAATATTTCAATGGAACTTTAAACAGATTTATCAAAAATATCCCTAAAGACAAACAAGATATACAAACAAGGTTCTCACAAATCCTGTACCATAAATGTTACACCGAATTATGAGTTACTTTCGCCCGAAAGGTCAAACGTTACTCAACTTTAACGGCTTCTTACATTGATTTCCACCATACAATTTTGATATAAGGCAGCCTTAAGGCAACCTTAAGTGTATGAGGATACGGTGATTAGTATCAGTATGTACTGACACAGAGTCGCCGCTCTTACTTATAGTTTTTAACCGCAATGGTTATAATAAAAATCCTTCATATGGAAACAGATGATAAGTAAGTTTAAAATACTTTTTAGCCCTCATTTTCCTCTGCCGTGGGTTTGGCGTAACACACATATTCAAGCATGCTGCACAAAACGAATCGGCTTAGTTTTTGACTGGCCCTGGATTCAGCACCGAACAATTTGTGTTAGAATATTTTAGTCACCTATCTTACTAGCTCTGAAATATTACTATTCTACTGCTGGGCACGGGCCTTCTCTACTAATGAGAGACCTTAAGAATACCTTAGTCCACAACGCTGTCCTAATGCGGGTTGATAGACTTCATATACCTTGGATTTTTTTGTGCAGAAATTCGCAGGTATGTCCCATCTATCTATCCAAAGGCCTAAAAATAGTCACAAGTTACAACCACATTTCTAAAGTATTTTTACTACAAAATATAAGTAATGACTGCCTCGGTGGCGTGGTGGTATTTCGGTACGACTACGGTTCTGAGGTCTCGGGTTCGATCCCCGGGTCGGGCAAAGTGACATTGGATTTTTCCATATCAGCCCGGAGTCTGGAATTTGTGCCCGATATGGCGATAGGCTCGCCCCCTATCACATCTGGGACGCAACTAAGCTCGGCGAAATGTGGGTGTTCTAGTTCGCTAGTGCGCCTCTGCCTACCCCTTCGGGGATACAGGCGTGAGCTTATGTTATGTTATGTTATAAGTAATGCCACCAAAAGAGTCAATAAAACATAATTATAACTAGCCAGTGTTATAAAAAGATCGAAAGGAATTAGTACGTAAAACAGGCGTGCAGTTATTTGTTCAGTGTCAAATATAAATACTTAAATAGTAGCGCCACATATCCCATATATCAAAGAGTGAATCGTATAAATCTCTCGAGAGAGTACTAGCCACAACTCATCCAGGACCCATCATCCACTAGTGTGGTCGCAGTAATATTTCTTTCGTGATTAATACATATTCTACTTTCTTCTTATTTTCTATGTCCTGTCAAAATTACATTCTCGAAGTTCTTTCATTTTTTTATAACTAATGTCATTTTAAGCTTAATGAGGTACACCATGTTTAACATGCTGCTTTTATTGGGTTATACAAGCTGTTTAAATTATTAATAATAATGAACAAACATAACACATAGCATAAGCTCACGCCTTTATCCCTAAAGGGGTATCCAGAGGCGCACTAGCGAACCAAAACACCCACATTTCGCCGAGCTTACTTCCGCCCCAAATGTGATCAAGGGCGAGCCTATCGCCATTTGAAAATTATTCACTTCACATAAATTCCACACTCCACGCGGATATTGAAAAAATCCAATATCACTTTGCCCGACCCGGGGATCGAACTCGAGACCTCAAGACGGTAGTCATACCGAAATATAACTACGCCACCGAGGCAGTCTAGCAGTAATAATGAACAAAGAGGCAAATAAAAGAAATATAGACATCAATATTCCGATTTTCGATAGCCTCGGTAACGCAGCGGGCCAGCTGTGAAGCGAGAGGCCGCGGGTTTGATTCCCGCACCGGAACAACATTTTTGTGTCATACAAGATATTTGTTACGGTTTGATACCACTGTCTCACACAAAACCGACGTAAAGTGGTAGGTATGTAGGTGGTAATGATACATTTGTGTCTTGGGCGGTGGAGACCACTTACCATCAGGTGACCCAATTGCTCGTTTGCCAGACACTGTTATAAAAAAAAGTTGCTGTGAAGTTATAGATATTATTATTATTAAAAACAGTGTTAACTGGCTACTTCGAGTTTAAAATGTACGTAAAATTATTTTGGAGTAGTACGAAAACCCAAACTGTCCATTGTCCATGGTGTCGACTGTCCAATGGCAACGGTAGCAACGGTACAATTTGAGTCCGGGAATGCAGCAGACGAGCGACATTGCGCCGCAGACGGAAAAATATTTCGGAATTGAGATTGATGTCGCACGCATGTGCAGACGGCCTGTCTCGTGTCTGTATGCAAAACAACCCGCTCCCAAATATAGAACTAATTTATGATCATACTCGGCGATTATGTGCGGCTATAAATAAAAGTAGCTACTCCCGCTTTTCACAATTCATTAAGTTCTTTACAGTGTTTAAACACAAACATACCGCCACGCCGTGACTCACTAATAGTTATACTGCTCAATTTGAGCACACATTATTGAAATGATAAATGGTTTTCAAAGTATAATCATTAATGAAATCAATTCATATGTTTTTAATCATCTAAATCGACACAGATAAATAATTAAAATAAATCCCATTTAAGGGGAAGCTCCCACGCGATAAGAGGTGTTATTTATACACCCTCATCTCACAAAGGAACCGCTGCCGAATATCAACCATAAATATTGGGCTGAGGTGTAATTTTTCACATACCACGTCTCCTCGAGCGTCGCACCTTTAAAATAAATGCAAACAAAATTTAATAGGGAGAGATGCGCGGGACCGCGAGCTTTGAGCAAAAATAAACTATACTCGAACTGAACCACTCGTTGGGAAATATTTTCTTTTGAGAAAATAAATAGGCTATTGTAATATATATTATCACAAATTCCATTATCAATACAGGACGAGAGGCGCGGGATCAAAGGAGACGCCGCAAATTGCTACCTGGTGACGATTGGTAGCCGATAACGATCTGTAACGATACCATCCCAAATGAGAGCTCATTTGAAACAATACTCAGCTAGATAATTAAACTCATCAATCGTATCACTATTGCCTTACTTCGTATAAAAAGTACATTTGTTTTTTATGAAAAAGCTCGTTGGAATATCTTTGGGTTACTGACATGTAAGGTGTAAGTTTGTGCGAGAGCAAGGCGCTGATCGCGGCCCCCGTTTATTTACGATTATTGGTTATGGATAGAGTTGATCGGCGGCCGGCAATCCCACGAGCCTCGTAACGCCTCGGACCAAGTCCGGGGAAACTGAGGGTGCCGCGTCTGACGGATATATCCGTCTCCTGAGAATACTAGGACGTTTGCAAAATTATGAATCGCTAAAACGCATTATCCTTCACACATCGTAATATCCATGCTACATTTGGTAGAATATAATTCACGAAATAAAAAATCCAGGCAATAACTATAATACAATCATTGTCGTACATCAAAACGTAAACAATAAAGCGCTATCAATATTTGTCACAAAATAACATTTCCATCAAATATTTCGGCGGCAATAAAAAACGGATAGAGACATCGCACGCATTTGTAATAAAAGTCTCACCATAAATAACCATCATGAAATATAATACACCTGCAATCTTGGGAAAATGGGAAAATCATTTTGGGAGGGCGGGCGCGGTCCGCAGTAATATTGTTATAAATGTACTTTTCTGGAGGATATAAATAATAATGGTGACCGCGCGAGCTTTGGACTCTCATGGAAAACGTCTAAACTACGTTTCACTGTATATATCTACTGTACAAGCATAATAATTATTGTATACTTACGCTCTACAAAGAAGTTCTTGTGGTTTTATAAAAAGGTAATTAATTTTATTTCAGGGTAAAAAAAATAAACACAAAATTAATTAAATGTAAATTACATTATACCTCTATATAAATGTAAATACAATGCAAGCAATAATAGAATAATAAAAAATATAGAATTGTATTAAGTATATAGATTCATAAATTATGTCACTTATCTGCAGTATTTACATTTATTAGTTTTATAGGTACATATTTCGGTGCGTGTAGAAGTTTTAAACCTTAGTATTGAATAGGATATACATACATAGCCACCTATAAAAAAAATAAGACCAAAAACAGTATGAAAGTACGTTTTTGTAAAACATTTTCTTCCTGACCTTGTCCTGGAGTTGGAACACACTTTTTCAAGCATGTTGCGGAAAGAATTCGACTTAATCTTGTTAAGAAAGCCGCTTTGCCTGACTTGGAATTAACCTAGGTTCAAATCCCCTCTGTCCACAGCCCATACATCCTACTAATAAAAAAGACGGAAACATATTTTGTAAATAAAACAGAAATAAAAAACCTTTAATTAGGTACGAAAAAAATGTATTTTTGACATGGAAAATTATGACAAATGAAATTCATATGCGATATAATAAATGTTCGTGACAACCTCCGTGGCGCAGCGGTCGAGTAACCGGGTGTGAAAAGTGAGGTCTTGGGTTCAATTCCCGCACCGAGACAAATGTCTGTGTAGCCCTCAGATATTTGTTTCGGGTCTGGGTGTTGTGAGACCGAAAGTCTCTCGTAGTTCCTGATACCCACGACACACGACTCGATCTTGGTGTGGGGTCAGGACTATGTGAGTGACTGTTGGGTGTATTTATTATTATGTATGTATTTTCCACATCTCGGGACTTTCAAAGTCTCGGATCTTTGGTAGGCGTGCGTGGGGCCGAAGCCAACACGTAGAGGCCCGTAAGACAAGTTTAATCTAATATGGGATGTGACACCAACCGACAGTTATCCCTGTGAACACTATAGAAATTCACCCAAAGACAACTATTATTATTATTCTAGGTCCAATATGAAGTTACGTTGTTTTCCTTACAGAGCATCGCATCGGTATAGCGAGGCCGCGCCGCTGGGAGTCATTTCGTTCCGACAGCCTGTAAATTCTCCATTACTCGATATGAAATATGCCTAGATGCCCCGCACTTCGTTTACGAGCCACCGCTATGATTTCTGATACATCGCCGTATGGCTATTCTTCGCTATGCTTTATTAAACATTTATCACACATGTAGACAAAAATATCTTTCGCCGAAAACGCACACGACGCTGTACGAATACGAAATTAGAACATTGAATCACGAAAATCAGCCCTAAAGTGATGGCTCTGGAATTCACCTCGCATTCATTAAACATGACAATAATGATTGTAAACGAAAGGTTAATCGCAGGTGAGGCTTTGTTTTCAACTTATTCACGATAAACCAACGTCCCCTTTTCAGCCAAATGACTCAACTAAATAATGATACCTACACGAATCTCGCATTACAATATTTCGCGGTTTCAACACGAAATTCAGCTTTTGTTCTCGCCTCGGTTTAATGACTTTATGCGGCCACTAAAGTGATATTATTTCAATTAAGAGCTTGATTTAGCTGCGCCGGAAAAACTCAAAACAATGAGCTGTCGACGATCGTGTCGAGAAAATAATGCGCAATGAACCATCTGATTTGTGAGCGATGCGCACATACCCAAATATTCGTACGAGCGGGAACGCTTAAAAATAAAGCTTATAGCCCAACGTCGCGGTCGCAACGATCCCGCGCACCGCATCGCACCGCACCGCGCTGGGACGAGACCACCGATTAATTACAAAGTTATGAAAAGTGTTGTGACCGAATAGGGCAATATTAGGGACATGTTTTAACAATTATACACGTCGTCACTTGTCTTGTAAGACATTAAAATAAGATCCATACTATTTATGTATCTGTGAGCGTATTAACGGCACGCACCCGCTACTCTTATAATGCAATAAATCGTCTGGAAAATATAACCGTCATCGGTGTGTCATAGTCGCATCGGAGGTATGTGTCGGCACGCGGCTGCGCCCGTGTCCCGCTCGTCCTGCCGTCCTACCGCTCCAACGCTGCGTCACTCCACCCGAATCCCATAAATCCTAAGGACGTAAATAAAATCTGGCGTTCCATATTTTAAAACTTTATTTTAATAGCCCACTACTCAACGAGAAATTAAGATGTGTTTATTAGTTAGGCGCTCGTAATACAAACAAGTGTTCCCTTCATAGGATGAGCTTGTCCGGGTTATCATAAAACTGTATACACCGTCTTAATGTGGTCCTATTAATGCCTCGGACATTCCCTAAACATCTGATGAAAGACATACATAAATGTTGCAACTTGCAAGTACAAATTGGGAACAGCGGCCTGAGCAGGAAAATTTCTGACAACCGTAAATGTATTCGAACTCGATGCGCGTCTATGAAATTTGTATGAAAAATTAACCAAACGTCATCAGTGCGCAGCGAACTCGAATACATTTACATTTACATTAGTTTTTCGTGCTCGGGCTACTGGAGATGAGTAAGGAACTCGTGGATCAAGATAGATAATAGCAAACAAATCAAATATTTGGCATCCCTTTGATATCACCTGCTGTTAATAGGCACCGCTCACGCCAACCATACAAAAGAAATATGAGTGCATTGCCAACTCAAACGGAAGAAATAAGGATTAGAGAGAGATTTGGACTTTCGAAAAATTAATCATCAAACAAAGTGAAACGCGAGCTGCCACTTTACGTTAGATTAGTTAGATTTTGAACACAATGTTAGCCGTGTTAACATCAATATAATCCACAACTCTCAAACATCAATAATAACTTTTATTATTGTAATAGTGTATACATAATCGCAATACTTCTGCGCGTTATGTGTGTTTTTGCCAGATCGCACGCATCAATTTGCCTTAAACAATTCGCTGTTTCGCATTATCGTACAAACAGTAATCAGGGTGGGAGTTTATGTTTCGGAAGAAGTGTATGGAAAAAGTTTTTCGCCTATAGCGAATTCCGTCGCGCCGTCGTATTATAAACAACCCCTTCCGAACCAATTTACAGAAAAAATACACGTTTTAACGCTAAAAGATGTGTCATAAAGGCGAACACATAAATTAGTTTTGTAGAACAATGTTAAGTGGTGGAAGCACGCCCACAGCAGCTGTCCTACTAATCAATTATGCGTTCTCATAATATGACTGTTGTCTTGACGACTGTAAAATTACCACACATTAAATTTTTCCTGTGCCAAAAATCAACATCATCACGGGCGGAATGTTAACAACACTATATTTTTCGACGCGATCTTAATCTCAACAAATTGTTGAAGATGAAAATTTTAATCGTGCGCTTTTAATATAGCGAAAGTGCTAATAAACGTTCCACGAAATTAAACATACATTGGTGTTTTTGATAATCATTTTCAAACAATAGTCGAAATCTTAAGACGAGGCTATAATTTAATTTGGTAGGTGTTGACACGATGCCAGGATGACTAATTCCTGCAAACGTGCCATGATTCCTATTTTATTACTATATTTTATCTCAATTGTTAAAAGTGAAATAATAGTTAAACTGTTCTTGGAGTCATAAATATTCGTAATGGTAGTCCATAATTACTGCTTTAATTTAAAAGATAGGCCTGAAGAATGTTTTAATAGAAGATCTATCCTGTATATGATATGTATTAAAGTATTAAACAATTCAAATATGTAAATTAAACGTGAGGAACTTACGCAGTATAGTTTGATAACGTATGTCGTATTGTAATAGTTAACTGAGGACGTGTCCTACTGACCCCCCAACGTTTTATAGTTCACTGAGTAATTCATATCGCGTCACTCGCCATTGCCTTCTACTATACGCTCAATTATTTATGATGCTCAATATTATACTTTCTATAAAAAAATATATTACAGCAAGATAACTTGTGCATTGACATGACATCGAACTTATTTTCGTCGTTTCGTGTCATAACAAAAAAAAGTGGCCGCCATTTTGTTTTTACAAAAGTATACAAGATTGATATCATAAAAATATTTGTATTCCTAAAATTCCCAAAACCACCTGCATTCTACCTATAAAATCTGCATGTCTGTATCCGAGACATCGAGACGTGACGACAATACACCGACGACGCGAGCCATTCGTAAAATTCCGCCGACATGTAATAAAATTTTATAAAACCACGGTTATCGTAAACAGAACAAATAGCGATGTTTACGATCCATTCGTCGCGCTTTTCCATTTGCATGATACGAGTATGTCATAGGAGGTCATAATTCACAACCAACGGGTTATGGCTGTCCCCTGTTTTTCTTATAATGCCCCCTGCTTATAATTTTTTTTAATCCTGGCACGGCACAGTGACTACACTGCACCTGATGGTAAGCGCAGTGCAGTCCAAAAAAACCAGCGACTACTGACAAACAATGGGTTTTTCAGTGGTTATCAGAATCATGCCGGCCTATTTATGCTTTTTCACACTCCGAATCCGAACAGGGAAGAAGCAAATCGAGGGACTAGCGACAAGACAGGCGAATGACCGATGCAGATACAGGGATACCCCCATACTCGTCTCAACCAACCATCAAGTCATGCCGCAAGCCCTTCAAGAGAACCGGAAGTACACTGGTTGATTTTGGAACGTGAACTACAGACGGTGTGGGGGTCACCAGGGCAGGTTTTAGCACCATGTGTATGGTGGTCGCCATCCGGTCAGATACGAATATCCTACCACCAGCAAATTAGCATGACGTGGTAAAATTATCGTGAGAGTTTAGGGTCTAATGGTAAATGTCTATCTATCTGTGCTGCAAGATTCGCAGGCACTGTCAATTATACTCAACTTATACGGATCCGCAGTTAGTAACGTGCATAGGCATTCATATTAGGGTAGACAAAAAATTTGCAAAAATTATTGGCATGATTCTAGCGACCACTGATAAATCAATTGTTTTTCAGTGGTCTCTAGTTTTTTGACTGCACTACGCTTACCACCAGGGGGGTTACCACCACCTCTTATAGCAGTATTATTATAATCTTACTTGTACCGACGCCCATACAAAACAAACGAAGAACGATTATATTAATACTGCTATAAGAGGTTGTGGTAACCCTGCAGGTGCAGTGTAGTCATTTTGCCCGGCCCCTATTAAAAAAAATGACCCACATTGTGTGTTTGAACCAGAAAAGCTGAATTCTTAAACGTTCCAATCGGGGTTTTCAAAAAAAAGTCTTTACAGTATCAATATTTGGCTCTGTAATAACCGTGAAAATTAATAGCATAATATCGGCTTCCCTTCTTTTATCGCAGCGTCCATAAACAATGTGTGAACAATCATAAACGAAAAATAAGAATAGACAATAAAACGTGAACGAAACACGCGGCGTATTTACACGCACATCTCTCTGACGGACGTATTTAGAGTTGTTAGCGCTTCTTAATAATAAAAAGGTTTTAACAAAGGCCCATTAAAAACTGAAGTCATAACAGGAAACGTGATACAGTGACCGGCGTGGCGAGTTTTAAGGATTACCTCTTTCATCATAAAGGCGCGGTGAGCGGCAGCTGGCGCATCCTCTTTATGTGGTTTCTGACGGCTCCTCTTTAATAATCTTGTTTATTTACGAAACTGGAACAGCCATAACCCCAACATGACGATAGAGACGCGTTAATGACGTATCAATTACATTGTCTTAAAGCTTTAAGAAAACGGAAATTGTAAAACTATATACACGACATTTAAATTACAGTGAGTGATGTAGCTAATAAAGGGGTGAAGTCAGCCACCGCGGCGACAGGCACAATATTAACCCGAATGCTCTATACAAACACGGGAGGTAGAGCAAGCAATAAGCGTTCTCTTCGGCTAATAACAACAGTGGCATCTTCGGCTGATATCTCAATATGGTAGGTGCGAGCAGTTAATTAACACATGACGCTTGTCGTGGAAATAGAATTCCTGTAAGCGAGTGGTGGTGCGCGCGCGCCCCGGGCTACGTGTCCCGGCCCCCGCCGCCATCCCGCCGCGCCGCCATCCCACTGCTTGCTCCGCACCCGCTGTTTGTTTACAAGCAACAAGACTTCATTACGCCGCTGGCTAATGTATTCAGCTTCAGCCTCCCCGTTAACAGCGACACTTCTCGGAATCAATATGCTCGTCGTATGTTTTGATTGGCTGTCGACTTACCGAGCAACACAATTCCGCCCCAAGCTCCTGACGCATAGAACATACTTCTACTCGGCGATGTTGCGCAACTTTAATGACACCGAATACAACGAACGGATTTCAGTGTTAATACTTGCCGGGGATAAATTTCCTATAGTGGTAACGACCTCTGCAATGAACTTGTCCAATTTTAGGGTTAACGGACATTAATTTGTTTTATTAACAGCTTTAAACCGTTTAACCGTTTCCTGTTCTGTCTTCGATGTTTTGATACTTATTTTTATTATCTTTAAACTGAATCAAACAATATCTGAATCATTGCTCCGCAGATCATTTCAAACAAACTGTAAGTCAAACTAAAACCGCAGAGCAACGTCGCATACATCTGACAAAGCAAAGAGCGGTATTACTAAATCCATTGAAGTAACATTTGATCCCTGCGCCCCCAAAAATAATAATGTTTCATCTTATAAAAATATTTCTCTTACGACTGTCGCTCGGTATATCACGGTATTTGTCACAGAGGATCACCCTTTATGTTCGTTTCCAGTCAAACCCCTTAGATAAGCGAGCCTTTTATATGCCAAATATAATATATAATGGTTTACAATTCTCGTTCCGACTTAATGTAGACATGACTGTCATTTTTATGATTAATTTAATTAAATAAAACATAGTTAATTTTATTATATTTGTTGATCATTATATCAGCCACTGGACGTCCACTGCTTGACATAGACCTCCCCCAAAAAATTCCAGATCGACCTGTTGATTATTTGTTGATCACCAACCTTAAACTCTAATAGATGTTTAAAATAAGCCTAAATTGTTAACATTGGCTAATCGGACTGCCTAAGAAAATTACGTACTACAGGGACTAGAATCGTGGGTAATTTCTGATAAAATTTTTACTAAGTAACGTGCAGTTCATATAGAAATAGAGACACTATCTTCCCTGACAATTTGCGATTAACGTACGAAAAAAATGAAAATTATGATCATAACACGAATTTTCAATATAGTACCACCCGGATTATATTTTTAAGCGACATGGGGATGATGATGTTCGTGAAGTGATAAGTTGAAGAAAATATTTTTTTCAAAGTTTTCCAGCACGGAAAATACAAAATATTAATTTCTTATACTCGTGGGTACGAACTACGGACTCAAACAAGCCGATATTGATCAGCGGGTGCGTAACAAAATGCACGCACTCGCATGTCCACATGTATCTAGCCCGCACAAGCCATTACTTCCAACATATGAGCAACGCAAAAATATCAGCATATTATGGGTTATCAGGCACAGTCGCGTCTCCGAGACTCCGGCCGCTATTCATGTCCCGCTCTGCTTTAATGGATTGCTCGCTTTCATATTCCGAAACGTACACAATGTTTGCGCTTCTATGCTCACGTAGTGATTTAACGTTTTATAGTTCCTAAACATGCTGATTGAATATTTTCGCTATACTTCTACAAGTTCAAACGAAATTCATATTCAGTAATGGCATTTCCCGATACAAAAGGCTGAAGAGCGCGGTCGCCCATCTGTTTGTTTGGCTCCCCTTTCATATGAAAGACGAAAACAAACAGAGAATGTGCCAAATAGCAAACAATATTATACGGAATGCACAATAATATCAGTTCCGGCGGGTGCGGGTGCTATGTTTGCTCTCGCGAATAAATATGAAATTCGAAGACTCCCGCCTCGGCTTGAGAAGAGCAAATATTACAGGTTTGCTTTGGTAAAATGATAACCGTCAAGATTGAAAATTTGGGTTTAGTCGCGCCCAAGGGGAGCGTTATTGAATAAACGGATGGGATATTCTTATTCAAAGCGGCTTAGTAGTCGTTTCGTCTAACTTACTTTAGAACTATCGAATTTGGTTATACAGGCGTTGACAGTATTAAAGCTAGTATGTAATGCAATCTTCTTCTTGGTCGCACTTTTCATTTCTGAAGGTCGTGTCCGTCTTGAAATTTCTATCGCAACTGTCGAATGATCTCCTTCCAGGTTTTTCTGTCCTTAGCCTGCCTCATTGCTGTTGTTACTGAGAGTCCCGTGAGTAGCTTTATTTGATTGGACCAACGGCTAGGCACACGTCTTCGCAGTTGTTTTCCTTCCACTTTTCCAACCAAGAATAGTTTCTCCATTAATGTAATGCAATAGTTGCAAATAAAAGTAAAATAAGTAATTATACATTGGTAATTCTCTGATACGTTATTAATATATTCATATCAAAATTGATTTGCTTATGTATGTTTCTATATCTAAATTCCTTTTTTTATAACAACGACTGACTAATGAGCAGAGTGATCTCCACCGCCCACAAACATCCAAACACAAAAAGAATCATTGTTGGGTTGCCAACCTAAAAGGCGGGAAACGAGGCTTGGGAAACGGGGAGACTCACCAAACGAAATACGCTGTCATTTTATGTCGATTTTTGAGAGACAGTGGTATCAAACCCGTCGAGTGGCCCATTCGTGCTGTAGACGCAGCTGTCCACAGCTTGGCTCTACCACTGAAAGTCAAAGGTTAAGTTCGGTTCATAAGTTTTGAAATTTGGTGATTGATTTATTTTACAGTTCAGTAGCCCGAGCACGAAAAACTAATGTAAATGTAAATGTATTCGACTTCGCTGCGCACTGATGACGTTTGGTTAATATTTCATACAAATTTCATAGACGCGCATCGAGTTCGAATACATTTACGGTTGATTTCTTAGGTTTACGTGAATGTTATTCATTGAAATTAAACTATTTTTTACGGATTATATCACGATTCAGTCTGACCCGTGACCACGAAGGCTGCAAAGCTTTCGAAACGTCGGGCATAAAAATTAAAATCAAATCGTGATATAATCCGTAAAAATAGTTTAATTTCACATTTACGGTTGTCAGAAATTTTTCTACTCAGGCCGCAGTACTTATTCAGTGTTGATACAAGTGACCGAGAGTCGCGCTGCGCCGTGCAACCGTTCGCGTCGGGTTCTCAATCCCTTATCATCCCGTGAGAATAACTTCTAGATTTATGTTATTTGTAAAACTTTATGTCGTGCTTTGTTTCCCTCTTTGCTATGGAAATACTGTTTTATTGCGGCAAGGGTTCGTTTCTAATGTTATGTTACCTTTATAGCTTTACGATACGGATATTGCGTTGACTGAAATATGTGTTATACATATTTTTATTTCCCTATAAGGAATGTTAATGATTTCGCACGGTTATGAGGCTAAACCGCCCTAAGATAAAATCTGCGCGAAATTCAATATCTAGACATAGCTTGCGTCTTTGGATTTATAATCCGCGCTGAAGAATTCTCACAAAGCATTAGCTTTTATCGAACCATGGTTTAATCGCCAGTACAGTAACAGATTATTCAGTTTTCGGTTATTTATTATATTTGATGAAGTGACAGAGCACTGGCACTAAAAATTATTCTGTTATCGAGAAGACTTTTGCTTACATTTTTTTACAAGCCTAACGATATCACCAGGTTTAGGTGACATCAACTTTCTTTCTACCTGCCCTTATCCCACCTTATTGTGGGGTCAGCGCAACACACTTTTTCAAGCATGTTGCATAAATTTAAAAATTTGCTTTGCGCGACCTGCGAATCGAACCCAAGACCTCCTGGTCCACAGCCCATACATGCTGCCACCAGACCAAGTAGGTGACATAAACTAAAGAGTATTTTTGTATCAGTGACCGTATTGCATAAAAAGGAAAACATGAAGGCTCAGTAGTTTGAATTTAGCATGGAAACAATCGCGGGCACGATCCCAAGGTAAGGGCCTCGCGATCCGACTGGACGATAATAGTGAAACGTCTTTACGAGTTCGACAGTCGACACCCGCTCGACACATCAACACTGGGCGACATTGTGACGCGGAATACACAGAGCTGGGGAGTGTGACACTCAACACACCTGTGTGACAATAGATTCGTTTTTCTGCAAATTAAACTTACGTTAAAGATGATGAATATAACGCTGAAAGCTTCGTACATAGATACACACAGTATAGGTCAAGCCAATAAAAGTGTGTTAAAAAGTCTTTCTTTCTACCTGCCCTTATCCCACCTTAATGTGGGGTCGGCGTAAGACATTTATTAAGCATATTGCAGGATTTGGCAAAGTTTTTACGACCAGCTGCGTGCCTGACGTCAACCCTCTTTCCAGGGATGTCAGGGGAATCCAGTCCCGGGCAAATTAATTTAGAAAATTAGCTTTGCCCGACCTGGAAATCGAACCCAGGACCTCCCGGTGCACAGGGTGATACTAGTGTGTGTGTCCACACAAAAGTGTGTCAAAAAGTATTAGTATATAAATAACCATGAATTCTCTACACCTGCCCATACACAGTAGCATGATTGTAACAAATTAGTGTTGATTTCACTTCGTAATTGATAAATATCTACCCATTCATTCGGTTATTATTATACTGTAAATAAGTTAATGAAACATATGAAAAAGATTTTAGATAAGAAAATAACCAGGCAATAAAAACATTAAATCAAACATCGAAGCCATATTTAATTTGTGTTGATAGCAATCGCCGTTTCTCTCGTTGACACGGAGATTTTATTACAATAGTATGTTATTTGAACGTACAATAAAGTATAAGCCCTGAATAGGTCTGGCGACAGTCGCCACTTTCTGCAATGTCATCGCTGCATATAAAAAGTTATGACCGCTGCACTGGCTATATTTCGGAGAGGCTGCGGTGCCGCGTTCATAGGAAACGATATGCAGTAAACGGACGGGCGTGAGTCTCGCGGGGCCACTGCTCGCCCCCGCCGCGCTGACCCGCCCGATTTTATGCCAATTTTCATAAAAATAAATCTGACTCGCGTTGATTGAACCAGCCGTCGGCACGCGTTCCTGATCGACTTTCTATTTTATTGTTATTATCTCAGGCGGTAGGGTACGAATTATTGTTTCGCCATTTGTTCGCAAAAAATAAACGTCTGACGCTCTGACTGTACCGGGATTTGTCCTTGGTAAAGATTTATCGGTACATTTTTGCATGTCTTGGTATGTGTGAACTTGTAAATATGTATGTAGTTTTGATTTGTGTTGACACTGTCGTAATTCGTGAGTGGTCATCCTAGACATTTAAGTTAGAATACAATATATACTATGTAATTGCCTCTCTCACCCCCAAATATTCAGACGTAAATCAAATTCTCGAGGTCGCGTTACGTCATTTGAAGCCGCTTATCTGTCAAAATTGTATGACATTTTAAGTCGACGTTAAAGTTGAGTAGCATTTCATTTTTACGCACACATCTTGGTATGTGTGCCAAACTATGTATAATTATGTATTATCAAAACATAGAAGTTCCGTTTTCCAAAATATCAATTTATGATTTTAAACTAAGATTTTAACATTTTGAAAGTGGTTCATTCGAAATGTTCTATTCGTGATAATTTGTTTAATGACGTAAAATCAATTTAGTTTAGAACCTCGCGCCGGCGAATACAAGTTATGGATCATTTGGCTGATTAATAATCGTCCCGCCAAAGATTAAGGCGATCGGCGGCCGCTATCGCTGTAACATCTGATGGAACAAGTGTTATGGCATCGTACGCCGCCTTATACGACTGAAGGCATTCCCGCTGAGAGCCTGAGATATTCCGATGTTTATCGCGGAGCGGCGCGGCGCGGTGGCCACACACGGCAGCCGAACAACCGGCGTCTATAACTAGCTGACGAACGACTCCAATTTGCGACACTTTTACGCTCATAACAGCATCAGATACCATTTAAGTTAACCAGTGCCATTTCCAAGCATGTTCAGCCTACTTTTATGTTTCAGTAATAAATAACGTGGTGAGACTAAGGCTGAGATCTATAAGCGAACTTCGACTAAGTCTGAGTAAAAGAAACGGACTCAGTGTGGATTTAAAATGAAATCAAACTTCGACTTAGTCCGAACCATTTTTACAAGAAAAACAGATAGACTATGAAAAGATTTTCTTGTAAAAAATGTATCGGACTAAGTCAAAGCTCGAATTTTAAATTCCAGATTCACACTGAGTTCGTTTCTTTGACTTAGACTTAGTTGAATTTGGCTCTATAGATCTCATTCTTAGTTACCTGCGTATCCGTCCGGTTAATAAAATGAGAGACGAGATATAACCAAGTGATCTCGTCGCGTCGCGTCGCCGCGCACTCGTATGAACAAAAGTGCAGAGTGTAGTCAAAGAAGCATGGCGGGCGTTCGTGATTTATCGTCGGCCGCTTTTGAATATTAAATAATCTTTAATGGGAGCGCATGATCGGCCCATTAGCCGACGTCGCTCCTTTCACGTTTAATAAAGAGTCATTTATAAGCCAGCGACGCTTTTCCCTTATCTGAACGAAGTATGTACTGCGACTGAGAGGTGCCGCCCTATCAGGATTAATTCATATTTTTATCCATGTATGTAGGTGTTTTAATGTTGGAAATATCCTCAATTAAATACTACGCTTATACCAGCGTTGTAAACAAGCTTATCTAATAATTTACTAATTCTATTACGGCGGGCGTCCTCGGTAACTAATGTGTATTGTGGCCTTCATACAAAGCGCGTCTACATAAACTGGAATATAGATAACAATTAGTATCGGTTCGATTCCCACGTTTAGTGCCTATCACCTCATTGAATCATTAGGAAATCGGCCGTTTCCTCGCACCGACTGATTGCGTGTAATGTCTCGCCTTTGGACCTCGTCGCTGTCGCGCAAAATTGTTTTACCAGTGTTCCTTGTGCGGGAACAATCGTTTCCAATAGATTTACGAAACTGTAGTCGTGAAGTTCACATGTTCATATGGGTTTAATCTAATGATACATCTACTAGACTTACCTAGATCCTTTTAAGAAAACATGTTATGAGAGTGGCAGCATATAAAATGAAACTATAGTAAAAAGATAATACTGCATTTTGAGTCCAAATTGTTATTTATTTTTAGTGTAGGATAGGACTATGTATGTGACTGTTAGGAACACCCAACAGTCACATACCAGTCTGTGTCGTGGGTAACATCCAGCCCCAAAACAAATATCTGTGGGTCACAGAAACATTTGTTTCGGTGTGGGAATTGAAACTGCGACTTTTCGCTTCACAGCCGGCTTGAATTACCGAATGGAATGTACTTATACTGATGCTCTTTGGAAGTATAAATAATAACGCTATTAATACCAAAGCCTGGCGACAAAAAGAGACGATTAATGCTATGTCTTACGCAGGCTATGTTTTTGTGCCTTCCCCTAATACTTTCCATATAGAGTAACGCGTGGTGTGAGCGTCAGTTGGTAATTGTAGAGATGAATCCCGGTGAGCGCAGGTTAACATAACTCGAGGGCGCACATCGTCGGTTACGACTTCCTAATGACACTTCGATCGCGGCCGCCGCTCATTATCGCGAGACATTCGATCGGCTCACTCGAGTTATTCTCTTAATATCGCGGCGGGCTCGGCGGCCGGGATATCGTCACGTATGCGCAGCCCACAACCGTAATTATATCGGCGCAATTAAAGACCAACTAATATATTATAATCGTTCTGTCAGCATTGATGGTTTTTACAAAAGCACTGTCGGCCGACGTCGCGCGTCTTACTCGCGTTCTCACCGACGCGCCGAGTACTCGCAACACCCCGCCGCCGGTGATACCGCCTCGGCCAACGGATTGTCATTTTTCTATAAATAGCTAAACTCTTAGAACTATGTACAGGATTCCCGGAGTTAATAGCAAACATTCCTCAAATGCCTACTTTTCTTATTAAACGAAATGACGTGAAATTGACGTTTATAACCTCAACTGCGTTTATCCGCTTTAAACTTTTTAAACACAGGTTTTCTATCGAAATCATAAGGGCCGAGATCGTCTTACATAATGCGAGCGATTTGTTCAAATTACACAGCGGATAGTGACGTATGTACATTAGGCAATCACAGTGACGTGACTGCATAATAAACGGGTAGGGCAGTTTGATTTCCTTGCGAATCATGAGAAAATTGTTCTTTAGACAAGAACGAGGCGCGCTTTGAGAACACCCGACGGATAAGAATAATTACATACATTGATTGAACCCTTATAATCGGAGTTCATTTAATAGTCGACAGATGTTAATCGGTACGTTGAGTATAATTACGATTCAATTCTTGACAGCAAAAACGTGAACGCGCATGCGTCCGGACGATACACTAGATCAGATTTATTGCAACAATATCATACAACGGTTGTTTTCATTTATTTACGCACTCGTGTTAAATATAAAGTGCGATAAACAACCTCAATCAGAAGCGACTTCAATCCGATACTGGGAATATATTTAAATGTAAATGAATGCTACACTGTGATTAATTGTTAATAACATGAAAAAATATCACGTATTGACACAATTCAATAACCGTATGTTGTATGAGCCATAGTTCGTTTAATACCGCACAATGTGTAGGTTTAACAGAGTTTTCACCCTATTGATTACAGATCAACTGACTTTTGGTAAACAGTATCATACGAAGGCACAGAAATATGAAGGCAAAATGTGGTGCAGAAAAGCTGCAATGACACTTCATAGCTGCGTTTCTGCCTACCCCGTTAAAGCCACAGATTAAGCTTATGTATATAAGTTAACGCCTAACCCCTCTCTTAGAGGAGGCCCGTGCCCAGTAATGGGTCAGTAATATTAGAGGTACAGGGTTAATATTATTATATAAGTAAATAGTATCCATTAGGAAAAATCTCAGTAGCTAGAATGTGAAAGAAATCTTTACAACTTTTTCTTAATTTCCTGCGGCTTCGGCTCAATATGTATCTCTGCATTACGCATCAATGTGTTTTAGTTTTATAAGAATCTGTCGACCATAATAACCTTTGAATAATTCTGGAATTCAATTTCTAGCCAATAATGTTTTAATGAGGTCAATAAGATTACACACGAGGAACCAAACGTAGCATATTGCCAAGGTGAGGATGATAACTTGACTCCAGACAGAGGAAAATGACGCGAGAATTTATATCTAACATATTCGTTAGTGCAATTAACTACCCAAATAAAACTAACGAGGCCAAATACCCAGATAAACAATGCAAGTTTCAAACAAGAATACTTCCACCATTATATTTAAAATAAGTCGTTTTATTTTATCTATATCGTCTGCAAATAATTCTAACATAAAACGTCTGACTGACAACACTGTAATGAGTTTTATTAAAACACTCCCGTTCACAAGGCCATAAATATCATTTAAAAATTACCACATCGTCAAATGTTACAAAACATCGTATACTTGGCCGTTTAATTAGCGTTCATAGTAACGTGTCGGATAGAGTTTTTTCACATTTTTTACCATTGTATGTAAAGCAGCGGTTGCGTTCATCCATCACTTCATATTCGCGGCATGCTGACGGTATTTGTATTACTTCGTGCCGCCCTACTGGTCGTACACATGCTAATTGGGTTGTTTGAAAAAAGACTTTTATAATTGATAAGTGGTATCGTAACAAAATCACTTTTCGATATGGTAATTTGTTTTATGACAGAGAACGTAGAACAGCGGCCTGAGCAGGAAAATTTCTGACAACCGTAAATGTATTCGAACTCGATGCGCGTCTATGAAATTTGTATGAAATATTAACCAAACGTCAACATTAGTTTTTCGTGCTCGGGCTACAGAAATGTGCATGTCTCGGCGTTATCTTAGAGTTGCCAGACAGCTTAGCTTGTACCCCGTGTTATCAATATAACGATTACTGTCGATATAACCTGCGGACTGCGGAGTGCGGGCGACTGCCGCCAGTGAATGGTGGTAGCAGTATCATGTACAGTGTAGATAGTATTCAAATATCAAAGTCATAAATGCCATACGCGTGCTTGTTAAGGCGCGCGTGTAAATTCTAATCCTTGTTGCATTTCGAACGGGGCGGCCTAGTAATTATGTGCTTTCATTTGTCTGTTTCTCGGAACAAACGAGCGAGCCCCGCGCCGTGGAAGCCCGCTCCATGTAAAGCAGTTAGCAGTACTCTAATCTCGCACTGCCATTAATTTAAAGAATACGTCTGCGTAACCGACTTTACCAACATCGTCGAAACACAATTCTCCTTCACATTTTCTTATTTGCATATTAAAATAATTTCGAGTAAACGCAATACGTAAAGTCGCCTTCCACCCGCGCCTGACCGCTTCCGAAACAGCGTACAAGGCTTTTATCGCGCGCCGTAAAATAAACTTTATGTTGATTGTGTTTTAATATGATATCTGTTCGGATATTGCGAGCATTAGGGCTGTTCGATGCTCGGGCGCACCGCAGCGATGACAGATAAAGGCGGGTTGTGCGCCCAAATAGATAAACTAGTGTGGAAATTAATGTCTACATTTACTGGTGCATGAAGTTGTAGTTAATTATAGTTTTATAGCTATTCGCTTTTTAAATGTATATTATTAACCACAAAGGCTAACCATTATCATTCTAAAAGGAAGTGTATAAATTATCCCTACTTAGTTTCGAGCTTATCGCGAGACACACATACAAATATTTTATCAAACGTTATAGAATTTTTCCCTGGAGCATGAAATTGTACTTAATTATGTAGATAATCGTCTACATAGTTAATTTAAAAACGCACCTATTGTTTTAAAGTGCGTGCAATGTTGAAGGAAGTTGGTTCACATGATTGTCATTCCAGAGAATATGATAACACGTATGTAGGTGTAAGGCTAGCTTTTAATTATTTATTTTATAGTTTCTTAATCCCCGTTTAATTGTAGTGTGTTTTTCGCATGTATTTTTTTTTAATACGCCTATATCATTTGATAAAATATCTTCATGTAAATGGGCTTTTGCGGTTAGATAATATTGGTTATTTTAAAATGCAATTCAGCCTGGATTTGTATTGTTTCCCCGGATTTCGTAAGAATAAATCTTCATATTTCTTGCCCATGTTCGTTTAAATCGTGTAAAGTAATTATCTAATCTTATGGAGCAATTTACGTTATACAAAATAAAATATATTTTGGTGGTACGTGATATATCTGATTCTGTAACCTGTGAGGTTACCACCACCTCTTATAGCAATATTACTATAATCTTACTTGTACCGATTCCCGTACAAAAAAAACGAAGTAAGATTATAATAATACTGCTATAGGAGGTGGTGGTAACCCCCCTGGTCCGTCATGATTACGATTTACGACTAAGTACCACTCGCAGCTTCGCAATAAATCTCTATTTATCCCAAATCCCAATTTAAAGATGAGAGTGAGCTGTACGAAAAATGGACTTTAGGTTTAACTCTAGATTATTAATATCTGAGAAACAACGACTTCAAGAAAAAAATACTTGCTGGTCGCAAGCACTGGTCTATAAAATGAAAGCCATTTAAGTATATTTTGAAAGAAGCTATATAAATGGTACCACTAAGTTGCCTTTATTATATGATATTATCATACACACAAACATTTCTCTTACATTCATCGAATACCTTTCGCACATTAGAATAAATTAAAACTGTTTCATAACAGCCGTGTAACACACTAATTACACGTGAGCAAAGCGTAAAACTTTTAAAATTTATTATCAAATAGATATCTTCCATCAACACATTCACAGTTTACTTTACATATTTTTTATGAGTGTTTGTCAGTCACTTAGGAATGGATACGGGTTTGCGCTCTGCTCACCCACCGTGGTGTCGGTTTTATAAACAAATTAATAATTACAAGCGTAAGTTAACACTCTGGGCTCGATAGAACATCTAAAAACAACACTATTATGTATTGCTTGGTTTAATTATACATTTTTATTGGCTAATTATACGCCACGCGTTACATGGTCACTCCAATTAACTTTCAGATTAATTTCCATGATTGGCAATTTCTTTTTTAATCTTGTGTTTTTAAGACTTTTGATCCAAAAGATTAGATGTTGATTAACAAAACTATACGCTTAATTGAAGTTGAAATATGTCAAAGTGGAGTTATCGATTAAAGCTAGTAAGCTTACGGAAGTTTAGAATTTTAAAAGCTTAGATCATCTAGCTAAACGATAGGTTCAACAACTCATTTTTATAGTGAACTGGCAAACAAGCAGAATGGTCACCTGATGGATAGTGATATCCAGCGGCCATTACCATCCATGATAGCAAAAGGAGCATGGATGTATTACCTACCTTAAGGTGGGAAATTGGATTGGGAATGGGAATGGGGATTTGCGCCACATAGAATCTCATTCACTGAACAAAACGCCACAGCAAGTTGCCAATTCACACTTACCTATTACATCGGTGTTGTTATTAAACCGCTCTACAACGTGACTCTACTCAAAAAAACTAATTACTTATAATCATCATCATTAGCCATAGGACGTCCACTGCTGGACATAGGCCCCTCCACCAAAGATTTCCAGATTGACCTGTTGACTTATAATCACAAGTTTAAAATCTTAACAGACCGACTTAAAATCCGATACTGACCAAATTTATATGGGACCACCTATGAAATAAGCTCTATCGAACATAAAAACAATTTTGAAAATCGGTCCACATTTGGCGGAGATATCGCGTAACATACATTAAAAAAACGAGGAATTAAGGACCTCCTCCTTTTTGGAAGTCGGTCGATCAGAGTGACAAAATGTTCAATGAAAAATATTTTCATGCCAGCTTAAACATTGCAAAAAAATCTAAAAACCGCATTATGTTTTGTAAGACTATAAAGACTACTTAACCGCTCCAAGTAAACGTAACTTAAGTAGAATGACTTAAGTTTGTAGAATAGTTTGTGGTAAACCGCAATAATTATGCTCTTTGATATGCAGTTTGTTCGTCTCTTTACTCTTTCCACCCCAGCGGGTACGTCTGTCGAGTTCGTTTAAAGAAATAAATAGTGGTCTGGGGCCTGAAATATTAAAGGCCGGCAACGCATCGACGATTCCTCTGGGCGTGGATGTTCATGGGCGATGGTGATCGCTTACCATCAGGTGGTACCATCTGCTGGTTTGCTACACCATACCATAAAAAAAATGTCCTTTAATATTCGGTATCCCACTGATGGGCATACCTCCTCTACTTATACACAAAGTAAATAATAGCCAATATTTAATCATTTTAGCTCGGATATTATGTGTTAGTTTTTTCACACATTCCAAGCTGGCGACAACCATCCATACGTTGGGGAGACACCAACCGCGAGTCGCGACCAACCCGCGCGTGAAATTATTATCATATAATAGTGACTCGGTGCGATTATTCAAATGTTCTCCGCAGTACTATGCGCTTGGTTCCCGCCTGCCCCTGCGCAGCCTTCCTCGATAGGTATTTTACACTTCTGAAACTTGTCAAATATATTCATGTATAATGCAGGAGACGCGTCATGTGAACGATAAGCAAATGACACAAAATGTTATGTAAATTCGAAGCGGCTATAATCCTTGGCAAACACCTTTATAACGCGAGCGAGGGGGATGGCGGCGGGACCGTGAGTTATTCCGCAGATAACACCATTCCTTTGTCTAAACAAAGAATTATGCATTATGCTGGTAATAAATTAACTTACTGACTGCTATTGGTACGGTTTCGGTTATAATCACACTAAACAGGATTTTATTGCGTCGAACTTAGGTTAGTGTTTAAACAATATTCTTTGTTACATAAATGTCTTTTCATTTGTTCTTCATTATTAACAAAAGGTCACAGAAAAATCAGATAAAGACTATTTTATAAGCATTTGTTCTACGTATACGGCCCGCGCGATTCCATCAATCTGTCCAAATGTGAGCCAGACGGGGGCGTTTTCCACTGCTGCCGACTTTTCCATGTTTTATGAACAATAACCAATATTTTTTAACTTTATCCTCAGAATGACGCTCACCGTCAGCTAGGCTAGGCTAGGGATTGCTTATTAGATAATTCGTAGAGTCGTACTTAATTACTTATTCAATATGTTTTTAAATTTACAATTATTTGTACCAGATTTATATTCTTCAAAAACAATTTAAATAACACTGTTGAATAAACTTTATAATCAACATGTTAATTAACATTATAATGAACAAACATTAACGCGTGTTCAACTTTATAATAATTTCATTTACATAATAAACCGTGATTTAAATAACTCACAAACTTTGTAACTAAGTAAAGATTTAATTAATATAACATATTAAACAAAGTTGTAAGTGGCGGTGGCCCCGAAACTTGGCAAGTGGAAAAGGGACCGAGACGTAAAGTAAGCGTTATCTACGAGTATATTTTGCTTTGGACTCTTTATGAGTTTCAAACGAGATCCGTCACGCGACGTTAACTCGGAATAGATGTGATAAAGTGGACGCTAATCTGTCCTATTGGGGCCACACTTAGTACACTTTATTAATCACAAAGCTTACAAATTACAGTATACTTCCTGCGGGCCGCGGCACGACACCTCATGTTAATTTTATTGTTCAGTCCATCGGACGATTCGAACGCTAACGACAACTTTACTGGGGCCCTGTGCTTGATATACAACCGTTTAAAAGCTCCCTCTTGTATGTAAATACAGATAAATAACTTTTGAAACAAGTTCAAATTACTTTTAATATCTATTGATAAAAAGTACGAAATTACAACTATTTATTTATTTAAGTTACTACTCAACATCAGCGGATATTGATTAATATAATGCTTTTTCACACTCCCATGAGAAAGTATGAAATATCGAACTTGTTCTTTGGGCAGAGATGGAAGAAACCACATGCTGGTCACTTGTGGTTCTGTAACTAATTTTAAATATTATCGTATTATTTATATAAAATATTTTGCTATATCTATTATAATAGATATGTAAATGGTATTTTGTATGTAAAATTACTTACGACAATGTGACGTTATAATATGGTAATTCTGATCACCTTCCTTATTTTAAAATTAAATACACCTTAGGTCGACCTTTACACAAATCGAAAATATTAGGTACGTGAATGGTTTAGTTAACATGCTTATCGAACCAAGTTTTGTACAATGTGTTTATGCACAATTTTATGCTTTTAATCGCAAAATTTACACTTTAAACGTGGGGTTCTCGACATGACGCCTTATGCAAAGCAGGTGCTACCTGATACGTAAAATTGCAAACGGGAAAAAGCATAAGTGTCATTCAAACTGCCAAGGAATAATAATGCATAAATCCGAATAGAACATTGCGTTTAAGGTCCATTATTGTACCCAAGTTGGTAGACCCAAACAACCACCCCAAATGTCATGCGAATTTAGAACATTATAAATGTAATATTGTCATGATAATTGTGTTTTTACCAGCGATTATAAGTCACATTTTGGTAAAAATGCTCGGCACTTGACACCGTTTATTGCCGATGTAAGTGTTATCAGGTGTGATCGCAGAACGTAATCATAAAACGCTCATATCGCGGTTGGAAATTTACGTAATGGTAAACATAAAAGCGAAATAAAACCAAAGTTAACCGTGTTACGTAGGTAGTACGAGCACTTATTAGTATTTGGAGATAAAATGAAGTTGGCTCGCTTTGGGCAATTTATTGGGGTAAGTTATGGGCGGCGCGCGGGCTGGAGCGGCTAATTTATTCGCCGTGCACATAAATTACTTGATTATGAATTCAACTTAGCTCCGGTGGATTGTTTGTCTGTTGTGAGCAGCGCTTTTGTGTAACAAACAACGACCCACCGGCATCCGCCGTTTTTAAAAAACCGTAAAACTGAGGCTGAGATCTATAGAGCGAACTTCGACTGAGTCTAAGTCAAAGTAACGAACTCAGTGAGGATTTGGGATTGTTAAATCGAACTTTGATTTAGTTCGAGTCATTTTTTACAAGAAAAATAGACTGACGGACCGACTAAGCAAAAAGTTTCTTGTAAAAAAATGACTCGAACTAAGTCAAAATCCTCACTGAGTTCGTTAGACTTAGTTAAAATTCGCTCTGTAGATCTCAGCCTAAATCATAATTATCCAGTACTACTACGTTACTTACATAGCGTTGGAGCTGACAATGAGCGCAGTACACGAAAGTCGACTGTCGACCGAAGAGCGCTACAAAACGACGTAGCTCACGCAACCGTAACGTGCATAGTTAAGAAACGACTTAATGAATGATAAAAGGCAAAATAAAAATCAAACCTGGCCCCGCTAACATAAAAAGTAATAGTAGGGATTATGTAGAACACCAATGGTAATGTGGTGTTGTTTTCCAGGCGGCACTAACGCGCCGCAAGTCGCTGCAGCGCGGAATAATCGCGGATACCCATAAAAGATGTAATTTCAGATAAGCTGAAACAGACGAGCCCCGCCCCCTTCCTCCCGGCCTCCCACCACCATTCTCCCTCGCTGCCTACTTTCTAATGACTAATTATTATGCTGTGCGTTCCGAGCTTTAACGTCAGTGAGTCAAGCCTACCTGGTTAAGTCGTAGTTGCGTCGAGTTGAGGCCCGCGCCCCCCACCTCTCGCCTACCCCCCCCCCACGTCGTCTATCTACATGCCACGTGTGTGTTTACTAATTATCTCTAACTATGTTATTTCAACTCTTCATACATATATCTATGTTTGCTGTCTTACCTCGTTGGTGGAAAAAGTTGTATTAAATAAACTGTGGTAGACAATTTAGAAACTGTCTAATGGAATCCATATTTTGTTATGTAATTATTTGATTGATGTTTTTAAATATGTGTATTGTTGATTTCTTAAGTTTACGCGAATGTTATACATTGAAATAAAACTATTTTACGGATTCTATCACAATTTGGCTTTTAATTTTTATTTCCGACGTTTCGAAGGCTTTGCAGTCTTCGTGGTCACGAAATGTATATTGTTCTTTGTATTATGTATTTATAGGTAGGATTGTCTATCAAAATCCATTGTGTTCACTCGACTTTTGATAATAATTTACATAGTTTAAGTAACGATGTTGTTACGGTAGTTTGTATTAGTTGCTAAATATGTTCAGTTCATAAGATAATTTCAAAAAATCTGAACACATAAAGTGGTATATCCTGAATGATCCATCAACGCCCTGACAAACTACTTGATTTAGAAAGCTGAAATTTTAACAGCGTTATCATGCAATGACGTCCGCTAAAAACCATCCGCATGCATGAAAATTATATATTGATGTCTGATATCGATGGATGGTGATCATTTACTATCAGGTGACCCATCTATTGGTTTGCCCATCTCTTCATATAAAAAAAAAATTAAGGGTCACTACCGAAGCGTGGTGCCACTCAATCAGCACAACAAGTAAGCATGGATACACGACGAACGTATGGACGCTTAATACTTAATATTCATGGCTATTACTTAATATTCATGGGTAAGTGGTGCCATATATGAGCTGTGGACGGAAAACTCCTGGGTTAGATTCCTAAGTTGGGCAAAGCGTAATTTCTAATTTGATTATCCCGGGACTAGAACGTCCAGAAGAGGTTGACGTCAGGTTGGCAACCTGTTGTAAAAACTAAGCCGAATCCTTTCTGCGACATGCTTGAATAGTGTGTTGCGCCGATCCCACATTGTGGAATAAGGGCAGGTCGAAAGAATTTTTAATATAACATAACATAACATAAGCTCACTCCTGTATCCCCGAAGAGGTAGGCAGAGGCACACTAGCGAACTAGTACACCCACATTTCGCCTTAGTTCCGTCCCAGATGTGATAGGGGGCGAGCCTATCGCCATATCGGGCACAAATTCCAGACTCCGAGCTGATATGGAAAAATCCAATATCACTTTGCCCGACCCGAGTATCGAACCCGAGACCTCAGGAATATAGTCGTACCATATACAACCACTCCACCGAGGCAATGTTTAATATAACTAATTGACTTATGACACATTGACGTGTGAATCGTCGTGTGCGCTGGCGCCGCGTGCCGTGATGTCGCCGATACTGGGCGCCAATGGTGGCGACGACCACGCCGGCGGTGGCGACGGCGATCAGCGATACCGCATTACCATAACGCTAGCACTACATGGCCGTATCCTATCTGCCATTGTAGATAGTTCGGCTCATTTGTGCCGGTCTTATTATGTGTCATGTTTGTATGAAGATATGTGTATGTCAGTCAGTAGGTATTCGATAACCGTAGAGTCGTCATTCCCCAGACTTCTATGTATACTAGGTACTAGATAAGCTATGTAGAAGTAAAATTGTGTCCCATTACGGTGAGTGTTTGACGTTTGACGGCTAAGGAAAATAGTAGATCTTGCGGTCAACTGACGGAAACTTAGTGCGCAAATTCAATGTACCGGACAGCTTGTCTAGTAATACATAGAAGTGTTTGTCACTACCAAGTCAAAACCACATGAAACAACAGTAGCTGGACCACAAGTTTGGTTGACATTTTCCGTTAGCGATTACGTAGTATACCTCTAAGTAATATTTGTATGACAATCACCCGAAAACCGTTACTTTACTTGAGGACAATGTTTTTATACAATTTATTTTACCTAGTCACTAGCGGGAAATGTCAAAGAAAATCATAGTTGAGCTGACTTTATATGTAGTAAGACATGCAAAAAAACTGCATCGTCACTTATGTGGAACGACACTAATGATACCCCTAAAAGTAGTAGTTAAACACTCTTTGAATACCATTGTCTAAGTTATAAACGGCAAATTAACAAGAATATTATTATTTATTTCAATATATACTCGTAATTGACGTGTAAAAGTGATATAAAATAACCTATTTCCAGAATAAATGATTTGAATTTGAATCGTCTTGCACCTCCGATATGAGGGTATTATTATTAGTGTTGTTTTAGCCATTTGATTATGGAATAACAGAAAATACTTTTTAGATTTTCCCGATAGCAGTTATTTGGTTTCACGGTTTGTGATGACTAAATTGGAGGGAAGCTATATAAAACAATAGAAACATTGTCATTTGTTTAGATAAAAGTTTTTAATATTTTCTCGTTGGGTTTGGAGTAATTTGCATCTGTGTACATACTACAAAGATGAAAGTCCATGACAATGATTGTTAAGTTGACTCGTGTTGTTATTATAAAATGATATTTGATGCCGTTATCATAAAAAATGAACACGAAAACTTTATTCTCAAAAATACAACAGCTATGCACCAGACCGTTTCGGGTTTTAAACTAAAAAGTTATTGAATTGTGCAATAATCGACGGCAAATTTTTATAAGAAATGAGACCATCTGGGATGGAACAAATCAGGAAGCAAACAAGATAGTCATTGCAATCTTTGAACGACAATAAAAAATTAAACGCAATATACTATTCAAATGGACCGTAAAAATAAACGGACAATCTGACAAAATCGGTCTCGGATATCTTAATAAAGCGTATTACTTAAACGATAAAACACGAATCGGTATTACACAGCGAAATGATGGAGTGAACTTGTTTCGTAAAGATATTCGAAGCGACACGAGGACGCAACGCGGACGCGACGTGACGTTAGACCATGTAAATCGTCCGAATTATACAAATAGCCTCCGCCTAACTGCACCAACATATTGGCATATGTTCGTGAGTAGTTTACGAGTGCTACGACATTGCATATTAATTGGCGTCGCTATCGAGCTGCATCGGCTCCTACCTCCACAGTACACGCAGTATGAATATGTTACGGGTAATGTTAGGGTAATAGGTAAATCTATAGTTGCCCGAGTAATCGTACGATTACACGAACGTGTTGGTTAAGGTTCGAATAACGATTTTCGAATATTACTTGGGGAAACCTAAGTTTACCGTATAGGTACTACCAATATCCGAAATTGAAACATTATTCTGATTTTACCTCATGACCTTATTTTTTACCTCATTGTAAAATAATTAATAATAAATACACCCAACAGTTACACACCTAGTCCTGACCCCACACTATGTAGGTATAACCTGTATCTTGGGTGTCAGAGACTATGAGAGACTTTCGGTTTCACAACATCCAGACTTGAAACAAATATCTATGGGCCACACAAACATTTGTCTCAATGCGGGAATCGAGCCCGCGGCTTCTCGCTTCACAGCCGGCTACTCGCCCGCTGCGTCACGGAGGCTGTCACATACACAAACTACCTATATAACATAGCTTGCACGCACGATTATATTTATCTAAAGAACATTGTGGCGAATAGTTTCAAATGAATTAATAACAGGTAATGCCAAGATAAATTGTGTTATAATCATTTGGTCACGATTGCCGATTAATAGTTAATTATCAAATCTTTAGGTAATAAGTTCAAGCCATTATGTTAGGTTGTTAACAAGCGCGAACTAAACCAAGTTTAGTGGTTACTAAGTATAAAGTTATACGTAACTTGTGCATTTAAGTGGCGCTTCGAAGGTGTAAACAATTTTAATAGCTCATTACTGTATTAATTACTATTTATGTGGCTCCTTGGCGTGGTGGTATTTCGGTACGACTACGATTCTGAGGTCTCGGGTTCGATCCCCGGGTCGGGAAAAGTGATATTGGATTTTTTTATATCAGCCCGGAGTCTGGAATTTGTGCCCGATATGGCGATAGGCTCGCCCCCTATCACATCTGGGACGGAACTAAGCTCGGCGAAATGTGGGTGAACTAGTTGGCTAGTGCGCCTCTGCCTACCCCTTCAGGGATACAGGCGTGAGCTTATGTTATGTCACTATTTATGTTTAGAAGTCTCAATAGGTACTGCGACTTACTTAAGCTCAAAGCCCGTCAGGCTCAGGGTTCAAATCTCACACTGGATAATTTTTGTGTAGTGGACACCAAAATGTTAGTGTCCAAACTGCCAATTAATTAATCGAAAATATGTGCAACAAAAACTGGTCAATTACCTATTATGATACAAACATTATTTTGTGTAACCGCGTAAATAACAATAGTGTATAAATAATAATAATAATCTAAGTGTTGGCTTTGCCCCCACGCACGCCTATCACAGGTTCGGAACTTACGCCCTATTGGTCAAACGTTACGCAAATATAATGGCTTCTTAGACTGATTTTCGCCATAAAATGTTGACAGCTAAGGCGGCCTTAATCGACGAAAGGCGATCTTAAGTGTGTGAAAATTCGGCGGTTAATAGTCCCGAGATATGGAAAGACAAACATAATAATAAAAATATTAGCCCTATCCCAAGCCTCATCATCAGGAGGATGAAAGTTTTGTTTTTAATATATTTAAATAAATTTTTTTAATTTTCTTTTTATCTTTGGGGGAGGCCTATGTTCAGCAGTGGACGTCCTATGGCTGATGATGATGATGATCTATTATTTATATAGAAAAATGTAAGAAATGATAAGCTGAAAATAAAGAACATATTAGCTTTGCGCGCAGCTACGGCCCGAGCAAGAATATTTCTGACAATCGTAAATGTATTTGAGCTCAATGCGCGTCTATGAAATGTGTATGAAATATTAGCCAAATGTCAGTACGACACGCACATGGTCTACTATTATGAGACTGATTGCAGAAAGTGCAGCCCACATAACAAACAAACTAAATGTCAGTGACAATTTCCACTGATGGGAAAATAATAAATAATGCAATCATTATCATCATCATCATAAGCCATAGGACGTCTACTGCTGAACATAGGCCTACCCCGAAGATTCCAGATCGACCTGTTGGAAGCGGCCTGCATCCAAATAATGCAATATTATTTGCTATTTTTGTCATGATGTTATATGGTTCACCTTATACCCAAGTCCTAGACCTATCACAAATGCGGTTTAGTTTTCATCCAATCCGTCTTGAGTGTAATGGGCAGTGGCTAGATCGCATGTACTGGCTACTAGCTCAATCCTCGTTCCCGCATGGCCAGCGATAGAGCGCATTCTAATATGCAAATGTATTTAAATGCTAAGCCCTCTTCATTACTACGGTATCGATCTTAGATATACAATTTGTAAAACGATAGGTAGGTAAGACTAACGAATCAGTTACTAATACTGCATTTATAAATGAATTTATTGTTTTTGTGCAAACTGTTAAGTTTGAATTGTAAATGATTTGTGTCGTGAGCAAATTAGCTTGGCTTATTGATAGGCATTTTGAGTACCAAAATGTTGCATTTAATACATACTTAAGTGTATGCTAGTCTCGTATTTTTATTAACAGAGTTATGAGGATTTTGATGCGAAGTCTGACAAGGTGGGCGTCACTTGTTAAAATTATTTCATATTATTCTCTAGAGCTGTGTTTGTTGGTTTTAAGTGTCGTGGTTTAAAACATTAAACTTCAGTGAAGATGGACAGTATAATGAGGTGATCTTCGATGAGTTTTTCTTGGTGCGTTGGCTGGCTTTGTTCGGTCGTTTCACCGAGTGAAGGTCATCTGAGGGGTACCGCACTGGAAGGAATTACCCCCATAATCCCAGCAAGGCCTTGAGATCATCCACATCTGAGTCTCATGGTTATTGCGATAACGTAATTGCTCTATTCACCTTAACATTAGCTAAATCAACGCATATGCGTGGAAGCCATTATTTTTAAAAGAAGAAGAAGAACAGAGTTATAACTTCTAGTTTAAATACACGATTATGATCGGCTGTATTTCTTACGAAGTGGTAAACAATAGCATTCTAATACATTACGTAATCACCAATTTTATAATCAGCAGATATAATGAAATAGTGAAATGAACTTACCCCGAGTCGCCAATTATTACCTTTAAAAATAAAAACCCGTGTATAAAAATTATAATAAATATTCTTTAATATAATTTAAAGTTTAACATGAAAATAAAACCTATGTAATTAGGGATCATGTGTCTGATATAAATAAATAAAAATAAAAATTAGAATAAGTAATTCAGTAAAACTCTGAATACAATTGCTGTACATAATACTTTTAGAATTTAGTTCATGTTTCGTTTGGTAAATTTTATTACAAAACTAATAAGAATGGAGATTACGACTGACATCTACACTTACCAGGAACTTAGAATAATAAACTAATCACAATGCTAGATGCGCAGAATTTCGACGAAATGTCGATCCAAAAACAGTTACCTCAAACTACGCACGTATCTAGTGACAAATAATAAAACAAGACTATCTATCTACCTGCATATATAATTTAGCGTTCTATAACCTAGAGTTAGCAGTCGTTAGTATTCAAACGAAGTTTAGCCCCCAATCAGATTAATCTTAAATATTTATTGCACATAGTATTGGCAGCCGGAGGTTTAAATTAGTATGACGATGAGTGCACTGATGGTGAAGAAATGGTAAGCATTCGTTCAGACGTGGGTGGGCTACCAGCTCCTGATTAAAAACATGATGAATATTAAAACCATTAAGAGTTGTGTTAGTTTAGACTTTAGAAGATAAGACATTGACTTTTTGCGCCGATAAAGACACAAATGAATATGGCAATTGTTTGCGAATGTTTGATTTGTTGGAACGTGTACATGTCCAGAATTAAATTAAGCAGTAATTAAGGACTGTTTTGAATCTATAAAAGTCTTTCACATGATTAGTAATCCGGTGTTTAAAATTAGAAACTGCTATCACGTTTTGAACTTTATTTGTTTTGTGTTATTCAATATTCAAGCAACCTATTGGGGAGGGGTTCTAAGACAAAAGCCGCTAGTTCGAAACCCGCGCCTGTGCCATACACCTCAGCCATTTCTAATACGAGTGAAATCATGATTATTTTTGGGTTTGCTTTCACAAAACATGTTGTGGAAAATTGCATATGAGAAATGCATTGACTATTCTTTATAAGAATTTTTAAAGTATCGATCGAATTCAAGACCTCCCGGTTCACAACTCATATACGCTGCCACTGAACCAAGGAGGCGACATATATTATGCAGTAGGTTTTCATATCGTTATTAATGATGCAGTTATAATGTATTATTGATTCAATTGTAATAGTGCCCACAAATTGTTTGTCGATGAATGAGTCCGCTCACGTCGATGGTCGATAAATGCGCAATCATTCGTCTGCCTGTTGATTTGTTACAGAATTTGTTCAAGGATGATCTGGCGTACTAATCGCGATATTGACGTAACTATTTAATACCGAATTTATTTATAGTCAAGCGTGTAACTGTTGATGACGATATCTATTGGAATTTATAGTTTAATTATGAAGTAACATATTTTAGACCTAATGAATAGCGTACGCCCCTTTTAGCGTATACTCTACTATGGTAAATTTCACGTAGATTCAATGCTACCCTTTTAGTATTCAAGACACAGTACACATAAGATAACAGTGCTTCCAACAGGTCGATCTGGAAATCTTTGGGGAGGCCTATGTTCAGCAGCGTCCTATGGCTGATGATGATGATGATGACACATAAGATCACGCCTGTATCCCCAAAGGGGTAGGGAGAGGCGCACTAGCATTTAGAACACCCACATTTCGCCAAGCTTAGTTCCGTCCCAGATGTGATAGGGGGCGAGCCTATCGCCATATCGGACACAAATTCCAAACTTCGGGCTGATATGGAAAATCCATCCCCGCGGATCGAACCCGAGACCTCAGGACGGTAGCCGTACCGAAATACAACCACACCGCCTAGGTAGTGACACAGTAAGCTACCCTTATTTAAATACATAAACCAGAGTTTAATCTCGAAAACTCGTTCAGTGTTAGGTACAGACTGAGGTAGGTAACAGTGCATTGACCAAAATAAAAAATCATAAAATATGACAGCCTCCGTGGCGCAGCGGGCGAGCAGCCGGCTACGAAGCGAGAGGCCGCGGGTTCGATCCCCGCACCGAGACAAATATTTGTGTGGCCCACAGATATTTGTTTCGGGTCTGGGTGTTGTGAGACCAAAAGTCTCTCGTAGTTCCTGATTCTCACGACACAAGACTCGATCTTAATGTGGGGTCAGAACTATGTATGTGACAGTTGGGTGTTATTTATTATATATAAAATAGAAGCTACAATTTAATTTTTTCGAACAATATCGGTGGCGTAGTTCTAATTCGATACGCCTACCATCCTGCGGACTCGGGTTCGATCTCGGGTTGGTCAAAGTAGTATTGGGTTTTCAATTCAGTATCAACCCGGGGTTTGGAATTTGTGCACAATATGGCAAAAGGCTCGCCTCTTATCACATCTAGGTCGGAACTAAGCTCGGCGAAATGTGAGTGTTCTGGTTCGCTAGTGCCCCTCTGCCTATGCTTTCGGTTATACAAGCTTGAGCTTATGTTATGTTTTTCCAAGCATTTATTTTATATTACTGTACTGTAAGCAAAAAGTAATATAAAAAACCTGTTAACTACCAAAGTAAGTAATGTAGTAATAATATAGTATTAAGAATTCAGTGAAGCAGAAAGTGAACTAGATAGTGGCAAGTGGCGACTAATGATTATGAAACTAATAAAGCCACTTCCCTGTCCGTATCGACAATCGATTAGTTGCAAGCTAATCCTTAACCTACAGCGACGCTAAAACGAACAACGAAACTACTCCACCTGTCGAATCTGATAAAAGTGTTTTATTTAAATTTCTTTGGTTGGCGATCCAAAAACGAGCACAAAGTTGTATTTGTGTCTTATTAAATGAAATTTATAGGTGGGATGTAGTTGCTGATTGACCTCGGTCAGGATAACTGGTTCGTATGTTAAAAATGAGTCGTCTATCGCGGCTTCATGCGTCCGCTCGCTGCATCAAGCGGCCCATCAACTCCGACTGCATGATTTAAATTGATATATCGAAGAATGTACTTCGATGTTGCAAATATTTTTACATTTTTTTAATTTATAAACAGCGATAGCTCAGCTGAGAATGGTACGGACTACCGAGACGAGTGTTGGAGGTTCGAGCCCAACCCCAAAATCGAGCATACACCTCTGACTGTTCTATGTTAAGTCTGTTTTCTTTGTGAATTATTGTTTGCTATAACGGTGAAAGAAAAACATCGTGAGGAAACCTGCATACTCGAGAATATCTTCACAAGAAATTCGAAGGTATGTGTAGTATCCCAACCCGCATTATGCCAGGGTGGTAGACTAAGGCCTAACCCCGCTCATTAGTAGAGGAGACCCGTGCCCAGCAGTGAGACTAATATTATTATATTATTATTTATTTACACCCGTGACTGGCAAACGAACAGATGGGTCATCTGATGGTATATTATCTTTACCACCCACGAACACTGTGGCGTCATGATCGTCTCATATTTTATTATAGTATAATCCAGAATCCATTGCCAACCCTTGAAGCCAGACTTGAATACCTATTCGAAGCAGGAAAATCGTTGTTAACTTTGTATTTGCTTTATAATAATAAAAGCAATAAATACTTACGTAACAACGAGAATAATGGTAAGAGTAATGGCTTATATTCATTATCAAATTTTCCCATGAGCTATCATAAACTACGTGACGCTAACGGCGTAAAAGCTAAGCGTAAAAGTTTACCCAAACTCCCAATTTTGTAACATGAAGATTGACGATGTTTTGGACAATACATTATTGTAGAGTAGTCCGCCGGAGCGTAAAGAAGTAAGATAATACCATAAATAAAATACTAGTTAATTTAACGTTCACAGACAAAATGTTGTGCAAGGTGCGTGCACGCACGTGCCCCTAGCCCGCGGCTCACAACAATGTCTGCTCCGAATCCAAATGCGTGTCATACATCTTGTAGTTTAGGTAACAACTGGATTGTGTAAACTGGACTTTAGAACCCCCGCATAAGGACGATTTGAATAATAATGATAAAGGAAATGGATATTCAAAATAATATCACCTCGAGGTTAACGATTACCGGTGCGCGCATGCGCCACAGATGGCGGGATAAACCGACGTTTGTTTCCGCACTGATATCTGAATTAATGGCGATACGTAATGCTCGAAAGGTGCTCATTACCATGATTTATGCAAGATACGTTTTTTAACCGTCCCTATTGTGATTAACGGACATGGAGGACGAACGTGGTTAGGTTACTCGTTTGTTAAGTAACTTGTGGTAAGATCTGAGTGGAATTTGGCAAACAATGAGACATGAATGTGTAGCGAATAATAGTCATAGGGCTTGCGAGCCTTGTGCCGGAGTGGTGTGTACCCTGTAGCCCGTACTATGTACCCGTACCCTGCAGAGGGCACCGCGCGGCGCCGCGCCGTCCATCTCGCGGCTCGTTCGCTCACTGAGTACATTCCCGTGTAAGTTTTTACACCTATTATTTTATGTGTCGGCGAGTAAAGTTCGGTACGTGAGTTATAAACTCGCTCGCGCCTCTCTCGCCCCTACTTTATAGGTATTAACGACTTGTCCGAGAGTTTTCTTATAAATAAATTTGAAGGGTAACAAGGCTCGCTTTTGTCGGATTAGTGGAGTGGATCTTGTTTCACTTTGTTGTGTAGCCTATCTTTTTAGATGGAAAATTCATGAGAAATTCCTGCGCTCTTTTATGTATCAATATTTGTAGTTTAACTTTTTTGCTTAACTGTAACTTATTTGCTACGTAACTAAACTTCTGATACCTGGGTAAGATTGATACGCAGCATCATAGGTACCTATTTAAGTCCCTTAATAATTCTATTTAATATCATATGCGCTGTATTTTATCTCCATTTTATTAATATACCTAATTAAATTAACAGATGAGGCCATAAGTGAATTGGATTTTTCTAACTGCAACCCATTTCAAACGAGTCTCAAATCACGGGATCACGTGACATGAGCCCATAACGCGTACAGCCAACTATAAAAGCGGGACATATGAAAGTTAAGAGCTCTACCTGTAAAATATCAGAGCAATAAAGTAAATGCAGTAGTGAGAGACGAGGACGTGCCTTTTGCTGTTACTGCGCCCGGAAAATACAACGCGAACTTCTCTACGTATAAACCACGTAATTAAATAGTGCTTCGAACTCAACACAACTCTCAAATAAATAATGCACCTTAATTATTCCACTCCATTATAAATAATTTGATTGCATAAAATCATCGATAATAAAATGCATTATATTCGTCGCCACCATTATATTAGTGGCCTCCTTGGTCTAGTGACAGCATGAATGGGTTGTGGACTGGGAGGCCTTGGGTCCGATTCCCAGGTCGGGCAAAACAAATTTTCTAATTTAATTTGCCCGTTACTGGACCCCCCAGAGGAGGTTAACGTCAGACAGGTGGCCGGTCGAAAAACTAAGCCAAATCTCTCTACAACATGCTTGTAAGAGTGTGTTGGGCCGTCCCCAAATTCAGATGTGATAAGGGCAAGGAGAAAAAGCTTACTGGGTACTTAAGTGTATTATGTAACAACTTAACAGAGTTATGTTCATAATTATAAGACCATATAACATTATGACGTGCATTAAATAAATACTTTTGTCAAAATTGATAATTCCATAAACTAACCCTCATAAGTCGTAAGTACATGGCACAACGCAGGAGCCGTAGCTCACAGAGTAATTTAACAATAGATATTTCAGGATCACGTATTATTACCAACAAAAGTCAATTTATGAGTGCACTCTCAAAGTTTCAAATATCCTTAATGGAGTAAGTGTGAGCCGTTTCACATCTTCCCCTACAAACTGCATTATAATGTCTGCCGAAAATAACCGCACATAAATATAAAACAATGTGAAACCACTTAAAGCGAATAAAATACACGTCGACTTCAACTCAGTAAAATGAATTTATTAATAACGGAGACAATGAACGTCTGAAACAAACGTTACACTTTTTGTATTTTTAATTGTCCGCCGCTCGACAGCGAAGACGCATTAGAACAACCAAAATAAACTCCGGATCATATTCGACACTCGCCGCCCCGCTTGAGCACAGCGCCTGCCGCCTGCTGCCGGCACCACCACTCACCACCACTCACCACCTCTCACCACCTCTCACCACCGTCAACCGTCACCGACCACTGTCCACCAATCTATTGTTACATATTTCTAATAAATATACTTTTTGTCGATATTATCGATTTGAATGTTTTCACGAGAACGAGGATTAGTCACAGGAACGTGACTGCTGACCACAGCTCATTATGATTTGCAAATATTGAGTAATTCTATAAATATTCCGATACAGCTACTTAACATATCTGCACATATACACAGTGGCTTAAAACAATTAAATAAAATAATTATTGAATTGTAATATCAAGATGAGTCGCGTACAGTATGTGGTACACTTTTAAGATGATATCGCGGGCGTAATTAAAAATCTTGTCGTGACATTCAGAGCCCCGCGCCCCGTCCCGCCTCCGCACTCTTCAGGCTGCTTCAATATTGTTGCCGATTGAATCGCAATTAAACGTAACGAATCAAACTACACTTTATTTAAGGGGTCTGATAGCTCAAAATGGCGAGCGTATCGCACGCCAGAATCGAACGTGCTCCTGTTGAAATGCCAACCATTTTATTTATTCACCTTAATTATGTATCTTGTCTTAATTTACGATTGGATCATACGATAATCGGAAAAGTAATTTATAACAGATGCCTAGGTATTCCAGACGAGTGCATAACCAGATTTAGGATTACGCGGATGACGTCGTGTTCGGTGCTCGGTTGTCGCGCCGATTAAAATATATTATCGACATTCATTGGCATTTTGCAATTAAGTGAGCGAGCGCGGATAGCGGCGGGCGGTGAACAGCGACCGTGGACTCTGTGACTGTGAGTCCTGCGACTCGTCGCATCTGCATCGCTTCGACTCGGCGACTCGGCGAGCAGTCAGCGATGAGGCGAACGCTCGATGCGCGAG
Organism: Clanis bilineata; assembly: GCA_036417725.1. Taxonomy (NCBI): domain Eukaryota; kingdom Metazoa; phylum Arthropoda; class Insecta; order Lepidoptera; family Sphingidae; genus Clanis; species Clanis bilineata. The sequence goes on from CM071140.1 coordinate 10,875,490, forward strand.
CTTCGATAGCGTCATCGCTTTAATTTCGTTATGTGTCGATGGCATGACGGCCAGCCGACATCTCGATACGACCACTGTCCGCTGATAGCCCTTAATGAAAGTAATGGAGGTTTATTAACGATACGTCGACAACCTCTCACAACGCATGTATATGTATAAGGAAGTACGTACGTTGTATAGCAATAGATGCAAAGCGATGGCAGAACGTGCGAGCGAGAACAAAGAAAGCCTCATTTGCTAATTGCGGTTTTGCTCGTGTCGTGCGCGCTGTGCTGGCGCCCGGATCGTGAGCTTCGTAGATATGACGATAACACATTCATAAATAATTAGAGCGAAATTTTCTCATTTGTAAGACGACAGTCATGATATTTGGTAGCAAAGCCCTCTGTTCTCGGAACGTCCAGATCTAGATAACTCTTGTACGGACACGCTTGCCCTTCGCTCATTTTGCTGCGACACGGTATTTAAATAACTAGAGAAATTAGAATGCGATTCAAATTTAACAGCAATGGCGGGTAGAAATATCTTGATGTATGATTTCGTTCAAGTTTATTATTACCAAATATAATCGAAAATGTATCTATTTTTAGGTTGGTGAGGGCGTTTGAAATAGTCTATTTAACAGTATTTGAAAGGAAATCTTTTTATAGTTACATTGTTTGCCATTTTAACAGCCCTTCCGCAGTTATCTGCGGATGTCTAAACACAGATACAGTTAATAAAAAAACCGCGACGTCGATTTAAAATGTTTAATCCGGAAATGACGTTCAAGTTTCCAGAGGCGACGCGACGAGGAAATTATAGTTCCCAAAAACAACATACCAATTGAGAATCTCCGACATTTTAGAAGTTAGTTATAGTACAATCTTCTCCAACCCTTTGGCAAGACTTACATTAGACCAGAATAAATGGAAGGATTTAGAGGAGGCCTATGTCACAGGACAGCCTGACCTGGAAGCTGATAGAGAAAGCACAATAGAGGTATAATCGTAATTTAAAAACGTTAGTTAGTGGCACATATATATATTCCATAAGCGTATGGGCCACCGGAGGCCGAGCCGCTCGTGACTATCTACGTAGCTTAAAAAAATCAAAACTAGGTTTTAAGATTTATGATATTATGTATAAAATGGTCAGAGGAAATAAATGATATTTTATTTTATAGTACAATCATAATTATCATCAGAAACAGTTTTCCCCGCGACAAAAAAAAAGGCCATCCACTGCTGAACATAAGCCTCCTCCAAAGACTTCCAGACCGAACTTGTTGGCTTACTAAACAATAAGAAATTTTAATTAATAGAGTTCCGTGAAACCTTTGTTATGAGTGACAGTGAGCTGATTTCTTAGTCCCGTTTCTTTGTAACATAGAACAATATAAAAAGCGAACTAGAAGTAAAATATTTGTGAGCTCAGTCACGGTTGTCGACTACATCATGGCAGGGTTCAAATTCCCACTTCCGCCAGAACCATGGACAATCAATATTGTTATGGCTGACCAAAAAACCACAATGAACGATTAAAAAATATTAACAAGAAAATTTTAATCTAAAAAGACTCAGGAAAATATAAACCAGTAATAATTAGAGGAATCGTTTCTTCATGACAATAATAATCATATATTTTTTATTCGTATATATAGAAATAGATGCCTTTTCATTTGATCTGAATTGACCCTGGCCTCGACCCTCAGGAGATTGGGAAATTGTTTGAAATTGGTTTTTAAATTTTGGTAAACTTTATATATTTTGTAGATATTCCAAAATTATACGGGACCAACTTTGAATGTTCCACGTTTCTCGCAGTCATCGGTGAACATACACAAAAAATACACAATAATTTTTATCCCAGCACGACAAAGAGACTACACTGCACTTGATGGTAGTGCGTAGCTGACAAACAATGGGCTTATCAGTGGTCGTCAGAATCATGCCGGCGTATTTATGTTTCTTCACACTCCGAATCAAAAAAGAGAAGAAGCAATTAGAGGGGTTTGCGACAAGACAGGCGGATGACCGATGCAGACACAGGGATACCCCCAACCCGCAAGGCTCTCGAGAGAACCGGAAGTACACTGGCTGATCCTGGAACGCGAACCAAACACGGAGTGTGGGTCACTATGGCAGGTTTTAGCACCATGTGTTCGGCGGTCGCCATCCGGTCGGATACGAATATCCTACCACGAACGTTCATCCATACATATAGATGGTTTGAGGACCTTCTCCTTTTTTGAACTCAGTCAAAATATGAAAAAAATCTTTACGGAATAAAAACTATTGTGTCCCTATGATGGGTACGGACTCTCTTTACTAATGATTAAAAAACTGTGGTCCATCCATATGAAGCGATCTCGGGTTCACACCTTCATAGGCGTCATAACTCTGGCTATATACCTGTACTCGTACAAAATGAGGTTCAGTTTCCAATTTCCTAATCGGAGAGCCTTTTTTTAGAATTTACGGAGTTTTGGTCAGACTTGATGCCAAGTTGGTATCAGTATTTATAAAAATATGTCGAGTTGGCACGGCTATTATATCAGAATACAAAAAGATACAATTACAATGCCATAATTAAGCAAAACATTAATTTAGCCGACGTTGGCTCGGACATCGTAAATCTTGAACACGATAAACGGCTGTAATTGAAGGAAAAAATCTGCAACAGAACCGATCAGTTTTTGTAAAGTCATTTAGCAAATTAAAAACGTAAGCGTGGTGAATTATTGCATTGTATTTTTTTTACACCACCTATTTCAGATGTTACACAAACCAACTACTTATATCAGTTGTGCAAAATAAGCATAATCATAAAATAAGTGTTCATCCACCGCTGGCTTCCATTATTTGGTCAAAACTTCGCAACTTCCGCGATCGATTGTAATCATGTTTTTTGTTATGACAAAAAATGACGATGTCATAAAAACAAACAATCTCCAGCGCATAAATTAAAATTTCCGCTTGCTGATGCTAGTGACAAATCAAGCATAAATATTACGGGGGGATCGCGATCCACGCAATCAATACTCAATACTATTAATACAATGCGACGTTACAGCGTTCCACGTTATATTTTACGATATGAATATTATACTGTGTCCATAAAACTGTCTCGTAGGGTTAACGTATTAGCTATTAGACAATTTCATGTCGCGAATGCAATATTGAGCTTTGAATTTAGAGTTTTATAGTACTGAGACAAAACTGACTTGATTATTGATTATTATTTTTATCATTTTACTTTGCGTTTTTTTATGGTTCCAAAGCCAAATGGCAAAAATGGAACCGTTATAGTTTCGGAATGTCCGTTTGTCTGTATGTCTGTCCGCGGCTTAGCTCAGAGAATATCAGTACTAGACAGCTGTAACTTGGTATGTGTACACATATCAATCACGCTAACAAAATGGTAAGATAAAATCTTGAAAAGAAATCTGTAGGGTACCCCCCTACATCTAATGTGGGGAATTAATTTTTTTTTCACGATTAGCCCATGATGTGGGATATCGTTTGATAGGTCGTCAAAAACATTGGGTATATGCTAAAACCATTTTTTTATCCAACAATTTGTTTGCAAAATATTAAGCTTTAAAGTAAAAAATTTGTTAGAGTCAATGCCCGCACTCCCTACTACCTAAACGGTTGGTTCTGGAAATGTGAAAAAATCATGGCAGTCGTACATAATATAACGAATTTTAAAAGAAAACTATCACGGCTAACCAAGTTTACAAGTTTACGAGTAATAGTTGACCAAAGTAAAAAAACATAATTTCGTACAAATTGTATGGATACTATATAGGTTGAAGTTGTTAGTTAAGTAAAAGTTTATGGCCCATGTAGGCATAAGTATGTCAAATAAAATCATATTTCAATAACATTTAACCCGGATTAGGAACCCTGTACTGTGCGTCATCAGATATGCACTTGGCCAGTTTTTTTTATTATTTAGGTATAGAATATGAATAAACGAAAAGAGTGAGGTTAAAAGAAAAGTGTTTTAATAAACGATTAACTTTCGACCTATGACACGACACGTTCATAAAATTAACAAATGTTCATTAGAATTCAATAAAATTAAGATATGTTAAAGGCGCTTCTTTACGCGTGGACAAGTTTAGAGTCACCAATTACCTTTAGTACACGTCATATTCATTTGTAAGTGCACTTGCCTTGATTAGTGGAATGCTCTTTAAAGGCCGAAGTGCCATTAAAATAAATAAACGGCTATCCGAAACAATCCCGAGTGTTAAGTGACTGGTGGCTATCAAATATTACCAGATAAGTTGAACAATGCTCGCCCAGTGACTTATGAAGGGTGATTAAAATGTTTGGCAGGTACAGTCGGCATGTTAAGGAATTAGAATCAAGTCTAGGTCAGATTTTTCATAAAGCAGAGGCTAGCAAACGTGCTAGCGTGCGGTATATTATCTCCATCGCCCGTATGCAATATCAAAAGAAATGTGGGTTGAGGGTTCGTTGAAGACCTCAAATGATAGGTGATGAAAAAGGGGAAGGAAACTTTAAGCATTGGATTTTGAGGGGAAGTCTGACAGGGTGGGCGTCGCTTGTTAAAATTATTTCATATTATTCTCTAGAGCTGTGTTTGTTGTCTTTAAGTGGTTTAATGCGTCAATCTTCAGTGAAGATGGACAGTATAATGTGGACACTTTTAACGGGTGATCTTTGATGAGTTTTGCTTTGTGCGTTGGCTGGCTTTGTTCGGTCGATTCGCCGAGTGAAGGTCTTCTGAGGGGCATCGCAGTGGAAGGAATCATCGCCATAATCCCAACAGGACCTTGAGATCATCCACATCTGGGTTTCATGGTAATTGCTCTATTTAGCTTGACATTGGTTAAATCATCGCATATGCGTGGAAGCCATTATTTTTAAAAGAAGAAGTAGAAGAATTTTGAGCATTCAAAAAATCTTACTCCATATGGAATGCAACCGCGCAATATCATTTTATATCCGTTTTTTATGGTAAGTAGTAGTTTTACTCGGTTGATCCTGTAGTCAAAATTGTTTAACCGTGGCTCTAAAAATATTTAGGATAAAAGTTAAAGGTGCTATAAAACACTTCGATGGTGTATAATATCATGAAAGTTATTCCGATGCCTCAAAATGATGAGGAAACTTTTTCTAAAATACAGAGTCTGCCGTGAAAACGCTACAAATGGTAGTAATATCTACTCCAATATCCAAAAAAAAGATATAATTGTTTGACAGACACAGTTTCGGTAACAATCATGTACCGCAAGATGATGTTAATTCATACCTGACGGGTATGACTAACCGAATTTTTTTCCTCAACTTTTTGTCGAGAATTTTTTCTCTAAATTTAGTGAGAAACGCAAATTATAACAATGACGGTTAATATTTTTATTCTATTTAAAATATAAGACACTATAGTTTTGGAAAGTCTTTTATATTGTAAATTTGTGGAGGACTGGTAAACTGAAATTAATATTGTTCGAACTACACTTGGCTGATAAAGCACGATACAAAATGTCATGTCGTCACTTGCGCCTGACTGCCTCCGTGGCATGGTGGTATTTTGGTAAGACTACGGTTCTGAGGTTTCGGGTTCGATCACCGGGTCGGGCAAAGTGATATTGGAATTTTTCCATATCGGCCCGGAGTCTGGAATTTGTGCCCGATATGGCGATCGCCCCCTATCACGGAACTAAGATCGACGAAATGTGGGTGTTCTAGTTCGCTAGTGCGCCTCTGCCTACCCCTTCGGGGATACAGGCGTGAGCTTATGTTATATGTTATGTTGTCACTTGCGCTAGATATATGATATATCTAAATCTAAATAGTTTAAGGAAAAACGCTGACACTGCGCGTGTTACTTACCATGGTGACCGTAGGTTGCATTCATTAATCTAAGCTTATAACGTAACCATAATAGTAATTAAAATTTTACTTAATCCTCTAGGTACCTACTGGTAGGACATGCTAGTCTGTCTGGGTACCTACCACCAAGCAGTACTGATCAAACAATATGTTTTGGTTTGAAGAATTTTGTAGCTAGTGTAATTCTCAGACATCTCATAATAAGATATTTTTTTTACCGACTTCAAAAAAGGAGCAAATACCTTTTTATTTTATCGACCAACTTCCTAAAAAGGAGGAGGTCCTCAATTCGTCAGTATTTTTTTTATGTATGTTACGCGATATGTCCGCCAAATGTGGACCGATTTTCAAAATTATTTTTGTGTTCGAAGGAGCTTATTTCAAGGACTGTCCCATATACATTTGGTCACGGTCGGTAAATTGGAAGTCGGTCAGTTAAGTTTTTAAACTTGTGATTATCTATATTAATTCTGATACCGACTCCGAGAGTAAAGAATTGACTTTAAATTAGAATGTCCAATTTTGAGATGGTTTGAAGTTTTTGTTAAACAATTTTGAATTAACGTATATGGTATACCAAATACCATATATGTTTAAATCATGGAACCCAGTATAAGGTATGAGCATACGTGTGGTATCGAAGGGCTAACTTTACGCGCGCTCTATTACGCCGCACAGATAACCACAATCGGGTAATAGCCACCATGACATCTTTATGATGTTTCAAAAACCATTACTAACGACACCTTTTTAGTTACTAGCGATAGCAGCCCACCAATGGGTTTGGACAAAACGTTTTTGTGTCGTCGATACTTGCGAGTCGCCACCTGTCTACTACATAACATAAGCTCATGCCTGTATCTCCGAAGGGGTAGGCGGAAGTGCACTAGAAAACTGGTACACCCACATTTCGCCGAGCTTAGCTCCGTCCCAGATGTGATCGCCTATCGCCATATAGGGCATAAATTCCAGACTTCAAGCTGATACAGTATTGGAAAATCTCAATATCACTTTATCCGACCCAGGAATCGAACCTAAGACCTCGGATGGTAGTCGTACCGAAATACAACTAAGCCACCGAGGCAGTCACCTATCCACTTAACTCGTCCCCATATTAGGCATGTCATGATGCACAAATAACAGTAAAAAACCTAAAATATCTAATTAATCGTACTCATGTTTGTTTGTGAGTGGAAGAGCTACGCCGCGCTACGTCTACAGTCGCGAAGTCTAAGAGTTGATTCCGTATTCCTTTATGATATCTTTAAAAATACGGTATCCCTTGGAGTAGTTATTGAGTGGTAGAACAAATACTTACGTCTACACCCTGTGAAATAACTGGGAATCGAACCCAGGACCTCCCGGTCCACAGCCCATATATGCTGCCACTACACCAAGGAGGCGATACTCCTCAATATAATTTATTTGTTAATATTATCAGGTCACGCAAAACGATTTTTCTAATTTGATTTGCCCGGGACTGGTCTCCCCAGAGAGGGGTTGACGTCAATCATTTCTGCAACATGCTTGAAAAAGTGTATTGCGTTGACGGCTGACCCCACATTGAGGTGGCATAAGGGTAGTAGAAAGCAATATAGGATTGAGAAGCTCCTCCTTTTCTGACGTAGGTTAAATTGAAATATGAATGAAATACCAAGTTGCTTGCGTCTATTCATTCCCAGTCCAGTTTTTACAAGTGGTAGAGCCACGCTGTAGACAGTAACGTCTATAGCACGAATGGGCCGGCTCGACCGGTTAGATACCACTGTCTCACAGAAAACCGACGTAAAGTGGCAGCTTGCTGTCGCGTTTCGTTCGGTGAGTGAGATTTCCGGTGGCCCATTTCCCCACTCCCTTTCCCAATCCCCTTCCCTCCCCTTCCTTTCCCTCCTTTTAGATTGACAACTCACCCATGATTCTTTTTGTGTGTTGGGTGTTTATGGGCGGTGGAGATCACTTACCATCAGGTGACCCATCTGCTCGTTTGCCAATCTCTGCTATAAAAAAAAAAAAAAAAAAGTCCAACCCACCACTACTCTACAAGTAACACTCCCCACATCGGGCCACAACACCTCGGTCTTGTGATTAACCGTTATCGTGTTTCTAAATCAAAAACAATAAAGAGAAGTGCCGTAAATTATGTGAATGGAATGGATATTTTATTTCTTTAGATAAATATCTAATGAAGTCTTCTATTAATTAAAAATAACATAATGTATTATTATAAAATAATCATAACTTTAAAATATCGGAATGTTGGTTTTACATTTATCGTTAAATCAAAATATTCTTGGAAATATTACGTATGTACGGCGAAATATTATTAATGAGCACATTAAGTTAGATAACATCTCAGACGCGTTATTAAAAAGATTCCAGCGTTCCAGTTTTACACACGACACTAGTCATTTTCGACACGATAAGATTTTTTTATTTTACGACTCTAGTTTTGTTTTAAACTTAAGTTTTAATAGATTGTTGTGTTTTAAGCCGATCTTGTCTAAAACGCTGTAATAAAATTTGTATATAAAAATCGTATCTCAGCCTATGCTTACCAGTGGCGAAGGCCGCAAATTTAAAAAAAGAAAGCCGTCGCTTGTTTTTTCTAACATTACAAGTGTCCGCTAAAAAAATAACACATACGTTTTGAGTGGTAGAGCCACGTTGTAAACAGTAACGTCTACAGCACGAATGGGCCGGCTCAACTGGTTTGATACCACTGTCTCACAGAAAACCGACGTAAAGTGGCAGCTTGCTGTCGCGTTTCGTTCGGTGAGTGAGATTTCCGGTGGCCCATTTGCCTTCCTCCCTTTCCCAATCCCTTATCCCTCCCCTTCCATTCTCTTCTTTTAGGTTGGCATCGCACCCATAATTCTTTTTGTATCTTGGGTGTCTATGAGCGGCGGAGATCACTTACCATCAGGTGACCCATCTGCTCGTTTGCCAGTCTCTGCGGCCTGAGCAGGAAAATTTCTGACAACCGTAAATGTATTTCAGCTCGATGCGCGTCTATGAAATTTGTATGAAATATTAACCAAACGTCATCAGTGCGCAGCGAACTCGAATACATTTACATTTACATTAGTTTTTCGTGCTCGGGCTACAAAAAAAAAAACATATTTATAAGCCGATAACTTGGCGAGCGGAGCTGGTAGGGATTGTATCATATTATGAAGCCTTCGCTACAAATCCTTACCTAAAAGTCGTAGAAGACACCTTGTAATCGTTTTTTTTCACCTAACCTACATACATATATCATCTCACTTTCAGACAAAGGTTTGAACGAATAGATGTTATAATTAATAGAGCCACGTTGTAGACAATTTTGCTTTCAACATGAATGGGCCAGCTTTATCGACTTATTATGACTGTCTTAAAAAATACGTTGAAGAAATACGTGAATAAATGAGTGAGATTTTTATACCTATAGATTTCTTAATACCCATTCCTTTTCTTTAAATGATAGAGTTATAGGTTAAGCTTGGCTGTGTCTTTGGCATGAGATGGTACCATATACATACACTCCATTACTAACATGTTGCTTAGCATGTAATGACCTTCGAGAATCATTCAACATCAAAAGTACTGGTAGCCATTGCTTTAACTAATCTACAGTTAAATCAAAAACAAAGAGTAATATTGCAAATGTGCCTTTCAGCTTCCACAAAAGAAAAAAACGGTATAAAGTAGATTATTTCAATAGAGACTAAGTACTAACTATTGGAAAATTTCTTGATTGTGTACTTTTTATGGTGTTTAGCATTTGTTTCAATATAAGTAAAAATGTTTCATACAATCAAGGAGACAGGCTGCTCTTAAAAAAGCCTCACAGTCCCCGACGCTCATAGACAACAAACACCGCTATAGATACTGATAATGCAGTCTATAAAATTATACCAATAAATGGTAATCAATACAATTTGTAGGTTGTCTAGACAAACACATTGATCGTAAATGCGTAACACAGTATCAAAAGCTATCTACTGCTTAAATTACACATTTTTCTTTATTTTAAATATTTTATATAGGTACTATATTACATAACATAAGCTCACGCCTGTACCCACGAAGGGGTAGGCAGAGGCCCTAGCGAACTAGAACACCCACATTTCGCCGAGCTTAGTTCCGTCCCACATGTGATACGGGGCGAGCCTATCGCCATAACGGGCACAAATTCCAGACTCTGGGCTGATATGGAAAAATCCAATATCACTTTGCCCTACTCAGGGATCAAACACGAGACCTCAGGACGGTAGTCGTATCGAAATACAACCACGCCACCAAGGCAGTATATATTACTTTTAAGTAAATCTGTAAATGTAGCTACTGTAGTCTTTGTTTTATGGTGTCAATAACCTTTGGTACCTCGATAGTATGGGCGAAGGGTGAAAATTTTCAATAGGCAAGCCGACGCTAGTTTCCTTTCTTAGATTTTCTTCTATACATGTTTCCAGAACTTATTTGCTATCGAACCTATTTGTGGTAAGCCAGTTTGAAACGTATTATATGTACCTTTGCCACTGTTCGATATAGTTTACAACCATAAAGAAACCGTGAATATATAATTTTACAACCATTTATAATGAGGCACTTCATTTATACACATAATTTTACAGCTATTTATAATGAGGAACTTCATTTATGCACTTAATTATGTCAGGTCTAAGCCGATGCAAAGCCTAACCCCCAAGCATCCCAAATGTATGTCGATCTTATCACCATATCAGGCACAAACAGACATTGGGCTAATACGGAGATGAAAAATTCATTATAAAATTACACGACCCGGGGATCGAACTCGAGACCTTAGGATGTTAGTTGTACCGCGTAGGCAACACCGAGGTAGAAGCCTTAATTATGTCATTAATGTAAACTCAATTTATTTCGGCTTTATTCACTTATTATCGAGCAATCGATAAAGGAGGCCACCTGGTGATTTTTATCACCCACTTTTTAACACATTTTGATATGAACTGATCGAAGTTAAATCCAGTTTTATTCCGGTTGACTGTTTAAATTAATGAAGGTAGATATTGTAACACTAACCTTTTTTTGGACAAATGACACCTCAGTCTGACCCGTGACAACGAAGACTACAAAGCCTTCGAAACGTCGGCAATAAAAATTAAAACCTAATCGTGATAGAATCCGTAAAAATAGTTTTATTTCAATGTTTAATGTTAAATATTCACGGCCTTTGAAAATTCCAAAATGCAATGGAAGGGTATTGGGTCACTTTGGTGTATAAATATAGTATAGCTAGTTTATTTGATTTGGCAAAAAACTTAGTTTAAAATCGACATGCATAATTATGAATTAAATAATGATAGTGAATAAAATATTTATATCTAAAATTAGTTTCGCAACTCATTATTGGGACATGAATTTATGAAGAAAGAGATTCTCGACCAATTTAATATTATTTATTGCACATACAGCACATTATCGTTAAGATTTTAATTTGAGATAACATGCAATAATGTCATATTTTTATATATATCGTTTTTTATAAATAGCATGGCGAAATTACTTCACCCAACGAGTCGTATATACTTTATTGTGCAGTCCAAACAAAACGTTTATAGGAGAGTTAATGGTCACTAAAATTAAGGTAAACCATAATATTATAATCTACGTTACATACATACATAAGCTCAGGCCTGTATCACCAAAGGAGTAGGGAAAGGCATACTAGCGAACTAGACCACCTACATTTCGCCGAGCTTAGTTCCGTCCCAGATGTGATAGGGGGCGAGCCTATCGGTCGGGCACAAATTCCAGACTCCGGGCTGATATGGAAAAATCCAAAATCACTTTGCCCGACCTGGGGATCGAACCCTAGACTTCAGGACAGTAGTTGTACCGAAATACCACCACGCCACCGAGGCAGTTGTACGCTATCAGTCATCTGCGTTATTGACTTTAATATGCGATATTAAACGGATCATTTGCAGTCGAATGTGAGTGTATTTATTTACAACTCCTTATCTTTCTACTTCATTCATTTTGTAGCGAGATAGATATTTTACATTCTTAAATACTCCCCGAGCTTCACTATCGACAAATGAGTGCCTATGTTGATCCTGCCCGCCTAGCATGAGCGCCATGAGAATATTTTGTCTACGCTCTTTGTCCTGTTATAACCGGTTTTCTCTATTTGTCTACGGACACTAACATGCGTCATCGATTATTTTTATATTATATTGTAGACAATATGTAGACAACGTTTCGACAGTCGATTATCGTATATCCCGTGCCGCGCATGCTAGGCGGGCTGGTTTCTTCCATGTGTGTCTGGTTCATAAATACTGTTTCACTAGTATAGTATTGCGTATGCGATTCGACTAACGTTCGAGGGTTCGATACCCGGGTCGGACAAAATGATTATTTTTTCTGCTTAATGCAAATCCAAATTTTTTGCCTGATAAGGCGACAGGCTTTTCCCGCATTACATTATATGGACGAATATAACCGTGGCGAAAAGTGGGTTCACTAGTTGTGCTTCTGAGACACTTCGAGAATAGCAGGCGTAATGTTTCTATTCTAACTTGTGATTACAAGTTTAAATACTTATCGTCCGACTTCAAAATTCATCCGGTTATGACCAAATTTATATGGGACCACCCTTGGAATAAGCTCTTGAACACAAAAAAAAACTTGAAAATCGGTCCCCGTTTGGCGAAAATATCGTGTAACATACATAAAAAAATAACAGACGAATTGAGGACTTTCTGCTCTTTTGAAGTCGGTGAATGAAGTTGAAATGTTACTGCAATCGCGTGCTAACGTGAGCGTCATATTTTTGCCGGGTTTACGTATCAATGAATACAGCTGTTTAAAAATGAATGCTAGAAATGAAATCAATACATTTGAGCGTTTAGCCGGCGAGGAACTGAGCGTTATGAGGGCATAAATCTCTGACGTAGGGGTATCCGGCCCCCGCCCGCGCCGCCTGCCCCGGCCGCCCCGGTGGCCCCGGTGGCCCCGGCCCACTGCCGGTAATGCCGCACGGCGCACCACATCTGATGTTCAGATACCACTGAATTGATACTGTTTCAGTATGATTTCCATAAGTTTTATTTTTACCAACCACATCAGTCATACATTTTGCCGCCTCTTTGGTCTGGTGGCAGCATATATGGGCTGTGGACCGGGAGGTCGTGGATTCGATTCCCAAGTCGGGCAAAGCGAACTTTATAATTTAATTTGCCCGTGACTGGATCTCTCAGAGGGGGTTGACGTCAAGCAGGCAGCCGGTCGTAAAAACATAGGCAAATCCTTTCTGCAACATGCTTGAAAAAGTTCGTGTTATGCCGACCCCACATAAAGGTGGGATAAGGGCAGGTAGAAAGAAAGAATCATTCATAAATTTTATAAATGCTTATCAAAACTTAGTAATTTAATTTTAGCATTGATCACGGGTATTACTTATGCAGCGTAGGACGTCCACCTACAAGATGGACTGATGACCTGATAAATGTCGCAGAAGGTCGCTGGATGCAGGCCGCTTCCAACAGGTCGACCTGGAAATCTTTGGCGGAGGCCTATGTTCAGCAGTGGACGTCCTATGGCTGATGATAATGACTTATGAGGATTGGTATCTTGTTAAGTGTACCCTACCCATCATCGTCAACGACCATTTGTTTTAAGTAAGTACAGCTCTTACTTTCTGGCGTTTTGCCGATCCAATACCAGGTTATTCATCTTATACGGACTCTGCCACTTCGCCCGATCTTGAGCGTCCACTAGTCTAAATTATAATGTCGACTGTTGAACTACATTGTGTTTCTAGATAGTCTAGGATTACGCCAGACTCAAATATAATGGCAGTCTTCAATAATTTCTTATAACCCCGCCAAGCATCTGAGGGTTTAATAAAGCATAACTAGTCCGTCGAATGATTCAAAATTTGGAATCACTTTCAATATCCTTTATTAAAATTCTTTTAACTGATATAATTTTAGTTGTCAGTATTAAAACGACCAGGTCCTTAGGGCATGAAATAATTTTAATATGTTTATACGTTAAAACAGCTGCGAGCGAATGCAGGTTGGTAGGAGGCAACTACCATCAAAGGATCAACTTTTATTAACGCCATTAACTGGAAATTTACCAAATAGTATTTTAATAACAGTAGAGCCGTGTTCTAGCTAGACTTGCTCACAGTATAAATAGGAATCAATCAGAGTTTGAAAACGAACTTTTCTTTCTTTCTACCTGCCCGTTAGCCCACCTTAATGTGGGGTCGGTGTTACAGACTTTCAAGCAAGTCGCAGAAAGAGTTTGGCTTAGTTTTTACGAGCAGCTGCCTGTCTGACGTCAATCCCCATCGAGGGGATCCAGTCCCGGGAAAATAGTGTTAGAAAAACACCATACCCGACATGCCGCTAGACCAAGAAGGCGAAAAGTTGAGTATATATGGGCTGTGGATCGGGAGGTCTTGGGTTCGATTCCCAGGTCGGGCAAAGCGAATTTTCTAATTTAATTTGCCCGGGACGGGCATTCCTCAGAGGGAGTTGACGTCAGGCAGGCAGCCGGTCGTAAAAACTAAGCTTAAAATCTTTCTGCAACATGCTTGAAAAAGTGTGTTGCGCCAACCCCACATTGAGATGGGATAAGAACAAGTAGAAAAAATGTAGTCCTTAATAACTAAAATATATAGTAATATATGAGTGAAAATAGTGGGCATAGAGCACGTGACCTCACTAGGAAACGTCGGCCAGTTCGACAGATATGAGCCGAGCCGGTTATATATTTTATCGTAAGTAACAGCGTCTAACGTACGGCCAATTTCATAATGCCTCGCCCGCCCGCCGCGAATGTGGCTCACTTATCAATTTGATATCTGAACGCGGAAACATAATGCCCCGAGACTTATTGATGGCGCGCTCGGATGATAGCGCTGCGAGCTGCGAGTGATGGTATAACATGTGAAACATGCTGATTTTGGTCTCATTTGGTTATTTATCTACTAGTGTGATTAAAGTACGTGAGAAACATGAGTATCAATGGTCACTATAGATAAGGCCAGGTTGTAGAAGCTAAAGTAGGCAACCAGATTATTCATGATCATCATTATTATCAGCCAGAGTTAGTCCACGTACAGTTAAGTGGAGACCGCGTACTGGCAAGCACAGCATTGGATATGTATATAAAATCACCAGACATGAGGATGCTAGGTGGACAGGACAGGATGAAGGACCCGACCCGGTTGCAGGCCGCTTTCAAACGGTCGGACTGGAAATCTTTTGAGGATCTGGGTGGTTACCACCACCTCTTATAGCAATATTACTATAATCTTACTTGTACCGATTCCCGTGCAAAAGAAAACAAGTAAGACTATAATAATGCTATAGGAGGTGGTGGTAAACCCCCTGTTCATCAGATTAGTTTGGATTGAAAAAATGCGTGTCTTATCTGTGCAACAAATTAAGTATTCATTTACTACAAATAAGATCAAGTAGGGGTAAAAGCAATAGCAATATAAAATTAAATTTACAGTTTTTTACTCACATCACTCTGATGCAAAGTGTACAGTGATTTTATTATGCAGAAAAACAACGAAAAAAATTTATATATAAAAACTGTGGCCAAAAAATATTCATAATTTAAAAATTATATCATAATAAAGTCATGTCAGTATATGATTAATTAGTCGACATATTGCGGTCACGACTCTATCTGTGTGATTTTTTTATTCCATGAGAACGCATTACCGAGATAAAAAGTAAATACGAATATAATATACGAATTGAATTGACAGCCTCCGTGGCGCAGCAGGCGAGTAGCCGGCTGTGAAGCGAGAGGCCGCGGGTTCGATTCCCGAATTGAGACAAATGTTTGTGTGGCCCACAGATATTTGTTTCAAGTCTGGGTGTTGTGAGACCGAAAGTCTCTCATAGTTTCTGATACCCACGACACAGGTTATATATACCTAGTGTGGGGTCAGGACTAGGTGTGTGACTGTTGGGTGTATTTATTTATTTATTTATTTAATTAACTAATTGCTGTTATGCCTTTACATCCGAACCAAATATCCATACTTCTTTCTTTCCACCTGTCCTTATCTCACTTCAGTGTGGGTTCAAATCAATACTCTTTTGCCAGTGCGTTGTAGAACGGATTTGGCTATGTTGTTACGACCGGCTGCCTATCTAACGGTAATCCCCGGCGTTTAATATCCATATCTACAGGAGATGGGAAATCACAATCTAGTAACCCGTGTGTAGACAAAACTTCTTCAGAAAATGTTCTTTTAAGTTTATGTAACTGAAGTCTCTAGAAGTTTCTATCTTCACAAGGAATTTATAATAAAAGACCAAATACATATGTATATGACAATAAGGTTAACCTATTCATTATTTATTTATGCCGTATCGCTAGCACGTGAAGTATACAAAATAGTACTGCATTAATTACGTTATAAGAGGAAACCCAACAGAATACTCTAAGATTTACTTACGCACTCGATTGAACCACGTTTATTATTCCACGCAAGATCAAACAAACTGACAAATCCTTCGTAGATTATCATAATACGTAACTGTAAAACACACGACTCATTCTGTCAAATAAGTCATCAGTGCGTCAGTTAACTCAATTACTGAGAGATCAACACACGACTACCGCGCATGAATAACGAATACACACTACAAAGCAATTCATACCCAAAGATAATACACACACCTCTCAAAATTGATAAACATATGCCCTCCCTGCTATCCTCTACCATAAATCATTTAATAACACAAATGTAGAACCGCACACTGAGCTATCCGTTCCGTTATTGAAGTTATGATTGACTGGGTTGAACAACATTTTACTGTACGGCATAGATTTTACGGCTTACATTTGCTTACCTTCTTTAAAATTTTAAGTCCTTTGAAAGGAGTCAGTTTTGAGATACGAAACTAGAAACGCAGTATGTGACAAGCTAACATTGCTGAAAATATGTATGTAAGGTAACATATCCAGGATCTATTTTGGAGGGAACATGATTTTCGGAGATGATTGTTCCGGTTTATCCTCAGGTCGGCGCGGATGCCACGAACTCCTGTCAACCCTTGACACGTCGGATAAGTTTGACAGATTGAGCATGAAAATGATTTAGGACACGTGGTAAATAATTACCAGCTCACACTCCGCATCCTGATTTCGTAATCTGTTGTAACGTGTCGAAAACAACTATAATAAAGTGTTTTTTAATAAAATTATGACGCCATTAAAATTAATATTCGCCTCCTAATTTGAATATGTCAGAATATATCGCATTTCACACGTATCATACACGAATATTAATATTTTAATAAAGTATAACATTCAAATTGCCGTCATAATATACATAGAAACATAATACGAAATGTGTTTAAAGTATTCTTGATGACAAAACCGGTGAATTTAATCAACGCTGAGCAAATATTAACATTTCAAATGTCACGATATATGAAGACCGGAAAGCGGTCGTTATATTCGGCCGAGGTGGGTCGTTAAAATAAAATATTAATAATTAGTGGCTCCAGGTTAATAGGCCATTAGCAGCATGTTTGTTTACACCCGCGGCCGGCCGTGCTCGCGACCAGGGAAGCGAACCTTCCCGTCACGGACACTTTAATAGCCCTAATAATCGACCTATTGATATATTCATATCTGTATCTTAATATGAATCATTGACTGCCTCGGTGACGTGGTTGTATTCCGGTACGACCACCGTCCTGAGGTCTCGGGTTCGATCCCCGGGTCGGGCAAAGTGATATTGGATTTTTCTGTCTGTTTGGAAGTCTGGAATTTGTGCCTGATATGGCGATAGGCTTGCCCCCTATCACATCTGGAAGAAACTTAGCTCGGCGAAATGTAGGTGTGTGTAGAAGATATTATACTCTGTAATATTATTACTGTCTCATTGCTGGGTACAGGCCTCCTCTACCTATGAGAGGTAGGCCTTAGTCTACCACGCTGGAATAATGCGGGTTGGTAGACTTCACATACCTTTGAAATTCATGTGAAGAAATTCTCAGGTATGTAGGTTTCCTCATGATTATTTCCTTCACCGTTATAGTAAATGATCATTCATAATGCACAAACTTAACTTAGAAAAGTCAGAGGTGCATGCTCTTTTGGTCTTAAACCTCCGACACTCGTTTTGGCAGTCCGAACCACACCCAGCTAAGCTATGGCGCTCCCTAATATTCTTTTACTTATTGCCTTTCAATATTATATCACTCAAATATTCATAAACGACTTTCATATCGGTGACAAGCATAGAAAAAGATATTCACGCTCCATTGGTTACTCATTAAAAAAATTACCTAACAAAAACCTTCTCGTAATCAAGCAGTTAGTCCACTTCCCGAGTAGCAATATGAAATGTATAAAAACAATCGTTAATAATTAAACCACCGTCCATCGGTGCTTTCATCTGAGGAGCGCTCCATCGGGCAGGTGAGGCGGCTGTAGCACG
Organism: Clanis bilineata; assembly: GCA_036417725.1. Taxonomy (NCBI): domain Eukaryota; kingdom Metazoa; phylum Arthropoda; class Insecta; order Lepidoptera; family Sphingidae; genus Clanis; species Clanis bilineata. Next base: position 10,893,796 of record CM071140.1, read on the forward strand.
CCCGTCCAACAATAAGCAAAAACGATGCCGTCACGTCGAATGTAAAAACAAATTATATCCAAGAAGAAATAAAATCGTATCGAGGAAGCGGTCACAGTCGACTGTATCAATAGATTATCCACAGCTCTATGAATCGATTTCTTTATCAAATCTTACAAGAATTACGGAAACTGGCGATCCTTGATTGTTTGATCAGTTTTCCAATAATTATTCGGAATAAAAACACCGGAAATGGAACGCTTTAATCGATTCCTGAGCGCGCCTCGTGCACCGTAGGTATTGACGCTGACGTGGCGTTTGATTACTGAAATTATATGGCGAGACCAATCGCGTAAACTGTGTGTATTGTCGCGGTGACCTTGGGCTGCGGCGAAAAATAAAAACTAATACAACTATTGTTTTAGTCATGTCATTATTATCGTCGACTATGAGGAAGTCAATTCACGCCTTCAAGGTGAGCGCTGCCTACCACTTTTTGTGCCTTCAAATTATTTATTGAAGCTATTTACGTAATTAAAACAAAAAAATATTGGATACATTTCTTACACCTAGGTTTGGCTCAGCTATCGGTTTATTGAGAGCCCCGTTAGGTTGATCAAAGCAATCCCGTCATACTTTATACACAAACAGCATTAGACAGACCACGTATGAAGTGTACCCCGTATGCTCATTAAACATTGATGTCAAACGAAAAGATGGGGCCACTCTGCAAAATTTATCTCACATCTCCACTCCGCCAATGACAAGAAAACTGTTACGGTTTGCAACGGTCTGAGTGTAACATTAAAAATTCAACTCTTCTTACCCACTTGTGTGAGGGATTGCCGCATATTCGCCTTTGGACAGCATTGATATTTCCTTTTGCAGCGGTTATACTTTGCGGCTTATTAGAAGTGGGTTTTTATACTTTAGATTTTTATCCCGCGCGAATTCCACTGGGACTTGACCGTCGAGATTTATTGCTTTGACAGCAATATGGTTTTAATTGACAGGAAATAAAAAAGGGCTTATTTTCAATCTCAAGTTTTTTTGCCCCATACGCTCCTTGTGACCAGTTTGACAGCCTCTGTGGCGCAGTGGGCGAATGGCCGGCTGTGAATCAAGAAGGTGCGGGTTCAATTCCTGCACTGATAAACATGTTTGTGTAGCCCACAGATTGTTTCGAATCTAGGTGTTGTGATAGTCTTTCGTAGTTCTTGTTACCCACGACACAACAAGACTAGTATCTTAATGTGGGGTCAGAACTATGTGTGTGACTGCTAGGTGTTATTTATTTAGTTTTGTGTGATAAGTTTAATACGACTTATAAGGCTTTTGAATGTTTTGCTGACCGTCATACTACAATAGAATAAAATTGTCTAAAACTATTTCTCGACTTGGAAACAGAATCCAGAACCTAACTATTAATGGCCAACGAACTTTGTTATTACATAAATAAGACGATTTAATCCTACACAACAAAAAATATTGTAAACTGTAAGTATTCAAATAAATTATATTAGGCAACATTTCCCCGAGACAAAATTATTAAAGCGGCACTCCAGCGGTGAATGAAAAATAAACGCCAGAAGTGAATCGTTAAAGCATGAAAGATCTTTCAATAAACTATAGACATAGACGATTATAATGTTCGTTTACATTTCGTCTTTACGTAATGGTTCAATAGTTTGGACAAACCCAACAAAACTTCGGATAAAATAAACGATTTGACCTTTTTATGAATATAATGGCGTCGACGAACCCGATATTTCCGTTTGATATTGTATCCATTTATTATTCGTTCCGTACAATCGATTACAAAACTTATTTTGTAAGCCGTTGTCATGTAATCATTTACAACTTGTATCTACATAATTATCAAATTATACTTTCATATACAAACATTAAGTTATAAAGCATTAAAATAATAATATTAGCCCTGTAATATTACTGTCCCACTGCTGGGCACGGGCCCCCTCTACTAATGAGAGGGGTTAGGCCTTAGTCTACCACGCTGGCCTAATGCGGGTTGCTAGACTTCACATACCTTCGAAATTCCTGTGAAGAAATTCTCGGGTATGCAGGTTTCCTCACGATGTTTTCCTTCACCGTTATAGCAAGCGATATTTCACAATGAAAATACACTTAACATAGAAAAGTCAGAGGTGTATGCTCCATTTTTGGGGTTGGTCTCGAACCTCCGACACTTATCTCGGCAGTCCGTACCATTACCAACTGAGCTATCGAAGTTATAAAGTTAAGTTATAAAGCATTACTCCTAATTATTATTCGGTTTAAATCTATCGATAGTAGCATTCAATCCTGGACCATAGTCTTCAATGGTGGACTTGGCGTGCAGACTTCTATTAATTTTGAGTTTAATCCAAGGTTAGATTATATATTTAGATTTGCGAAAGGAACTAGCAAAAGTATCAATTAATTTGAACAAAAAACATTCTAATATTCAAAAACAAATTGAACACGTTAACATCATTAGATTGGCATTATACATATTAACACACACATAGACACATATCCAGGCCGTTTCCAATAGGGTAATCTGGAAATATTTGAGGGAGGAATATGTTCAGCAGTGGACGTCCTATTACTGTTAATGATGGTACTCTTTAAAAGAAAATACTTTTATCCCTCACATAATAATGATCTTTCGCGCTTGTCCACTCTGAAATATAATCGTAGACGTCATATTTTGTGTGGAAGAGCCACGCTGTAGACAGTTACGTCTACAGGACGAATGGGCAGTCCGGTTTAATACCACTGTCTTACAGAAAACCGACGTAAAGTGGCAGCTCGCTGGCGCGTTTCGTTCGGTGAGTGAGATTTCCGGTGCGCCAATCCCCCCTCCTTTTCTCCAATCTCTATTTCCCTCCTTTTAGGTTGGCAACGCACCCATGATTATTTTTGTGTCTTGGGTGTCTATGGGCGGTGGAGATCACTTACAATCAGGCAAAAAAATGACCTATGTGCACGTTTGCAGTCTCTGTTTAAAAAAAAACAAAGATGCTCTACTTACGTCCCTGTTCTGTGTGGGAAGACTGTAGTCCGTAACGCTGACCCAATGCGGGGTCATGGACGTGGGGTGTTTAAACGTTTGTTTTAAAGTGAAGCTTATGTTTAGAAACCGGTTACTTTGTTTTATGCAATAAATAATAAACATAATTAATTAGGGCTCAGAAACCTCATCACTTATAAAGGAGTGCCAGTAGAGCCTTGATGCAAAAAAATCTACTACACGAACAGGCTAGCGTAATGGGGATAAATAATAAGTATGAGATATAGCCAGAAGCTCAAATCTCATACCCTCTTAAAAATCCTTATTCCTTTTAGAATTTGAAGAATATCGGGTAAATAACTTACTGTTTACAACAAAAAAAACACTAGCTATTATCCACGACTCCGTTGGCGTGGAGATTCATTTTCCAGGATAATATGTAGCCTATGTGTTATTCTGATGAATAATGTATATAACTGTAAAATGACATCAAAAACCATTTAGTATATTTTGCGTGAAAGAGTAACAAACATCCATCCATACATCCAAACTTTAGCGTTAATGCATATGATATTAGTTAGATATTCGCGTAGCCCGTCATTTACAGGCTATAAATTATAATATTCTCTAATAAGAACGTTCTAAATCTTAAAAACAAAACGAACATAAAACTATAAAGACGATAAATCTCAATTAGAATTAAATCATTATTTACAACACATTTCTAAATGTAGAGATGCGTGGGTGCGTTTAAAGATGATATATAACTAAGTTTTGTTTAAGTGTATGACTGTACGAGGTGTCGGCATGTACCACAATGTCCGGTCACTGGTGGCGTCGCGTCGTTACGAGCCGGTGCACACCTCGCACAATACCAGCTCAGATGCACTGTCATAACTGACGAGTGACGAGTGACGCACGAGTGACGCTTGTAACTCATACACAGACCCACCAGCCTTTAATGAAAACAATACTACTTGAAAACGAATTCATGTTATACAGCCCAAGGCAGTGGCGCAACTATACTGTTCGGAACCCGTGGCAAATTTATCGGATGGGACCTTTTTGGGTACGCAGTTCCTTATGGTCAAGGTTTTTTTTGGGCCCGGGGCTTCTTTCTGGTCGGTACTGGGGCCCTCTATGGCAAGGGGCCCGTGGCATTTTGCCGGCGTGCTATACTGTGGTTACACCACTGGCCCATGGGTGACGCAAATACTGGCTGTATGAATACAAAATGATTATCATTTGTTACGTAATACTTTTTAATTATTTTAAACATGTTATGTTACTTCGGTTGCCCCTTTGGTCCAATAGTAGTATATATGGAATGTGAACCGGGAGGTCCTGGGTTCGATTCCCAGTTCGGGCAGGTATTTCGAAAATAATTTTCCCGGGACTGGATCCCCCAAAGGATGTTGATGTTAGGCAGAAACCCGGTCGTAAAAGCTAACCCAAATCCTTTCTGCAACATGCTGGAAAAAGAGTGTTGCACCGAATTAAGGTGGGAAGAGTGGATGGGAAAAAAACGCTAACTCGATCTGGGATTTGAACCCACGATCTCTCGGCCTACAGATATGTACACTGACATTAGACCAAAGAGGCGACGACAATCAAGTTTTATCACTTTTAATAATATCAACAGGTAACTGTTTATAAAAATACATTATTATAAAACTTAAAAACACACTTATTAATAAAGGTCTAAAAACACGAATTAATTATGCCATTTATAGATAATATTTGGTTTGATATATTGTTCGATTGATAAGAATTTTTAAGTTGTCTACATAATATTTTCGGTTAATATTTATACATATGCATTATTATAATATGCCAGCCACTTTATAAGATAAGTAATGTAAATGGAGCGGTTGTATCAATAAATCATTATTTATTTTTATAATGTTTTAGTCTGGTCACGTTTAAAAGCGTTATTAATAGAATATAAAGTCCGTTATACCAAAAATTCTAAGTTGAAAAGTAGTGCAAAGTTTTTAAGTCATGAATATTAAACAATATACTATTTTAGTTTTAAAAAACAAATACTAATTTTATGTAATAAACACGAATTTCACTAAAACTTAATTATAAAACAATATTATAGAAACAATAAAACACATGACTGCCTACGGGCGTAGCGGGCGAGTAGTCGGCTGTGAAACGACAGGCCATGGGTTCTATTCTCGCAGTGAGATTCAGCGATATTTGTTTCAGAACTGGGTGCTATGGGGCCGTAAGTTTTAAAGTCGCGTCTCCTGTACATGTTTTTGCAAAACAAAACACAAAACAACGCATTTCGCTGTCTCCTGCTCGTGGAACAATGGACCATAGTGTTTTGTGTAGGTGTTTTGTGTAATGTTTTAATGCAAGAGATGTGGCTTAAGATACTCAAGGTAATCGTGGACTTAGACTTAGGAGTATGTATGTGACTGTTGACGAAGTAGCGATAGCTCAGTTGGGAATGGTACGGAGAAGTAGCGATAGCTTAGTTGAGAATGGTACAGAGAAGCAGCGATAGCTCAGTTGGGAATGGTACGGAGAAGTAGCGATAGCTCAGTTAAGAATGGTATGAAGAAGCAGCGATAGCTCAGTTGGGAATGGTACGGGAAGTAGCGAGAGCTCAGTTGGGAATGGTACGGAGAAGTAACGATAGCTCAGTTGAGAATGGTACAGAGAAGCAGCGATAGCTCAGTCGGGAATGGTACGGGAAGTAGCGATAGCTCAGTTGGGAATGGTACGGACAGCCGAGAGAAGTGTCAGTGGTTCGAGACCAACCCTTAAATAGAGCATACACTTCTGACTTTTCCATGTTGTGTATTTTCTTTGTGAATTATCGCTGGCTATAACGGTGAAAGAAAACATCGTGAGGAAACCTGCATACTCGAGAATTTCTCCACAAGAATTTCAAAGGTATGTGAAGTCTACCAACCCGCATTAGACCAGCGTGGTAGACTAAGGCCTAACCCCTCTCATTAGTAAAGGAGACCCGTGCCCAGCAGTGGGACAGTAATATTACAGGGCTAATATTTTTATGTGACTGTTAGCTATTAGTTGATGTATTAGGGATCATTACGTAAGTGATATTTAAAAACAATAAAATAATAAACTGCGACTGCCTCGGTGGCGTGGTGGTATTTCGGTACGACTACGGTTCTGAGGTCTGGGGTTCGATTCCCGGGTCGGGCAAAGTGATATTGGATTTTTCCATATCAGCCCGGAGTCCGGAATTTGTGCCCGAAATGGCTATAGGCTCGCCCCCTATCACCTCTGGGACAGAACTAAGCTCGGCGAAATGTGGGTGTTCTAGTTCGCTAGTGCGCCTCTACCTACCCCTTCGGGGATACAGGCGTGAGCTTATGTTATGTATGTAACATAATAAAACATGTTTCAAATTATGTTGATTAGTTCTTATCTATACATGGATATTTCTGTTTTTATTATATTGCTTATTAGTGTAATTGAAATGCAGTTAGCTAAAGGTCGCGAGGTCATAAATTTCATAACTAAATGCAACAAATGACAATGTTTAAAATCGAATAGGTATTTAAGGTACGTATAGATCTAAACCCCAGTATAGAGTGTGATTCTATGTGTATTTTTAATAAGTACGACATAACACAACAAGACTGTAAAATAAATAAATCACAACAGTCACACACAAATCACAATCCCTCATTAACGTATGAATCTTATGTCATGGGTATTACGAGAGACTTACTACTACGGAACTAAGCTCGGCGAAATGTGGGTGTACTATAGTTCGCTAATGCGCCTCTGCCTACCCCTTCGGGGATACAGGCGTGAGCTTATGTATGTATGTATGTATTACGAGAGACTTTGGGTCTTATAAAACCCAGACCAAAAAGTGTTACAAAAACATTTGTTTAATTAGGTACTGAAGTTATTACCAATAACATTCAATAGTATGTGTTACATAGTATGTATTACAATAAAGAAATCATTTTACTGGTCAGAATGTGCGCAGGAGTAGATCTCTATTACTGAGTTACTGACAGACAGTTGGGCGGGTGTTGACTGCCGCGCGCATGCCGGTTGCTTCCGTTTCATAAAGTTTAATGGCGTGGTTGACCCAGCTCTGTTTGCTTTAGACGAGTTCACAACTGTACCATTCATAGCCATTCTGTTAAACTATTAATTGCTTTGCTGCTACAAGCGAGGCGAGACATAAAAATATACCCTTGTGGGATAAACAACTGCCTGACACTCAAAACTTCATGTGTGGTGAACGAAGAAGTGCCCTAATAAATATTTGCCTCGACGGCGTAGTAGTATTGCGTACGCGTTACGACAATGGTCTTCAGTTCTTGGGTTCGATCCCCGGGTCGGGCAAAGTGATATTGGTTTTATCCATATCAGCCCGGAGTTTGGAATTTGTGCCCGATATAGCGATAGGCTCGGCCCCTTTCACATCTGGGACGGACCTAAGCTCGGCAAAATGTGGGTGTACTAGTTGGCTAGTGCGCATCTGCCTACCCTTTCGGGGATACAGGCGTCAGCTTATGTTATAAGTATGGTGAACACTGATAAATATATTATATATTAGGTGGTTACTGATATTGATCACTCACCATCAGGTGACCCACCTGTTCGTTTGCCAGTCTCTGCTAAATAAAAAACATTTGCTAATATTTATACTGTATTTCGCTTACCATAAGGTGTCACTTTGCTGTGCACGGATAAAAAAATATTACTAACTGAATTAGTGTACAACATATTCCGTGACGTCACACATTAGCCGTCGAATAACACGACGTCTCATTATTTTACACACGTTTCCCTAATTAACAAAAAAATCTAAGGCACACTACATCACAAAATATCAGAGCGACTTAATCAGAGGATCACATCTTAATATACGGGCCGACGACGAGTGAGATCTGACACGAAATTCCCTAAAAATAATATTTAAAATGGTAATGGGCCCTCGGGTTCATAAATTGCCGCGCCATATGTCCCGTGCGTTGCACCTACTGTGTACATAAATATGTCAAGCATTGAGAACTGCTGTATTATTTGACGAAATATGATTCTTGACATTTGAAAGGTATATGAGAGAGCATTTGAAGCAATATGGCTATCACGTAGAAACGACAAACATATTGCATCCAAAGTTTATGAATTTCTTTACATTCTATTCATAAAAATAATCATGGGTGCGTTGTCAACCTAAAACGATGGAAATAGGGATTGGAAAAGGGAGGGGGGGAATTAGGTCACCGGAAATTTCATTCACCGAACGAAATGCAACTGGTTTTCTGTGGGACAGTGGTATCGAACCGGTCGAGTCGGCCCATTCGTACTGTAGAACTAATTATCTACAGCGTGACTCTACCACTTAAAAAATATCTTAATCGATATGTAGTCACAACATTCTTGCTATCAAACAAGAAGCGTAGAATCGTCCAGCATCAGCCTAGCCAAAGCGTTTCGTAAATATATGTAAGTTATGCCGACACATGTTTATAGAAATAAAAAAAAGAGTACCTACGATACAAGCGGACATCAAAGTGATTTACAAAAAAAAAATATTAGCCCTGTAATATTACTATCCCACTGCTGGGCACGGGCCTCCTCTACTAATGAGAGGGGTTCGGCCTTAGTCTACCACGCTGGCCTAATGCGGGTTGGTGATTAAAGTGATTTATTAGTGTTATATTTTTCAATTGATTACAGAACAGTAAAAAAAATTATCCATTAATATACAAAATTAGTTATGTTTAAGGTATTATAATTTATGATAAAATTACGTAAATTTTGCGTTTTATTTATTGTCGTGTGTTTTTATTAATATTATCTACAACTAATTTCAAATATTATTAATACACACAAAGTAATAAAATATATTATATTTTATAGTGGCGACATTATAATTGCTAAACGGTGATAATTAATTGGCCTTTAAGCTAAATTTATTTTTACCATTCATTTAGAATTTTAAAAAGAGCGATATAAAAATTACCCTGAAAATGTTACAAGTATCAAAACTTTGTAGTCGGACTATCGTTGAGTAACAAACATTTTACGTGCAAGACGCACGAGTCGAATCGTATTTTTGGCTTACAATTTTGCGTTTCCGGATATTCATTCATAATTGACGGTAAAAGCTTTTTAAAGTAATGATTTATTTAATAAAATATTTGTACATACGAGTTATACTTATCTACTTAATTTTTATCTGCAGTCACAATAAGTGTTAGTCGCTTATTTGGTCTAGTGGCAGCATATATGGACTGAGGAACGAGAGGTCGTGAGTTCGATTCCCAGGTCGGGCAAAGCGAATTTTCTAATTTAATTTGCCCAGGACTGGATCCCTCAGAGGGAGTTCACGTCAGACAGGCAGCGATAGCGATATCTTCCCCGAATGTGGACAGATCTTCAAAATTCTTTGTGTTTGATAGAGCTTATTTGGGTGGTCTCATATAAATTAGGTCACGATTGGATTTGAAATCGGTCCGTTAAGTTTTTAATCTTGTGCTTATTAAAAGTGAAGCCTATCTATCTAGTTGACAATACGTTAAAGGTGTTTTATAGACCCTATGGCTGCATACTTGTATTTCATAAAATAATTTAAACTATCGACGACATCACATGACTTTTGCCGCTATTAAGTAAGAAATATACTGGCATTGTCTTTATTTGCATATTTCAACAGCTTAAACGTAAAGTTCGGTGACCCAAAGGTCGTCAATGATCTATCTGCGCCGGCGCACGCGCTCCGCTCGACACAGATGCTGCGCCTCCAAATAATTGGCTCCAAACATTCACAGATTATACGGATGAATTATTACTAGTTCACACTCTAATTTTAGCTCCGCGATATCTCCTAAGAAAACATTCAATAACGAGGCCATGTGCGCGATCTTTTAAAATTAGATATTTATGCAGCGGCCATACAGAAATAAACAAAGGTATCGTGAAATATTATTCAAAGGAAATAGCAACGTTCTTAATCTGATATAAAACATATGTATATATGTAGAAAGTATGTGTATACTGCTCTGCTTACTGCTCACACCTGCATCTCTGGAGTCGTAGGCAGAGGCGAAATAGCGAACTAGAACACTCACATTTCACCGAACTCCGACCCAGATGTAATATGACATGATGCTATCGCCATATCGGGTACAAATTCCAGACTCTAAGCTGATACTGAAAAATCTAATATCACTTTGCCCGACCCGGGGTTCGAACCCGAGACGTCAGAGCGATAGTCGTACCGCCCACGCTATACTATGCTTTAAAATGTAACGCGCAGGCGAGCAATGTCCTTACATATAATATTATCAGAAAATGTATAAATGAATATTTTTATGATAACTGGGACGTGTCTCTCTACGTATCATATTTCTAGATATGATAAATCTCACTGTAAAATTATAATCTTAAACTAAACAGAAATAAAAAGCGGAACTATTAGCAAAATATAACGGTACCGAAAGATAAATTTAATTTGGCGTCCATACACTCGTGGGGAACTTTAGTTTCCTTTGGTCTACAATAAGTAATCTTAAAATCCGTCCAAGGAGTGTTGTAACGGCCCCAAACTATGACCAAAGTAAACAATAAATCGTAATGACGGCGCGCCCCCTGGGCACCCTCGGATGCTCGCTATTTTCGACTATAAATAAATGTGTAGATGGATTGATAAATATAAATATTAGGGGCGAAACGAAGAAAAACAATGTTTATGAAACTGGTGTCGTTCGCATCATAACTGTGAGTTACGACTTCCGACGACTGACAACATATGCTCTATGCGGAATTTTTTGTCACAAAATCTGTTGGATATAAATAAATTAATTCCTATTTAGCTATTCTTCCATGTCAATACATTTTCGACACAGATAACCTAAATTGAAACGTAGGTTAAAGTCATAAAAGTAACCATTTAGGAACTTCTTGACAGCCTCGGTGGCGCAGCGGGCGAGTAGCCGACTGTGAAGCGAGAGGCAGCGGGTTCGATTCCCGCACCGAGACAAATGTCTTGAAATGTCTGTATGGCCTACATATATTTGTTTCGGGTCTGGGTGTTGTGAGACCGAAAGTCTCTCGTAGTTCCTGACACCCACGACACAAGATTCGATCTTAGTGTGGGGTCAGGACTAAGTACGTTACTGTTGTTATTCTGATTTTTATATTTTCCATATTAATTAATAACATGTATGTATGTTGTGTTGCAATTTATTTATATTCTTGTAAGGGCGATTTTCCATATCCATTTAATTTTATTTTATGGAATAATTTTGTTGCTTTGCGAGATGTTTATACATTGACTGTAGACACTTAAAAATTATTCACCGAATACAAGGTATTGGCTATTGGAAATCGGCCCTTAATCGATTATTAGTTCTTATTATTGAAAGCTCTACAAGCTAAGCTTTTAAAATCCAACTCCGTGGGCTTGAGCACAGATCTATTCGCAGCCATTAGGAACATCTGTACTTCAATTAGACGACCACAAAGCGTTAACTGTCTCAAATTATTTGTTACGGTGTGTCGTCTTTTCGCAATATATCAATGTCATTTGCCGCTTCCGAAGAAGCAATAAACAGACATCAACTTCTTTTTTACGTGTAGCTAAACGGACAACGAGCAAATAAAATAAGCGATAGTGAAATGAAATTCTAAGTGTCAAACAAGCTCCATCAGAAATAAATTTTACCGCCATAATAAGATTAACACAGTGTTGCGCGGGGCAGCACTGGCAGTCAGTCCGCCGCTACACGACGTCGGTACGTTAATCGCGATTCGCGACGTTCTAAACTTAGCCAGTTGCATTGTCTTCTGAAATATCTATTAACGATTATTGACAAGGCATCGGCACGCGAATTCCCCCTGCGATAGGTGCGACGAACTGCTATAAATATATTTTATGTGCGGTGTTCTGCGGCGGCGACGCGAATGTGTGACGGGCGACGACGAACGCGACGCGACTGCGACTGCGACTGCCTTGGTGGCGTATGACTACTATCCTGCGGACTCGGGTTCGATCCCCGAGTCGGGAAAAGTTATATTGGGTTTTCCATATCAGCCCGGAGTCTTGAATTTGTGCCCGATATGGTGATAGGTGCGCATCATATCTGGGACCGAATTAAGCTCGGCGAAATGTGGGTGTTCTAGTTCGCTAGTGCATCTCTGCCTACCCCTTCGGGGATACAGGCGTGAGCTTATATTATGTTACAAGCGACCATCATCTTCACGTTATTATTAACTTTATAGAAAACCATTATTTTACGAAATTTACTGTTTCCTTTTATCGATAAGAGCTGGCCTTGTGAAGCTTAACGTGTAGACATAATAAAAATAATTTAAGCTGTGAATATTAATGAAGTAGATATTCGGGTGTGTTAACATTTTATCATCAAATATATCATACAACACTCGGAATACTTTTGTTTAGTGGCGAAACTAGTTTGTTGTACTATAGTTTAGCTTAATTTTGAATCGTATTTTTAGATTATAGTACCTTGCACTTTTGTAACCTATATAACAATAAGATCACATTATGTTATGTATCACACTTTTATTTTCGGAGGGGTAGGCAGAAGTAAATTGGATAATTAAAACACTCACATCTCGCCGAGCTTATTGCCGTCCCAGATAGGATATAGGGGGCAAGCCGATTAATTCTAGACTCCAAACCAATATTGCGTAGAAAAACCTAATATAACTTTAACCGATCCGTAGATCGAACCCGAGACCTCAGGATGATAGTCATACCACATTCACAATATAACTACGCCATGGAAGCCATCGAGGTATCGTAATCTATCTTCTTTCTTTCTGCCTGGCGTTATCCCGGCCTTCTACCACCACTTTCCTACTCAAATACTTTCACGTCGCCCGGTCTTCAGCATCTTTCTCAGTGAGACCAATTGCTCCCATATCATCCTCCAGAACGTCCACCCAGCGCTTTTGGGCCGTCCACAGGAACACTGCTACAATCTGGACCAGACACAGGCGGTATCGTAATCTATAAATAACATTATTTAATTTTGTATCTTATATTTTTAGGTACGTTCAATATCAATTTAAAACAGCTAATCCAATACACCGCGCCATCACAATGTTGCAGACGCTTTATTGACAAACAATGAATTCCATCAAAATTGCAAATGAGGAATTCAAATTGATAAAATTCGACAATTGATTACAATATGCACACAAAGCACTATCGCGTCCACAAACACGGTCGAGCAGTCAGTCGGGCTGGCCGCCGCACCGCGCCGCGCCACTCCGCGCCGACGATTCATATACACCGAGAGAGCTTTTCATTTTGTATGTTAAATTAAATTTCCATGAAACAAGATTGAATTTTTCGCAATCAGCGTGCGAAGCTTGCTCGAAGCGAATTTTAGTTTGCACAGCTACGTACTGTGCATTATGTTTGAACGAGTGTATGTGGGGGTAATGTTATCATGCAATCTGAAACAGAATGTTAAATAATTGTTTATAATCAGAGTCTACACGTAACATTTGTAAACTAAAACTAGTTTGTACAAACAACAAACCGCGTGACGGCAATGAGGCGGGAGCGCAGCGCAACCACATGAGGCCAGCGGCCGCGCCGTCAGTGTGCGACTACCATCGGCTTAGCTAATTTACAATTTAATTATCAGCTGGGATGATGCATCGTTAGCGCGCGCCAAACCGAGTTTATGCGACTAATCAATTGTTTGAAGCGGCCACTGCAATCACGCATCGTCCGCCCGCCACCGCCGCCGCCTCGCACTATATACTCTATAACGTAGTCGCCGAGCCGACGGCGCCCACCCGCCCGGCACCTGATCTTCAACATGCTAATATAAACAATTCAGTTAATTAATTTACAATATGTTAATTGGCTCCGTAAGTATGACGCATTAAGTAAACACACATGCCAAAATATATTTTTTACATTCCCGACGGGAATATCCATCGCTACCTTATAAAAGATGTGTTGATGGACGGTTTAACAATCCAATCGAGAGAACAATGCGGCGGCGTGTCGCGCCCGCGTTGATTAAATATAGCTCAGAATCCATCAAGCGGACTACGAGAACGAACCGTGGCTATGAATTTATGCGCTAAATATTCGACAGGTGCCAAGTGTGTCGATCGCACAGTTCGATCGCCGATGACTAACTACGCCCCAAATTTTATTTCAAATGTCAAATAATTTGAACACCTGCGAACGTGCGCTACTGCCCGGATAGTCCGGATACAGTGTTTGCAAAATCCATTTGATATTAGACAGCTATATCTAATAAATTACAATGGCATGGGAGTTATAAACCCTGCAGAATGTTCTCCCAGCTTAACTCAACAATCATACACCCCTTTCTGTCTAATATAATGTGTAACTTTCATCAGATTCATCATGTAAACAGCATGGAATGCGTTGTAAATACGTTGCGAACCGTGACACTTACAAGCAGGTACAATCAACTCGTATCGATTCCTACCGAGTGAGCATTTAAATGTATAATCGATTATAATTGATCGGTACATCCGACAGGTACTCTTACTTAATAACGGGAAAACAATCGCATCCAATCGTCATTAGAAAGTCACGCGGCGATTTCATTAATTTATTAAGGACGGTTAAAATTAACCGCTCACGAGTGAGAATCGTGCGACACAATCGTAATGTGAACGTTCACAATTCGCTAATCCCGCGTCGCTACCGTTACATAAGACGGCTGAGTTGAATATAAATGTAAAACACAATAAATTTCATGCCCCGTAGGAAATGAATATTCATCACGAAATCGCCATGCATATTCTCTTTTCCTCCACAATTTGGTGTTTCGTAGCGGGCGCGATGCCCCGGCACAATATGAACCTTGGGTGCAGGGCCATCAGTAACAATTCGCGCGGGTCGGCGGCGCCGGTAGAGTCGGACTCCGCGCGCCACCGCCGCCGCCTCCTCCGTCCGCCTGTCGTAAATTTCAACATATAGTAAAGTGATTTACGAATAATTGTTGTGTTGGACTATAACTAGTGAAATCTTTCCGCTGTTTGCTGCCAGCTAATTTATATATGAGGCTTAGGTAATTCGCGAGCCGCGAGTAATTAGCCTCCAGAACAATAGCTTTTGTCATACATTTTATCTCGAGCGCCATGCCACTCTCCTTTCGCATTTAAATTCTCATACTTTATATTATCCAATAAACATCTATTCTGTTCAGACCAATGAATAATTATATTTCCAGGGAAGCATTGCGGAAATTAACCATAAATAAGACCAAATTACTAATTTAGCCTCATTTGCTATGCCATTTAGGTACCATTATTTTTATTCGGGTAAGCGTCGTAATACTGGGTAGAGGCAGCGAACTACATATTCGATAGGTGTAGGAAGGCATACGGCGAGTGGGTATTAAGCGCGGGGTCGACATTAGCGTAACACTTAATCGAAACATGTGTTTATCGTAACATGCGAATCGGCCTAAGGCGAATTAGTTCTCGCACAATGCAATTTGAATGCACATTACACAACGGACGAGGTACGGGCGCTTTTTATTGCGGCATCGTGAGATCTTATCTCGGAAATGCCACTTCCAGCAGGCAAATTTGAGATTGTCGGCGGCTATCCGCCGGTTTTGCACCCTAACGCTGTTAGCCGAAGGGCAGTTACCGCGGAGCGCGCCGCGTGCCGAGCTAGTGTGAGTACGGACACGTACGCGCCCTCGCACGCACCCTACCGTACATGTTTAAAGAATTCAACATAAAATCAGCAATAAAATTGAAAACATTTTGTTACCTTTTAAATAAATTTCGTCGTGTGGAGCGAGTGTCGTCGCACGACTTTGATCTTTGTACGCTCACCGAAATGTGCAATTTCCCGCGCGCCCTTTAATTCTGAAATCATCTTTCCATCGATAAGAAGCGTTAATTTTACGAGCGAGTGATAATTTGCTAACTTCCGACAGAGCATCGCCCTAGTTGGATTGTTCCATACACTTGCCACGTTACATTACGAATACGAAGAGGAAAAACTCAATTAGCCGCTTGCACATTGGCTAAGCGTATTCGCTGTGTGCTTCACAATGGAACTGAAGACAATTCTGTGTTATTAACTTATCTAATCATGCGTTTCTCATATACTTGTCCACCGACATCAAAAAAGGAGAAGGTCCTAAAATCCTTTTTTATTTATGTTGATGATGATAATAATAAAAAAATAAATAAATAACACCCAACAGTCACATACATAGTCCTGACCCCACACTAAGATCGAGTCTTGTGTCGTGGGTATCAGGAACTACGAGAGACTTTCGGTCTCACAACACCCAGACTCGAAACAAATATTTGTAGGCCATACAAACATTTGTCTCGGTGCGGGGATCGAACCCGCGGCCTCACGTTTCACAGCCGGCTACTCGCCCGCTGCGCCACGGAGGCTGGATGTATGAGATATCACAGTATCTCCGCCAAATATGGACTAATTCACAAGATTTTTTTGTGTTCAATAGAGCTTATTTCAGAGATGGTTCCATATAACTTTGGACACGATCGAATAAGTTTTGAAGTCGGACCGTAAAATTTTTAAATTTGTGACTATCAATTTATATATTGAGTAGAAAATAGAAGCATCGACCATGGATCTACCTCTACTTATATTCCCACCAGTGGTTGATAGAAGGGTAACATCTGTACTTATGTACTTTTCGCCAAAGGTGATTTTATTTCGCGAAAAAAAAAATGAAACACAAGTGGAGCAGCAAATATTTTACTAACTTACCTATTCTATTTTTCAATTACACATTAAATTAGTATAATTTCCAATAAGACATCTAAAGGTATCCTGTTAAATCTATAACGCGAAGGTTCGCTACAATTACACCTACTCAGTTTAGAAAATCATATGAATGATTAAGAGAGCTATTAACGTATTATGATCATGCTGGTATATCACAAACAGGTAGGAAAAAATTCAACTATTGCACTCACGTTTCACAAACACGTCTGGACGAACTTATTTTTGCCACTTCATGTAAAGGCGAGCTTTTCGTCACACCGAGTATAAATGGCAATCCCAAACTTTGTTTTTTTCCCTTTGATTAAATAGTGATATACCAATGATTTGAATTCTTTGCCCATAGTAAGAGTTTTGCCAGTTTCTAAAACGATATCGTTTGACTAGCAGTGCCACTTGCGGTAACGATAACGAACTAAAAGAAATATGTGGAGGAAATATAATTGTTTTTGAGAACTGAAAACTGTCAAAATTAATTTGTACTAGCCCATACAGCATGAACATTTTATGGATTCAATAAATATTTTGTTTTTATTTGATTCATAATAGCTAATAGCTATTATAAGCATAGGACAGTAACAGTTGCGTTTTAGCTTAATTGCACTGTTACTAAGCTAATATAGCGATTAGAGAGGTATTAGTTTCAATAAATTGAGAACTCTAAATAAATAATGCAGAAAAGTTTTTTAAGTGTAAACAAATAAAGCCATGTATAGTGAGATGAGATTGTTTAAAGTTCTCGTGCGTCGTGAATCTCTACCAACAATGGCCAATTATTTTTACGTAATGCTTTTTATTAATTACGTCAATTAAACCAACGAGCTCTTTGTATTTTAATTTGGACAAATTCTCAGCTTTCTCGGAAGAAACGATAAGGCGTTGGACACCATTCTGGTTACACCTGGACGTATTAGCGTAACAGGACTCTAACCCCTGAATACTCATAACTTAAGGTCGCCTTATGTCGTTTAAGGCCGCCTTATGTCGTTTAAGGCCGCCTTATCTGTCAAAATTTTACGGCTAAAATCAATGTAAAAAGCCGTTTAAGTTGAGTGGCGTTCCAGTATTCGGGCTTAAGTCCCATTATATAACGTAACTCATCGCATTTATCTAGTTTTTAGGACCTGAAATATAGTTTTAAATTAAGATTCCCTTAAGTATTCTACTATTGTAAAAGCCACAAAAACACTTAACGTCATCACCATCCGTTGTGATCACTAACATACATACATAAGCTCACGCCTGTATCCTCGAAGGGGTAGGCAGAGGCGCACTAGCGAACTAGAACACCCACATTTCGCCGAGCTTAGTTCCGTCCCAGATATGATAGCGGGCGAGCCTGTCGCCATATCGCGCACAAATTCCAGCCTCCGAGCTGATATGGAAAAATACAATATCACTTTGCCCGACCCGGGCATCGAACCCGAGACCTCAGGACGGTAGTCGTACCGAAATACAAGCACGCCACCGAGGCAGTCCGTGTCACTTGTGCGTGTCCGTTTTACTTTAGTAGAAGTCGCAAATAAAACGAAAAATATTTAGTCTATAAACCATGTCAAGCAATTATTCTCAAGCCCGTAAAGTAGCACACACTATTCAAATCGAGACATACATAAATGTGTTTAATTTTAATACGTTGGTGCGCATTTTGAACACGTATGTACTTTGGCATAACATAAGCAATCGTTAGAAGTTCATAATGCAGTCGCATACTGATTCTGTCCCACTTCTCTGCTCCAACATCTAAACATACTCGTACTTTCCTAAAGCCAGCAACCGTGTGAATAGACGCAGCAGTTCAAATCAATGATATTTTATCGAAATAAAACATTCCACTCCAATTAGTTCGTATTAGATTGATACGTACCAAATAAACTTGTAGGAATATCTCGTTTTCTCGAACACATGTTTTGATGATTCCGAACGGTCTGATGACTCATTTCGTACTAAAATAGGATAGGCAATTCTATGTTGTGTGTTTTTCACTGACTTACACTCAGAGTTTTATTTTTATTTTGTTCGTGAATTGCGGATTAAAACTTCCGTGCTAATGATCTACTTGATTGCATATTGTTCTATATTTCGTTCATTACAGTTATAAATTGTCACCTTATAGATTTATTGGCGTTTTACACTAGCTAATTGTGTTAAAGTTAGGCTTGATTTGCCCTTATGTATATGTTTAATAATTAAAATAACTGATCTGGACCAACAAATAAGTAACTATGATAGAAGTAAACTTCTATTTAGGCAGCTGCGTCGGTGGCGTGATTGTATTTCGGTATAACTGCCGTCCTAATGACTGCTCAAAGCTTGAACATGGATAGAGTGCAAGCAGCTGACATAAGAGAACTACAAACAATTGTCCACACTTTTACCACAATTGTCGACGAAGCATGCTCTAAATGCATGCCAAGTGTGTCAGGACTTAGACAACTTCCATATACGTGGTGGAATAAGGACTTAGGAGCAAAAAAAGCCGATGTGATCCGACGTCGAAACAAAATTCGAAATGCTAACGCAAATCGGAGGCCAATAATTGTGGACGAATACCTAAAAGCACTGGAAGAATACAAGGAACTAATTACTAATACCAAACTCAACAGCTGGAAAGCCTACTGCACAAATCAAGAGAAAGGAACGATGTGGCAAAAAATATATAAAACCCTTATTATTAAGGATCGGAAGCCGGACCTTCTACTGGCGGACAGATATGGGAGACCTTTGGATCCACAGCAATCCGCAACACTACTGGCTGAAACGTTTTACCCGGTGGATGACCCGGTTTCCGATACTGAGGAACAGACGCGAGTGAGAGAAAACGTAAGAGCCAAAGTAGCAACCATCAAAGAAGAGCAAGCCAATTCATTGCAAATTACTGTCTTTAACAGGGTTGAACTTATCAACGTCCTAAATAAAATGACCTCAAATAAGGCGCCGGGGGAGGATGGTTTTACAGCAGACATATGTACTAGATCTATAAGTGCGACTGGTGATTTTTTCCTTTCTATGTTGAACAAATGCCTAGAACTGGGCCATTTCCCATGTCTGTGGAAAAAGGCAGTGATAAGGATCTTTCCAAAGCCATTGAAAGAAGACTACAGAAAACCTAAGTCATACAGGCCGATTGGACTACTGCCTGTCTTCGGAAGGATCCTGGAAAAAATTATAGTTGCTCGCCTTACATGGCATTTGGGCTCTGAACATCTTCTGAACACTAGACAGTACGGGTTTATGCACCAAACAAGCACAGAAGATGCACTCTATGATGCAGTGGGCCTCATCCGGGAAGAAATAAAAAATAAGAAAATAGTAGCCGTTGTTTCCCTAGATATTAAAGGAGCTTTCGACAACGCGTGGTGGCCTCTTATTCAGCTCCAATTGATCAATAAAAATTGCCCTAAAGATCTAATTGTACTCTTGAGCAGCTACCTCGAAGATCGTCAGGTAAAAGTGCAGTATGCAGGAGTAGAGGTCATCAGAAGCACTAGTAAGGGCTGCATTCAGGGATCGTCATGTGGCCCCCTCATGTGGAATCTCCAGCTAGACCCATTACTGGAGCAAACTGTGAGCCTGAAAGCACATATACAAGCTTTTGCAGACGACATACTCGTTATAGCCTCTGCCACAACACCGGATGAATTATCCAGGATCACAAATGACGCCTTGGAATGTATAGCAAACTGGGGCAAATCATGCAAAATGAAATTTGCTACACATAAGACACAGGCCATTATAGTCACAAATCGCAGAAAATATGACGTTCCGCACTTGGAATTCTCTGGAGTCAGCATTGAAATATCGAATGAGTTAAAGGTATTAGGCCTCACGCTAGATTCAAAGCTCCTTTTTAAGAACCACATAGAGGAAGTGTGCAATAAAGCCACCAAGCTATACCAGATGGTGGCCAACTCTACTCGAACCAATTGGGGGCTAAACAGAGAAATTTTAAAGATTATATATTCCGCAGTGGTTGAGCCGACTGTTCTTTATGCAGCCAGCGTATGGGCACCAAACATTGAAAAACAATATATTGCAAGGAGACTCAATCAACTCGCGAGAAAATTCGCCATCATGATTGCCCGAGCACACCGTACAACATCTCTGACCTCAGTACTATGCATAGCAGGAATATTGCCATTAGACCTGCGTGTGAGGGAAGCTGGAGAGCTGTATGAACTAAAACGTGGAAAACAATTCAATGAACTTCCTTCCTATCAAGTAGAAAGAAATATTCCATACCATGAACTTCCGCATCCAACTGATAGGAAACCTATAGCCTTCAGCTTTCTTTACACGCAGGAAGATATAGAAAATATCAAAAACCAAGGGCCAAAGATTTACACCGACGGCAGTAAAATCCAGGGGAAAGTTGGAGAAGCCGTCATATGCTGGAATAACGGGACAGAAGAGCGACAAGATACCTTCTCACTAGCGCCTCACTGCTCTGTCTACCAGTCTGAGTTAGTGGCTATATTAAGAGCTACAAAGATGGTGCAGACATTTCGACTTCAGGACGCTAACATCATAAGCGACTCAAGATCCGCCCTGGAGTCCATAGCGCGTCCAGAAGCTACGAACCCTCTTGTAGCCGAGATACAAGATCGTATCCACGAGTTAAGTACAATAAATATAGCCACACACCTGTACTGGGTTAAGGCACATGAAGGCATCGAAGGAAACGAACGTGCAGACCAACTTGCAAAGGAAGCAGCTCTGGAAAACGTTACAGAGCTGGCGTATGATAGAATCCCGGTTTCTTATCTCAAATACTCTCTCCGCCAGAGAACTATAAAGTCTTGGCAAAATAGATATGATAGCTAACACGGGGGCAATAACTAAAATATTCTTTCCTCAAGTTCGTGATGCTCACCTTATACTGGACAAAATTAAATGTACAAACATTATAACGCAACTGCTGACGGGGCATGGAGGGTTCAAAGCCTACTTACATAAATTTAAACTCATTAACGATCCAAACTGTTCTTGTGGGTCTGAGGTACCGGAGACAGTGCCCCATCTGTTGGATCAGTGCCCAAGATTCGGTACATGGAGACACGACGCAACACAAGAATTAGGTTACCAGATCAGTACAAATAATTACGCGAAAATATTGCTAAACGACGACGATCGCAGAATATTCTTACGTTATGCAGAAAAGGTCGTGAGGGCGGCAGCCAGGGGGAATGGAAGTACTGGGGTATAGCCTAAATAAGATACGATGTATGTCATGTATAATAAAATAAAAGTATTACAATAACAATATTATATAATTGATAATAAATATTAAAATATATAAATATAAATATATATGATTAATGAGAGAGTAAAATTAATTCATAATAATATTAAAGTTAGCATAATATAATTAAAATACAATAATCATAAAATAAGAAATAAATTGTAATTAATGAAAAGATATAATAAAAAAAAAAACATATATGTAAGTAACAGAACTCAAAATTGCCATAAAATAAATAATGGCAGGTGTAAAAGAAATCAATAAAAAAAAAAAAAAAAAAAACTGCCGTCCTGAGGTCTCAGGTGCGACCCTCGGGTCGAGCATAGTGATATTGAGTTTTTTATTCAGTGTCAGCCTGGAGTCTAAACTTTGTTCCCGATATAGCCATAGACTGGCCCCTATCACATCTGGGACGGAGCTAAGCTCGGCGAAATGTGGGTGCTCTAGTTCGTTAGTGCGTCTCTGCCTACATCTTTGGGGATACAGTTAGAGTTTATGTTTAAAGTGATGACGTAAACAATTCAAGTGAATACTTAAACAAACATTATATTTTCCGCAATTCCTTGAATTTGGCATTACAATAGAGAATACGTTGTCATTCAGTCAGTCGAAGAACATCATTCTAGAATCCTATAGGAAATAATCCGCTCATCTCTCATCCGTGTTAGTGGCCTCACCGTCGCGTATCAATAATGAAAACCATCATTCTGGTAGCACACCGCAGAGACACGGGTGGCCACCGGTTCCACTGGCGAGGTGCCAACAAGGTGAATGCCACGACAGCCACGCATCGGGTCGACCAACCCACTTTACCCGACACGCTGAAAATACGGAAATATAAGGCCCTCAGCTGTGTCAACACTAATCCGGTGCACCAATAAGATAATAACCAAGTAGAAATCGATTTCAAAAGTTATCATAATAAAGTTAACAGCAATTTCAAAGTATATGTATAAATGCCAATTACTATATTAACGATCAACCAAGTCGAATATACAATTTATATTTTGTTAATTATGTAAGTGCACCTGAACCCATTTTCGGTGTTCACGGCTGGTCTCAAGTGTTGGCTAAATAAAGTTCCTTTCTTTCTTTCAAAGAGTCTTAAGTCTTAACTCTTCACTATAAAGCATATTTATATTTTATGATACCATTGAACATATTGATTAAAAACTTTAATTTAATAATGCAATGTCCAAAGGGAAACAAAAATATCATAATGTATATAATTCCTTAAAGATTTGCGTATGAAATAATCAAAGACATGAAAAAAACGATCGAATGAGCCGAAAATCATGCTTCACTTTCAATGTTCGTAACACTCCGTCCATCTTATTTTTACGTCCATGGAAATAATATATATTTCCTATAGTTTAAGTGGTAGTAAATAGAAGACAACACGATGTTAGCCGCAACGCTTGCTCAAGATATATTAAGCGGTGTAGTGAATATTTTCAAACAAGATACAGATACTGAACTGTGCTGTGCTGTGTAGTGTGTACAGACTACAGTGTAGCTCACACATTATGAAGACACCGCATTCAGACTGTATTACTGCGTTACATTTATAGAACACCCACCGTATCTCATTTTGTTTGGAATTTTTAGATTAATGCCTATATAAATAACTATAAAATATAACATTAATATGCGTTGGAATGATAAAGACGTATGATTATAGTTGTATAAAAAGAAATGTGTCAAGGATATTGAAAATATTTTTTGGCAGCTATTAAACAATGGATCAATCTCAGTCATTCATTGTTAATATCTTCTCTAGTAATGTAAACTTAAAAGTGTTTGTTCGTTTGTTTTCATGTAGCAATGGATCAAGCTTTTCTTACTATATCAGCCTCAAGGTATAAGCTGTTTTGAAAATATTATAAGATTTATTTGCATGCGGGTGGAACTCCGTGGTGGACAGCCGTGGCGCAACGGGTGAGTAGCTGGCTGTGAAGCGAGAGGCCGCGGGTTCGATTCCCGCATTGAGACATATGTTTGTGTGTGTGACTGTTAAAAAAAAAAATTGCAAGTAAAAGCTTGCGGAATGTCTGATAATCTCATTATAAGAAAGAAGCAAGACGCTTTATTGGAATCGTTGCATATAAAATATACAAAATCCAATAAGAAATTCAAGAATGACATTACATACTTATACCTAGATTTCACTTAATGTGTGTCTGAGTGGAAGAGCCACGCTGCAGACATTTATGTCTACAGTTCGAATGGTCCGGCTCGACCGGTTTTATGATTCTCCCTTCCTATCCCAATCCTTATTACCTTTAAAGGCAATGCACCCAGAATTATTTTGGTATCGTGTCTATGGTGGTAGAGATAACTTATCATTAGTTAATTCACCTGCTTGTTTGCCAATCTGTAAAAACATAACATAAGCTCACCCCTGTATCCCCGAAGGTGAAGGTAGAGTCGCACTAGCGAACTATAGCACCCACATTTCACCGAGCTTAGTTCTGTCCCACGTGTGATACGGGGCGAGCCTATCTCCATATCGGGCACAAATTCCGGACTCCGGGCCGATACGGAAAATTCCAATACCAATTTACCCGACCCAGGGATCGAACCCGAGACAGGACGACAGATATTGCGCACGCAATACCACTAGGCTACTGAGGCAGTAAAAACATACATTTGAATAGTCAAACGCTACTCAACTTTAACGACTTCTTACATTGATTTTCGCCATACAATTTTGACAGATAAGACGGTCTTAAACGACATAAGGCGACCTTAAAAGGAGGATAGTTAGTTATTATTAAAGATTGGTTCTCATGAATGCGTTGTGCGGAAAACATTTCTAGTTTATTTTCAAACGTATCATTGGTAGTGCGTATCGCCTTGATATTGTATGTATTCGATTCTTATACGACCTAAATTCACGAGCGGTAATATACTAGACTGGCGAGTGAAATGTTCCGGGTGCCCATAACAAACCAATGTATGATATAAAATGAGTGTCTGTTCCAAATATTAGTACGCGATCGCTTGTGTAAATCGCAGCAGTTTAACGCTCCAGATTTATTGTTTTGTACTGAATTAAAACTGTTAGTTAATACACGTTTTTATTTGGAACGTATGTATACGTTGAAGTTTTCATTTTAGGGAAAGTATCTTTCTTTCTAACTGCTTTTATCCCTTAACGTGGGGTCGGCACTACACACTTTTTTAATTATATTGCAGAAAGGATCCGGCTTAGTTTTTATGACCGGCTGCCTGCCTGACGTCAACCCCCTCTGAGGGATGCAGTTCCGGGCAAATTAAATTAGAAAATTCGCTTTTCCCGACCTGGGAATCGAACCCAGAACCTCCCGGCTCACAGCCCATATATGCTGCCACTAAACCAAGGAGGCGACAATTCTAGGGAAAGTATATTCTAACCATAATCGGTTTAGTATTATACGGATATTGTACATGCCAATTGTGATACTTTAATTACTGCTGTGGTCTATTTTGATCACAGACGTGACAGGTGGCGCGCCTATCGCCGTGCATTTCATTTGTTATATTTACAGCTACTTACCGCGCCACACACGTCGCCTTTCACCTATCCTGTAAAAGCCAACTGGATTGTATAAATTCGTAGTATTGCAATACAATAATTTATATACCAGACTTATCTACGTATTCACAACATACCGACCGATAAACCAGCTGAAATGCAAATTGATATAATGCAGGAAACGTCTGAGTGGGCCTCATACCGGGAGCCTATACCGCATCAGTAGCATAAGTTCGTTTACATACGACAGTCACTCGTATTTGCATCCCAAATGATCGGTTCGGCCGCTCGTTCGGTTCGACTTATCTCTCTACCAGGCGAAATATTACATTTTGTGCATCGCCTCTCGCAATGTGCATAACTGAATGTCAATAAAGGAATAAAAAAGACCACCGTAGGCGTTCCCGCGCAACCGAGGCGGATGTGCTTTAAACCAATGAGCGAGCGGGGCTCAGCATATTCATAACGATATTACCGTCGACGAAGTTGCGGCGTCATCATAATTCATATATAATAACCCTTCCGACGACGGCGCTGCGCGCCGCGTCGCGCCGCCGCCCGCCGCCCGCCCGCAGCCCGCCCTGCGTCCCGTTCACACTGCTGTAACCCGCTCGCGAGGAACAGAGATGCGCATCTCGCTCCACATATCATAATTCATAATTTTATTTTTTACGAGCTTCGTGAAACATGCCTACATGCATGAAAATTTTCCATTTCGCTCCCACTCGCGCTCTTTCGGGCTGCGTAGAGCGGGCGAAATGGGGGCATCTCAATAATTTTAATGTAATCCTGAAATATGGATTTGAAAGACGCAGAGTTATTTGGAATGCTACGACCGAAACATGTTGGTCATGTAAAGACGATGACAGCTATTTGTAATTGGAATATGACGAGAGGCGAGCGCGTGCGCGTGCGCTCCACTCGTCTCATTCGTCAGTTTATAAATAGAGCTCGGCGTCTGTGCCGTGACGACTCACGCCATTAATTTATATGAAATAACTGTCGGCAGACGGAAAAATAAGTTCGATCGAGAACGGCCTTCTCCACGATAATATTTATGTTTTACGAAGTGGCAGACGAGTAAGACTAGTGTTGATGTAAGAATGTCAGAAACAGACTCTATGGGAAGGTATAAATACGTTGCCTCTACGCTAAACATAATAAATAAACAGGTATTTCCTGTCACTTATGACATCGTAATGGACTATTTCTCAACACGTAAAATTGAGTTGTCCTGCTGTTATTTCATTAAAATTGTTTTGCAACATAGTGATATATAAAAAGAAACTTCGCAAAAGTAAATTGCTGTGAACTGTATTGCCAGCCCTTAACATCCTAAAGACATTATCGCCAAACCTTCATAATCTCTGCTGACAAGCAAACGCGTTTGCATTGTCTCCACGTCCATAACACTTAATAACAATCAGCAAATCCTCATTCACAGTTCTTTTAAAATTTAATAAAGTACCAAAAATACTGTTCAAAAGCGATATAATCTTCGCAAAGACGAGTAACACATAAATTCGTTAGCGCGTTTGTAATCGTCAAGAATATACAAAACAATAATTTACACATGTAAATTTTAAAGTTGACATCAGAAAGAACATCTTATAAAGCCATATTTTAGCCGGTTTTAATGACTCATGTCTCATGATGATCCCGACGGCGACGTAGAGTTAACAAAGCGTCGATGGAATCAGAATTTATTATTACTTTATAATGGCATCTTTATTTGTAATATAATATAACAATTATATTTAATAATTATTGTAATAATTTGCGAACACCATGTTCCGATTTATCTTTTGACTCTTACATAGGTAACGTATAGCATACTTTATATTGGGTAAAAATTACGTCGGAAGTTATTTTTAAATGAAAAGATGGTTACTATTTTAAATGATTTTAAAGTAAAGGCAAATGCAACAGCATATTGAAAAAAAAACTTATCAACACAAAGATATCTGAAGAGCTGATTTATCGTACCACCGAAGCAAGAACATTACAGGAAACTATCATAAAATACTCATTTCCGAATCGTATGACGTGGCCTCGTAGTGTCATTTTTCTATGATACGCCCAATTTTCGCACTCGATTACCTTTAATCCAAATGGCGTAAAAACGATTTTGGCTTAACAACTATAAATTGTTCTTTAAAAAAATCCCAAATTTTGACAAGATATTTAATTATGTATTCAATTTAATTTTAGACGAAAAACTTAATTCATGCGTGCCATATGACAGATACAGTATTTATAACACTCGATCTGCGAACATAGCCACTTCAAGACGAAATGATTCATTCTAACTGAAGAATGTACTACGCACGTCACATATAAAATCAACAACACTAACAAGAAAGAACAATAAACATTGTGTTCGGTGTAAAATTAAATCATCGCATGACTAAAACGCAGATATTTTTAGCAGTAGGTACGTATTATATAAGTTATATAACCATATGTAGTCGAATGATTATTTTATGAAAGACTGGATCTAATGCGATCGTGTAACAGAGCCACGCTGTAGTCACTTATATCTACAGTATGAATGTGCCGATTCAACCGGTTTGATACCACTGTCTCACAGAAAACCAGATGTAAAGTGGCACTTCGTTGTAGAGTTTACCTTCTCAATCCCCCGAGCCTTATATATACCATATTTTTATTGGGAGTGGATCTCAAAAGGAAGTGGTAATCAGTTACCATTTTTTGTCAGTCGGCTATAAAAAACTAAATTAGTTTTAAATACACAAAGACTGCCTCGGTGGCGTGGTTGTATTTCGCTGTCCTGATGTCTCGGTTCGACCCCGGGTCGGGCAAAGTGATATTGGATTTTTCCATAACAGCCCGGGGTCTGGAATTTGTGCCCGATATAGCGAAGGGCTCGCTCCTGTCACGCCTGGGACGGAATTAAGCTCGGTGACATCTAGGTATTCTAGCTCGTTAGTGCGCCTCTGCCTACCCCTTCGGGGATACAGGCGTGACCTTATGTTATGTTATGTACACAATGTTTCAATAAGTTTATGTTTATACAAATGATTGCTACACATTTTAGAAACATGCAAACAGAAACATATTTTAGTTGCGAGTAAAATACCTTCGTAATGACCAAGTAGCGAAGTTGTTTTGGAAAAATATCTTTCATATTCTTATTAGGTAAGTACCAACCGTATTCAGATACTATTCATACATATTGAATCAGCTGCCGTAATATTTCAACGACTTAATCAGTCTCATTTAATTCCATATTGCTTAATATCTATTCACACTACTAAACTGAGTATAAATCCATACGCGTTCTGTATAAGTAAATAAAAAGATAACCAATAATAAACTAATGGATTGCCGAGTTACTCAGGAGTGAACATGTATTTAGAATCTAAAGATATTTAAACACATCGCCCTCGAGCCGCGCTCGCCATAAATAAAATAACTACAAATATTCTCACGTAAGCGAAGTACCTCGAAAGCATTCATTTACATTTGTGAATGTAATAAATGGGGCATCTTCCTCTAAATACAACACTGAACACACCAAAATAGACTATTTTTGAAATATATCAATCCACCTATTAATTTTAAAACAATCTTACCGATTCGGTTCCAGAGGCCGATTTATTTCAACAACTGAATTCGAGTTTTGGAGGTTACCTACCAAATCTAGATTACCCGATGCTGGGTAAATATATTTTCACATAAGATCATTAATCATTATCATCATCAGCTATAGGACGTCCACTGCTGAACATAGGCCTCCCCCAAAGATTTCCAGATCGACCTGCTGGAAGCGGCCCGCATTCAGCGCCTTACTGCGACCTTTATCAGGTCGTCGGTCCACTTTGTAGGTGGACGTCCTACGCTGCGCTTGTCGGTACGGTCTCCACTCGAGAGCTTTTCTTCTGTGAGCTTTCTAATGCGGCCCGTAGTTAGAGGCCACGTTTCAGTGCCATGAGTCATCACTGGTAACACACACTGGTCGAAGACTTTTGTCTTCAGGCACTGAGATATTTTGGACGAGAAGACCGTGTGTAGTTTCCCAAATGCTGCCCAGCCGAGCTGGATTCAGATCATTAATAGGAGTCGTAATTGAAGAGGCTAGAGATAATCCGTCAATTGTAAAACATAACTACAACTAAGTGCACTCAAAGGGCTGCACACCTGCATATATCCATTCTTATATTCATCTTTAGATTTACGATCACATATTGAGTCAACAAATAAGATCCCAAAAAATTCAACCAAAAAATATAATAAGAGGATGACAAAAAGCTTAGCAAGGCACATCGACTTCGAGCGCGCACCATTGGCTGCCTGAACAAAGAAATATTACGGCACGTTTATTTGTTCATGCCATATTATTATTACATATCTTCACTGTATTAAGTCATAATCGGAACTCAATCAAATTCAACCTCAGTCACGATGAATTAAAGGATATATTCCGTGAACCGCGTGTTCCAGACATAATAAACTTTTCTTAATAAAACTCGTTCAAAGAACACATCCCGAGAGAGCTTAACACAAATATCATGATACTAATTATACGTTAGTTTATTTAGATTATACTTATCTAGTTTATAACATATTTTAGTGCACCATAAACAAACATAGCAAGATTTTACAGCTCCTGACAGTCTCGGCGCACATTCGAGCTATTGTGCCTCTTATAATTTTTATTAGGGGCAATCCGTCCGACTTGATTTACTTCTTCCCGAACTGACGGATCTTTCATTTAATTTACGGTTTTACCCCAATGTTCCTAAACGTAATAAAATGTTACAAAAACAAGCAAAAATTACATCGACACATTGAATGTTGTTTTTTTATTCAAATCTAACACAAGTGTTCTCCCACGCTTGAGGTATTTAGTTTAAATTAAGTCAATGTTTATCATTTCTCTATGGAAATTCATATTTTGTCCCATCAAATCAATATTAATACATAGATCAGGTAAATTTAATACATACAAATACCTTTATATACATTAGGTTACCGACCTGTAAAATACGTTATTTTATTTAAAGATAAATTTTATTAATGGCCGCATCTGGCTATATTGTATGATTTACATGAATGACAATCGTAATACAAAAATTTATGTTTATATTTTTGATGCAAATATTCGCGCTTACTGCCCACTCTTAACAGTGTCGTATCCGACAAGCATTTGGCATCGTTTCAAAAATTGTTATTGTCATAATGACTCTTCCACTCATATCACTATTGCCTCAGCAAGCGTCTTCATATCCGCAATAAACTATAACTCGTCAAAACAAACTACATGAATTCTTAGATTCACCTACGCTAATCTTTAAAATTCATTTTTCTCTGGATTCAAAAATATAATTAAGTAATATAAAGCAAACAAATATGCTAATGAGTTCCCGTGAACTTTTAAAGTTTAATTTATAAATCACAAAGTAAGAAATTTTAATTATTCGTTCGCAGCTACATCATGAGCGGGCCAGGGGCAGCGCCGCGGCTGCAGCGGCAACATGTAGCCAGTGTGTCTCATTTGCAAGTAACAGGACGCGTATTATAGACCCACGAAGGCAATAAGATAAAAAGGCGCTCAATAAGGCGCGATCACAGGCAAAAATGAAATAAATTGCCGGTGAATAAGAGTGCTGTGTGCAATTGAGGCGAACATGGTTGCTCATTAGACGGGAGGACGGGACGAAGCGACGCTACCGGCGACCCTGCCGCCCGCCACCGTCCTCGACGTTCCCGAGACCAAAATGCGCTCCACTAATCATCATAAACTAGTACAACTTATGTGAATTACCATAAGCGACTCAAAAAGAAAATAAAAGTGACCGAAATTCCTAGAAGTTTAGTTTTACTTATACTATGACAATAGATTCACTTCCAGCCACATCGCCGAACGCTGTAAAATCAACACACACATTAGCATCACAAAGAGCATGATTTAGAGCGACACCGACTAAGGCCGGCCTCTTCACTTTCACTTAATATTTGCAAAAAAATAAACTTATTATTAAATAGTATTTAGTGAGACTGTATCGATATGGAAATTGTTTAAAACCGCAGGATGCGTGGAAACAATACGGCGACAGCGGGAGCCGCCGCACCGTGTCGTGACGAGACAAAAACTTATTTCTCTCGGATTTGGAATCGAAATGCGAAGAATAATGAAAGACATGTCTCGGTTTGCATAATGCGGTAAATTAAACAAATATTTAGTTTTACTAAAAGGCTGAAAAGAAAATAAAAGGAGTCGCATGTCGTGCTAAATATTTTAACGAAAATTTCACTTTACTTAATACATATGACAATATGCAATAAATATGCTCTGCAATCACCATTAACGACTTTGTACTTTAAGAAAAATCGACGCTACATCCATCTACGGATACGGATCTACTCGATACAAACTTTATTTTCAGACCAGAGGAACTTCCCGTATTACTTATGGTTACTAATCAAAGATCGCACAAACTAGGAACAATTTTAATTTATCAAGTCAGTCAGAAAGCAGCGATAGCTCAGTTGGGAATGGTACGGACTGCCGAGACGAGTGTCAGAGGTTCGAGGCCAACACCAAAATGGAGCATACTTCTCTGACTTTTCTATATTGGGTGTGTTTTCTTTGTAAATTTTTGCTTGCTATAACGGTGAAGGAAAACATCGTGAGGAAACCTGAATACCTGAGAATTTTTCCACAAGAAATTCGAAGATATGTGAAGTCTACCAACTCTAGTAGGCTAAGCCTAACGCATCGCATTAGTAGAGGTGGCCCGTATCCAGTAGTGGGACATTGATATTACATGGCTAATATTATTATTAAGTCAATGAGACCAGCAGCAGGACATCAATATTATAATATTTTTAAGTATTGAGTGATAAGTGCGACTCCATCCATGGTCTTAGTCTAAGCGTGTAACGTAACAAGGGTAGTAGACAACGCGCTGTACTCGTATACGTCACACATCTCCACGCACCATTTGCATGCACCCGAGCACACCCGTCGCAGTTCAGTGCGTGCTTCGAGACAAACAGAAATAGTATAATGTCATATCACATGTCTAAATAAACGCACGCCTGTCTCCTTATGATGATATTACAAAGGTATCCACCACGATTTAATGATTATAACTGTCTTTCCACCAGCGCTTATGCCACCTCAATGTGGGGTCGGTACAACACGTTTTTTCAAGCATGTTGCAGAAAAGATTTCGCTCAGTAGCCCGAGCACGAAAAACTAATGTAAATGTATTCGAGTTCGTTGCGCACAGATGACGTTTGGTCAATATTTCATACAAATTTCCTAGAAGCGCATCGAGTTCGAATACATTTACGGTTGTCAGAAATTGTTCTGCTCAGGCCGCAGTTGTTATAATCAGTTGCTTGCCTGACGTCAATCTCCTTTGAGGAATAAGGTTAAAATATAGCATCTAACTAATAATATATGTAAGTCTTTGGAAGAGGCCTTTGCCCATCAGTGAATGTCCTATTGCTGATAATAGAATCCAACTAAATAAAAAACAAACTGAACTTAATTCCTAGTAAGTACTAGGTTTTTTGACATTTCTCCATTCTCGAAGTCAACGATAGTTTTCGCGTTTACTATACATTTGATTACCCGAACTACTATTGAATTTATATCATCATCATCAGAAATCCTAAAATGAAAAATTTATTCCTTATAATCTTTAAGTTATGCAACAGACAGGCCTTAAAACCCTTCCTTCCTCGTAGTTATTGCATTACTTAGAAACGAGGTAGCTCTACATTAGCATAACAACAATATTACATACCTGCTTGCACCGAACCAAAAATTAATAAACACATTTTACGCAAAACTTTGTTATAGAAACGACCTTTAAAGTGTTAAAGTTTTATTAGTATTTTAGACAATAGCAAAAAAACTTATGAGCATCGGTCCAGTCGTAAATTCTGTAGACGTGTCATTTTTTGTTTCCTATAAATTGGGGTTTTTTCGGTGTCATGACTAATTGGCGCAGCTACGGAACCAAGCGGGGTGCACGACAAAATTGTTTTGTCGGGTTTTGCAAATATAATAATAAAATTTTATTACCCCCTTTTTGAAAGGGTTTGTCTCAAGACGAACTGAAAGGGTAGTAAAACCTCAGACCGTGCCATCATAAGTCAAAACGGGTGGATTGTTCGGTTGCATATCGCCATAAATCAGTTTTTAGAAAACGCTCTATGAATAGAGGACGTCTATACTCAATGTAACATCATTATACAAATATAGATTTGTGCCGTTTGTGCACGTACCATTGTGGGAGGTTTGGTTTTGTTTGCGAAATTTTTGAATAAATATATTTCTTCGAAAAGAAAGTATCGAAACGGTGACATCTGCCCGTTAGTCGCCACCTGCTATTGTTTTTTCAGCTTCGAAGTCATCAATCATTATTAATTTTCGAAATATGTACATTTAACAATTAATTATATAATTTATTCTGATTTAATTTGTGTGAGTCTTAAAATCGACGTAAATGATATCATAGTGGTGAGAGAAGAATGATGGAGCAGGTCGCCTGCGGGGTCAGCGGCGTCATGCGTCATCGCTAACGACGACAAATGATGTGACGTGACGTGACGTGATGTGACGTGAGCTGACTGCGAACACCAACCAATGCGTCACATGCTACTTGTATTCACGTTTGGGAAATACACGCGCGTTTGAAACTCTCGTACGTTTTTATAAACAACTCCAAGGGCGTGACATTTTTATAGGAGTTCGTGGTTCCCCTCAACACATACAAGACGAGTGTAATGCAAACACTGGTTTGTTCAAACATATCAAGGTTCAGTGTGCCGATATTATATCTACTTTGACTCGAGAATTATGTGCATCATTCGTATATGTACCAGCTTGTATAATAAACAATTCACCGCGGTATTTTAGAAAAAGTCTCTACTTTTTAATGGCGCGAGCGATGGATGACAGGAGTTAAGTTGAAATTTGGAGGAATTGAACTTATTTTTTACCGAACAGACGGAAGGTGTCATTCGTCACCACTATCCATCACGCTATACGTTTCCTGCGCCTTACACCTAATAAATTACTTTTTAAAACACTTTATTCGTTTATCATCAACTTCGGAATAATTTGTTTTGACTTTCAAATGAATACATCATTAACAGCTGCAAAAAATGTTACTTATAAATGCATTTATATTAATATTATGACATAACAAATTGTAGTTAAATGTTATTATTAGTGACAATAAATTGGACGATGTAATTCATGATCAATGGTAATAGAAGTTCCCACAGAGATTTAGCGCGGAGACCGAGAGAGTGCGCCGCGCCGCGCCGGCTGCACGCGACTCAAAAATAGCACAGTTGTCGAAAAATAAAAATTTCCCCAAATAGACGGAAATATACAAAAATGTGAGCCAAAGAGCGAGGGGCGAACGTGATGGCGTGCCGTAATGTGCGCCCCTAATTAAAACGTTAAAAACCGACCGCTTCTGAAAACGTCAATTTTGAAGAGAAATGTGCCGTCCGAAGGATCCCCTTTCATACCTTTGTTTTATTTATTTGTTTCATTTACGCAGCGTTTCAAAGATAAAAATCACTCGGAAATGAAAAGATACGTTGCGAAGTGAACAAGTAGCTTCCCTAACCCTTCACGTGATTTGAAGGGTTAAATTACTGTCCTAATTATTTTTGCAAACTTCACAATATCAGTATAATTATCCTTGACACAGTGTTATTAATTAAGTACTGAACATATTCACCTATAGTAAATTTATTTAACGAGTTCGTTTTCATGGTGACTATTTTAAAATTTATGGCAGTTTAAAATTAACCTGTATAAAAATATTTGTGCCTTTTATGTTATATTGCCTTATATGTGACTTTTATATATCGTACATACATAACCTCACGCCTGTATCCCTGAAGGGGTAGGCAGAGGCGCCCTAGCGAATTAGAACACCCACATTTTTCTGAGCTTAGTTCTGTCCCATGTGATAGAGGCGAGCCCATCGCCATATCGGGCACAAATTTCAGATTCCGGGCTGATATAAAAAAAACTAGTATCACTTTACCAGACTCGGGATCGAACCTGAGACCTCAGGACGGTAGTCGTACCAAAATACAGCTACAGGGCCGTCTAATATATTGCAGTCTGATAACATTTTGTAGTATAATGGTAAAATTGTCTTAATTATATAACTATGTATTGATTTGCAACATGGCTTAATTAAAGCGGTCAATTAAACGTTGATTTGGGTATTTAACTAAACAGAGCTCTAAACAGGGATAGACAACGAATGGATAAATCTAGCTGTTAAACCGATATGCAGATCTGCATCGACATTCATTACCTAATTAAAATCGCAAGCCCCTTCCGCTCGCTACATTTCTCCAACGCGCTGCCAATAAATTTCATCCGCCAGTCGGCCCATAACGATAACCAGTTCCTCGGGAACTATCGTTCAATCTGCGTCGATGCCGTATGTTGATCCGGTCGTGTACCCGCCGCTCTTTGCAGACGGCGATGTCGATACCTGTGTATTATTTAGTGCCAACACTAGGGCGAGCGCCGCTGCACCATGCTCCAGACCTTAGCGTCGCGTCGCGTCGCATCGCACGGGCGGCATGGCACCGCGTGCCTGTGTGCGCTACAACAACGCACAACGCACACGTCACCGCACCGCACCAGCGCGAATGTCTCGGGCGGCGGGCCACGTCAGCGCACAGATAACGAGCTCACATATTCATAAAGAATAAAGAATTATCCAACAAGGCCTCCGCTCGCCCCGTACCCCGCACCACGCTCACACACACCGCCACCACCCCTCCGACACCCCGCCGCCCTTTTTGATCGTAATGCTCTCATTCACACTCTCCCGCAGATCTCGATCTATCTGTTTCCTTCTAAGAGCTCGATAAAAACGATTCTTGCGGCGATCCGGGTAGAATTGGATTATGGACTCTAATTTATTCCTGTGAAGAAATATTTCATTTGTCGGCGGCACTCGCGCATCGAACCCTTTGACTCCTCGAGAGCCTCTTTAGAGTGGTTTCAAAACGATCATTTCAGAGTGAGCCGAAGTAACCGGTTTTAATTCTTACATCCACAACCCAAGAGATCATTTCGTGGTCTAGCCGGTCGGGTCGGAAACCCCTTACAGAACTGACGAGTCGCGGCGTCCAACCCTCGGCGCAGCATCTTTATGGGCGACATATTTAATTCGAAAACTTGTTATGCTTCGTCCTAAATAAATTATAACGAGAAATTGTAATCATTAAATGGATATATTTAATGTGTGTAGATGTGGACAGGGCGGTAGGGCCGGGCACGGCCATGGTGGACACTGGACGCGTTACACGAGACTGCGGTGTGAGAGTCCGAGACCCGAGTGTCGAGACAGCGCGAGCCCTATCTGCCTACACGAATGCTCGCTCCCCTGAGATAGCCGGCACAAATCTTTGCGACGTTTGTTGCTGCTTTGTTTTATACATCACCTGTTCTTTATTCAATGCATAGTTCGATTTTTTATCACCTTACCGTGTGATCGTGGAAAGATCAACAAGTGTACAATTAAACCATCATAAATTTAATATGTTAGATTCTTAAGCATGAATATCTTTCCTAAATTGTTTTACAGTATCGCTACCACTATTATAGCGTCCATTTATCTGACAGGTCTCCAATAAATAAATCTTCGACGCATAAACCGGCGTAACTTGACTAATAATTTTATGCAAATTGATAAATTTTATTATATTAGAAGTGCCTCCGCTCGTCTCTCTAACGGTTCGATATCTAATGCCGCGTGTGCATTTAGTGAAGAATTTTAAAACGTACACATTAGTAATAACCGAAGCACTCGCCAGAGTAACAATTTCATTAATTAAAATGGAAATTGTTTATTAGCGTGGGCGGACAATCCAGTTTGAACACACAGTTAAATACAGGTGGATGTTAAATAATTGCCCGCCTAGACTAACCATCATTTGAACGTACATAGAAACTAATATAATATGTAATAAGACTATTATAATATTATATTGTTTTTTAGTGTCCGTGCTATGTATAGAGGTACAATGTTATTCGTTTGCTCTATATTAAAATATCTTTCTTTCTATCTTTCTTTCAACCTGCCCTCTTATGCCACCTTAATGTGGGGTTGGCGCAACACACTTTTACAAGCATGTTGCAGAAGGGATTTGGCTTAGTTTTTACGACCAGATGCCTGCATTAAGGTGGGATAAGGGCAGGTAGAAGAAGAACGAAAGTTATTTCTTTCCAAAGAAATCATCGTTTTTTTTATCTCAATATCTTATGCAAAAGTATATAAAAACTGCACTTAAACACAAGTTTGTTTATTCAGGGATGATTAATAAAAAGTAAAACCAATGATGTGTTGAATACACAAAAAGCAACGCGAGATCCGTTGAAATAAAATTTTATATGGTGGTCGTTAACACCGGGCCCTCCAATATTTAAATGGGCACCGGTGAAGGAGTAAAAATTAAAGACAAACATAAATATTGAGAGAAAAAACTTTGATTCAAACTTTACAAGACAACTTGAGAACTTTGACGATTTGAATGAAATTCGATATTTTCCACTTGTCCGTATGTCCCATTGTACTCTGGACGGAGATGCGTGTTATCCTTTATTGGCTATTTTATGAATGGAGAACAAAAACACTAAATTAGAAAGAGAGCCGTGGTTGAAAACTGATATCATTAAAAGTAACGTCATTATCACAAAGGAAACTAGATAAAAATAACATATGTAGAGACGTGTGGTAATAAAATATGGCCAAAATAAGCATGATTTATATAAAATTGACAATGCTTATTTATTGCAGTAAAACGAAGAATAACTTTGTCTGTTCTTTAGGTAATAAACTATTAATGAAATGTTTTTTTTGTGGCAGATAAATTATGGAAAAAAACATTACCTAATAATATAAAATCCCACAATAACAACATAAAGTAATATACCAAAAATGTATTGAAGCGAAGACAAATAAATTAGTAGTTAAGTTATGAGCGGCCCAATCTAACAACATGAATGAAATGCGTCCCCCCTCCCCTCTCCGCGGCCGCCCCTCTCTCGCCCGACCGCGTGTGGCCTTCTACCACTGCCACTACAGATGTGGACTTGGGCATTGAAGTAAACTCACAAATATTACAATTTTAAACAATAAAGTATCGACTCTACTTACTCTAACAATGTATGGATCAGAATATTTTGGAATAATAGGCTGAGATCTATAAAATAAAAATCTTTATTGATCACGTAGGCATGTAAAAAAGCACTTATGACAAGTCAACACAAGTAAATTTTTAAATTAGGATTAATATAATTTACTTTATATATTTGAATTTGACAACAGGCAGGCAAGTATGGACATAATAACGATGGGATGGCTGAGATAGGGTGATAAGGGGAAATAGGAATAGAGTCTAAGGGAATGTATTGTATGGGAGTGGCATATGGCAGGAATGGTGGCAGGGGATTGACTGGAAATACTGGAAGCAGTTGGGATTGGTGCGTGAGGCCCTATCCTAGCTAACCTACCAGCCTTTCTCTAGGTACCTACGGATGACGACCCGAAGAAGAAAGGCAGAAAGAAACTCCGGGCTTATTTTTTTCATCATCAATTGTCACCATTTCTTTTTTTTTCTTTTGACTATTTTCTTTTTTTAATAAATAAATTATAGAGCCAACTTCGACTAAGTCAAGTCAAAGAAACGAACTCAGTGAGGATTTGGAATTTTTAAATCGAACTTTAACTTCGTCTGAGTCATTTGTTATAAGAAAATCTTTGCTTCGTCTGTCAGCCTGTTTTTTTTTGTAAAAAATGGCTTGGACTAAGTCGAAGTTCGATTTCAAAATTACAAATCCTCACTGATTTTGTTTCTTTGATTTAGACTTAGTTGAAGTTCGCTCTATAGATTTCAGACTTGATTACACGTTAAAAAAATAGAGCATAAAATATTTAAACGTTATAACGAATAAAGCCGCGTCTCCTGCATTAAACATTACACAAAACATAGTTTCGCCATACATTTCTGATAACCAAGATAACGTAAAACAATATTTTCTATAGGTGTTTTTGTATTGTGTTTCTAGAAATGTGCAGGAGACTCCTTAACATATACTTATTCGAAAGGAATTATCACTACTTTTAAAGCTTAAACATACGAGGACATGACCCCCGCGATAAATTGAAAATCTTACAACCTGGCACCACACCTTACTTGCGTGGGAGTATCGAAGGCAGCATTTACAAGTACAAACAGTTGACATTTACAAACAAGTAGGCAAGTACCGCTTGTCAATTTTCGAAATGCGTGCAAATATGCGAGAACATTTTCCAACATCCAACAACATTTGCTACATCATCATCATCATCATCATCAGCCATAGGACGTCCACTGCTGAACATAGGTCTCCCCCAAAGATTTCCAGATCGACCTGTTGGCAAGCGCAGCGTAGGACGTCCACCTACAAGGTGGACCGACGACCTAATAAAGGTCGCAGGAAGTCGCTGAATGCAGGCTGCTTCCAACATTTAGTACATAAATTATTTATTATTAAACAGTATTTTTTGACTCTACAAGTTATTGTTACATAACATAACATGCATAAGTTCACGCCTATATCCCCGAAGGGGTAGACAGAGGCGCACTAGCGAACTAAAACACCCACATTTCGCCGCGCTTAGTTCCGTCCCAGATGTGATAGGGGGCGAGCCTATCGCCATATCGGGCACAAATTCCAGACTCCGGGCTGATATGGAAAAATCCAATATCACTTTGCCCGACCCGGGGATCGAACCCGAGACCTCAGAACCGTTGTCGTACCGAAATACCACCACACCACCGAGGCAGTTATTGTTATATAATACCTTATTGTAATATATTTTTAATAAAAAATATAAGTAAGTAAGTCGCCTGCTTAGTCTAGTGGCAGCATATATGGGTTGTGGACGGGAGGTCCTGGGTTCGATTCCCAAGTCGGGCAAAGCAAATTAAATTAGAAAATTCGGGTAAAAAACATCAACCAGGGGGTTGATGTCATGCAAACAGCCGGTCATAAAAACTAAGCCAAATCCTTTCTGCAACGTGCTTAAAAAGTGTGTTGCGTCGACCCCATATTAAGGTAAGATAAGGGCAGGTAGAAAGAAAATAAAAAATATAAGTTAATAAGTTGAATCCGTGCCTGGTAAAAGGTGAGATACCTCGTTATCGGTGTCGGTAATCTGAGACCAAAATATTACGATTCAAAACTTGGTCAAGACCTTGCGTCGGACGCGACGAAAGTTACCGCCTTCTCGAATAAAATGAGTAAACAGTGGGTATAATTAAAGGAGAACTGATCATTAACCGGAACATTTGACTCGCTGTATTGTCATAAATTATATCTATTAGGGAGATTTAAAATTTGAATTTCATATGAGCACTTCGAGAACTGTAAAATAGTTGATTTGTATGCAGTTGAATTTGAACTTTATTTTCTATTTACGCAAGGGTATGTGTGTAATCTGCCTATTTTATATTAATCAACGAAGAATAGACTCCAATTGACTATGGGAATTAAAGCCGTTTCATACTATTTATGCTTCTCCACTTATGCTTCTCACATCATTTACCTACTGATTTCTAAAGTTTACGCGAATGTTATACATTGAAATAAAACTATTTTTACGGATTCTATCACGATTTGGTTTTGATTTTTATTCCCGAAGTTTCGAGTCCGACCCGTGACCACGAAGACTGCAAAGCCTTCGAAACGTTGGGAATAAAAATTAAAACCAAATCGTGATAGAATTCGTAAAAATAGTTTTATTTCAATCATTTACCTACTTCAAAGCGGCATTTTATGTTTGAAGGTTGTAACCCCACCTTTAAAAGAAATCAGTAAATAAATCAAGTACAAATAAGTTTAGTATAAGATTACATGAACAATTCCAACACGCCTTATAAGTGGACATTACCACGATCTTTCTTTACGTATCGACATGAACGTCCGATATCGATCTACAGATATAATTGGTTGTGATCGCTGCGACATGACGGCGATTTATGATTTACTCGCCAATATTCATTGGCTTTGCGATTGATAAGGAAAATATATGCTGATATTACTTA
Organism: Clanis bilineata; assembly: GCA_036417725.1. Taxonomy (NCBI): domain Eukaryota; kingdom Metazoa; phylum Arthropoda; class Insecta; order Lepidoptera; family Sphingidae; genus Clanis; species Clanis bilineata. The sequence continues at coordinate 10,935,428 of CM071140.1, forward strand.
TGCCAATTTGTATGTTTGTATAAAAAAAAACTTTTAAGAGTTGAAAAAAAATGATTTAAAAAGGTATTATGTGTAAACTTCAACAACTAAAGATTTTTAGATTTTCTTGGAAAACTATGAAGACAAACTTATATTATGACACAGAGTTTATTGAGAGAGTATTTCTTGAAAAAGAGATATCACAAAATATATTAATGCTCGCCTTTACGGTATAATAGTATCTACATATACATAACACAATACAGAATGGTAGAAATGCCGATAAGGAAACTTGTAAGTGGAAATTTCAAATATTTATATTTGCAATTTGATACATTGTAGACTTTTACTACAAATAATATAAATTTATCTGGAAATATAAACTATTAAAACTCTTAATGATTTCTTAGGTTTACGCGAAAGTTATTCATTGGAATAAAACTATTTTTACGGATTCTATCACGATTTGGTTTGAGTCTGACCCGTGACCACGAAGGCTGCAAAGCTTTCGAACCGTCGGGCAGAAAAATTAAAACCAAATTGTGATAGAATCCGTAAAAATAGTTTTATTCCTATTACAACTCTTAATTAATAGCTTAGCTGTATCGCTATATGGGTTTAATGTACTTAACGAGTTAAAAATATAAAAAAATATTATAAAATAATCAATGTTTCGTGTATCTAATTAATCTCGTATAAGACAAGCGGTACCGTCCGTGGTACATTCGCATCGTGCTGGCCGATCATAAAAATTTAAATCACATTTTATTCTATTTATGTTTACTCGCATGCGACAGCGACAGCGACAAACGAGTTCTCAGATTGTTTGTGGATATTGCCTTATTCTGTGACAAAACGCAGGCCATATATTAAATGAGTGTGCAAAAATTCCGCACCTCGTTATGTGTCGCAATTTAATTGAGATCTTATATTAATTAGGGTGGCGATGTGAGGCAGAGAGTCGAATGTGTCCGCCTCACGCAGGCTCTGCACGCAATACGCATCGCGCCTACGCAAATGTACCGGCTTTATGTCAATTTTAGGCGTTCTTACATTACCGTTACTGTGTTAATGATACGTAATTAATCGCATAATAATACGTAAATAATGTCGCTGTTTCATAGACTATATATCTCCGATTTTCATTTAGAGGTGCAATAAATAAAATAGCAAGTTACATTATGCGATATCATCAGCCATAGGACGGCCACTGCAGAACATAGGCCTCCACCAAAGATTTCCAGATCGACCTGTTGGAAGCGGCCTATTATGCGATATATCAAAGTGAATTATATTTAAAACAAGTACATAATATTCCCTAAAATTACGCATTTTCATTAATCAATGACGCGAATAACAGCCCAGCCATCATCATCAGCCATAGGACGTCCACATAGAATCATAATATAATACTAAACTTAATTTAATAGTTTAGTTTAATAATCATATAATCATACATCCTTTGCATACATCTGAGTTATTAATCTAAGCATACATCCTTACATAGATAGGTATGAATTTCTGATAATCGTAAATACGTTCGGGCTCGGTGCGCGTCTATGAAATTTGTATGAAATATTAACCAAATGTCTCCAGTGCGCAGCGAACTCAAATACATTTACGATTGCTAGAAATTTTGCTGCTCGTGCCGATGACGATAATCGAATTATATATGGAAACTTTCCTAAGAAAACTTTTATAAATAAATAACATAATACACACACATGTTATAAGTGTGTGTGTTCTGAGTAGAGTCTTTAAACGGGATCAATAAAACAACTCAGCATTCCAATTAAAAGCATTATATGAACTTATTTTTATAGTCCATTAGCTTTATGCAATATTAACGTGATAAATCACCTACAATTCGACATCAAATTATGGTAATGAAATGAATAAAATTTAAAATAATTTATCGATTGACTCTGAATAAACTCAAGTGGGATTCCTTTTGAGGAAAACTCAACTTATAGGTATTTTACTCAAATTTTTATAACCAATAAGATTATAAAGTTGTCATTTTGATGATGACATCTTTATAATTTTTAGTCTATACTAATGTTATAAATGCAAAAGTTTGGTTGATTGATTGTTACTCACGCCAGAATGGCTGAACGGATCTGGATGTAATATGGCATAGAAGTAGATTATAGTCTGGAATAGCACATGGGTTACTTTTCATCCCAGAAAATGTACAGTTCTCGTGAGAAACTTGCTAATAAATTCCACGCGAACGAAAGCGCGGTCAATTGCTAGTTTTATATATTTTGTTCATAAAATATTCTGACTGCCTCGGGGGCGTGGTTGTATTTCGGTACGACTACCGTCCTGAGGTTTCGGGTTCGATCCACAGGTCGGGCAGTGATTTTGGATTTTTCCATACCAGCCCGGATTCTGGAATTTGTGCCCGCTATGACGATAGGCTTGCCCCCATCTGGGCGGAACTAAGCTCTGCGAAATGTGGGTGTTCTAGTTCGCTAGTGCACATCTGCCTATCCCTTCGGGGATACAGGCGTGAGCTTATATAAATTTCCACGTGAACGAAGGCGCGGGCAACTACTAGTTTGATATATTTTGTCCATGAAATATTATTCTGACTGCCTCGGTAGCGTAGTTGTATTTCGGTACGACTACCGTCCTGAGGTCTCGTGTTCGATTATGTTATGTTAAGTAAAATATTTAGAATTCAAAGTTCCAAGTGCACCGCATTCGTTACTCACAGTAGTTGATTAGGACTTTATTAAAACTGATACTATTCGCGTGTTTCAATGTGTAATAAACAAACACGAGCGTGTTTCGCATTTATAATTGTGTGGGGGATGAAGAGAGGATCCCTGGGCGTTCGCGTGCCCGATCACTCGATATCACGGCGTCACGCGTGTTACGTGTAACGTGTTTACACCGACGCAAAGCGACACGACGTTATAACTTGTAAGAAGTCAAACTAACAAGCAACAACATTAATACATAATATAATAGTCAGCGAAATGTTTTTACGTTTTGAGCAAAGTACAACTGACGCCCTAACAGGAAAATTTTTGACAATCGAATTCGTATCGAGCTCGATGCACGTCTATGACATTTGTATGGCATGTTAACAAACGTTATCAGTTCGAGCGATCATCGAGGTTAGACAAGTGGCTTATGCGCTAGTCGAATAGTATAAATGTATGGGAATGACATAATAGTACGCTATATGCGGTGTAGTCTTATGTCATTCCCATATATTTATTCTATTTGACTATTCTATTCGACTAGCGCATAAGCCACTTGTCTAAGCCCGCAGAGCGAGCTCGTTACGAATTCGATTGTCAAAAATATTTTTGCTCGGGATGGTAGTTGGGGCACTGCTGCTTTGAAAATCAAATTGTCGCTGCGCAATGATGACATTTAATCATAATTTCATTCAAATTAGTCGAATAATATCAATTAAATAAAAAAATACACCCAACTGTCACACACATAGTCCTGACCTCACACTAAGATCGAGTCTTGTGTCATGGGGTATCAGAAAATACGAGAGCCTTTCAGTCTCACAAATCTTTGGCCACACAGACATTTGTCTCGGTGCGGGAATCGAACCCGCGCCTCACGTTTCACAAGCGGCTACTCGCCCGCTGCGCTAAGGAGGCTGTCAAAACGTATTAACAAATAATATAATTTGGTATAACAATAGCAATAACATAAAAAAATCAACCAAAACTCACATTTAATACCCAACACACAGCATTACGAAAAAACATCAATATTACATCACTTCTTTATCCCCCACAATGGAATACCGCGAGGTTCCGAATTTATGCCGTTATAAACAATATATTGTGACGTAAAATACTTGGGACATAACCCAAATCCCTGCATTGACATCTATTTCGTCCCGAATATAATAAATTTTATTGCTTATGACTTCAATCCTTTGTGCGTACTCACTTTGTCAACATAAAACCGTCAATCATTTTGGGCAGGTCCATATATTCGTACAGCCCTCTTGCCTCTATTACAATCTTGTTTTAGAGTTCACATTAATTAAAATGCCCCAAATATAAAACGAATGTGGTATTGTGAGCTTTGTTCGCTTTGTTTAAAATCTTATGTAAAGACGTACAAAAAGCTCGGCATTGTCAAGTGAGCTAATGCTTCAAAATTATCGTGATATTTCCTTTTTACTGAATGGGGCTCGCCTTACCAATAATTTTTCTTGTCATTATGTCATTGTTGGTTTCTTATTAATAACTGTTATGTAAGCTTGTCAATTGATTATTTTCTTAAAAGAATATTATATTATTAGATAATGTCACTTTAATTTATAATTACAATAAAGGTATTACATCAAAAACCGATTCGTTTATCGTAATTAATTCTTAAAATGCGTCCATAATGAATAAATATTGATTAGTTATGTAACCTAAAGAAATCATTGCTCATTTATATAATTGCCACACATTTAATAATCGATAAAAATAAATACATAATCGATATAAAGTGGAAACATCCCTACCTGTTCATTGTACGAGTACCTAGTCATTTAGCGACAAACCCACTCGAGTATTTACTTGGTATTACAAACAAAAGAGAACAATAATGTCTCTTAAATAATATAATATTACGTGTGATGAAACCAAATCTTTATGAAATCTGATATTTTTGTCATATCTGGCTTTGTCGTGTCTCAATAGAGAATTACTGGTGCGATGGCGCGGGCGGCGCAGCGCGGCGCTGCGGAGAGAGCTATTCAACGTCGTTCCATACAACGGAAGCATACAAGAAAACTTTTGTATGAACAAATACTGAAAATTGACATCGAAAATTATCTATAATATTTTATGTTACTATTAAATACTTATTTTGTAATAAAAAAGGAAAAAGCGCACCCAATTGAAAACTATCATCCTTTTTAATGGATAAAAAAAATGTGTTTAAGATATTTCAATACTTAGTCATACGTCACGTAAACTGCACATGTTCTTCCTCATGAGCAAATAATAAGACATACCAACTCAACTCAACCATAATAAAGTTAAATAGATTTATTTTGTCATAAAGTTAGTCAAATCTCTAACATTTTGTTCTTACGTCAAGTCATTAACAAATGATTGGTAAAAAAAAAGAATTGAAAACTTTAAAATTCATCTGGTCGACCAAATTCACCCATGGTCTAAACTCTTTCGACAATAAAAATAGTTGTGAAAATCGTCCACATTTGACGTAGATATTGGGTATACATAAATAATACCTACAAATTTAGAACCCTCTTTCCTTTTCAAGTCGGTTGATAAGCTTTCATATTATGTATGACAATAATTCGATCTAAATGTCGAATCATTCGTCCAAAACAAACATAGGTAAGTAATATTAATCCAATAGATCAATACAAAATCACAGTGCGTAACGATTTCAAATTTTGCACAAATCTAGTCGCATTTAAAGTATTGTGTTACATGATGTATTAAATGGCCAGTTGACAATGTCGTGCGGATATTAACCCACAAAAAATGTCCTCGAAAGTCCCGAGGATTTTCCGCTTCACGCAGTGGTGCACTCTCCGCGGGCCCGACTCGGCAGTTGACAAAATATTGCATTGTTCCTATTATCTACGCAGTATTTATTTAAAAACGTTATTTAAATGGATGATTCTAAGCCCGCGCCGCTGATGGACCTATTGTGCTCTTTTTAATACAGTTATACTTTGATGTTAATACGCCGAATGTCTTTTTATAATGCCCAGCCAACGGCATAATCGAAATATCGTACATATTCGTCCTTAAACTCATATATAAATGTGATTGAATAAACAATAAATGGGAGCGGGAATGCAATTTATTACCTTTATTACTTTGTTCACTTTGTTATAGTCATCAAGCTATCACCGATATCACCAGCCATAAATTCAAATTCACTCTGTGACTTCCAATAAAGGTAATGAAAGCAATCATCGGCGACCAAATCAATAAAATAGTAGAAATAAATTTGATATGACCGACATATGGTGGCTTTAATGCGCGGCGAACCCTGTTATTGCTGTCAAACATGCGACAAATAGCTCAGAATCTAAATTCCATTTCATTTCATCCAATGGCTGGCGCGTTGATTACATAGTATTGGTCGCCTGAACTACAATGAAAACAGTCCGCGGCCCGCAACACGTTCACACCCCTTTCTGTTTTTGATTCATCGTGATGACCAAAAAGCAAATTCCAGTTTATTATTATTCCATTTGCCGTCACCCCATTTTAAAAAATATGTCAGCAGATGACGAGCGGCAAGATGGGGAGTACGAGTAATCTGCGAGGCGACAGGCGACAGGCGACCTCGCGACCCGGGAATATTCAATGCGTTTATATAAAATAATTTTCATGTTCGACAACTCGCTACACAATGCGTATATTTTTTGCTCTGCCGATAAATTGGCGGGATTATCATTTAATGGAGGGCTCATGTTTGTTGGGCTTGTCCCGATTGCCTATGACTGACATGATTTTATTAACACAATATCGATGTTTCGACGCCGACGTGGGTAAGCAAATTCCGCCGTGACGTGACAGGAGCGGCGCGTTAATATTTCACGGGCTCTCATTGCGAAAGGTAAAATTTGTTGATTTAAGTTTAGGTTAGACGAGTTTGGTTATTAGTTCGATGTGTACCCAGTAAGAGTTAGATAGACAGTGTTATAAAATATTCAACACGCATGGAGCCATTTCAGCACATGACACATGAGTAAATTTTAACTAGCAATTAAATATGTAAATTGCGTTTTAACCTTTTCTATAAGGATATTCACGGAGAGAGAAGTTTATAATAAATTCAAAAGGTTCTACTTGAGCTTGACATGTACGCAATCGATAGCCCTCAAACCATGGTTTCAATTTATTAACCAAATTAAGCTTTTTCCGTGTTTTCATGAGATCTAACACGAAAAAAGCTCAATTTCTCACCAAACTTTCACATGTTTTTATCAATACGGTTATTGTTATCGCACCCAAATTTTATCGTGTTTATGGCAGTGGCGTAATCTCTTTTATATTAGAGCAAAATTGTGCACAAATCCCTTATTAGCAACATTTTTTGTGGTACAATAATGTTGGTTTTTATTAGTCCGTGTGAGTTGCATCGGGAGTCGGGACATTCGGAACTACGAGATGTTATCTGGTCCCGGCGGAGTCTCCCCGCGTGTTTACACTAAATATTGTACGACACAATGAAATTACATGACATCTGTACTACAAATAACGGGAATATCTTTATTCATACTGCGGCGGGCAAACACAGTCCCCTCGCGTTTACATTGTCACCGTCGAGCTCCTAACGTCTGCTCTCTGTCACTACTGCCTACTTATTTTACCATATTGTATTGATTCCTATTTTGAATACACGTAATTACTTTATAAAGTGAATTATGACAGGACATTATTATTACAAATAAAGTCAATTTATAGGTCATAGATGATAATGTTGCTATTAGCTCTGCTTAGCTAATCGTACGTCTTATAATGTTTTGAATCCGATCGTTTGAGTCGAGGCCCCTTAAGTTTTCATAAAATTAAATTAAATAAATGTTAACCATATAATATAGCAGCGATAGCCAAATTGGGAATGGTACGGACTGCCGAGACGAGTGTCGGAGGTTCGAGACCAACTCCAAAATGGAGCATACACCTCTGACTTTTCTACGGTGTGTTTTCATTGTGAAATATCGCTTGCTATAACGGTGAAGGAAAACATCGCGAGGAAACTTGCACACACGAGAATTTCTCCACAAGAATTTTGAATTCATGTATGTGAAGTCTACCAACCCGCATTAAGCCAGCGTGGTAGACTAAAGCCTAACCCCTCTCATTTATATTGGAGCGGAGTCCCGTGCCCAGCAGCGGGACAGTAATATTACGGGGCTAATATTATTATGACTGCCTCGGTGGCGTGGTTATATTTAGGTATGACTACCGTCTTGAGGTCTCGGGTTCGATCCTCGGGTCGGGCAAATATTGGATTTTTTCATATCAGCCCGGAGTCTAGAATTTGTGCCCGATATGGCGATAGGCTCGCCCCCTATCACATCTAGGACGGAACTAAGCTCGGCGAAATGTGGGTATACTACTTGGCTAGTGCGGCTCTGGCTACCCCTTCATACAGGCGTTCATTTTATACAGGCGTAAGCTTATGTTATGTTATGTTAATATTATAATTATTTATCTAATTCGAAATTACAGATCTGAGATTAAACTCGCCTACAAACATTTTATCCCCTATCTGCAGTAGCGGATAAAACTACGGGTTTTAGAAGGCAATATTGATATTATTTCAAAGTATGAAGGGAAGGAAAACGATTCACAATAAATAACTTTAATATTAGAGTTACTCCCCAATATCGGTATCAGTAGTGAGGTGAACCCTACGCGCCTCAGGCTAACTCAGAGATCGCAAACATTTAGCAAATAATACCATTTTTAAGTTTGTAAAACGATTTTCTATATTCGACCGACTTCCAAAAAGGAAAAGGACCTCAATTTGTCTCTATTTTTTGTATGTATGTTACGCTATATCTCCGCCAAATGTGGACTGATTTTCAAAATTATTTTTCTGTTTGATAGACCTTATTTCAAGGGCGATCCCATATAAATTTGGTCACGATCGGATCAAGTTCGAAGTTGGTTGGTCTAGTGGCTGCGTAGGTATATGAGCTGTGCACCGGGAGGTCCTGGGTTCGATTCCCAGGTTAGGCGGGGTGTATTTCTAACACTATTTTTCCGGGACTTAATCCTTCAGAAGGGGCTTGGCAAACAGGCAGCCGGTCATAAAAACTGAGCCAAATCCATTCTACAACATGCTTGATAAATTGTGTTGCGCCGACCCCACATTAAGATGGGACAAGGGCAGATAGAAAGAATTTAGCTCCATATTCTTTCCACAATCTGACATTTGGAATGACAAATTATATTTTTTAAATAAGGTGTATTATATGAACAGTAATACTCCGTGTATTTTTAACTTATAAAAATACTTCACCTCTCTATGAGTTTTACTCGCCAACTGTTGACAACAACTTCATCGAAATGATCAAAAGTCGTAACGCTAAGAAGCTACTATTAGTTTTCTTTTCAATATAACTTATTGTATTGACAGTGTTTTCATTGAAGTTTTTATTATTACGTCATATCGAGATTAAGAGATATACCGCCGAATGTTCGTACACTTAAGGTCGCCTTATGACATTTAAGGCGGCCCTATCTGTCAAAATTGTACGGCGAAAATCTACGTAAAAAGCCGTTAATGTTGAGTAGCGTTTGACCATTCGGGCGATATATATGAGAACATAATATAGCATTATTATAGGCATCATCTGTGCCTCCGTGGCGCAGCGGCGCAGCAGCCGAGCAGCCGACTGTAAAGCGAGAGGCCGCGGGTTCGATCCCCGCACCGAAACAAATATTTGTGTGGCCCACAGATATTTGTTTCGGGTCTGGGTGTTGTGATACCGAAAGTCTCTCGTAGTTCCTGATTCCCACGACACAAGACTTGATCTTAGTGTGGGGTCAGAACTATGTGTGTGACTGTTGGGTGTTATTAATATTATTATCATTATATTATTTTGTGACAATTCATCCCTTAAATCTGGACACTAAATTAATAATTATTATCCCTATAATATTACTGGCCCACTGATGGGCACGTGCCTGAGTGTAACCATACTTAAGATTTATTTCCATAATGTAAAACATTTATGATTTATCTGATTGTATTTCTTCTTGCATCTGTCCTTACCCCACTACAATGTGGGATTAACGTAACACACATTTTAAACTACATGCTAAGAAAAACTACGATTTATTTTTACGATCGGTTTGCCGGACTGCCTCGGTGGCGTGGTGGTATTTCGGTACGACTACGGTTCTGAGGTCTCGGGTTCGATCCCCGGGTCGGGCAGTGATATTGAATTTTTCCATATCAGCCCGGAGTCTGGAATTTGTGCCCGATATGGCGATAGGCTCGCCCCCTATCACATCTGGGACGAAACTAAGCTCGGCGAAACGTGGGTGTACTAGTTCGCTAGTGCGCCTCTGCCTACCCCTTCGGGGATACAGGCGTGAGCTTATGTTATGTATGTATGTGTGATCGGTTTCCTACCTGACGTCAACTCCCTATGGGGGATTCAGTCCCGGAAGAACTTAGAAAAACCGGCCGACCTGGCATTCGAACCTAGGACCTCTCGGAGGCATGATTTAGCGTGATTACCTAAATCTAGTAATGTAAGCTGCTTACATACTGTTGCACCATTGAACAAGCTACAAGAAACCGACCTTATATTACACGCAGAAATCTCTTGAATTTAATCATATCCAGGTGATTTACTCCCCCGCAATATTGGACAGCACAGTAGAGATGTAAGTATGGAATCTGTTTTCAATAGTACGAAGACATAAATCATGTAAGAGTGTCTATTGTGTTTGAAGAACGTTATGACGGCCCGTGTTCGATTCCGGGTCGGATCACTCTTTGCCCCAATAACCATTAGGAACGGTCACCAATTTATCATTAAACCAATTTTTGCAATAATTGTTTACTTTTGTCAAAGCCGATACGCTCGAAAATATGCTCTACCAAGAGCTAAAAAATCTGTATATGCTTGAAATTAAGTACCAAATAAAGTAAAACTTACCGCTGCATATTTTTTATAATGCATTTTATGGATTACCTAATGGTTTTAGGGTTCCGAAGCCAATTGGAAAAAATGAACCCTTATAGTTTCCCTGTGTCCATCCGTCCGTCCGTCTGTATGTCTGTCTAACAACGGTTTATCTCAGAGACTATTAGTACTAGAAATCTGTAACTTAGCATGAGTATACATGTCAACCAAGCTAGAAAACAATAAAAAAAAATTTAGGAGTCTCCCCTACATGTAAAGTAGGGATTTTTTCTCGACTATCGATCTTATCGTTGAATAGGTCATTCAACGATATTCATTAAAGTCAAATGTATGAAAAACCTTTTTCATCTTTGAAAATCGTTAAATGCTATTTTGTCGTGCCAAATAAAAATCAGTAAAGAAAAATTTTCAAACAACAATCATAACCCAATATAAATGACGTGTGTAAAGTAGAGCAGTGTGTGAATCGTACAGTGACCGGTCAGCGCGGTCCAGTGCGGTCCACCCACACAACGCGTGGGTGCAAAGATTATTCCCATTCAATTGAGCGGCATTGTGCGCGCGCGCATGCCACTTCCAGCCACCTCTTAATTACCGCGCAGCTGCTGACCCACGTCCATCTGTATCATCACCACCTACATCACCTACAGGCTGATGTCGATATTGCATCTCAAAATTGACAACTTTTCAATATGTTGCAATAAAAATCCTTTTAAAAAAATGTATTCATGAATTTATAGTTAATGTGTTACATCCGTTCTACTTTTCACATCATGCTAAATAGTTCAACAAGATTTTTTCATAATATTTGTGTATTTTTCTGTAGTATGTAACCAAATTTTATTTAATCTATATTATTATTTCCCACCACGCCTGTAAAAATTGTTAAGAACGAGAGAGAGAGAGAGAGTTCTCATTAGCATATTTTTTAAACTATAAATCATTTGTAATTGTATTTTTCTTCGGTCTTAGAATAAAAAACCTTTTTTAATTGACATGTAGTATATGACAATTTAGGTCATCAGGGGGTTTAGACAAGTGGCTTATGCGCTTGTCGAAAAAAATTGCCGAATAGAATAAATGTATGAGAATGACATAAGAGTACGCCGCCTTATGTCATGTCTTATGTCATTCCCATACATTTATTCTATTCAACTGTTCTATTCGACTAGCGCATAAGCCACTTGTCTAAGCCCGCAGTTGGTAAATGATTAGCGCCACTAAATTGATAGGTATATGAATTGTGTACGGCCTCGCTCTAGACATTCAACTAAAAAATAAAAACCCTATGTGTAATCAACAACAACAAATCGATTCCATTTTTCCATTCGATTCCAACAGGTCGATCTGGAAATCTTTGGGGGAGGCTTATGTCCAGGAGTGGACGTCCTGTGGCTGATGATGATGATGTAGATATGATAAAACAAGTTCAACACATTTCAGCAAGTTTAATCAGTTCATGAATATAGCCTTAACTTTATCACTTTCAATCTCCGAAATATTCGGATCCATATCAAAACACACCATGTATACGTACTATATTGACCGATGTGTGTAATATAAGGTGATAGTGTCCAGTGACAATGGAACCACGGTTTTGAGTGGCCAGACGTCCAGCAAATCTCATTTGTGGATTTATCATTAACCGTATTTCATCCACCCTTGTCTATGTGAAGCCTATTAAGGGTATAAATTCAGTTTCCGTACATTATCAATAGCTTGCGGATGTTTGTTCGATAACTTCATTTCCTGATTAATAATCCGTGCAATACGCGAGTACTAATATACGTAGGATTTCGAATGTAGTTATGGCTGATATTTTAGTTCTATGATTCTTTGCTTAATACTATATAGTCCGATTCCTAATTAAACGGAGTAAAATGACATTTTGAATGTTGCCACTTTTTCATCAAATTTAAATAGTACTGCGGTAAAAAGATCAAGATTATTATACGTTTCAATTCAGTGAACCGTTTCAATCTTTCATTTTCTAAAATCCAACTCAAAGTCGTAATTCCTGCCTAATGATTACACTAGTTTACAAAAAAATATTTTTTATCTATTGCCGCGAACTCTATGGTTGATATCGTTAGTATAAGGCATAACATTTGCAAAACTACTGCCAAAAAATTTTGCGTAGCTCTAATTACTTTTTTTACTTGCTTTTAAACATAGAATTTAAGCGTAATTGTCAGTTAAAAAAGTTTTTTTTTCTTTGCGAAGATTAATGTTTGAAAGTTTTGTGACATAAATACATCAAGGAGAACCTGTTTAAAAAATACGAATTATTTTTGTTATATATGTGGACAATATGTGTTTCAAAATTACAGAAAAACGATATCAGAGTTCGTCAAAAATTTACTCTATTTTGGAGTGCTCTTGGATAAAAATGAAAAGTCTTGGGCACCGAATTGTGTTTGTAAGTCATGTGTCGAATATTTAAGATTGTGGAAAGGTGGTAAAAGAGATGCGTTTAAATTTGTAACACCAACCATTTGACGAGAACCACAAAGTCATCTCGATGATTGCTATTTTTGTAGTGCAAACATAAAAGACATGAACTCTAAAAATCGAATTGAATGGCAGAATCCAAATACTACTTGTGTTCAGCGTCCAGTGCAATTTTCAGTACGTAAAGATATATATACCATCAGTACAAACCGAAAATAAACCAAACTCATCAGAAAATGATACTGATTTTGAAGATGCATCGGAAATAGAAAAGCTGAAAATTATATTGAGCTTGTAGAAGATTTCCTTCTTCAATTAAAAAGTTTAGGGTGCAATATGAGTATAAAACTCCACTTTCTCTATAGTGACCTGGGCAGATTTCCTGAAAATTTAGGAGATTTAAGCGAAGAGCAGGGTGAGCGTATGCATCAAGATTTACGCATCATGGAAGAACGCTATCAGGATTTTTGTGATATTAATATGATGTCTGACTATTGCTGGTCTCTGATACGCCATTTTCCAAAGTCTACACATCAGAGGAGAGCTTTAAAACGAAGTTTTTTAGAACAAAATGTTTAATTGAATTCTAAATTTAAAAAAATCGTAGTATATATACCTGTTTTTACGTTTCAAACGCAGATATCTGAAAGTCAAGAACTAGACCTGATCGAAAAATTCTGATTATATATCTGAACTTAGTATATATACCATATGTAGTCAGCAACAGCAAAAAAATTCCCGGCAACAGATGCACTGTAAACTAGTGTTATTTATCGATTGATTATTTTTTAAATACGTTATAAATTATATTTTCGGACCCTAGTGCCGAGTTATTGTTTCTTTAAATGATAAAAATTGATCAATCACTTTGTTTTGAAAGTAAGCAACATTATTTTGTAAAGTGACATTTTGATCTGTCAGCTTACTCCGTTTAATTAGCAATCCGACAATAGTTGGATTTCTGCCTACTCCAAGAAGGACACAATATTATGTCGTGAAAACTCCATAAAATGTGTTGGTAATCCACATAAATACTGACTTAATAAATTAAAGTTAATAGAATTCAAGTTTACGAAGAAAAAGATCAACTTCCACAGACCGTTAATAAATTATAATACTTTGGAAAAGCTAAAGGTCAAAACACATATTTAGTTATGTTAACTCTACATATCATAAACATAAATCCAATACCAAAGTCATGTCGTAAATCTGGAAAAAAATATTAGCTACATCAGTATTGCATTGGGCAAACATCGAGGTGTGCCCTAATCGCGCGCCTTATCGCACTAGCTTTTGTCTTAATACGATTAGTTAATTTATAGTGGTGTACGTCGCACTCGCCATAAATAATGCTATTTTAGTGCGAGACAGTCTCATGGCGCTGCTGTCAAAATTCACATAAATAACGAGGATCGGTAGAGCGATGTTATCAAGTCGCGACAACTCTACGGGCGCGGTTATAAACAAAAGACGCACTCTAATGACTGAATGAGGTGTCGTAAACCCTTAATATTTACGCACGATTCTTTCAGCTAACCTTTTGAAAAGGTTTTATAACTGGGCCGGGAGACCTCCCCGACTCCCCGAGCGCCTACGCCTCTCCGCTGCTATATCTGATTTATTTATGCCACCCGAAACAAAGCGCATGATCGCTTTTTCGGGTTATTTCGCTTCGCCGTCAGCACTTCGTTTATACCGCTTTATGTATTCCAACATTTTAATATCGTATGTCAGCTATAAATAATTCTAATTCGATTCAAATGTGGTTGAGGTCACATACTCGACTTATTTTTAACTGTATGTAAGTAAACTGCGCTGCTAATGCATTTTCCAATGCGTGATATATTTATACTGCATAATATGAAGTCCAAAGTATAATAATGTCTATTACTATGCACGATAATACATAAATTCGCATCATAATACAATTTCAACGTGAGTTCACAACTTATTGACAATGACATAAAAGTGTGAATATTGGATTGCACTCAAAACTATTAAACGGCGTGCTCTAAGCAATGTGTGGGTGGATGAAAGCAGCAGATGTGCGAATCCCTAACCTCAACTCTCACCCCAATACAAGCAATTAGTCACCTACATTCACCACCTTTTGATGTGTCTGTTTGCCAAATCTATATTTTAATTCTCGTTTTTTATTCAAAGATGTGCACATGAACAAATATTTGGGGGGTCTACTACCAACGTAGTGCACCGACTCGAACCCAAATAGGTAAACGATAACGATTCAATATTTATTGTCACCCAACGTCAGTCATTAAGATAGTGTCAAACTTACTGGCACGCACACAGGCATCACTTACCGGCTCGGATGGAGCACTCATAATTATTACTAATGCCTTAAATATGTCAAAACAGGAATCCAGGTAAAAAGGCGTAATTTACGCGAGTCCGATAGAGATTTGGCAGTTGGCGCCGTGGCCCAGGAGCGGCGAGCGACGATCGGCCCGCTCCACGCCGCGCCACAGTGCCAGCGCGAGTAGGCGCCGAGTTTTTGTCAACCATTGTCTTTTAATATAAATTTTAAATAGGAAATGTCCCTTTTTATGGAGATCTAGTTTATGGCGCTGACAATGAAGGCATAAATCTAACGAAGGTTTCACCATGTCTCGTCGATGATCGATCGATAAACATTATTTATGTACTTCCGTTGAGCAAGACTCAATTGGATGCCTTCGACGTGAACAAATTCTGAGAATTAACAAGCGCCCTATTATCCTAATGGGACATTCTACGATTCAGTCACTGTTTTAGTATTAGTTTGCAGAATTGTATTCAAATACGGTATTTAAATAAATCGTAGATGAACGCAGTGTTTTCAAAAAAACATGACAATATCAAATTTGCCAGACACACGCTTTTATATAAATGTGTTTTGGAGAGTTTAAACGATTTAAATATATTACTTTTTAACGATTTTTAACAATACTTAGTCATATAACCAGTACGGTAATTTTACATAGGTACAACAAAGTAGGTAGGTACTCAATATGTAACATTGCAACAGAGTCAAGTTCATGTAGATACATGAAGTCTAAACTCTTTCGTTTTGTGTTTAAGATTTGTTTTCATTTGCCACCTCGAGAATAAAGTTGAGTGAGAAAAAAGCCACAATATGATTGGTATAATTAAGCAAAATTTTAATAAAGAGAACAATGGGTAGGGCGCGGCCGGGTGTCCGCGGGGTGCGAGCGGGGAGCCGAGGGCCCAATCAACATGCCTCCGGGAGAAGGGCTGATTAACGACAATAACTCCGCGAC
The DNA here is from genome assembly GCA_036417725.1 of Clanis bilineata. NCBI lineage: Eukaryota > Metazoa > Arthropoda > Insecta > Lepidoptera > Sphingidae > Clanis > Clanis bilineata. The sequence goes on from CM071140.1 coordinate 10,951,775, forward strand.
AACACCAACTCGGCCACGATTATTTTTATTTTAGTCCCTTTCCAGTCGATCTCTAATGAATACGGTTTATCTTCAAGTTTATATAAAAAATAAATCGCTTTTAACTGAAGAATCACGCCTTAAAAAAGAAACGCTTATTAAAATTTATTTCTTTCTCTCCTCGCGGCGCTGTCGTGGACTCCGTCTGGAATAAAATTAAAAAGTCAAGAATTCTTATTTATTTTAATACAATAAACCGCAATCGCTGAATAAAGATAAATAAAAAGCAATAAAAAATAAAATCGCATTAGCAATAAACAAAATACTTCAGCGGATGTGGGCAGAGCGAAGAGCATGCACGCCGAAATGTATGGAGTGGTCCAATGTACGTTTGAAGTTCTGGGTTCTGCACATCTCACGAATACCTATGTTATACAACTAGAGCTGAATTCACGTAAAAACATAATATTTGATGTTGAGTGCAATTTTATAGCAGACGGTAAATAACACGTGACATCGCTAAAGTATGTGATAAAAGTGAAATTATTGCCGTACAAACTGTAAGTGTCAACATGTTTTTCCAAAATAATTCATTGCTCGATGCATTTAAATTGAATTTATATTGCTAGGTAATAATTTTTGTATATAAAATAGCGATCGAGAATGTTCTGTGAATCATGAAACCAAAACAAATTTTCTCAGGTTTTAGTAACAAAGTTGCTTGATATTACACTGTTTATTGCACCTAAGATATAATGTAAATGAACACATAATTTTTTGATTTGCTTATTAGATTTTATAAAAAAACAACAGAAGCGTCATTTTATCGACTCAAATACAGTTTAACTTCCTGTCATGCCTTCTAAAGGAATATAACAATACATATGTATAATACTTTCTATCTCTTTATCTCGTTGGCAATTCACTTTCCTCCTATGAAATCTCTTGCCATGAAGTTGCTGAAACTTCTCGCAAATCTTTTCCCACTTCATCTTTGACATCTTTGTCTTCGGCATCTAGGACGTTGCATTGGTCTGAGGGTAAAAGGACTCGACTCGTGTATGTACTTTTCGCTGCGTGATTCTCTATGTGGCCAAACCGGCTAAGTATATAATAAATCTCTTCGTGGCCGAGCCAGCCAAGTAAGCCAAGTGTAAGAAATACTATGCAAACTTAATATTGAATTTGATAAAAACATTAAATAAATATAATGCGATTGCGCGTGGAGACTCCACAGTGCATTGTTAGCCGATTGTCACGAGTGCTACCCTCGTCGGCGTTTTCTTAATTGTGCCGAAATATTTATTTGATTGCGAACTTTGCAGCACAACCGTGCAACCGAAATGGTCATCGGCATCCGTACTGTCGCCACAATGGCCGCTGCCACGACCGACTCCTTCGGGACAAATTATCCCATAAAATCTATTTTTATGGATACCTGCAAACACCGCATTAATAAAATTAACGATCTGATTAATACTCTGTATCTGGTGCGTGTCGGCGCACGTTACCAGGCTATCCATTCAATTCGTATCAGATTTATACGGATGACATTATCGCCCTATATCCCATTTCTGGAGCTGCGTAACTTTTATATTGAAAAAAAGAGATGAAATGACATGTCATAATCACATCGATCAAAATCTGGGCAATAAGATTATTATTATTGAACAACCTTATCAAAGGTGAAGACAAAGAGCTACTTACATTTTTGCATCTTGTGACTCGTGAGACTCGTCTTACCACCTCTTCGAAAGCCGTTCGAAATAAAACTTAAAAACATAAGCTCACGCCTGTATCCCCGAAGGGATAGGCAGAGGCGCACTAGCAAACTAGTACACCCACATTTCGTCGAGCTTAGTTCCGTCCCAGATGTGATAGGGGGCGAGCCTGTCGCCATATCGGACAATAACTCCAAATCGGGTAAAACTTAAAAATTGGATGCTTAACATGAATTTTAAAGAAATTTTCATTAGATACCCAAAACATGTAGGTATTGGAATAATTATAGCAACATTGAGGCATTCCTGAGTGACATTTTGGAACTAGCTAGAATGTCTAGTTGTTTGCTGATTGCAAAAAATGTCTACTTAAAATAATGGTGAAGAAAAATTTTAAATGTTATATTAAAAGTTCCAACAATACATTCATTAAACCAGATGAAACTGAAACTGACTTCAAAACCAACCTATCGTATATCTAGCAAAAATATTCCTCGAAACTCGTTCAGTGAATAGGACCAATACGACAGTCCTGTCCATCAACCAATAGCAGTATCGTGCATCTAAATGGGCCTGAATATCGAGCCTCAATACGATAGAAACAGTGTAACGCGTCGTGCGGCGATCATTCGCGAGCTAGAAATGAAATAAACTATCAAACTGGTATACAACCGCAGTCCCGAGCTCTATCGAGATCAGAGGCGGCGATAAAGCGACTAGCTCGGGCTCTGCTCGCAGTTCCCATGATACTACTCATAATTACATGTCCTAAATGTATGAAGAACTGTTGTCAAATGGATTTGTTATTAAACCCAGGTTTATGAGCAACTGCCTCGGTGGCGTGGTTGTATTTCGGTAACGACTATCGTCCTGAGGTCTCGGGTTTGATTTCCGGGTCGGGCGAAGTGTTATTAAGTTTTTCAGTTCAGTATCAGCCCGGAGTTTTGAATTTGTGCCCGATATGGCAATTGGCAAAAAAAACAAAGGATAAAGGTCACAGGAAGTCGCTGGATGCAGGCTGCTTCCAACAGGTCGATCTGGAAATCTTTGAGGGAGGCCTATGTTCAGCAGTGGACGTCCTATGGCTGATGATGATGATGATGAGAATTGACCCACTCCCACCAAATCTGAGATTTCTCAAGTTTGCTAGTGCGCCTGTAGGCACAGGGGATCTTCGGGGATACAGGCCTAAGTTTATGTATATGTTTATGAGCATCATGATGATGATGAAAGATGCACTTAAGTGGAATAAGTTTACAAAATAAGTATATGACGCGATGTAGTGACGATAACAAACCTACAAGACTTTTTACAAGCTAATTATCGACGAACGAAATAAGGAATTTTCAATTTTCGTTTTCAGCAATTAGAAATAATATAAGAACTACGTAATTGCTCTTTTATTATTGCTCCGGATGTTTTATTTAAATGCTAAATATCGCTTATAATATTGAATGTTTGACAGTCCGTGTCCGCGTGCCCCTGGAGCCATCAGCTACAGTTTGAGAAATAGCAGAGATCATTTTTTGCACGAGTGACGTGTTTATGAACGCTCCGTTATAAATTCTCTTTGATCTCATCTAACATGTCACATTCAATGTAATTCTCATAACATCGGCGGAGCAGACGCCGCTCGTATACATATTTTTATTGGTCTAATTTCTGTTCAGCAACGATTTGATCGGACGTGTACATTCGTCAACGGTCCTAACAAAGCTGACTAATTATCGTGGCGCGGCGTGTCGTAAAACAGTGCATATTGACGGAATATAGAGAGGCCGGCACACAGTGCTTAATGACATTAATCACATTGATTTATTGTGGTTCCGAGTTATTACAGGCCGGGCGGTGCGTGGTGTGCGTGCGCCGAGCGCCGTGCGGACGCCCGGCCCGGCGTCTGTGTGCTCCTTGTGTAAATGTAATGCGCAACGCATACAGGATGATATGGAACACCTGAGAAGTGTCCTTGTCACCTACTCGGCTATTCCTGGAAATATTTTTTTAACCTATTTTTACTTCAAAACCATCGAAAACAAAACAAAATTATAAATTCAAAGATGTGTAAAGACACCTTAGGTCCTGACTAACAAAAGAGCACCTTTCATTGCAAATCATAACTAAATTAAGGAATACGTACTATGAAGTCTCTTGAAGGTCTTTTAATTATGTTTAGACCCTATAGTCTAAAGCCAGACGAGTTAACAGAAGTGCACATAGTGGAGTTAGAATTGCGGATAGTAAGGCGCCACTCCAAGCCTACGTCTATCAACAATAATCGTAAATTAATTCGTTGCAAGCCCGACCTGTAATTGTAAAGCCGGGTCGTTAATTTCCGCCACCTTATCTATATTTGAACTGGGAACCATATCTGCTGAGTAAATTCTGAAATTCCCCTTTGGCAGCGCGCAACATCTTCCGCGGGTACGGTACACAAGCTCGATGCAAATTTATTGGTAAATGTGAACAATGTCCTCATTTGCGATAAAGGTGAGAGCACCCTGGCTAGTGTAAGCGTCGGTTCACGGACGGATCTGGTGCGTGTGTGCGAATATACGTGTGTGAGTGTGTGTGTACGGCATTAGGCAACAATTTACGCTGTTTGCGGCGTGTTAATATTGATTGGCTTGCTTTATTTCGACTCGCGCGAATCTATCCGCGGAAGTAGGCAGTTCCATAAAGACTTATATGTCTCCGTAAAATACCATTTGAATAATACTAGTGTAAAGTGTGAAGCTGACTATTTTATTGTGATGTATATTTATGAGTTCGCCTATAAAGAAGTGTTGCTTGGCAGGAATTCATGTAAGGTGCCATTAACAAGAACTATACTTTTAAATATCAACGAGTACAGCTTAAGCGTTTTAACACTCTTCTATTTATTGTCATAAGATGCGAACCGTGTTAATTTTTTTTATAGTATATGCCATTGGATTCTGAGGCACAATAACTATTGTGTAATTGTTGTTTGGATTGATTATTCCAAGTAGACCACCGAATCAGTAATATTTTACCCTTTTGCTACTTGTCTGCCTCGGTTGCGTGGTTGTATTATGAGCGCGGTACGACTACCGTCCAGATGTATCGGGTTCGATCCCCGAGTCGGCCAAAATTATGGGTTTCCTTTTCAGTATCCGCCCGAAGTCTGGAATTTTGTCCGATATGTCGATAGGATCCTATCAAATCTGGAACGGAAATAAGCTCGGCAAATGTATGTTCTAGTTCTCTAGTGACTAGTCTAGTTCGCCTCTGCCTCTCCTATAAAGATACATGCGTAAATATATGCTTTTGCTCTTTTTTGGGTATTTATCTTTTCGAATACATCCAGTACAAGAAACCTTCCATCCAAGGAATGCGTATGCGAGTGCCAATCGCTATGGTGGTACGTGGTAGAGCTAGCAACTGCGATCACGTCCCAACCCGCCCGCTGCATGTCAATCAACACATTATAATTTCATAACGCACGCTTGTCAACGTAAATAATACGCAAAATTTATGTTACGAGGTTCTCACCGTACCGCGGAGACGTTTTGAATGCTTAATAAGTAATCATTAAGTATAAAACAGCCGTTCCACTCATATTCATTTGTGTACGTGCCTATAAATTCAATTAAGCCGTTTGTATTAAGTACCGCGCGTGTAATAGTGTTATGAAGTTGAATATAAATTTTGTTGCCGTATCCGCCGAATGCTCATACACTTAAGGTCGCCTTATGTTGTTTAAGGCCGCCTTATCTGTCAAAATTGTTAAGCGAAAATTAATGTAAGAAGCCGTTAAAGTTGAGTAGCCTTTGACCTTCGGGCGTTAGTCTTTTCAAGTTTATTTGAGATCAGTTTTACATTGAATTATTGTTTTTAATTACTTCAGGTTATTATTATTCCGTATTATATTCATATTTTTTATAGCACAACCTGGCACACGAGCAGGTGGGTCACCTGATGATTAGATCTTCACCACTTATAGACACCCAAGTTACAAAAAGAATCATGGGTGCGTTGCCGACCTAAACGGAGGGAAATAAGGATTCCGAAATTGAGGGGAGAATTGGGCCACCGGAAACCTCACTCATCGAACGAAACGTAGCACTAGCATCAAACTGTCACTTTACGTCGGTTTTCTATGAGACAATGGCCGGTCGAGCCGGCCCATTCGTGCTGTAGACGTAACTGTCTACAGCGTGGCTCTACTAGTCAGAATTTTGAAAGATTTTTGGCACAACACTGGACTGATCTTATAATTAAAAATTGTGATTCATGACGTCATGAGCTCGCATCAATTCTCTCTGTCTAAATAGGGCTTAATGAAGGAGAATGATAGACGTGAAATAATAAAAGATATCTCACTAATGTTCCTCGTTCAGCGTCCATCCCCTGCGCAATAAAGCAGTCATTAGCCGCGTCACTCAATATTAGTATCGTTTAGATGTTTTTTGCAGAAATATTTGAATGATTATTAGTGGCGTCCATACAGTATACAGGAAAAACACAACATAACATAAGCTCACGCCTGTATCCCCGAAGGGATAGGCAGAGGTGCACTAGCGAACTAGAACACACACAAACGCCGAGCTTAGTAGCTTCCCAGATATGATAGGGGGCGAGCCTATCGCCTTATAACAAATTCCAGACTCCGGGCTGATATGGAAAAACCCATGTCCCTTTGTCAGACCCGGGGATCGAAGCCAAGACCTCGGGACGGTAGGCAAGAAAACAGAAAAATATGCAAAAATATAAAAACTCGTATGACCCACGAATATTTAAGTTCTTAGTTGTGAGTTGTGACATAAAGTGTGGCTAAGAATCCATATAATGCGATTTCTATCGGTTAATTTTGCAAGCCTGCACAATAAAAATAGATTCTATGTATTACCTTAGAAAGCTCACAGTCACTCAGCGAGCTATGGAGAGGGCTATGCTCGGTGTTTCTCTACGCGATCAAATCAGAAATGAGGTGATCCGTAGAAGAACAAAGTCACTGATACAGCCCAGCGGATTAGCAAGCTGAAGTGGCAGTGGGCAGGGCACATAGCTCGTAGAACCGATAGCCGATGGGGCAGAAAAGTTCTCGAGTGGAGACGATGTAACGGCAAGCGCAGCGTTGGACGTCCACCTGCTAGGAGGACAGACGACCTGACAAAGGTCGCAGGAAGTAGCTTCCAACAGGTGGATCTGGAAATCTTTGGGGAGGCATATGTCCAACAGTGGACGTCCTGCGGCTGATGATGATGATAATGATTACCTTAACATAGCTTAATAGTATCTACGGAAATGTAGAAGAGCAACGACTTTTTTTTATTTCTTCTTTCTTCTTTCATGCTTCGAATCCTAAGCGATTCCAAAATGCCATGAATCTAACGGTGAGGCGTTTGAGCTGATAATTCTACATTACGAATAATCTCTCACATATTAATACGCGTGCCACAGATTCCCACGATGTTATCCTTCATGGTATCGCGTGATGGAAATAATAATACTGTTTACTGTTTGACTGCCTCGGTGGCGTAGTTTTTCGATACGACTACCGGCCTGTGGTCTAAGCTTCGATCCCTGGGTCGGGCAAAGTTATATTGGGTTTTTTCAATTCAGTATCAGCCCGGAGTCTGCAATTTGTGCCCGATATGGCGATAGGCTCGTCCCTATCATATCTAGGACGGAATTAAGCTCGACGAAATGTGGCTGTTCTAGTTCGCTAGTATGCCTCTGCCTACCCCTTCGGAGATACAGGCGTGAGCTTATGTATGTTTACAGGTTCAAATTTTATTCAAAGTCACGTTTTGCGTTGCGTTTTCTTCACATCGTAGGTCATACATATAAATCTATATAAAGATGTCCCACTTTTAATATTATTGTCCATCTACAAAGTCTGTATTCAAAATACTAATACGACACATTATGCAAATATAAGTCGTCACAAAAACGGTAACGCTAAGTCCGGTAGACGAATATATCTTCTAGCACATTGAAATTAATGTTGATAAATATACAAAAGGAGCGACGGAAGTGCGGACGTCGCGGTCGGAAGTACGTCCATCCATCATCAGCCCGCGCTGGATAAAAACGCTCGTTAGCGTCGCCCGCGCCCGCTCCTTTCCCCGCTCCCGCTACCGCCTCCGCTCCCGCCTTACCTGCCGCTCTATTAATGTTCCACTTAAGCTCCTCTATTACTGCGCTCATTAGTTATATCCATTTTGGCAAATTGGCTGATCTCGCTCACGCCGTTGTCTTCTGACAGATGGTATTTATTTTTCTGTCGGTATTCGAAGCGTAAGTGTCGATGAATACGCATTTCAGAGAAAAGTGCGAACATTCAGTCCATTTCAGACAAAGATGCGGAAAATTCAGTTCATTTCAGACAACAATGCGAAAATTCAGTCTGAATGTACGCTTAAAATTAAAAGGCTTTAATAAATTAATCAGATTCCTCATAGGGCCCTGACGTCAGGCAGGCGGCCGGTCGTAAAAACTAAGCCAAATCCTACCTGCAAAATACCACTTTAAGGTGGGATAAGGGCAGGTAGAAGAAGAAGAATAAATTAATCTTCTTCTTCTTATTTTAAAAAATATGGCGGTGCCACTGTTTCATCGGTGATTTCGCCAAAGACAATAAATTAATCAGACCATAGCCGTCTTTGTCAACAAAACAACAATATCTCAACCACTAACACATACTAACCCGTAAATAGTGCCATAAAGAATTCAACTTAGGTGTCCAAAATAAAGTGTTAACGAGTGTGCAAACGTGGCAGAAGGAATTCAGGCAAAAGTGAAAAATTCCCCCGGGTGTGTTCAGCCAGCGAGGTGGAGATTGAGGATATGCACGCGAGGGTGACAGCCCTGACATAGCGCCAGATCCCCGAGGAAGGCGAAAACCGCTTATAAAAGTATGCGACGGAAATCCGACTGTGGCGCGCCTCCCTGCGTATTAAAATTATTATGAAACCGCCGCGTCGCGCCGCTCGCGCCCCCCGCCCGCGATAAGGCGGGATGATACCGGCTTAACGCCGCCCGCCTGCGACCCCGGCACTATCGCACGACATTCGAATGCCTTTTCAGCGTGTACCTAGCGAAAACTTTACTCGCGATCTGAACCATTCATAACTTAAGTTCCGTATAGAGCCAAACGAACTCTACATACGTCACATTCAACACGTACAATTATACATCTGTCACAATACGTTATATAGTACAGGAAGGTTCCATAATCCACAACAATCCAAAATGAAATAAGCTTAAAACATTAACCAGATAAAGTTATTTGAACAATGTAAGCTCGGTCGGGTAACTTTATGCAGAAGCTGCGAAGGTATGTCGAACGACAATTATAACTTTGGCCCAGGACGCGACTGAGCGTTCCGCTGCAACAAATAAAATATGTCCACGAAAACGCGCGAGGGGGACGGCGAAACGAAATTTCGTACACGAGACAAAGATAAGCTTAACCAGCACGAAATTATGAGCGTTTAACTGTTTCTAGCTGTAGAATCTGGCACGGGTGCTTCGCCGGCTCGCCAGCGCGCGTTATTTACGAGGGGGTGGTGGTTGCGTCCCCGGCCTCCCGGCCTCCCGGCACGGCCGGCGCGGCGCGGCACCCGGCCCCCGCGTGCTGCACCCGAGATAGTGCCTTCCCCGGAAGAGCGTCGCCGCCGCCACCGTCACCGCCGCCGCGGCCACCGCGTGACCCGACCCGCCACGCCGAGCCGCGCCGAATGCAACCCACCTACCTGGACTCAAGGCACAGTGTGAGCTGTCCGCCATCGCCGCCGCCGCAACAGCGCCTCGCTTACACTTTGCCTCAGCTTGTGCAGATTGTTGGCAAGCCGAACTTGGTAGCGCACAACATTGCACGCAGATTTCAACTTTACGACTGATACACTAGAATCAAATTGTTTTAACAGCCCTGTCCCGCTTTCAGTCGCTTTCCAACATTGCATTGCACTGAAGATGTCTGTATTTCTTGTTTATGATAGCATAAAACTATGGTAAGTAAATTTATGCCGCTATATCAATGTAGCGGAGTGTACCACAAGTACTGCTTCTATTTGTTCGGATGTTCTTAATGTAGTCGACAGACACGCGACCGACTGTGGAGCGGACTGTGTTCTACACATTATATAAATGTATTATGAAACACGTTTTAGGCTAAACACATCGTTTTATAACAAAGTTAGTAAACACGCGAAAGATAAAACATTCATTTCACTTAAAACAGTGGATGTCGTAATAAAACCACAGTACATCAGTATAAACTAGCAGAAATGAGAGGGGTCACGTACCTACGTCATTTAAGTGAAAATATACGACACAGAGACAAAGAGAAAAATGCGCAAAAACCGTCTAGAGCATTATGCCGCAGCGGACCATTACTTTTAATATAAATAAAATAACAAAATATGAGCGTCCGGCCGCTGAGTGCCCCCGGACACTTTTATATTTCAAGAGAGAATCGTGGCCGCGCCGCCACGCCACGCCACCGCCGCGCCGCGCCACCGCAACATGGAAGATTTATTTTTTGAGTTAGCGCTCTACAAAGCCTTTGCTTTGCCTTTAAAGCCTTTAAACATTGCTGTAACCTGATAGTGTTTTATTAATGAGCTAAGGTAACATACAGGTGTTAAGACATTTAACTTGGCAAATTATCCGTCACGACTCCTCTACTAATATAAGACAACTAGGACGTTTAGATTACAGCAATTTAGCTTAGATTCAAACATTTTTTTATACAGAATATGGATGTAAAACAAAGCCTCGGCCCTTTCGACGATAGGACATTTTAGTAAGTACAGATTTTTGGACGATTCTTTTGAGAAGAAACGTTATTAAAAATTAGTCTGACTATTCAAAGAGCTCGTAAAAACCGGTGTAAATAAACCTCTGTTGTTTAAGGTTTGTCTAGTCAATACTCATCATATTATAGAAAAGTTTGCAGAACATAAAGCATATTGTTTACACAAGACGGTTTAATGAGTTGTTCACACGAAACGCTAATCTAAAAAGAAAACCTTCAAGACGTTGTATAATTATAGTTCAATAAATCCGTCAAGATGCATTTTTGCAAACATGTACACGCGTACCGCATGTGTAGCACTACCATCATTTAGCCAGTGATCGGACAGACTCAATAAAATAGGAACAGATAGACGAAATATTATTTTGCTCTCATTTTCAAACATTTTTCAGTGAGAAATAACAATATTTTTTACTTATAATACTAAAAATCGCATTCCCTACGATAACATGGTTTAGCGTTTCCAGACACATCTTGATAACTTCGACTTAGCACTAAATGACGTCATATTAGTCTATTAGGATAAATCCTGAGAAATCCAGAGGAATGGATAATGGCAGCCATATTCTAAAGACTGACGAAGTAAGTGCCGTTGTAAACCATGTCGACAATATTTTTTTTGTATAATTTACTACATTAACATCTCATCTCTCAACGTCTGCTCGGACTTAATAACACAACACGCCGAGCAAGATATCTTTGTTCTGGTTTGAACCAACCAATTTTGTTGTGAGCATTTTGACAAACATAATAATCATGTTACAAAATTGCAAATGAAATTGTGCTAGGTTTGGCTATATGAAATTCTCGGGGCGCTGTTTGAACAATCAAGTCGTTCAAATACTTACATCTAGTTACTATATACTGAACTTACAGTCTTCTTCCACCTACCCTTATCCCACTACAATGTGGAGTCAGGGCAACATACTTTAAGCATGTTGCAGTATTCTGCCTGCCTGACGTCAATCTCTCTAGGGAATTTTAGATTTTTCCTATTTCAATTGTTCCTAAAAACTGGATGAATTTTAATGGTGGTGGTGGTCATTCGATGGTGGTTATCCCATATAAATTTGGTCATTATCGGATAAATTTTGAAGTTGGTCCGTTATAAGTTATCCATTAGTGAAAACATATTTACCCTAGATGGGTGTAAATGAGTCGAGATTTACAATCATGGTAATACCGAGGCTAAGCTTTGTAGTTCGTACGAATACGAACGCGAACGTGAAGCATCGGTTTCGTGCCGTGGTCCCGCAGACTGCGTGCGCTTCCGCGATGCGTGCCCTTTACACAAGCTCCAATCAATCAACGTCCACTTTTAATGACTTAATTCTGACATAGCCGGCCTCAACATTCCATCACAATTTCACTTCATAAATGTGAAAATTTGCATGATTACGGCGCACGGTTATTATCGCGTCGTCAGTACCCCTTCTGTCGAACAGCTAATTGCAGTCAATACCCGAAACCTTACGAGGCTCTGTCGATATTGTCCATCTCGTTCGATCGTAAAGGGGGTCCTAACAAAACAAAGAACATAACGCCTGTACAGTTCGCAATAAAACCGCGTGAAAATGGCAATACCTATTCAGAGGGAGATATTAAAATGCATGGAAATAAATTCGGCGTCGCATTCGGGCGTGCGGCTCGGGGGGTGCAGTAAAAATAAACAGCGACGCCATTAGAACTCACTTCCATATTCAAATTTATGAACGCATCCGCGCCGCGTCGCGCGGTGCCGCTCGTCTCTCACCCGGCGCCACGCCACCGCCACGCCACCGCCGCGCCACAGCCGACTCCGGCCCACCGGTCATTTATACACCAACGCAATCGTTCTCACATTCAATTTCAAATCACACCCCGATCTTTTCATACTCACCGACGTCCCACATTTCCATTTCAATATCCGAATATCCAGATCGAACGAGTGCGCCGCGCCGTAGCCGTACGTCGCAAGTAACATATTACAAGAACAAAATCTAATTACAAACAAAATTAATGTTAGACAAGCGGAGATCATTTGAGAGAGCAACGTGGCGGGCGGCGGGGGCCCAGGGGGTGTCCGGGGGGCGGGGAACGGCGCGTGCTTTAGCTTAAATAAACAGACGTTTTCAAAAATTTGTGTATTTAAATCGAATGTGACTTGTGTTACTGGTGCTATTTCCGTTTAACGGCCACGCTGATGGATCTGAAATAACACCTCACGATACAGTTGTACGGGGAACTCGCATTAAATTCATAAGGGATTGGGTGTCATCATAAACAGGAATTATTTAGTCAACCGAGGCTAGAACAACAACGCACCTATGCGCTAATTATTTTCAATGGAAGTTATAATCTCAGCGTGTGTTACCCAGCCAGCAACTTAAAAATTGTAACAAAAAAAGAACATCGTTTAAATATTTTGTATATCTAGCAAGGCCGTAAAGAAAAGGAAGGACACCATCTCGCCTATAGTTAAACGGACTCCACAGAGAAGCCACGCACACAAACGCGCCTGTACAAAAGTGCCCTACGCATACCTACACACGCCATTACGTGTCGATAGATCGAATGGGCCAAAAACCGCGTCAAGAGTCAGGGGGCACGTTTCACTGTTCCTAGCGCTCTGTCCATATTTTTTTACATCCGTGATACCTAGTTAGGAAAACTCAAGTTAAGCAAACTCTACATTTACCGTATGAACCACTGATCTTTAACCATCATTAAGAATCGAGACTGAGTTATTTTATTGACCACACTTTTTACTTGACATGAGCAACAGATCAACAAATCTCTTTTCATCTTTGCTCTAATCTTACTAGAATTTACTGTGTTGAAACGACCACTGTGGAATCTTGGTGATCTCCATAGTTGGCTTATATGGTTACATGTATTCAAAACTCTGTCTATCCTTTTATGGAGTACGCGTAAATATGCATGCTAGTGCTGTTACACTGCTTAGTAATAGTAATTTATTAATTTTTAAACTTGGCGCGAAAACTGTCCACCAAAATGACCTAGTAAGCTAATGAAGATCTTGCTTACAGTATAATATGACTACTTCAATAGGGAACTTGCGTGTAATTTTTTTATTGGTTCATTGCAAAGAACTACGTCTCAAATAAACACACCAGAAACAAAAACATAAAAATATACACAAATCATTTAATTATCGCAAGTCTAAATATGACTTACAAAACCCCGCGCTAAAAAAGGACGTGACGTCACAGCTTAAAAATGCCTTTTTGTTGACATCTTAGTTGACACTGACGGCTAGTGACATTGTCTGGAATGACGTTTGAACCGCTATAATTGCCTATCGTTTAAAATTTCCCCATGCCGAACAAAAATTTCCCCAAAAATGTTGAAGCTATTTCATTAAATAACCAAGTAAAAATAAGTTGCACCCTTGAATCCTGAGCGGAGAGGTGGGAAAGTTACATGAAGAAAATAATTTGGAAAGAGGAGGACCTCCGAAATCTCATTCATCAAGTACCATACTAAACATAACAACAGTTTTCCGCAAGATTGGGAAAAATACCCCAACGTGGAAACACTGCCTAATGCAACGACGTCACTTGGGTTTTATAATAACGTTCCATTACACGTAATTTCTAATTAAGATATTTTGTAAAATATCAATTATTTTATACTACAAATTTCATCATAGCACATTTCAAGGTTTTGTTTATTGATTTATCAACACAATTTCTCATTATAATTTTCGTGCAAGTTCCCCATTTGACTTCTCTAACGCAAGATGGTGGAGATTAACGAGAAGCCATCTTTTATAATATCTCTTAATTTTATAACCTGATAACTTTATACTAAACAGATTTTTAAAAAATCACCACTCATACAACTTTATACTCGTGTTTATGAAAACACACACACACACACGCACGCACGCACGCACACACACACACGCACACCCTTAAAAACTAAAACTTACAAACTATAATTGAGACTACAAAATAACTGGAGGGTTTTTAAATCGCATTTCACTTTTTATAATAATCAAATGTTTTGTCAAATAGTAGTTTTAACCACGGGTAACTTGCAGCACTACTACTAATCTAGAGTTAGTCCTAACTCCTAACCTAACACGTCATTCATATCTTTGTATCGAGATTTGTCTACGAGCTGCAAGTTACCCTTAGAGCTGAAGCAGGCTTTAGTTTTGAGCGTATATGTGAATAAGGACATCTCTAGTATGTGTACTTATTTCTACTTATTAATTAATGTATTGAGGACATGCACATATAAAATCTTAAAGGTACTCATTACTTTACATGTCTGCATAATGTATTTGAAACTGATAATAAAAAAACTATTGACTAAGGTTTATAACATAGGTACTTTTGTTTAATGTTAGCCCTCATTCACACGAGAGCTTTTTCAACGCGCGTCAAAAAAGCGTTGAAATGGAATATATTATGAGTTCTAGTGTAGTTATTCCCACACCAGCGCTTTAAAAACATAACATAAGCTCACGCCTGTATCCCCGAAGGGGTATGCAGAGGCGCACTAGCCAAATAGTACACCCACATTTCGCCGAGCTTAGTTCCGTCTCAGTTGTGATAGGTGGCGAGCCTATCGCCATATCGGGCACAAATTCCAGACTCCGGGCTGATATGGAAAAATCCAATACCACTTTGCCCGACCCGGGGATCGAACCCGATACCTCAGGACAGTTGTCATACCGAAATACAACCACGCCACCGAGTCAGGCACGCCGGGCGTTTAAAAAACGCGGCATTTTTTAAACGCCCGGCGATGGGCGGTTTGTAAGATATATCCTATTAGAAAAAAGACAAGAATCATTTTCAAGTACTCATATAAACTGACATGTTGAGACGCTTTTTAACGCGCGTTGAAAAAGCTCTCGTGCGAATAAGGGCCTAATGTCAGTATTAAATAGTCTACTGACAGTAACTTGAAATAAAGATTGGGGTATGGGAATCTAAATAAGTACATGCAGTATCGAAAAGGAGGGAAGTCGACACAAGATCCTCTTTATCTTTCGATATCAGAATATCTAAAAACGTTTGATAAAAATCCGATATCCAATAAAGGTACACGACGCGATGTAGAGTGCGGACAGTATGGCTCATGTGGATCGAATAAGTGTACATTCACCCTAACCAGCTACCACAAGAGTCATAACAAGACTACTACAGATATCAATGCATTGTAACAGTTTTAAAGAGGTTATTTTTATGGCATTAATTATAAGTTTATATTACAAAATATAATGAAAAAAGGCATTTCTTCATTAATTATTTTAAATCTTTAATATTCCATTAATAAAAATAAAAGTAAAGGTGTATGACGCTAAAAGCAATATAAAAAATCTGCCGAAATTCCACTGCAATCTGGGTTCGCAGGACCCATTTTTTTTAAATGTTGCAAAAAGGATTCTGCTTAGTTTTTACTACGGGTTACATGTCTAATGTCAATATCTCCAGAGGATATAGCTCCGGATCTATCGTATTAGTAAAACCTGTAAAAATTCTAAAAAGCTAAGCCAAATCCTTATTGCAACATCTTCGGAGTGAGTTGCGGAAAGCATTCGACTTCCAACCTCACATTTAGGTTAGATAAAAGCAGGTACAAAAAAGCTGGACGTATTAGATCGTGTATACAGTATAAAAGGTGGTCTGATATAGCTCGCTTTAAGCGATAAGACCGCCTATTGTGTATACATTAATAAATTATTTTTCTTTCTTCTAAAGATTTTTTTGTTGGTGTACAATAAAGTTAACTATCGATCTACATACTCGTAATATCGTATACTCGTAAATACTCGTAATAGAGTAGCGTTTACTGGTTTGTATGAGTACGTGTACAGAACCCGCGGGAAGGGAGGTGTCCTCGCGTAAATGAATATTCAAAGTTATTTATGCGAATGCCTGTATAAAAACTACGATCGTGTGCTGCTAGTTAATTAAAATTGATTCAGTTATTTCGTTTGCTGCGTATACTTTTAATGGATGATAGTGAATATTTTATCGGTGAATTTTTCAGTTGTTTGCATTAAATGATATTGTCAAAGGTATTTTAAACGGCACATTAAGTAATGGCAATCAATTTGAAAACCCGACTTTTTGATTTGCGATGCGTTTACTATTATTCTAAAAAAGACTAATTTTGCATCACTTTTGATAATCGCCAAAATCCGTCTACATTAGATGGAAATGATAAGTATAATATATACATATATATAGTATATACCACACCGAATTGACAACGAGTTCCTTTTTGACAGGTTTAGAACTCTACCATGCCACAATGTATTTTTTATTTGTATCGATGCGCACTGCTGGAATCAAACCCGCAATCTCTCGCTCCAAAGGCAAGCTGCTCGTCTTGCTACGCCACGAAGACTCAATAGACATACAGCTATTTTGAGTATAAATACGATATACTGATTGTTGGTTTTCGGTACTACTACCGTCCTGAGGTATCGGGTTCGATCCCCGAGTCGGGCAAAGTATGTAATATTGGATTTTTTCAATATCAATCCGGAGTCTGGAATTTATGCCCGATATGGCGATAGGCTCGCGCTCTATCACATCTGGGACGGAAAGCTCGGCGAAATGTTTTAGTTCGTTGGTGCGCCTCTGCCTACTTCTTCAAGGATACAGGCGTGAGCTTATTTATGTCATCATAATCTTAATAATCGTATGTTTGTATGTTCATGTTTACGATATACTCAAATTATTAATCTGCTGCCTCCGTGGCGTGGTGGTATTTCGGTACGACTACGGTGCTGAGGTCTCGGGTTCGATCCCCGGGTCGGGCAAAGTGATATTGGATTTTTCCATATCAGCCCGAAGTCTGGAATTTGTGCCCGATATGGCGATAGGCTCGCCCCCTATCACATCTGGGACGGAACTAAGCTCGGCGAAATGTGGGTGTTCTAGTTCGCTAGTACGCCTCTGCCTACCCCTTCGGGGATACAGGCGTGAGCTTATGTATGTCAATTTATTAAAGAAATGTTTAGACACAATTATTATAAAATTAACTTTTCTATTCCGTAGCAAATATTCGATACAATTATTGTAAAGAAAAACGCCCATAAAATTGAGTAATTTTGAATTCGATAGAGTCGTAAAAAGTTGATTTTCGTTTGGCACGTGAACTCTTTCGCGGTAAACATTCGTTGGTGGCCTTGGAAAGGTCACAGCTATCTACCTGTTGTACGTGACGGACTTCTATAGACTCTGACGGTGTTGGAGTGTGATAATGAGATATTTTATTTCCTTTCATTATTATATTTCACATTTTTATTATGCATATCAAAGTATAGGTATTAAATTGTATATGTACATTGATTGTGTTGTATATCTACATGCATAAATATAAAGTTACATGTTGTGACTTACTGGGTGACTTACTAATTGTTCTATACATATATTGATGAAATTGATACATATTTTTGCATTGAAATATCTAACCACTAAGAAATTGCATATTGATTTCAGTCTCTAGCAAGTGCAACGCAAATGTGATTTTTCTAATATTAATAAAACAGTTATGTTAGTAAAACTTGTTTTACTCTGCAATAATGACTTAATTAAAAATGTATCCTGAATGTCAGTTTTTCTTAATACGGGTAGAAAGGGACTAAAAACTTTATATGGGGACTTTTTATACTAAAAAAGATTAGGACGGAGGCAAATCCGCGGGCCAAAATAGTAGAGTACACTAAATGGCTTTTAAAACCATTACACCAACGCCAATACATCGAAACAAATCAACGAGATAAGTTCACAAGAAAACAATTTAGTGTTACATTAATAAAAATGAATAGTTCACGTGTAAATCAATAGCAAATGACACGGGAGAACGTATCTGAGTTCGATGCTTAGCCGACTCGGCGTGGAGCGGCGTGGAGCGGTGCGGCGCGGTCGAATGACTGGCAGAATCGTCCAAATTGCTTCCTATCACATTAATATTGGATCCCGCCGGCCCGGGAGCCACTCACACGTATTCGTTATATTTAATTTAAAGCACACAATACGATTGACATGGCTCCCGACCTCCGCTTTTTCATAACGACTCCTCGTAAATTTGTTTCAGAAATTAAAATCGTCCGATGTGAATCGATCTAGTTACGGATGTCAGTGTGGCTGGATTCGTTACACATCCAACGATACCTTTTATATACATATACAATATACATGTATCACAATGATTTATGTGAAACGTCAAAATAACTTTTGTATTTGGAATTAAAACTGTTTTTTGTCTACTTAAGTACAGTCGGGCTCAGAAGTGTTTGTTCGTTTTTTATAATAAAGTACATCAAACGAGGTGGTATATCACCTGATTGAAGTAAGGTTTAAGGTTTAAAAAACTTTATTATCACCAAAGACAAATTGTCGCTTATGTGATAACATATTTTATCTTAAAAATAATGTGGGTACGTGTTAAGTAACACGTAAAAGTCTAGTAAGAGAATCAGGGATGCGTTGCTCACCTTAAAAAAACGGAATAAGGGTTGAGAAGGGGAGGGGTGGGAGTATTTGGGCCACTGCAAATCTCACTGACCTCACAAAATGCAATAGTGAGCTGCCATTGTATGATTTCTATAGTACAAACCGGTTTTCCAGCCCATTCTTGGGTAGATATAATAGGTACCTCTCTACACCGTGACTCTACCATACATACATACATACATACATACATTAATAAATACATAACACGCCACGCCTTAATCGCCGGAGGGGTAGGCAGAGGCACACTAGCGAACTAGAACACCCACATTTCGCCGAGCTTAGCTCCATCCTAGATGTAATAGGGGGCGAGTTTATCGCCATATCGGGTACAAATTCCAGACTCCGGGTTGATATGGAAAAATCCAATATCACTTTGCCCGACCCGGGAATCGAACCAGAGACCCCAGGACGATAGTGGTAACACTAACGATAGAAATAACACCACGCCACCGAGGCAGTCAAGGTTTTAAGCCCAAATTAATAAATCGGTCTCTACTCTCTACTATCTACTAGGGATTTCGCAGGTTCCCATTTCCGGGTATTCCCCGGAAATCGGGAACAGACTTTTATAGAAACTAAGTAGGAATTAGACAGTCTTTGCCTTTAAGATTACAAAACGGGTACTTATAATAAACAATGATATTTACTATTTACTTGAGAGGTCAAGCAAAACGTAGTAAAATGGGTGATTTAATTTAATAAAAATTATCCATAATTTGCTGTTCCGGAAGTCGAACTTATTACCTCACAATTCATTCTCTACATATCTACTTTGCTGTAACACTCGTAAGGTGATGTACAATAATGATAATATTTATTTTATTACCCTATTAGTTTATTGACTCGTTACTTAACTTAAAGAGATGACGTTTTGGGTTCAAACCCCATATCGGGTCAGTCACAATTTGTCTTTGAAGTTGTTGATTGAAAATGTATGTATGGATTGACAAACACTAATCTTTCTACTTGCCCTTATGCCACCTTAATGTGGGGTTGGCGCAACACATTTTTTCAAGCATGTTACAGAAAGGATTTGGCTTAGTTTTTACGACCGGCTGCCTGACTAACGTCAACCCCCTCTGGGACATTGACAATCACTAATGTTTGTAGTAATAAGCCCGGTGTCTATCACATTATGGGGCGGAAATAAGCTCACCAAATCGTAGGTACAAGTGGCATCATAAATGTCGTGGGAGTATTAAACATACTGTCGTCGACTGTACCCATACATCCACTTATTATTGCAAATCACCATAGTTTTTATACATGTTATGCTAGTTGAGTTCTTCAATTTGGTATGCTTCGCTAAGAATGGAAAACAGTGTGCAAGAATAGATGTATGTGGTCCTGGCGACCGACACATGGTGTGAAGCTGCGTGGATTCCTCGGGAGCTACTGGTCATTAAAAACTAGTCCTAGGATGTTCTGATTAATACTAATTAAACGCACATACCGTCCTGAGGAATTTGTAAGCTTTATAATTATAAACATTTTTGTTTCGAAATATTAAGTATCGCTTTACATTCTCAGTCAACTTCATGATAAATGATGTTAAATTTGTGAAGTACCTAGTAATCTTTAATGCAATTATACAGAACAATTAAACCGAATACCGACCATGACAAAAATCAATTACCGAAAGCTTATCAGATAGCAATTAAGCGTCCCATTTTAATAATTTATATAATACAAACAAAAAGTTATGACGTGCACACGTTCAATTAGTGCATGTGGGAGGCTTCGCGGGGCGCGCGGCACCCGCCATCTAGCGGGCGTCAGCGCCGCCCACCTCCCGCCTCGCGCCTCGGCCTCGCGCCTCGCATCTCGACACTCGCAGCCACATGTCGCTTATGAATATGAGGCGTTATGATTATGAAAATATGCCCCGCCCCGAATATGGAATATGGAGGAGGGGGTGAGTGTGGCGCGTGCGAATGGACGAAGTTTGATTTATGAGCCGGGCGCGGCCCCGCCTCCCTGTCATAACCGTGTACCTGGTGCGCGCGCGCGCTCGCCGCCCGCCGCCCGCCGCCCGCTGCCGCCTCGCGCTCAGTCCCGCTTCAGATGGCGAGCGGTGCGCCCGGTGTCACGCCGCGTCCGCTCCGCACACCGCACTTCGACCGAGCCGAGTAGAGGCTCAGCGCGCGCGAGTGCACCCGCCGCACGCGCCTTACCGAACATCACTCCGGACCGGTGCCGGCGTCTGTAGCGGTCAGCCGTGCCTTCGTCCAGCACATCATCCTCCAACGCCACTCGAGCTTCGCCGCCGCTGGCCAGCCATGCGCCTGCTGTGAGCCACCGGCGCGCATCACGATGCCGCGCGTGAAGCCAGCCTGCGTCCGTCGCGTCTCCATCGGTACTTACTGCACAGTGCACCACGACACGAGCACAGCACACCACTCGTTACACACCCGCAGCGCCGGCGAGGACTCGGCGACTGTGAACTCGCGCCCCGTGTCTCGATACCTCCGCCCGTCTACTCGACACGACTTGCGTTATTGTTGATCTTCCGTGACTCGTTCCGACTCCGCACTCGCGCCACTCGCAATGATTCAGTTAGCTTCTATCAAATACGGAATACATAACAAAGTGAGCACTAAAAACCGACACCGACCGCGCCGCGGTGAGTAAACAGTGCAGTGAATTTACACGATTTCAATAGAAAGTTAATCAGGGCACGATGTTACATGAAGGTACTGTAAACTGTATTTTTTTAATGACTGATTATCAGTTCAGTGTGACTGAGCTTTTGCATTTTACTTTCGACATCGTTTTATCGATGTACAAGTCTCCGCATTTCCGTTAATATAAAATGTAGAGCTATCAAAAGATAACAAAAATGCTATTCTCTATTCGAAAATCAGCAGAAAGCTTTTTAATGAGTAACGAAAATCACATAAGCGGCATCAAAATATGTAAATGATATCAATGACCGCAAAAATAATATTTTGATCTCTACCAGTATACTGTTAATAAAATAGAAACACATTTTATGGATTATAGAAAGCTCTATATTAATAAAATGACTTGATCCCAATAATAGTATAAACTCATTATATTTATTTAGAACCATTGAGCTTTGGGAAAAAAATCAATGTAGAGATATTTGTTGCAAGACTTTGAGTCAAAATATTTTATGCACGCTGCATAAATATTATTGCTGGTTATTTAAGAAAATCATTTTTTTAAGTTTATTAGGTAACTGTGACTTAGGACAAGAATAAGTTGACATAACTTACCTACCTCAATACTTAAGCTAAGGGACAAAGCGACGGCTCTCGCGTCTTTACAAAAACTTTCAGTGCGTGTAGTCGTTTGGAAACAATTTGATATTCACTTTTCCTCGTACTGCCGTCTAAGTTTATGTTCTATATTTAAATTAACAAATTCAATAAATGTATTCGATATTCAAAATCGTAATGGGATATATTATCTTGGGCCTTAAAATTAAAAGCATTTCATTAAGACAGTCATAAAACCAAGTGTTTAATAAATTAATATAAAAATGTTAATATACAAATTAAATTTAAAATAGGCTCTTATAAATACACTGCATACTTCGTCAGGAATTTTTTGTTGTTGCCACTTGCAACTTTATCGCCGTTCACTTCCGGTGTTACCTTCAGTCAAAAATATTCGTAGATATTTTTTTATAATTATGTATCAATATTTCCCCTGAACCTCGAGGATATTACTACATATTAGCTTAATCAATGTATTTTGAAAGAAATCCATTTAATTGTATCTTAGTCCATTTAGTAGTTTTCATAGAAAAAACTTTATGTAATAATGATAAGGAAATATGTGCAGGTTCGTGTTATAATCTCATGGATTTCTAGTTTTTCTTGTCGTGGGTCGGATAGTAATAGCTATTATGAAATATAAATTCGTTTACTTTAGAGTTGGAGGAATGGCACTCTGTCAATCGTTATTATAATGGCCCCAAGACAGTTGCCTTATCTCGTCGCCGGTTTTATGGGTGCTCTATAAAATATTTATTATGGTCATTTTATCTACTAACGACTCAAATAACCCACCTATTCATAATCTTATGAAATACATATTCACTGTTTGTTTTTCGAGTAATAAATTAAAAACAAAACTCGTTAAATGTCCAAGCCGGTTCTAATTCGGACTAAAATAAAAGATTGATATGTATATCGGCGTTCATTTACCTTGAATGATGAATAATAATTACACTTGACGTATAAATTATTGACTTTCTGTTAGTGGATTAATTAGCACCCATTCTGAACTATAAATCGAAATATTTTAATGGTATTTATATTTATCTTTAATAGCGCCCACTTATCCGATGGAAACTTACTTAATCGAATTTTACACGAACGCTCACCTGTTTTCCACATCTTTTCTCGTTTACAATTATAATAACACTTATCATAATAATAATAATTATAGTATTTCTTATTCGACTGCCTCCGTGGCGTGGTGGTATTTCGGTACGACTACGGTTCTGAGGTCTCGGGTTCGATCCCCGGGTCGGGCAAAGTGATATTGGATTTTTCCATATCAGCCCGGAGTCTGGAATTTGTGCCCGATATGGCGATAGGCTCGCCCCCTATCACATCTGGGACTGAACTAAACTCGGCGAAATGTGGGTGTTCTGCTTCGCTAGTGCGCCTCTGCCTACCTCTTCGGGGATACAGGCGTGTGCTTATGTTATGTTTACAATAATAATAATTATAGTACTTCTTATTCATACAAAAATATTATTGTGTAATAGTCAACGTATTTAATAAAAATAAAACATATTTTTTCACCGCAACTTTTTTGCATTAGACAATTCACACCGCAGCGAGAGCGGTACGTTATAAGGATTATGACGTTTTGAAAGCTCTGTTAAAAGTTTCTGCGTAAGTCGGCAGCGAGCGGCACACCACGCCGCTAGCCGCAAAACTTTTACCGACCGCTACCTTGATACGGGCCGAAAGCTCAGCAGACAAACACACTAATCCTTCTCCTTTCAAACAACTGGCATCGCGCAACAAATGAGTTGTTTAATCCCCCGCAACATTATCCCGGATTATATCAATGTTTTGTGTCGTTTTCAAACATCATAACCGAAAAAAAAATGCTTGGCCATTTCAAGGGTATTTATTGATCATTTCAATAGTGACATAGGTGGGTGACGAGTATCATAAAACATATACATGTTAAATATAGTATTGGTGAAAGTTTAACGAATGTGATAAGCTAATTTATACAAGTTATATTAGATTTGTTTTATTTATTATTTAATAATAGGCCCAGTGTACGGTATTTGGGACAGATGAAAATTTCTAAATCGTTTAAGAGATAATATTCATAAGAGCATAATAGATGAATTAATGTTGTATGGGAAAATTACAGTTGTATCTTGGATGTATCCATAGGCCTACATCGAAACTTGCACCTGCTCGTAGAATTTTCCTGTTTTTTTCAATGCGCTGCTTATCGGACGCCGGCGACGATTACGGGCTATTTGCGCTCATGAAACGACGATGCGGAACAGTTTCAAATGTTCTTTTATCTGCTGCATACATTATTGTTGTAAAATTAAACACGTTTTTGAGTTTTTGAATTAGAATACGGAAATCGAAGCGCCATATGTTTCGAAATAAAAAAAAGGATGTTGTTTAGAAACCTATATTTCATCAGCCCCCTTTTTTAATAATGAGAAGAGTTAGGCTTAAGTCCAGCAGCCTATCCCTATTTTGGATTGGTAGCTTTCACATGTCTTAAACATTCCTATGGAGTATTTCAGCCACGCAGGTTCCATTATGTTTTGGAAATTGGCAATAAGAATACATAATATAATCATAAGGGAATACATTCATAGGTAATATGTACCCTTATAAAGTGTGTGTTCTGAGGCTTAGAACAGAATCTGTGACTATTGTCTAGTTTGACACATTTTCCGCTAGACAATTCCGGATTTTTGCTAAATCTACAAATATATTTTTTGAGTGGTAGAGCCACGCTGTAGAAAGTGACGTCTACAGCACGAATGGGCCGGCTCGAGCGGTTTGATACCACTGTCTCACAGAAAACCGACGTAAAGTGGCAGCTTGCTGTCGGGTTTTGATCGGTGAGTGAGATTTCCGGTGGCCCATTTTCCCCCTTCCTTTCCCAATCCCCTTCCATTTCCTCCTTTTAGGTTGGCAACGCACCCATGATTCTTTTTGTGTCTTGGGTGTCTATGGGCGGTGGGGATCACTTACCATCAGGTGACCCATCTCGTTTGCGAGTCTCTGCTATAAAAAAAAAATACATTTAGATAAGTGGAGGATCCGAGTACAGTATCTTAGTGAAATAAAATATGTTCAATAGTTTAAGAGATTATCCTCAACAAACCAACATACAACAATTTTTATTATTGAATTAATTAATGTTAAGACAGTTACTAGAACTTTATACCAATATTTAATTTGTTGAAAAATGACCAGCTTTATTGCGTTAACTGTCAATTTGAGTTGTTAGTCTAAATTATAATGGTCGGTTTTCAGTAGTATCAGTTCCAATTAACTCGATCTGTGGGTCCTGAGTAAGCTGGACACCTCTCACAGCGTCTAGCTTTCAAGTAGACCGCTAGTTTGTTTTCAAATAAATTTTGACTACGAACGAAGTTGCGTTGTATATTGTATGAGATTTAGAATATTAATTTGTAATAAAAACAAGTTTTCTCGTTGGCGTGGTTGTATTTTGGTACGACTACCGTCCTGAGGTCTCTGGTTCGATCCCCGGGTCGGGCAAAGTGATATTGGATTTTTACATATTAGCCCGGAGTCGGGAATTTGTGCCCGATATGGCGATAGGCTCGCCCCCTATCACATCTGAGACGGAAGTAAGCTCGGCGAAATGTGGGTGTTCTAGTTCGCTAGTGCGCCTCTGCCTACCCCTTCGGGGATACAGGCGTGAGCTTATATGTATATGTGTATGTGTAGAAACAAGTTTTGTAAAGGGTTCATTGGCAATTATGGCTTCATGCCCCAGAGTGCGGGTAGCTGGTGGTGTAACGCACGGGCGTGGGTTCGATTTCCGTACTGCAACAAATGCTTATCGGATAACGCCCGAATGGGTAAACGCTACTCGACTTTAACGGCTTTTTACATAGATTTTCGCCATACAATTTTGACAGAAAAGGCGGCCTTAAACGACATTAGGCGACCTTAAGTATATGAGCATTCGGTGGATAGATACAAATATTTGTTCCTCGATTCTGTAAGTTCCTAACATCGATACGACTTGTATCTTAAAATGGACAAAGGACTGGGTATTATTACTTCTGGGAAAACTTAGTTAATTTATTAACTATGCAAAATATTACCTGCTCAGTGTATATACTAAGTGATTCATCATTAAATCTCAGTTACTATAAATAAAAATTACATCAGTACTTATAATCAAGTAAAACAAATGTAATTACTTAAAAGATTTTCTTTGACAATTAATCAAAAATTTCAAATAAATATTATGACGATTACGCGAGAACAATTAATTGATTTTAAATAGGACTGTGAGTCTTAGGCAGGCAGCCAGTCGTACAAAACTTAGTCAAGTCCTTTCTGCAACATGCTTGAAAAAGTGCAAATTGCTTCGACCCCACATTAAGGTGGGATGAGGGCAGGTAGAAGGAACGAAAATTCAATATGGTGATGCATTGGTTACATGTCCCCCTAACCTTTTGAGCATACAAGCGCAACCATAATACTTTATGTAACTAAGGCTAAGGCCGAATATTATAACAGCCACTATAAAAAGTGAAAAGAGGTCTCTCGGAGAGTTGGAAGAGCAGATTTAAAAGCAAAAGCTATTGACTTTATAAAAGCTAATTGCGTACTTGACTATGTCTAATTTTATACACATATTTATATGTTATAGCAAATAAAACAAAAAATAACTCTTCAGTAAAAACTCCATCGAAATTGGTTGGAAAATGAGGCAGTTATTCATATTTTAAATTCTGGAGTGGGGGCTGGGGGCATATTGGAGATATCTTGCTATCCCTTTTCAACGCTCGTACCGCTATGGCGTGACGTGATTATACTGGTACTTTTCTTTCACTCAGTTTGAAGGTTACACCAAACTTCAAAGGCTTATAAGTTATTACTTTTTATTTTTGCGAATATTTCAATATTTCTTTCTGTTCTTTGTTTTAGACGACGTAAATTTTACATAAAATTAATTTAAAAAAATTGTCAAGTACCTAATTAGTTATTTAGAGAAGAAAACATTATTTCTTTTGCACAGTCCATCATAACAGGTTCATGTATTGTATACGTCCATTAAAATACTTTGGTCTCTTTTTAAAACCACTCTTATGTTTTGAATATTTGCCAAATATGGCAACCTATTACAAGGAAGTTGTCTAACTAAATTACCTAATTATGTCATATGTCCGGTTTTATAATTAATATAAGCAAGAATTTTACGTGTTACACGATTGCGCTCGCCTTACAGTCGAAACGTAGTAGTCGGGTAAAATGTATTCTTACCCCCAAATACCGGAACGCAACTCAAACACTTAAGGTCGTGTTATGTAATTTGAAGCCAACTTATGTGACAAAGATGTATGTCGCAAAAGTTAACTGTTTAATTTAAGTTATCTTTCAGTATTTAAGGGTTTGTCAATTATTTTGTTATGGCCTTACTCGCGACTTCGTTAGGGTGGATTTTTTAAAAATATATAATTTTTAAAGTATATATATATATATATAGGTATATATATATATATATATATATATATATATATATAATAAATCTATCCCACGGTAACATCGTAATGTTAGGATCGAATTGAAACGAGAGAACGAGAGACACGACAGACTTTCGGTCTCACAACACCCAGACCCCAAACAATTAATATCTGTGGGCCGCACAAACATTTGTCTCTGTGCGGCGATCGAACCCGCGGCCTGTCACTTCACAGTCGGCCACTCGCCCGCTGCGTCACAGAGGCTCTCAAAGCATTCAGCACAGCTTTATGCGACTGGTGCAAGAACAACCTCTCGCTGCTTTAAACACTAACGTCTACGTCACGAGAGGGCCGGCTCGACAGGCTTGATAATAATTGATATCAATTTCCTATAGAAAAGGCACGAAAAGCAGTTAGCTGTTGCGCTTCGTTCTGTGGGATTTCCTGTGGTTCTAATCCCCCTTATCCTTCCTATTTCCACCCTTTAAGCTAAAAAGGACCTATGATCCTTTGACATCATGAGTATGTAAGGGTATATAAAAAAGTGTATAGTCATTATGAACTGCTATCGTTTGATTGAATGTTGAATGAAAACATGTCGAGGAATCTGCATTTTTTTTTATCCGGGCACGGCAAAGTGACTACACTGAACCTAGTGGTAAGCGTAGTGTAATAAAAAAAACTAGCGACTACTGAATCGAGGGGCATGCGATGAAAGACAGGAGATTGACCGATGCAAACACAGGGATACCCCCATACTCAATCAACCATTAAGTCATGCCTCAAGCCCCTCGAGAGAACTTTGACAATTCTCCATAACATAACATAAGTTCACGCCTGTATCCCCGAAGGGGTAGGCAGAGGCGTACTAGCGAACTAGAACACCCACATTTCGCCGAGCTTAGTTCCGTCCCAGGTGTGATAGGGGGCGAGCCTATCGCCATATCGGGCACAAATTCCAGACTCCGGGCTGATATGGAAAAATCCAATATCACTTTGCCCGACCCGGGGATCGAACCCGAGACCTCAGAACCATAGTCGTACTGAGATACCACCACGCCACGGAGGCAGTTCTCCATAAGAATTATAAAAATGTGAAGTTGCCAAGCATTAGGCCAACGTGGTGGACTAAAGCTTAACCTCAGTTAGTGGCAGAAGTTCCGTGACCAGCATTGATAATAAATGATTCAAGGCCTATATTATTATATTTTACGTGGTATGCAATAAAGTTTTGTTAGGTGTTATTCTATAATGTCAGTGGCGATGGATCGATATAAAACAATTTCTACCGGCTTGCCTTTGCAAACTGTTCTAATAAATAGCTTTTAGTTACTACACAGTAACAGCAAATTAAAGAAACTAGTGTTGGTTTCCTTTTAGGAATTCTTCCCTCTTCAGCACTGTGACATGTAGAACCATACTGGGGAAGAATCAAATATTAATATAAGTATTATACGTTATTCCTTTATATTTATATTCAATTATATATACTATTCAAAGATCTGTATGGTCACAGAGTTTGGGTAAGCAGTGGTGCAACTAGCGAAATCACGATTCATCAATCATTTTCATCCTTAAAGCGGCGAGCCGCGAGGCTATTATCTACTATCATGTAGAACAAACTTTTTTTTATCTTGATTTTTTTATCCCTAATGGACATGCAACCACATCATACCTTGTTACAAGTGAATTAACACATTTGAGACGATGAATCACTGCTGAAGACAATTGTTTTTGTCACATCAGATTTTGGCTTTGACAAAATATCTTGAATCAGACCTACACCTTACTCATGGATATTTTTTCGAATCAAAAACTTGAAACAAGTTGTTGATCATCTCATTAAATGTTACTGTTGTTTTATATTTACGTTAAATACACATTTATTCGAAGTCAGAAGTAATATGTCAACATTAATTTATCTTTAAAAAATATGCCAGTTTTGCTATAATGCCAACTTGGCTCTACCATAATATACATTTCTATTAATAAAATGTAGATGGTCCATTACCCAGTCAATAAAAATTTAAATTGCTTAATATTTTTCTTTTACTGCCGAATGTCAAGATTATTAAATTTGAAAAATCATTTCTAAAAACACTAATATTGACCTGCTTTCAATATTATAAAATATATTTCTACGAATACATTTGCAATATGTTTAATATCACTTCTAAATAAAGCGTTGACGATTAAAAAGCTATATTAAAAGTCAATAAATTGTGAAACTTAGGCTCTTTTAATGCACACTAATATTAGCTTTTGGTCGGACCTCCGACTGTTTGAAAATCTTATATAACAGTTACATGCCTAATACAGACATACAAACTAGTCTATATTATAGTGAAAGTCATGATAATCTATGACAAATTTAATTAATTCAGATAATAATGCCTGGATGGTAGTTGCCAGGTAATGGACTGCCTGGGTGGGTGTATTTCGGTACGACTAACGTCCTGAAGTCCTACGTCGTCGTGTACGATCCCCGGGTCGGGCAAAGTGACATTGGATTTTCCCATATCAGCCCGGAGTCTGGAATTTGTGCCCGATTTGGCGATAGGCTCGCCCCCTATCACATCTGGGACGGAACTAAGCTTGGCGAAATGTGGGTGTTCTAGCTCACTACGGCGCCTCTGGCTACCCCTTCGGGGATACAAGCGTAAGCTTATGTTATGTTAGGTGATAATCATCATTGCATTGTAGAAAGTCACTTCCCGCTGTCTGTCCCTATGTATGCTTGGATCTTTAAAACTACGCACCGGATTTTGATGCGTTTTTTTTTTAATATATAGAGTGATTCAAGAGGTTTATGTAATACATGCATAAATTAATCCCCTAAAGGGATTTAATGGGGGATGAATGTTGTCAAGACTCACGCGGGCGTAGCCGCGGGCAAAAGCTAGTCCTTTATAAAAACAAACTATTGATCTGTACTCATTTTAATTTCAACAATATATGTACCTAGCAATCTTAATGTGGGTAATCTTTGAGGGGGGAGGGGGGTTGCTATGTTCCGCAGTGGACGTCCTATGGCTGGTGATGATGATGATGTACCTAGCTAAATATTATTTTCCATATTAACCATTAGGTTACTGTATATCTAGACAGTTCAGGTTTACCTAATTACACAGTTGCATCACATAATAGTCGCATTATATAATTATTCCTATTTTCTATAAACATTGTGGATACTCATTTAAACTAACTTAAAGTGATGTGCTGCATTAGCTATTTTTTTTTTTTTTAACAGTCACACACCTAGTCCTGACCCCACACTAGGTATAACCTGTATCGTGGGTATCAGAGACTATGAGAGACGCGCGCTCTCACAACACCCAGACTTGAAACAAATATCTGTGGGCCACACAAACATTTGTCTCAATGCGGGAATCGAACCCGCGGCCTCTCGCTTTGCAGCCGGCTACTCGCCCGCTGCGCCACGGAGGCTGTCAAATAGCTACATACGTATATTATAATATCTATGCCCCGTCTTTCCCAATCCCTATTCCCTCCCCTACCATGTCCTCTTTTTAGGTTGGCAACGCACCCATGATTCTTATTGTGTCTTGGGTAGACACCCATAGACATGGGCGGTGGAGATCACTTACTATCAGGTGACCCATCTGTTCGTTTGCCAGTCTCTGCTATAAAAATAAATCCCATAGTGATATATCGTACTCGCCTCCTTGGGTTAGTGGCAGCGTGTATGGGCACAAACCGTGATGTCCTGGGCTCGATTCCCAGGTCGGGCGGGTGTTTTTCTAATACAATTCGGTCGGGATTGTATCACCCACAGGAGGTTGATGTCAGGCTGGTAGCCGTTCGTAAAAACCACCGCCGCCGTTCGTAAAAACCAAACACCCACATTTCGCCGAGCTTAGTTCTGTCCCAGATGTGATAGGGAGCGAGCCTATCGCCATATCGGGCACAAATTCCAGAGTCCGGGCTGATATGACAAAATCCAATATCACTTTGCCCGACCCGGGGATCGAACCCGAGACCTCAGAACCGTAGTCGTACCGAAATACCACCACGCCACCGAGGCAGTCAGCTGAATAAAGTACATATGTAAGTAGCATAGTTATATAAGCATATAGTTGACAAACGCGACCGTGTTATCGCCCACAAGCGAAACATTTAAATAATTGTGTACCTACAGCTACCTCGCTTACAAGTCACACCGACATGTAAAGAATGTACGTATAAATATCTACCTTATATACGTAGTGTATTTGTAAATAGAATACCTGGTAGTGGGTAATATGGTTGCCCATTATAATTTAAGCATAATATTTTGAATACGAATAGAGAATGTGTTCTTCTTTCAGAATTAAAATAGGTGTTAAGGCCTAACACCTCTCAGAGGAGGCCCGTGCCCTGTAGTAGGACAGTAATATTATAGTGATAATAACAAGTTTAAAAACTTAACAGACGTACTTCAAATCCGATCGTGACCAAATTTATATGGGACCACCCTTGAAATAAGCCCTATCGAACACAAAAAGAATTTCGAAAATCGGTCCACATTTGGCGGAGATATCGCGTAACATAAAATAAATACCGACGAATTGAGGACCTCCTCCTTTTTGGAAGTTGGTCGACAAAATTATTATTAATAGTATAAAGTTAATATAGTTGAGACTAGTACTCCGGCAGTCTACTGACTGCCTCGGTGGCGTGGTTGTATTTCGGTACGATTACCGTCCTGAGGTCT
Organism: Clanis bilineata; assembly: GCA_036417725.1. Taxonomy (NCBI): domain Eukaryota; kingdom Metazoa; phylum Arthropoda; class Insecta; order Lepidoptera; family Sphingidae; genus Clanis; species Clanis bilineata. The sequence continues at coordinate 10,984,152 of CM071140.1, forward strand.
CAGGTTCCATCCCAGAGTCGGGCAAAGTGATAGTAGATTTTTCCATATCAGTCCGGAGTCTGGAATTTGTGCCCGATTTAGAGATAAGGTCGCCCTCTATCAAATCTGGGACGGAACTAAGCTGGACGAAATGTGGGTGTTCTAGTTCGCTAGTGCGCCTCTGCTTTCGGGGATACGTATTATGTTAATGTATGTTATGTAATATAGTTTTATTCAAAACATTTTTGCACTTGTCAAAGTATTTTCCTGCAACAAACATCCTTTGCTATAAATGATGGCTTCCTAATAATAAAATGAAATAGTTAAGTGATAAATAAAGGACATTCTCCAAAAATACCCCTTCTCTAGTAGAGTCATGGACTCTATTATCGCTGAGTGGTAGAGCTATTCTGTAGACAATTTTGTCTACAGCATGAATGGTCATTGGTTCTGCTCCACCTCATTACCAGTGACACCTTGAAATGACACCTTGCGGTTGCGTTTCGTACGGTGAGTTCTCACTCACGGTGAGTGAGATCTGTTTCAAGAGGTCGCTATACTCGCTTACGAAATCCTTCCTTTCCTGATTTCAAAAATGATGTTATCAATTCGAGCCGTATGTATGTAATATTTTAAAATTGCAAGATATTTATATATGTTAGTATGGGCATTCACATAAGTGTTCCTATGTATGTTTGTCCACGTATATCTCTGGAACTTGGACTGCAAATCTTTGTAGGATTACGTTTCTTCCAACTTAGGGAATAGCGCAAGTTTAATCAAAATCGGTTCATTAGTTTTGAACATATGGACTCAAACGTGTGAATATGCTGAACTCGGTTGTTTGTTTTTGTTAAACTTTATTGTCTTTCACCTCTCCTCTCCTATATCAATTTATACACCTGCCTTGTATATTCTCTGCACCATCCAAAGGTTGACTGGTAGAGAATGCCTCAGGCATTAAGTCCGCCTGTACATATCATATTATGTATAAAGTGTTTTAAATAAATAAATAAATCAAATCAAATCGTTTATTGAATCCATAAAATGTCACATATTGTTTATATTCCGTCTAAAATGTTTACTCTACCGCCACTAATTATATCCACGGTACGAAGCACCATACTTGTGCCTCTGGTATCGCCGATATTCATGGAGACGGTAACTACTTACCATCAGGTGGTCTGCTCTTCTGCTTTATAAAAATGTAAGAAATTACTGTTAATGACTTTTATGTGTCCATTTTATCTTTTCCTTCCGACCTTTTTTATAGCAAAGACTGGCAAACGAGAATGTGGGTCACCTGATGGTAAGTGATCTCCATCGCCCATAGACACCTATGGCGCATAAAAAATCAAGGGTGCGTTGCCAACCTAAAAAGAGGGGAATAGAAATTGGGAAAGGTAGAGGGGAATTAGGCCACCGGAAATCTCCATCAACGAACGAAACGCGACAGGAAGCTGCCACTTTACGTCGGTTTTCTGTCAGACAGTGGTATCAAACCGGTAGAGTCAGCCCATTCGTACTATAGACGTTGCTGTCTACAGCGTGGCTCTACCACTCACAAACGCTTCTTAGTCGGGTTCGGTGAAGAAAGAACTAATCAGCAGCCCGAGCAGGAAAATTTCTGACAACCGTAAATGTATTCGTGCTCGATGCGCGTCTATGAAATTTGTATGAAATATTAACCAAATGTCATCAGTACGTAGCGAGTTTACATTTACATTAGTTTTTCGTGCTCGGGCTACTGTACTCCATAAGATCTTAACATATATACCACTTGGTAAATTGATCAATTTTTCCTTTGAAACTATTGCGGATTAATCGGTATAACCGTAGAGACAAAAACAAAACAAAATTACATAAACGTAATAAGATAATTTTTGAAGTAGAACCTTACAAATGCAATACTAAATTAGAATAATAAGTGGGGTTATGGTAGAGACAATTACACTTTATATTTAGCCTAAATAGTCAAGTCATACATATGTTGATGGTACATATTTGGAAATTGCTTTCATATTATCAGTCGCTTAAATTAATGAAGTCAGTAATAGCCGTTTTGAGTTCTTCATACAAGTGTTAAGCAACATTAAAAGATAAGAATTATAAATATTAATTACATTATTTACATTCTAGAGGTATAATACTTTATACGTTGAGTTTGAAATATAATCGTGGTATAAAATGAATTTTTAAATTATATGACAATTTATTTTATTAAGTCAGTATAAGTAAGTCCTCTCGACAAACGCCTAAAACTATATCATCACAAAGACTATCCATCGACAAATGCGGTTTTAATTAATAACAATATATACTGATTTCTTAAGTTTACGCGAATGCTATTCATTGAAATAAAATTATTTTTACGGATTTTATCACGATTTGATTTTAATTTTTATTCCCGACGTTTCGAAGGCTTTGCAGTCTTCGTGGTCACGGGTTGGACTGGAGTTGGACTGAGTATAATAAAAAAAAAAAAAATGGTCGGGAATAAAAATTAAAACCAAATCGTGATAAAATCCGTAAAAATATTTTTATTTCAATAATAACAATATAATTTAAACAGTATATTCATTGAAAATTAAGGCTTATTTTAAGCTAAATCAATATCTGGGCGTTTCGAATATGTAAGTAGCGACATCTATCGGCGAGTAGACGATACTAAGTTGAACCAGAGGTTATGAAACAAGTTTATTAATGAATCAATACCTACATTATGTATATTGTATTTATAACATATTATGTAATGGAAGTAAGAGATATTAGATATTATTTATTTTTCGTCAATTTCTCTAATAGCAAATACACAGTGTCCAAACATAATAACTATAAGATTTTATTACTTGTTTGTATACACAAAATTATATTAAACCGATAATGACCTCTTATTTTTTACTAATACATTTTATAAATAATTATAATAATAAATAACACCCAACAGTCACATACATAGTCCTAACCCAACACTAAGATCGAATCTTGTGTCGTGGGTATCAGGAACTATGAGAAACTTTCGGTCTCACAACTCCCAGATCCGAAACAAATATCTGTAGGCCATACAAACATTTGTCGCGGTGCGGGGATCGAACCCGCGGCCTCTCTCTTCACAGCCGGCTCCTCGCCCGCTGGGCTACGGAAGCTGTAACTAGATAATATTATTTCGTATTTTTTATATCACGTGCATATTAAAAGTATTCAGGATGTAGAATTGAAGGGGTGCCATAGACATAAGTTATATCGCGGCCTTCGTTGGCATTCCTAAATCAAAATCGTGCGTGATACGAGCAAAAATAATTCAAACTTAAATAAACAATACATTAAAAATTTAAGTACGGTGTAACGCAATACGTGTGAAAAGAAGCTTTTAATCACTGGTATTAAAATTGCGCGATCGTAATCATAAGCAATAAAACCATTACAATGAAACTAAACAAACAGACTACACACAACACAGAACTTGCTACTTGAAATAGTAAATTACATAAATGTTATTGTTTTAGGTGAAAGTTCCGGATCGTGCTCAGAAGAAGACATCAACAATGCATCCGACGAAACTAGAGACCGGCCGGAGGCGCACATGTGTCCTCGCTGTCAGGAACAGTTCGAGAGCCTTCATGAGTTCCTCTACCACAAGAGACTTTGCGATGAGAAGGCAATGCAGATGGGTGAAGAGAGGATGCATTCCGATCCCGAGGAAATGGTCGTATCAGGCGACGAAGAGATGGACGGCCCTAACAAACGACTTGAACAAGTACGACGGCATAGACAAGATGCTGAAAATAATAACAGCCTCGAGGATGGCGAGACCGAAGTGCCCGAAGCCGACGTTCCTCCTGTCGGACTTCCTTTTCCTGTAGCCGGGCATGTCACTTTAGAGGCTCTGCAAAATACTAAAGTAGCTGTGGCACAATTTGCTGCCACTGCCTTGGCCAACAATACTGACAACGAAGCAGCATTACATGAACTCGCCGTATTGCAAAGTACACTGTTCACACTGCAACATCAACAAGTTTTTCAACTGCAACTCATACGCCAGTTACAAAACCAACTGTCATTGTCGCGACGGAAAGAAGACCAACAACCGAGCCCGCCGCCAAGCGAACCAGAGCCGACGACTCCGGCGCCTCCCGCTCGATCACCGTCGCCGCCTCGTCCGCCACGGGAGCCCACTCCTGTTGCACCCACCCCTCCCACCAGCCAAAGCTTGCCGTCGACTCATTCGCATCTTACTCCGAAAACGGAACCAATTTCCGTTCCCAAAATCCCAACCTCCTCTCCCCCTATGATGAGCCATCCGCCTTATAGTTCCATATCGTCATCATTAGCTTCTTCGATTATCACAAACAATGACCCACCACCGTCCTTAAATGAGCCTAACACGCTTGAAATGTTACAAAAACGGGCTCAAGAAGTACTAGACAATGCATCTCAAGGCTTGCTTGCGAATAACCTAGCCGATGAACTCGCCTTTCGTAAATCCGGAAAGATGTCACCATACGACGGGAAATCTGGGGGACGAAACGAACCTTTTTTCAAGCACCGATGCAGATACTGTGGAAAAGTTTTTGGAAGCGACTCCGCATTGCAAATTCATATTCGTTCCCATACTGGTGAAAGGCCTTTTAAATGTAACGTTTGCGGATCGCGATTTACAACCAAAGGAAATCTCAAAGTTCATTTCCAAAGACACACAGCAAAATTTCCGCACGTGAAGATGAACCCTAACCCGGTACCAGAACATTTGGACAAGTACCATCCTCCGTTATTAGCGCAATTATCGCCAGGACCCATCCCTGGGATGCCGTCCCATCCGCTTCAGTTTCCTTCGGGTGCGCCGGCTCCTTTTCCACCAAGCTTGCCGTTGTACAGACCATCACACCACGACTTATTACCACCACGTCCCCTTGGAGACAAACCCTTACCGCCTCACCCACTATTCGTCATGAGAGAAGAACAAGACGTTCCAGCTGATCTCAGTAAACCATCGGCGCCGAGTCCTTCTCGATCCGCGCCTGATGTATTCAAGTCTGAACCACAAGATGAGGAAAGTCAGCGAGAGTCTAGTTTCGAAGACGGCGACCGTGTGTCACCAAAACGCGAACCTGAAGACAATGATGTTGCACAAGACGGAGACCATGAACGTTACCCTTCAACATCTCCATATGACGACTGCAGCATGGACTCGAAATATAGTAATGAAGATCAAATCGGCAGAGAAAGTCCACATGTGAAGCCCGATCCCGATCAACCGGAAAATCTCTCAAGTAAGAATTCACCGATATCTGGACCAATTTCGATAGCGACGGGACTTCGTACGCTTCCTACATATCCCTTGTTTCCACACTCCCCACCCAGCAGCATATCCTCGGGTAGTCTGACTCCCTTCCATAACACCGTTCACAACATCGTAGATGTCGACGTAACGCGCGACCCGGTCTTTTATAACTCTCTATTGCCGCGTCCCGGTAGCAATGATAATTCATGGGAAAGCTTAATAGAAATCACAAAAACATCAGACACAGCGAAATTACAACAATTAGTAGATAATATAGACAACAAACTGTCAGATCCCAACGAGTGCATAGTATGTCATCGCGTACTTTCGTGCAAAAGCGCATTGCAGATGCATTATCGAACCCACACTGGCGAGAGACCATTTCGTTGCAAACTGTGTGGTCGCGCGTTTACTACCAAAGGTAATTTAAAGACGCATATGGGCGTACACCGGATTAAACCACCAATACAAATGTTACATCAGTGTCCTGTGTGTCATAGAAAGTTTTCTGACCCCGCCATGTTACATCAACATGTGCGTCTGCACACCGGGGAACATATAAATTCACCTTACGAGCACTCCCCGCGAGGTTTCGAAACGGACAGTTATCCATCGTTGAGCGACAGATCAGAGTTCGGTGACTATCCTCCTTACCGTCCCATTCCTCCCGCTACATTCCCCACTCCAACCACTCCTGGCGACCGACGGGCGGACTCCCGCGGGACCGACGATGAGAGCGGCCGGGACGAGCGCGAGCCCGCCATTCGGGAGTTCGACGACGACTCAGACATGAAGGATCGTCGAACTTCGCCGCTCTCCGTCTGCGCCTCGGCGTCCGAAAGCGAAATAAAAACTATCACAACAACGGCTTCCCTCCCATCGGCGACAGGTTCGGAGAGCGGGCGGAGCGCGCGAGCTTCACCACCATCTCCAACGATGTCAACGCCGTCGACGCCGCCCAGGCTGCCTCAACATTCGCCGCTGCCTTCGCCACCCACGCCTCTCGCCGCGCTCGGTGCTCTCGGAGGATCACCCTTCAGCCCACTAGGACTCGCGTTCCCTCCCGCAGGTATGCGATAGCGGGGTCTTGTTTATTCGTCCGCCCCGGTCGCCCTTTATACCCACATCCTTGCATTCATCCCGTTCAGTCATATAATTATATACCCATCGGGCGCCCGAATACACGTGAAAAATTATTGAAACGTTAACTCTTCAAGATATTGACCATTGCCACTTGAAAAGTGTAATCGTGCGTTCCATTAAAATCACAATTTGGTGACACTAAGCTGTTATTGAAGTGGACATTTGTTTGTGTGCAGTGCGCGGCAACACAACGTGTAGCATCTGCTACAAAACGTTCGCCTGCAACTCGGCTCTCGAGATACATTACCGCAGCCACACCAAGGAACGACCCTTCAAGTGCACCATCTGCGACCGCGGATTCTCCACCAAGGTATGTCCAAGTCCATGCATCTTGTTACCACTATATGTTCATCGACCACACACAGTCAGTATTTTATAATTGATTACACTACGCGCAAGGCCGCGGAATAACCATAGTGTAATAGTAACATTCACACGGATAGTCGAGCCACAGATTGAGTGTCTTGGCTTTTAGCCAGTTCATACTTTATTGTTACACAAATAGCGAGGCATACGCGTTTACGACATTTCCACTAATTTTCACTACATCTGAAGAAATCCATTGACAATAAAATGTTTTAAATATAGACTAAATTGTTTGATGTAGGTAACCGGTACGCGGACACTGATAGTGCTATATGTAGATAATAAATGTTAATCGGTGTAACGCAGAACGCACACCACATATTGTGTATTAACAATGGCATGAAAGTAGGATATTGAGAAATAAATGCGGCGAAATGAGTAATATATATTATTCAAGTTTAAATTTAAGCAGAGCCATCGACAAGCGAGTCTTGTAGCTACACGGTGACTAAGTTCATGCGCCGGTTTCATTTCATCCAAGTTTCGGTGCATTAATTTTGCAAGCAGTAATTACAAGTCGCTAGTCGGCTCTAGTTCGCATTAGTTTAGCCGTTGTGTTCCGTTGCATCCGAGCTGTTGCCGACATCGCTAGTAATTGACGATCTCCGTAGACTTGTAGGCCCGTCTGTTGTGATTTACTCAAAACCTTGATACCCGTTGTAGAGTGAATGCGCTTACACTCACCGCCGCAACGCTTTAATGATATAAACATTATCAAACCTTCACTAAATATTGAATTACGACAGCCGCGCCGCGCCGGATCGATGTAAATAAGGAACTATTTTATTTTCGAGTGAAATAGTATGCTAAGGATTAGTTAACAAGACATAATGTTGATTAATACGATGTTGTTAATTTTGTCATATCAGCATGAAATGAAATAAAACTTAAAATCGTCGTTTAAATGTTAACTACGACGATTACCTGTAATTTTAATTACTACATAGCGGTTTAGATTGATAAAATATAGTTATAAAAATATTTTTATCAAGTCTTTTACTTTTTAAGCATGTTGCAGACAGGATTTGGCTTAGTTTTATGAGCGGCTGAAGTCAACCCCCCTGGGAGATCTAGGTAAATTAAATTAGAAAATGATCTTTTCCCGATCTGCGAATCGAACCCCAGGACCTCCAGATCAACAGCCCATATATGCTGCCACTAGACCAAAGCGGCGATAAGGTGGATATACCATTGACATTTTAAACATTATTAAAATAGTGGGTTACGATTAGTCTTTTTCAGAATAAAATAATTATATTCTGTATATTTAATTACTGGGCAATATAATTGCGTTTCTGACTGCTTTCATTGGTTTAAAAAAATCTTAGATGCTTAGGCGTGTTCGGTAGTAATGATGCAACGCATTTAGCATCACATCACATGAATAACGTTGTTTATTGACTAATTAGAAAACATTTAACGACTTCATTCCATGACTTTCTGTTTTCATGAATCTTTAAATGCATTTAAAATATCTATTTGAATCAGGTAATTTATTCTAAAATTGTAATCGTGCACGTTGTTATCGTAAAGTTTTGTCTGCAGTTTGAATTCACCAGATATTATTTTGATATTTTTGCATTCTAGAATCATTGAAAATGTTGCTTCATAAAGCCAATAGATAACGAATTTGTATCCTTTACATTTATTTTATTAGTCACTAGTCGTTTGAATTCTTAATGATCCCATATAAATATGTATCTATTAATTTTATAAGTAATATTTTAGAATACATACATTATCCGTTTTCAACAGTTCGTTTTACTCAAGAGATTTGTCATAAACACAGTTGGTATTTTAGCATAAATATCAGCTGTATATGTTAATTGATCACACACAAACGAAGAAGTGTTTCACACTCGTGTCCCCACCGGACCACTCATAAAATTATTCAAACAGCTAAATAGTAATATGAAACATTTATTGGCTGATATAATGGTAGATAGCCAAATGAATTAATTTAATATTTAAGATAATAAATAATGTTTGTTAAAAGCATTTTTATGGCGATTCCAATTTTATACTCTGTTGGGCCAATATTTCAAGCGCGTTTAAGCTGAGGCCTGCGCTTGCGCTGCGGCCCGCACTCCGCCGCGCCACAAAAATGATAACTCATAAAAACAACGTCACGGAAAACGATCGGAATATTAATTCATGTCGTAAAATATTTATTGCTTATAAATCCTTGAGCCTTTACCTACGCTTCTCGTCATAAAAAGATTATTTATGTTTGACAAAGTAACATTTTTCGTATTTTTCTGAAAGTGTCCAAGGGTCTTATCAATAAAATATAGATTATTTACGACGGCGCCGCGCTGGTTGAAAGTTTAAGAGTTAAGACTCCTCGCCATACATTGCCTTTAGTTTAATTAAGTCCCTCTGATAAATACGCCGACGTTTAAGTAGACAACTATGATTAAAACGCGGAGTGACCTAAAATCCCAGATAACTCTCAACGAGCCGCAATAAACACCTACCATTTAATACGTGTACATAAATTCTTATGACCCTACGCGATAATATAAATGTGAACTTTCTTGAATCGAGTGAAAGCTTTGCATAGTTCACAGCACAATACTTCCATCGATCATTCGTTTCAACCTGCTCCTAGGTTACTTACGATTGTTACGATAGCAAAAAAAATGTTTGTACCCATATTTATGAATGAATTAATGGTAATATCAGTAGGTTTGTTGATAAACGTTTGATTGTGGATTTCATAAATTAAATTCGTAACCTTAATTTGGTGACTATAATCATACTACTGAAATATCGCGTAAAATGTTAAAATAATATGTAATAAATTGTTTTTATAGTCACTTAACTAAAATATTTAATTTTATACATATTCTTAGTAACTAGAAAATTATTCTTATGTCTTATAGAGATAGTGCAATTTACACAATTTAAATCTTACTCCAAGAGCCAACAATGTTAAAAAAAAAATTTCAAGCTTATGGTCACATAATGGCTGTCTAGCTTATTTCATGACCTTCGAAATACTTCAATACTTTTCTGAATGATTATTAAAAAAAAAATCATTCAAATCATCATAAATAAATAAATAACACCCAAGAGTCACATACATCCTGACCCCACACTAAGATCGAGTTTTGTGTCGTGGGTATCAGGAACTACGAGAGACGCACGGTCTCACAACACCCAGACCCGAAACAAATATCTGTAGGCCATACAAACATTAGTCTCGGTGCGGGGATCGAACCCGCGGCCTCTGGCTTCACAGCCTGCTACTCGCCAATATATAGTCAGTATTATTTTAAAAGAGGTGTGTAGGCAATTAATTTTCATTATTTCATTTCACTTAGTATATAATTACGTAATTCAAATAATTAAAAAATTAAGTTATTATTTTTGAGAAAATGGATCACAAACTATAAATTTCAAATAGGAACAAAGTAGGTAGGTACTTACATTTTGTATGCAGCTTCGCTCACGAGGAAGTCATTTTCTGAAAAAATAAATGCTTTGTTATTAAGATATATGTATAATGGGATACCACCTTGCTATGTGTAAGAGTTTTAAGAATCAGTATAATATTGGTCCCATAAAATGCCTACCACTTAGTTATATAAAAATAAATAAATATAAATACCTCTCTTCAATTAGTATAGATATCAACTATATCTGCTATTTGCTCATGAGATCAAGCCATTTGGATTTTCAATTAAAAATATGTGGGATGTAATCACTGCTCTTAAATGTTTAATGTTACAAGAAATCCGATTTTACGTTTGAAACACCTTTTCTCTTAATATTTATCGTTCGAGGTAAATAACTTGGAAATTACTCGTATTTTACACGCAAAGACATAAAAAAGGTGGACGGAGCGCTAGGAACATCGAAAATGAGGCAGGGTTTTCGGCTCATTTGATCAGTCGCCGCCATTACGTGTTGAATAGAATCAGCCGAAAATCTGTGTGTGTTTTTGTTGATGTATTCCTGGCGCTCTGTCCACGTGTTTACACGATACTTGTTTCTCATGCAATAATTACTTACTTTTCCGCGTATCTAAGAATTTATTTGTTACGACAACATGTCAGATTACAATAACTTTACTAAAATTACTATTTATTATTATTCTAGATTGTGGCCGCAAACGTGAATTGAATATTTCATTATTCGAAGCTAGTAATCGGACTCTAGGCTGCTTCGGTTGCGCACCTAGTTGTATTGCGGTATGACTACCGTCCTGAGGACTCAGGTTTGATATCCGGGTCGGCCAAAGTGATGTTAAGTTTTTCTATTCATATAGGTTAGTTTAGCGAATGGTTCGCCGTCTTTCACATCTGGGATGTAAATGTACTCAGCGACATGTGGGCGTTCTAGTTCTCTAGTTCGCTTCTGCCTTCCGCTTCGGGAATACAGGCGTGAATCTATGTATGTAAGAAATATAGTAGTTACATATTATCCGCATTTCCTATATCCATAAAGACTAAAAAGATTCACATCAAATACCAAAATAGCACTTGAACTGTATTACAAAGCGAGAAGGTGCCATACATCGGAACAACCTTTGCATTTGAATATGACTTATGCCACAGAAGTCACAGCACGCTCTAATGAAGCAGTAACAATACACGAAAGTCAGTAACTGAACATAGCTCGGAAATTCGCTCCAATTGTAAATATTAAATAATAGAACGTGTACTCATTTCTTAAGTTTACGCGAATGTTATACATTGAAATAAAACTATTTTTACGGATTCTATCACGATTTGGTTTTTAATTTTTATTCCGGACGTTTCGAAGGCTTTGCAGTCTTCGTGGTCACGGCATGACCGTGATAGAATCCGTAAAAATAGTTTTATTTCAATAATAGAATGTGGTTAACATTTTAGCGACAGACGGCGAGTATGAATGTGTAAGAACAGTGTGGCTGCGCCTTATCCGCAAGGCGCAACCACCTAGCTGTTACAACTTACAAGCGCATTTAAAATTACAATAAGCGCCGCCAACACCGGTCCGACGAAAGTTCACGCGCCAAACAATTTATCGATTATTCCTATCTTGTTCCTACTTACATGGCTACGTGGTTATTGACTTCCCTGAAGAATCGTTAGTACATAATGTACCTACATTAAAGAATAATAATATGCCCCTTACTTATAAAAATATTTAAGCGCTGCTTATCTTTATACCATAGGTATAAATGTCCCTTTCATTTTCAACAATGTAACGCAAGGAAAATAGTGACAGGTTATTCTTAACCATTTGCTCAGCTAAAAATGCTGTTTTAAGTAAAGCCCTATATTTTTAAACACTTTAAAACTTTGGGCCTTACTTATAAAAACAGTTTACCTCAGCAAATGGCTAAGAATAGGCTGTCACTTTTTTCCTTCTGTCACATCGCTTGAAAATAAAAGGGACAGGCTATTCTTTACCATTTGTTCAGTTAAACTGTTATTATAAGTAAGCCCCTTTAAGAACATGTTCTGAGTCACTTTGATCTTATTCATTTAAAATAACATTATCTTTTAGCTGTTAGTGATAACAATTAATAAGCGTTTTGGTTATATGTCCCTATTTTTAAAAAATATTGTTGCAATATTCTAATATTAGCCCTGTAATATTACTGTCCCATAGCTGGGCTCGGGCCTCCTCTACCTACTAGAGAGATCAGGCCTTAGTCCACAACGATGGCCTAATGCGGGTTGGTAGACTTCACATATGTACCTTCGAAATTCTTGTGGAGAAATTCTCGGGTATGCAGGTTTCTTCACGATGTTTTCCTTCACCGTTATATCAATAGATGATTCTCAAAGAAAACACACTTATCATAGAAAAGTCAAAGGTTTATGCTCCATTATTGCGGTAGGTTTCGAACCTCCGACACTTACCTACCATTCCCTACTAAGCAGTAGGGAATGGTACGGACTGCCGAGACGAGTACTATAGCTACGTGCTCGAGACGATAGCTCTATCGCTGCCTTTTTGATCTTTAAAAATATTGTTACATGCAATTAAAATATCAGAAAATTGATTGAAATTAATTATACCTAGGTACGGTAAGGTTTACAACTTAGATAGAGGTACCTACCTTTTATTGTAGGTATATGTAGTAATTAACGCATATAAGTTCCGAACGACATATTCACTTAATTCAGTGGTATTTACAGCGCACAATAATCACAAAAACAGTACCTACCTACTCTAAATTAACAATATGCATAGGTACCAAAGACATTCAACACTATATAGATGGGACAACAGCAAAAAAATTGTGAGCAAAAGTTGTGACCTAGTGGTCATAAGTCGCTCAGTTTATTTGAAATATACGCCCGCCAGGTCGGCCAGCGAAATAATATTGAGAGTTTCTGATACCCACGATACAGGTTATACCTAGTGTGGGGTCAGGACTAGGTGTGTGACTGTTGGGTGTATTACTATTATTCCTCATTTATTTCAATTATTTTTTTTTACATTTTTAAATAAAAATTATATAAAAATAAATACATTTAAAAATATAAAAATAAATAAATATCACCCTCTCGATGACGAGGTTTGAGACCCAAGCCACCGGTGGTTAGGGGTTCAGAGTGAGGAACCGCCTCACAATGCGGGCCGTGTCCAATAACACTGCCTTCTGTATCTGGCTCTTGACCCAACGCCCGATTGAGAGCCTCTTAAGGTGTTGGTCGAGGCTCTTTGCTATCAACCCATTAGCGGTAACTATCGGGACAATGATTGTTGATTCTACATCCCACATGTCGGAAATCTCGTGTGCCAGATCTATTACTTATTATTAACTCTTTCATTTGTTCGGAGTTATTCTTGTGTCAACCTATGTATGCTAAGTAACATACCTATCACCATCTTCTGTCCACCTGCCCTTATCTCACCTTAATGTGGGGTTTGCGCTATATAGTTTTCAAGCATATTCCAGAAAGGATTTGGCTTAGTTTTACGATCTGCTGCCTGCCAGACGTCAACCCCCATACGGGAAAAACAAACGTATTACCATACCGAAAATTCCAACCCCGTTTTGGTTTTCAAGTTTGAACACAAATTCAAATTGACCGAAGTTTGAACCCAGGACCTCAGGTTGACTAATGAAGCGAATTATCTTTTCCTATAAACTTGCAAGTAACGAATGCGAATACTTTATGCATCCACTGAGAATACATAATTCAATCTAACATATAATTACAGTATTTATTACTCTATTTCATCAAATTAACACCTTAATGCCTTCTTTATTAAACGCCATTAATAATTCGTCACGCGATAAGTCAATAAACATATTTTAAGGACCTTTTTGTAATAAAACAGACATTAAAGATGCATCCCAGTATATAAAATACAATATTATCATAGTTAAGTAAACTTAATGAAGTAGGTATAATTAAAGAGCCAAAAGCCTTTATAGTTTGATTGCGGCTTTTTATATTTGAGGCTATTTCGATTTAATTAGGCTGAAATTCCTATGACATAATGGGCCTTACTTATAAAACAAAGGTTTCGCTTATCTTTTCGCTAAGAATAAATAACCTGTCACGTTTTTCTTGCGTTACATTGTTTAAAAATGAAAGGGACAACCTATGGTTAAAGAAAAGATAAGCAGCGCTTCAATATTTTTATAAGTAAGGGGCGACATATTGCCATTGCAACATATTGATATAGGTACCTAAAATCCGTACATCTAAAGTAGGGAGACGTGAACGAGAGTCATTCATATTTTGGTATGTACAGCTTATTTTTGTCTCATCATATATTATCACAGAGAGTAAAAACCTATAACCATACCAAATGGAATTTGGTTATATATTATTTGGCATGAACTTAAATTACATATTATTGAATCTCAGGTTATTATATTTACTAGTACCTATCTCCCAGTGGCGTGCAGTTCATATAGACAAAGAGACACCATCTACCCAGATATTTTGCTATATATATTAAAAATGGACTGCCATTTTCAAATATATTAATGGTCATGATTTACGTATATAGCAAAATATCTGGGTAATACCCGGGTACTGACCCGGGTTGTATTTTAAATGAACATGGAGATAATGATAGCAATAGTGATGTAATAGTAGAAAAAAAAAACATTTTATTTACATTTCACAGAGAATAAAACTATATTATATGTACTTACCTACTTAATAAAAATTAGGGGGAGAGGGGTTGTCGTCAGACAGGCAGCCGGTCATAAAAACTAACTGAAAACCTTGTGGGATAAGGGCAGGTAGAAAGGAAGACTAAACAAATATTATCCACATATACAAAATCGTAAGCTATCTTCAGTTTCTAAACGAATCTAAACTGATTTTATTACCTTAGCCTGGCGAAGTCTATATTTTCAACAAATACTTAATAAGTATAGATAAAACAATTATGTACCTAATGCCTATCCCTACAGCCGTGAGCTTATGTGTGTGTGAAAAAAGCATATCTAATACTTGTAAATTGTATTAGCTAAACATTAATGATACTACTATAGACCCATATCCCATATTAGCCGCAGACTATGTATTTCCACTTTCAACCGCGTTAAAAAAAGAAGGTCCTCAATTCGTCTCTATATATTTTTGTGTATGTTCCCCGATATCTCCGCTAAATGTGGACCGATTTTCAAAATTATTCTACTACTACTGTTCCGTAGAGCCTATTCCAAGGGTGGTCCCATATAAATTTGATCACGATCGGATAAATTTCGAAGTCGAAAACTTGTGATTATACACTATACTGACATACCACTTTTGCTTCATAAAATGTCATCAATCACTTATGCTTTCTTGTCAGTTTAAAGCACCGTAATCATATCCCTTATTTAGGATAATGTACAGGGTTTATTGCGTGGTTTTTACCTCCAGTCCCTATGCAGGCATCCGTCATTCGCTTGTCTTGTCGCAGGCCCGTAGTTTTGCTTCTTCCCTCTTGGGAGTGTGAAGAAGTATTATGCAGGCTACCATGATTCTGTGGGCCACCGACGAACTCATTGCTTGTCACGTCTCATTGTCTGTGGTCACTGGCTTTTATCTTGCCTTTGCCGTGGCCGAAAAAAAAAATTAAATTGGCTGACATAAGTTTAGTGGTAGACATCTCTAAATCTTCTCTCAATACTTTTAAGCCTTTCTCTATTCTCGTCACCAAAGTTCCATCACCACTTTATTCCTCATTCTAATACGCAGTCACATCACATAATGAATATTAAATACTATTATATTAACGTGGAATGCCTCATATCTATGGTTAAGTTTTATTACCATTGCCATTACAGTATTCTGAACATGAAGTCTCTATAGCTTACTTTCTTGAGTAATTTAAGAATGTTTCAATGATTCAAACCTACAGCTAGTTTAATAAGCTAATTGATTTAAGCATTTAACATAAAATAATTTATCAGTATATAGACGAAATCATCGATGCATATAAATTGCCTATTTTCAATATACATTGGAGTTTGTCTGTATACGGCCTCATATTTTACAAATTATAATACAAATTACCACATATTGATAAAAATACTTATAAACGTGCTGTTATCAACAACCAAGACGTGAGACGTCTGGATGTTATGCAATTAAAATTATATTCAACCTTTAAAAATGAATTTTTAAACACTTAAAACGAGCCATTATTAAAAGAAACGTTAATAGAAACAAATTCATTTAAATTATAATATTGATTTCATATTATTCTTGTAAATGATCGCAATCATGACCTTACAAGATAAAAAGAAATCCGTTCCAAATATACTATAAAAAATATGTACCTACCTATCATCAAATGTGTATTATCAGTAATAGACCAAATAACCTCTATATATAGTTTATCTATGTATAGTATGTTTCATAAAGTTGGTATCAATTGACTAAACTTATGAGAGAAAGGATAGCTAGCAATCTAGCGGTAAAGCTTAAAATTTCGCAAGGCCTATAGTTTGTGAATAATGGCATCTTGAATTTGTGACGAAAAATTGATTCTTGGCTCACTTGGTCAGCTGCAGTACATTTCAGTGCATTTTGCCGCACTTATTTCCGCCTCAGATGTGATAGGGGGCGAACCTATGGGCACATCGGGCACAAATTACACACTCCGGGCTGATACTGGATTTTAAAAACCCATTATCCTTTTGCCCGAGCAGGGTATCAAACCCGAGACCTCAGAACGGTATTTATACCCAAATACAACTAACTACGCCACCGAGGCAGTCAGTATATTGATTAATTCTAGTTTATATAATTCTAGATTATTTGTTGCATCTTATCGTATTATAAGATATTGGGTACCCACAATTTTATTAAGTACAGTTGAATATTCCTCGAAAGAATTAAATAATTAATATATGCTAGATTCGCATCCGTTCATCCTCAAATAGCTACAACCAAAAAACTCTGATGCACCGGCGATATAATCTAATATACGTTACTTAAATAGATATTATCTACGAAAAAGAATTTATTAACTTTCACTTAACCTTGAAACAAAAATAACTGACATAATATCTGAAATCCATTTCTACGGCAATTAATGTGATAGATACCGTCTTAGAATACTCCGTCTAGATATTTTTCTACCTAGCTACTCATATGTATCTGCATTTTGCACAGCTAAATCAACATTATTTAATAGATATGTTTTCAGAATTCCCTTATTGTGTGTCTCTGGTCTCTAGTCTCTACATTTGACGAACGCGTCCAGTATTTGTACATAGTACTAAGTTACAGTACAGACGTTTGTTTGTTGTGTGAAGAGGTGAGAGTAGGTGAAATGGATAAATTGTATTCACAACTGCTATACCAAAAATGTAAATACATAATCTACCCTATTATGCCTATTGTGATCGATATCATTTCATGATTTTCTATATGCAATGTGGTATAATTTCATGGTAAATGTAACTATGTATAGTATTAAGTAGCAATGTATGGTGCATTGCGATTATCATAAATATTATGTTGAAATATTTTAAATGAGGGTAGATATTTGTTTACATTTCTAGAATATAGACAGTGAATACACTTTATGGTGTAACGTGCCTGTGTTTATGGTTCCAGAGCAGTGGCGGCGGTTGCCGGTGCGGTAGGCGCGCGCGCGCACCCCGCCCGCCGCACGCCACTGCTTTGGACCTCTGGAACGCCTTCGTCTATCCGGTATGAGAGCGCGACGCCTGAGCGTGAAATACATATACAAACGCTTATCTATATCTATATGCGCTGTAGGCAACGACTGTCTAGGGCTGTTTGTTAAGTACACACATACTCGTATTTATAATCAAGTAAAAAGGATTAAGGAAAAGCGATTACTTAAGAAAATACTTTCCTTGACATCTAATCATAAATGTGACAAATGTCAGAACGTTTACTCAAGCATAAGCATTTACTTGATTCTAAATATGACTCACACTTTGCCAGAGAAATCAAAGTGCGCTCTTATATTTCGTATTCAAGCTTGTTTGTTTATAAAGTACCTATTTTTAGAGCACCTGATACATACATGTCTAACAAATAGAACATTGTAGAACATTATTAATAAAGTATTATTATAAAATTCGTAGGTAACAACATTCTAGCGTTAAATCAAATTAATTCATAAAGTGTCATTGATTACGTCTTTTATGGTCATTAAATTGTTAAATGTCGTCGCTTGTTTGAATTAATTATATGAAATAGCCATTGGGTACCTATTATAAATAATTATTATAGATTTTATATGGTTCGTAAATAAATAGTAGTAATTGGCCGGCTATTGAAAGAAATTTTATAAAGGTATTGAGAAACGGCACCTGCTTATCATATTTTATTTTCCTTCAATTATTCAATTCTCAAAAACCTCTTAATTAATGCCGAAGAAACTTGATTAACGACATATTCATGAACACCATATAAGTCGCTACATTAGAGCTCGAAATCAACTGTAAACAGTGTTCGGTTGATTTGCGCAGATCACCGCTCGTATATAAAATATACATGCTTATACATGTTTTATGAGCTGAAAGTCCCTAATACTAAATTCAGCGATTGTTACCAGGGCAACATGAAGCAGCACATGTTGACACACAAGATCCGCGACATGCCGCCGGGCTTCGACAAGGGACCGGGTGCTCCGACGGGGCCTTCCATGGAAGATGTCCGAGACCCTAGTCCTGACCGGCGTTCATCCCCCGACAAGCTGGACCTGAAGCGGTCGCCCCCCATCCACCCGCCGCCGATGACCCACGCACCTCCGATTGATATGCCACCGTTGCCTAAAAGACCTAGTGGTAAGTTTGTCACCTGTAGCTTAACCATGAGTTTGTTGCACGTATTTACGCGAGCGATGACGTAAAATATTTGTACGGAAAATGTCAGTTCCCCGCGTAACCGTTAGAGGCGTTCGGGTGTTTGTCATACAAACTAGCGAGTAATGTCAAAAAAACTCATGGTTGGCCTACAGAAGAAAAAATAAGTGACGAATAATACTCATAATAGCCGTATATTATCACACGTTGTCAACATATATATTCGGATGAATTTAAACATAAATTAAAATTATTTTAATGCGCTTGGTAAAGAACATTTTTTTGATACTGATGAGACTTTACTACATACTTCTTTCTTAAATACTTACTAAAGACACGTTACTTCTTTCTTTCTTTCTTCTATGAACAAAAACCTATACATATACATTTTAGATTTTTTCTGTACATTGAATATGCAACATTATAATGATAAAATTGTATCAATATTTAAAATCATTTTCGACATTTTTACCCAAATGTCAACCACGTCGTAACTTAAAAATTCTGAATAAAATAACTCTATTTTTCTCGAAATAAGACACAAGTTTTTAAAAATAATATGAATTATGAGTATCTGATAATGTTCTAAATTCAAGCAAACAAAAATTATGTATTAAAATAAATATTTATAAGTATTTGTAACTGAGTAGATGACTGGTTGAATGAGAAGAATGTAATATGTACCTAAACTTAAAATAAATCCTATAGTCAAAACAGTCTTCGTTAATATTTTTAAATAAATGCTTGCAAATAGTTATTTATTTATAAGTATGAGCAAAAGTGGGCGCGTAGTGGAAACATTCTATCTCTCTCGCACGTCTGTACCGTAATGGCAAAGCACAGACGTGACGTCACGTCGGTAGCTTTTCACTCTTTGATCATCTCTACGTTTTTTCTATCTTAAAAGGCTATTTTCTCTTTATCCACAGTTCCAAGTGTGCCGACCCATCCACCGCCACCGACATCATCGAAGCATTTATGCGGCGTGTGTCGCAAGAACTTCTCGTCGTCGTCGGCGCTGCAGATCCATATGCGGACACACACCGGCGACAAGCCCTTCCGATGCGCGGTCTGCCAGAAGGCATTCACCACCAAGGGGAACCTCAAGGTGGGTGTCATTGAAATATTACTCAATTGTATGAAACACGTCGACATAATTATGAACCAATATGGGATATGGCAATAGGCTAGTCCCCTATCATAATTACAAAGGAACAAAAACATCTGATTGTGGATGCAGTGTGCATTAGTTACGCCTCTACCTACCTCTTCGGAGATGTTGGCGTGAACTTATGTAGGTAAACCAAGTTGTGAATCTATAATCTGAAATCGATAAAAGTTTGTGTTTATAAAGCCGCATAACCACAGTGAAATATTTTTTGGAACCTAATAAGTACTGTATTTCCCGCAGTAGACGTCCTGTGGATGATGATGACGAAGTATTCCACGACTGTCCTAAGGCCAGACCTCACAGTGACTTTGGTACTAGAAGTTGGAGAAACTTGAATTGTGGTTTTTGTCGTCAGGTGCACATGGGCACGCACATGTGGAGCGGCGGCGCGTCGCGGCGCGGGCGGCGCATGTCGCTGGAGCTGCCGCCGCGGCCGCTGCACGAGCCGCACGAACTGCTGCGCCGCCCAGACCTCTTCTACCCGTACCTACCCGCGCCATTCCTCAACGGCATGCAGCAAAAGGTGAACCACGTTACAATCACATTTACTACATTCGCATCCGTGTTCTGTGAACTTTATAATGACTAACGATACTGTTTTCTTTTCCCACAGCTAAACGAGATATCGGTCATTCAGCAAAACGCGGGTCAAAACGGCGTAGCCGGAAAATTCCCCGGCCTGCTCGGCTTCGGGCCGTTCGGCGGCGCTCGTCCGGGCGCGGCGTCTCCGCTCGAGAGGCCGCCGTCGCTGGAGGGTCAAGACGAGAGGCAGGCGGCCATGCGCGAGCTGGCGGAACGCGGGCGCGAGCTGGCCGAGCGCAGCCGCCAGATGCGTGAGGAGGGCGAGTACCGCGCGGGGTGCGCGACGGGCGCGCACGGCCCGCTCGCGCCGCCCGCCGCGCAGCCCTCCCCGCCCGCGCCCCACCACCCGCACCCGCACGCGCACGCGCACCCGCTCGCCAGCTTGCCGCCGCCGGCGCGCACAGAGGGACTCACCGTATAGCTCACACACAGCTCGAACACCCGATAACATTCCAAAATATAAACAAATCACGAGCGACATACTGTGAATCCCGAACCGCATGGAGTGGCGGGCCGAACCAGTCGAACATCCGTAGTGTTTATGTTTGTACAGAGATTATAATTATTGAAAATGATTGTGCGAAAACGAGGAGCCGTCGCGTCAGTTCCACGGTGCATGTAGTGTAATGTGTAAGTAGTGCGCGAGGTGCGAGCGTGTGAGGCGAGTGAAGCGCGAGGAGTGAGGACTCACATCACGAGTGAGCCGCTCGAGGCACGAGTACGGGCCGGGGGCAATCGGGAGCTCCTGGTGAGCTCCACGTTTATGTCATTACTCTGTGATAGTGCACATTAGAGGCTGTGTCTCGCCGACCGGAAACACCCGTTTAGTTTAATCGCTATCGGAATTCGTTGTTTGCCGAAGCGGTCGAATGTGCTACGACATCAAGAATGATTAAATTATAAATTATCCCAAAAATTAAATAATTTCATAAAGTTATATCTTTTAAATTAATTGTACATATATTGTAAAATAGTGTTGTAATGAACGGATAGATATAAACTATAACTTGAAAAAACATTAGTACATTCTTTATATTATACAACTGGAGTGCAATATGCATGATTTTGTCTTTTTGCCACATTCCAAAATATTTATTCGACCTAATTTTGTAATCGATACCAGAGCCAAAGCAAGATGATCGAAATTTTGTGAAACTACTGTTACGTTTTGAACAAATTTTACCGGTGCAGACATTTTTGTCCGCCATTATATCCGTAAACGAAGTCCTAAATACTTAAATTTCTCGATCAATATTGTCACTAAGTATTCAATATACTATACCTAATTGTAACAGAGGTTAATGACATATTCATATCATGTAAATTAATAAAAAAAAGTATTTGCATTTGAGGTCTACATAGTTATTAAGTGTTTAGAGTCATAGCTATTATATTGCTTTAGAATACTTCAACATATCTTTGTAAAAATGTGAGCGACTGGTGTTATGACGAAAACTAGGTACTTAATTTATAGATACTAATATGTGGGTAGATTTACCGACACTTGCAGACTGACCGCCAATTTCACATGTTTCAAATAATTATAATTATTTCCAGATACGCATTTTTCAATGCTTTTTAAAAGTGCTGTACAGAGTCGATTATTTATCTATCTCATTTATATCGATAAATGTCAGGATCTATCGATAATTGACTCTGTATGATCACCAGCAATTGTCGCCATAGTCCAGTTGCAGCTTATACAGTTAATTTTTGTAACTAATCATATATTTTATACTTTGGAAAACTAGTTATCTGTGTATAAATGTCCTGCTAAATTATTTATAAATTATAAATCATGCATACACTCTTAGAATTAAAGGAAAGCTTGTGAGGCGTTAGGCCTTCCGCAACAATTTAGTTGTCTAGAGTAAATTCTCATAGCACTTACGAGCTATTATCGAGTTGCAAATAGTATTTAGACGTAGCCCTTAGTCATGAATATGATGTCATGTCATGTCAGTATAAATATTCATTGTAAATTATTAAATGTTTATGTAAATGTCCAAAAAGTATTCAAATTATTTAAAAAAATCAATTATACTAATAATACATTTATTTTTTTGTTCTCCTTACCTCCTCCTATTTTGGTTATGATTTTTCTTCGGTGTTTATGATAAATAAATAAACAAATACACCAAATACTCGAAACAAATATCTATGGGCTACACAGACATTTGTCTCGGTGCGGGAATCGAACCCGCGACCTCACGTTTCACAGCCGGCTACTCGCCCGCTGCGCCACGGAAGCTGTCAGAAGGTAAATACATAGGTACGTATAATATACTACTACATTATACTACCAAATTTTACATTACTGTCTCCACCTGCATCCACATAATCCAGCTGTAATAAATACTACTACGAAGTTAGGAGACTAAACTAAATCTACACAGAGCTGAGTTCTATCATGTTAACATTTCAAAGTTCTGTTTGCCTAGTGCAAGATTTCTGATTGCATCTTATTACCATAGCCATAAAAATATGGATACAAGATTTCGATCATAAGTTTTTTTTTATATTTCTCGCTAGCGACTACGTAAAATATTTATATGACGAAAACGTCTCAAGTGGTTACCTGGGGAATAAATTGATGTATGTCATACAAATTATTTTACATAGTAGTTAGCGAGAAATGCCAAAATAACTCATAGTTCGTAGCAGCAGAATGCAGCGCTTGTAGCGGTTTATATAGCAAACACACATAAACAAACATAAACATAAGCTCACGCCTGTATCCCCGAAGGGGTAGGCAGAGGCGCACTAGCGAACTAGTACACCCACGTTTCGCCGAGCTTAGTTCCGTCCCAGATGTGATAGGGGGCGAGCCTATCGCCATATCGGGCACAAATTCCAGACTCCGGGCTGATATGGAAAAATCCAATATCACTTTGCCCGACCCGGGGATCGAACCCGGGACCTCAGAACCGTAGTCGTACCGAAATACCACCACGCCACCGAGGCAGTCGTAATAAGCAAACGTATGTATATATTCCTCAAATACGGATATTACGATGCCACTCAAGACGCTGTTGCAATGGTTAATATCAAATATCTAGGTTGTCATTAAGACCTCGACATCTTAAACTTTGGGACCACCTACACCACAACCATTAAAACGCAATCCAGTATTAGTACATAAGATTTATTGTATCAAACTACACAACATGAACTAGAAGTTAATGACGCTGGCGAGTTTCTTGACGCGGTTGAGCAGCAGGTCCCCCTCGCGGATGGTGGCCTGGTAGAGGTGCGAGCGGTCCGCGTCGGCGCCGCGACCCGCGCCCGTCACCACGCACCCCGCCACCGCGTCGATGCGGCACTGCAGCCGACCCGCCGTCGTGAACCTACGACACAATTTTTTTTTTATAGCAGAGATTGGCAAACGAGCAGATGGGTCACCTGATGGTGATCTCCACCACCCATACCCCCGAATGTTCATACACTTAAGGTCGCCTTATGTCGTTTACGGCCGCCTTATGTCAAAATTGTATGGCGAAAATCAATGTAAGAAGCCGTTAAAGTTAGTATCGTTTGACCATTCGGGCGATAGACACCCATAACACAAAAATAATCATGGGTGCGTTGCCAACCTAAGGAGGGAATGGAAGGGGAGGGAAGGGGATTGGGAAAGAGAATGGGGAAATGTGCCACCGGAAATCTCACTCACCGAACGAAACGCGACAGCAAGCTGCCACTTTACGTCGGTTTTCTCTGAGACAGTGGTATCTATCCGGTCGAGCCGGCCCATTCGTGCTATAGACGTTACTGTCAACAGCGTGGCTCAACCACTTTATATCACATTGTTTCACCAATCCGTAATGGATGTTTGACAGCCTCCGTGGCGCAGCGGGCGAGTAGCCGGCTGTGAAGCGAGAGGCCGCGGGTTCGATTCCCGCATTGAGACAAATCTTTGTGTGGCCCACAGATATTTGTTTCAAGTCTGGGTGTTGTGAGACCGAAAGTCTCTCATAGTCTCTGACACCCACGATACAGGTTATACCTAGTGTGGGGTCAGGACTAGGTGTGTGACTGTTGGGTGTATTTATTTTATTTATTTATTTTAATGTGTGGATGTATGGTATTCAGCTATAGGGTAGCGCTAGCAACTCTAACATCAGCATGATAGAATGAAGAATATTATTCTGCATACTACACTGCTCAACAAAGTGTAGGGAACACCATGCTGGCCTAATGCCGGTTGGTAGACTTCACATACCTTTGAAATGCTTGTAGAGAAATTCTCAGATATGCAGGTTTCCTCACGATGTTTTCCTTCACCGTTATAGCAAGCGATAATTCACAATGAAAATATACTTAAAGCACTTAACATCGAAAAGTCAGAGGTGTATGCTCTTCTTTGGGGTTGGTCTCGAACCTCCGATACTCGTCTTGGCAGTCCATACATTTCCCAACTGAGCTATCGCTGCTTATCCCCCAGTACTTTTCAATAACAATAAACTATTATCGAGGTTGTAATTAAATTCGCTAGTACACATTTGCCTACTCCTTCGGGTATACAGGCGTGAGCGTATGTATTCAAATTGCCTACTCAATTCCATGAATTAATCTAGATTTCAAAATGTAAATAAAAGACCTAACTTTCAAGAGCACACAGATACAGACTGTCTAAAATGGCGTAATACACATTTGTGCTGAGATCTATAGAGCGAACTTGGACTAAGTTGAAGTCAAACACAAACTCAGTGTGAATTTAGAATATTTAAAGTGAACTTTGACTTAGTCAGAGTAATTTCTTACAAGGCAATCTTTGCTTAGTCTGTCTGTCTGTTTTTCTTGTAAATAATGACTCAGCCTACGTCGAAGTTTGATTTAAAAATTCGAAATCCTCACAGAGTTTGTTTCTTTAACTCAAACGTCGAAGTTCGCTCTATAGATCTCAGCCTAACCGCCGAATGTTCATACACTTAAGGTCGCCTTATGTCGTTTAAGGCCGCCTTATCTGTCAAAATTGTATGGCGAAAATCAATATACGAAGCCGTTAAAGTTGACTGGCGTTTGACCGTTCGGGCGTTAGTCCATTAGAGACTCACTTAGAGATTTCCTCCTCGACGAACTCGCGAGTGACGCCGAAGGTGTCTGCGATGTTGTCGAGGCTGAGCGAGCGGTACGCGCGCAGCAGCTGCACGTACGCCTTGATGCGAGCCTCGCGCACATAGTGCTGGTAGTGCGGCCGGAACACTGGGTCCACGCAGATCTGAGTCTCCACCTGCAATAGAATACTGTTGTTTTAGCCAACCCTTTCTTTTTTTTTTTGTTTACGCGGGGAAAACGATTTATCGCTACCAATCCACTTCGGGGGAAAGTGGAATGGTTATGTTGGACTCGCCGGTCTTACAACCCAGCGTTAAGCCAACTGGGAAAGATGGTTAACATCCAGGCAACAGCTGGGCCGAGTCCCTAACACTATTTACACCCTATACCGAAAATACCAACCAAAACCCCGCGATGGCCCTCATCAGCGCATTAAGGACGGCTCCGGGTTTCCCAAATCGAGAAACGATTCAGCTTCAGCAACCCAACCTTAACCTTTAGCATTTTGCAAGGCAACTCATACCTAGTTTTAGGTTATGGTCAGATGTAATACACACTGAAGGCCATGATGCACATGCGTCACATTCAAATGTAAGTCTCCTTCTTTGAGCACTTTCAACATTCCGTCAATATACAATTTTATTATGCTTAAAATAATAATGAGAGAGAACTTACTCTTCATATGAAAATTAATCCTACATATAGTACCTAAACATAGCTTACCCATGCAAGACTTTTGAGGAAGTCCGCATAACGGCACTCATGTAATGATTCGACAAGTTCCCTCAGCTCAGGGAAGCGGGAACGTAACGCCTGCACGGCCGCGCCTTGTCGACGCAGCGCCGACTGTAACGCGTGTCGTTCCAATGCCAACGCACACGCCAAGACGCAGTACTGAATAATTGTACCTGGAAAATAATTATTTTTATAGCAATTATAATAATATAAAATACTCATAGAAAAGAACATAACATAACGTAAGCTTGCGCCCGTATCCCCTGTATGAAGGGGTAGGCAGAGGCCCCATAGCGAACTACAACACCCACATTTCACCAAGCTTAATTCCATCCCAGATGTGATAAGGGTGAGTCTATCGCCATATTGGGCACAAATTCCAGACTCCGGGCTGATATGGAAAAATCTAATTTAACTTTGTCCAACCCGGGGATCAACCGATACCTCAGGACGGTAGTCGTACGGAAATACAACCACGCCACCAAGGCAATTAAATTACTTTGTATGTTGTTTTAAAGGTATTTTACATCTATATATTATTTACCTAGATGCACAGTTGATGCTCGGAAAATGGGACAGCAAAGAAGTGCTTAAGCACTCGTTTTGCCTACAGTCGGACGTCGATAGAATTCTAAATTTCAAAATTCAAATTAAAGAATGCTTGCTCATTTCGTTTAAAAACCTACTTTATAACACTTGCCTAGGGTTATATTTGTGTTGATTTAATTACAACTTGTGATCGTTTTCTTTGTTTTATTTCTGAGACCGCTTTTTAAGAGGATATTTTCAAAGAACTGTGCATCTAGGGTATAATATATTGATGGTATTTTATTATAAAAATATTAATTTACGAGCCCAGTATGAATTTGCAAAAATGATAATAATTATCAGCAGTGTTTCTTGTGAATATTAGAATGAACTAAAAGAAAATGTATGTGTAATGTGGTGAAACCTTCAGTTTTCATAGTTTTCACTATAGGCATTTTTGAGCAGTGTCAAAACTTAAACTAACTCATTCTACACTCATAAATCATTATTATAATACAACAAAGTCTAAATAAACAGAAAAATCTTACCAAAGTCCACTAGCTCATAAGACTCAAATGTAGAAACACAATCAATGAACAAATCAGCAGCATGATTGTAATCTCTAACAGCCAGACAATATATAGCTTCATATGCCTTCAACTTGTTCCTAGATCGCCAGTCACCTCCTTTGTCTACCAATTCATGAGCCTGTAAATACCAATAAAATTATTATACATATTACCTTTGATGTTATTATGTATTTAAATAATATGATACTATTATTGTATTTAAATAATAATATATTGTTCAATTCCCAGGTTGGGCGAAGCAAATTTACTAATTTAATTTCAGAGGGGGTCTACTTCAGGCAGGCAGCCATTCATAAAAAATTAGCTAAATCCTTTCTGCAACATGCTTGGAAAAAGTGTGTTGCACCATCCTCACATGGTGGGATAAGAGCAGGTAGAAAGAAAAAAGTGTGACTATACATTATAGCAAAAAATAATAATTATAAAACCTATACTGTGACCTTTTTTTGGCACATAAATCTGTCCTATGGACAGAATAATGATGTCCACCTATGTGTAATTCAGGCCAGGCATATTGTATCACAAAAGTATGTATGTGTTAGCAAACCTGGAATTGAACCCTATATAAGATAATATAATATATATAATAAGACCCTACAATCGACAGCCCATGCAAGCAATACATTAGGCCAAGAAAGTGAAAAGGAAAAATCAAGAAACTATTTATTAAAAAAATCAAACAAATATTGAAAATGTACCTTAGTAATGGCTTTACCCATATCCTTAACATTACAACCATGGAAGTAGGCAATTCTGAACATAGCAAATATAGCATCCAGCCTTCTGTTGGTAGTTAGGGTTGCATCTTCATATTTCATTGTGGCCAGAGTTGTTGCTGCCTCTTTGTCTCCAATCGAACATAAGTAATCCAATCTGAAACAAATAATATTGAATAAATAATAGATAATAAATAACACCCAACAGTCCCACACATAGTCTTGACCCCACATTAAGATTGAGTCTTATGTTGTGTGTATCATGGACTATGAGAGGCTTTCAGTCTCACAACACCTAGACCCAACAAATATCTGTGGGGTACACAAACATGTATTGTCTCAGTACGGCGATCAAACCTGTCACCTCTCATTTCACAGCTGGATGCTCACCCACTGCACCACGGAGGCTGTTAGTGTATGAACTAAACCAGTGGAAAAATTCTGTACCGTATCTATTGTAGCTTGGAAGATTCATTTTAAAACTAGTTTTTAAGGTCGCCTCATTGGTCTAGTGGCAGCATATATAGGCTGTGGACCAGGTGGTTGTGGGTTCGATTCCCAGGTCTTGCAAAATGAATTTTCTAATTTGCCCGGGACTGGATCCCCCAGAGGGGGTTGACGTCAGGCAGGCAGCCGGTCGTAAGAACTTAGCCAAATCATTTCTGCAACATGCTTGGAAGTGTTGCTCCGACCCTACATTAAGGTGGGATTATGGCAGGTAGAAAGAAAGAAAGATTTTGTATAATAAACTGTTACAAGGTATAAACTTACCTGTCTTGCCACACCGGGGTCTCTGAATCATCTTCTTCAAACTTAGATAACCTTTCTTGATTCTCTTTTGCCATGTCATCGTATAGCTTTTGATCGAAAGGAAAACCAAGATCGTTACATACTTCCTTATAATATGGAGCCATATTCCCGGTCTTTATTCCTTGGAACAACTGTTCTTTCAACTGAGGATTATCTTTGAACTGCGGTAAACTCAGCTTGAACTTTATACCAGCCAGTGCCATGTATTCAGGTGTTTTACCCTCTGCAGATAACTCCATTGTAATAGTATCAAATATGTGTTTCACTAGGAATAAACAATACGGCAACTCGAATTGAATAATACAATAACACTATCAAATTAAAACAACTAAGATTCCATTCATCACAAATCACAATTTAACGAAAAACAAAAGTCACTCTCGGCTGGGTAGAGACTGGGGATATTCGATGAATTTAATTTCTATTATCGATATTTATATGACCCAACAATATAAAGCTGCGTCTCCTGCACCTGTTTTTCTCGAAACACTACACAAAAACACATACGCAAAACAATGTTGCATTACACATTTTTGTCTAGCGAATGATTATAATATTCAATTAGTATTATCTATTATAAATATTCTAATCACATCCCTAACCTTGGACGAAGGATCAAAGTATTTAGTCTAAGGATCAAAGTTGCCAAATGAAATCAAGAAATGCCAACTTATGTGAAGTTAAAAAAAAATAGAAAATCTCTGTATAATAATAAATTTGTTTGAAATCAATACTTCGTCCTCATCATCATCCGTATCATGTCCACTGATGATTGATGATGCTGAAAAACAACGATTCCAAGTAATATGTATGTACTTAGTATAATTTTTTTTCACGGAAGTTGTAACTTGTAATTCTGGCAATCTCGGTGTCGAGTGTCAACTGTCAATAATATTGTCATTTGTCAGGTTTTTAGCGGGAATTCTGACGGTGCGGGTGGTCGCTTATTTTAATGATTTCATATTCTAGTCTAAAGTTGTGCTTGTGGTTTAAATATGATGTGTATCTAAGTAATAAACATCAACGAAGATGGACAGTATGTGGAAGCTTTGAAATAAGTGATTTTGGACGCTTTTTGTCGGGTGGATGTGTCGACCATGTTCGACTCCTCCGCTGCGAGAAAATCGTCTAAAAAGCATCAAACTGGAAGGAATTGACGCCAAAACTTCAGCAGGGCCTTGAATTCGAACACATCCGGTTTCATGGCACTTGTGAAAAATTAGATATAAGGAAATGAAGAAAAAAAAGCACTTAAGACGAGGCTGTATGGGCTAGATCCCTTTGCCTTCCCGAAAGGGAAAATTAAAAAAAAAAATTGTCATTGTCAATTGTCTTGACACAATATGTCATCAGTCATGGGATTTCCAAAATAAACAGCTGAGTTTTCAATAAAATAAAATAATGTTTTAATGTTACTAAAACTTTGAATGTGTTTGGATACTTACTGGATTCGCAATGGACAAGGTACCATTGGACAAGTTGGTAGGTGCAAATCAATCCATTAAAATTGTCCCTTCAGTTGAAGACTCTTTACGTTCCATGGGCATGAATGTAAATTTGGACGAAAACACCCAAAACTGGTTTGAACAATTAAGAACTACTTGGCGGACATGGAAGAAGAGTGTGGCGATCGAGAACAGTATACTCCTTTTTTACGAAAACATACAAGACCCTTATCGTGTGGCTCTCCTTTTTATTATAAAATGTGAAGATTATAAGGATTGTAAACCGAAGTCGTTACCATACTTCTTAATCGATACATTATCGAAATGGTTTCAAACCAGTCAAAAATCACCTGATGAATCCCTTATGCTACCAGCATTTCACATAGCAACTCTACAAAGGAATCAACATTTTCTTAACCTTGTTGTGAAAACTTATCAACTTTCAAAAATAAAACACATTATACTGCCTATGATCATAGATATGATAAAGAAAGACAACTGTAAACAAGCATCTCAAGTTGTAATAGCTATGGAGGCGTTTGATGATGTACCTGTTGAAAGTCTGATGTTCCCTCTGATCCTACAAGATAAAAATAATATGATTGATGATTATCTTTCAGAATCTCCGAGTCAGGTCAAACCATTATTACTCTTTTTAGACAAACTATTAGATAGAAATTTTGCTTTAAGAGAATATGTTCAAAACTATATTGAGGAGAACAAAATATATAATGTGAAATTTGATAAAATACACTATAAGCCTTTGGGCAAGCTGGTTGCCAGACTCTGCAACAAATTTAACATTCCAATTGAAACTTGCAAGAATCTCAGTAAGAATAGGACTACAGGTGGTCTCAAGTATTTAATATACCAGAGATATCTAGAGCATAATGTAAGTGCATCAGTATGGGATGACTTGGTGAAAGACTCACTAAGACAAAATGCAGGCTCTGCACAAGAATTCATTGACATGCTAGTTGAATATGACAAAAACGAAGCACTCAAGTGGGCTGAATATTTGAAAATGTCTGAAAATGAACTGCCTCTGGCACTGAGAGACTTATCTTTGCAAGATACTCCTGAGGAAGAAAGCTGGGACAATGATGAAAATACCAATCAAATATACTATAAATTTGATTTACCTAGAGAGCATGTTATAATGGTTGATACTGGTGAGAAGTTTTATGACTTAATTCAAAACTTGAAATCACATAGTGTGGTAAGTATTGATTGTGAATGGAAGCCATCGTTTGGAGCAACACAATCACAAGTAGCATTGATCCAGATTGCTACAAAACTCAATGTTTATTTAATAGATACTCTTATAATGAACTCGAAAGAATATGCTAGCTTTTGGTCCTCATTTAACAAATCTTTCTTAGAAAACGCAGAAATTATTAAACTCGGCTTTGCACTTGAACAAGACTTAAGAGAAATGAAATCTTCAATAAATGGTTTGGGAAATATAAAACTAAAGGGAGAAGGATTGTTAGACTTGTGTTTGCTGTGGAAAACGTTGCTCAATAATAAATTGAATTTACCAGTTAAATGCGACAATGCAGGTAATGGTCTCAGTTGCCTTGTTCAATCATGTTTTGGTGTACCTCTTGAAAAATCAGAACAGTGTTCCAATTGGGAATTGAGACCATTGAGAGAAACGCAAATACTGTATGCTGCTCTTGACGCCTTTGTGCTCATTCAGATTTATGACTGTCTTCAAACATTGTGCTATGAACAAGGTGTAAATTTTGAACAAATTTGTAATGATGTAATGCTAGAGAACAAAAAGAAATCAACAAAAAAACCTAGAGTTATAGAGAGAATTCAATCCAGTTTTTTACCAGTACAGTCAAGGTCACCAAAGGAAGTAAAATTTTTAGTAGATTTTGATTTGACAGAGGTGATGATGTATTTAAGATACTGTGGAATAGACACTTCAGCTATGCCAAAATCAATGTTATGGCATGATATAATTAATTTAGCTATATCAGAGGATCGTTTAATTTTACTAAGCAAATTCAAATGTACACCTACAGTTAATTTTCCACAAAACTCAATATTAGATGTAGGCAAAGGTAGTATTACAGATCTGTTACAAAGAATAATCAACTACTTTAATATAATGATTAAGGAAAGTGATCTTTTTAGTGTATGTATGAAATGCAACAGTGTTGACTTGAAAAAAATTAATATTGATGAAGTAAAAAATATTTGTAATGACTATATGACAACTGCAAATGGTTCGACAGAGGTAAAATATACATATGATTGGGATGATGAGGATCCAAATTATGAGAATTTTCTAAGTGACTCGGACTGTGATGATTATCAACCTATTCATCTTAGCTCTGTAAATCCCTGCAAGACAAGTAAAGGTGTGCCAGTTGAAATATGTAATGTGGATAAACTGTATATTTCAAACAAGCCGGCTGTGTTGTGTGAATCATGTGGAAAGCTATATTGGGATGAGGATGCATTGTTAAATTTGGTTCATAAAACTGTAACGGGAGTATTGAATCTTCAAGCACAATGAAATTAATGTAATGCTAAATGATACAAGATCTATTAAAAGTTATGAATGTCTTTATTTAGTGATAATAGTAGTGCAAATAATATTCATTATCATGAACATGAATGAAGACATTGTGATTTTACACTAAAATGGTGATTAATGATTTATAAGTATATATATATATATATATATATATATATTCTATATATATATATATATATATATATATATATATATATATATATATATATATATATATAGTTGCATAACCAGGGGGATACAGTTGATACAGTGTTTCAATATCTAAGGCAGTTGCCTTAGATACTGAAAACTGGATATCTATTTTCTTGAAGTTATTTAAAGCCTTTTGCAATATTTTCTGTCAACACAATAAACATGGTTAAACTGACTCTACAAAACACTCATAGCTCTTTATCCCTGGTGTTATGCCGCTGGCAACAGGTACATGTTACAATTTGTTCAAATAGCAATAATAGAATAAGAAATAACAATTTACAACAATATATTAGAGTATACAGTATATTTTTGTAAAAATCCACATTTTTTTAAGAATTTTGGTGTTTTTTGTTCAACTAATTATACAGAAAATGTTGATAAAATAACAATGAAATAGAATTGAGTTATATATTGTTGGATTAAAATTGTTAAATTTTCAATAAAGTTAGTAGAGAAATCAAGTGAAGCAGAAAATATATTTACCATCTTTATAATGACTTATTTTCATTTTGTGAATAGTATATAGTCCATGCAGGTAAGAGTGGAGGTGTTAATTATTTTTTAATCATTTAATATCTGTTGCTATTTTACAATACCTATGTAATTAAACCATAAAATGAAAAGGCCTAGATTTCAACACACTTATTTTATAAGTTATATATTACTTTTAATATTTGTGTTCACACAATTTAAATGTACATATTATTCCATTGTGGTAAACTCCATAATGGCTATACCTCAACGTGAGCTGTTTAATTTACGTCAGAGAGAGTTGGTCCCATTATTATTTTCTGTACACATATAACAGTATAAAATATAATATTGCTGTTAACTTCCATGGTTATAGTGATTCATAATTAAAATTTAGTACAAAAAAATCGATAGTAGGTGCAAAAATAGTGTAAGTCAACTTTACATATTTCATTTATGTATATTACAGTTTGTAAAATACCAGGTACATAAAATAGATTATGATTCAATAAATAATCTTAAAATTAAATTTGTCTTTAAGCATTTCTATTTCACTTTTGTCTAATTCTTCATTTCCTTTTACATTTAGTTCTTCCAAATCTAAAGAAGGAAAGTGTCTCAATGTTGTGATGTTATTATTTTCCAAAGACAGTTTCTGCAATAAGAATGACAATTAATTAAAATAAAAACACATAATATGACCTCACGCCTGTATCCCCGACGGGGTAGGCAGAGGTGAACTAGCAGACTAGAACACCCACATTTCGCTGAGCTTAGTTCCGTCCCAGATGTGATAGGGGGCGAGCCTATCGCCATATTGGGCACAAATTCCAGACTCCGGGCTGATAAGGACAAATCCAGTATCACTTTGCCCGACCCGAACCAGAGACCTCAGAATGGTACCTATCAATCGTACCTAAATACAACCACGACATCGAGGCAGAAGGAAGTTAAAGTTAAAGTTGTCAGTTGTGTGTGTTATGTGTGCGTTTAAAATAAAAAAGTAAACAAATATAGTGATTATATCAATACTGTACTTACTCTACAATGTTGAAACATCAGTAATGAAGGCAATATTTTTGATGTCAAGTTTTGGTTAGATAAATCAATTTCATCACAGTAACTATAATACTGTAGATGAGGAAGACATGAAATTCGCTCATCAAATGCTATCTTGAACTGCCTACTTCCACGTGTCTTGAAATCAGTGCACAATTGTTTTTCAATGCTCCATTTCGCTATCAAATCATCGTAATAACCTGTTCTTAGCTTATCAATTTTTTTTAAAAGATGCAGATTTTTTATCACCTCTGAGTGGTATTTTTTTGCATCTATGCAATACAGAATTACTGTTGTGGTCAGCAGAGTCCCTGTAAATTATTATATATATATCATCATCATCATCAGCCATAGGATGTCCACTGCTGGACATAGGCCTCCCCCAAAGATTTCCAGATCGACCTGTTGGAAGCGGCCTGCAGCCAGCGACTTCCTGCGACCTTTATCAGGTTGTCAGTTCACCTTGTATATATTATATATTTCTTCAGAAAAAATAAACTCATGGTTAATATACATCTTGATACTCAGCCATGAATACAGGTTTAAAGCGTTTACATACTAAAACCTCGTTTTAAAATGATTCGTGAGCATTTTGTAAAATAGGCATTATTGCCTGTATTAACCAAGAAACACAACTTCCTTCGTAATTTGTTTTCCTTCATAATATTAATAAGTAGACCACCAATGATGATGCCAAAAGAGACTTATGATGTAACACTTCAATGATACAATGTAGTCCTATTAGGTATTTTATGACAATACCATTGGATGTCTATGTTTATAGATTTATGCAGTTCACTATAAGGACTCATAGAAAGACATTTGGCATTACCATTGGAAGTTTGTCTTTAACATTGTCAATAGATAAACATGTCATACATTTACTGTCTGGCTCCAGGTCTAATAATTGTCGGCAGGAATCAAGTTGATTATTTAATTCTTCTACTACAGCTTGTGAGTATTGTCTTTGAAAACTTATTTCATTCTTGCCGACATATGTACAATTATCATATTTTGTACAAGCAATTGTTTGGATACTTCCGTCTTCGGTTTGAAATTCAGTCTGCAACATGGGAAAATTTTATTATCACATCATCATCATCATCATCAGCCATAGGACATCCACTGCTGAACATATGCCTATTATCACATATACAATACTAATTAATAGTTACTCTGAAATCGACAAGATTAATGATATATATGATTCTACCTTGTGGCAAATCTACATGACTTACATGAGACAGTTCTGAAAGCAAACCCTATACAAATACATAAACAATACAGCTAGATTGAAAACCTATTTTAAATGGTTAAAATAGATCATATAATCATGTATTAAAATAAAATCTACAAACCTTGACATCCATATTATCTTTAATTGGGGTTGTGTGGTCAAATATCCACAGTGAGTCATATTGATTACCAACACATGATATCCATTCACCATTTATGGTTTCATTATTTATAACTAAATGTGTTGTTGATGTAACAAATTCTTTGTTTACATATTTACTAAATGCAAAAGTGGTTTTAAAAGGTGTAACTGTATAAACAACCAAAGAAGTAGTTGTTTTTACTGCCCCTGTAAAAAATATTAACTTTAAAATAAAATTAATATTATATAGATGATAATAAGGAGTCGAAAATTCATATGATATTTGTTAAAAGCAAACCAAAAAATCCATACCTAATACCCATCTTTGATAAAACCATGCGCTAGTATCATCAGGATCAGTAAATGCTGCATTTTGTACCATTTTCAATTCATGTTTATGATGACTGTCTTCAATGGGTCTTCCCCCTGTAAAATAAACAAGTAATTAGTTAATAATTATAGTATTACAAGCACCCGTCATGTTTGCGAATTTATTTATATTTGTATTTTAGTCACCATTTAGATATAATAGTCTCTAATAATATTACCTTGTAAATCAGGATACAATTCCACAAGCATTTTGCTTCTATAATGCCAAGCAGAATAATTTGAAAAATTATCATATAACTTTTCAGTAGTGAAATCAAACTCTCCTTTAAGGGATGTCTTGCATTGCCTGACAATAAATCTTCTGTAATCCCATGTATGAACTGGAAATTAAATTATCATATACCAAAAGATTATCAAGAGCACCCTTATGCCTACACTGTTGAGCATTCTTGACACATTTGATGTAACTAAATTAAATAGTGACGGCCATCTTATGTATTATGTAACATGTGCCGCCTCCAACGGGTTAAGCAATTTTTAAATAAATAATCTACAAGGCGAGGTAAGATAGACCCTGGCCCTAGGCCTAGATAATGCCATGTAGAAAGATCAAATATGTAATGCACAAATAAATAAAGTGAGCAACTGTTATTAATATGTAAGGTATCTTCAGGAAGCAAAGCAGTTTATCTGGATTAAGTTATCAATGGAATGTTCTTTGTGGGTTGTGAGATATAAGCATGATTTATAAAATAACAAATAAGGTCCTATGAATTAAAAAAAAAACTTACAATTTCTTTCATCCAACTTAAGGTAGGTGTTGCATAAAAATAACTCTTTCTCCCAATCAGGGTCTGTTCTAGTGGTGAGCACCCACTCCCTTTGATGCCAAGCACAGTACGACTTTGGGTTAACTTTCAAACAATATTCAGTTAAATGTAACTCTGCATCGTACATCTGAGACATCTCTTCCCCTTCAATATCTTTCCTGTAAAATATACATTATATTACAGATTCATACTACAAAGTGGAAAAGTGTTTAGCAGGTCAGTTTCATGCACATATCCTGAAAGAAAGGGGTCGGCAGATCTCAACTAATAAACTAGAACACCCACATCTTAGTGTTTATACCTGAAAATATTCAATATTTCCCTCCGTATGTTCCACAGTGTGTAAATATCAGGATTAGATGATAATACTTTGCCAGTGAGTTCTAACAATTCTTTGTCCAACTCACTTTTGTTTCTCTGAAATTTTAAACAGGATTTACATTATTTATCAAAAATTAAAGTTATGTAGGGTTATGATTTAAATAGTCACTCGGGCGGCTCGGCCTCCGGTGGCCCATATGCTTATGTAACATATATATGTGCCGCCTCCGACAGGTTAATTAGTGACAGGTGGCTCAGCTTCTGGAGGCAGAGACACTTATGTCACATATATATGTGCGGCCTCCAACTGGTTACATAACTGAATTCAACAACAGGTATTTTGATAAAAAATAGGCAGAGTGCCAAGGGAAAAATAAGTACTTAGTATGTTTTTACAAATCTCTGATGGGTCATCATGAGGTAATATTTTAGGCAAAGAAATGCGAGAATTATGTGAAGTAATATTATTTAGTTGCTCTTAAATAATGTAAGTCAAAGGAAGTTGTGCATTAGACATTTCAAAAAATATTATTTGTATTTAATATTATGGCTGTTTCAGCTTGGCATCATTTGATACTATATCCATAATTTAAATTATTAAGATGGGTATTTACCTTATCCTGTATCCTTTGCATAGCATTTTTAAAAACTTTAAGTTTCTCTTGTCTCTCCTTTTCCTTTCGTGCCTTTTCCTCTTCCGAGGTTCTTACTTTAACTCGGCCGTGCTAAAACGTAGAATTACAATACTTTTTCTCACATCATGCTTTGATAAGAAACATCTAAGTACAGAAAGAATCCTAGACCATTACCACCAATCCTAGACCAATCTAATAAAAATATTTTTTTATATTAAGATAATAAATCTTACCATGGTGTAAATGTGCGTGTGCGTGTATTTTCAAGTTATAGAATATATTTTTTCACTGAAAATACCAATTTTGTTTCAAGAACTATGAATAATCTACACTCAGCAAGTGCAGCTGATTGCAACTGACAGCTGTCACTAAAGCCGGGTCTCCTGCACTAAAACATTAGACAAAACACCTACACAAAACATGTATTCTTTATCTATGGTCCATTGTTCTACGAGCAGGTGACAGCTAAAATCGTTGTTTTGCGTATGTGTTTTTAGCCATTGGTTTTTAGTATTAAGGTTTTTAGGGTGTTTTGTCTAATGTTTTAGTGCAGGAGACCCGGCTTGAAAGAGAGGAGATCGGTTACACCTCCGTGACCTTGGTACTAGATTGGCAGCTAAAGATGGCGGAAAGTTTAGTGCGTATAAATATTATAGTCGATGATTTGTCGATAAATATTTTTGTATTGTTTTTACAAAGCAGTACGTAAATGTTTAGTAGTGAATCATTTTGGACGTTTATTATTTATTACTTGCTTTTATTTGATTTATTTAAGATTACGTTACGTTCATTATTCAATTTGAATATTAGAGTATTATTGGGATGATTCGTTTTAATAATATAATCATCATCAGCCACAGAATGTTCACTTTTACGCATTAACTCAATGACAACATTAATCATGAGAATAACTTTAAAAAATCATTTGCTAATCTCTGCTATAAAAATCGTTATTTAAGTGCACTAAAGCTTTTCTAATCATACGAATTAGAAAATTATAGTCTCTGCCTACTCTTATGGTCCACAGGTGTGATAGTATGTCTTTCTTTCTACCTGCTCTTATCTCACCTTAATGTGGGGTCGGCGCAATACACTTTTTGAAGCATGTTGCAGAGAAGATTTGGCTTAATTTTTACGACTGGGTACCTCCCTGACGTCAACCCCCTCTGAGGGATCCAGTTAAAATAGAAAATTTGCTTTGCCCGACCTGGGAATCGATCCCAGTACCTCCTGGTCCACAGCCCATACATACATGCAGCCACTAGACCAAGAAGGTGTGATAGTATGTAATGTAAAAAAATATATCTTAAAATAGCAGAATAAAACATTTTATCGTTATCGATGATATACACAATGAATCACGACCCTCGTCACTAGACCGCCATTCCTGCTGCCGTATTATTATTACTTTGGACCAGGGGCGCGACTTATTGACGGTTGCGGGTCTATAGGAACAAACAAATGTATATTGGTCCTTCTTTATCTGAGTTGACACCCATTAGTAGAAATGAGATAGCATTATTTTTTGCTGATTCTATCAAATTTTATACTCAATAGGTTGTAATAGATAATATCCCCCCCCCTGGTTTTTAGTGTTTTGTTTCGAAAAAGCTAAAGCGGGAAACCCAGCTTTAAATCGTTGTTTTGCGTATGTGCATTTAAGGTGTTTTGTGTAATGTTTTAGTGCAAGAGACCCGGCTTTAAGGCGTGTTTCCCGCACATGTATTTTTTCGAAACAAAATACAAAAACACCTACACAAAACAACTTATTTCGCTGTCTCCTGCTCATGGAACAATAAATCCCAGACAAAATACGTGTTTTGTGTAATATTTTAGTGCAGGAGACGCAGCTTTATGTCAACGGTATTGCTGATAAGAAAAAATGACATTGAAACGGCTAGTAAACATAACTGAAATCTGATGGCCAAAAGACGATCTCGGTGAGACATTTATCTGGTGGATTTGTGTCTTTGACTAGTAGGGTGACAATGATTTCTGAAATGAAAGCTTCTTTATAGCATTGACTGCCAAACAATCGAAAAAAAGCACATTGGGAAAGAAAGGGTGAAATGGGTTAAAAAGATCTTCATATTTAATTTCATCAAAATAGGTTCAGTGGTTTAACCGGGAAAGTGACAGACAGACAGTTATTTTCGAATTTATAATATTAATATGGATAAAACGATATCATTATAATTAAAACTAGCTGACCCGCGCAACTTCGTCTGCGTATGAGAGAGAAGGTTGAAAGAATGAGTTGTAGGCACCTATAATCCAATAATTCTAAAGGAGGTAATGAGATGATCTACTTTGGTCCGTTTTCGTCAGTCACCCCGTCAGTCACCCAGTCAGTATCCTCGTCAGTTACCCCGTCCATCACCCCATCAGTTACCCCGTCAGTCACCCCGTCCATCAACCCGTCGGTCACCCCGACAGTCACCCTGTCGGTCAACCCGTCGGTCACCCCATCTATCTGCTCGATTGTCACCCCGTCTGTCACCCAGTCTGTCACCCCGTCTGTCACCCGTGTGTCACCCGTCAGTCACCCTGTATGTAGCCCATCTGTCACCCAGTCTGTCACCTGTAGACATCTGGCGGGGATAACTAATTAAATGACGATTGATCAGTTTTCGACCGGAGAGGAAAAATGATTAAATTACTAAAATGGCTATTAAAAAATAAGGGTTGATCGTAGAAGGGTGAAAATTGAGGATTGTATGTATTTTTGTATGTTGTATCATAAAAAAATAGAAATTAAAAATTTTGTCTAAAAAATAAAAAAAAATTTAGGGGTGGACTACCCCTAACATTTAGGGGGATGAAAAATAGATGTTGGCCGATTCTCATAGATACCGGATAAGCACAAAAAATTTCATCAAAATCGGTCAAGCCGTTTCGGAGGAGTATGGCAACGAAAACTGTGACACGAGAATTTTATATATTAGATATGTTCTGAATTCAACTGGCATAATATGGCATATGAATTTTTTATTGTTACCGAATTTTGTAAGGAGACAGTTAAAACATAACATAACATGCTCACGCCTGTATCCCCGAAGGAGTAGGCAGAGGCGCACTAGCCAATTAGTACACCCACATTTCGCCGAGCTTAGTTCCGTCCCAGATGTGATAGGGGGCGAGCTTATCGCCATATCGGGCACAAATTCCGGACTCCGGGCTGATATGGAAAAATCCAATATCACTTTGCCCGACCTGAGGATCGAACCCGATACCACAGGACGGCAGTCGTACTGAAATTTAACCACGCCACCGAGGCAGTTAAAATGCGTAATAATATTAATCTGAGTAGTAAATTAAGATTTAAAAATGTTTCCTTTATTTTGTTTCTACTTTTCTAGCCTGTCAAACGTCCAGACGACTAGAGTTGCCCAAATAGTCTGGCCATCTCTTATTTTTGGCACGCATATTTTATTGTAATAAGCGTTATTTAACATCAAAACCATTAATAAAAGGTGGCACTTGTGTATTAGATAAAGGTCCTATCATAGGTATAACCGACTTTCACTCCAAATATAAATTAGAGAAAATAATTATTTATTTTCTTGTTTTCTCGACATTGTTTGTTTACATTTTTTCAGAAAAGTATTTACAACGTAAGTATTGATGTTTTACTACTTTATGTTATATATTTCGCTTATGTATTCTATTTTATCTATATTTTATTTGTAAAATAAAATATTTATTTTACATTCAGTGACATGTTGTGTAAATATTTGTAGAAAAAAAAGTTTTTGAACATTCAAGTGTATTGTCGAGTTTAAACTTTAATTTGAATAATTTGAATTGAAACATGTTATATGTTTTATGGATAACCTTTCTCTGTGAAGTTTAAGCTTTCTAAACGATTTTTTTTATTTAGGGATAGCTGTTGTATTTGTTCAGATATAAATTTTTTTGTGAAAAAAGGAATTCTAGTCTCGCGGGCTGGCCACTGCGCCGGACTCGGGAGCTTACCCTGGACGTTCCAGTGGGTAGACAACATTGTGGATACCCAAGATATCCAAGTCAGACCTTAGGCTTCAACATATTATCCTAAGTTTCATGAAGAAATTATATTTTAAGTTGTTATGAAGTCATTTATGTTGTTATCAGGACTGACCGTTGAACTTGGTATCCATTTAGATCTCACTTCTTTTGTCGTTGAAGTGAATAACCAAGGCTTATATCATAATATTGAACTTGGCTCTCATTTCACATATATGTTTTTGATGGGATATCATTACTTTTTGTTAGGTGTGTGACTAGGGACCACTTGGTCACAACTTTTGGATCACGAGTTTCGTGGTGATGCCCCGCCTAGTACTATAGCCCCTTACCTATAAAAATATTTAAGCGCTGCTTATCTTTAACCATAGGTTGTCCCTTTCATTTTTAAACAATGTAACGCAAGGAAAAGAGTGACAGGCTATTCTTAGCGCAAAGATCTTTGGTAAAGATAAGCGAAAATGTTTTTGTGAGTAAGGCCGATACTGTTTTTAATCTTAGACTAAATAGTTTTTATTCCATTGCAATTTTATTCTTCTTCTTCTTTTAAAGAAATATGGCCTCCATCAATGTTTGATGATTTTGCCAACGACAGTGTTTTTAAGAAATCTATTACTCAAAAAAATAGTTAGTAAGACATCATTATTTAAATTCATTTCTGGCAATTGACTTTCATCTGTCAGTGTCATTTACTATCTGGCAAGTGGTTTGACGAAATTTTGGGTTTTTGTTTTCGTAACTGTGTGAATAATTTTCACTGTAGAATGAATAATGCACCGCAGTTTTCATTACGTTGGAACAACTATGTGTCTCACGTAACAGAAGCATTTAATGTTCTACGCTTTGAGAATGACCTGGTGGACGTCACGCTGTGTTGCGATGGTGGTAAAATTAAAGCCCACAAAATGTTGTTATCCGCCTGCAGTAGTTATTTTAAGCAGATATTCAAAGAAAATCCTTGCCAGCACCCGGTCATCATTTTTAGAAACTTCAAATTTGAGGATCTCAACGCTATCATTAACTTCATGTATCATGGTGAGGTGAACATATTCCAAGAGCAATTAGAGTCATTCCTTATTACTGCCGAGCTTTTAGAGGTTAAAGGACTGACGGATAATGCGGAAGATGAATCATCTAAAAGCACATTAAGGATAACTGACAATGCCTCTCTAGATTTAAGTTCCAAGACCAGTAGATTTGTTGAAGATATAGTGCCTGTGTTGTCTGATGAGCCTATAAACCTGGCGCCAGCGCCTACCGTTAGAGATGAGTACATTCCACAAGTGAGTCCAATTAAAAATGTTGCTGATCAAGACAATGTCAATCTTGAAGCACAACCAGAAACCTCAAACTCAAAAATTGATGATAATATGAATGCTAAAACGAAGACAGCTACACCACCTATGGAAGAAATGCAGGTTGATGCACAAACAAGTTCCACTTCAGTTGAAGATTTGTCAGAAAAGAATAATTCTGGTAATTAATTTTTCACTAATTGTACAACAACTAAGATCTTTACTCTTTAATTTTATGATGAGAATATTTTGAGAGTTAAAGTATGAAATATCTGACAAAACAACAAATAAAAATATCACAGAAAAAAAATCAGTCTTAAATGTGTTATTTTATGGAATCAAACAGCTTATTTAGCTATGACTTATTTGTTGCCTCGGACTGCTCGGACTGCCTCGGTGGCGTGGTGGTATTTCGGTACGACTACCGTTCTGAGGTCTCGGGTTCGATCCCCGGGTCGGGCAAAGTGATATTGGATTTTTCCATATCAGTGATAGGCTCGCCCCCTATCACATCTGGGACGGAACTAAGCTCGGCGAAATGTGGGTGTTCTAGTTCGCTAGTGCGGATCTGTCTACCCCTACGGGGATACAGGCGTGAGCTTATGTTATATGTTTATTTGTTAATATCATATAACCATTAAACATGATTTTTGCATCAAGTATATTATGCCTCTTCTAATGGGCTATTATGAGTAACTGTTTAACATTTTATCTTGCAACATCTAGCACCACATCCATATTGTCTCAATCTTTTCTAACCACTTATTTTCAATATCAGGAGGTAACTGATTTGGCGTCCCCTGAGTGTGATTACTCGCCATTGAATATAGGTTTGAAAAGAGTACTAAACTCAAACATAGGCAACATTTGTACTCATGGGGTTGCTGAAGACCAAGGATGGCATTGATCAAATATGTCAATGTTTTCAAATTTTTAAATCAAATGAAAGTAGTACTGATGATGATAAAACTGACTAACCCCATTCATTTATCAATATCAAATTGAAAAACGGTCGAGTCGGACCGTGACCATGAAGGCTGTAAAGCTTGGAATTGTTGGGACTAAAAATAAAAAACAAATCATGATAGAATCTGTAAAACCTATTTTTGTTTCAAAGAATAACATTCGCATACCACTAACTAAGATATCATAACATAACATAAGCTCATTCC
Source organism: Clanis bilineata (assembly GCA_036417725.1). Lineage (NCBI taxonomy): Eukaryota > Metazoa > Arthropoda > Insecta > Lepidoptera > Sphingidae > Clanis > Clanis bilineata. The sequence continues at coordinate 11,029,045 of CM071140.1, forward strand.
TGTATCCCCGAGGCGGTAGGTAGACAGAGGTCATTTTCCTATCACATCTGGGGTGGAACTTAGCTCGGCGAAATGTAGATGTTCTAGTTTGCTAATGCGCCTCTGCCTAAGTAGAAAATCATGAAGTAAAATATCATTATAAATAAAAAATAAAATCCAAATTGGGTATTTATTTGAACTTGTTATGGCATTATTTATTCTTGTAATTATTTTTTTTTGTTTTATTTAAATATTTTAGTTGTATTTTTAAAGATACTACAATAAAATATTCCAAAGTGCAAACATTATTTAAACATTTTTACATATTATTACTTTTTATTTTACCTTAATAGAAAGAACAGTTACAAAACTTCAATTTACACACTCAGTATGTATTACTCTATGGTACTATGTGAGTTTGTAAAGGAGGCCTGTTCATAAAGAGGCTAGAAAACTTAACAAATTTAGGGGCATTTTATTTATTCGGATTCTGATTTAATGGGTTACCACTTGACTGTTATTTATAATTTTATCTGAAAATTACAATTTTTGTTTTAGAATCAGACCTCGCAAAATTTCGGTGCCAATTGTGCCCTAAAGGCTTCAAACATCCAACTTCTTTGACGCTGCATAAAGATGCACATGCTGGAAAGACTCAATGTCCAGTCTGCCATCGCTCATTCTCAAGATCCTATGACATGAGAAGCCACCTCCAGAGAATACATCAAGGGAAACAACTGACAATCAAGGAAATTAGATATAAGAACACAAATGATAATGTAACTCCTAAGCAGTTCACTCATCATATTTAGTTATGACTGTATGGTAACAGAATATGTTACCAAGTACTGCTCCTGCACATAGTGCAGATAGCCTATATAAATGTTATATATGTATAGAGTATAGCAATTATAATAATGGTATTCATATAAATAATATTTTTATTTTTTATCTAAAATGTCACAAAAGATTGCTCAGTGCTGTTAGCTTTGGCTATTTTTATACTAGTCTATGATATTAATGTTTTAATATAAAATGTTTCCATTATCTTCTGTTTTATTAAAAAATACCTAGATAAATAATAAGATCGTACTACTGAGCAAAGGACCTCACCCCACGTTTAAAATCTGCAATAAATTGTATTTTTTTAATTTTGCCAATCTTAAGTCATACCAGTATTTATTAAAAGCTTTGTTGCAATTTTATAGCTATCATTTCGGAATCCGCCATCGAGTGCCTATTCCATACCGAGAGTTGAGACCACAAGTTTGGACATCTGGTCATTGGTTTAAATTCTCACTTGTGAAAATATCTGATTGAAATATAATAATTCAAAGTTGCAATTAAAACAAAGTCATTAACATTATACAATGGAAGGAGAGGCGGTGTGTGTGCAGTTAAGGGTATTGTAGTAAAAATCGTAACGGAGGGGTGAAAGCTAAGGACTAAAAACCTTTCAGTAGCCGGGCTGGGAGTATTGGGAGTTGGGACAGACAGGGGTCGTACTAGCGGGGGTGGCGGGGTCGGGCGGCGTGCGCTCGATACGCGCGCGCGCTGCGACTCCCTCCGTCTCTCGGCCAGTCGCATCTCGACGCCGTTGTGTTTTGGTTGCATGACGCTTGTCGGTGCGCACCTGTCAAACGCTTCGACATCGATATTCGTTTATTCCTACCGATAAAGTACGTATTTTTGAGTGATCAATTAAAAGTGTGGTAGCGAATTGGTGGAATTAGTTTTTAAGTGAATTACATTGAAAATTTCAGTGATATGTTGAGTTGTTTACATTTAGGCCACATGTTTACCGCTGCTGAAGACATCTAAATATTACGAGTGTAGTAAATAATTATGTAAATTATTTATAATAGGTATGTGATAGCGGGATATTATTTCAGCGTTTGTCAGTTGTATAAATATCAACCAATGTGTCTATAGTTGTGCATTGTGTTATATTTGTTAAATAAATCATGTCTCAGTGGCGCGTATTCATGACCGGTATCTTGGTGGATGTAGAACGTGTAAGTTTATTAGAGATGCAGTGTGCTTTTATTCCGAAAAATGAGTGTGTGAATATTTGATGGCGTGTCGTGAACGAGAGGGCATGTAGAGTTCAAATTGGCGTGTGGAACGCCGCGCGGCGGCGCAATGCGAGTATTGATCGGCGACGGCGGCGGTCGGCGCGCCGCGAGACGCCGGCGTTTGCCGCCTGCCGCCTAAATAAAGCTTCGCATGTGTGTGCCCCGCCTCGCCGCCCTACGCTGAGCCGCGCCGCCCGGCACGGCGCCCACCGTCGAATGTCGTCTCCGCGCCACCGCCACAGCCGCTGTTCTTTTCTTTCTACACTTTGAAATCGCGACATATCATGGGCTTACGAATTACATTATTGTAAAGATAAAATTGCTATAATATTTTAGATTTTGACTGTTTGTCCAATACATAGGGATTAGGAAAATTAACACTTGATAGGTCTCTCCTGTGCGATTTAGACCTAAATGAAAGTAAGCTGTATTGCACTTTTTCGTACGTGTTCTTCATCCACCTGTAACAAAATTGATCTTTCTAAACTGATAGGTAGTTAGTAGGTACTGGTAGTAGCACCCATCGAGAAGGTTTATTGTACCTACATACCTAATAAATACCTACCTAATGAGAATACATTTATAATGTATGCAATAATTCTTTTAGTGGAATAAAAAGTTAATTTCTTTTGTTGGTAGGTGTGAAATGTTGGGCTGAGTGAGTTGCGTTTGTAAAGAAAAGCAATGGCGCGCACTGTGTTGGCGCGAGGAGCGCTGCTTTGCGCCCTGAGCATGGTGCTGCAGGCGCGCGCGCTCACCCTGCTGCCACACGATGTCCGCCCAGGCCATGCAGTACGTCACTTTGTAGGAAACAACTCGCGCTATACACTCCTCGACCCAGATTTCACTTCTTATTTTACTTTACTGGACGACGGTATCCTCATGACGACTGCTGATCTTGCGCCACTTTTGAACAAGCCCATAAACCTTGCTATATTGGAGCAAACGCCGTATAGCAGTTCGGCACATTCGATCCATCTTTTTGTAATGGATCGTCGAAGAATGTTACATTTTGCTACCACCAATAGCTTAATTGGAGAGATTCCAGAAAACGCTCCCCTGGGATCTGTGGTAGACTTGCCTCCCATAAGAGCAACAGCACTGATTGACGTTGGTCCGATCGCTTATAAAATTATCAACGGAAACGAAGACTTCACTTTCGGTTTGCGAGCTAAAGGCGATAGAGAGTTTAATCCTGAAGTAAGGTCCGTCATAACTGATGGAGACGTAGAGATAATTGCTACGAAATCTCTGGATGCTGAAGAGAAAAATTCTTACAACCTGGTTGTCCAAGCGACTGATATGCACGGGGCAAGTAAAGCGAATCTCGCAATTCGTGTGAATATTGCTAATGAAAACGACCATGAGCCCTATTTTGAACAGGATGTTTATTACTTTACCGTTAATGGCACTATGGACGAAAATGGACCTAACGGAACAGCACGTTGGGAAAGGTTTTCAAATATCGGCAAAGTTATCGCTCATGATGCCGATGGTGATCGTGTGTATTATTCGCTGATGACGCCTAGTAATGTCGCTGTCATAGTGCCTCAAACAGGTGAACTGATTTTAGCAGATGAGCCGGATAGTCAAGAAGCAGAACTTAGGGTGGTAGCTCACGACACTGGATCTCCACCGCGAAAAAGTCACCCGGCACGAGTATTTCTAGAATTTTTAGTTCGAGATCAGAAACAGTTGCCAATACTTCATCGTGAAAAGCGGCGGGTGACTCGTGCAGTTAGACCAACAAAGCGAATTGAATTTACCGAGGCAGATGGCGAAGTAGAAGGAAGAGCTGTATTTACTCTCGAGAAAGAAACAGATCGTGAAACTTTCAAGATTCGCGATGAAAATCCTTGGGTGACCGTCGAACCTAGTGGTGTTGTGAAAGTTAAAAAGAAGTGGGACTATGAGGAGCTCGGACCTGAGAAAACTATTGACTTCTGGGTCACCATCACCAACGCCGGCAATGGAGGTAAGATATAATAATTATATCTAACAATTGATTTAAGTTTAAAGCGCAGGCTACACTGCGAGTTAAGTTAAGTTAACTTGAATACCTAACCTAACCAAAGTAATGCAACTGTCGATGCTAGTCAAGACTCAAGTGTTAATCCACCGACTCCAAAGAAACCTCTACGTTATGATGATGACACCTTGGCTGATATTATCTGATTAGCAATCTCGCGCTCGCGAACAGTATAGATGTAGTTCGCTTAGTTATACTAAACGAATTTATTTTCGTTTAGCTTAGTTCACGGTGTGGTATGCGCTTCAATTACCTGTAATTATTTTACCAGTTGACACAAAAAAGAAACATTTTCAAGTATTATTCGCCATGTTATTTTAAATGCTGTTATTTATACAGTAACAGCGTTTTAGGTGACAAGGGACGATCCATAATTAATCTCCTCCCCCTTGGACTAAACATAATTAGAACCACAAGTACGTAAAAGTTGTTGACGCTAAATATTCTTTAAATATTTTAATGAAAGCCTCTACTTACCATTATACCATATAAAACGAATGTGTATCTTTAATATAAATTAAGCTCTAAGGTATAAAAGGAAGCTAACTTAAAAATGAGTAAGCGTTTTTAAGTAAAAACAATTGTTAAAAACGAAAACCATTGATTACACTTTTCTACCAAGTCTAATGTAATTAGCAAAACGGATGAATTTATTCGGTACCTAAATGAGATTTCTTACATTCGCATGCCATTAGCGGCTTGCTCTCACATATCTATCTTATTTAGAATTTACTCATCTTAAATAAATGGGATTGCATTTATACACTTCGGGCGTCTTTGCTTTCATTAAGAAATTGGATTCTATAAAGCACTCAATCATATAATATTTTTCCTGGAGCCCATTTATCTTATATAGACCATTTTACTTTCGTCAATACTGGAGGTACATTTAAAATTCGCAATTTAAAAATTGTAGATAAACCTTAGAGAAAGAATGAATAGAGTAGCCATGCGCGTATACCCGTAAGGGACAGACATAAGACACAGGGATACCTTGTGAGAAAAATTTACCCTTCAATATGTGGATAATTGTAAAACAAAAATGTATATTTTTTTTATATTGCCTCGGTGGCGTGGTTCTATTTCGGTACAACTACCGTCCTGAGGTCTCGGGTTCGATCTCCGGGTCAGGCAAAGTTATAATGGATTTTTCAATATAAGCCTAGAATTTGTGCCCGATATGGCGATAGGCTTGCCCTCTATCACATCTGGGACGGAACTAAGCTCCGCGACATGTAGGTGTACAAGTTCGCTAGTGCACCTCAGGCGTGAGCTTATGTTATGTTATAATAAAGATAAAGATAAAAATTTAGAAGCGTCTCTACAGAAATAACTTCTTTTTTTTCTACCTGCCCTTATCCCACCTTAATGTGGGGTCGGCGCAACAAACTTTTTCAAACATGTTGCACAGAGGATTTGGCTTAATTTTTACGACCAGTCGCCTGCCTAACATCAACCCCTACGAGGGATCCAGTCCCGGGCAAATTAAATTAGAAAATTTGCTTTGCCAGAACTGGGAATTGAACCCAGGACCTCTCCCAGTCCACAGACCACACATGCTGCCATTAGACCAAGGAGGGGACTCTACAGAAATAACTAAAGGCTTATTTTTGGTAAATGTTAAAGTTAATGTTAATGTTGGAAAAAGTAGAGACTAAGGCCTAACCTCTCTCATTGATAGAGGAGGCCCGTGTCCAGCAGTGAGACAGTAATATTATAGGGCTATATTATTATTACATTTTCTTAAAGTGTGTTGCACCGACCCTACATTGTGTGATAAGGGCAGATTGAAAAAAAGAAAAAGATGGAGTGGAATAAAGAAACTATAGTATATTTTATTACTTACAAATACAGTATGAACTAATAATCTTTCATTCTTAACAATAATCAACAATGAATAAATATATAACTTCAATAGTCACCAAGTTTAAAAACTAAAAAAGGCTTATATTTTAACATTTCTTTGTAATCATTAAAATGTTTCCTATAGATTGGATGAAAACCTCAGAACGTATCGACAAGACGGCCATAGTTGCTGGCAAAAACTAGTAAAGATTAATTTGCGATGTTTCACATCTGCTAAGTGTCCCGCGAAGGCTCAGTTTTTAAGTGCCTAAAAGCCAATTGGCACCCTTATATTTTCTATCTTGTCTATCTTTTCGCCTGACCGCTGATTAGCTCAACGACTATTTTAGACTAGAAACATGTAATTTGGCATGGAAATACACATCAATCAGACCAATAAAAATGTAAAATAAAATATTGCAAAAAAAAAATAACAATTTTGGGTACTTCCCCTATACGTAAATTAAGGAATGAAATTTTTTTTTCTCCATTGTCCATAGTGTGGGATATCGTTGAATAGGTCTTTCAAAAACTTTGAAGGTTTGCTAAAACCATTTTTCGTTTGTGAAATATTAAGCTTTAAGCACGCATTTTTGTTAAACTCAAGTGACCGCACCATAGATTTTGTGGAATAATGAATTCTAACATTTAAATACTTTATGCAAATTGATTTTATCAATAAATCGGCCCAGGCGTCTTCGAGTAGCCGGGGAACATACATAAAAAATATTTCGACGAATTGTTAACCTCCCCCCTTTTTAGAAGTCGGCTAAAAAAACTGTTCAGTCTTATAAAATATTTTTATAGTCAGTACAATGTAAACTTCCCGTAATTTGGGGTAATTAAGTTTTTGTTTTCTTGGCATCCCTAAATTTTATGTAATGCCACCAAATTAAAGATGCAGGTTTACAAAGCAACATGGTTGCATTATAATAACCAATCAAACTTGGAAAGGTTATAGGATAAACATAATTTTCTTTTCGCTGTGAATTTCTTATATTACTTTGAGAATTCCGCGAAAGTTTATATTTATTTCAACTCTAATTATCATTACCGTGATTATCACAAGTAAATTTGCGGGATATACGCTAATAATCGGTACTTACCTATGAGAGGTTATGTTTTCTCATTTTCGTTCAATACGGCTTTAACAGCCTAAAATGCAACATTGTACCATCTTGGAGAAACACAATTATTTCATACTTATTGGAATAATGACAATTGTCACAATATATAACACGAAATACACCACATAAACGCAAGTCAACATTTCACAGGAATATGTTTGACACCAACTCGGGGTACATTCGGAGTTGGTGTCAGACAATAAAAACGCATACGCAGAACGAGATAAAAAATTCTTCGTCTGTCTCTATCACTCACACTGTAAACTGCATTTATCTATCTCACTTATTCAAGATTTAAGTACCTAGACGCCCAATCTATTATATACTTTATCTAAGAGATAAACAAGTCTATTAATTTTCAAATACCTCAATCAGGTAACGAAGCCCTGCAATCAGCAAAATGAGGGTTTGAGTTCTGGATTTCAATAATGAAGAACATAGCCGTCTAGAACTGGAATCTGTGCTCCAGACGGCACTGGCTCGCTCCCCATCATGAAACTGAAAAAACTACGCCTCAGTGGGGATACTTATTGGTTGCACCTCCATTTATAATGCCGATCCCTTTGGGGACACTGGACACAGACAGAAGCTTAATATGATTATTAACTTTGGAAGTTTGTAACTGATTCAATGATTGCCTGTAATATGTAACAATTCAATTGAGGAATGCGATGATAAATGTCCGTCTCGTAGATGTTTGCGTCATGCCCACCTGACGAATCGAATGAATCAGTTGAGCGTGTCGTGGACAGGTCCCGGATCTGTCCTACCTCTTGCCCTGTTACGGAGTCACGATGCAGACTTCGAAGATCCCATCACGATTGTCTAATTGTTTATCTTGTCACACCAATCGCCTCTAGACTGTAGAGTGTAGACCAAACCTAATAAAACGTCAACTATGGAGACGGAATACGTAATTTGTGAAGACCAAAGTATCTTTGTACCTACTAACTATTCTAAAGAATTATGTGCCTAACTTAATTGCGATACTAATTTTTTTATTCTAAACTCTTCATGCCACATAGTGTTACAAAGAATGTTAATAAGAAAGAGCAAATTGAACAGAATCGCAATTGTGTTGCGGTGTACACATAATCACATAGACAATTCGTTTTAATATTGCACGCGACGAGTCTCGGTTGTCAAAGAAAATTAGCTACAACATAAGTAGATATGGTCTTCGCGCGTGGCATTCTAATAATAGTAGAATGGTATGGAAGCGACAGGTTGCGACTACACCATGCAGAATGCGTTGATAATCGGGGACCTGTCGCACGGCCTCGAACAAGCCTCGCTTCTGATTACACGCACCATGACAATCACGATTTATAACAATTTGAAACACATGGGCTGCTTTTTAACTGAAGTGTCCCATAAAATATTTGTACATAACTCATCAATATATGCCTCTTCAATACTTGCGTCCTAGATATTCAATGTTGTTTGACAGGTGTTTAGTGCCCTCTGTGTTAAAAGTTTTTATCAAATGTGATAAAGTCTATTGGTATGATAAAATCAAAATCGTAAAACGTGCATGGTATGCACTTTCAATTAAATTTATTTAAGAAATTAATATAAGAAATTTCAAACTACAGGGGGAGAAAATTAATAATATAACTTGTGAATTATTGTATTGATAGGATTTTTTATTATTTATAAATATTTAAAAACATAAAATAAACTTTTTTAAATAAAGAGTTACTGTACGTACTACTAACTTTTCCTCTTCTTAACTTCCCATCTGACCACGCTCACATAACCACTAAGATAGTATACAAATAACGTCTGGAGTTTTACACTGTGTTAGCTTTATGGGGACTAGAGGGAAATTTTTGAGCTTTCTAACGTTTTTAACATATATACGCGTGATAAATTATGTCTATGTTACGGAGAGAAGTGAAAATCAATTATCTGCTAAAACATATCGACGGTTCCAAGGCAAAGTGCGTTAAGCTACTTTTTTGAAATTTTACAGGAGAGAGGTTCAGAGTTTATTTTTTTGGATTTTAGCTAAATTAATATATTCCTTGCGTTTGCACTTATACGTTGAATACGTGAATGTGTCAGCCGTGAGTAAAGTCTCTTCCCCCAAGGCACAGGGTTCCCCTCGGCTTGTTAAAGTTTGGGTTATCCCAAATGGACCGCATACTGGTGCCGAGATTTCGTTATCCTATTCTCGCCACGCCAGTCGGAAATGGGTATGACAGATAGGGGTAAGTTAGATTCTCTATTATAAATGTAAATTGACTATCTTTTTGCTTGTTTAAGATTAGTTGACGCTTTATAAAAACTTAAAAACTGATATTTCGTCAGGCGTAGCGTAGCACCAAATAGATATTTCTTCTATTGTAAATTTCTACTTAATCAATACAACATAATTTACAAAAATAAGTCCTCTGGAGCGTAACCCCTGTGTTTCAGGCTGAAACACATTGTTATTAATCACACAGAACCTAAAAAATCGTTTAACCCGTCAGAGGCGGCACATATATATGTTCCATAAGCGTATGGGCCACCGGAGGCCGAGCCGCCCGTGACTATTTAAAGGACATAAAACGTAAACAAATTTTGCAAAATTGTAGGTACTTCTTATTCTGTATAAAGCTCCCGCTAATTCAATAATCTCAATACAGTTGGTCCTTATCGTTCAGTATCAAAACAGATCAGTAAGTATTGTTTAATTTCGACATCCTAAGCATTGGCTAGGTGGGTGGCCCAGCCGCGCCCGTGCCCCGGGCAGAGGCGGGCAGCACCCAGTCCCGACAACCGCCTGGAATCCAATCATTACAACGTGGATACACCTATCAATCTCATAATCGTGAGCTTGCAACTTTTCTTGCTTAGCTTCTATTTCAGATTACATCAAGTTTGATGTATCAGGATTTGGTGATTGGATTTAAGCTTCTATGATGTTATTGTATGTTCTTTTATAGACACGAGTAGTGCAATGTAGGTAGGCATATGTAAGATATAAAGATACATTATTTGATGTGTATAGGCGTAAATCATGTCTTTTTTTTTTTTGTTAAAAGTTACTTTTACAGAGTAAACTAGACGTGGATATCACTTTCTAAAGAAATTAAGAACTAAGCCTAAAGTTCTATACAATGTATTCCTGTTTGTTTTAAAAAATAAAGTGAGGGAGAAAATAAGGTAATTGGAAATGACTTTTGTATGGAATTAACTTTAAATATCAATTAAGATGAATTATTGGAAGAAATCTAATAAGCATCATCCTAAGTTTGTATCACAACAGTGTAAATAAGTTGATGAAATAATGTAGAACCGAAGGTTCGTAATGTTAGCAAGCTGAATGAATCGCAGCGCGACGCTCAAGGGAGTTTCGTCAAAGCACCTTTGTCTACTGAAAAGCGTGCTCTATTGGCAAATTAATTCCGAGCTCTCTTCCAACGGTAACCAACAAACACTTTGAAGTGCTCTCGAAACCCTCATTCACTTTTACCTTGGAAAATACTGCATGGATGTTTGGGGAATTTAATGGTTTAGTTACCTTAACGGACTTTTCAGAAATATTTCTCGAAGTAAATTTTTAACTTATTAGAATCTTTATTAAGTTTATCTATGTATGCAGGTATTAGAAATAATGAGGACCTTAATTTATTAATCATAATATTTATAATGATTAGCGATTTAATTCTAGATTTTTCCTTTTTTCGAGAACATTCCCAATTCATCTGTATATTAAATGTTCTCGTCAGAGGCGGCACATATATATGTTCCATAGGCGTATGGGCCACCGGAGGCCGAGCCGCCCGTGACTATTTAATGTGTATATCGGCGCAAAATCGCAAGCTTATTTAAAAAGCCGTTGTTATTTCACGTTATTAATTCATTTTACAATTGTTAAACTGTTGAATAGTTAAAAGATTCTAAAAAGTTAAAATAATCGTTATAATTATTTCCTTGACATTCGATATTCGGTATCGAGTAGGTAGTTGCAAATATTGCACCCTATAAAAGGAGTGTTCAGAGCAAATTCGACACAGTCGTGCTCCGGCACTCGGACTGTCCACATCCCTGATTAGACGGTGCTCTGGAGCATCGTTAATAAAGGGAGTTAGTGAATTTCAGTGTTCACAGTTGATAAATAAGATGAGTAATCATCATATTGTCAAAAGTGACGTCAGCCATGCTGACGTCACCGTTTTTAAAAACAACGTTAGCGTTGGCCATCCGACATGTATTATGCGTTTTATATTTCATTCCATAAGGCCTATTTCGGTAGCAGTTTTATATTAATTTGTGGAAGGTCTGATGACATATTATCAAGAAAAATGAATAACTCTTTAATAAGTAACAAACACATCTATTATGAAAGTCCAACGCTAAACTCTACACGATCTCTCTCTTATGTGTTCAAAAGGCCAGTTTTCGTCTCTAAAGTGTTTAACATTTGCTTATATTTTTTGTTTGGAAGCATTTTGATCGTGCAATATCTGATTTGTTCCTCTCACCCGTATATAATGGATTTATTAGTATGGATGCAGAAATATAAAATAATGTTGCTGTCAGGGGATAATTGTTTTGCCGCTATTTATTATGAGTTTTGTGGTAGGTAGTTTCATAGCATGTTGTATAGGGAAACGGTACTTCGGCTTCCGGACGGTCACTATGAACAAAATCTGAGTTTGTGTTATGTGGCGTTTAACTAATGTATATTTGATATTTATTTACGCAGTTTCTAAGCTTGTATTAAAATAATGATAAAAAATATTAAAAACTTAAAAACAGAAAACAAATCCAATTGCTACGTTTATACTGTTGTTTGTTAAAAAGTTTACTGCATACTCCTTCATCAGATCTTGGTCAAATTTATATATGGCTTATAATCTTTATAATCGGTCTTTGCTGGAGATATCGCGTAACATAGACGTACATAAAAATACAGAGCAATTGAGAACTTCACAAAAATGACCCAATTTTTTTAATTTAGTAAAAAAAAACTTCACCTAAAAGTAAATCAAATTAGAAGTTTGTCGCATCGAATCGATATGAAACAGAATGGTTGGTGTGATGCTATGTGTATTAGTGTGACGACCCGACGTCCGCGTCGGTGGAAATTGGCACATCCGGACAGGGACCGAGGGTCATAAGATGGTTTCAGTCTGGTCTAGCTTATCTGATAGAATGTTCCAAATTCATTAAACTTCGATAATTCGGTCGTGGGATATTGATAGCAAAATTGAATAATAAGTTACATTGAACTCTCTGCCTGGCGTTATCTCGGCCTTATGCTAGGATCCGCCTTCTTACTTAAACGCTTCCACTTCGCCCGGTCTTGAGCAAACTCCACAGTGAGACTATTGGCTCTCACATCTTCCTCCAAAATGTTTAGCCAGCGCTGTTTTCGCTGTCCATGGGATCGCACCTCTGGTACGAACTGGGCCAGACACCTGTGACCGACGTTCTCCTGTGATTTCCTCAAAACATGGCCATACCATCTCAAGCGAAATTCCTGCAGTTTATCCGCCACGTCGCGGACACCAAGACAACTCCGATACGAATATGATCTAGTCGTGTAACATTGCACATCCACCGCAGATTGAACGTTTTATTGTTATTAAATATAAATTGATCACATTGAACACGACTTTCAATCTATGCTCTCAATGGCAATGGCTAGTGAGCAAGCGAATGAGTGTCAGTTGCAGAACGTCGCGATCTGGTTACGGACCGTTTGTGGCGCGTTGTTTGTTAAATTCACGCATTCATTCAATCAATGGCTATGGGTGCGGGCGTCGGTCGCACAACAATCGGCGCACTGGCCAATTCCCCTCATTGTGTCCACTCGCCACAATTACGTATGCGTACTTCCTATGTCTGACCCCGATGTTTACATGACCACCACATCTGCTCCCTCGACTTTTTGTTTGCCATTGGTAGCTTATGAGGATACATCTTGTGCTCTTAATCAAAACGGAATAGCTTTAATTTATGCCCCGCTAAGTTTGAACCCTGGCGAGATCATAATTTTCAATATGAAGTCCTATTTGCTCTTGATATAATAGGTAACTGTCGCAATTGTTGATAAGCTGTCCTTAAAAGTATTTGCTACTTGCGCAGCGGTTCAGAGCAGCAGTTGGAACACATTCTGTATTAAATTACCTTTATGCATTACATGGTGTTATAACATCAATTTTATTTCCGAACACAAGGACGTACTTCCTAAAAGCGTTGAACTCTTACGAGCGTGATCGTGAACGGTGTGCATCTCGTATAATTACATCCCGTATATTGTAAACAGTAGACGGAGCGGCGCGGTGCGGCGGCGCATGGTGATCAGTTACCAGATGTAATCCAAAAATATCTGTCGATTTTGGTTTTAAAATTTGTGTATCATCCTAAATCTGCCAAATTATATTATCAAAGTGATATGGAGAGAATGGAGAAATTACAAAATTGTACCCAAATATTCCACCATTTATTATCATTTTCACATTTTAAGACCAAATTAGATCTACACCAAATATTTCACTGCTATAAAAATATTTTTAGGAAAATCGTCAGATAGTTACATAGTAGATACATAATATGGCATATTATGAGATATGGCAACTCTAGTGGTGATCCATGGCCCACCGCGTGCTTAAAGGCTTTCACTATGATTGTGATTTGATTGCGGTCATTTGCTCGTCTTCTTAAACGGCTTCGAGTGACCGCGATACGTTTACACGCTTCGCCAACGAACATCACAATTTGTTGTGTCAAATTACTCCGGCTTCTTTTACATTCTCTTTAAAAGAAGTAAGATATGCTTAACGTGTTTTACGGAAGATATTTATGGAACGGAGAACGCTAATATATCTACATAAGATTTTTAGAATTGACAGACTGCAACGTCCTTGCGCTTTTAAATTTTGTAGTTTAGTATTTGTTGTTGAAAATTTTAAGAAAAGATTATCAGTATCTAGAAAATATTGTATTTGCCAAATCTCCATTTGTAATAAAGAACGGATGTATAAATATAACATAAACCGTATTTAGGATTTTCAACATAAACCATTCAGTCTATTAGGATTTTAATCCTTCGAAATTGTTAAATCGCGACCATTAATAGCAGCAGTTATTTTGTTTGCCGTTTCAAATATGTATATAATAGTTGCGTGTTATGTCGGTATCTCACGGCGTTGTGTGATACGCCATAAACACGGACATGATCACTCCGTGAACACTCTAAAATTATAATTAAACACGAACACAGTTGAGTTATCTGTTGTTTTTGTGCCAATTCTCCTTATTATTCTGACACAAGTTCGTCCTGAGTCGTAGCGTAGGCTTTCACAGATGTAGGTCGCTATTGATTTTAATATTCACCATCATGAATATAATGATCTCGTAAAGGAGGTTTAACTTTTCAATCAGACTTTGGTCGGAAAACAGGAATATAGCCAGCTAAGTTATAATAAATAAAAGCTATTTTTATTGTTTATCTGTTTTAAACTGTTTTCCTTGTGTTGTAGTAGTTGTTAGAGTGAAAATTTTAGGTGGTATCTGCATTATGATAAAACCCTAATTTTCAATTATAATTCTCCGGTGAGGTTACTAAATGGTTTGATTTTAGTACCTTTTTTTTCAGATATTGCATGTTTTTTATTTCTTTAAAAAAATCTTTAAAAATTCTATCAGTTAAATAAGTAACATGAAACAATCATTCAGTCAATCAAAAAAGAAATATTTTAGTTGTGTTTCCGAGCTAATTTCTAGACCGTAATAATATTAAGTTCTCAAGTTCTGTTCGCACTTGGCTGATTTCTTTTGGCACTCTATTTTTCATATGTTTACCAAGAACATTTATAACAAAGCAGAAGGTATTTAAAGGTTAGAAATCTTCTTGTTTATTGTTATCATTGTACCGAAAGTAGTGCCGGTCTTTAATAAAGTTCATCTGACTCTCTGTGTATATACATATTAGTTGATACATACTTATACCTATTGAAAGCGCATTTCTATATAGGTCTAGACTAGTAAATAGCGGAGCTAGTGCTAGTTGTATACATGACTTACAAACACCTTTAAAGAGTCGCTATTTTGGGAATATATTTATTTTCAACGCAGCGCAGACTATAAAACAGCTGTTGGTGTTCTATAAAAAGTTCAGATCTATTGTCTACTAAACTTTACATTGATGAATATCAACGTTAATCAAATATGCAAGAGAGTAAAAAACGTGTAATATCGCCGGGGCTTTTGTCGGTGCGGTGCATTGCTATACGCACTTCATTCCGCATTGTTCCGTTTTGCAATGCCGTAGAGAGCCCTTCGAATCTAACTGGAATTGAAATGCAGGCTGTTCGATGTATAATGCCTAGAAGGAAAGACGAAGGGGCTATAATTTTGGCTTCGTAATAGTCGCTTTAAACTTAGGTGGAGATTGTTTCGGAGTCGCGGAGACCCTAACTACGAAATAAACATACCCCAAGTAATTATGAACTACTGTTTACAACATGCTATATAACACGCTCCTCTGATGTACGTGGACGTATGTTTCGTAGTTTCAAAGCGGAGTTTAATGTAGACCTAGTAGGCATAACGGCGAAAGTTAAACATTGATAATATGGTTACAAATAGTTAAATAGAGCTACTATTTCCAAATGGTGTATTTAAATAGGCAGAGATAGTTCTGCGACTATTAGTATGACGAATTGATACTTAACCAAAATATTGCTATTTAACCTGCAATAAACCTTAATATTAATAAAATTGTGCATTTGTACGTGTCTTAAAATCAGTAACGACTTTGGCATATGCTAGCTCATTATTAAACACTGTATCAAATTGGATTGCCTCCGTGGCTTGGTGGTATTGCGTGCGCTGTATGTCTATCATAAGAAGTCTCGGGTTCGATCTCAGTCGGGCAAAGTGATACTAGGTTTTTTCTACTCAATATCAGCTCGGAGTCTGGAATTTGTGCTCGATGTGGCGATAGACTCGAACTCGATATCTGGGGCGAAAATGAGCTCTGCGAAATGTGGGTGTTCTGCTTCGCTAGTTCGCCTTTGCCTACCCCTACAGTGATACAGGCTTGAGTATATGTACGTATATCAAATTGTAAAAAACAAATATCTATTCGGTAAAAAATCTGGCTTCATACATACCTCGTCCGTGCAATTGTAAAATAATTTTACTTTCTAATCATTTCTAAACATGAAAGGTCGCGGATGAACATCATCAATAACATTTTAGTGGTATTTTGTATGAAGTACACGCAAAGTGGAACACTTTCGTGCGGTGATACAGGGTCAGAGAGGGCGCGGGTTCATTCTGTTTCAAAGAGAAATACGACTAAACACAGTAAGTGTGTATCTAATTATAGCCTATGTTGCTCGCGAGTCGTGTGTGTAGTTCAGTAATAAGAAACACCGGGATACGTTGATGTTTCCACATCTGACTGCAACCTCGAAACATTGTAGTGTAAATATACATACATACATAACCCTGTATCCCCGAAAGGGTAGGCAGAGGCGCACTAGCGAACTAGAACTCCCACATTTCGCCGAGTTTAGTTTCGTCCCAGATGTAATAGGGGGCGAGCCTATCGCCATATTGGGCACAAATTCCAGACTCCGGGATGATATGGAAAAATCCAATATCACTTTGCCCGACCCCGGGATCGAACCCGAGACCTTAGGACGGTAGTCGTACCGAAATACAACAACGCCACCGAGGCAGTCATAGAGTAAATATAATTATTTTTATTTATAAAATTACTATTACTAATTATGTAATATGTTATATCTAGTGATCCCTCAGAGGGGGTTGACGTCAGGCAGGCTGCCGGTCGTAAAAACAAAGCCAAATCTTTTCTGCAACATGTTTGAAAAAGTGTGTTAAATTGGGATAAGGGCAGGTAGAAAGAAAATGAAAGTTATGTCTAGTGATCATTGTCAATTGATGTGAACTTAAAAACTGCGACTCGAGCAGGAATATTTTTGATAATCGAATTCTTATGGAGCTCGATGCGCGTCAATGCCATTTGTACTGAGGTGAGGACTGAGGTGTCATTTGGCCATAAATGAGCACGTGACCCGTGCCTTGGTTGGCTGCAAAGCTTTGGAACGTCGGGCATAAAAATTAAAACAAATCGTGATAGAAACCGTAAAAATAGTTTTATTTCAATGCCTTTCTTTATTGAGTTATCAACACAATATCTCGTTATAATTTGAGTGCAAGTTCTCCATTTAAAAAATGACAATGTACATAAAGTAATTATTTAAAAGCATTTTTGCAATTTGCATTGGCAAATTTGCAAACGCAGATCTAATAATCCATATTCGTTTGAATAATAAAAATTACGTAGTCAACGTACATACAAGTTACACAGTTCCATCAAAGTTGATTACATTTGTAGTTCCATCTCGAATAAAATATGTATGTATGTATACGTTGTGACTTGTGGCTTCCTTACCAGAGGTGTTTCTTAGGTTACCTAATAAATTCGCCAGAGCATATGTAACCTTATTCAGCTGAAGATATACTATGTATACTGAAATGTGTGTTTAATTTATTAAGGCTGGAGGGAAGATTAGGGGTGTACGTTCGCTGCTTTATTAAGATTTATTACACCTCGGGGATCAAGGTGCAATTATCAGCAGACTTCTCGGCGCCCTGGGAAATATGTAGG
Organism: Clanis bilineata; assembly: GCA_036417725.1. NCBI lineage: Eukaryota > Metazoa > Arthropoda > Insecta > Lepidoptera > Sphingidae > Clanis > Clanis bilineata. Next base: position 11,046,742 of record CM071140.1, read on the forward strand.
GGCATAACGTGGTACCCCTAACAAATAACGCCCCTAGCAATCAGACTTATGGACAAGCGAAAGCTACGGATCGATTCTTGACCATGTGTTTCGTTAGGTAATATTGAATCGCTGCCCAGAACAGAAAATAATTTGTGAATTGACAGCCTCCGTAGCGCAGCGGGCGAGTAGCCGGCTGTGAAGCGAGAGGCCGCGGGTTCGATTCCCGCATTGAGACAAATGTTTGTGTGGCCCACAGATATTTGTTTCAAGTCTGGGTGTTGTGAGACCGAAAGTCTCTCATAGTCTCTGATACCCACGATACAGGTTATACCTAGTGTGGGGTCAGGACTAGGTGTGTGACTGTATGGGTGTATTTATTTATTATTTATTTAATTGAAACCCTTACTTTCTAAGAATGTTTTTTTCAATATTGTTGGGAACATATTGTTTGTGAATATAATTTTTACTATACTTCTGAATGTCAACACACTAGATTAAAGTTAACTACATAACATAACATACATAAGCTCACGACTGTATCCCCGAAGGGGTAGGCAGAGGCGCCCTAGCGAACTAGAACACCCACATTTCGCCGAGCTTAGTTCCGTTCCAGTTGTGATAGGGGTCGAGCCTTTCGCCACATCGGGCACAAATTCCTTAATTTTCTAATTAAAGTTAACTATTGAACTAAATAAAGCAGCGATAGCTCAGTTGGGAATGGTACGGACTGCCGAGACAAGTGTCGGAGGTTCGAGACCAACCCCAAAATGGAGCATACACCTCTGACTTTTCTATGTTAAGTGTATTTTCATTGTGAAATATCGCTTGCTATAACGGTGAAGGAAAACATCGTGAGGAAACCTGCATACCTGAGAATTTCTTCACAGGAATTTCGAAGGTATGTGAAGTCTACCAACCCGCATTAGGCCAGCGTGGTAGACTAAGGCCTAACCCCTCTCATTAGTAGAGGAGGCCCGTGCCCAGCAGTGGGACAGTAATATTACCGGGCTAATATTATTTTTATTATTGAACTAAATACGATCTTAATATTACCTAATGCAAAAAATCACGAAATTTTGATCTAATTTTATAATGTTGGCACATCATAACACATGGTAGAGGAGAGCTATCGCTCCCAAATACGTAAAAATATACAAAACAGTAGAGGTATTTCCGGCCAGTGAATCATGTAATAATTACCGACACACATAAACGCAGACGCTTTATTCAACACCCAATTTTATAGAGCACATCCATAATTCGTGGTTTGTGTAATTTCGGCACGTCAAAACTTGCCTGATTAATTGGTTCTAGAAATTATGTGTCTTTTGGAACAGTAATTTGGAGTACCCGTTTCATTGCTGTTTTTTTGGTTAAATGACAAGCAGATGTGTTATAATAACAGCAACCGTTTGCTTTGATTTTTGATGTCGTTTAAAATGAATGGAATGTCATGTCGTGTAGCGGCTATTTGTTTGAATCGCTTTCTGTTATTATAACTTTAGTACATCTAATGTGAAGTTGGACACGGCTTGCGGCCGCCACGGTCGAACGTTGCCATTTCAATTTTGCTTTGGACGTTAACGGTAGGTACGAGTAGGTTTTCGTTCATTGACATGTGTGGACTGTGCGGCCTAATGTTTATTGTAAGTAATAAAATCAATCTTGTTATACCAATCAGTTAAAAGAAATTTCAAAATAGCTTCAGTTTTCTAACTTTATCTTAATTGTTCAGACAAATTTTCCTTCGCATTTATAATATTGATAGAAATAGGCCGCCTTATGTCTGCTTGAATAAATCCTAGCTAATTTAATGAAAATCTTCAGCAATTGTTGGTGACGGCTCTTTCGAAACTTATTGTTTGCTTCGACATCTCTAAATGAAGCTAAGACAAGATCAGAATACGGAGCATTAAAATATCTTTGAACTAATTACCTAAAACCTAATTTTGATAAAGGTCTTAGGATAAGGCAGACTAACGGTGATAGTATACAGGACATTATTGTCGAATGATCAACGATGAATGACAATTTACGTTGTAATTAATAAATAAATACACCCAACAGTCACACACCTAGTCCTGACCCCACACTAGGTATAACCTGTATCGTGGGTGTCAGAAACTATGAGAGATTTCGGTTTCACAACACCCAGACTTGAAACAAATATCTGTGGTCCACTCAAACATTTGTCTCAATGCGGGAATCGAACCCGCGGCCTCTCGCTTCATAGCCGGCTACTCGCCCGCTGCGCCACGGAGGCTGTACATTGAACAAATTGTACAAAGTGTGTAAGATGCAGGTCTTTGTTTATTTTAAGAGTCTCTTTGCTGTTCGAAATACGTTTTGGCAACAACTACATCATATTATGACTTACTTATAAATAATTGTATCAAAAAAGGATATTTTGACTAAAATCTAAATACACGCTTTGCACACGAGAATTCTGTAGTCTAGGTTATGTTATCCATTTTTATTAAGATAATGGATATTCGGACTATTTAGTACACCTTGTACGAGTTATTTCTTCCTAATAACGATGACAGTTATCGTAAAATCTCCATTCATTTATTTATTTAGTTCATTGTAATTTCCGCAAGAGGCGATAAAATAACTAGTCAAATGTATGGAGATTTTACGATAACTATCATCGATGTCGAATTAACTCTTACTAGGAATACAGTTGATGGAGCCCCTGTTCCCACAGAAAGTACAACTAGATCAACATAACAAGTAGGCTTCAAAATGTTTGCCGAGCATAAGCACTTCACGTGTAGATTTTACATGTACAAGAGAAAGTGTATTGTTTAAATTATGCAATAGGAAAGGTGAGATGATTATTAGTTTTTCATTAGCAGAGAAGTCTCAACTTCGATTCACGCAGAGACTAATGTTTATGCGATAGGCAAAAAAGCACGTAACTGAGTTTAGGAAATGTTTAAATCTATTCGTAAAATTCTCTTTTAATTTACATATCAAATAACAATTGATAGAATGTGGAATGAGGTTCGTCAGTTATTTACTTATTAGTGTACCTTTATCTCTTTTATGTCATAATCAGCTTACGGTCTCAATAAACAATCTCAGTTCGAATGTGCAGATAGATTACAAAAAATAGCCAATAAGAACACAGTTTGAACATGACTCCGTCAAATGACTTGATTTGATTGGTTCATAATCGCGATCTATCTGCGCTCTATACTGAGATCGTTTATTGAAACCGGCCGTTAACCTTTCAGAACACCCTCACTCTCAGTATAATCTAGTATTTGTTGTAGTAATTACACACCCAAAGCGAAGTATTAATATTCTGCAGTATTCTATCCCGAAAGTCAAGACATTGCGTTGTCCAAATCTCGGAGACTTTATTGAAGGCACACCCCAGACAATATTCAGCAGTTGATTTGCTTTAAGAGCGCGCTTAATGAAATTACCTGCAACAATGCAGATCGTGACTGAGAAGTCCCCACGTTCTATGCAGTATGCACTAATACAGATCCACTCAGCGTCAGCAAGTATCTAAGCCACAATCCCCGTCTCAGGCGAAATTGCACTTGATTTGCGTGCACGCCGCTTCCGAACCACTACAATGTTCTCACGCCCTTAGATCCCGAAACTATGAGAACTAATAATGCGTTAGTATATAACTTCGTTTACGCACGTAGGCTGAAATCTATAGAGCGAGCTTCGACTAAGTCTGAGTCAAAGAAACGAACTCACTGAGGACTTGAAATTTTTAAATCGTGCTTCGACTTAGTCCGAGACATTTTTTATAAGAAAATCTTTGCTTAGTATGTCTGTCAGTCTGTTTTTCTTGTAAAAAATCTCGGACTAAATCGAAGTTCGATTCAAAAATTCCAAATTATCATTGAGTTAATTTTTTTACTTAGACCTAGTCGAAGTTCGCTCTATAGATCTGAGCTCTAGACCTATTCTGTACAAGTGGAAAGTTTATATATCTGTTTTTGAGATGTTCACTAAATCCTTTTTAGTGGCAGATTTTGGAAAATACGTCATTACAGCATAAGTTACTTACTACCTCTAGTTAAATTAAAATTGATTGAGTGGAATTGTGGATGCATCTTGATATATTCATAGTGCCGTCAAACCCTAGGGAGTTCAAGTTCCAGATAGTGGTCGCTGTAAAGCTTTAGAAACTTCTCATGCCATTGGGACTACCAAACGTTCGCAGTCGTGGGTAAAAGGCAGTACTAATACAGTATTTATCGACTAACGAATAACTGCCGCGGCGTCGGTGCATTCATTAATCTGTCTGTAACAGAATATTAAAATATCAAAGTCATTTTGCTGTATCATCCCGTCAAATCTCACGAGACGCGAGATAAGGTCGAGTCGAAATAGAACCGAGATCGTTTTGTGTTCTGTTGTTCTCCGGGGATGTGGTCCACTCAAATAAACGTTGTATAAAAATACGAGACCTCGCATACAAACGTGTTTAATGGTCGAGAGTGGCGATGCAATACGGGCTGATCCATCCTGCATTTTGACTGTTTTGAGTGGGAGAGGGAGATGAAAGATATCCAATTCACATACTCACATGTTGGTAAAGGATAGAGATATTCGATGACATAATTAAGACCCAACGCATAAAAAGTGTTTGGACTATAGCTGTTAATGACAATGTTTTATAAGCATTGAGCCGTTAAATCAAATTTAGACGGTGTTAAGGTTTTAAATGATACGCTTCACACATGGATTGTGTGCGGGACGTCGCAGCACCTGCGCCCCGCGCCCCGCGTGCCGCGCATGCGCACCGCAACTGCGCATCGCGGCCCCCCCTCACACCGGCCCCCGCTGGATCAACTCGCGCGCTCATTGGCCGAGCGCACAAGCCAGAACATCGCGCACCTTAGAACTCATCCCGACGGGTCCTGGGGAAGAAAAGTAGCCACCCTGGAGCGCAGCCGGCAGTCCGCGATCCGACTTCAGAAGAACTTCAAAATCAAGAAAGAAGATAAATCAAGAAAGAAGTAAAGTCAAGAAAGAAAAACGTCTAGGGAACTGCGTTTTTGTCAAAACGCACGATTGTCGCATTGAAATTCTGTACATATTGTTTTAAAACGAACTACTTTATTGTTTCAATATAAGGCGAAAATATAGGTATTTTGTACAGAATAGTCGTACAGTTTCTTTCTCCCCTCCGACAAGAACCTGCAGCCACCGGTGTCTGGACCCACGCAATCCCAGCGCACCCGCACATTTTCTGGTCCTTCAGAAGCCGAATCAACGTGGGTTCAAGATGCCGGTGACTAGGTCGGTCGGGAAGAGGACTGTGTCGGCTACTGCGACCGACTCGACCCCCGGAACATCGTCTGCGACGCACACGGATACCACCGTATCGGGCACCGAAACCAGCGGCATCACGACGGAGTACACGGGAACATCGGCAGCGACGCAAATATCAACTTCGCGATCTCCCCCCGCCGCCTCGCGTTCCCCGCCGCCTACCGTCGCACCGTGTCCGCCGCCGCCGCCGCTCGCCGCCGCCGCCGCCGCCGCCGCCGCCGCCGCCGCGCGCCCCGAGCCCCCCGTCGCGGAACAAGAACCGCTCGCCGCAATAACCGCGTCGAGAAGAAGCAGACCGGCATCGATAAGAAGTTCCAGATCACGTCGCCTCGCCAAGGCCAGGGCGGAGCTCCTTCATCTCAAGGTCCAGTTGGCCGCCGCCCGCGTCGCGGAAATAGAAGCGGAATCAGACATCGAAGACGACGCAAGCACCGCCGTCACGGAAGTCGAGCAAGAACAACGCGTACACAGCTGGCTAGAGAACAGCCGCTTGCTCGCGATCGACGACCGACCGGCCGAAGTCGCGCACCCCGAACCTCAGCCGCCGACCGAACCAATCCCAAGAAGGGATACCCCGGCGACTGCACCGGCGGGAGTCACTGCCGTACCCCCGCACCCCCCGCGCCCTTCGACCCCCGAACCATCGATGTCTCAGCCGCCGCCGCCGCCGCCCCCGCCCCCGCCAGCGACGTCGACTTTGCCGCATACTGCCACACATCTTTTTGAAGTCGGACTCATGAACACGACTGCGCAGGTACCGCCGCCAGTGATCACCGCCGCATCCTGGCAGAACTTTGGGACTACGCAGCCGCATCCAGAGGTCGCCGCCGCACCCTGGACATCGGACCGCCTGAACCTCGGCACCGTGCCGCCGCCTCCGCCAGCGCCCGTCGCCGTCGCCGCCGCCGCCGCGCCCTGGCACCCGAACTTTGGCTGCGCACGACTGCCGCCGTCCGAGACCCGGACATCGAACCTGAACCTCGGCACCGTGCAGCCGCCTCCGCCAGCGCCCGTCGCCGCCGCCGCCGCGCCCTGGCACCCGAACTTTGGCTGCGCACGACTGCCGCCGTCCGAGACCCGGACACCGAACCTGAACTTCGGCACCGTGCAGCCGCCTCCGCCAGCGCCCGTCGCCGCCGCCGCCGCGCCCTGGCACCCGAACTTTGGCTGCGCACGACTGCCGCCGTCCGAGACCCGGACACCGAACCTGAACTTCGGCACCGTGCCGCCGCCTCCGCCAGCGCCGGCGCCCACCGCCGCGGCGCCCTGGCACCCGAACTTCGGCCGCACTGAACCGCCGCCGCCCGCGGCCTGGCAGCAGACCTACGAGACGTCGCAACCGCAGCCAATGATCACCTGGCAGAACTCCGGACCTGCGTCGCCGCCGCCGCCGCCACGAACAGATCCGCCGCAGTGGACGCCGCCCGCGCCCGCTCCCGAACCCGGCGGAACGATCGCCGTCCACCAGAAGAGGACGGACCTGCAGGAGCTCGCATCGGCCATCACGCACGCCGTGCAAGCAGCGCAGCACAAACAACCATTAAGGTACAATGACTTGCCTACTTTTAATGGTGCACATCAAGATTGGCTCACGTTTCGCGCCGCGTACCTTGAAACCGCGCATCACTTCTCCGCGCTTGAAAACATGTCCCGACTGCGCAGAAGCTTGAAAGGAACGGCTAAGGAAGCGGTCCAAGGTTTACTGATCACGAACGCGGATCCAAACGGGGTCATGAGAACACTCGAGACTCGATTCGGGCGACCCGACTCTATCGCATCTGCCGAGATAGAGCGACTCCGAACATTGCCGCGCCTCACCGAGTCACCGAGGGAACTTTGTACTTTCGCCACGAAAGTCGAAAACATCGTAGGTACGCTTCAAGCACTGGACTGCGCAGTATATCTCTACAACCCGGATACCACGAAGAACCTGATAGAAAAATTGACGCCGACTTTGAAGCGGCAATGGTACGAATTCTCCGCCACACAACCTAGGGGTAATCCGGACTTATTGAAATTTAGTAGATTCTTGCAGAAAGAAGCAGAGATATGCGCGCCATTCGCACCGCCCGAAGCTATCAGCGATCGAACACCCAGCAAACCGAACACCGAGACACGTCGGCAACGTGTGCACACAGTCGCGGAAAAGAACAAGACTAGCTGCGTCTTATGTCAACGAGAACATGGAATCTCCGAGTGCGCCACGTTCAAGAACGCAAGCACCGACACTCGCTGGGACTTAGCCAAGAAACATCATTTATGTTTCAGATGTTTACGCACAAGAACCAAACAACACTCGTGTAAGCCTAAGAAGTGCGATATCGACGGGTGCGTGCATTTACATCATAAGCTCCTTCACGCCAAGAAGAAGGACACGGAACAAGAGGAACAGAAGGTCAACTCCGCATGGTCACCGAAGGTATCATTTCTTAAAATAATACCAGTACGAGTCTCAGGACCGGCGGGAGTTGCCGAGACCACAGCGCTGTTGGACGACGGGTCTACGATCACCATCATCGACGCGAAGCTCGCTAGAGATATCGGAGCCGACGGCCCTGAAGACCCCATGCACATCGCCACATACAACGGAGACCTGGAAAGTTACGCCAAGTCACAACGGGTAAGCTTCAGGATCAAAGGCGCGAACCAGCGTGAAGAAACGATCCAGGCACGCACCGTAGAAAATCTACACCTAGCGGCACAACGCATCCCGAAGGAAGCCATCGAGGAATGTGAACACCTGCGGGGCATACTCTCCGAGTTGCAGCCGGGCGAGGCGGAGCCTAAGATCCTAATCGGTCAAGACAATTGGCACTTACTTCTCGCCACAGACGTCAAGATCGGCAAGAAGCACCAACCCGTCGCATCCCTCACACCACTCGGCTGGGTAGTCCACGGCAACCACACAAGAACATTGGGTCACCGCGTGAACTTTCTGCACCTCTCTACGACCGACGATCATCTAGAGGACTTGGTACGTGAATACATCACTACGGACAACCTCTACGTGGACCCCAGGAGACCGAAAAGCGACCCAGGAGAAAAGGCGCTTCGCATTCTCGAAGAACACACCCACAAAGAACCCGATGGCCGATTCCAGACGGCTCTCCTGTGGAAAAAGGAGGACGTCGCGATGCCGGATAACTACGAGAACACGCTGAAAAGGCTTCACAGTATTGAACGAAAACTGGATGCGAACCCGGAACTCAAGAGTAGGTACACAGAACAGATGGACGCTTTAGTAGCAAAAGGTTACGCCGAACCCGCGCCTCCGTCAACGAACCGCAAGCTCTGGTACTTACCTCACTTCGCAGTTTTCAACCCGATGAAGCCCGGGAAGCTACGCGTTGTCCACGACGCCGCAGCCAAAACCAAAGGAACTTCGCTGAACGATCAACTACTGACCGGACCCGACCTGTTGCAGCCACTCCCAGGAATATTAATGAAGTTTCGTCAACATCCGATTGCAGTCACGGCTGATATTTCGGAAATGTTCATGCAGGTGCAACTACGACAAGAAGACAGGGACGCACTCAGGTACCTGTGGAGAGGGGACACACGCGATCATCGCCCACCTCGACAATATCGCATGAAATCTCTGATCTTCGGGGCATCGAGCTCACCCGCCACAGCTATCTACGTGATGAACAAGAACGCCGAAGAACATCGACACACCAATCCGGAGGCCGTGGATGCAATAAAGAACAAGCACTACATGGACGATTACCTGGATAGCTTCGAATCCCTGGAGAAAGCGGAAAAGATAACAAAACACGTTCGCGAAATACATCGCGGCGCCCATTTCGAACTGACGAAATGGTCATCGAACTCATCAGAACTATTACAGGCATTGGGCGAGACTGGTGGCGGCGGCGGTAATACGGTCGATCTGGACAAGACCGAACGAGTGCTCGGACTGATCTGGAGACCGGGCGAGGACAGTCTCGGATTCAACCTGCACCTCGCTCGCATCTCACCGAGCATCATGGAACAAGAGACCCCTACGAAGCGACAAGCGCTGAGAACGGTAATGTCGTTATTTGACCCACTCGGACTCGTGTCCCCTATAACTGTACAAGCAAAACAGATACTGCAGGAAGTCTGGAGGCGTGGGACATCATGGGACGACCCCCTAGATCCGGACCTGGCGGCGAGCTGGTCGAAGTGGCTCGCCCACCTGAAGAACTTACGATACGTATCCGTACCAAGATGTTACCCCGGATATACCGCAGCGGCATCGCTTCAACTTCATGTCTTCACCGACGCAAGCGAATCTGCATACGCAGCGGCACTATTCTGGCGAGCTGTGGATGCGGAAGGCCACGTCACCATCACCCTGATCACGGCAAAAGCAAAGGTGGCTCCGCTGAAGACAACATCGATCCCGAGGATGGAGTTGCAGGCTGCGGTACTCGGCGCCCGTATGGCGACAGGCGTACGAGAAGAACACGAACGAAAACCGGAAACAACAACATTTTGGACCGACAGCCGCACTACTCTAACATGGATACGCACAGGTTCCAGGTCATATAAACCATACGTCGCGCACAGAGTCGCCGCAATAGAAGAACACAGCCGGACGAGCGATTGGCGATGGGTGCCGACCAAGCTCAATGTTGCAGACGACGCGACCCGCGACGTGCCCGACAACTTCAATGAACAACATCGTTGGTTCCACGGTCCCGAATTCCTGTACCACGATCCCCAATTCTGGCCAGCGGATGGCAATGAAGCAATACCGAACACAGGCGAAGAACGGGCGCTCGCAGTCGTTACGACAAGATCACCGAAGCTCAGCGAGGCCCTCCCGAACGTCCACCGCTTCTCACGATGGTTACGCTATCTCCGCGCCACAGCTAGAACTTTGCAAGCCATCGAACTATTCCGTCGAGCCCCTAGGAACAAGGTGAACCATAAAAGGAACGCGCAGAACCCCAGCTCTGACCCGACGTGGCGACGTACCAAGACCACCGCCACGCGACCCCAAAAGGCACAAGTTTCGGCATCAAACCCGGATCTGTACCCAGCCATCCCTGCAGACATCCAGCGACGCGCGGAGCTCCTCATCGTACGAACTTCGCAGGAAGAGTCTTTCGCCGAGGAACTACAGACCATGAAGAAAGGACGAGACCTGCACCGCGACAGTCGGCTCTACGCGCTGAGCATAGAACTTTCCGAACACTGCATCAAGCTTAAGAGTCGCATAAGAGCCACCAACGGAATCTCCGAGCAGCTGAAGAACCCCGCAGTACTCGACGGCAATCATCGCGCTACGCGCTTATGGATAGAACACGTGCACCAACAACTGCACCACGCGGGCGTCGAAGCCACCGTAAACGAGTGCCGACAACAGTACTGGATACTGCGTCTAAGGCCGACAGTAAAGAACATAGTGAGCCGGTGTCTACGGTGCCGCATACGAACAGCAACACCCCCGCAACCGATCACAGGAGATCTGCCGCCGTGTCGACTAGCACACCACCAGAGGCCCTTCACCTTCACAGGCTTGGATTACTTCGGCCCTCTGAGCGTCACGTCGGGAAGAAGCCACTTAAAAAGATATGTAGCGCTGTTCACGTGCCTCACAACACGCGCCATACATTTGGAACTAGTGCCGTCCCTTAGTACTGACTCGGCGATAATGGCGCTAAGAAGAATGATCGCTCGTCGCGGATGTCCGACTCAGATCTGGTCAGACAACGGAACTAACTTTCACGGAGCGGAAAAGGAACTCCGCACCGCTTTGTTCGCAGGAATCAAATACGAGGCAAGCAAGAAATCAATAGACTGGCGGTTCATCCCTCCTGGCGCGCCGTTTATGGGCGGCGCCCGGGAACGTATGGTGCGGTCGGTGAAAACCGCACTCTGCGCCGTTCTGCACGAGCGGCACCCCACAGAAGAGGTCCTGTGCACGCTGCTCACCGAGGCGGAGTACACCGTCAACAGCCGACCGCTCACCCACGTGTCGGTTGCTCCGGAAGATCCAGAAGCCCTGACGCCCAACCACTTCCTGTTGGGCGGTCCGGGTCGAGTCTCCGCACCGGGCACCTTCGACGACAGCGACCTGAACCTGCGTGCCAGCTGGCGCGCCTCGCAACGCCTCGCCGACCTGTTCTGGGCCCGCTGGCTCAGAGAATACCTGCCGGAGCTGCGCAACCGACGAGATCCACGCGGAAGAGGACCTGAGCTCCGAGTCGGCGACCTCGTCCAGATCGTGGACGGCAACCTACCTCGCAACGTCTGGGTGCGCGGGCGCATCAGCGCTACACACCCGGGACCTGACGGCGTCGTGCGAGCAGTCGACGTGAGCACCAAGGGCGGCGTCTTGCGGCGCCCCACCAAGAAGATCATCATCATCCAAGCTGCAGATCCCGCACCACAACTGGCTGCATCGTCCACAGCGGCGGCGGGCGATGCACGGCGGGAGTAATGTGCGGGACGTCGCAGCACCTGCGCCCCGCGCCCCGCGTGCCGCGCATGCGCACCGCAACTGCGCATCGCGGCCCCCCCTCACACCGGCCCCCGCTGGATCAACTCGCGCGCTCATTGGCCGAGCGCACAAGCCAGAACATCGCGCACCTTAGAACTCATCCCGACGGGTCCTGGGGAAGAAAAGTAGCCACCCTGGAGCGCAGCCGGCAGTCCGCGATCCGACTTCAGAAGAACTTCAAAATCAAGAAAGAAGATAAATCAAGAAAGAAGAAAAGTCAAGAAAGAAAAACGTCTAGGGAACTGCGTTTTTGTCAAAACGCACGATTGTCGCATTGAAATTCTGTACATATTGTTTTAAAACGAACTACTTTATTGTTTCAATATAAGGCGAAAATATAGGTATTTTGTACAGAATAGTCGTACAGTTTCTTTCTCCCCTCCGACAAGAACCTGCAGCCACCGGTGTCTGGACCCACGCAATCCCAGCGCACCCGCACAGATTGCATAATACTTTCAATTACGTGTATGAGAAAGTTTTGATTGAATCGTCTGTTGTACGGTTCAGAAGTTCGTACGTATGGGATTTGCGGATTTATTTCGGATATTGCGATTCCAGTTTCATTTTATCACTCAATTATACGTATCTGAATTTAGATAGCTCATTATAGTTACATTATTGAACACACAACAACACATAACATAAGCTCACGCCTGTATCCCCGAAAGGGCACTAGTGAACTAGTACACCCACATTTCGCCGAGCTTAGTTCCGTCCCAGATATGATGGGGGCGAGCCTATCGCCATATCGGGCACAAATTCCAGACTGCGGGCTGATATGGAAATATCCAATATCACTTTGCCCGACCCAGGGATCGAACCCGAGACCTCAGAACCGTAGTCGTACCGAAATACCACCACGCCACCGAGGCATTATTGAAGTTGAATTAATATGCTTAATTTCTTTGTTATTTGAAAAAAGCAAACCAAACTCAGTTCATCATTTATCTAAATGAATAGTTCCTTACTTACCAATAGCATTAATACCAATAAGCTGGCCTTTACAAAATATAACGAGATTATGGCTTTGTTATTTAATTACTAGGTTTTGTAATGATGTGGTCAACTAGGAACTAAAGTAGAAAATACGGTCTGCAAATAATGTAGGTAAAAATCATTATTTCAACTAGAGAGGAGCGAAACCTAAAATGTTCACAAATATTCAGATTTTTTTATTAGAATCGAGATATCATTATAATGAAAATGTTTTGCTATTTAGGTCATGCACGCTTGGAAATTGTTTTTTGGGATAGTATAAAATGTCGAAGGTCACAATGTGAGTGGTCCATATAAATAACTTTGCAAGAAGCGAGCGGATGCACGTGTGCGACACTGCGCGTCTCTCGGCTTTTTATTGCGCTCATGTCATGCCTGCATCCCGCCCTACTTGGACCACAGCAACATTTTAACAGTTAATCAATGCTATGTATGGGATTAATTGCTATTCAATTTTAAAAGTATTAACATTACAGATGTAATATGCAATAAATTTATGTTTAAAATTGTTTTTAATGAACATACGAAGGAGACACAAAATCTTTATTTTAATGGATAATAAACATTTTGTAATTATGCAAAATAGTTAATTATTGTAATTGTATTATTACACGATATTGAATGTCAGGTGTAATTAAATGTATTATAAATATGAAATATATAGTACTTATTTTCCATCTCGTCATTTTAGTACTACTGCCATGACATCAACTGTGGTTAACGCGGACGGTTGCACTGGTTGCACTGCACCCGCAGTGTAGTTTAGTGAACAAAAAATCACACAGCAATTTGCTTTTGTTTAATCGATTTTGAATTTAGAACGCACCTCGCTAACGGAATTCTTTAATGTAACGCACGCGATCTGCCGACATCAGAATGCCATTATTTATGTGGAAATGTTATAATTCTTCCAAGGTAAAATTGAAAAAATAATCTAAATGATTTAATATAATTATTTTGAAACTATTATGATTAATTATTTGAATTTTAAATACTTAATGATTTAACATTATCCATGTTTAAAAGTGTCTGTGGACTTGAGTTTGTTAGGGTTATTCATCATCGCTCGAAAGCGTCTAATGATAACATCCAATATTTAAGTGGTGGAGTCACGCTGTAAACAATTTTGCCTAAACCATCAATGAGCGTATATTTCTACAGGCCCAAATGCCATGGCCTTTTTCCTGGTCCCCTTTACTCTGATGTCCATGGATGAGAATAAAAATTTGCTATCAGGTCGGGCGATAGCTCAAGTGCCTTCGTAAGCCTATAAAAAACATAATAAATACATAAATTGGCTGACAGTAATAAATCTATTATAGTAGAATTTATATCTTAAATGTGTTTAAAAAAACAATAACACCTTTATATTGATCCTCTGCGGTAAAATTCCGGGGTACAGTTCTGCAAAAAGATTAATTTAAACAACTACACTTGATTATATATGTTTAAATAAAAAGCAACTGCATATCAATAATAAAATATTTGATACAAAAACCTTTTTACATCCATCAAACTCGATTCCCAAATGATATGACTTTTTCATTAAAAAATGTTAACCAGCGTAATAAATAATAGAGTTCGTGCAACGGATATCTGCTGTTCTTTTATAGGCGCTCCCTTTTAGCGCTTTGTCGAAATATTTACGCCCCATATTGAACGTGAAATTCCAAACAATGAGATCGCTGGCCGCGCAACACTGCGCCCGCGCCACCACAGCAGCCGCGCCGCGCCGACCGAGCCCTGCGCCAGCGCGGCGCTCTCTCGTACGCACCACACGTGCTCCACCCGAATAGGGTTGTAGACCCTATAAAAATCAATAAATTGTTAGATTAGGGGCCCAAATAATATTACAAAGAAATCTCAGTTATATTTAACATAGTTGGTAAAATGGTGTTGCTTTGTGTGACTAGTGTTTATTTTCAAGAATAATTTTATTAAAACTCTTTTTTGAAATGTCAATATTTTATACGACAAGGGTTTTTATTTAATGTTTAAAGGGTGGTTATTCACTTTTTTATTTCTCATAGATTCTCAAACTCGTGTGTGTGTCTAGAACCAAGCAATCTGTATTGTCTGAGTCGTCCTAAATTTAAGCTAAAATGGTTTAACTATAGGCAACCCTATCCTAATCCAGCCCAAAGAGCACGCGAAATTAATAAACAGAACCGACATTTATTACCTTATTTTAATGTTACGAGATAATTACGTTTGTAGAGTCCCTGAAGTGATATGAATATTCATTAAAATCCAATATTTTGTTTGGGGTAAAATATTTAACTCGAAACAACTATAGGAATGTAATTACACAGGCAATGTAGGTAATGAAAATGATAGCGACGGTAATTGGTCAAGGAAGTCAAAACAGATCAAAGAATCATCATTTTTCCATTTTTTCGGAGAGTCATCGTTATTTAAAAAAAAAATGACATTAAATCAATTCCAGTACCTAGAACTTGAGCATAGGTTTGACGTTGGTTTCAACTTGGCATTGGTAAAAAACCAATATTGGTACAAATAAATCTAAAGCAAAAGGTATGCATTGTGCAATGCCATACCGTACTCTATACAGTGCGTATGTTTAAAACCCCATGATTCAGTTATGTTTTTTCACACGTGCTTTCTTACAATACCGAGAGCACTGGCCTATTACGTATTCATCGAATTACGATACGAGCCTTTCGTTTATTTTCCTGCATAGACTTATTGTAGTTGGATGAGCGGCTGTTGGTGGGCGGCAGCCGGAAATGGAACTTGAATAAATTGAATTGTGTGACTACGATTGCTTCAGTATTGAAATATGAAGGATGTAGGATCTGCTATTTGTTATAGGTAGCACGTTTTGATACTTGTTTTCACATGCCTCCATTCGACTTTTTTTACATAACATATCATGCATGTTTTGATGTTGGTGTTTAAGAAATATATTCTGTTGTCTATTTATATGATGAGGGTTTGAGAACGGATTGTGCGCCGATCACTGTCGGTCATAAATTAGTCTCAATGTGCTTCTCTGTTTCATTAAAATACAATCTGTGACTTTTATAGGGCGGTGTGTTTTCAAAATAGTTTCAAGTTTCCGATCATCTGTTTTATACAGTTTGTTCAAGTTGGTATCACTAATAACTATACTAGCATTGTAGCGATAAAGTTTAAAATTTTGTAAGGCTTTTAGTTTTTGAATAATGGGAACTTGAATTCGTGACGAAAAAATGATTTCTGGCTTGTTGGGTCAGCTGCAGTACATATGCAAACTACCTATTGGGGTAATTGATTTATTTTTAGCATACACAAAGCCATTCATATGCTAACTGTGACGACTTACAGGTTGCATTCCGATTTTAATATAACAATAATTGCCCAAAAATTTAAGTTCAATTTTTATTTTTTACTTTATTACTCTTTAAATCGATCTCCCTGTATGCATAATTATTATTAGTACCAACTCTATGAAACAAAAGAAGAACTTTATAGAACTGCGTATTCTACATTCAAGATAAATAATGTCGTTTTGGCGTTATTTCAAATTACAAAAATTAAGCGACATTAAACGTGAAACGGAACACACAAAATGCCTAAATCTTTTACACAATCACAAGTTTAAAAACTTATCAGACAGACTTCAAATCCGATCGAGACCAAATTGATATGAGACCACCCTTGAAATAAGCTCTATCGAATACAAAAATAATTTTGAATATCGGTCCACATTTGGCGGAGATATTGCGTAACATTTATTTATTTGATTAGTACGATTTACATATAACCAGTTACACTAATCAAGAACTTAAATATATCATACATAGTACATTAAAATAACTAATTGAGGACCTTCTCTTTTTTGGTTTCGGTCGAAAATAGAACCTTACGATATTTGATATAAGAATCGAGACACGCTGTGGCCCGTCAAAGAGGCAGCGTAAAGGCGAGGGCGACATTGCACGGGGTCAACATCGATCGGCGCCGCGGTGGTACATGTAGGCACGGTATAACAATTGCTGGAATTGGACACCCGTTTTCTGCTAAGCGGGTAATATGACTTTTGAGCCCTTTTTATTTTGAGTTTGAAATATTAGATATTAGTTTATTAAATTGCGTAAAGCATAATTTTATTTTCCGACAAGTGACAAGTAATGGACAAAATAAAAGCGTGTGTTGTGTCCAGTGGTTGTA
Organism: Clanis bilineata; assembly: GCA_036417725.1. Lineage (NCBI taxonomy): Eukaryota > Metazoa > Arthropoda > Insecta > Lepidoptera > Sphingidae > Clanis > Clanis bilineata. The sequence continues at coordinate 11,063,690 of CM071140.1, forward strand.
TCGGTGCAAAAATAATATTATGTTTCTGTACCTAATGTTAAATCTTACACTAGGTACTGCAACGAAACTAGTGGCACGATAACATTTTTGGATATCTTTCTAGCAATATCTTTCTTTTGGGTATCTTTATTTCTCCTTTGTTTTTTAGTAAGTTGTTCTTGATTTTTGTGCAAGCCGCGTTCGCCTCTAATTGTAACGGCATTTAGCTTAGGTAATCTTTATATCATTTATTTTTAAATGTTGCATTGAGATAATGTACGTTACGTTGGCGTTACTAAATAAATAAATAATAAATAAAAAAGTTTATTTCCAGACGCGTCTCCTGCACTAAAACATTACACAAAACACCTGCACAAACATGGTATTTTTCCAATATTTTTGCCTATGGTCCATTGTCACATGAGCCGGACACAATGAAAAACATTGTTTTGTGTAGGTGTTTTTTGTGATTGTTCCAAACATGTGCAGGAGACGCGTCTTTAAAGTAACATTGTTTTGTTTGCGGTCCCGTTGTCTATGGGCATTAGTGTTGTGCGGACAGCTCCAGGAAGGAAGTGAGCGGCTCAATTACCTCACGGTGTCGGCTCTAGCGGCTGTAGCGGTGGTCACGTGGAAATTGAATGCGATCGATATTACTGTTTGTGTTCGTGATTCGGACTCGGAATGCGAATTTAACTCGCCTCGGGCCTCGGCGTCGAGTTGTTCTGTGTTCACAGTTCGGGGTTACGGATGCGATTTGGTGTAGTAGTTAATGTTAATAAGGATAGTTTATTAGATTATTTTAATAAGGATAGTTTATTAGATAGTTTTGCGACAGTAAGTTTAACTTAAGCCGGGTCTCCTGCGCTAAAACATTACACAAAACACTTACACAAAACATGTTTTTGTTATCTATGGTCCATTGTTCTACGAGCATGTGACAAAATCATTGTTTTGCGTATGTGTTTTTAGTGTTTTGTTTCGAAAAAGCTAGTGCAGGAAACGCGGCTTAATGCACACAAAACTTACGGAAAACTACATTTTGTAAAGGCGAATTTCTCTACCACTTATGGGAGTCATAATGTGAGGGAGGGAGATTTGCTATTCATTGAAATAGACGCCGACGTCAGAATATGCCAAAATTTCAAATTTTAGGGTTATAAGTATTATTATTTCTTCGTATTAGATGAAGCATCTTGTCAGTCCGTTCCCACAATACTAAAATCGTGACCGCTTAAACGATCAGGAGTAGAGATAACTACACTAGGCACCCACTTTAAGAGTTAAAGCTTACATCGTGAGTACAATTAATTGTGAAATGTGGTTGAGATGATCTGACCGTGTATTAATACTTCACTCTGATAATTACGCTGTTCCCTGCACAATACTTCTGTGACTGTTTTATATTTTTATAGTAGAGACTGGCAAACGAGTAGATGGGTCAACTGATGGTAAGTGTGTGACTGTTGGGTGTTATTTATTTACTTAGTGATCTCCACCGCCCGTAGACACCCAAGACAGAAAAATATTTATGGATGCGTTGCCAACCTAAAAGGAGGAATGGAAGGGGAAGGAAGAGGGATTGGGGAAGGGAGGGGGGGAAATGTGCCATCGGAAATCTCACTCACCGAACGAAACGCGACAGCAAGCTCACACTTTACGTCGGTTTTCTGTGAGACAGTGGTATCAAACCGGTCGGTATTCGTGCAGTAGACCTAACTGTCTACAGCGTGGCTCTACCACTTATTTAAATGAAGATAGAGGGCAGGGCATAACTACAAAAAAATTAAGCACTCCTAATGTATGGAATGAAACCAAAATGGCGACTTTACAAAAGAAAGATCCCATTAATATAACAGTTAGGCATCTTCTTCATTTTCCGAAATAATTATTATTGTAAATAAAACACGATCTTTACAATATAATCAATAAGTATTTATACGTTATTAAATTCTTATGACACGGTGACAACTTACATGTATATAAATCGCGAAACTAAAATGACGGAACCTGCTTCATAGTAAACACTTAGGTATTTTATGCCGGCTCCTATTATTTTTTCTTTAGTCATTGTTATAAAGCCTCATCTATAGTAGGATTGCTAATTAAACGGAGTAATCTGACATTTCAGATGTTGCCACTTTTTTATGAAATTTAAATAGTGCTGCGGTAAAAACATCGAGATTATTTAAACATTTCAATTCAGTGAACCATTTCATTCTTTCATTTTATAAGTCCAACTTAAAGTCGTAATTCCTGCCTATTGTGTTATTAGTACTGCATGTCTATTGAATTATAGTCATAGTAAATTACTTCATGCTAAGTTATGGCATGTCTACTGGAATTATAGTCATGGTTCATTATCAATAAAACTTACAAAAGCTATGAATGTCCTGAGCGTAATTTTTCTCAAAAATTAAAAGTAATATTTGTAATTTTCATTGTTATCATTTCGCGTATCTGTTGTGATTATTTACGTAAACTTATTGAGACGGTCTTTTAGTCGATGGGTTAAGCTGAAATTTCTAAAAAAACGCAATAAAAATCTAATTTTGCAAAGTATTGCCGAGTTATTGTATCTTTGAATGACAAAAATTGAACTAGATCAATCACTATGTTTTGTAAGTAAGCAACATTATTTTCGAAAGTGACATTTCGATCTGTCAGTTTACTCCGTTTAATTAGCAATCGGACTATAGATAAATAATAATACATAACCTCCAGTCGCACACATAGTCCTGACCCAACACTAATACGAGTCTTGTGTCGTATCAAGATCGTCGTTTGTATCAAAAACTACGAGAGACATTCTATGTCAACACCCAGATCCGAAGAGACTTAATATTTTCAGGACCACACAAATATTTGTCTCGGTGCGGGAATCAAACTCGCGGCTTCTCGCTCACTGCGCCACGAAGGCTGTCAGTCAAGATGAAGAGATTTCCTTTCTTCGCAGCTAGGATTTCCAAGGTCACCTCATATTATTTGCCGCTATTCGCCAAACAGCATTGGACTAGAAATGTGTTCGTATTTGATGGACATTGTAGTCAGTGTTTATATGTGTAGGGCATCAGATTTTAACATTTAATGTTTCTCGATGACAAGCAGATAGTGTTTCTACTATTCGTGGTTAGTCGTTTACCATCAGGAAAGTGACTTGTTCATATCGTCTTTCGATTGAAATAACAAAACATATGAATAATAATATGCAACGTGTCAGTGACAGTTTTCATCTTTCTCTTCAGTGAGAATTGTAGTTCTACCTTATACTGGTTAAAAATTAGTTAAGAAATCAGTATTAGTTATGAACTTACGCCGAATACGAATCGATGAAGTGGTAGAGACATGTCCATTCTCGCAGCATTAATTCTTCCGACAGCCTCTGTGGCGCAGCGGGCGAGTAGCCGGCTGTGAAACGTGAGGTCGCGGGTTCGATTCCCGCACCGAGACAAATGTCTGTGTGACCCACAGATATTTGTTTCGGGTTTGGGTGTTGTGAGACCGAAAGTCTCTCGTAGTTCCTGATACCCACGACACAAGACTCGATGTTAGTGTGGGGTCAGGACTATGTATGTGATTGTTGGGTGTATTTATTATTAATTATTTATTCTCTGGACAGTTTTGTATATTGGGTACCTTTAGCCGGGTATTTCGGTAAGGTACGTATATTTCGGTACGACTACCGACCACATGTCTCGGGTTCGATGATCGATCCCCGGGTCGGGCAGTGATATTGGATTTTTCCACATCAGCCCGAAGTCTGGAATTTGTGCCCGATATGGGATAGGCTCCCTCCCTATCAGATCTAGGACGGAACTAAGGTCGGCAAAATGTGGCTGTTCTAGTTCGCTAGTGTGCCTCTGCTTACTCCTTCGGGGGTGAACGCGTGACATTATATGTACATATGTCTGTGGTATAGCCGGGGACGGGAGGCACAAAAGCTATGTGAAGTGGCGGTTTTCTAAACCGTTTTATGTTCATTCGTACTAATCATAATTAAACATCGCCTGATTCCAAAACGCGCCTAATGAGTTACTATTACCGGCTTCAACAGTATCGTGGGCGCCATTCAGTCGGATTCAATAGAGTTCCAGTTGAGAAGTACAAACAATATGGGGTTTATATTCGGCCCCGATGCATTTCATAATCTTGAATAACATTATTTACATATATAGGGTCTTACTTATAAAAACAGTTTAACTGAGCAAATAGTAAGAATAGTCTGTCCCTTTTAGTTTCAAACAATGTGACATAAGGAAAAAAGTGACAGATTATTCTTAGCCATTTGCAGCTAAACTGTTTTATAAGTAAGGCCCTATATGTACATAATATCGTCTTCTTGGTCTAGGGGTAGCGCATGTTCTGGGAAACGGACAGTTCTAGATTCGTTCCCCAGTAGGGTAACTTTTGACTCTATTCGATTTTATTTGGTGTCTTAAAATTCCACCAAAATCAAGTAAAAAATGCACTAATGCCGCGTTAAAAATTACCAAATAATAAGTTCTAAGACTTAATTAAATCGAATCGCAGTAGAAATCGAATCGAGTGTCAAAACTCATGGGGTTCGACGGGCATAATGGATTGGTTTGTAAGTTTCGTAAATTTTGATTAAAAAACATAAAAGCAGTGATAGCTCAGTCGGGAATGGTACGGACTGCCGAGACGAATGTTGGAGGTTCGAGACCAACCCCAAGATGGACCATACACCTCTGACTTTTATATGTTAAGTGTATTTTCATTGTGAAATATCACTTGCTATAACGGTGAAGAAAAACATCGTGAGGAAACTTGCATACCCAAGAATTCCTCCACAAGAAATTCGAAGGTGAATGTGAAGTCTACCAACCCGCATTAGGCCAGCGTGGTAGACTAAGGCCTATCCCCTCTCATTAATAGAGGAGGCCCGTGCCCAGCAGTGGGACAGTAATTACAGGGCTAATATTATTTATTACCTACATAACATTTTACGAACGATAATTCAACCCACCAACGAATTTGTATATAGCCGCTGCCATTCCGATACTTAATGCATTAGCTGAGGTGTGAAAGCTTAGGTATTAAACAAAGGATTACCGAGGCACAACTGAGAGACTGTACAACCCGAGTAATCTAACTAAAGTGCTGTACACAACTTGCACCTGTGCTACGCCTAATACATATTCATGAGAGAGTTTATAAACTTTAAAAAAATCATGTTGTATGAGGGTTATATGAAATGACGCAGGTACTCCTATGGAAATACTTGGCTACAGATGTTGATTCTAAAATAAAGTGATGATAACACCAAGGGGTACTTAACTACAGATGGGGTAGGTATATCTTTGAGTTATAATTGCCTTTGTATTTTAGCTAGATATTTGATATCTAAAACAAGCAATTTCTCATTATTATACTAAAAGTTTTCAGACGAAAACAAAGACAGTGTCTTCAATCATAATGTTATTAAAATGTTCTAGTGATTTTAAGTTTTGGTAAGTTATAAGTGGGTTATATATTACATACATATTATGTGATACAGAATATGTATGTGTAATGTTGTCTGTCTAGAAATTCAGACAAAATATTTTGATTTGTTTGTTATCATTTCAGTTGATGAATATGATAAATTCTGTAAAGGGTTTGAGGTCAAAAATTGTACATTCGTGGTGCATAAAACCATAAGCTAACATGCAACTTTGGTAACATCTATCAAGATTAACATTTATATTTTGTTAGTTGCAAAAGCAATTGCAAAATCCCCATTAAGATGTGCCATGTGATGCGATCTCATAGACGAAAGTTTTCTGTCATGTTTGAGTGGTAGAGCCACGCTGTTGACAGTTACGTCTACAGCATGAATGGGCCGGCTCGACCGGTTTGATACCACTGTCTCACAGAAAACCGACATAAAGTAGCAGCTCGCTGTCGCGTTTCGTTCGATGAGTGAGATTACCGGTGGCCCAATTCCCCCCGTCCCTATCTATGTCTCTATTGGCTTATTTCCCTCCTTTTATGTTGGCAACGCACCCATGATGCTTTTCGTGTCTTGGGCGTCTATGGAATATCTATGGTGGAGATCACTTACCATCAAGTGACCCATTTGCTCGTTTGCCAGTCTGTGCTACAAAAAATACTCGCTGGTCACTTGAGGAAACTCTTCATCTAAAGATGATACATAAAACTTCTCAGTGCACTTCATTTACCATCTTATAAAATAATTATTTTAAATATAATAAGCGAGTACAGTACATAGTATTAGTTAACATACAGTTTATAGTTTCAAGAATATAATGTATAAAGTTTTAAACAAGAAGACGAGGTCGGTAAGAGGGGAAGTTTGAACAACATACAAGTTGGGAACAAAGGCACCACGCGTCTACGTCAACACCATGTCGTGGTTTGTTTTAGACGACGCGTCGCCTGAGGAAATGAGTAATGTGACGTCTTAAAGCCGATTTGCATCTCAAGCAAATATTTAATTTACAAAGAGGGCGCCCGACGCGATCCTATATGGATCAAATAAGCGATCTCCTGTGTAAAGGGCAAGTTCGGAGTACCCTCAACCGACGAAAATGTATGAAACGGTGCATGAATGTGGACGAGGCGAAAGAGGTGTCAGGATCGTAGCTTGTGCCGCTCAATTGTCTCTGCCTACCCCCATGGGATCCAGGCGTGAGTGTGTATGTATGTTTGTATTTAATTTACACGCAAAGGTGCTAATCGTTTTATTAAGTGAATAGTGTGTGAATAGTAAATTATGTTAGATTTATAAATATCTCACACGTTTTATAATTTCATATTTTCGATCGCCTTGAAAGCGTAGATGTATTTCGGTATGACTACTATCGTCAGGTCATGGGTTCGATCCCCGAGTCGGGCAAAGTGATATTGGGTTTTTCAATTAAATATCGACCAGAGTCTGGAACTTGTGCCCGATATGGCGATAGGGCGAGCCTATCACATCTGGGACGGAACTAAGCTTTGCGAAATGTGGGTTTTCTAGTTCGCTAGTGCGCCTCTTCCTACTCCTTCTGGGATACGGGCGTGAGCTTATGTTATTTTGTGTCAACTTAATGAAGAAATTTAAACCAAGACACATTCTGTTGATGTGTTAATGGTTTATTGGTTATACGTTCATGGCTAAATAAGCGTCCGCCGTAATAATAAAGATGTAAATATTTCGGGACTATTTTACTGCCACGGCAGTCTGATCGTACATTTTTATAACATTAAATTCTAAACCGGTCAACAACACGCGTACATGTACATATTATTTAGGTCGAAATTCCCACACACACTTGCCGAAAAGTATGTAGAAGTATAGTAGCTTGATGAGAGTAGAATATCCTACGTTAGTTCAGAAATATTTTTCTTGCCGTATCAAACAATGATTAGAGATTTGAGTGGCAGGGCCATACTTGGACACTTACCTCTACAGCACGAATGGGCTGGCTCGATCGGTTTGATACCACTGTCTCACAGAAAACCGACGTAAATTTGCACCTCGCTGTCGCGTTTCGTTGCCCAATTCCCCCCTCCATTTCCAAATCCCTATTCCTTTCCCTTCCTCCTTTTAGATTGGCAACGCATCTCTGATTCTTTTTATGTCTTGGGTGTCTCTGGGCGGTAGAGATTACTTACCATCAGGTGATCCATCTGCTCATTTGCCATTATCTGCTATAAAAAATATTAACCGGACCCTCTTACAGAAGTAAACAATAGAGTGTGGTGCCAAAGACGATTTGATTACGTTAATGTGACATCTGAATGATCGTTGATGGAGTCAAGCGGTTCCAATTTATGACTATCATTCAGTTCGCGGTGTTGACGTCTCTAGTGTTCTTCACGTCTGGAATAATAAAGGAACACTTATAAACGTAAGCAGTTATTGCGGTTTAAAAATAAATACAGATTGCGTTGACGCAGCGTCGCGTCGCGTCGTGTCGCTTCGTCGCTCACGATGCTTTCATCATAGATCTAAATGGGTTCCGCGGAACTAACCTACCTATATAATAAAGAATACTGTAAATATTATGTATTCCGTCTAAGGGGGTTGACGTCAGGCATACGGCCGTTCGTTACAACTAAAGCGTGTAACAGTAGAATAAGGTATTGCAAGACGTCGGTAATGTTCTATTTTTTGATAGTTTCATACCAACATTTTAAGAAGTAACGCCGTCGTCGTCTGAAAAGTGGTATGGCGCGAACGTCATTATTTAAAATGATATATTTAAAAATCAATAAAATAGAAAGCATTTTGCAATCGTCCACATAATAATATATCAGGACACAGTTTAGCACAATCTGACGGATTATCCAAAGTGGTTCAAGGCGATGCTAAATATACGTCGCCCAAATAGCGTCGTGCACAGTTCGTTGATGTCTCACCCTGTCATCCCGCCTCTAGATGTATATGTTAATTCTCTGTCTTTTGTTGTGCATCGTCTCGTACCGTATATAGAATGGATATTCCGCTTAATTACATTGCGGTTCCTCAAGTCCTTTATACCCATATAAGACATAATATACTTACTTTAAACTACCAGAGCTAGAGTATATAATAAAGAGTATAGTACGCTTTAAAGCCTATAGTACAAATTAGTATGTCTGTCCTACATGTCTTTATTCCATTGAGCCTTATCCCATTCAATGTGGGGTCGATACTACTTTTTAGTATGAGGCAAAAGTATTCAGCTTAGTTTTTACGATCTGCTACCTGTCTGACGTCAACCCTCTGGGGAACATGTTCCTTTTATAGTGTACTTAATTATGGGCAATATTAATGCCTTAATAGATTTGTGTGTGTTCGAAGTCTAAAATCGAATCGGACAAGCAGTTAGCATCCGTTCGCGGATGAATGCGTAGGGAAAAAATCCAATGGGATACATAAACACAGTGTGGGAGATTCGTGTCAACGGCCGCGGCTTTGTACTCCGCCCTGCGCAACCCGGCACCCCTCGCTAAGTCCTACACGCGACGGGGAAGCGATTTCAAGGGTGGCTTGGCTAGCTGTTACTTCCCTCCCATTCGCCGATAAGGCTGAGACATATCTTTTATCGTTGTCTGCTCTTATTACGACGTTATGGTTTTATGAACTACTTCGTTACTTCATTAAAAGGTAATAGTGTTTTTACAATCCTGAACAATGGGATGCGTTTGATTCCAAATTGAACAGTCAATGTATAAAATGACTGATACGCGCCGCTCTGCAAAATGTCTCTCCACGCACGTGACTCGAATGGAATTGTTCATACTCGTATAACTTCTGGTGCTACGAGATCGTAATAAAACTGAATTATCTGCGTAATTTACAATCCATTGTGCAGGTAATTAATCTAACTCGTATAATGATAAAGCAATTAAACTGCTGTCTAACATTTATCCAGAAAGCTTCTTATAGTAAAATTACAAATATCATTGTTAATTTATTATATGAATCGTAGTAGAGTCGGTAGAGAGTATTCCGCCAGATTTCTGTATTAGAAAATATTAACTTTTTTCACATGGCACAATTTACAATTGAGTGCAAGTGATCTTTGTTATAGAATTTTGAGATATGTACATACATATCTCTCAGTCAAATAGATGTACATCTAGAGGTAATGTACATACATTACCTCTAGATGTACATCTATTTGACTCTACTAACCTTTAAGTCCTTTGGTTAAATAATTTAATTCGTATAAATCGCCACTCTGTATGTGTTTTAAGATGATTATTCCCTATTCTTTATCTAAGATTTCTATGTGGAATATACATATGTGTCCAGATTTTAGACCTATTTTTCAGAACTCTTGAACAAAATTCTCGTATTTTGTTCAATTTTGTGGTGAGATAAGCTGCCTTTGCAAAATTTCAACGTTATTCAAGAAAATATCCCGGCTGCTAAACCCAGCGATGTCCAATCATTGGAAATAGGAAAGTTACCGAGGGGCGGCACGGTGGGATGTTTTATGTGGGGCAGTTCATAAGAAATATTGCGAGAATGCGTTACATAAGTGAAGCGTCTCGCGTTTCAAATGGATTGTAAGAGTAAACTAATATATCACTTGAAACTTCTCATGACACAAAATGTCTCTAACGTGTTTCTTCCTTGTTTTGATGTGTAGCCAGAATGGGTCTAAAAGTATTATCGCAGAACTGAGACATTTTTGCCATTCCGTTACTATTTCTTTTCCGTTCCTTGTTGGCGAAATAGTATCTAAGCCAGTTTTGAAATTGCCAAGGCTACAACAAATATTTGTACGATAAAAATATTATGTTTTCTTTTCGTCTGGACGTTGCATGGCCGAGTAGTGTATGATAACACAAATGGTAAGATGTATCGCAAACACATTCGTATGTGTGCCGGCGGCGTTACTTTATTGTTCATTTTATAACAAAATGTTTCATGTGGACGTACAACAAAGCACTACCTTTTCCAAGACTTGCTAAATAAAGTGAGTACACACCGTTAGTTTCCTTTATATTTTTTGTAAAAACAGTGCACTCGGATTGCGCTCGTATGTACATATATTTTCGCAAACTCCACATGTACAATTCGCGAACTATCCAATGTAAACTGTAGATATTTTGTGTCATAGATAATCTTCACGCTTCGTTAATCCTGTCATAGAATACTAGTTTAACAATAGGAAACGATTTAATGTGACCGTCTCGCGTTCTAAAACTGAAATATAGTCCAACATACCGCAATGCAGTGCATAGGGTAGCCACCGTAGACGGTCGTGCCGCTGTACGGGATGGTTTTACCATGAAATATTAAAATAAAGAATCCAAATTATATCCCTTTACAATAGACCAAACGTGCCCTTTATGTTTATTTATAAACAATGCCCTAATAAGTGTTGCATTATCGTTATATTTAATTTCACAGCGTATTTTGTTGGTATCGATTAACTTAATCTAATAAAATATATGTCGGATTGTTGATATGGGATCTGTGTCCCTATTGGAATGAATTTTCAGAATGGGCTTCATTCTTGCAGTTTTCTGTCCTAATCCTTTCGAAATGTTTAGAGTCAGTAATATATTTGCAACTTGCTGTTGGGTAAGGCAGGCGGATAATAATCAACAGTAATTACTAGCGCCATGTACACTACATTTAAAAGAAGTTTACTCGAATACTGAAACGGAACTCAAAGATTTAAGATCGTTTTATATAATTTGAGGTCACCTTATTTGCCAAAATTATTGTACATTGCTACATTACAACGTAAGTAGCCGTTAAAGTTGAGAAACGTTACAGTATTTGCGGGTTACCTAAATCGTTCAGACTTCAAAAGCGCCTCATTTACCGCGCACGGACTTGGGGATGTAATTTATATAAGACAAATTGATTTGAGATCAGAAACATAAATTCCTCGAGTTTTTTTTTCAAATTGCTTTTCCTGACTTCTTTCAATATTCATATGTAATGAAAAGGTAGCCAGGTAAATAAAAGCTATGGTGCATAAAACTGCACAACCGTTTGAAAGATGAATCTGTTTAATTAAGCTTTGCGTTCTTTTAAATACCAATCCTTATTTTCTACGAATAAGTACAAAGCAATATACAATCAATGGTCAATTCTGTTTACCTCAGAGAGGAGGTATAAATGGGAAGTAAATTGGTAGCGCAGAAAAATTACAAGATTCATAATCACAATCATATTTTATTCATAACAATAGTTACGGGTTAAATTTTTCGATTCCGGTCTATATTAGTAGACCGTAGTATAATATTTAACTAACTATATGGTATATTAGTTAACCTAAGTCTTTCCTGACCTAATATTAGGTACTTACACACAGTATGTGAATTGACTGAACTAAAACTTGACAAATAACATTTCTAAATTAGTTGGTTCGCACTTCGTAGTAGTCGTTTCTGACAACCGTAAATGTATTCGAACTCGATGCGCGTCTATGAAATTTGTATGAAATAATAACCAAACGTCATCAGTGCGCAGCGAACTCGAATACATTTACATTTACATTAGTTTTTCGTGCTCGGGAAATACTTAAAAGAAAAATAAGCACCTACTTGGGGTCTCCTCTATATAAGATAGCTATTATTAATTTATATTTCTGAAATAGACGTGGATTGCCAAGCGCATTACTTTAACCGTACTACTTATGTAGAGTTGGGGTTGGGGAGACTCGTAGACGGGCGGATATCGTCGATTTAGCTGTGACGGCGACGCGGACGCTCTCCAGATTGATTGTTCTCGACACTAAAAATCAATAGTAACGATTTTGTTATTGTTGACCGACGCAACGCGAGCCGCGACCCTCGTTCGGATTCCGTTTGTCACAATTCCGGTTATGTTATTAGACAAAAAACTCGTAACGTCATCATTATCTGTTTCACATTGTCTATTTTAATGTCCATTGTAATATTTAATGCATTTTGTAGAATTTTTATGTTACAAATATCTAACAAAGGAAGTAATAGACAATTCCAACCGGCTAACTTTTGCCAAAATCTCGACTTATAAAAAGGTATTATAAAAGACTAGGCCAGCTTAGGCTGCCCCTTGGAAATTGATCTCCCTTCGACACTGGAAAATTGTTTGATCTTTTGCTTCTATAATAAGTGCACATTTCGCTCATGGTATTTCCGCCCTATAATCTGATAAGGAGCGAAAATATGAGTACATACGCAACACACAAACTTTTGCACACGACTGCCTCGGTGGCGTGGTGGTATTTCGGTACGACTACGGTTCTGAGGTCTCGGGTTCGATCCCCGGGTCGGGCAAAGTGATATTGGATTTTTGCATATCAGCCCGGAGTCTGGAATTTGTGCCCGATATGGCGATAGGCTCGCCCCCTATCACATCTGGGACGGAACTAAGTTTGGCGAAATGTGGGTGTTCTAGTTCGCTAGTGCTTATGTTATGTTTTATGTTACAAACTTTTGCAATTATAATGTTGTGGTATTTTATTTCGGTTTGCTTAGGGACATATTGTTTTAACTATTCGGGGAATGAAATTAGCCGGCGACAGTCGCTGCGGTGGAATTAAGCTTGTTGCGGTACCTGCTACAATGTGTCGGGAGTTTTGATTAACCACTGTTGCCATCTCTCTTGTTTATTTGTTGCTTTACCTTTGGAATATATTTGCAATCCTCATGATATTCTTGATAACAATTTAAGTAGATTCTAGAAACTATGTACTCGAAACCAAAAGTCACTGTAGAATTATGAATGAAAATGCACAAACTATATTAAAAGTGAACTATCATAATACAACTGTAATTTGCATAACTTAAAATATTACTTGCGTGCTCGCGGATAATATTGTTACATGGTAAAATTTCCTTCAAAAATACTGTAAGTTCACCGCATAATAAACGGCAAGTGCTTCGGGAAACTAGGTTCTTTGCGATAAAGCCAGCTACCAAGTGACTAAAATTTACGTTTACAGTATAGTAAACTTGAACCGTTGCAATGTAGTTTAGCTTCTCGTTGGCGCGCCGCTTGTACAGTAAAAATATGTTTTCCGTCCGATGCGACGTTATTAAAAGTAATATGATTTTGTTCCATGTCCGGAGAAGATCGTGTTCGTTACCTCAGAGTACCGTTTCGCTTTACTTTTCATCACTTTTAATCCCGCCATAATCACATGTATTGAAGTTGACTGATTTGAACTTTTTGTTTTATGGTATATACATTGTTATAGAATTTTGCAAAAGAAAAAAAAAGATTGATGAAAATCAGCCGAATGGAACCATACACCAACGCTGTGTCGCTTTAGTATTTAATATTTTCAAATGTCTGATGTGGAAAATTAATATTTTAAGCTAAGAGCTTATTCGTTTTGTTCACTATGTTTCGTAATTTTAATCTTAAGAAAACCCAAAGCGCAATAAGAGGTGGATAATGCGGCGCACTTTGGAAACTTGACGTATGCCAAACGCCTTGTATGTTTATCAGTAGCTAACTAGCGAGTCAAGTCCGGGTTATGTGGCAAATGTTGTTTGTATTTCGTCGAAACAAAGTTTATTACCTCCGTTTAGTCTCAGCCGAAACGTCAATAGAAATCCCTTACTAAAAGATTACTGTAAAGGTTTAAAAGGTTAAATAAACAGTATGTATTACATACGTGTTTTCAATTTGTTTGGAGCTTATTCGCACGTGCGTAGCGGTGTAAGTATGGTAATATTCTGTGGCAGTGTTTTCTTGCCGACTGAAAGACTGAGGCTATATAAAAAGGGGTGATTTTGCAATGAAAAAAGGTAGAAATCGCGTCCCTCAGGCTTGATACGTGTATTTTTTGTTATAACACCCTTTTGAGACGTCTGGGAGGGTTGGAATCTCACATAACAGTCGACAATAGACACGAATTCTAGAACACTCGTATGACGAGTGCCTATGTGAGGATTTTCATTTTGTCTAACAATTTTACTAATAATATAAACGTGTTTCGATGTTTTTGAATATGTATTGTTGATTTCGCATTGTTGAATATTGTGGCAATTGTGGCAATAATTTTAGATAAGGCTTTATGTTTGATTTAATTTTGTTCAGTAGAATAGGACTTTATACTTTAGTTCTCTGTAGTGGACCTTAGAGATTACAACAATTTGGTGCTTTCTAACTCAGAGTGTCATCCAAAATACTCTATATACTGTTAATAAAATTGCTGCCTTGAATGTTAAGTGTTAAAGTGGTAATTGTAGCATCACCCACCACTAACAAGATGGTTAATTGGGGAGAGCGGGCCATAGTTCACCTCGGCTCGATGCGGATTGTTAAATGAAGGAACTTGTTTGAGCTACTAATGACTGGTTTGTTATGTGACTAGTTATGGTCTTATTTTACCTGCACTACTGTTATTTTAGGGTTGATTTTTGAATAGCCATATAATTTTAATTAGCTAACCATGTTAATTGTTGCCTCCTTGGTCTAGTGGCAGCATATATGGGCTGTGAACCGGGACGTCATGGGTTCGATTCCTAGGTCGTGCAAGCGAATTTGCTAATTTAATTTACTCGGAACTGAATCCCTCAGTGGGGGTTGATGCCAGACAGGCAGCCGGTTGTATAAACTCAGCCAAATCCTTTGTTCCTTCCTTTCCTTCCTTTGCATCCTTCCAACCTCCTTTTGCAACCTTCCATCCATCCTTTGCAACTTGCTCGATAAAGTGTGTTGCGCCGACCCCATATTAAGATGGGAAAGGGCAGGTAAAAAGAAAGTCGTTAACCATGTTAATTAGCCTGCGTTTTTAGGTTGTCCATTAGGGTGCATCCCTTGTACGATCTGGTGCAGGCACCTGAGACCTACACCACCTTCTGAATATCACTATAATGTATCTTTCGACTAAAGTTGTACATAAACACTTAGTTTATTAACGATTGTAACTTTTTAATTCTGGAATTCGAATCCTAGATCAGTCATCTATACTAATATTATAAAGCTGAAGAGTTTGTTTGTTTGTTTGTTTGTTTGTTTGTTTGTTTGATTGAACGTGCTAATCTCAGGAACTACTGGTTCGATTTGAAAAATTCTTTTTGTGTTGGATAGCCCAATTATCGACGGTGGCTATAGGCTATATATCATCACGCTATGACCAATAAGAGCGGAGCAGAAATGAAAAATGTTTAAAACCGGGAAAATTTATATCTCAGACAGAAACTACTGGTTCGAATTGAAAAATTCTTTTTGTGTTGGATAGCCCAATTATCGAGGGTGGCTATAGGCTATATAACATCACGCTATGACCAATAGAAGCGGAGCAGAAATGAAAAATGCTGCTAGCGTGGAATTTTATATCTCAGAAACTACTGGTTCGATTTGAAAAAAAATATTATAGTGTTGACCAAGGGGATGAATGGTAGGGTGACTAAGGGGTGACTGACGGGGTGATTGATGGGGTGACTAATGGGATGACTGACGGGGTGACCGACGTGAGGAATGACGGGGTGACTGACAGGCTGACTGATGGGGTGGCGGACGGAGTGTCTGACGAGATGAATGACGGGGTGACAGACGGGGTGACCGACTGGGTGACAGCCGGGGTGACAGATGGGGTGACAGACGGGTGACAGAAGGGTGACAGACGGGGTGACCGACTGTGTGACAGACGAGGTGACAGACGGGGTGACCGGCGGGGTGACAGACATGGTGACAGGCGGGGTGACAGGCGGGGTGACAGGCGGGGTAACAGGCGGGGTGACAGACGGGATGACAGACGGGGTGACAGACGGGGTGACAGACGGGGTGACGGACGTGGTGACAGACGGGGTGATAGACTGGGTGACAGACGGGGTGACCGACTGGGTGACAGACGAGGTGACAGACGGGTGACAGACGAGGTGACAGACGGGTGACAGACGAGGTGACAGACGGGGTGACAGACGGGTGACAGACGGGGTGACGGACGTGGTGACAGACGGGGTGACCGACTGGGTGACCGACTGAGTGACCGACTGGGTGACAGACGAGGTGACAGACGGGGTGACAGGCGGGGTGACGGACTTGGTGTCAGACGGGGTGACAGACTGGTGACAGACGGGGTGACCGACTGGGTGACAGACGAGGTGACAGACGAGGTGACAGACGGGGTGACCGGCGGGGTGACAGACAGGGTGACAGGCGGGGTGACAGGCGGGGTGACAGGCGGGGTGACAGACGGGGTGACAGACGGGGTGACAAACGGGGTGACAGACGGGGTGACGGACGTGGTGACAGACGGGGTGATAGACTGGGTGACAGACGGGGTGACCGACTGGGTGACAGACGAGGTGACAGACGGGTGACAGACGAGGTGACAGACGGGGTGACAGACGGGGTGACAGACGGGTGACAGACGGGGTGACGGACGTGGTGACAGACGGGGTGACCGACTGGGTGTCAGACTGGGTGACCGACTGGGTGACAGACGAGGTGACAGACGGGGTGACAGGCGGGGTGACGGACGTGGTGACAGACGGGTGACGGACGTGGTGACAGACGGGTGACCGACTGGGTGACAGATAAGTTGTCAGACGGGGTGACAGGCGGGGTGACAGACGGAGTGACAGACGGTGTGACAGAGGGTGTGACTGACGGGGCAACAGACGGGGTGACAGACGGTTTGACAGACGGTGTGACTGACGGTGTGAGAGACGGGGTGACTGACGGCCGAAGTAGATCATCCCATTACCTCTTTTAGAATTATTGTGCTATAGGTGCCTACAACTCACTATTTCAACTCTCTCTCTCATACGCAGACGAAGTTGCGCGGGTCAGCTAGTATAAATATAAACCGACGTATACTTTGAAATGAAACGTTAATGTAAAAATAACATCATTATCCGCTGCCTTCATGAAATAGAACACGAATGTGGTGCAATATAAGAAAGTTTTCTCTCGAGCAAAGCTCCGGGCGTGCTCAGGGGGCCCTCTTATGAGTTTAGCAAAGTTCCCCTTCCTCGTATGTTTTGCTCCTGTCTTCTAGTTGTGTGGTGTGTTCGATCACTAAATGCTACGTGCACTGCCGTTTAAATAGTGATACTTATTTATATTTTGACTGCCTCGGTGGCGTTGTATTGCGTGCGCGATACGACTACCGTTCTGAGGTCTTGGGTCAATTCCCGGGTCGGGTAACGTGGTATTGAGTTTTATTCGCAGTATCAATCCGGAGTCTGGAATTTATGCCCGATATGGCGATAGGATTGCTCCCTATTACATGTGGGCCGAAAATAAAGTCGGCGAAAAGTGGGTGTTCTAGTTATCTACTTCACCTCTGCCTACCTCCTACAGGGGTAAGCTTATGTATGTATGTATTTTCGAATTAGAATATTCTTTCATTGTGTACATGCCCACTAGAAATTGACTATCTGAATCACTTGGAAAATAAACACAAAAATGCGCATGTAAAATCTCTACCTTTTTTGCAGTATGTTATGAGAGTGAGAAGGTTTTCCTCAGAACAAAATATTACGTCGATCCATACGATGTGTTATGTAAATATCCACTCCTTACTTTCTTGACATCCCTTCTAAAAAAATTAAAGAAGCATATTTTAAATTGTTTTTTTAGTTCAGGCTTAAAAGATAAGAAATTAAAGCAGTTCCGCTTACATTTTCTATTTTTTGTAAATACTTCCAACTAAGTATACGATGGATAAAAATAATGGACTTACATTTCCAATGCTAACAAGTAGCAATGTTATAATAAATATTCTCGAGTTATCACGTCTAGACTTAATATGGAAAGTTCAGTGTTTTCTATTTGTGTTCATCTATTCTTTAATGTTATGCTCGAAAACTCGGAGAGTAAATTAGTTTTATGTGCCCCTATTCTCCAACTGTTACGAGTTTTCTTTACCTGGCTTAAACTGTAAACAAATATTTCACTACTTTTATAGATATCGCCAAATATAATCCTATCCAATTTTTAATTTTAGTTATAAGTTTAGAACTTTTTTCAACAATTCAACCACGTTAACGTAACTGTAACATAAAAAATACCTAGTATAATTAGCGCAGCGCTAATAGTGCCATCTACTCTCAATAATAACATTGCTTAAATTAACTAAATCAAAATTAAATTATTACGTTCTTTTATTGCCCTTGTTACATAATACCCATTTAAAATTATCAAAACGGCTTTTAACTTTCGATATTAGAGCTATAAGAAGTAAAGATGCATCCTTGCCCTAACTCCTTCGATAAAACTTTAAAACATTGTTCGATAATACTGCAGAATTGCTCAACGCAAAAGCAAAATGAATGCTACAAATACAAAATCATTTTTTTAAGTCGTGTAAACGGTTTACGTTAACACCCGCGGCTTCTGTCTGCGGGAACATGCCCAATCCAACCACTGGAGACGAAATTATTGATTTCAGCGCAACGGACGCAAAACTTTTGCATTCGGTTCCTTTGGCACACAAATTGCTTGTCTTTGACTATTATTTTTAGAGTTTCACCACGTTATCTTGCTTTCCACGACCGCTGTCGCCGGCTGAACGACTTGCATAATTTATATTAACTAAACATTTGTATTGGACATTTGTATTTAGAAAAGGGTCGAAAAAGGTTTTCTTAAGCCATATTGGAAAACATAAATTCGAAATGTTTCTCGGACTAAATTAGACATGACCTTTTAACTTTACGTAACGTTACCAAGCAGTTAACGTACGGTATAAACTTGGCATGTTTAAAAATACTTCTGGCGCATTTTAAAGCTTCAGTTAGTGAACGGCGATGCATCCTCGCGTCGGTTACACTGCGAACTTCTTGCTAATGACTTCAATGGCTTCATTAAGTGACTCCGATACGTGACTGCAAATGCTAATTAGTTTAAGTTGACTAACTCGTACACGGGGCGCAATGTGAATCTTGCTCTTTCGTGTAATCGTATTAACGGTTCGTAAAGGACTCTTTTCAGTGAAAGGTCAAAGTTTCATCGGAACGGATGCATTGTTCGTATCGTAAACGTACATGTGCACTGTATTGGTGTTGAGCTTGGATGTGTTAAAAATAGAGCGAGCCGGACATTGAACCGGTGGCTCCGGACATCGTCATAATGAAAGTGTCCCATCGTTTTCACTCCGTATTTTCGCAACTGAATGAACTTCCCACGCTGCGATATCATTTCGCCACTCGTGGTTTTTACGGACACATTGGCGCACGTGATTTTAAACTTACATACATACATACATAAACTTACGCCTGTTTCCCGTTGGGGTAGGCAGAGACTAAGGAGCGCCAATTGCTTCGGTTCAAACACACCTCTTTCGCTTCTTCTACAGTCATCAGTCTTTTCATGCACGCTCGTCGGTTACGAGAACTCCTTATTTGGCCCTTTTTCAGGAGATTTTAAACTTAGTGTTAACGTATTGCGTTTTTATGATGTTTTTAAGCTCGAATTATGACGGATTATGCGTTTAGTAAACCATATTGACTTTTAATCTTAAAATGTAGTTTATTTGGGAAACATTCATTTTAAAATTAAGGTTATGATTTTTAAGGCGATTTTTTATAGCAGAGACTGCCAAACGAGCAGATGGGTCATCTGATTGTGACCACCGGCGTAAAGTTGTTGGACTGTCGGTTGCACTTCGGTGATTGTGCGCAGGTTCATTTTTCCACCATCTCCATTTCACATGCGAACAGCTAGAAGAACGGTAGGATTCCATCCTTATATATTCAATATTCCACACATCTGCACGGAGAGATTTGCCTCATCTTTTATCATGCGTACTTCTAAGGAGTGGAATCCATTGGAATACTCTGTTTTTCCTGAAAACTAAAATCTGGGACTTTTCAAGGTTAGAGTGAATAAATATATTTTGGGCAGACGTGTAACAACGTAGTACGGACTACGTCATCACTTTCTATCGGGTGTGATTATGGTTAAACGCTTTGTCTGTATTATTATAAAAAAAGTGATCTCCCCACCCATAGACACCTAAGACACAAAAAGAATTATGAGCGCGTTGCCAACCTAACGGGAGGGAAATAGCGATTGGGAAAGCGAGAGGGGAGTTGGGCCACAGAAAATCTCATTCACCGAACGAAACACGACAGCGAGCTGTCACCTTACGTCTATTTTCTGTAAAACAGTGGTATCAAATCGGTCGAGCCGGCCCATTCGTGATGTAAACGTAATTCTACAGCGTGACTCTACCACTAAAAAAAAAGTTACGACGCAAGTGACTAGCGTTATGACGTCTATAAAATACCGATGACGTGTAAGAACTATGTACAGTTTTTTTGGTGGCGTGGTTGTTTTGCGAACGCGGTACGATTACAGTTCTAAAGCCTCAGATTCGATTCGCAGATGGTATAATGTGATATAGGGTTTTCTGCTCAATCTCAGCCGAGAATATAGGATTTGTCCCGGGTATGGCAATAGACAAGTCATCTATGAATCACACGTCACAGTAGGTACGGAAGCATAAAGCCGCGTCTCCTGTACTAAAACATTACACAAAACTCCTACACAAAACATGGAATTTCTACAATTTTTATCTATGGTCCATTGTTACATCAGCAGGAGACAATGAAAACCCTTGTTTTTTGTAGGTGTTTTAAGTGATTTGTTTCAAAAAAACTAGTTTTTTTTTTTTTTTTTTATAGCATAGATTGGCAAACGAGCAGATGGGTCACCTGATGGTAAGTGATCTCCACCGCCCATAGACACCCAAGACACAAAAAGAATCATGGCTGCGTTGCCAACCTAAAAGGAGGGAATGGAAGGGGAGGGAAGGGAATTGGGAAAGGGAGTGGGGAAATGGGCCACCGGAAATCTCACTCACCGAACGAAACGCGACAGCAAGCTGTCACTTTACGTCGGTTTTCTGTGAGACAGTGGTATCTAACCGGTCGAGCCGGCCCATTCGTGCTATAGACGTTACTGTCTACAGCGTGGCTCTACCACTTTAAAAGTGCGTGAAACGCGCCTTAAGCTTGGCAAAGGAGGGTGCAACATGTGCGCCTTTGTTTATCTCTTGGCGATAATTAAATAGACATGATGTATATGTACAGTCATGTTGTAAGTATGAATGCAAATTTCCTCATTAAATGCATGTTTGTGATATTATAGCATCATTAAGTGTAAGTATCGGTGAGGCTCCACAGGGACCGTTATTACTAGGCATACGTTACTTGTATAATAAACGGGTGGCGGTATTAGAGCGACCAGCAGCCAGCAGCTCCTATATCATTAGTCGCGCTGTCGGCACGTGGCGCGTGGGTTCCAGACAGGTGCTTCATTTTGTAGCGGAATGGTCGCTCTATGTACCCGTAGCTTTATTAAAGTATGCAGTAAGGCACGCGTCACGAATGCTTGTCAAAGCCCCATTTATCAACAAAGATAGAAGTACAAGGCTGTGGAGTGTGGTGTTACTCTGAACCATGAATACCAAAACGCTACTCAAACACTTGAATTCGTGTTATGTCACTTGAGACTTGAGATAATTTTATCTGTCAAAATTATGTGGCGCAAACACTGCTTCACTTTTAATGTTCCTAGCGCTCTGTCCATCTTTTTGTTTTCGTCCGTGGACGCAAAACAATTAAGTACTAATTCGTCATTAGACACAACAGACATGTCTATTGTCTACAGTAGGTAAAAATGGTCTCTACTATGCATACATATATTACTGGTATTAGATTTGTAGGCATATTCGCTGAATAAAACTTTGTACATGGGATTCCATACAAATATTAAATGAAATAATTGGTTACAAAAGTATATTAATAAAACAACTTTGATAATAAAACCTCAACATCTAATAAATCTTTTTCTCGGAATACTCCGAGATGTGTGTAATTCCAACATGTGTTTAGTGGTAGGGCATGGTTTTAACCGAGTTCATCACGAACTAATATGCTCTTTGTTTCTTTGAACACAATACAATGTAGGCATACAATCCACGCTTTATTAATGCTTTTTATAAGAACCTCTTTGTTTAACGTGATGTGCGTGGGCTTTACCATTGCCAGAATTGTTGCACTGCGCCTTTTGATAACGTACCTTCAGGCTTGCGTTCCATTTCTCACGAAATGCGTGGATTAAATATAATGGCAGGGTTTACGTTAAAAGTTGGAAGAAACAATATAGTTATATAGGGCGATTCATAAAGTTGGTATCAATAATAACCACAGTTAAAGAGAGGATGGCTAGCAATCTAGCTGTCAAGTTTAGATTTTGTAAGGCTCATAGTTGTTGAATAATAAAAATTTTGGCTCATTGGGTCACCTGCAGTACATTTACGAACCACTTATGTATGTATAATACCACCACGTTTTAATATAATTAATTATTTTTAGCATACCCAAAGCCATTCCTATGCTTATTGCGACTATTTACAGGTCGCATTCCGATTTTAAACTCCCCATGCATAATAATTGATAAAAAAAATTTACTTTACCATCGCTTTAAATCGTTCTCCCTGTATGTAGAATTGTTATGGGTACCAACTATATGAAACACCCGGTATATTACTAAACCGCCTTTATGTTTTCTAAGCTCTGTCCATTTGTTATTCTCACAACTTTTAATTAGCCTACATTTCTCTATTTGGGAATTGTAATATTTTGAATTTCTACCACAAAAGATATTATGTTGCAAATAAATTAATCCGTAGAAAAATATTCGCTACAAACTTGCTTTATCTGTTAAACTTTACCGTTTCTCAACGAAATAATAAAGTTTCTAGTTATTAAATTTATCTAATACTTTCGTAAACTTCGTAACGAAACAAAGCAAATTGATTTTTGTTTACAAAGTATTTCATTAAAATGCCATAATACAACTGACCTTCGTTCGGAGGTCGCTACGGCTGTAAAGAGAAGCAAATAAAGGATTCCTGAGCATAAAAATTTAGATTATAGAGCATCAAATTGCGCTTTACTGCTGCGATGTGATGTGGGCTTCCTCAAGGAATTTCACTTAACGAGCCACTATCCGACCATTTTCAGTTTAGATTAAAAGCATCGTGAACTCGAAGATTATTCCTAGAGTCCATTGTTCAATATCTGCTATTGTTAGCGAGTGGTTGCTGTAGAATTAATAATTGCAAAGCTTTTGTAAGTGGCTGAGTGGCGGTATCGTGCCTAATGAAGCCCTACAACTCAGTTTTAATTGCCCTCACATTGTAGCCCGTATTCCACACTCGAGCCCCTAAATGACCCAACAAATTGACCGCCTCACGCAATACATTGCTGCTACATGTATGTACCTAGCTTATTTTCTTCGACGCCTTTGTAGAAAAAAGTTATTTAATAAATTGAGATGTGTTATGTATGCCTGATACTGAACTTTACAATTTGAAAAGTTTCTCGCCGCGTTGGTTATCAGTATTCAATTGAGACGCCGCAATTGATGTCTGAAAAAGTTTCTAAATTCTTATTAATATATCTAAGTATATTCGAGTAATATTGATGTAATAATGGATAGATCTTACCCGTTGGAGACAGCACATATATATGTATAGTAAGGGTCTCGGCCACCGGTCACTATTTAATTAAATTTAAATGATAATGAACTATTTTGACTAAACAATAAGCATTTATCCTATAATTTATCTGGGGTCTGGGAGAGCAGTTGATTTTTGTACAGCATTGTATAGAGACGAACTGGACGACGGGACTGGATCCCTCATAGAGTGTTGACGTCAGGCAGGCGGCCGGTCATAAAAACTAAGCCAAATCCTCTTTGCAACATGCTTGAAAAAGTGTATTGCGCCGACCCCACATTAAGGTGGAAAGATAGATTGTATAGAATGAAAAGTTGCCTCGTTGGTCTAGTGGCAGAATATAGGCTGTGGACCGGGAAGTCCTGGGTTCGATTCCCAAGTCGGGCAAAGTGATTTTCTAATCTGATTTGCCCGTGACTGCTTCCCCCAGAGGTGGGTTGACGTCAAACAGGCAGCTCAAGTAGGCAGGTCGTAGAACTAGAAACTAAGCCAAGTCCTTTCTGCAACATGCTTCAAACTGCCCTGTAAAGAGAGAGGTCAGTGTATTCACTTTTTCAATGACAACGTTAAGTTTAATGAACTGTTGGTTCTGAAAAAAAGTGATTACACTTTTATAAGGACACGAACTTTTGAAAGGAAATAAAACTGACGAACAGCGTTGATAGAATTTTTGGTATTGCAATCACTTCAATATAGAGGTAATATACCAAATCGTCATCATCATCATCAACATCAGCCATAGGACGTCCACTGCTGAACATCGTCAGTCATAAAAATTCATATCGTCGTATAGTTATGAAAATTGGCATATATCTAAAATAGGTACATAGATTTCTTTAATGTACCTAGTAATAAATTTAGGCAGTGTAGTATCCAAATATAGTGAAAAGTGAATTTGGAACCGATCTACGATCATGACGAAATATTCGTAATTGTGTACGTCATATGTTCATTTACAGTAGCGTACACATTAATTAACGCCACCGTCGCGTCGAGTCCCAATTTTAGCAACAATTCCGTTCTATCGCCCATTATATGTCATGTGCCATATTCATAATTGCGCGGAAAATAGCTACTTTCTCAGTGTACAATGTTTTAGTTCAGTGACCGTGCAATGTACAATTTCACAGCATATGCGACAGCCTATATTATTTAAAACTGTTGGATTTTCTATATTTCTATATTTTGTTCATACAATCATATGCTCACGCCCGTAGGCAGATCACTAGCGAACTAGAACACCCACATTTCGTCGAGTTTAGTAGTTAGTACCGTCCCAGCTGTGATAGGGGGCGAGCCTATCGCCATATCGGGCACAAATTTCTGACTGGGCTGATATTGAAAAATCCAATACCACTTTGCTCGACCTGGGGATCGAAACCGAGACCTCAGGACGGTAGTCGAAATACCACCACGCCACTGAGGCAGTATTTTGTTCACTCACGCCAATTATCCCCAGGAGTGTAACTTTTTTTGCTGTGTTATGCTTGTGTTATGCTGGATGGCTGTGGAATGTGGTGTATAAAAAAATAAATGGGTCCTGGCTAGGCAGCAGAATTTAACTAACACATATACTTTTCGAAAAGCTTGTTTACGTCCCATGATTTGATAAGAGGCGTTCCAAAATATCAGGCTCAAATTACATACACCGGGCTAATGTTGGGTAGAAATGTTATTACTCGACTCGGGCATCGAAGCCGAGACATTAAAGTGGTGGTCGTACCGCCTACATAACACAACTACGTGACCGAGGATTTAGTAATTATTTTAGGGCAGATATTTTATTTGCCAGAAAACTTTTATCTGAAGGATATTCTGAAGCTTTAACAGTCGTTTCTTATATTGTCCACTGTCAAAAGGTCAGAATTAATACACAAATAAAAATTATTTTAGGACGGAGTCATTTCCCCAAAAATAATAACAACAAAAACAAAATCCAGGTATTGAAAAATTTACCCTATTTCAAATTATTTCGGGATACCAAAATTTTCTAAGAGGTGCAACTAAAAATATTCGTACCAACATAAATAACCAATCACTCAATGCATTTGAAGTCTTTTCAAAAACATTACTCTGCTTCGGAGGCAGTCGTGTCAAAAATATTCAAAAATAATTCAGGGAAGAGCATTTTGGCTTATTTATTGCCATTTTTCTGCCAAAATTTCCCTTTGACGCCAAATATATTAATTTCCTTTCTAATAAGAACACGAATAAGAAGCAGGTCGCGCCCACCTTCACGTTTTTCATTAAGAAATATTATTCAGCATTTATCAAGCAGAAATGATTTAATTTGAATTATGGTAATACTTAATTGGATTGGCTAACGAAATAAATTGTATCAACATCTTACTCTACGATTTTTATATCCGAATTTACTTGAATGTAATATTAATATATTATTTATCTTGTTTCAGGTAATCTACGAATACTTGGCGTAGTTGATTTGATTAGCACATTTTAAGGTATAAAGAGAAATCGGCATTTTTGATGAAATTAATGAGCTTTCTTTAGGAATCACTGCTAATTAGGTAAAGAAGCTTGTCTTACACTATGATTGGCAGCATTTTAATAGGTAATACAAATGGAAACAAATATTTACTCAATATGTTAATTAATTTAAGTTTACCTAAATTGATTATTGGCCTCAATTTTTATTTTATAATAGATGGTTCCTACAGGTACATTGCTATCATTGTATACCTCTAAAATTGTTATTTACAAAATACAACAACAACAATCTAGCCTATAGTTTTCTGTACATTTAGGTATAACTTAATAATTGCTCGTCCATATAATAATGAGACAGTATTACTCTACGCAGATAACAAGAACGCTTTAACTTATTAAAGTTTCAACGGTTCATTGTAAGCCTGATGCAGTTCCAGAGTCCATATTGAGCGGTTGGCAAGTAATATCCACTTTGCATGCGCATTTCATCCCAGACACCTCGTTGAATAAATGCTACTCCATCTAAACTTCGTTTTTAAATTAATGGAGAACTTGAAATGAAAAGGTGAATAAAACAATGTTAATTATTGCCCTAGAAATGTACTGAGATAGTTTCCATGATAAATTAATAAATCGTTTAGTATTTATCCACTCTCAAAGCTTTGACGGGCATCATTAATCTTGGCTATTAGAGGCACAGACTTATCTAAAAGATGGCTTAACGAAAAATGCCTTGTAAAGGATTATAAAAACCCTCGAAAACAATGATTGCCAAAGTTTTCTAGACCGCGACTCGTCTGATAAAACTTCAAAATTTGGGTCCAGATTTTTTTGGGTCTATATATCTATTCATTTTTATTACAAAACTGGTCTTTTGACGTCGTTAAAACGTGTCTGATTTGATATAAATCATAAGCAACATGGAGGCTCAAAGTTAGTGTTGGCCGGCATGACGTTGTATCCCGTGTACTCACGAGGTAGCCACGCGGTTACGGAGTACGCGTGCGCCATACATGACGGGTGAACGGTCGCGCGAGGGGGGGCCGGGCTGGGAGGGGAGGTAGCACAGAAGCCTGAAAGACAACCTCCTTACACAAGCTTCACCCACCTGTGACCTGTTATCTTGTATAAAAGGTTTCAGCTTTCTTACCATTAATAGTTATGAATTAATCTAAGAAATAATTATTAAGTGATCTCGTCGGCTCTTGAATCTTTTACAAAAATAATCATGGATGACTTGGCGACATAAAGACAAAGGAATAGGGACTTTAAGTACTTGAGGCTAACAGTATCTATTTCATTTACTGTAGTCAACGTAACAGGAAGCTGCAACACCATGTCAGTGTTCTGCGATACAGTGGTGCCACAATAGTCAAGCCGGTGTACTCATGATGAAAAAAAAAACGCCAGGAATGCTATGTGGCCCTTCCCTTGTAAATAGTTTATTAAAATTTGTTAATTTTAATTATTTATTTATCTAACCTTTGTGTACATGGAGTATAAAGGCGGACTTAATGCTGTAATCATTCTCTTCCAGTCAACCTTAGGGTGGTGCAGAAATAGGTGCAAAATTATTAATTACGATTTGTAATTCACAAACAAATGTTTGTTGCTCAGTGTTCGATTCGATAACATACTCAAATTGAATTTAAGTTATAGATGTGTTAAGAAAAGTGGTTTTGTCTTGGCACACGTTGGTATTATCTTTGATTGGCAAATCGCCAAATGCTGGATTAAGGGTTGGTAGAAGGATTACTTAAATCCTAGAAATTTAGTTTCTGCCATGTTCATTTCAAATCTCTTACGGTAATATAGGATTCTATGAATGACAGTGAGGATTTTTTTGGAATGAGTTATTAGATAGTGACTACCATAAAAGAGGTGTACAACCTAGTACAGTAGTTCGTTAAGGCAGTCGCGTTTCGGGATCACCATAATTATATTAAACTTAGCAAATTCTAAGTTCAAACCGAGATAACTCTACTTCCCCTATAAAACAATGTAATATTATTTACCGAGTAGACTGTTGAAAATATTATATTTTACCGTGTTATACTCAAAAATAGCGTTTAAAAGACAACGTGGATTATAGGGAGATGGTGCTTTGTTGTTATTTAAAAGAAGGTAAACGACACATGGGTCACCTGATATTAAGAGAACGCCACTGCCCATAAACGCCGATGATATCAAAATAATAGTGGGTGCGTTTCCCAGCAAGAGAATAAATAGGTTTGCGAGGTAAAGGAAGGTGAAACCAAAGAATTTCACTCGTCAAAGGAAACGCATCAGTGAGCTGCCACTCTAGTCCTCATGTCGGTTTTCTGCGAGACGGAAAAACACAGGCTCGTGCGCAAAGTAAACACAAGCGAAAAGATTTAGCATGGCTATGTCTCAAAACCAATACAATAGCTACCAAACCGAATACATGCCGTAGTAGTAAGTTATAGTACGTACGTAATACGTATGTCGTGATTTTGGCGAACATCCAAAATTCGTGTAACTTCCCACAAATACACCCTTATTCGGCCGTTCGCTTTTGTCGTTAAGGCTTTGAATTATGCATTTCTACTTTTATACCAGGTTTTTCTTAATTGGTATACAAGTAAGTGTAAAGATGGGGTCAATGTATCATAGTGTAAGCGGTGTGAAACTATACACTGATCTATAGCCGTCGAATAGGATTACAGCAAACGGCGGATTTATACCGAGGATTTAGGAAATCCCGCTGACCAAAAAGGGATCCCTCATAGATCCGGCCGTATTAGAGCCAATGTTTGATAATGTTAGGAGTGTACATCGTTTGTATTACAATATACATCGTGTGAGTCTCAAATGTTTTACCCCAAGCGAGATTGCTGATGTAAAAGGTCATTGTGAGACGTAGTACCGTAAATATCATTACAAAAGTGCCGATTTTTCTAATGAAAATTATCCGCTTCGAAAATGTTCGTTTCTTACGATTTAGTTTTACAAATCATGTCCCATATCCATCTCAATGGGCATCCAACTCATTGGGCGTTGAAATGAAAAATATAACTGTAAATTGAGTCACAATTATCGTCCTTTGTATTTCCCTAGAGGCCTATGTATAAATGAAGATTCCCGAAGCGCATAACTTAAACAGTTAAGAGTTCCAAACTCTAATGACTAACCCTCTATTAACCTTTTTCATTTTTCATGCTCACCTAACAGTTGCTTTGAAATGTAAGTATTTAACGCAATAATTCTATATTTCATTATTGATTTTAAATTAAGTATAAGTATAAATAACAAGGGTACCAATCTGCATTAGGCCATCTTGGTAGACTAAGGCGTAAGGACTTATGCCTCTCTCATTAGTACAGGAGGCCTGTGCTCAATAGTAACACAGTAATATCATAGGGCTGATATTATTATTATAAGTAAAACAAGTATGATCATTATTATCATCATCATCGGCCACAGGACGTCCACTGATGGATATAGGCCTCCGACAAAGATTTCCAGACCAACCTGTTGGAAGCGGCCTGCTTCCAGCGACGTCCTGCGACCTTTATCAGGTCGTATGTATGATATCATTCTAAAATTACAATAATTATCAATGTAACCTTCTCAATTTGAAAGCTGATGTCAGTTTTATAAGATATATTCCAAATGCCGAAACATCAACTCCGCAATTGTATGAATATGTATGCATTTGTAAATGTGCATTGCAAATGAATGTTTGTTATGGAGATATCTTGTTAATTTAACGTAGAATTCTGTATTACGCACAAAATGATACGTTGACACAGTAACTAGCTATCATCATCATCATCATAAACAGCCATAAGACGTCCACTGCTGGACATAGGCCTAACCTCAAAGATTTCCAGATTGACCTGTTGGAAGCTATATTGAGCTATATTTATAGCTAATTGTTCTAAAGGACTTTTAAAACGAATGAAAATAACAAATAATTGAGGTATACTTAAGGAGGAGTCGCATTTTAACTACATTTTTAGTTCGAATAAATAGAATACTTAATCCGATTAAATCAATCGTAATTATAAAGCATTATATAACTTCATTCGTTGCACATATAACTGCTTACACTTTTCAACTACATTCCAGACACGGACAACCAGCGAGTGATCATTCACGTAAAGGATGTGAACGACGAGCCTCCGTACTTCATCAACCGTCCCCTGCCGATGCAAACCGTGGTCCAACTGAATGCGGCACCGAACACTCCAGTCTTCACACTGCAGGCCAGGGATCCTGATACCGACCATAATATCCACTACTTCATAGTGAGAGACAGGACTGGTGGTAGATTCGAAGTCGATGAACGGTCAGGTGTCGTCCGGACCAGGGGAACAGACCCCTTCCAGCTGGATATGGAATACGTACTTTACGTCAAGGCCGAAGATCAGGTAAGAGTTATTTTTACAACCTACAAGCAGATTTCCTTTGGCAGGTGTTACGTGGGAATTTTCATTGGTATTGGCAAAGCTGTGGGCGTTGCCAGATGCCATGGATCTTTTTTATTAGGCATCTATTTTGTTGTATGTTATGTTATGTTTATGTTATAAATAGGCAATTATAAAACAGTTCAGCAATATGTTGTCCTTTGTTTTTTCGTTTTTCTTCTTTTTCGTTTAGTATTTATTGATTTATTTTTTAGCTTTATTGTTATCAATGAGTTCCCTAATGAGATCTTTAAGTCGAAAATAAAACAAGATTACCTATTTATTGAAAACATATTTTATAGTGTGAATTTTGTTCTGAATTGCTAGTGGATCGCGATGGATGTGATATAAACAAGGTACACCTCTTGGTCATCACATTTCCTGGGTCATGATTATTAAAAATATCGTTTGATAACAAATACTTGGGGACTAAGTATCATTTTCCTGAACATTGAAAAATAATTGGCAATAATTTAACACCGTCATGTCATGTCCTCACGAAAGTCTCAAATTACGTTCTATCGCTCATCAATTACTTGTCTTTGCGGAAAACTCCTTATTGCTAAGAGTGATCGATAATAATTTTGAGCATAACGTCTTAAAGCTATTATAACTTTTGTTCACGGCTCTGCCCGCCTAAAAGGAGCTTATGTCTTAATCCAAGTACCAATTTACCGAATCTTTTTCTGAGTTTGTGTAATTATTAGCAAATATTAAAATCACAATAGGTATACGTAGCTACGTCGTGTATTCAGTAACCCGATCAATATTTAATAAAATTCACCATAACCCACCAAACTGTAAATTAAATTAGACCGACAATTAATTTATACCGCTAGTCCGAATTGTTTATCGCCCGATTTAAACAACAAAATCTTTTAAATCATTAACGTTAATTTAGCGGCTGTCACAGCATCCACAAAAGCTATCAGTCAATTAATTGGGTTAATTAGCTACCGTGGAATACACTTTATAGATCTTATTTTAGTCTATACTTTTCTGGGATTTCGTTGATATAGTTTTTAATCGGTTTGATTATTTTTCTCTTTTCTTTCGACCTGACCTTATCCCACCTTAATGTGGAGTCGGCGCAATACACATTTTCGAGCATGTTGCAGAAAGGATTTGGCTTAGTTTTTACGACCGGCTACCTGCGTGACGGCAACCCCTTCTGAGTGTTACCCCCATCGATATTTACCCCTTATGAGTTTGATTATTTTTCTCACGGGTGAGATATTGGCAGCGCTGCACTGTCAATTTGATCTTGTCGTACGATGAATATTGTTATCCGTAATCCTGTACTGTCTTGCTAATATTTGTAAATGTGAAAGATGGGATGTTTGTAAATCAATCTCGTCGTAAAGGTTAATTTAATTAGGTAGGATGTTTGGCGTATCGATATGCAGATTTAGGACGTAGGATACTTTTATTACGTTAGTATGTTCCTGTAGAATTATTATTTTTTTATTATTAACACCCAACAGCCACATCCATAGTCCTGACCCCACACTAAGATCGAATCTTGTCTCGTGGGTATCAGAGACTACGAGAGACTTTCGGTCTCACAACACCCAGACCCGAAACAAATATCTGTAGGCCATACAAACATTTGTCTCGGTGCGGGGATCGAACCCGCGGCCTCTCGCTTCACAGCCGGCTACTCGCCCGCTGCGCCACGGAGGCTGTCAATACTTAACAGGCTGATTAGACGCATCCCGTTGTTGCAACCATATCCGCGTTAATAGCCGGTATGAAAAACTGTCTAAATTCTAGAATGTTTGCTGGACTGACACGAAAACATATTTACATGAGGCCAGTATTATTACTAACGCTAGCAGACTAGCGAAACTGACACCATCAACTGGATATGTTAGAACTTTATCTATACCTAATTACCTAATGTAGGTACATTATATGTGTAATATACCTCCTTTGAATTGGACTTAAATATAACGTATTCCGCAGAAAGAAACCGTGTGCGATCGGTAACTCAATATCCTGAACACACGGCACGTAATTTATGAGTCATACAAAATGAGTTTTATAACCCAAAACAGCGTCGGAATATTATTGCCTCGTTTTATCACCATCCATCTATATTAATCATTTGAATGTCTAAAATAATTTGTAACGTTATAATTTCAGAGTGGTCGCGTAGACGAGAGACGGTTCCAATCGACGCCAGAGGAGCGATTAAGTATTGTCGGCGGGAAACGCGCTCCGCAATTTTACCTGCCAAGTTATGAAGCCGAAATAGCTGAGAACCAGAAGAAGGATTCTGAGTAAGTATTACCGTTGGCAATTTAATTAAATTTCACGCAGTGAGAAGGGATTTCGAAAGTAACTTTCAAAGGTATATTGAATTTATATAGAAGCGGGAAACTTATTCGGTTGGTGGATTTTGTTTCAAATTGAGTAGTGCAATACAATCGTTTTAGAAAAGCTATTTACTTTACAATACAGTTCTTTTAAAATTACCTAGTGCTATTTGTAATGTGTATATGTCAAAAATTTGAAATAGAGGTATATACTAAACAGTATACCTTGGCCTAGTGGTAACTGGTAGCATATATATCGGGGGTATATGGCCTAGATTCGAATCGGTTATTGATGTGGTTTTTCTAACCATATTTGTCCGAGACTTCTGCAACATATGTGGAGTGTGTGTAATTATGTATTCGGACAAGTGTGTTTGACGGACTGCCTCGGTGGCGTGGTGGTATATCGGTACGACTACGGTTTTGAGGTCTCGGGTTCGATCCCCGGGTCGGGCAAAGTGATATTGGATTTTTCCATATCAGCCCGGAGTCTGGAATTTGTGCCCAATAAGGCGATAGGCTCGCCCCTTATCACATCTGGGACGGAACTAAGGTCGGCGAAATGTGGGTGTTCTAGTTCGCTAGTGCGCCTCTGTCTACCCCTTCGGGGATACAGGCGTGAGCTTATGTTATGTTATGTTACAAGTGTGTTTCGACCCCAAATTGCTATTCAGTAAGACCAGGAGGGTTACCACCACCTTTTATAGCAATATTATTACAATATTGCTTCGTTTTTTGTACGGGAATCGGTACAAGTAAGATTTTAAAAATATTGCTATAGGAGGTGGTGGTAACTCCACAGGTTTCCACGGGACATATTTATAAAACTAATCTAATGTTAACACGTAACCAAATTAGTAGTAGTATTAGTAGACTGATATATCATATGTCAGTGGCGAAGGGTCCATACAACACGATTCCTTCCGGCTTATCTTTGCCAAAATGTTTGCTAATAAATTCATATTTATACAAACAAAAACTAGCATCGCCTTCCTTTTTAGAAATTTTCACGTTTCGTCACTGTCATATGGATACACTAAACTTCTGTTTAATACAATCTAATAAGACTGCCTCGGTGGCGTGGTGGTATTGCGGTATGACTACGGTTCTGAGGTCTCGGGTTCGATCCCCGGGTCGGGCAAAGTGATATTGGATTTTTCCATATCAGGCCGGAGTCTGGAATTTGTGCCCGATATGGCGATAGGCTCGCCCCCTATCACATCTGGGACAGAACTAAGCTCGGCGAAATGTGGTGTACTAGTTCGCTAGTGCGCCTTTGCCTACCCCTTCGGGGATACAGGCGTGAGCTTGTGTTATGTTATGTATGTTATAATCTAATATTTCTATCACCTATTTAGTAACGAGTGACGTAATAATATAACAATAGAAATGAATGTTAGAACCAACATCAGACACAGCTGAATACTAAATATGTCAATTGTCACTTGCTCAGTTGTGTTCGAGATAAATGTTGGTCTTTCCTCGCTCGTAAATTAATTATGTAGAGATGTGAAGCGACATGTTGACGCCTTTCGGGGTTTAATTGTTGATTTGTTGGATTTACTGCTTCCTGATTCCAATTTTAGGACATACATAACACATAATATAACATAAGCTCACGCCTGTATCCCCGAAGGGGTAGGCAGAGGCGCACTAGTGAACTAGAACACCCACATTTCGCCGAGATTAGTTCCGCACCAGATGTGATAGGGGGCGAGCCTATCGCCATATCGGGCAGAAATTCCAGACTCCGGGCTGATATGGAAAAATCCAATATCACTTTGCCTGACCCGGAGATCGAACCCGAGACCTCAGAACCGTAGTCGTACCGAAATACCACCACGCCACCGAGGCAGTCGAACATAATAATCTAATATATAAAATTCTCGTGTCACAGTTTTCGTTGCCATACTCCTCCGAAACGGCTTGACCGATTTTGATGAATTTTTTTGTGCTTATCCGGTATCTATGAGAATTGGCCAACATCTATTTGTCATCCCCCTAAATGTTAGGGGTAGTCCACCCCTAAATTTTTTTTTTATTTTTTAGACAAAATTTTTAATTTCTATTTTTTTATGATACAACATACAAAAATACATACAATCCTCAATTTTCACCCTTCTACGATCAACCCTTATTTTTTAATAGCCATTTTAGTAATTTAATAATTTTTCCTCTCCGGTCGAAAACTGATCAATCGTCATTTAATTAGTTATCCCCGCCAGATGTCTACAGGTGACAGACTGGGTGACAGATGGGTTACATACAGGGTGACTGACGGGTGACACACGGGTGACAGACGGGGTGACAGACTGGGTGACAGACGGGGTGACAATCGAGCAGATAGATGGGGTGACCGACGGGTTGACCGACAGGGTGACTGTCGGGGTGACCGACGGGGTGATGGACGGGGTGACTGACGGGGTAACTGACGGGGTGATGGACGGGGTAACTGACGAGGGTACTGACTGGGTGACTGACGGGGTGACTGACGAAAACGGACCAAAGTAGATCATCTCATTACCTCCTTTAGAATTATTGGATTATATGTAGGTGCCTACAACTCATTCTTTCAACCCTCTCTCTCCTACGCAGACGAAGTTGCGCGGGTCAGCTAGTAATATATATTATGCTCATTGAATATAATATATAACATAAGCTCACGCCTGTATCCCCGAAGGGTTAGGCAGAGGCGCACTAGTGAACTAGAACACCCGCATTTCGCCGAGCTTATTGCCGTCCCAGATGTGATAGGGGGCGAGCCTATCGCCATATCGGGCATAAATTCCAGACTCCGGGCTGATATGGAAAAATCCAATATCACTTTGCCTGACCGGGAGATCGAACCCGAGACCTCAGAACCGTAGTCGTACCGAAATACCACCACGCCACCGAGGCAGTCGAACATAATAATCTAATATATAAAATTCTCGTGTCACAGTTTTCGTTGCCATACTCCTCCGAAACGGCTTGACCGATTTTGATGAATTTTTTTGTGCTTATCCGGTATCTATGAGAATCGGCCAACATCTATTTTTCATCCCCCTAAATGTTAGGGGTAGTCCACCCCTAAATTTTTTTTATATTTTTTAGACAAAATTTTTAATTTCTATTTTTTTATGATACAACATACAAAAATACATACAATCCTCAATTTTCACCCTTCTACGATCAACCCTTATTTTTTAATAGCCATTTTAGTAATTCAATAATTTTTCCTCTCCGGTCGAAAACTGATCAATCGTCATTTAATTAGTTATCCCCGCCAGATGTCTACAGGTGACAGACTGGGTGACAGGTGGGTTACATACAGGGTGACTGACGGGTGACACACGGGTGACAGACGGGGTGACAGACTGGGTGACAGACGGGGTGACAATCGAGCAGATAGATGGGGTGACCGACGGGTTGACCGACAGGGTGACTGTCGGGGTGACCGACGGGGTGATGGACGGGGTGACTGACGGGGTAACTGACGGGGTGATGGACGGGGTAACTGACTAGGGTACTGACTGGGTGACTGACGGGGTGACTGACGAAAACGGACCAAAGTAGATCATCTCATTACCTCCTTTAGAATTATTGGATTATATGTAGGTGCCTACAACTCATTCTTTCAACCCTCTCTCTCCTACGCAGACGAAGTTGCGCGGGTCAGCTAGTAATATATATTATGCTCATTGAATATAATATATAACATAAGCTCACGCCTGTATCCCCGAAGGGTTAGGCAGAGGCGCACTAGTGAACTAGAACACCCGCATTTCGCCGAGCTTATTGCCGTCCCAGATGTGATAGGGGGCGAGCCTATCGCCATATCGGGCATAAATTCCAGACTCCGGGCTGATATGGAAAAATTCCAATATCATTTTGCCCGACCCGGGGATCGAACCCGAGACCCCAGAACCATAGTCGTACCGAAATACCACCACGCCACCGAGGTAGTGAATATTATAATATATGAGTATAATATAATATTGTAGAGATTTTTCGAATATTAAGCTGGGATTAAAATTGCCTCGTGTAATATGTATTCATAATTACTTCTTTCCGCCTGCCCTTATCCCACTTGAGTATGGAATTAGAACAATACACTTTTTTAATAATGTTGCAGAAATAATTTGGCTTCGTTTTTAGATCAGGCAGCCTAATGTCAATCTCCCTCTGGAGGACAGATAGTAGGAGGATAGGAGTCCCGGGCAGATAGTGTTAGAAAAACACTCCACTGGACCTTGGAATCTAACCCACGCCCTCCCGGTTCACAGCCCATAAAGGCTACCACTAGACCAAGGAGGCGACTTAATTGTTTTACCACATTTTGTTCTTCTCCATATTATCAAACATCATATGCCAAAAACCACGATAGTATGTCGTATACGATAACGAATAAAAAATCATTTTTATCCTTCATTCCAGCATCATATCGGTGAAGGCGAAGTCGTTTGCCGACCGTGAGATTCGGTACACGTTGAAAGCGCAAGGTCAGGGCGCCGGCACCTTCAACATTGGACCCACTTCAGGAATAGTAAAACTGGCGAAGGAGTTGGACTTCGAAGATTTGAGACAGCCACATGTTTACTCGTTAGTTGTAACAGCGACTGAAGATTCAGGAGGATTTTCTACGTCAGTTGAAGTAAGTATAGTATAAAATATTCTATATTTTTACAATATTGGGGGGAAAACAGAGCAAGGCTATCATGAACTTAATGTTGAAATGGAGAATAAAAGTCAGATATAAAGGTATTAACTTAGTATATAATAATAATGGCCTATGTTCAGCAGTGGACGTTCTATGGCTGATGATGATGATGATGATGATGATAATAGTAACTGCTCTATTGATATATATTTTTCGATGAGCCAATTGGCAGAGAATCAGTTGAGACACCGTGATACTTTCACTGGAGCCTTTTCGTTCCACAATTTATTATATTAATGTAATATCAATATTATACCCTATCAATATTATAATTTCTCTATGACATAGTATGATAGACGTAAACCTGGTTTTCGGTCCCCATTCGTATCGGATTTTTTTTTCCATTTGTCTATGGTAGATACTCTAAAAAGCATTGGGAGGGATAACACGCAGAGGTACAAAACTCGCAAAATTTCTCAGAGCACTCTAACCTTTACAGCACCCTTTAGTCAGATCCTTCACCCCCGCTAGGCATTAAGTCCAAGCCGGTCAACTGCCAAGTTGTCTAGCGCACTGTGCTCGTGTAATTGGGTAGTTTCCCATGATGAATTTTGTACGTAAATGTAAATAATACGAAAAAAACCTCTTCTGTAAAAATTGGTGGAAAAATATGACAGTGATTCATATTTTAATTTCTTCAATGAGTGGGCGCATAGTGGCGATATCTTGCTATCCTTTTCTAATGCTCGCACTGCTATGGCTAAGACAAAGTTTTTTCTTTTACTTACATAAAGGCTAATACATAATTATGAATATTTCCTTTCCAGTTAACCATCCGAGTGACAGATGTGAACGATAATGCGCCCAAGTTCGAGCTGCCTGATTACCAGGCGCACAACGTCGACGAGGACATACCCCTCGGCACCAGCATATTGAAGGTCAAGGCGATGGACGCTGACTCTGGGAAGAACGCGGAAATTGAATATTTAGTTTCAGGTGAATATGCCTTGATAGATAGATAACTCTTTATTGTTAGTACCTAGGTACAGCAGAAAGAACACTACACAAGCAAAAATATATTATTATTAAACAATTAAATAGGCAGTCTTATCGCTTACAGCGATCGCTACCAGACCATACTGATAATGCTTGAATAACATTACTATTTACTTACGGGCACCGATACGAGACAAACTCATTCCGGTATAAAGGCGCCGTCCATGTCATGATGTCCATTTTTGGAGTTCAGCAGCCCGAGCAGGAAAATTTCTGACAACCGTAAATGTATTCGTGCTCGATGCGCGTCTATGAAATTTGTATGAAATATTAATCAAATGTCATCAGTGCGCAGCGAGTTTACATTGACATTAGTTTTTCGTGCTCGGGCTACAGGATATCAAACTACAGATAAAAGTCTTGGGCCGGCACTGATTCTGATCTATAAGTTTTTGCTTGTCGGTTCACCCCCGTGATTATTCTTGTGATATTTTCTGATAAATGTTTTAATAATTTTTGTTATTTGCCTTTAGTTGTTGAAATTTGAGAAAGACCGAAACACTCACTTTACATACTATGTCAAAGAGCATTTATCAAGTTTCAAATAAATAGGACGATTTTATTTATTCTTCCCACCTTCTCTCCCCTTTGAGAACATTATAAAACTCCCTCTTAATTGTAATCTATTTTATAGTAGTACCATGTCAAAATTTAAATCCGGCCCCAGCCGTGATCTGGGCGTTAGTAAATCAGTCAGTCAGTAAATTAGGACAAGTCATTTATGCATAGATGCATAGATGCATAGATTAAAGGGTGTCAACATTATTGTCTTTTTACTGGCTTAAGTAGTAAATGTGTCAAGGAATGAAGCTAATTTGCAAGTATGTCGTGGGTCTAATTTAACTCCATAATTCGTTATGAGAGCGCGGAAGAATAGTCGACAAATCGTATAATAGGAAATTTTATTGGATGAGTAAGCAATTTCAAAGAATGTAAGACGAGACTTCAATAATCTTTTGTCTTAGTCTACTATACGAACATATTACTATAACTAGCTTTTTCCCGCGGCTCCGCACGCGTATTTTGTAGGGCCAATGGAAAAATCTTTTGATTTGTCGATCCGCCCTGTCGTTTTAGTCTAAATATGGACGACCCAGACATCGATTTTGAAGTCAATCGGCCCAAAAACAAAGAAAAACAAAATGGCGGCCACTTTTGACAGTTCTGACAGCGATTCAGTCATTCGGAACCACGAGGCGCCTAAGATATTGATTTTGAAGTCAATCGGCCCAAAAACAAAGAAAAACAAAATGGCGGCCACTTTTGACAGTTCTGACAGCGGTTCTGTCGTTTAGAACCACGGGGCGACTCAGATATCGATTTTGAAGTCAATCGGCCCAAAAACAAAGAAAAACAAAATGGCGGCCACTTTTGACAGTTCTGACAGCGGTTCTGTCGTTCGGAACCACGGGGTGACTCAGATATCGATTTTGAAGTCAATCGGCCCAAAAATTCTTTCGTTCGGAACCACGGGGTGACTCAGATATCGATTTTGAAGTCAATCGGCCCAAAAACAAAGAAAAACAAAATGGCGGCCACTTTTGACAGTTCTGAGAGCGATTCTGTCATTCGGAACCACGGGGCGCCCAAGATATCGATTTTGAAGTCAATCGGCCCAAAAACAAAGAAAAACAAAATGGCGGCCGCATTTGACAGGTTTGACAGCGGTTCTGTCGTTTGGAACCACGGGGCGACTCAGATATCGATTTTGAAGTCAATCGGCCCAAAAACAAAGAAAAACAAAATGGCGGCCACTTTTGACAGTTCTGACAGCGGTTCTGTCGTTGGAACCACGGGGCGACCCAGATATCGATTTTGAAGTCAATCGACCCAGAAACAAAGAAAACAAAATGGCGGCCACTTTTGACAGTTCTGTCGTTTGGAACCACGGGGCGACTCAGATATCGATTTTGAAGTCAATCGGCCCAAAAACAAAGAAACAAATTTCTAACCCCTATTTCATCCCTTTGTAGGATAAAAATATATCACACCCCATTTCTGTCCTTAGCGCTACTATCTATCTAACTATCCTCATACCAACTTTCTTAAAAATCCGTTCAGCGGTTTCTGGATTCCCATAAAAACTTTCATCCCCTATTTCATCTCATTAGGGGTTGATTTAAAAAAGTAGTCCATTTGTGTCTTTAAACTCAAAGATATGGACTATCCCATACCAAATTTCATAAAAATCCATTAAGTGGGCTTAAAATTCCTATACAAACGTTCATCCCCTATTTCATCCCATTAAGGGTTGATTTAAAAAAGTGGCCCATTTGTATCCTTAAACTCAAAGGTATCCACTGTCCCGTACCAAATTTTATAAAAATCCATTAATTGGACCTAAAATCCCCATACAAACTTTTAACCCTTATTTCATCCCTATAGGGGTTGATGAAAAAAAATGAAGTACCCCATTTTAATCCCTAGGGTCAAATGTATCCTCATACCAAATTTCATCAAAATCCATTAAGCGGTTCCAAAATTCCCATACAAACTTTCATCCCCTATTTCATCCCTTTAGGGGTTGATTTAAAAAAATAAAGTACCCTATGTCCGTCCTTGGGGTTAAAAGTACCCATATACCAAATTTCATCAAAATCGGTTCAGCGGTTTAGACGTGAAAACGCCACAGACAGACAGACAGACAGACAGACAGACAGACAGACAGAGTTACTTTCGCTTTTATTATTTAGTAAGGATTATATGTACTAACCAAAAGTATACAACAAAAATGACATGGCGTTGTTTAATTTAATTTACAGATGATCACTTTAGCGTTGACTCCAATGGCATCATCACTAACAACAAGCTTCTGGACGCTGATAATAACAACGCTTATTACGAGTTTGTCGTCACTGCTAAAGATAAGGGAGAGCCAGCCAAAACTGGAACTGCTACAGTTCGAGTGTATACTAAAAATAAAAACGACGAAGAACCAAAATTCTCGCAACAAGTGTACACTCCAAATGTTGACGAAAATGCGGGTCCTAATACTTTAGTAACAACTGTAGTGGCTTCAGATAAAGATGGTGATAATGTTCGATTCGGATTTGTTGGTGGAGGCACGAGTTCCGGACAATTTGTTATAGAAGAAATAACTGGTGTAATCCGTCTGCATAATAAAGCTATATCACTAGATAGAGACAAATATGAACTAAACGTAACTGCTATGGACGATGGCGCATGTTGTGTTAATGGAGATGCGACAATTCACACTTCAACAGCGGTAGTTGTCGTATTTATAACTGACGTGAATGACAACAAGCCCATATTTAAAGACTGTCCCACATATTTTCCGAAAGTCGAAGAGGGGGCGCCGAATGGCAGTCCTGTGATAAAAGTCCATGCCACTGACGAAGACAAAGGAGTTAATGGACAAGTCAAATATTCTATAGTGCAACAACCTAATCAAAAAGGTACGAAGTTCACGGTGGATGAAGAAACAGGTGAAGTATCCACAAACAAAGTATTCGACAGAGAAGGAGACGATGGAAAATTCGTATCGGTAACTGTAAAAGCAACTGATCAAGGAGAACCATCACTAGAGGGTGTTTGTTCATTTACTGTAGAAATAACAGACGTAAACGACAACCCACCATTGTTCGATAGACAAGTAAGCAATCGACTGTAAATAACCTAGTAGTCGTAGCGCACCTAAATGCATGTGTCACAATTATTTGCATGAATTTCAGCCAGTCATTATGACTGTAATTCTGATGTGTCTTGCAGAAATATGTGGAGAACGTTAAACAGGACGCCAGTATAGGCACCAACATATTGCGAGTTTCCGCTTCCGACGAGGATGCCGATAATAACGGTGCCATTGTGTACACTTTAAGTGCACCGTATAATCCAGCAGACATAGAATATTTTGAGATTCAGCCCGAATCGGGCTGGATCGTACTAAAGAAGCCGCTCGACGTAAGTGTGCCTTTTATTTTCGTCAAACGACACACTCACAACACATCGTGTGAGATAATGATAAGAGAGACGAATGAATGAGATCAACTTTACTAACAAAGTTTGGTGGATGAGTGCTACCTACAGGCCTTAGGATTGAATTGGCACTTAGTTTTAAGTCACTTTAAATGTAAATAGTTCTAAATTGTTCCGCTGCTGTAAATTGCCTCGGAGTCGGGGGGGCGGTCCTGTCTGTGAGCAGTAGTTGTCCATTGAACGGGGGTGCAGGCGGCGAGCGCCGAGGTGCTTGTTCCTCTTGCAGCACAATTAGTTTGAGTTGCTGCCGACGCCGGCTCCGCACTCAACCTTCGTTACAGTTTATTTCCGCACCACCATCTTGCATTAACTATGTCTTACGAATAAATGCGACTTGTGTACAATACTAACCTTGTAAACGAGATGATACTGCTGTAAATATTTCACCGTCGATAACTATGTTTAGTTCTAAAACATGTACAGTTTCTGTAAGAGCACTTCTGTATATTTC
This sequence comes from Clanis bilineata, assembly GCA_036417725.1. Lineage (NCBI taxonomy): Eukaryota > Metazoa > Arthropoda > Insecta > Lepidoptera > Sphingidae > Clanis > Clanis bilineata. The sequence goes on from CM071140.1 coordinate 11,106,883, forward strand.
GCACAAACTAGTTTCGAAGTTTATTTTATTGTAAGTAATCGATTAAATTGATTTGGGAAGCTTCCGCTTTGAACATACTTATCAGTATTATATGTATTATGTACATGTTTTGTTACTAATCTCAGATATAGCTTCGCGGATAAATTCCGCCGGGGTGGTTCGAGGTCCGCCTTTTCAGTGTTATCGAAGTGCTAGACGACTACTCATGCCATATTATCATTTATGATAGTACCACGATAATATTTTAAATTTTTTCCAGGGCGCCAGTATTTATTGATATCTATTTGTATATTATTATTAGTTGATAACCAGATGGTCAGATTGCCTCAGTGGCAGTTTGGCCATCTCTCTCGCCAGTTGTGACATATTCCTTCTGTGAAAGGGGCAACGTTCTCAAAAACAAAATTTGTACAGTTTAACCGTAACGTCCATCGTTTGTAATATATATTCATTTAAATGAGTGTCGTTTCGTTGTAGACATTACGAGGTCACAAAAACATTCATATGACAACTTGACCTTTCCGCCATGTCTTGTATGCAGAGCTGCATGCACTTGCCTGCTTTTTGTTAAGTTATTTATTTTTTTACATTAGTTTAGTTACATTATTGTACAGTACTTTACTATATCTAATGTACAGTTTATCTTTTTCTTCATTGTACAGATGAACTTGTAAAATACGAGAGATTTTTTGTTTCCGATTTATTTTCTTGCACCACCTAATATTGGCTACATCAAGGAGTGCTACTGTAAGTAAGTGTGATCGGTGCCTGGACGTGAATGCAGACGACAGAACGAACATTATTTTGATTCTGTGCAATGTTTCTTCTCTTCTTTTATTTAGCTTATGGAATGCAAGATGAAAGCGTGTAAGTTATGTAATCAATACTTTAAACCAAACATGTTAATAAGACAATAGAAGTTATATGAAAGTGGGAGATACTTGGTTTATTTAGTTGATTTGTTTGTTTATTAGCCAATGAGTATTTATGTGTTATTTGAGTTGTGTTATGTTTTATTTTCCCCCGCTGACCTCTGACCCGTGTATCTGTAGCGGGACAGGTACCGACTGCGCGTGCGCGCGTCCGACAGAGGCGCCCCGCCCTCCTCCGCAGACGTGGACGTTGAATTAGACGTGGTAGACAGGAACAATAAGCCCCCCATCTGGGACATGACCACGTATGGCCCCGTTCACATCAAAGAGAATGTCACAGTGGGTACCGTAGTGACCAGTGTGAAAGCAAGGTTGGTATAAGGCGCAGCGGGCTCCCGGGCCCGCCGCTCCTCCACTCCTTAACACTACTAACGACGTGGTTTTGTCTGTTTCCATCGACTCTTTCCCCGATAGCGAGAAACGTACAAGTTGGAGGCTATGGCTCAAGACAAGGGCTTCCCACCCTTGTCCAGAACCGTGGAGGTCCAGATAGACGTAGTGGATCGCGCGAACAATCCCCCCGTGTGGGACCACACGGTGTACGGCCCGATCTACATTCGAGAAAATTTGCCCGTGGGCGCCAAAGTGGTGTCCGTGAAAGCAAGGTGCGTGGGTAACTGTTCGGCACGGGCACCGCACGCAGCCCCACACCTGCACGCAGTGCGCGACCCCGCGGCGCAACACTCACCGCCCCGGCCCTAACCAGGAACCAACCCCCAAAACCGTTCCTCGTTCATCACATTCCTATACTTAAAAGTATCACAAACAGGTCCTCGATATGTTTCGCTTTCTAAACTGCCGGCTTAGCATGCCACCAGTGTATTTGGTTTACTCGTTTTGTCGAGCAATTTTACCTTTACCGTTACCCGTTGGAGGCGGCACATATATATGTATGTTCCATAAGCGTATGGGCCACCGGAGGCCGAGCCGCCCGTGACTATCTACAATTATTTTTTATATCGACGCTTACATAGTTAAGGCTCCGTATCAAAAATGTTGATAAAAGAAGAAAAAAAAAATTTATTTTCTCTGTGATATTTCGTAACTTGACGTAATGTAGAATTCTGAGATATTTATTGTCGATATTTTTCTCGAATTCACGAGATATCTCGTGAGTGATGTACTAAGCCTATGGCCTGGAATATCGAGACACGCGAAAAGCTTAATATTCCGATATGAAAGTGAAACATATTACTTTATATCTGTATCCCTACGTCTGCGTCAGTCGAAACGTGACATGTAATAGTGCCGTGGACAAGTCCCTACTTCCTCTACAGCGCAAGGTGCAGTTGTGCGCCGCGGGCGTCTACAGATATCGTCTGCCTCTCACTTGGTGATCTTACTACGGTGTTATCATTACTTGTGCATCTCGAATGCATTGTCACGAACACGCGGATTTATCGTGTATCACCAGCGTGCATTCAAAAGGGCTCACTGCTTACGTGGAACGGGGAACACAGTTTATGCTTTTGTTCAAAAATATCTATAGAGTATTTAGACACCCTGTTGCAGTAGTGTAATGTGATTCATAGATATTTTTGAACAATACGTGAGAGGTATCAAGTGATACTTGTTGAAGTATATGTCCATTGTATCTGCATGTAGGCTGAGACATCAGTGCATTATGAGTCGTTGATTTATCCGAGTTTTTGAGGTCATGACGTAAGAAATGATACAGCATGTTACAGTTTACTTCAGTGTTTTAGCTCGTAGTATGAGTAGGCAGTAGGCATTGTCCAGTTAATTTAAAATCGAATTTATTTCCATGGATTATGATAATGCTTGCCAAATTATGTTTAGTTGGCATTTTATTTCTTCGCAGTTATTTTGTTGTGGTTTCAAATTTGATGGAGCTTGTCAAATATTATTTTATATTTTTAGTGGAAACATAAAGTAAAGTAATACAACTTTGTTTCTTTCTACTTGCCATTATTTCACCTCAATGCGAGATCGTTGTAACAGACTTTTTCAGATAGGTATGGTGTAGAAAGTATTGGCTTACTTCTTACGACCGGCTGCTTATATGACGTCAACCCCATGTGTGGGATATGAATAAAACATCTCATTACTAAAAATCTAGAAAATAGGTATTCTAGTTTATTTTAGTCTTTCTAGGAATATTTCTGTCATATTTTTAGTTGTATGTCATTATTTAGATATAGGTACTTACTTATCTTTTTATTTTTGTGCTTATTATAGGATTACTTGAGTTAAGTGTTTTTTGTCGTAATTATTATAAAACGTATTTTGCATAATTTGAATTATGGATAGGGATAAACTGGGATTGTACTTATATCTAAAATTTTTAAATAAATAAATTATTATAGTAACCTATCTGATATATTTATGAGATAACCAGATAATTAAACGTTTTTGGTTTATTAGAACATTCTTAAAGTGGGTACAGTGAAACGTTTTGCAAAAACACCTTTCCATTATATCACTTCTTGATTAAAATTTATTTTAAATAATAATTTTAGAAACAGAAATACGATCTGGTAAAAAATTATCAAATATTAGCCTTTCCGAATGTAGTTTAAAAACGTGTTACGAAATGGAGCAGTCAAAGAGTTTTTAGGTACAGATTACATATTATAATTTTTACCTTTAGATATGAGAAATAAGGTGCCGCGATAAAATGAATGTGCATCACTTCTGTGCCACGGGCTATAAATTTAGTTGTTATTGCATCGTTATTTTACTTTCATAGTGCATCAAATCACAGAGTGCTGGTCGATGGCAAGTCTGGTTCACCTCTATTGTCTATCTGTTCGTCCTAAACAACACATTTCAAACTCACCATAATATAAAGGAGACGAAACCATTACTAATTCACTTTACTAACAACGTTTTTTTTATAATAACGAGTAATTCATTTACAATTGATTATATTAACAAAGCTTCGTTAATCATAACACCCTCACAAACTCTCTCTGCCTGCCCTTATCCCACTTTAATGTGGGGTCGGTGCAACACACTTTTTCAACCATGTTGTAGAAATGATTTGGCTTAGTTTTTACGACTGTCACCGTCACAAACTACTTAAAATTAAACACGAGTATGTTCTTCGGATTCTATAGAGGACTGACTCATAGTTGGTCACTCGCTCAGTGCGCTAAGGATCTATAGAGCGAACTTCGACTAAATCTAAGTCAAAGTAACGAACTCGGTGGGATGTGGTATTGTTAAATCGAACTTTGATTGAGTTCGAGTAAAGTAAAGTTACAAGAAAAACAGACTGACAGACTAAGCAAAGATTTTCTTATAAAAATTACTCTAACTAAGCCAAATTCCTCACTGAGTCCGTTACTTTGACTTAGACTTAGTCGAAGTTCGCTCTATAGATCTCAGCCTAAGAGTAACAAAATATAAATAAATGACACCCAACAGTCACACACATAGTCCCACAGTAAGATCGACTCTTGTCACTCTTGTGTCGTGGGTATCAGGAAATATGAGTATTACGGTCTCACAACACCTAGACCAGAGGGAACCTCATGCGGTAGGTTCAGTTATAAATCGGGAAATATTTTCAAAAACCATTTTTGTTCCACCACTGAAACGAGTGAAACTGAATTTATGAACTAGGGGGTGACTTTTGACACTCGATTAGTGCACTTTTTAATTCAATTTCGGTCGAATTTAAAGTCAATAAATGAAACCGAATCGCAGTCAAATTCGAATCGAGTATCGAGAGTCAGCGGGCTGAAGGGAAATATAGGAACACGACAATCTATTTCGTTTCAAAATTGTTTCTTTCATATATTGATCCCATTAACTTCGTGATAATAATGATATGAAGTTATTTATATAAGCAGTTTCAAATTCGAATAAAATAAATTACTTACCTAAAATATCATCTTGTACCATGCAAATCTTTGGTAATCGGTCAGTGGCCGAGTAGATCCACGAGTTTTTTTCCCATATAAACTTTGCACCCCTTTTCGTCACTTGAGTGATGGAATGTCAAAAAACCCTTCTGGTAGTAGGAAGGTGTCAAAATTCCAATATTTTCTAGGTTTTGCGGTTTGGTCTGAGGGTTTATAAATTTGTCAGTTTAGTATATTATTTACATAGGTATGCAAATTATTTTCTGTGTAAAAATCTGACGCAAAAATTTCATATCGTAAATAATTTCAATGAATTTTAATGTTCGGTTCGATATTACCATTGCCTAAAGCAAATTAATTTGAGTAAATATTTACTTACCCGAATCGGATATTAAATAGCAAAACGGATTGAGATTGCCGTGGGCAGTAAATTAATCAAAATTCTGTACACGCAAAATTTTAATAAACAGTTGTAAATGAATTGCTCTTAATTTAGACTCAAGGTTATTTTTTCTGTTATTTGTCCATATTTTAAATAAGCCTTTTTATTGGCAAAGATGGATTTTTGATATGCTTTAATTTCGAACAGCATTTTTTTGCAACCTTGATGTCGTTATGTGCCGTTGTTTCTCGTTTATTTGTATTTAGAAAGCTTTTTATTACAGAGATGTTTGTGTTTGCAGCTCGGGTATTGAGAACAACCCGACAGTGTTTTATCGATTGATGCCCGGATCCACCGCACAAACTAACAAGTTCCACACATTCTATTTGCAACAAAGAGCTGATAACGGTTTCACATGGGCGGATATAAAAGTCAATCATCCATTGGACTACGAAAGCATCAAGGAATATAATCTTACAATCCGAGTTGAGGTAAGGTTGTTTGTTTATTCTATTAAAATACTCAATTTTCAGGGTGACTGCTTAGTAAATCAAATTCAAATAAAGCACGAAAATAAAACATACTTGAAACAAAAAGATCTTAAATTAATGTTTGTGTCAGATATCTGCTGTGTTTTCATACATTAGGTATATTCTTTCGAATAAATGCAAAAGTATGAAAAGAATATTGAGATGGGTTAAGATCTTCCGAAGGACGGAGTAAACTCTTTAGAAGTTAGTTAGATAGGATTGGTGCTGCATTAATATGATATTATTTTGGAGTTCTTGCGTTCAAACATTTAATCGAAACCGCTGGTCATAGAACACAAATAGTTTATCGTTGTAAACTGGACCTCTAAAAAAGCAAATACATCTGATATTATAAGTACCTACATATATCAGTCATGCAGTTAATCTTGGCTGTAAAAAGCTTCAAATTTGCTCATCGTCAACACAAAAGATATCATAATAATATTATGTCATCGTCATCATCAACCACGGGATATCGATTACAGAACACAGGCCTCCCCTAAAGATTTTCAGACCCACCTGTTGCTGTGTGCTGCGCCTTATAGTGGATAAATTCGATATGAAACCTAATTACACAGGGCTATTAAGTAACATCGGACAAATTTATGAATAACGAAAAGCTAATTATTCTGAAATTCATCTTAGATGAATATTAAAATTTAGTTGAAAAGTTTTAGTTTAGACAAACTTTGCTCACAAAATAATACTTTGAAACTTAATCACAACAAGGGAAGCATTTAAGTTAGTATTAATTCCCTATGAAGTGTTTATCAAGTAATTTATCTAAACTGAAAACTTTTATTGGAATAATAAAATTAGTTTGTGAAAGTTCGGTGTATCAGAAAGCGAGAATGATGAAGGTATTTGAGAAATTATAACAATTACAAAAAAAGCGTATTTATTATATCGCCGGGTGGTTAATTTAATATTTAATATCATCGATTTTTATGTATCTTTGGTACATGGTTACACATACACTACACATACAGCTCACGCTTGTATTCCCGAAGAGGTAGGCAGAGACGTACTAGCAAACTAAAACCCCCACATTTCGCCGAGCTTAGTAGTAGTGATAGGGGGCGAGCCTATCGCCATATCAGCCATGAATTTCAGACTCCGATCAGACTGATATTGAAAAAAATCCAATACCATTTTGCCCGACCCGGGGATCGAACCCGAGACCTCAGGAAGTTCGTACCGACATACAAGTACGCCACCGGGGCAGTCATTATTACTAGTTATTGATTGCCGTTTTAATTTTTCGATTATATGCATCATTTTTAATTGAAGGAAAAAAGCAGAGGATATTCTCATTCATAATTTTTATCAACAGAACAACGGAGCACAACAGCTGGCGTCGGAGGCAACTGTCTACATAATGCTTGAAGATGTCAACGATGAAATTCCCCTATTCACCGAGCGAGAACAAGAGACTGTGCTGGAAGGCGAGCCGATAGGGACGAAGGTCACCCAAGTCAACGCTATTGACAAGGATGGAACTTTCCCGAACAACCAGGTAAGATTGACCTTTCAACTTTCCAAGACACTTCATATGACCCTTTATGATAGTTGTCTAAGTGTTTGGAGCAGCTCTCGGGTACTTTTCTTTGTTTTACATGTGTCTTGAGAGTTATTGCATACAACTTAGTTTGCCTTTTTTGACATGTGATTTATATAAAAATACATATATCTGTACATCTGTACGTTCATGTCTGTGGTTGGACGAGAGTCTACGAAATTATGTGTTCCGCGAAACTGTCCCTCGATTTTCTTCTCGGCGTTTGAAGAAGTATCATTTTTATAGCTCAATTACGTTATGTGTATTGCTGTGAATAGGTCTTTAAATATAATAATATATTTTTATCTTGATTAATAATTTTGATATAATTATTCATATTCAAAGTGGTAAAAATTTTGATCCCGCTCAAATTTATAATTACTGGGTGGAAAATCGGTAAAGCCTATTTTTATCAGTTACCAGTCAGGTAAAAATTCGTTTCACCGTGATGTGTACTTTTTGAGATTTGGGATTTTGTAATTTTAATTATGTAATTGCCGCGGTAGAAGTGTTAATGTTTTTAACTTCAATGTTTATCGAGTACGATCGTCTCTGTAGTGGAACCTTTCATTATAAAATAACATGCACTTGGATGGTTTTTAGGGTTCGGAAGCCAAATGGCAAAACAGGAACTCTTATAGTTTCGTAATGTTCGTCTGTCTGTATTGGCGACGGTTTGTCTTAGAGACCGGAAAGCTGTAATTTGGCATGGGTATACATATCAATCACAGCAACAAAGTGGTAAAATAAAATATTGAAAAAAATATTGTTTTTCCCTTTCCACGTATAGTGGGGATGTTTTGTTCTCGATTATCTCATCGTTCAAAAACATTGCAGGTTTGTTATTATAACTATTTTTCGATCAAAATATTAGATTGCGAAATATTAAGCTTTATGCCGCAATAAACATATTTTCTTTCTTTCTAATTTTTGTTAGTCAAGTGTCGGCACCCCTACAAACTGAACGGTTAGTTCTGGAAATGTGAAAAAATAATCACATATATTACGAATTTGCAAGGAAAACTATCACGGCTAAGCAGGCTTTACAAGTTAACGAGTAATAGTCAACCAAAGTATAAAGCAAAATTTCGTACAAATTTTATTTAATACCACATAGATGAAGTTGTTAATTAAGTCAAACAGGTATACCATTATATTTAATAAAATATAAGTTTTTGGTTTATTTACTGTTTGCTTTGCTTTACTGAAAATTATATTTCAGTAACATTTAACCCTACCCCGGAACCCTGTGCGTGGTCAGATATGCATGCACTTGTCCGGTTTTATTTATTTTAAGTGTGTTTATAATATGCAAAAGAATTTTGATCTCATTTTTCGGTAATATTACATTTTATAATTAACACAAATGTATTAAATCTTATTCGTGAACAAGTTGTGTGGGCATTATAAACATGGGCTATGGTAAGTGTGTTGGACGTAACTATGACGAACGATCGGCTCTTCGCCTATTCATCGCGGCTAATGACTCGTAATACCTTTCATAAATTAATGCCGGCTTAAACTCGACCCACGAAGTCACGAAAAACTTTGACGTGCCTGGCGCACAAAATTAAAAGAATTTCAAATTTTTCAATGTTGTTCGTAATTAAAATATTACGATTATCAGAGTAACAATAAGTAATAAGTTACTATTTTTAGAAGAGCTAGTTATTAAAAACAGTTTTACATACCGAAGATATAAGTTACCATAGAATATAGATTAACAAAAATCCTTACTTTAATTTAACGTAATATTATACATAGTTATTGAATACTAGTTTAAATTACTAACGACATATTTCCATGGAGTTTTTGTAAGCTAGATCAAAAGTCATTACTACTCTACACTATCAATATCAGTCTTCTGTAAAAACAAATGACATGTTTTGTAAGTTTTGTTTATAATGAACAATGTTTATAATTCCAGTAGACCTGCAGTAACTAAGCATGTAGTAATTTACTGTGACTCTAATTCAGTAGACATGCAGTACTTATCACATATTAGACAGGAATTGCGATTTTTAGTTAGACTTTATAAAATAAAATAATGAAATGGTCCACTGAATTGACATGTTTTAATAATCTTGATCTTTATACCGCCGCACTATTTAAATTGTGCACGATGTTCAAAATAAATATTAAACGAATAAATAACTATTTTTAGAAGAGCTAGTTATTAAAAAAACTGTTTTACACACCAAAGAGATAGCTGTAACGATAAAATAAAGGTAAAAAAATCGTTACTGTAGAGGTAGATAGTCACGGGCGGCATGGCCTCCGGTGGCCCATACGCTTATGTAACATATATATGTGCTGTCTCCGACGGGTTAATTTAACGTAGTAATATACATAGTTAATCAATACTAGTTGTTGCTCGCAGCGCCACTTCCGTGATAGTCTTTTTCCTTTTATAGAGTAGCGGCTCTCATTATTTAGAATCTGTGGCATTCTAATAGTGATATTATTTATATCTGATCTATAGCTCAAGATATTTATACATTTAAACATTACTGCGATACTGTGTAGTGCAGATATCTCTCCACATCGAGGATAAAAATGGGAACTTATTTTTATCCTCGATTTTTTCAAAAAACAAAATTCACCAGAATTTTACCCGTAAAACGTTTATGTTGATGAAATTTACATAAGATGCAATTTCCTAAAGTGAGATTTTAAGATGACGTCAAAACGAGGATCTTTAAAAAATTGGATTCAACGGTAAAATGTTTTGTTGTACCATTCACTTGCGTCCTCATAAATAATCCACGATAACATACACGGACATGACATAAACTACAAAATGTATACGTTTTTGTACAAATATGCAACGGTTGCGATTTACTGTGCCTATAATTTTCGTGAACGCCAGGGAATAAAAATGCAATTTTCGTCCGCTGTGATTGCACTTTGAATTGGCGTGCAATTGTGAATAATTAAATATATTGCCTTCGTTCTAGCACCACTCGTATCTCGTACATAGATTTACATACTTTGATTCACGCAATTACACGAATATTAAATATCAAATCAAATCAAATCGTTTAATGAATCCATAAAATGTCACACATTGTTTAGATTCCGTCTAAAATGTTTACTCTACCGCCAATTCGGAAAGCTGGTTCATCAGAGAAGAACGGGCAAGAAACTCTGACGTTGCTCTTTTTGAGAATAATAACCAGTTTACAGTCAGATATTAATACACAACCAAAATAAGAAAACAAAAAAATTCATTAATTTACATGAAATTATTGAAATTTTAAAAATTAATAATGGCCTTCTTGGTCTAGTGGCAGCATGTGTGGGTTGTGGACTGGGAGGTCCTTGGTTCGATTCCCAGGTCGGGCGAATTTTTTAATTTAATTTGCGCGGAACTGGATCCCTCATACCTGGTTGAGGTCAGACAGGCGGCCGGTCGTAAGAACTAAGCCAAATCCTCTCTACAACACGCTTGAAATAGTGTGTTGCGCCGACCCCATATTAAGGTAGGATAAGGGCAGGTAGAAAGAAAGATTAAATAACAATGGCCCTTTTGGTACTCTATTTGATTTCCTCTGATTACTTACAACATTGTGTTATGAAACATTTTTACATTATAAACGACATATTTCTACGGAGAAAATATTGTAAGTTGGACCATAATTGCTCTACATTATCTACCTCTATATAATTCTTCTGTAATAACAAATGACACGTTTTAATCATAGATTTAAAATTGAAGAAGTCTTCTAAGTGCTATTATGGCATTGGTAGTAGTAATCTTAGAAATCATCTAAGATAATAAGTACTCTTTATTTAAAATGGTTCTTTCTACATTTTTATCTAAAATTATAATACATACGTTATTATTATCTCAATTGAATTTATAGTAAAGGGAAAATAATATTTGTAGTCGAAATTGATGGAAATCAACAAATTAAACATTCATGGAATTTATTTTCCATCGCTGAAATGTTGTTTTCGAAGAGTAGGTAAACCAATTTAGAAATTAAAATATTTTTAAGCCATCATTATTGATGCAAGCGCTGGAAACTTCCAGCCATCTCCGTTATTAGAATCGCTAATTGGCTCGACGCTATTATTCAGAAGTTCCTAGTGAAGTTTGCGTAAACGTTTCATCTTTCAAACAGTTTGGGTTGTGGAGTAGAACACCTGTTTGGATTTCAGTCAATGGCAAGATTTACTTAAGCTTTCACATTATGAGCAGGCGGAGCTAACAGCTCGCCACTCTATGTATCACAAACTTCTCGCCAAGTCTTATAGAGCTTTTGAATAATAACTTTATATGAACATAAAGTTACTGTGTATATTGTTCACGGCTTCTGCGCTACGCATGGCTGCATTTATTTTGTTTGGCCATATTGCGGGCTTAAGAAATACGTGGATTTGTTTCTGTATCATCCCTATAAGTTTTTTTGTAACTAAACTTAGCATAGTCCTATTTTAGTGCTCAAGTTTTTTTTATTTCTTTAACAAAGTGTTTAAGTATAGGCGGACCCTGGCAGAAGGCCGGGATAACGTTAGGCAGAAAGAAAGTGTTTAAGTATGAAAACGTTACAGATAGACATACTGGCAGACCTATATGCTTGATGCATAAATAATATAACTTGTCATGTCGTACAACTATTTAATTGCTCTTAATTTTTGTTTCAAAATGAAAACTCATTATCCTTTGATGGTAATTGAAAAAAAAACATCAAAGAAGAAAACTGGAAATTCTTGCAAGTCATTACCGCTATTACTTCTTGTTAAAGCTCATCTATACTACTGACGTTGAGTGATATTTACAAGAGAAGGGTGGTAGATACTGAAGGTTCAAACGGACCGATAAACCGATATTATCAACAAGTTGCCGAAGAGACCCCTTCCGGGATCATGACTGTTTTAATTACATACACACATAATTTAGATTTTTCTAAAGATTGCCTTATTACTGCGGTAATTATTTTTAATTACAACCGTTTTAAAATATTAACCAATAACATTGTAGTGTTCACTATTAACTAAAAGAGTTTGAATCCTAACATGATTTATTGTTTGTGATTAGTTCCCGAGACTGGGAGAGACACGTTGTCCCTTGAAGCTCACGCCTGTATCCCCGAAGGGGTAGGCAGAGGCACACTAGCCAACTAGTACACTCACATTTCGCCGAGCTTAGTTCCGTCCCAGTTTTTGGAACAACCAACTACCAGCACAGTGCGTTTTCAGAGATCTTTTTTCCCACGCACCTGCAAACTCTGGAACGAACTTCCCTCCTCGGTGTTCCCTGAACGCTATGACATGTCCTTCGTCAAACGAGGCTTAAAAAAGCATTTTTCACAGTAGGCAGCGGCTTGGCTGTGTCCCTGGCATTGCCGATGTCCATGGGCGGCGGTAACCACTTACCATCAGGTGGGCCGTCTGCTCGTCTGCCTTCTCATCCCAATAAAAAAAAAAAAAAAAGCTGTGATAGGGGGCGAGCCTATCGCCATATCGGGCACAAATTCCAGACTGATATGGAAAAATCCAATATCCCTTTGCCCGACCCGGGGATCGAACCCGAGACCTCAGGACGGTAGTCGTTCCGAAATACAACCACGCCACCGATGCAGTTGTTTTAACTAGCTAGGCCTTTCATTATCCATCAAGAGTCATTTTCTCGTACTTTCTAGAAAACTTTCATATACGAGGTCGCTGCATAACATCTTTGTTTTCAAATTGTAAGACGCAGCATTCAGATTTCTAATATCATTTTGGTCGGGCAAATTCCATCTAAATAGAACGATGTTCGCTTAATTGATAACCAGTGCTGAAGGAGATATTAATTATAAAGGTCATAATAATTATTATTGTGGCATACCAATATACCGAGAATAATTTGGTAAAACAAAAAACCATTTCGATATTTCCAGCTATTAAGGTCAAACATCAGAACTAGTTCGTGAAATTTGAAATATATTGTTTTGTGGCAAGTGTAGATTGGTATTTTGTTATAATACTAATGAAAATTTTGGGAAATTAGCTGTAGTAGTCATAATATTTTAATTACCAACAAAGTTTACAAAAGCTATGAATGCGAAACGGCATTTTTCTCAAATTAATAATTTTTGGTCCCTTACTACATTCAAAAGAATTATTCATTACAAAAGGATTTCCTTATTAGTCGAAGAACAAGCCGCAATAGGTATTCGATTTTTTTTGGCTAGTGTTAGACCATTATAAGTCGGATTAACGAAAATATTTAATTTAGCGTAATCGTCATATTGTTATTTCATTGTAATCCACAGATCTCTTTTCGGGCTATTTATCCATTTAGGTTTGTTTTTGGTACAATTTTAGTGCTCCATAACTTTTTCACCTGCTTTTTCTGTAAAAAATTCTGCAAATCTAATTGGACACGTGTCAGATATGGCAGTAGCAGGCATCGTAACGAATGAATTTTGTGTTTTGACGACTTTTACCCCTATTTATTTTCATATGAACATTTTTATATAAATCCCGATGAACTTTTTGTATTAGAATGTAAAGAAATTGGATGTCATAATAATAGAATATACGTTAATATTTTATCAAAATTAAACACATATAATATTTTTTCTTCGTTAAATAACAATAGACCGACCAATAAACTGTCATTAACCATACTTAATAAGCATCTTATCAATATTAAACTCATAAGCTGACGCTTGTATCCCCGAAGGGGTAGGCAGAGGCGTACTAGCGAACTAGATCACCAACATTTCGCCGAGCTTAGTTCTGTCCCATATGTGATAGGGGGCGAGCCTATTGCCATATCGGGGACAATCCCAGACTCCGGCTGATACGGAAAAATCCAATATCACTTTTCCCGACTCGCGGATCGAACCCGAGACCTTAAGACGGTAGTCGTACCTTAATACAACCACGCCACGGAGGCAGTCAAAACTCGTATGTCTATCAATATAAACTATATCTAACTTATGAATGTACTTTGTCCATAGGTGTACTACTACATAGTAGATTCGCCGCGCAACGAAGGGAAGGACTTCTTCGAAATCAGTATGCAGACCGGGGAAATCTTCACAAAAGTTGTGTTCGACAGAGAAAAGCAGGGGGCGTACGCTCTGGAGGTGGAGGCGCGTGACGGAGCACCATCGGCCCGGCCTAATTCAGACAACCAACCGAACTCAGGTAAGGCACCTTCATTTACATAATACACGGCTATGGTTATAACGTCTACTTATTTATTTATAACAGCGGTAATGTTTTCAATCACTCTTTAAATAATGTTATGCATTTGAGTGGCATTTCGTAACATTTTTCCCAGTATGCTGTGAAGCTTAATTGTTACAAAGTAAGAACGTGAAGTTTCTCGAACACCATGAGGCGATATTATTTAGCGTTGTTATATTATATAGCGTAGTGTTGCAGACGTCGCATATAGTATATAGTTGCATGTTAGTTATAAGTAAAACTCACCGGGCACAGAATTTGAACGCACATGATTGGACGGTCGGCGGCGGTGTCCTATTAGTTGGGACCGACCGCCGCCCCCGCAAGAGACAAAATCTGCCCGCGCCGCTCATTGACCGGAGCGGTAGAATCTTAGTCGCGCACCCGGTGAGAGTTCACATTGTTAATATTGTAGAATAGTAGACCATTTTGTGTAGTTAAGTTAGTATCGAAGAAGTATCGAAGAAGTATCGAAAAAGTATCGAAAAAGTATCGAAAAGAGTATCAAGAATCGTAACAAGGAAAATCGTTGTACAGAACAAACCTACCCGTAGTTATAGTGAATATACATCTGAACACGAAGATTCTACGGCTTTTTATTGGCATTCCCGCCTGCGGCAGAAAATTATTAATTCATCGTCTACAGTTGGTCCTTCGAGTTAGCCGGATTGGGAAGAAAAATGCCGATAGTTCGATCAAAATCGCCAGAGAAATCGTCGGTTCAAGATGATTCACCGAGAACAGCTACGTCAGATTGGTCATTAGAAACACCGGTCGAAACAAGTTCCGCGACAACAAGCTCAGCCGCGTCGACGCGCACCGCCCTCTCCCCCGCAACCGTACCCTGCATGGGGGCACCGACGCCAAGCGCTCAAACAATGGCGGTCCCCCGCCCCGCCGCCCCCGCGACGGGCAGATCGACGCGCACCGCGGCTGCCGCCAGTAAAGGGCAGTCTCGGGACGCGCTAACACACGCCATCATCGCTCCGCCTCAACGCCAAGACATGTCGACGGAACAACAGAAACAAATTAGACCACGTGGCAACGCAGACTCCGTGCCGGCACCTAGCTCATCGAGGAATATTGGAGGATATACAAGTAATCCACCGTTAAATTCTTCGGCAACGCTAGTGCCACCGACCGCGCCGAGATCTACAAAATCGACCAAGAGGTTAGAATTAGAGGCGCGACTCGAGTTACAGAAGAAACAACTAGAACAAGCACAGGCCGCAGCGGCCCTCGCTCAAACTGAGCTCGAAATCGCGCAATACAATTCCGAAGAAGAAATCGACGAAGAATTCGAGGCCGAAAAATCAACACATGTCGAACAATGGGTAGAGCGTACAACGACCTTTTACGAAGAACCGAAGCGAACAGAACCACTTCAAAGCGGCGCAATAAAAGAATTGGCCGACGCCATTATCAGCGCTACGAAAACGCAGAGCAACTCGTTTGCGTCACATAAAGCGTGGGATTTACCAGACTTCAATGGAAATTTAGAAGAATGGCTACCATTTAAGCGGTCGTATCAAGACAGCGCGGCAATGTTCAACGAAGTACAGAACATGGCGCGCCTGCGAAAATCGATCAAGGGGACAGCCAAAGAAACCGTCAGAAGTCTATTGTTTGTGTCATCGGATCCCAGCGAAGTAATGGACGCGCTCGAGAGACGATTTGGACGGCCGGAACAATTGGTGCTTGCCGAAGTGGAGAAAATTAAAGAATTGTCGCGTCTAGGCGATACCCCGAGAGATGTCTGCGTGTTTGCGAGTCGTGTCAATAACGCGGTAAATACCATACAGGCACTGAACAGACCGCAGTATCTGCACTCCCCGGAGTTGAGTAGGCGTATTATTGAGAAGCTGACGCCGATATTAAAGTACAGGTGGTACGACTACAGTGCGCGATCCCCCGAAGATCCGGAATTATTAAAGCTGAAGAAGTTTCTGAACACCGAAGCGGATCTATGTGGAACATTCGCGCAGATAGAAACAATTAAAAGAAAACCACCGCCTTCTCGCCACCCAGTGCACAATACCTACGAAGAAGATGCCGATTTCGTCGCGACAACGACCGAAACGCCCACGAAACGATGTACCAGCTGCGATGGCGATCACTGGATCACCGAATGCAAGCGATTTCGGGACGCAACCGTCGAGCAACGATGGGAACTTGCGAAAAATAAGAAATTGTGCTTTAAGTGCTTACGCCAACGTCACATGAAAATAAATTGCAGAGGCCATGCATGCCGCAAATGTAAGCGACCACACCACGTCATGTTACATTCCGAACGAGCGCCACAACCAAGCTCATCGGAAAATGAACACGTGGCCATGGCCACACAAGGAAGCGCGCCTCAAATTGAACACGTGGCCATGCAAACGGGGGAAAACAGCGCCGTTACTAAATCGGTGTATGCGGCGGCCAGCGGTACTAAAGCTTACTTGAAAATAATACCGGTCGACGTGTTCGGTCCCAAAGGGGCCGCACGTGTGCTCGCCCTACTCGACGAGGGGTCGACCGTAACGCTGCTGGATACAAAGATAGCCTCACGCATTGGGGCGACGGGCGTACAAGAAGCTCTCGTGTTGGAAACAGTGGGGGGCAAGATCGTCGAGAAAAAGGAATCACAAAGGATGGATTTGAAAATAAGAGGCGCACATCGCAAGGACAAGCGAACATTGAAAAACGTACGTACGGTAGAGTCATTGTTGTTATCTCCGCAATACATTCGGAAGGAAGTCGTCGAACAGTGCAAACACTTAAAAGAAAGGGCAGAAGAGCTCATTTATGAGCAAGAGCGACCGTCGCTGCTTATTGGCCAAGACAACTGGGACTTAATAGTGTCCAGAAAAGTTGTAAAAGGTAAACAAAACGAGCCCGTCGCTTCGCTTACCAGTCTGGGGTGGGTGTTACACGGACGCAGCGAAGAAAATGTCGCATCGGTGCACGTGGTTAATCACTGCCACTCGTCGTGTAGCGAAGATGACTTAGATGCGAAAATCAAGCGACACTTCGAACTCGAGTCTATCGGGATAGTACCGAAGCAGCCGAGCAACGACATCGACGCAAGAGCTCAGAACGTCCTAAGCACAACGACAAATCGACGACCCGACGGTAGATACGAAACCGGACTTCTTTGGAAAACCGACAACGAGACTTTGCCGAACAACTATGCGCAAGCGCACAATCGGTTGGTGAACATAGAGAGGAAGCTGGACAAGAACCCAGAGATGCGAAGCGAATATGCTAAACAACTCGAACATTTGCTAGCCAACGATTATGCAGAGAAAACCCCGGCTACAACAACTCCGGGACGGACTTTCTACCTACCTCATTTCGCTGTGGTTCACCCTATGAAGAAAAAGATGCGCATAGTGTTCGACGCCGCCGCGAAGTTTCAAGGAAAGAGCCTGAACGACGCCTTACTTCCGGGGCCGGATCTACTCCAACCATTGTTCGGAGTACTCCTTCGTTTTCGTCAAGGCCCGATCGCCGTAGTAGCAGATATCAAAGAAATGTTTCTACAAATTAAGGTGCGAGAGGAAGATCGAGATAGCTTGCGCTACTTATGGAGAGGCGAGAATAAGGAAGCGAAGCCACAAGAATATAGGATGTCGTCGGTCATCTTCGGAGCTGCCTCATCGCCAGCCACCGCCATCTTTGTGAAGAATTTGAACGCCGAGAAACACCGAGAACGACACCCGGAGGCCGCGGACGCGATCGTCAGAAATCATTACATGGATGATTATCTGCAAAGCTTCTGGAACAAGAAAGAGGCGTGCAAAACGATCACGGACGTGCAAGCGGTGCATAAGAAGGCTGGATTCCAACTTCGCCAGTGGGCCAGTAATGAAGGGACAATCCTCCGACAAGTGGCGGAAAATGAAGACCCGCCGAACGAGCTGGCACTCGGGGACAAAGAGGAGAGGACGCTTGGGCTTAGATGGATCACGAACGAAGACACGATGGCCTTTGATGTGAGCCTGCGGACTACGCCCACCGACGTCATAGACGGGACCCGACCGCCTACGAAGAGAGAGGTCACGAGCGCAGTGATGTCGACCTTTGACCCGATGGGGCTTATAGCGCCGATCCTTGTGGAAGGAAAGAAGCTCCTGCAAGAGATCTGGCGAACTGGCACCGACTGGGATAGCGCAATAGGTATCTGCGAACAAGAAAAGTGGGCAACGTACATAGGAAAGATCCAGTCCTTACGAGACCTAAGAATCCCTAGATGTTTGGCTCCCGAAGCGAAGGAAGGGGAACTACACACTTTCGTTGACGCCAGTGAAACGGCCTACGCGGCGGCGTGCTACTGGAGAACGCGCAGCTCCGACGGGGAAATACGAATAAACTTAATAGCGGGAAAGGCGAGAGTCGCACCGGTGAAGAACGTGTCGATCCCGCGCCTAGAACTACAGGCCGCGCTACTGGGAGGACGGCTCGCCTCTACCGTCACGTCGGAGACTGATCTGTTGATCACGGCTAGAGTTTTTTGGTCTGACTCTAGCACAGTTCTTCAGTGGTTGAAGTCGGACCCACGCCGTTTCAAACCATTCGTCGCTCATCGTCTTGCGGAACTTGAGGACCTAACGAACGCAAAAGAGTGGAGATGGGTGCCGTCCAAAATGAACCCTGCGGACGACGCCACGCGGAGCTTGACAGAGCTCTACCGCGCAAGCCGATGGTTCACGGGCCCCGACTTCCTACAGCGACCCGAGGCCGAATGGCCGGCAAAGAGATTCGCCGAAACCGATACCACGGAAGAGAGAAAAAGGGAGGTCGTTGCGACAGTGGTTCTCAAGGAAGAACGGGGAACCCCAGATCCGCATAGGTTCTCAACATGGACGCGATTACTCCGCTCTACGGCCAGAGTGTTCATGTTTATAGACCTATGCAGAAAGCCGAAAACGTCCGTCAAAAGGAAGCCTGTGAGCGAAACGCAAGCGTTGTTACCGCTCGAAGAGGAACACTTGCGCAAGGCGAAATTAGCGCTACTGCGATCGAGTCAGCATGAAGCCTTCGAAGAGGATTTCAACCGCATTAGAAAAGGCCTCCCGCCGAAGTCGTCTAGCAAACTAAAGAAAATAGATGCCAGTATCGACAACGGCGGGGTGTTGCGACTGAACAGCCGCATTCAGAAACTTGAAGACGCAGACCGTCTCGATAAGAAGCCTGCGGTTTTAGACGGAAAGAGCCCCATCGCGTGCCTATTGATAGAACATTACCACCGAATGTTCTATCATGCGAACCACGCCACGGTGATGAACGAGATCAGGCAGCGATATTGGATCTTGTCACTGAGAAGCACTGTAAAGAAAATCGTTCACCGCTGTCAATGGTGTCGGGTGAGGAAAGCGAGACCCCAGATGCCTCCAACAGGGGACCTCCCGCAGGAAAGATTGGCGCACTCGACATACCCATTTACGTGTGCGGCGGTCGACTACTTTGGTCCGATGACCGTCACGGTCGGCAGGAGAAAGGAAAAGAGATGGGGTGTGTTATTCACCTGTCTGACGACGCGTGCCGTACATCTAGAACTGGCGCCATCCCTTAGCACCAGCTCCATGATCATGGCACTGAGAAGGATGTCGGCAAGGCGAGGAACACCCCGGGTCGTGTATAGCGACAACGCGACCAACTTCGTGGGCGCCGACCGAGAGTTAACGCGAGAAACGGCAAAAACGAAGAGAACAGAAGTAATTAACGCGGCGCAACTGGAGGGAGTCACATGGAAGTTTATACCCCCGGGCGCCCCACACATGGGTGGAGCCTGGGAAAGAATGGTGCGGACCGTAAAGATCGCACTCTCAGCGGTTCTACGAGAAAAGAGCCCGCCGGAGGAAGTGCTCCACACATTTCTCACTGAAGTGGAGCACACAGTGAATGCTCGTCCGTTGACTGATGCCATCTCGGAACCGGGAAGCGAAGAAAGCCTAACGCCCAATCACTTTCTTATTGGGCGTTCCTGTGGCTCAGCGCTCTTCGGGGAGTTCGACGACTCGGAGTTAGTTGGAAGGGCCAATTGGAAAACAACGCAGCGACTAGCGGACCACTTCTGGAAAAGGTGGTTACGCGAGTACCTGCCCACGCTTATGCCACGCGGCTATGGAGGGCGCGGCGTGAGCAACCTACGGAAGGGGGACATCGTCCTGATCGTGGACGCATCGCTCCCTCGAAACACGTGGCCCCGAGGAGAAGTCGTCGAACCACACGTCGGGCCGGACGGGAGGACCAGAATAGCCGACGTGCGGACCACGGGCGGCATCCTGCGGCGTCCAACGTCACGCCTCGTCGTCGTGGTGCCAGCAGCGACGTCTTCGCCCTAAGAAGAGTGCCTGACGGAGCAGCCACTGGGGGGGAGACTGTTGCAGACGTCGCATATAGTATATAGTTGCATGTTAGTTATAAGTAAAACTCACCGGGCACAGAATTTGAACGCACATGATTGGACGGTCGGCGGCGGTGTCCTATTAGTTGGGACCGACCGCCGCCCCCGCAAGAGACAAAATCTGCCCGCGCCGCTCATTGACCGGAGCGGTAGAATCTTAGTCGCGCACCCGGTGAGAGTTCACATTGTTAATATTGTAGAATAGTAGACCATTTTGTGTAGTTAAGTTAGTATCGAAGAAGTATCGAAGAAGTATCGAAAAAGTATCGAAAAAGTATCGAAAAGAGTATCAAGAATCGTAACAAGGAAAATCGTTGTACAGAACAAACCTACCCGTAGTTATAGTGAATATACATCTGAACACGAAGATTCTACGGCTTTTTATTGGCATTCCCGCCTGCGGCAGAAAATTATTAATTCATCGTCTACACGTAGTTATATATAGCGTAGGCGATATTATTTGAAAAAACTAAAAGATAAATCGTTTCTTTAACACTAATGTTTGAAACAGTTTGTTGTGCCGATCTCACAAAGGAGGGACATAAAGGGAGCCTGAAGAAGAAAGTACCTAGTCTTTACATCCACGACATGGTGGTTTTGGCAAATTCTTTGTTCTGAGGTAGTGACTTTCATAATAAACTAAATATTAGGAGAACGTTTAAATTCGACCATAAATATTTTAATGTATTTCTAATGCATTTTATATAAAAAAAATAGCTTTATGCACTTCTCCATATTAAATATTTACTTTGCCTTTCACGTTCATTCGTTCGCGCAATTCTCTTAAAAAGGTGTACAAGGAATTCGCTCCACGTACTAATATATCGATTATTTAAGGAGATATAGCTATGTCCTTTGGGACAATTCTGACAACATCAAGTGTTACAATACACGTCAGGAAGTGAAAAGCATAAACCACTCATGCGAGATGCCTGGTTAATGCAGTTGGTAAGCCCAGAACGTCCATCATCATTACTTCACATTTACATTTTGAAATTCAACAACGTCAATTATATCAAGTAGAGAAAATGTAATAAACACGTTAATGATACGCGAAACACGTTTTATAATGAGATATTGGATAGCCATGTAATGCATATTAATTAAATTAATATAGCTCACGTCTTTTGTATGTGCAAACATCTTATGCGCTGTTTGTGAATATTTCATTTGTTTTGCGGTTTACAGAAATCTCATATCAAATGTCGAAGGCGTTGTTAGTACAATACAATACATCAACATTGTAAAATAATGTCGTAATGAAATGAATATTATTATTATTACTCGTTATATTTCGTCCCCTCTTTAGTATAGTGACAGCAATAGCCTATATGGTCTGTAGACCGGGAGGTCCTGGGTTCGAATCTCAGGTCACGCAACGCATATTTTCTAATCAGATTTACCCGGGACTGTATCCTCCAGAGGATGTTGACGTCAGACAGGTATCCGGTCGTAAAATCTAAGACAAATTCTTTCTGCAAGATGCTTGAAAGTGTTGCGCCCACTCCACATTGGAGTACGATAAGGGCAGGTGGAAGAAGTAAATGAGACTTACTAAACCCTATTGAGAGTCGCTTTGCTGGCTAAGCGTACTTAAGTTTAAAAAATTGAAAATACATTAGTACCCGAGTTGATGGTGATCGTAATTGGTTCATAGTCTGATGGAACGAATAAAACTCGATGAATTTTGGGTGCATTGTTCCACGCATTTATCTACAACTTTGGAGAATTAGGGCCTCGTTCACCAACTCCAAGTAAAGTGTTGATTAGTTACTTTCTGACTAGCGTTAATTGACAAGTAAGAGTTCCGAGTAACTTCTGTTAATTTCACAAGCAAAATTAGAGCTCTGAGTAGCAACTTACTGGTTAAGTGAATGATATCACAAATCCTGCGTCCCATTCATTCAATATTACGTCAAAAGTATCTTATTTTGCCAAAAAAACACTCGTGACTCATCTCGGGTCCGCACCACATGACACAAAAACCTACCGGATCCTTTTTTGCTATATAAATAGTTACACAGGTACTAAATCGTGTGTCCATAAGGTCGAGTTTTGTATGACCCCGTCCGGACATGTTCGCTTCGCCCGAATTGCAGTTTGTTTTTGTTGAAACTACTTGAAATGAAAGGCTATTTTACAGTTAACACGTTCATTTAAAACGTTAAACGTCGTTATTAAGGCATGACTACTATAATTTGATTTTATAATTTATTTAACTACAATAAAATGTACAATTAACTGCCTACTTTAAACTTTAACCGTCAAGTAAACGCGCTACTTGGCAGACGACGTGGCAAGTAGCTTACTGGCCAGTTTAATCATAAGATGCATGCTACTCGAACGTCGTGAAATTCACACGTGCAGTTACGGGTGACTTTAACTGACGATTAGCCTACTTGACACTTTACTCGAGGGTGGTGAACGAGGCCCTTAGAGATAAAGGTATAATCTTTTGCATATGATTTAGGTTGCTTTTTAACCAAAGAGCGTAAGGCAAATATTTTCACATTTATTTTGTTGATGCCATGGACCTTTTGAGGGTCCTTTAATGTATTTAAATGCTTAGAAAAAGGTATTTCGAAAATGTGCCCCTAAAGGAATCGTTCAATTCATGTGCCCAGATGAAGGGACGTAGGTCGAAACGCGCACGGGTCCTCGGGCTAATCACTGCCACGACCCGCATTTAAATGTCTTTTTTCTCCCTTGTAAATATACGTAATGCCGAAACTTTCCTTGTTGACCTCCATTAGAAAGGTAACGTTTATTGTCACCATGGCTAGCCAGAAGCCGACACTCTATGTTCGTGTTGACAAGGGCTCTCATATTTCACACTGTTTCTTCGTTTGTAATTGATTGTATCGGCACGTGTGACGTAATAAATTGTCCGTTTTCGATGTAGCCCTCTATAGGTAAGTAGGTCTGTGTCGCTTTACCGTATAGCGTCATCGTAAATCAAGGAGCGGAATAATCAGACGCCGCCCCGGGCCCTAATCCGGTTAAGCTACTCATCCCCATATCCCTCCGCACCTACACAATAGGTGATTTTATATTATAGGTATATAAGTGCGGATTTCTAATGTATTTGCAATTAAATAGTTTTAATATAAAATATATTGAAGGAGGTCTTGAATTATTTATATAAGTCGTATGGATGTTTTTCTAACAAGATTTTTCCGAGACTGAGTTCCCGCGAGAGGGTTAAAGTCACACATGCAGCCGGTCGTAAGCTAAAGAACTTAGCCGTAAAACTAAGCCTTATCCTTTCTGCAACTTCCTGGAAAAAGTATGTGGCGCAGACTCCATATTTGAGGTGGTGTAAGGGCATGTAGAAAGAAAATATAGAACACAATTATAATCACAAGTTTAAAAACTTAACTGACCGACTTCAAAACTTATTCAATCGTGACCGAATTTATATGGGACCCTTGAAATAAGCTCTATCGAACACAAGAATCTTTAAAATCCGTCCACATTTGGCGGAGATATCGCGTAACCACGGACCTAAAAAAGATGGACGAAGCGCTAGGAAAATTGAAAGTGAAGCATGGTTTTTGGTCTATTGGATCCGTCCATCTATTTTTTTACGTCCGTGCGCGTTACATACATAAAAAACAGACGAATTGAAGACCTTCTCGTTTTTGGAAGTCTGTCGAAAAGCAGAACAATTCCTTTTGTAAATTCATACCATTTCACAAAGTTAATAATCATTTCGTATATTCATCTGACAATATGTTTTAATTACTGACTGGAGCTGTATATTACGCTCACGATGTTATGATTTTATATTGCTATTGCTCGATATAAATGTTCCGAATGTGTATGTGTTTTGTCCCCGAGCCACGTACCAATTTCAACATATTGCAGTTGGTGGTATATGGAGACGTGGCGGCGGTATGTGCGCACGGGGTTCGCATACTGATTAGTTGTGGTCCACGTGGGCACGCGTCTTGTACAAAGAATCTTTCTCACAACATTGCCTTAAATTATAAGTTATATTTTCCGTATCTATTAAAGAAACGGTGAAGGAAAACATCGTGAGGAAACTTGCATACTAGTGCATTTTTCCACAAGAATTTTGAAGGTATGTGAACTCTACCAACCCGCATTAGTTCAGCGTGGTAGACTAACTAACTAAGGGCTAACCCGCCTCATTAGTAGAGAAGGCCCGTGCACAGCAGTGGGACAGTAATATTATAGGGCTTATATTATAATTAATATTATTGATTATAGATTTATTATAAAAAAATCTATTATTTGAGTGGTAGAGCCACGCTGTAGACAGTTACGTGTGAAGCACGAATGGACCGTCTCGACCGATATTCTACCACTGTCTCAAAGAAAACCGGGCAGCCGATCGTAATAACTAAGCCTCATCTTTTCTGCAACTTGCTTGAAGAAGTAGGTCTCTTTTTTGGGGGTTGACGTCAGGCAGGTAGCTAGTCGTAAAAACTAAGATAAATCCTTTCTGCAACATGTTTCAATGGATGTGTTGCGCCGACCGCTTAAGGTGGGATAAGGGCAGGTAGAAAGAAAGTGATAAATAATTACACTTCCAGACGGCCCAATGCACGGATTCCATTAAACGATGATAGAGTGAGATCGAGAGATGATAGAGAGAGAGCTGCCACTAACGAGCCTTCAATTAGCTTGCTGTCACAACTGTATAGCACTCTCGCTATAAGTACATGTCCGTGCAATATATAATGTTGAGGCTTTCGTATCAATCAACACCAGCCACTTGATGCTGTGATCTCGATCACGTTGACATGGCACGTGCTGTAATAATCTTATAAGCCTATTAGCATAACAGATGCCTCGCTGGTCTTCAGATATCACGTTGCTGAATAAATAGTTATTAGTAAGTAAAGAAACAGTTATTAGATTTGTCATTGTCGCCTCCTTGGTCTAGTCACAGCGTATATGGGCTGTGGACCGGGAGGTTTTGGGCTCTATTCCCAGATCGGGCAAGATGTTTTTCTAACATGATTTTTCCGGAACTGGATTCCTCAGAGTGGGGTTAAGGTCAGACAGGCAGCTAGTCGTAAAAAAATAGCCAAACTCCTGCGAAATGCTTGAAAATTAATGTTGTGATGAGAACAGTTCCTATCCATTAACCATTTTCCCTTACAAAAGAAAGAAAGAAACAGTCATTAGATTAACTGGTACTTATACACTTATGGATTTCGTGTGGCCTAGGTGTTGATACTTCTTAAATTAAAGTTATCCACTAGCACGGTAACTTGGTTAATACAACGTGAAGTTATCTCTTCCTTGTTCGCGAATATTAGCTGATAAAGTACGTATAAAGGTTTAATTTGCTTTACGATGTTCATGAGTGTTACTTTGTGACCTAAATGATTAAATAAAATAAATGAAATAACAATGAAACAGGATGAGTTTATTATTCCCGTCAAACTGTGGTTTCTAAAGTTTAGTCGGTATATAAATTTAAAGGCGTACAACATCGTACAAGAGACTTCAACAATAGCAGCTCAGAGCGCTGGGAGAAAGATGTTCAATGGCAGACTCGGCGCAAGGGTGAAGCGATGTTGCTTTAAGTCGTCTATTTCAACTATTTCCAATTACTTGGGCTTAGGGAAACTGTGCAACGTCGCCAAGTGACAAAGCAATATTCCGCTTGGCGGACGGCGAGAACTTGGTGTCCCACATTTAACGTAGTGCCCTCGGGAATTTGTGATGAGGAGCCGCCCGACTCTCGAGTGCATCGCCTCTTCAAGATTAATGTCTCTAAATAATCAATATTCTATTATATCATTTAGTATTTTTATCGATTGTAATTTTGAATTGGTCTTAGTAGGTATAATTTGGTTAGATTACTCTTGGGTAATTGTTTATTCAGTATTAATGAGCATTCTACTATATATACTTAATGCCTTGGTTACTAAATTCTTCTTCGTTGAACCGTATACACGTAGAACTTGAACTCAGTGAGACAAATTGTAATCTAATAATTTATAGGCATTTTTAACATCATTGAATAATTATTAAGCAATGTAACATTTACATTTACATAAAATAAAACGGCTTTTCTATGTATTACGTTCCGTTCTAGAATTGTATAAAATTTTTCTCGTCATTACGAAAGCTATTCTCAAGACGACTCGAGGCAATTTGAAGGATTTTAAGACGGAACGCGAGGATGCGGGTCGAAACACGAAATTTTGCTAAATCGTCACGACGACACGAGCGGGTTTATAGGCGCCATAAGCTTCAGGAATCGCTCGCTTCGGTCGCTATAAAAATCACTTTAGGTACATCACCGCAACGATATCCCGACGTTTGTATTTAAATTGAGTATGTGTGAACTGCGGGGAGCCGTGCAGGTACTTTAATATATTCAAATATTTGTTTTCATTCATCAGATATAAGATACAATTAATGGGGAAGTGAACGAGCATTAGGTGAGTTTAATTAAAACTGAGCATCGTCCGTCAGCCGTGGCTGGTGCACGCCGAGCCGCCGCGCCGCGCCGCCCCGCGTCGTTTCGTGTTCTGTCTACAGAGAATAGCTTCAGTTCAGCTTTAATTAAAAACAATCATGATATAATTGATTACCGCACCGGTATTTGCGATAATAAATTGCTCTATTTTATGGCGACACTTTAAATCCTTCATTCCTTGATAAAATCGTTCTCTCTGGTTTGAATAAATAGGTAAAATTACTCGAACTATAGAAACTCTAACTTGTTTAAATGTACCAAAAGCTTTAAAACTTTGAAGTCTGACTTTTCCGCAGTTATCGGGTTAGCGGAACTTGGTACAGTGAAGTTTCGAGCTGATCGAACCCGTGCTGTAGGTTTTTGTAAAACTTAAATCATTTGTAAGTTATTAGAAAGAATTTATGAAAGACTGTGCTAGCAGTATGGCTGTTGGAATAAAAAGTTTTACCGTTCGATTTTTAGTGTAATATTTCGTCTGGCCCATAATTAGGCAAGTTTCTTAGTGGCAGGTAGATACGCAGGATGATCCTGATTCTTAGTGGTCATGTGTATTTATTTAGGAATTGATGATTGGAAAAGAACAGATTTGTTACATGACTATTTTGATTATAAAAATATTTTGATAACGCTATTCAAGTTGACAAGAATAATGTCAGAGTCATGGAAGTAAAAGAAAATTTGGACGGAGCGCTAGGAACATTGACATTGAAGCAGGATTTTCGGCCCGTTCGATCGACACGTAATGGCCGCGACTGATCGAGTGAGCCGAAACCCCTGCTTCAGTTTCAATGTTCCTAGAACTCCGTCCATCTTTTTTTTTACGTCCGTGGTCAGAATATACAAAATTCTCTACAGCCTACGCTTTTATCACTTGATTTCTGCCTTATGACTAGGTACGTTAAATGCTATTTGATATTGTGTGCCCTCATGTTCCATACAAATACTCATTCGAAACACGGACTATTTACTTGTTTATGGTCTATTAACATTGCCACTGAACAACTAATCGTTACATTTTACGGTACAGTAACACATTTGCTAGTTTTATTACAGGGATTAAAAGTTCTCCCGGGATAAATACATAGCTGTGTGGATCATCACGCAATCGTTGGGCGGCGCATAATACTTTTAATTATACATGCTTTCTATAAGAGCTAAGATAATTTTGATCTTGCCGCATTATTCACTAAAGCTATTTTTTATTTGATTATAGAAATAATAAATAATTAATAAATACACCCAATAGTTACACACATAGTCTTGACTCCACAAATGATTGCACCTATATCGTGGGTATCAGAAACTTCGAGGGACTTACGGATCCACAAAGACCCGAAAAAAATATATAATATGTCGATCACACAAACATTTGTCTCGGTGCGGGAATCGAATCCGCAGCCTCTCGTTTCTCTTCGTGCTGCGTCATGAAGGCTGGAATGGATAGAACATTAACGAGATCAGCCTTATAAAAATAATGTTCCAGCAGTGTGGTTCTCGATAAAAATATTTGACAAGATGCCATTGTATTTTTTGTGCGAGTATTACCAAGTTATTGTCAAAGTGGATGAAGAACGGTGTATCAGAAGTGGGCGTGTCCTCGTGACTAATGGAACTTGGAGATCGCACGAGTAGGGTCCACTTATGTCACCCTAAATAGTATGATTGATAATGCTACCTCGAGCAAAAACATTGCTCCTTTGTAACATAACGAAGCTGCTAACATATTTCGTGGAATAAATAAATATATACGCCAACGGTTAATACGATGAACTTTACTATTGTCCAGCAAATTGAATGCCACATTTTATTACAATGAGATACTGAAATTGGCCTATATTATTCAAACCACAACGTTGACATACCCAAATAGCAAGTTGGTTATTACGTAACCAACTTTACAATATACAGACAGTAGAACATTATAATGCGCCCGGACTTGCCAATTGTAACCATAGTTGACCTATGCAATTCCCCGATCTGTCGAAATCAAACTGCACCCTTACCCTTAACAGTCGATTCGACTTTGAATTCAATTCCGTATCATTTATTGTCTTACAATTCCACCGAAATCGAGTTAAAATGTACGCTCATGTTGCATTAGATTCGAGAACTTGTCATTTGGTAATTTTTACCGAAACATTAGTGCACTTTTTAACTCTATTTCGGTGGAATTTTAAGTCACTAAAGCTGAGATCTATGAGCGAACTCGACTAAGTCTGAGTCAAAGTAACGAACTCAGTGGGGATTTTGACTTAGTCCGAGTAATTTTTTACAAGAAAATCTTTGCGTAGTCTGTCTGTCAGTCTGTTTTTCTTGTAAAAAATGAGTCTGACTTAGTCAAAGTTCGATTTAACAAAACCAAATCCTCACTGAGTTCAATACTTTGACTTAGACTTAGTCGAAGTTCGCTCTATAGATCTCAGTCTAAATGAAGTCGATTCGAAGTCAAATTCGAATCGAGTCAAAGTTAGCCCCCCTGAACGCACTAATATAATAGCTGTAGATACTACTCGGCTATAACAGTAAAATAATCGATAGTTTGTTGCTGTATTAACGACGAAGGCCTGGCTGTGTTTTACAGAGTAGCACCCCAGGTAGATCGTTGTCATTTTATTAAACAAGGGAAAACTAAAAGATAATCTGTAATCTCTTGCAATCTCATTAACGGGCCGTATTAGCAAGTGTTTGAAATTCCAAGGTACTGTTAATTACGGGTTGTAAGCAAGAGTTATCTTCGATGAGCGAGTAGTTAATGGCTTGTGAATAAGGGTGGTTCTGCGCCGTCTATATAAGTTGCCACAACAAATACGACTTTTAAACTAATGCACTG
The DNA here is from genome assembly GCA_036417725.1 of Clanis bilineata. Classification (NCBI taxonomy): domain Eukaryota; kingdom Metazoa; phylum Arthropoda; class Insecta; order Lepidoptera; family Sphingidae; genus Clanis; species Clanis bilineata. The sequence goes on from CM071140.1 coordinate 11,136,990, forward strand.
CTCCGTGAAGCTGAAAAACCAAACTTTATAGTCGCCTGCCGAAGCGTCGCGTTTGCCAAACTTCGTGCAATGTTCGTCGAGTTTATTTACTCAATATACATTATTGTTACAAAATTGAATTTGTGAAGACGAATCCCCAAATTCACAGTTATTGAAGCCAGTGAATACACCTTTCCTTCATAAGTGATAACTAAAGTAACTTTGTGCTTGTTCAAAACTTTTCATTCACATCCCATAAAACATTCAACGGAGTAACAAGCATTGTAAATTGAAATTAATATAACTAGAAAGCAAATTACATCTTAATGCGGTTTTAGTTCTATCTTGATATTATTTTAATGGCGTACTCATTTTAAGATCAAATTTCCATTTAAGATATATTTTTAACTAAATATTTAATTATTTAAAAACATGTATAATTGCGCATAACAAAAAGAGCTAAAGATTTATCGCGATGAAAGCTATGACCCACTTTGAGTCACTGAGTAAAGTTAGATATAATTTAGTATTTATTAGTTTCTAACGCTAACGAGAGTCAAAAATACATACATACATACATAGACTCACGCCTTTTTCCCACAGGGGTAGGCAGTGACAACGGATTTCCATTTGCTACGATCCTTACCCACCTCTTTCGCCTCATTCAGTGTCATTACATTCTTCATGCATGCACGTCGGTTTAGGGTACTGTTAACTTGACCTTTCTCGAGTATATACAACATAATACATTTACATGCATTTATTTTATTGTCATAATTATAACGTATGTCACACAATTCTATTCGTAACATCCATACATACATAATAACACGCCTGTATCCCATAGGGGTAGACAGAGACTATGGATTTCCACTCCGCCCAATTCTGACACACGTTCGCTTCATCTCTTTTCGACCGACTTCCAAAAAGGAGAAGGTCCTCAATTCGTCCTTTCTTTTATGTAATGCAATATCTCCGCCAAATGTGCACCGATTTTCAAAATTCTTTTTGTGTTCGTAGAGCTTATTTCAAGGGTGGTCCCATATAAATTTGGTCACGATCGGATTTGAAGACGGTCCGTTAAGTTTTTAAACTTGTGATTATCATCATATCTTCATACCTTTTACTTTTTCTACTTGTAAGAGATCGGTAATTCGTTGTTTCCTTATTACATAATCTCTCTTTTCATTATAAAGTAATGAACACTTCATATTCACATAATGATGTTAATTATGATACACAAATAAGGCTTTGTTTGCTCCTCTATTTATTAATATGATAATTTCTTAGAGAGATAATATAGCCTTTTGATGCATGATAATCCTCATATCGTGGCGCATCAAGTTACATGATAATGAATATAAAATGTATCTAATTTAATCGAATACAACAGAAAATTAATACACAATGTGCAAGTAATCACTCTGTGTATAGCGCAGTCAGTAAATGTTCAAAATATTTTTGTTTCGTGTTTGGCTGTGGTGAGACCGGAAGTCATGTTGACCAAGACTGTTGATTATTTATTATCAAGACTTAAATTCTATGATCAGATTGTCGCCTCCTGTGGCAGCATATATGGACAGCTTCGGTGCCGCAACGGGCGAGTAGCCGGCTGGGAAGCGAGAGGCCGAGGGTTGTGTTATACCATTTCTTTAGTAGTGATGAACCTCATCTTATTTAAGTATCAAGTGTGATATAGTTTGCCCATGCCAGGTAGGTACATATATAAACGATATTTGCAGTTTGATCAATTTAGTTTAGTTTTACATGCTTGGATTTGATTGTTTTTTTGTGCTCGGTGCTCTTTACGCCTGTGTTACAAAATAAAACAAACATAACATAAGCTCACGCCTGTATCCCCGAAGGGGTAGGCAGAGGCGCACTAGCGAACTAGAACATCCACATTTCGCCGAGCTTAGTTCCGTCCCAGATGTGATAGGGGGCGAGCAAAACAAAACTAGTATGTAAAATCTAGGTAATGTAGACTAAGGACCTAACCTCCCTCATTAATAGAGGAAGCCCTTGCCCAGAAGTGGGACAATAATATTACAAGGCTAATATTATATTATTATGTAAAATCTAGTATATTTGTCTGAGTGTTGTTATAGAACTATAATTCAGGCCATAGTAACCCTGATGATCCTGACTGAGATGCAATGGTGGATATGTACGCGGAAAACTTTAATATGTAGATACATCTCTTGGGGGCTACGGGCGGTATGTGTTACTAATTGTTTTAGTTATTTTACACATAAAGTTGCGAATGCTAAACGCGTGTATTGAGTTTCGTAGTACTATTAATTACATCTATGTACATAAACATGTTGTCTTTAATGAAATTAATAAACTTAGTTTACTTTAACTTAAATAAATATTAAAGCGAAGTTAGAAGACTCAACAGAGCTAGAGAGCTACACGAAATATGGACTGATTTAATAATCTCATTCAGAGTTCAGGCGTGTTTGCTAAAGGATAGATCTCAGATTTATGTACAAACAAAATCTACTGACTGAGCGCGGTCATTAATTCAAAGATTTTAATCTCTGAACATTTAAAATTAAATCTAAAAGGAATGTTTGTGCTCCTAGAATTGTTCATTACCTTAACTGGAACGTAAAATTTTACAGTTTGCAATCTCTCGAAGATTTCAGTTAATTTTGTGGAAATTCGCATTCTCTCTGCCGCAGCAGGTGTTGAAATATAGGACGCAACTCGGCTGTCTTCAATTTGCCCATTTCCCGTTACCATTTTCAGCTCACGTGCAAGTGTAATGTATTACGGAACTGATACAAAGTAAGTCGGAATGTTTCGCCGCTAGTTCGCGCGTATAACAAATCGTCTATTTTTGTTACATTATAAAGTCATAAAAATTCGTATGCAACTTTAGTGCAAATCGAATTTCCTCTATAATTCCCGTATTTTCGCCGGGATCCCTTGGGCTTAACTATTCGTTTCTGCTTGCACTGCTTCTGCAATAAGTAACTGGAAGCACTCCGCACCCAAATTGAAATGCGTTATTTTTTATACATGCGCGAATTTTATTTTGTTAAGATTTCTTCTTGATTTTCTTAGATTGTTATGTGTGTGTTCTTCAAACAAGTTATTTTGTTTATCGAGAGAAAAAAATGGTGTTATTACCTGGGTTAAAAATGACGTGGCAGATATCTGCTTGAAAAAAGTGATAGCTAATAAAAAGTAAGTATGTGAGATCGAACTTTGATGTTTACCTTAAAACATAGAACGTGTTTTACGACAACATATTTCAGAGAGCATCGTGCCCTATTCACTGTTGGATTTTTAAATCACTTGTCCTCTTTAAGCAGGTGTGGGAATAAATGCTATCTGCTCCTTTCAGCTCACGTTCCCAGCAAGTCGTAACACCAAGGCACTACGCCCATATGAAATACCGCCTTTATGGTTACTTATTGTCACGAATATGATCGCCATACACAGCATTTATGTGTTTTTTTCTTTTGTTTTCGTATTGTAGAGTTGGGTTTTATCGCGTTGTAACAATAAATTTATAGATTGCAGATACACATGTCACGTTGCGTGTAGGGAATATGTTAGTGTGCGGCGGTGTAACCGTTTACTTCATAATGTTAATGTTACAGTTTTATAGGTTATTGATTGATATAAGAGACCGTGTATTATTTGTTATAAACTGCTGAGGGCGACTTGCACCACTATTACTAACCTACAGTTAGTCCTAACCTCAAGTTAAATTGAAAAAGAAATATATGAAGGACATGTAATTTAATATATGTAATTAACTAAATGTCATCATATATTATCTGTAAATACATGTAGTACGTTACATGTAAAGAATTACATGTCCTTCATATATTTCTTTTTCAATTTAACTTGAGGTTAGGACTAACTGTAGGTTAGTAATAGTGGTGCAAGTCGCCCTGAATGGTTTCGCATATATAGGCAAGTATATTTGCTACAGTAGCAGTATTTCTAACAAGTTATGGACAAGTATTAAATTAAAACTTATGAAAAAAGACGTCTACGAAGATTATACTTATTGCCTCGGCGGAACTAAGTCCGCAGGGAAACTTCGATTCAGGGAAATAACTAAAAAGAAAAATGAATTCCGTGTGCCTTCTTCACTTACCCACCAGGCAGTGCTACGTTATTACTAGTATAATTTTAGATATGTCCATTGATATTATTAAAAAAATCAAATATAGTAGATAACTCTCGTGCCTTTATTGCTTTTTCGTAACCTTGTTTTCGGATAAAAAGCACATATATATATACCTGTTTGTATGTTTCTGCTACGTTAGCATTGCTGTATTGCAGTGGCGAAGGATGAAAATTTTCAAAAGGGAAGCCAATGCTACTTTGTCGTCTACTTAATAATTATTTGTTTAGCCAACAATTAGGAAAAGGGAAACTGGTAGGAACCATGTTGTATGAAACTTTCGCCACTGCTGTATTGTTAAAGGTTATGAGTTGTTTTAGGATCTTTTATCTTAGGATTATGAACAGTTTTTTGTAACTAATAGTTGTTAATGGTGTCTCAAGGTGGTTTCACCTACAAGGTGGACCGACGACCTGATAAAGGTCGCAGGAAGTCGCTGGATGCAGGCCGCTTCCAACAGGTCTATCTGGAAATCTTTGGGGGAGGCCTATGTTCAGCAGTGGACGTCCTATGGCTGTTAATGATGATGATGATGAATGGTGTCTCTCTTAGGGTGTTACTAATGTGTATGGTCAGGCGTATTGTTACTTGAGATACATGTCCATGTTTTTATTTAAACGAATACAAAGTCGTTGCTTACTCAGTATGAAGGCATTGGTGTTAATAAAGCATTTTAATAAAATCTAAATTACTTTATTACAACTTTAATTAAAATATCAATAGACTTTTATGTGATGTACTTCAAACGTGTTATGAAATCTAGTTTCGACTTTCTTTTAATTTTCGTTGCAGCCTACTAGTATTTATTAATTTCTAAGAAAGGTTGTTTATTTTTATTTCAAGTGTAATATTTGAACTTCAAAGATTTGGCGATAGCTTAGTTGGGAATGGTACGGACTGCCGAGACGAGTGTCGGAGGTTCGAGACCAACACCAAAATCGAGCATACACCTGTGACATTTCTATGTTAAGTGTGTTTTCTTTGTGAATTATAGTTTGCCATAATGGTGATGGCAAACATTGTGAGGAAACCTGTATACCTGAGAATTTTTTCACAAGAATTTCGAAGATATGTGTAGTCTGCCGACCTGCATTAGGCGCGTGGTAGACTAAGACCTAACTCTCTCATTAGTAGAAGAGGCCCGTGCCTAGCTGTAGGACAGTAATATTACAGGGCTAATATTATTAAGTTTAATTAGCTATTTGTTAAATAATGATAACTTGTGCTCTTTCGTAGAGTAAGCCGCTAAACCTGACCTTCAAAAGAGTCGCAGTAGATTTAAGTTCAAAACTGGCTTAAGTTACTTATGAGAGCGTAACGCGACAGCGATGTTTTCGCAGCCTAATCTCTTGGAGCAGTCAAAATACATTAACTCATAAAATTAAGCGGTTAGCACTTGCCGGGAGCTTGTTCAATATAATTGTTACAAGTTTCTTTGCTTATTTCTTGTCTGTTTATTTCTTTGTGTTGGGGAGAATATATTTCCATTCCCCTTATCCCACTCCAACTTGGGGTGGATACCCCACTGGTCCGGAAGGAGGGTAATGTTAAAAGAAAATATTCAAACTTTAATTTAATTTTATAGTTGTTTTGATATTTTGCTGACGTACTGCAATCTTATTAATTACGATTTAATATTAGTCTGATTCTTTCTAACTGCTCTTATCCCACCTTGTGTGGGGTTGGTTCAACACAATTTTTCAAACATATTGCATAAAGTATTTGGATTAGTTTTTACGAGCTGCTGCCTGCCTAACCGCAATACCCTTTGAGGGATGCAGTCCCAGACAAATTAAATTAGAAAATTCACTTTGCCCGTACTGGAAATCGAACCCAGACCTCCTGATCCACATATACGCTGCCAATAGACCAAGGAGGCGACATATTACTATGCTACATGAAGCATAAATTCAACATTAACCTTTTAACTCACTAACAAATAAATAGCGTTACTAAACAACCACAAAGTGGATTTATTTGTCGAACAAAATTGTTCCATTGGCGTAAGGAAGAGAAATGAAATAAAGTTGCTATGTAAGGTGGAAATACAAAGCAATAGTTAGAAGCGGCATCCCTTGTGGCGAATGCTGTCGACAGGTGTTGAGCGGCGCGCGATGTGCGCGTGACTGGCACAGAATGACTACAGGATATCTATAACTTTATTTATTGTTTATACATTTTTATTTTCCATATCAGCCCGGAGTCTGGAATTTGTGCCCGATATGGCGATAGGCTCGCCCCCTATCACATCTGGGACCGAACTAAGCTCGGCGAAATGTGGGTGTTCTAGTTCGCTAGTGTGCCTCTGCCTACCCCTTCGGGGATACAGGCGTGAGCTTATGTTATGTTATGTGTTATGTTTTATTAACTTCTGTCTTTCTACCTCCCCTTATATCACCTTAATGTAGGGCGCAATACACTTTTGCAAGCATGTTGCAGAAAGGATTTGGCTTGGTTTTTTACGACCGTCTGCCTGCCTGGCGTCAACCCCCTCTGAGGGATCCGGTACCGGGCAAATTAAATTACAAAATTCGCTTTGCCCGACCTGGGAATCGAACCCACGACCATACATTTTTATTAACTATTACGACTTTTTACTAAAGTAAGTATAATTATACCGAACTTTATAATGGTAGAACGAGGGTTAAACTGATTGGAATTTTGAATATGTTTCTTCTAGGGATCACTATACAGTTTAGTCATTAGAATCCATACGATTTGGCTCCTCGTTCTAAAATTATAATAATTACTGATTTCTTAAGTTTACGCGAATGTTATACATTATAATAATTATTTGTCACTATTAATCAAATATACATACGTGTTAAAAGTAGCAACTGAGCTCTTTCTACACTTATGATTTCAGTCGGCTAGCTGAAGTGCCATAATATAATATTCAGAAAATGTGAGACGTTTTTTGCAAGGCAAAGGAATGAAGACAAATCATAAAATATGATACACAGCTGTGTACGAGGAGTCAGCACTCCTAATACTAAATGACATGTTTAGCGTGTTCACACTCCACAGCTAAGACCTTGTTCAGACGAGGAAATATAGGCGCGGTTTAGTGCCACGTGACTATTTGAACGGAATATAAGAACTTCTAGTACATATGTCATAATCGTGCGGTTTATTACGCTTGACTTGACTTGCCCGTGTATCGGCCTCATCTGGACAAGCTCTAACGCATTTTGTTCTTTATAAAGTGCGTGCTTCGTATAACGTGACGTGCCCTCTGTGATTTATGAAGTGCTTTAATTATAATGTTTGAAATCGTGCTGAACATGTGTTTGTAAGGGATTGCACGAGCGTTTCATTAAATTTTAATAAATATGTAAGCGCACTTCATGTTAGTTATACATACATTGTTAAATTTGCACTTGCCTCCACTGCCTCGGTGGTGTGGTGGTATTTCGGTACAACTATGGTTCTGAGGTCTCGGGTTCGATCCCCGGGTCGGGCAAAGTGATATTGGATTTTTCCATATCAGCCCGGAGTCTGAAATTTGTGCCCGATATGGCGATAGGCTCGCCCCCTATCACATCTGAGACGGAACTAAGCTCGGCGTAATGTGGGTGTTCTAGATCGCTAGTGCGCTTCTGCCTACCCCTTCAGGGATACAGGCGTGAGCTTATGTTATGTTAAATTTGCATCGTGTATCATGCTTTAATATGGAACCCACTGATTAAGGCAACTAAACTTTTTCCGAATAATATAATTGAGTCAAGTCAGCCACGCCATAGACAGTATTATTTCGACATGTTTAAAGAGGCCACCTTTGGGTTTTTATTTTTATGAAGGAATTTCGATTTAGGAGTCTCATTAAAACGAAGCTACTAACAAACACTACTTGTTATGTATAATTAAGTTGGGTCTATGTGGGCAGCCGAGTCTATATCAAGTCTACGCCATTTATTTCGAAATTAACAACACAAATCTCAAGTATTTTAAATAGGTATTGTTCTTTGTAGAGACAGTTTTTTTCTTAAGCAATTTCGATTATTGTAGTGCAGCTAGTGATTACGGCGGAACCAGCGCTCGGAGTCGTCTCGGATTATACTTCCATTTGGTTGCTAGTTTTTAGTCCACTGTCTCCTAGAAGATTATCGCTTTTATTAGCTGTGAGACTTCTGTTGAAGCGAAATAAATGATGTTTTGTTTCTTTTCTTCTTTCTTTTCAAACTGATGCTCTTTTCTATTGGGACTTGGGAGTAAGACAAAAGTTGCTATATGAGATATTGCAAATTTTTAAGTATAAAAAATGTCCGGAGTTTATAAAATTCTGATTTGTCTTTCTGGATGCTGAATTTGAAAAAAATATATAATCTATGATGGTTCTTTTTATTATATTTAAGCTTTACAATATAACAAACCTTATTAGAGCATAGAATGATAAACATGAATTTTATTCTTACATAACACATATTTGAACCGAGCACGGAATGTATGTGAACGCAATTTTATTATCTGTTTCCTTTCATCTGATATCTCACCTCTTTTCCACATTCCTGGGTTATGCAAGTATCGTATGCGAGCAGAATTTTGTATCCGCAAATATTACTTTTCAAAGAGACGTGAAATATAAACCCATTTTTGGTCACGCAATAGTTGTTAAATCAACTTATTAACTTTTCATTAGTTTATACCGAGAATATAATAATAATAATAAATATCCCAATAGTCACACACCTAGTCCTGACCCCACACTGGGTATAACCAGTATTGTGGGTGCCAGAGACTATGAGGGACTTTCGGTCTCACAACACCCAGACTTGAAGCAAATATCTGGGGGCCACACAAATATTTGTCTCAATGCGGGAATCGAAGCCGCGTCTCTCGCTTTACAGCCGGCTACTCGCCCACTGCGCCACGGTGGCTCTTATATATCTTATTTTCTTTATCGTTATAAAGGTAACTTCCCGTATTTTCACGTAACGACCGATAGTGAACAAATAAACGTAAAAGTCTCTTATTTGGCGGTGACAATGATTCAAAAGGCTTGCCTTACCTAATTTATTATCCTGTTTTGCTTCGTCTAGGCAATAAATAAAGCGTAGGCAAGTACTTAAAAGCGAAAATGGAAGCTTGAATAATAAAGTTACAGTTTTATTTCGAAATCCTCTTCATTTAATGTTAATGATATTTTATTTATTTTCGCAGTCACAACTTATTTTTAATTCAGTGTATATAAATAGCACATTCTTATCAGATGTCCTTACTACATGATACATATTATAATAGACTGTTATTAAAATTGCTAAATCATCCAATTGATGTTAGTTGTAGAAATATATTCAGTATTCTATACTTAATTACGTTAATTGAAAGTAAGTTAATTAAAAATTTCTCAAGTGTTTTTCTTTTTATTTCAGGTAAGCTTGAAATATTGCAGTGGAATCAGAGTAAGTCGTCGCTAAAGTTAAATTTAATTCACAGCACTTGTACCGTCGCCGTCTCGATCATTTCATCGGATAACATTGCCTATTGAAATGTCTGACGAAGCTATAAGATAAGACAAAAAACAGTTTTCTTTTAGGTTTTAGTCAAACATCTTTCCGTTCTATCCGTTTTTGGACATTTTATTTTTGATTTCGGATACGTGCTTGACCTTGGTTTAGTACTGTAGTGAGTTTATTTAGATAAGGATCACGGTAACGCTCTGGGACGCCGCTACGGCTTATCGCTTACCTACATAATGACTTTAACATCCGACTCCGCAGTTCTCTCAGGACGTGACATTGTTTAATCATATACCAAGTAGAAAAATGTTTCTTTAATATCCTTTGTAGCTAATCTAAGTAAATAATATATAAATAAATATCCTCTTATCTTTCTCTACAAACATAGGAATTGAAACACGTACAGTGAAAACGGTAGTTCAAATATAACATCAAAGTGCTATTATTAAAATGAAGTTGACATAAAATGCATTAGGTTATGATTCATAGTTCCCCGATGGATGTGATTGCTAACATCGATCACCGTTTGCGATTTCTCGTCGCGCCGATGGATCTCAGCTTTGGCTATAGGCAATAAAAATAAAAGCGGCAATAGAGGTTGCGTCGATCCTTGTTGAAACATCAACGGCACGATTATATGGTGGCTTTGGAGCTATTGAGCATCTGAAAATACCCGGGACCACTCAACTAGAGTGCCTAATGATGAGTTACGGTTTAGAATTGCAGTTTCGGTACAAATCGGTATATGCAATATCGATAATTTTCTTAAAAAATATTCTCGCTAGCCTACACCATACACAGATTACTGGACCAAGGCACTTTTTTCTTGATTACTGTTAAATTAATCCAACATAACACAAGCTCACGCCTGTATCCCCGAAGGGGTAGGCACAGGTGCACTAGCGAACTAGAACACCCACATTTTGCCGAGCTTAGTTTCGTCGCAGATGTGATAGGGGGCGAGCCTATCGCCATATCGGGCACAAATTCCAGACTCCGGGCTGATATGGAAAAATCCAATATCACTTTGCCCGACTCGGGGATCGAACCCGAGACCTCAGGACGGTAGTCATACCGAAATACAACTACGCCACCGAGGCAATAAATCCAAGGTAATAAAATTATTTGCAAGCTGTCAAATATTATGATCGCATCGAAGATATTCAAGAAAGTATTCCTTTCCGTTGATTCAGATCGGTACAAAATACCAATTGATTTATTGCTTGTTATATGACAGCTGCTGTGATGTGAAAAATTAACTCCCTCGCGATAAACTGATGTATGATGATACGAGTACAACAGTACGGAATCCTTTACAATCATTCGCAACAATATGTTATGAGGGACCATTTGTTAATGTCGAGTGAAAATGCTTAATATGTTTTGTAAATAGTCTAGGCGTCTTGCCAAAATGTTAACAGAATGAGATACTTCTAACAACGCTCGTCCGCTACCCGCTAGAAGTTTTAAGCGCATTGAGTCTTGTTTTGTTTATTTGAATATCAGCACTATTTTAGTGTCGGTCTTACTATTTCATTAAGACGGGATCCATCACATGCAGACTTGTTTGCTTAAATTACAATATTTCAACGGTAAATTAAACTTGTTTTTAAGGATTTTATCGCAATTTGGTTTTATTTTTAGGCCCGACGTTTCGAAGGCTTCACAGCCTTCATGGTCACGGGTCGGACTGAGGTGTCAGTTGTCCAAATTGTTAGTTTTACAATATCTACCTTCATTATAAAATTATACAAAATTAAAAAAATAATATTCAAAATGAGACACCGTGTGAGCATGAAAGCCGTGAAGCCTTCGAAACGTCGGGCCTAAAAATAAAACCAAATTGCGATAAAATCCGTAAAAAGAAGTTTTATTTCAATGTATAACATTCACGTAAACCTCAAATCATTATATTTCAACGGTATTAAAATAACGTAATATCTTATATTATTTCGTTATTACCATACCATGTGTTCGCTGAAAGTTATGTGCAGTGTTTGTTTAAACTTTATCGAAAGCCTATTAAAAATTTGTGCCCTTAAAACTGTCAATTCATTTCATGATAATAAGTCTCTTTAGCAATTCACTGTCCATGGGCAATAATTAACTGCCTGACTCGACATAAAACGGAGCATCCAAGTCTGAAAGTACAAAGATTGTATACAGCTTCGATATAACTTGGTGCTGTTTTTTTATCAGGCTCGCTAAGAATTAGTTTGAGAAAAAAGACGGTTGTAGCACCAACATTATTCCGAAGAAATACGTACCTAAGGACTACGTTGCTATGCATATTGATGTGAGTTAAACTAAGATTAGGATTCATTTATACGTAGTTTGTAATTTGGTCAGAGAGGGTTCCGGACGGCTTTCAACGCGGCCATCATTGTTTCGGGCGGTAATTTATATTGTGCTTTAGGAAATTAGCGCGAACGCCCGCCACAAGCTCAGGTGCCACCGCGCCATTACCGCCCAGATTTACTTCAGAGATCTCGCACATTTACAGAGACGAGTAATTTGTTGTGTAATTATTACATCTCATTAAAAATATATTAAGTGTACTTTATACAATAGCGAATATCTTTTGTTTCGTATTTCACGTTTACTTTTCCGATCAAAGGTATTTTATTCGTTGAGTGAAAAGGCATAAGTTGAAATAAATTATACACTCTGTTGGACAACGACTAATTAATTAGTGAGCGCTGTCTGATTTATTGTTGTTTGATTTGTATTCCATCCATTGACAGAAAATTGGTAATAAATGAAATGATGAGATATACATTATAGTACAGATAGCGTTGTTATTTTACATTTAACTCTGTTTTGTCTCGCATTTGCGGTGTCCTAAATTTGATTTTGGTTTTAATAACAGTTTTATGAGGACCTGTGTTTTGTAGTTTATCTTTTGTAATGAAATAGGTCATGAAGGACAGTGGCTACGTGTTCAATTCTAAACAAGAATGGGTTCGTTCTTTGTTGCCCATCACGTCTCTGTACTAAAATAAAGTTATGAAACAAATAACTTGACGTTTATAGCCTTTTGTTATTACAAAAACAACTATTTCAGAAAACGTAGTACTTAAAAGCAAATTTCTATTTGCCTAAAATATTAAGTCCATAATTCCTTTCTGTTGGTAAGTTAAACGTACTTTAAGTAAATTCTCCCTAGATGAAAATAAATTGTTCGTTTGTATAATTTTAATAATGAGTGGAGATTTTTATGACCTCAGTGAATTGTGGCCGGGGCATGGGGTTTGAAATTTTAAAAGTTGCTTCGTCGGGTTCGTTGTTCGTGCATCCCTTTTCTTGTGTGCAGACGTCGCGTTGCTTCCTAAATGTTGATCACGTTTTAATGTAGATTTAATTTTTCTCTTTCTGTTATGATGACAAGCACTTTAATCATTTTAGCGCTTATTTATAAAAAGGTTGTAATGGCGACACAGAAATTTGTTATAAATAGAATGATCATGATGGTTAAAGTAAAGGAAGAATAAATTGAAGAAAATAATTATGCAAGATATTTGTCTACCCTAATCTAAATGCCTGTGCACGTCACTGCTGCGGCCCTGTTGGCTTCCACAACTGTTTTATATGGTTATTAAGTTCGATGAGCCTCACAAGTCTCGCAAGTCGTAAGCGAAATTAAACGTTTCTGACGTGGATACATGATGGTAATCTGAAACGTAATATCTGTATGGAATATATTTGTTTTGTTCCTTAATATTTGTTTAGTCTTGATAGGTAATGTGAAGTAAGACATAAAACAATATAACGTAGGCTTCAGTCTGTATTCCGAAAGCGTAATCAGAAGTTTTGTTATGACAATCGAAAGGCTAAAGTCCTAGTCTGATGGTAAGCGATAGGTTATACCTATCCCTATAAAAAGGAGAAGGAAGGATACTCAAACTTTGAATAACACTGGGTAACATTGCAGTACTGCGCTTGTCACCCTAAGATATAAATAATCATAAGTTTAAAATCTTATTTATCCGATCATAATCAAATTTATATGGGACCACCCTTGAAATAAACTTTATAATAATAATAATAATAATCGGTCTCATCGATATATTATTTACCTAGACGCACATTTGACGCTCGGAAAATGGGACAGCAAAGAAGTGCTTAAGCACTCCTTTTCCCTACAGTGGGACGCCAACAGAATTCTAAATTTCAAGATTCAAACTTAAGAACGCTTGATAATTTCGTTTAAAAATCTACTTTATGATACGTGGTTATATTTGTGTTGATTTAATTAGAACTTGTGATCTTTTTCTTTGTTTTATTCCTGAGGCCACTTTTTAGGAGGATTTTGCAAGGAACTGTGCATCTAGGGTATATTATATTGATGATCGGTCTACATTTGGCGGAAATATCGCGTAATATACATAAAAAAACAGGACAATTAAGACCTTCTCCTTTTTTTAATTCTGTCGATAAAATAATAACAATAAAATTACCTTGATTAGAAATTGCACAAGGATATATTTATACATCTAAGCGCATAGCTTATGTTACATCGAAACTCTTTTGACAGTTATTACGACATCCACACAAAAGAAATTGCTGTTCTTATTGTACGCCATAGTTTTGAATATGTATGTGCCGTAAAAGAAATTTGACCCCAGGAATTTTCGTGATTGTTCCCGCATATTGACGTGTATTTCATGTACTCCCTGAAAAATAAAACGTATTACAAATCACTATTGGATGCTGTTATTTGTTAATATAAGGGTGACTTGCACTACTATTACTATCCAAAAGTCAGCCCTGACCTCAAGTTAAATTTAAAAAAATATATATGAATGACATGTAATACATGTGATTACGTAAAATGTATTATGAATAACATATTATAATTCATTACATGTGATGAATTACATGTCATTCATATGTTTTTTTCACTTTAACATGAGTTTAGGACTAACTGTAGGTTGTTGATAGTGGTACAAATCACCTTAAATGGTTTTAATATTCATACATTGTGTAGGCTGAGAATGCTCCATGTATTTATTTGTTAGGGGTATTGATTTTTGGTGAAACTACATAATCTTCATTTGTATGTAAATCCGATTCCACTATTAATATAATGCAAGTCATGCGGTAGATTTCTTGAATTAATATCTTAAGATACTATGTACATTTTACGTTATATAATTTGAGATGCTATCAAGAATCTGAATTAATGTCTATTAACTTACACATACCGATCTGTAGACAAGCTGATATTAGAACTTATTAAGATTTTATAGCAATAAAAAAAGGTGTTGATAAAAGTTTTTTTGATATGTATTATACACATTATATAGTTAGACACACATTATAATTTCGATTTTTGAGTAGTAGAGCCACGCTGTGGACCGTTACGTCTACAGCACGAATGGGCCGGTTTGGTGGTCCAATTCCCCCCTCCCCCTGTCCCAATCCCTATTTCCCTTCTTTTAGGTTCGCATCACACCCTTGTATCTTTTTGTATCTATGGGTAGTGGAGATCACTTACTATCAATCAATACATATAATAAGAATGTAAATATCGCGCGTCTGTACATTACATAGATTTCCAAAAAAACTAATTGAGGGGGTTTAGAATTAGCAATAGAATACATTTTTATCATTTTTAGAATTTTTGTCTGTCTGTCTGTCTGTCTGTATGTTTGACCGCGCATCAAATGAAAACCACCAAAGTAATTTTACGGAACTGGATAGAAAATCGCAGACCACATCTTGGAAGAACATTTAGGCTTTGTTTTATTGAAATCGGTCAACTCTATCAAAAGATATGGATATTTTTGTATCATGTGTGCGATTGTTGGGAGTTCTATAAAGCCTGAAAGTGATTTTCAAGTTTATCAATAGATGGCGTTACCATATTTTCTGAGTCATATTGAATATTTTACGAATTATGAACCATTTTAAAGTCGTTAAGTGATCCGGGGTCAAAATCTAAAAAGTGACCGCCATTTTGTTTTTCTTTGTTTTTGGGCCAATTTACTTCAAAATCGATATCTGGGTCACCCCGTGGTTCCAAACGACGGAACCGATGTAAAAACTGTCAAAATTGGCCGCCATTTTGTTTTCTTTGTTTTTGGGCAGATTGACTTCAAAATCGATATCTGGGTCACCCCGTGGTTCCAAACGACGGAACCGATGTAAAAACTGTCAAAATTGGCCGCTATTTTGTTTTTCTTTGTTTTTGGGCCGATTGACTTCAAAATCGATATCTGGGTCACCCCGTGGTTCCAAACGACGAAACCGATGTAAAAACTGTCAAAATTGGCCGCCATTTTGTTTTCTTTGTTTTTGGGCAGATTGACTTCAAAATCGATATCTGGGTCACCCCGTGGTTCCAAACGACGGAACCGATGTAAAAACTGTCAAAATTGGCCGCTATTTTGTTTTTCTTTGTTTTTGGGCCGATTGACTTCAAAATCGATATCTGGGTCACCCCGTGGTTCCAAACGACGAAACCGATGTAAAAACTGTCAAAATTGGCCGCCATTTTGTTTTTCTTTGTTTTTGGGCTGATTGACTTCAAAATCGATATCTAGGACACCCCGTGGTTCGAAACGACGCAACCAATGACAAAACTGTCAAAAGTGACCGCCATGTTGTTTTTCTTTGTTTCTGGGCTGATTGACTTCAAAATCGATATCTGGGTCGCCCCGTGGTTCTAAAGGACGGAACCGATGTCAAAACTGTCAAAATTGGCCGCCATTTTGTTTTTCTTTGTTTCTGGGCCGCTTGACTTCAAAATCAATATCTGGGTCGCGTCGTGGTGTCAAACGACGGAACCGATGTCAAAGCTGTCAAAAGTGACCGCCATGTTGTTTTTCTTTGTTTCTGGGCTGATTGACTTCAAAATCGATATCTGGGTCGCCCCGTGGTTCTAAAGGACGGAACCGATGTCAAAACTGTCAAAATTGGCCGCCATTTTGTATTTCTTTGTTTCTGGGCCGCTTGACTTCAAAATCGATATCTGGGTCGCGTCGTGGTGTCAAACGACGGAACCGATGTCAAAGCTGTCAAAAGTGGCCGACATTTTGTTTTTCTTTGTTTTTGGGTTGATGGACTTCAAAATTGATATCTGGGTCGCCCCATGGTTCCAAATGACGGAACCGATGTCAAAACTGTAAAAAATGGTCGCCATTTTGTTTTTCTTTGTTTATGGGCCGATTGACTTCAAAATCGATATCTGGGTCGCCCTGTTATAGAATGTTTAGGCAAACAATAGGGCGGATCGACAAATCAAAAGCTTTTCCGGTTAGCCCTACAAACTACGCGTGCGAAGCCGCGGGCAAAAGCTAGTCATTAAATAAATAAATAACACAAAACAGTCACATACATAGTCCTGACCCCACACTAAGATACGAGTCTTGTGTCGTGGGTATCAGGAACTACGCGAGACTTTAGGTCTCACAACACCCAGACCCGAAGCAAATATCTGTAGAGCATACAAACATCTGTTTCGGTGCGGGGATCGAACCCGCGGCCTCTCGCTTCACAGCCGGCTGCTCGACCACTGCGCCACGGAGGCTGTACATTGTCATTTAACCCATATGCTCGTTTGCCAGTCTCTACTATAAAAAATCACAAGTTTAAAAACTTAACGGACCGACTTCAAATCCGATCGTGACCAAATTTATATGAGGCCACCTTTGAAATAAGCTCCTTCCAACACAAAGAGAATTTTGAAAATCAGTCCACATTTAGCGGAGATATTGCGTAACATACATAAAAAACCCGACGAATTAAGGACCACCTCCTTTTTGGAAGTCGGTGGAAAAACAAAACTAAAATTCTATGTATAGTTGTATACAGACCTTCGTAACTTTACAGTTGTTGGTGATGTTGAGTGTCTCCGTGAGTAGTGGGCCCAATACAAAATGTTTACACGGATTGTTCAATGCGTAGTTCCATAACTTGTTTGTTGTTTTATTGTTTTGAAACGTACTTACTGATATTTTACCCTGAAATTATCACAAAAAAAAACTTGACGGACCGACTTCAAATGGAATTTATATGGACCACCCTTGAAATAATAGTTATCGAACACAAAAATAATCTTAAAAATCGGTTTACATTTGGCGGAGATATCGAGTAACATACATAAAAAAATACAGATGATTTGACCTTCTCCTTTTTTGAAGTTGGTCGATAAGGATTTTGCAAAAATAAATTCGTTTCTTTGGAAGTACTAATCCCTTTCATGACCCTATCGTATTTGCGGGGTTAACGCCGTAGATTTTTATATTTACTTTTCTGAACTTGGCTACGTAAATTGACTACCTCTTATCTACGGCCCGAGCAGGAATATTTTTGACAATCGAAATCGTATCGAACTCGATGCGCGTCTACGATATTTGTTTGAAATATTAACCAAAAGTCATCAGTGTGCAGCGAGCTCTAATACATTTACATTTATCAGAAATTTTCCTGCTCGGGCCGCAGGGCAATCTAAATACATACATATATTCAATTTTGAATGTTTACCTCGGTGATGTATGTTGTATTTCGCTACGACTACAGTCACGAGGTCTCGGGTTCGATGCCCGGGTCGGGAAAGTGATATAGGATTCTTTCATATCAGCCCGGAGACTGGAATTTGTGCCCGATATGGCGATAGACTCGCCGCCTATCACATGGGACAGAACTAAGCTCGGTGAAATGTAGGTGTTCTAGTTCGCCAGTGCACCTCTGCCTACGCTTTCGGGGATACAGGCATGAGCTTCAAGGGACAACGTGTCTCTCCCAGTCTCGAGAACTAATCACAAAAAATAAATCATGTTAGGATTCAAACTCTTTTAGTTAATAGTGAACACTACAATGTTATTGATTAATATTTTAAAACCGTTGTTATTAAAAATAAATACCGCAGTAATAAGGCAATCTTTAGGAAAATCTAATCGAAATTTTATGTCGGATATATTTTGCACATTGCCGATCTCAATTTTCCCACAATCCGTTTGTTTAGGTCCTTTGCATGTTTCTATCTTTTGCCAGTTTAGGGAGTATGGGCCCTGTAAACAAACCCCAAATATAATTATGAGTGAATTAATAAAAAATACCTTTAAAATGGGTAAATTAATAAAAATACTTTTAAAATTAGTAAATTAATAAAAATACCTTTAACATGGGTAAATTAATAAAAATTACTTAAAACGTGTAAATTAATAAAGTTATCTTTGTACATATAAATTGCCTAATAATTTCGTATTACTTACATAATTATTGGTATCTGTTTGACTGTATCGCACATAGCAAAGGGACAGTATTATAGTATTGTATACAATCCACATCATCAATACATATTATGTACAGAACTACAGAGTGTGTTGATTCCCGTATACCGTCTGAATGCATATACTTTTTAATAACTATTCACTTCTCGCAATATTTTCCATACCGGCACGTTATTTTATTTATAAGTGTAGTCATTAAAAAATCTAATTTCCGGCGATGTGTTTGCGACGTAAATTGCGTTTCCTGATACGGCACATCACAGGGAAACCTGCTTCATTATTATGGTTATTGAAGCGATAAATATTATTTATTATAGCGACTGAATAAAGATGCGCTACTTTCTCGGCGATCTTTAATACAAAGTTCGTTGAGTATTCAGCACACATGTTCTTTGTCCCGCCAGATAAGCTCTCTACCGCCTGATAATGTTAATGTAGTGAGGCGGCGCGAAGGAATCATTTAGCATTAATCGAGAGGGGTCGTCGCATGACTTCGTCTGAGCGGAGATCTAACAATCATTAGTGCATTTTACTTCACGAGCCCCGCCGTGCTGCGCCCCCAAACCTGGTAGCCTAATGTGTTTTTCCATTACCTGTCCTCATACATGCCCAATTCCTTTATACTTAGGCGATATTGTTTTCAACGGGATAAATATGAGCGCCGCGTGAACATACATAGTCAATGAATAAAATGTTAACGCAAAATATAAGAGCGAGAATTTATTGGCCCTGACTGATGAGAGGTTCCTTGTTTACGGAAACAATGCTACATCGCTCGCCATTATTAATATGTATATATGTAAAGGGGCTTTCGATTCAATTTTTATGTAACTTTTTCTTTTATTTTCTTACTTCTAAGTTACATTATTGTTATAGTTCGTTTTATTGTTTATATTTTGATGTATGGGTGTATACTCTCATAAATTCGGCATATTTATAATTGAATTTGAGTTATTGTACAGTAATAACAAAATGCAAAGATTTATTGAATAGTTGGTAGAGATTGAGAGAGTTGACTGCCTCGGTGGCGTGGTGGTATTTCGGTACGACTACGGTTCTGAGGTCTCGGGTTCGATCCCCGGGTCGGGCAAAGTGATATTGGATTTTTCCATATCAGCCCGGAGTCTGGAATTTGTGCCCGATATGGCGATAGGCTCGCCCCCTATCACTTCTGGGACTGAACTAAGCTCGGCGAAATGTGGGTGTTCTAGTTCTCTAGTGCGCCTTTGCCTACCCCTTCGGGGATACAGGCGTGAGCTTATGTTATGTGTTTATGTTATGTTGGTAGAGATCGTTTGTACATCTAGAATTCCTGTTAATAAGAGTTTCAATCATGGAATAATCCCTTGCGACCAAAGCTTGCGACACGATAACTGCATATAGACATACTGGGCCTTACTTATAAAAACTGTGTAACTGAGCAATGGTAAAGAATAGCCTGTCCCTTTTATTTTCAAACAATGTGACACAAGGAAAAAAGTGACAAGCTATTCTTAGCCATTTGCTCAGCTAAACTGTTTTTATAAGTAAGGCACACTGTTTATCACATTTTAATTAATATGAACTGAACCAGCTTGGTAGAAAATCATTTATTGGAAACGGCTATTTATGAAAGTTCGTTCTGAATACCTCGTCGATATCACAAATATGACCCGTTTTCTTGTTCAGTGCACGTCAACCTCGAGTGGGTTGTGAGCTGCGTTGCTATTTGTTATATGAGACTAGACATCGAGTGCACTCGGCTAGGGGTTCTGTTTCTGAATCTTCCTCAAGCACTCGACCTATCCACCCGAATATATTGAGTTCCGTGGGCTCGACCGCACTCGCAATTAGATTGTGCTTTTACTTGTTTGTGTGTCGCCTCCGTGGTCTAGTGGCAACATGTATGGGCTGGGAGATCCTGGGTTCGATTCCAAGGCCGGGCAGAGCAAATTTTCTAATTTAATTTGCCCGGGACTGGACCCCTCATAGAGGTTTGACGTTAGGCAGGCAGCCGGTCGTAAAAACTAAGTCAAATCCTCTCTGCAACATGCTTAAAAAAATATTTTGAGCCAACCCCACATTAAGGTGGGATAAGGGCAGGTAGAAAGAAAGAAAGACTTGTTTGTGTGAACTCTGCTTCCATAAGAAAAAATGTAATTTATTCATGACAAAGGTATTCTCCCAGGATTAGAACATTGTAATAATTTCTATGCAATGTTGCAACTTCTTTGTTTCTAGTTGTGTATTGACGCAGGAAGAATAAAATACTCGTATGTTTTTGATTTTTTTATATGGATGACTCAAATGAGCTGCTAGTTTGACGATACTTTACAGACTATGTTGATTATCTTTGGGCGGTCTGGCGTACATGAAGATAGTTTAGCTTAATCGATTCGTCGTTTTATGTATTCTTCAGCTGCCAAGTTTAATAACGTCTTTGATAAAGACGTGTATTTTGGCTGGGCTTGGATAAAGGCGCGTCCCTAATATGCTTCGCCCTCGTCGTGCCGTCGACCGCTGTCGGCACCGAATATGGATTCTCTCATCATATTCCGTACACCTCAAGCCCATTCATATGGATAGTGTGGTATAGTTTACATATTTTGATGCGCGGCGGCTTTAATAAACCTATTAATTTTAATAATCCCTCGTACATACATTTAACATTCATGCTCGTACTAGTTTCTAAATTGATGTTGGATTTTTTTTTATCAATATAATGAATATATCGAAACAAGCAGTGGCCCGAGCAGGAATATTTTTTGGAATTGAATTCGTATTGAGCTCGAAGTGCGGCAATGCCATTTGTATGAAATATGAACCAAACTGCCTCGGTGGCGTGGTTGTATTTCGATACGACTACCGTCCTGAGGTCTCGGATTCGATCCCCGGGTCGGGCAAAGTGCCGCAAAGTGCAAAAGCCCGGAGTCTGGAGTTTGTGTCCGATATGGCGATAGGCTCGTCCCCCATCACATCTGGGACGGAACTAAGCTCGGCGAAATGTGGGTATTCTTGTTCGCTAGTTTACCTCTGCCTACCCCTTCGGGGACACAGGCGTGAGCTTATGTATGTATGTATGTATGTATGAACCAAACGTCATCAGTGCGCAGCGAACTCGAATACATTTACATTTACATTAGTTTTTCGTGCTCGGGCTACAGAAATGACTTTTCGACCAGGGAAGACTTACAAAATAATTTTCTTTATAACTTACATCACCATTACTATAATTATAATCCCGAGTTAATTTAAAATATAAGGTGGCCGCGGCTATTTTGTAAATTTATTATTGGACACGTTTTTTATTTTTTATTTATGTAAAATAAGCCAAATCCTTCCTGCGCGATGTTTGATAAAGCGTGTTGCAGTAATCCCACATTGACATGGGTTCAGAGCAGGTAGTAGAGTTTCAGTGGTAGAGCCTCGCTGTATGCTGCTGTAGACATTAATGTCTACAGCAGGAATGGGCCGGCTCGAGCGGTTTGATAACACTATCTGTTTCACAGAAAACCGACGTAAAGTGGCAGTTTGCTGTCGCGTTTCGTTCGGTGAGTGAGATTTCCGATGGCCATTTTCCCCCCTTCCTTTCACAATCCCTATTTCCCTCCCTTCCATATCCGCCTTATAGGTTGGCAATGTACCCATGATTCTTTTTGTGTCTTGGTTGTCTATGGGCGGTGGAGATCACTTACCATCAGCTAACCCATCTACTCATTTGCCAGTCATTGTCATGGTACTTGGTAGACAGTGTCTCTTTGTCTTTATAGAATGCGCGTCACTAACCGCATGATTAATAACAGCAATACCTTCATGTCTGTAAGCCTTAGAAGTTCTTACGCTTGTCATGCATAACTGGATATCAAAATTGTAGGATTATATTGGCGTTCGATTATGCCTGTGTATTTATTGTTTAAGAGTTAGAAACTGCCGTTGCTTTGTCAACTGAAAAATTAAAGTTTAAGTATAGATTTATATAATAAAATGTTACGTACAAATGGCGATGTCTTTCAGACAACCTTAGAATCATTTTTGGATTGATAGAGTGACATAGCAATATGTATGGTTGAGTGATCATATTTTATTTTCAAACTGATAGACCGTTAATAGTTTTCGATAACTATACGCCAAAGCTTTCTTGTAATACAATGGTAAATTGTTCAATATAAGAGCCACAAAAGTTTCAACATATCTGATCTATTTTTTATTCCGATTTTCTTAAGGTTTTTCTTAGTCTGCTAATCGAAAGAAATCCGTCGTAAATGCTCTCATTGAAGGACGTTTTCTCCCACTTATCCATACGTTTGGGACGGACGGTCTACGGTTAATAGCCGCTCCTTATAATAATTACTTACTATAGCATTGGTGCTCTTGATAAATGCGTAAGACAAAAGCGTTTCCTTGTACCATTTCGAATAACATTCTGCGTGTCCATTAACGAAATTCAGTTAGGCCCATAACGAAAAATGGTTGTCCATAAAATTCGTTTATGTGATCTGCAGAGGTTGGCGTATGGTTCTTTCGTTTTTTACCAATAATACCAAATACAATTTCTTTTATAGAAAAAGGCTTTTAAATGAGCTTTTGGGTCATCTGTTAGTTAATGATATACACTGCTTATGAATACCCACAAGCAAAAAGACTCCTCGATTAAAATGTCCATCTTCATAACGTGTTACATCATGTCAATTTTTGTCGGATTTCTGTGTTAAATTATTGCTTCTTTGTGCTGTTAATTTACTATTATATAATACCGCCGGGATACCGCCAGACATAAAATTTACTGCAACTTTGTCACATAGTTTGAAAACATCTTATATGATTCGCTAATATACAGTGGGCATGTTCAGATTTATATCTATTTCCTATGAGACTGTTTATGGATGAATACAATAACAGTATAAGCGTTGATTATGGCGCACTAAAGCACTTAAGAAAGCTCGAAGTGTGATGAATGAGGGCTCTACTGAGCCGCGCCCGGAGCGCCAGAGCGGTGCGGCGTCGGCGCGGAACTGCGCGCCTTGCTGCCGTAATGATTGATAGTATTTCACCTTATATCAAATTAGTAACAAATAGATTTTCTGCGAGTTCTAGATCTAATCTAAAATATTCGAGAATCGTCTCAGAGTCATTAATATTTCTACAAATAATTTAATGATTTTTTTTGTTATTATGTGTTAGGTTTTGTCCTTGGTCTAGTTGTAGCTTTATTATAGAGGTATATAATTTTAAATGCACATTATGATGCGAAATTATTCTTGGCATCCACCCACTAACCCACACTCAAAAGCCACAGATTAAATTGCGATCGACTTTACGAATTATTACATTATGCTTGCTTATTACTTTTGCGAAGTTCAAAAACAGCATATTATTTTAAATACATCTAAGAAAGTAAAATTGAAGAATTAAAATAACATAGGTACTTAAAATTCAAGTCGGGCTTTTCAATAAAAACTGAGGGAGCTTTATTATATTTTCTTGCATACCATTTTTCGAAATATGTATTTTAGAGGGTGCCTTTATTGTGATTAACTAATTTATTTTTCGAATTGGAGTGTTCGAGTGTGTACCCTTTTACTCGCTCCCGTTTACTTCGGAGACGAAATTACCGAAAGGCGGGTTGTTTGCAGTAGACACGTGTCAAGTGTTTGGGTTCGCCTTCACTACTGCGTCATTAACTTTTATATTACTCAAAATCAAATGTATCAAGTCCGTAGTTTACATATTTTATGCTTAGATTAATGAGCGTGACTGACGGACAATACAATTTTAATGCGGCATTTGTTTCATGTAAGTTTTTCTTAAAATGACGATAGCCACTGTTGATATACGCCTACTTTCTTTGAAAATTGCGTTCATGTTTGCTCCCACATTTTATTATTTAAATGTATCGTACAGATTATTAATAAATATTACATTTTGTAAATTAGGTTAGATTGTAGTCACAATTTATAATATTCAGCAAAATTACAAACTTAACCGCCCGTTGGCGGTACCTGATTGGTCACCTCAATTTAGAAGCCTCGACATTCCGGGGTTAGCCTCGGGAATATCCGAATAGTTGTCATTCCAAACCCAACACCGATGTTGAAGTACTTGTACTCGATATATGTAGAACATCGTACACGTAGACGTGATTAGGATATTATAATTAATTCTTAGTACTGTAGTTCAATTATACGCGTAACATAATTGCAATTGTTATGTTCCATACATAGATATAACTGATATCCTGCTAATTGTGTTTAACATAACATAACCTACTGTATCTCAAAGTGGATAATAGATTGAGGAATGTGTGTGCGGATCTCAGTATTTGTTTCCGATTAATCTGTGGGTTGGAAGATACCAGATACATTTTAGCATTTGACTACAAATCCGTTTTTCGAACAAGATTTGCTCGGGACCGGTTTCTTGATGTCAAGCCGGTCGTAACAACTAAAAACCGAATCTTTTCTACAAAATGCTTGGAAAAGTGTGTTGCGCCGAGCCCATATTGAGGTCAGATAAAGGCAGCTGCAAAGAATGAAAGATGATGTGCGTTATCTAATCGATTTGAACTGAGACATAGAGATCCTAACCGTTATTTACATACTCACACCTGCTAGAAAGGAATAGATGGAGGCTTAACTAGAACAAAGAGATTTAATATTATTTACAATAGAGGGGTCATCAAGCAAGTTTCCATACAAAAAAAATATCTCAAACTTCAGTACCGCCATCAACCACTTATTACAATGCGAGGGCGATTATTACAATTTACATAAATAAATAAATAAATAATAAATACACCCAACAGTCACACACCTAGTCCTGGCCCCACACTAGGTATAACCTGTATCGTAGGTATCGGAAACTATGAGAGACTTTCGGTCTCACAACACCCAGACTTGAAACAAATATCTGTGGGCCACACAAACATTTGTCTCAATGCGGGAATCGAACCCGCGGCCTCTCGCTTCACAGCCGGCTACACGCCCGCTGCGCCACGGAGGCTGTCAAGTCATCCTAGAAAGTTTTGTGAATGGTTAAGAATCACGTAAGATAAGTTTATTTTCTCAATATATTTACGCTGGCCGGCCTGGCGCGCGTGTATTTCAAATAAACTGAGTGACTTATGACCACTAGGTCATAACTTTTGGATAACAAGTTTTGTGCTGTTGTCCCGACTATATACTGCTGAATGTCTTTGAACTAGAACACCTACTTTTTGCCAAGCTAATTCATGTCTCATAATGTGATAAGGAGCTAAGCTATCGCCACATCAGCGCAAATTTTACACTTCGGGCTGATATGGGCAGAATTAGAGTTTTCTAATATTTAACCCCGTATGTAGGTCGGACATGTCATCATGTCAACCGTAAAAAAGTAGAAGCGCGACATCGTCGTTCATATCTGGATGATGAATACGAAACGGTATACGTATAACGACATTTAAAGCGCCGCGCGGCTTGATTATTGTTATTGTTTAGGCTAACAAGGGCATACTTTTTACGCTGTTTATCCATGAGTTGCGTCTGGTTTTTACACGCTTTTTTATGACCGATGCGGGTTTTATTTATTTATTTATTAGGTACAGAGACTACAGATCAAATAAAACAAAATGTCGGTGATGCTTGTTGTCCAGATATGCATTAAGTATGATTTGATTATGACAAAAAATATTTTTGTAAGGATAAAACCGCGTCTCCTGCACTAAAACATTACACAAAATATCTACACAAAACAGGGTATTTCTATTTTTTTTGTCTATGGTCCTTTGTTACATGAGCAGGAGACAATGAAAAACATTGTTTTGTGTAGATTGTTTCAGTGTTTTGTTTCGAAAAAACATGTGCAGGAGACGCGGGTTTATGTAATAATATGTTTCTTCATGGTTTTTCTTTTTCTTAAAAATGCAAAAGCGTATAATCGTAACGCGAGCCCTTCATCGTGTTAATGAAATTTATACTTGCAAAGAATGTTGAACACTTTTCCATTCATTATGTTAACGTGACGTGACCGCGTTACGCGATGATATGATTATAGTGAATGAGCTCCTGTAAATTGAATAGAATTGTCGTATCTATAGACTAGAATTAGCGACCTGAGTATGTGTGTATAAGTTTTAAATATTTCAAAGTCATTGAAATAAAACTATTTTTACGGATTCTATGACGATTTGGTTTTAATTTTTATTCCCGATGTTTCGAAGGCTTCAGTCTTCGTGGTCACGGGTTGGACTGAACCTGTCAGGATAGAATCCGTAAAAATAGTTTTATTTCAATGTATAACATTCGCGTAAACTTAAGAAATCAGTATATTTCAAAGTCAATAATTGTAAGGTTTTTTTTTATAGCAGAGACAAACGATGGTAAGTGATCTTCACCGCTCATAGACATCCAAGACACAACAGAATCATGGGTGCGTTGTCAACCTAAAAAGAAGGGAAATAGGGATTATGAAAGAGAGGGGAGGAATTAGGCTAATGGAAATCTCACTTGGAACGATTCAACGAATCGCCACTTTACGTCGGTTTTCTGTGAGACAGTGGTATCGAACCGGTCGAGCCGGTCCATTTGTGCTGTAGATGTAACTATCTACAGCGTGGCTCTATCAATTTAGTTCGTTAGCCAGTGCATAAAGAAAAACCCTTTATTTTGTCATGTCATGGTTTACCGAGGTGTTGGAGTATTGCCAGCACCAAACCAACTGTAGTTTAGCGTCCTATGGTTTGTTGCCTCAACAGGCTTATGTGGAGAAATAATGGTGTGTGGAGCTGGGTACTGAGACCACCCATCATTATTCTCCAGTAATTAGTGGCTCGTGGCAGTGCATGTTTGAGACGGAAAACGACCTTCCTTTTAAGACCTCTAAATAAGTAGAATAAATAAATAACATCCAAGAGTCAGCCCTGAGTCCCACAGTAAGATACGACTATTGTCTAGATACCAGATAATATACTTAACGAGAAAATTCTTTCGAGACTTTCGGTCACATAACATCCAGATCATCTCGGCTCTTGCTTCACTTCTGGCTATTCGTCTGCTGCGCCAAGGAAAGTCAAATTACTTAAATTGATATGTGACAGCTAAACCGCGCTTAAGCCATAATCGACTACAATGCGTCCCTCGACATAAATAATGATTGAAATAAAACTAGTTTTTACGGATTCTATCTTGATTTGTTTTGTGTTTATGTTGTTTTAAAATGAAGATAGATATTGTACTACTAAGGTTTTGGACAACTGACACCTCAGTCCGACCCGTGACAACGAAGGCTGTAAAACTTTCGAAACGTCGGGATTAAAAACAAAACGAATACAAAACAAATCAAGATAGAATCCGTAAAAACTAGTTTTATTTCAATTAATAAAATTCGCGTAAACCAACGAAATCATTATAAATAATTCTTCTTTCCTTTTCATATACAATTTCATATATACTAGTATTTGGTTAAGTTGAATCGTAATTCTTGCATTCAGTTAGTTGCGTTTAGTTTAAGACAGGCAATATTAAATATAAACCATGCTTTCGTTTTTAAAATAAGTAAATAAATAACACCCAACAGTCACATACATAGTCCTGACCCCACACTAAGATCCAGTCTTGTGTCGTGGGAATCAGGAACTACCAGAGACTTTCGGTCTCAGAACACCCAGACCCGAAACAAATATCTGTAGGCCATACAAACATTTGTCTCGGTGCGGGGATCGAACCCGCGGCCTCTCGCTTAACAGCCAGCTACTCGCCCTCTGCGCCACGGAGGCCGTCATATAAAATAGATGTTATAATATGATTATATAAGAGGCTTTGATTAAAAGCTTTGAGTATCATTTTTTTAAATGAAGTATGCCAGATCACGCCACGATCAGGAATATGGGTTATAAAATAAAACGAGTCACTGGGGCGGTGTGTTTAGCGACGCCGAAGAAAGCTTAAGTTTCGCATGGAGTGAGGTGCTGGTTGCCGCGGTAAAAATATTTCTCGCACAGGGCTTCAATTCTGTATGACCATAAAATATCACACATAATGCTTGCCAAGAATTTTGGTGGTATGTGAAGTCTAACAACCCGCATTAGGCCAGGGTGGTAGACTAAGGCCTAACCCCTCTTATTAGTAGAGGAGGCTCGTGCCCAGCAGTGGAACGGTAATATTACAGGGCTTATATTATTACTGCCTCGGTGGCGTAGTTGTATTTGGGTACGACTACCGTCCTGAGGTCTCGGGTTCAATCCCCGGGTCGGGCAAAGTGATATTGGATTTTTCCATATCAGCCAGGAGTCTGGAATTTGTGCCCGATATGGCGATAGGCTCGCCCCCTATTACATCTGGGACGGAACTAAGCTCGGCGAAATGTGGGTATTCTAGTTCGCTAGTTTACCTCTGCCCACCCCTTCGGGGATAAAGGCGTGAGCTTATGTTATGTTATGTTATATTATTATTATTAATGCTTGCCACAAATAATATAGTGAATAAATGTAACAAAGAAAGGTATAAACCAAAAATAAAGGTTTAATAAGTACACATGCCATTATTATTATACTTGTTTTCAAATCACATAGATTCCTTAATTCACGAAGATATGACATAATAAAATTTCACTGCGTGGGTCGATATTTTAAAAATAATCTTATTGTCTCAATAAAGTTCGTCATAAAATACGGTAGAGTGTTAAACAACCCACAAAGGGCGACAATTAATTATTCTTATATTTAAGTTCAAAGGATTTTTCGTTCACGCAAAAAATTAAGCTGCCAACTGTGAACCTTTTACAATTTTAATTTCCTCCAAAATATTAAAACTATTACTACTCTCCAACGTTAAATTCTTAACAAAGTCGAGTGTATAATTAGTTAAGCGCCTTAAATGACGAAAACTTTGTTGCTGAACTTTTACCGAAAAGACACTTTTTCTTTTATGAAATATTTTTAACCTCATTTAAGGTTTTGATCTATGGTGTGAAGTGCATGAATCATCTCTGGCGGTAATGGACTGAAAATTGATATCGGTTTCTTGGCCGTGAGTTTCGAAGGACTTTAAACTTGTGATATAGTACAGTCGCGTTTGGCAGACATTTTGAATGCGACCCTTTGGCTATCGGCCGGTACAGACCTGCCTTCATTTACATAATTTGTAACCGTTGCGGTTATTTGATTATTCCGCATCTTACAATTTGACAACCGCGAAACCGAGGTATTGTTACTGATATAATTGTTTAAATAGTTGATATAAATCGAGCTCTGTCCCTATCGAGGAAGTAAATATCAATCCATTAATGGTAATAAAACAAGATTTATTTAACGTTATCGGGAACTCTACCGAGCAAAAGATATACTTTCTATGAATGTATGAGCAGAGGGATGAAATTAATTTAATTAAGGTAATGGAAACTGTGTCTTAGTCGCCTCCTTGGTTTAGTGGTAGCATGTATGGGCTGTGGACCGGGAGGTCCTTGGTTTGATTCCCAGGTCGGTCGAAGCAAATGTTTTGATTTAATTTGCCCGGGATCTCTCATAGGGGTTGACGTCAGGCAGACGGCCGGTCGTAAAAACTAAGCCAAACCCTCTCTGCAACATGCTTGAAAAAGTGTGTCGCGCCGACCCCACACTAAGGTGGGATAAGGGCAGCTAGAAAAAAAACTGTTTTGTGTACAATTGGAATAAATTTAAATTGTCAGTTATTTATTTCTAACGCGCTGTCTGCAGTGTGGCTCCACCCGAAACGTGACGAGGGCCCTTCAATTAAAACCCAAGTTTGTTTACATGTTTGAGTCACTCTTCTCAGAGCAAGTTACAGTTGTGGAGGTTTTCCCGGGAATTATTAATAGCCGGTCCAGACTTTCCGCCATTTTGGTTTAAGAGTTGCGAACAATGGCTGTAGAAGACTACGTACTTATGTGTGGTAAACAAACGTCTATTGTCTGCACGAAACGTAAGTTTCAGATCAATGGATTCAGTTACGTAACACGATTGTCGATAGTTTGATGGCATTAAGTTGTGGTTGCGGGGTTTAGATTTTACTTTAGGTCGGACAAAGTTGTGATTCCGTCGGCGGCTTCGACGTCTCATTTCAGTCAACTCTCGGATTAACCCTTGATGCCAATCGCAACTAGTTGGCCATCATTGAGCAGGTCAGATTAGCCAAGTGTTTCTACTCTATTTATACCAGAAATGTTACTTTAGATAATCTGTGAACGTCTTTATTTTGGTTTAATATAGGAGAAGTCCAAATAAGTTATCGAATTTTAAATTGACAGTAATCGTCTCCTTGGTCTTGTGGCAGCATATGTGGACTGTGGACCGGGAGGTTCTGGATTCGATTTTCAGGTCGGGTAAAGCGAACTTTCTAATTTAATTTCCCCGGATCGCCCAGAGGGGGCTGACTTCAGGCAAGTAGCCGGTGTAACAACTAAGCCAAATAATTTTTACAACATGCTTGAAAAAGTGTGTTGCGCCGACACCACATTAAGGTGGGATGAGGGTAGGAAAAAAAATGATCTTTATTTAGGAAAAATATTTTTTTATTTAAGAGCACGTGATACTCAAAATATAGGGTGCGGTGAGTTTTGAAAAATTGTATTTGTAAATAATAAGCTGACGCCTAAGTTGTCTGAGGAATAGGAATAACTAGTGCACCTAAATATCGCCGAACTTACCACCGTCCATTCATAATGTGATAGGGGGCGAGCCCATCGCCATAATACTTCTATTATATTATAATTCTTAGCAACATCTTTTATCTATATTATAGGTACATGATATGTGTTAATTTAATGCATTTTCTTGTCAAAATTAAATCACGACTGATCAAAATACATCGCGTCAAATCTCGGGTTCATCGTACCGAACAAAATCTTCTAAGATTTTGTCATAATCCAAACATGGTTATGCAGTCGGCGCGAAGTCTTCGGTATTTATGTAATTCTCGAGTAAGCCGTTTAATCGTCCATCGCGTACTTAATGTTTGAGCTTCAAAGAGACGGGCGGGGGGGGGGAGGGTAAAAAAGGGGAGGGGAGGGGCGTTCTTGGGCTCGACCTCGTTCTTGCTAACAAATCGCTTGCCCGCACCACTCACAGGTAGTGTCACGGCTCATTACTCCAAGTTTATGTTTGCCAAATCACTCCAACGACATGAATAAACAAGATGTAGGCTTATGACCTTCTAGAACAGTCGCGCTGCTATTTATTTGCACATGTCATACTTGTGTACATTTTAGAGCATATATGACGTCAAGACATGAGACATGTATGTATCATAATCAAAGATATTTAATATTACTAGCTATAGAGGAGCTAATATTCTAAACGTCAGTAACGCCATCTACTAGTATTACAATACGAGGGCGTTTGTTACAATTACACCCTTAAATGTTTTGTGACCGTTCAAAAATCATGTCAGATAATTTTATTGTCTAAACATTATTACGCATGACCTTGCGCGCGTATGTTTCAAATACGACTAAGTGACTTATGACCATGAGGTCACAATTACTTTTGTATCACAAGTTTCGTGCTGTTGAAAGTCATTGACCATAATAAAGTGAGTACAAACGTTTTTAATTACATCGGATGATTTTTAATCAACTTGAAATAAATTAGAGCTCTTATACTTGTAGTTATAGGGTGGATCCTTTGATTACAGACTTAAAATCCTTATTTATAGCGAGTTATTAATTATTCCATTTTTGGGATAAGTCTGTGTAAGCCGGCGTGGTGCAGATTGTTATTTGTGTTACTCGTATAAAAGGATTTTGCTCAGTATTTTCAACCGACTTAAAACAGAGGAGATTCTCAATTCGCAGTATTTTTATGTATACGTTCCTCTATATCTCCGACATGTGTGGGCCGATTTCCAAGATTTTTTGTGTCCGATAGACCTTATTAGGAGGGTTCCAAAAAAGTTAAAATAAAATTTTTGAACTCTGTTTTTAAACTTGTTTATAAACACTCGATAAATACATCCAACAGTCACACACATAGTCCTGACTCCACAATAAGTATAACAGACCCGAAACAAATATGTGTTGGCCACTCAAATATTTGTCATGGTGCGGGAATCGTACCTGCTGCCTCTCGCTACACAACCGTCTACACCCTCGCTGTGCCACGGAGGTGTCAAAATTAATTAATACTTAGTTAAAAACTCTAATCACAGTTCCCAACATGACTTGTAGATTGTAGAACTCAACACACAAATTCGTTCACAATTAAAAGTTTCCTTAAACATACTTTAGATTAAATTATTCTTCGACGTAAAGTTTGATAAAACAAGCTATCTCAGTTATTCTGCAGTTTTTGTTCGAATACTTTAAAGTTCTTCTCTATTATTGTTGTCGGTATCGTTGGACTGGAATTGTTCTAGTAAATAGCTCACTATAAAGTCTTTTGTATAGACGCAGCTATCCATCTACGCTTAAAGGGCATTTTAAAGCTAGACACTAGATAACAATGATGCCAAGGTTTTATGTTTGTAGATAGAGTAATCTTAAATCAGTTATAGTATGATCGTAGTCCAACATCTTATTGGGTTGTCTGTTGTTATCTGGTTGTCAGTCTGACCCGTGACCACGAAGGCTGCAAAGCTTTCGAAATGTCGGGCATAAAAATTAAAACCAAATCGTGATAGAATCCGTAAAAATAGTTTTATTTCAATCTTATTGGGTTCTTGTAAAGTTCAAATAAAAAACGCAATGATTTATTAACTTAAAAACATACATTTTTTGTTAACAAATGCCTACACAAATTTAATACAAACCTATATGAGTAATCTTTGCAAAGCGTAGACAGTGAAAGCAGAAAATCCGTTTTCCACAAAAAAGAACACTCGTAGGCCAGCTATTTGAATAAATATCAGCAAGAGGAAACCATTTTTCAAAGCGCTGGTGATAATAATGACGCTATTTATCAACAACTCGAAAGGGTGGGTAATTATTAATGTTATATTTTGGCGGTTTCGTATCCTCACTTACAATTTTGGACAATATTTTTCCCAGTTAGCGACACAACTGTTAGGTAGGTCATTTGGCGGCTGTGCGAGGGGATGGCTCCGAATGATTTATTGTTGCGTTGAATATGCATGTCGAGATGAAAAATGACGGGGATTGTGTGAGTGGTAAGCGTGTGAGGATGATGGAATCAGCTTCGGTGTGATCGTATTGGGCACGAGTTATCCGCGAATTGGCGCCGCTTTGTGATGTCTTCGCTACGACATAGAACGCAACTACTATTACAGTAGATCTGCCAAGCTTCATAGCAATGTGCATGACAGTATACTGTTCAAGACGGCTGGGGAAATGCTATGATAAATAAATTGATCCTCATAATTTTAGTACCTATCAACTTAGATAACGTGCGACTTATAACCTATCCCTATACATATTTGCGTATAGGAATTGTTATGCTTCACGGTGGATTTGTTTTTTGAGAGTAAAGTTAATTATAGTGTCCTACACTAAGAGCGAATTGCACGACTATTACATATATGTATATTTTTTTCAATTTAACTTGAGGTTAGGACTAACTGTAGGTTAGTAGTAGTGGTGCAAGTCACTCTTACAATATTTTAAACAGAGGTTAACTAGTTTATCTCAATCCTTTTACGTCAAATAGTTTGAGAATGAAGCTGGGGACGAACTCGGTATAAGCAAAATACTTAAAAGTTAGACGCAATATAATTAATTGAATGCGTAGTGTTGAAAATGGTGACTTTTACCTTTATATTGTAAAAATCGTTAACAAGATAAATCGGTAACCCCAAATGACACCAAAATGCTTTTAAAATATTTAAGTGAAACCCTTTTTGACTATCTTTTAGGTGACGCCGGAAGGTTCGGAACTTTTTCCTTTATACATTAAAAATGAGCTTAAGTATTATCAGGTAAAGAAGAAAAAGTCTCGAGATACCAACCACCAAACTTGTTTGGTTATTTATCAAGACGTATGGGATAAGTTCCGTTCCACGCTAACATCCTTATGACCGAGATACTTATAACCAAATCCTCAAGTTTAGTGTAAGTTTCGAGACAAAATTTACAAAGTGTGAGAGACATTTGCGAAGTGCACCCGAGACCAAACTTATAGTGTATGTAGAGGGTGCCTCAATAGTTTCTGAGACAATAGTGGGGAAGTTTTACTCCACTCCGTTGCACCTACCGCTTTGCTTTGGCTCTTTACGCGTCTTTCATTAATACCGCTCAGAGTGGTGCGATGTTGCAAACTACCACATTTTCATACTGACGACTTCATCTTGTCACTGTTATTATAAACTTTAACCCTTTGTTGCATTTTTATCGTCTAACTTCTAACGTAGCTTTCTTAATTAAGTCAGTAGCTATCTATTGTACCTCTATATGTATAATACGTGCAAGTCACCACAACATAATGGTTTTCATAAACTACAAATAAGATTGGTCAGCGTTTTTTTAACAAATAATATATTTTTGCATACATTACGTCATATAAGGCAAATAATAGAAAGGATTAACAAAAATCTAGCATTGAGGATAAGCAAAGACATTCAACAGTATATAGACGGGACAACATCACAAAACTTGTGATCCAAAAGTTATGACCTAGTGGTCATAAGTCGTTCAGTTTATTTGAATAATACACGCGCCAGGTCGGCCAGCGAAATAATATTGAGAGAATAAACTGATCTTACGTGATCCATTTACGAAATATTCAAGGGTGGAAATTGTAATAATCGCCCTCGTATTGTAATAAGTAGTTGATGGCGGTACTGAATTTTGAGATCAATTTCTTTGTATGGAGACTTGCTTGATAGCGCCTCTATAGTTAGTAATATTAAATCTCTTTGAGAATAAGCAATCAAATCCATTATGTGTTATCATCTTCTGACTTGGCCAAGACCTACTTACTTTGCTTTTTGGCTAAAGCATGCCAATGCTTCGTAATCTGAATTAATTAACAAAAATCAAAAAGCACCACGATATGAAGAAATGTTATGTAAATTAATATTTGCCAGACAATAATATTAATGATATTGGTATTTACAGTACACAAGATCCTCAGAATTTGTCTGTTTTGCATATTAACACAGGGAAATTCTACCATTCAGATAATTAAAAACGGTCCGCGTGTCTCTTGTGTTAATATTTTCTTATCTCTTAGGAATTGTTTAAAATTCTGGGTGAACATTTTTTATTGTGATTATATGTTTGATACGCTTGCTCCCTATTACATTTGTAATGAAAATGAGCTCAGTAAAATGTGAGTCTTCTAGTTTGCATCTGTCTACCCCTTCGAGAAACTAGGCGTTAGTCTATGTATGTTTTTTATGGCGTATTAAGGGAAATGATAGCTCCTGCGGTGCTCTAAGCGATATAATAAGCTCTGTCGCCTCCTTGGTCTAGTGGCATACATGAGCTGTAGACCGGGAGGTTGTGGATTCGATTCCCAGGTCGGGCAAAGAGAATTTTCTAATTTAATTTGCCCGGGACTGGATCTCCCAGAGGGGGTTGACGTCAGCTAGGCAGCAGGTCGTAAAAAATGCCAAATCTTTTCTGCAACATTCTTGAAAAAGTGTGTTGCAGAAATTATTTGGCAAATTTTTTACGACCTGGTGCGCGGAAATAACACCGAGCAGTAGAATTACTTTAAAGTGTGGCAAGCCGATATCGCCTATGCTTAGAGCCTTTTTCTTTCTTCATGCCCGGCGCGGTGTTATGCTAGGGTACACCTTCCTATTTTGATCTAGAACCTATGAGGTATAAGTTCCCGGTATACGGTTTTGTGACTCAGAAACTTTATCTTACTACCTTATGCTTGCTTGCGAGAATTTACTAATGGCGGGTACACACCAACCGAACGAATGTTCGCAAATCGTCCCCTGTTGCGTTCACAAAAACCAGCTTTCGCTGTTGTGTGAATGAAACAGGCATAGTTTCTTTCGCCTTCGTTCGGCCGGTGTGTACCCGCCATTACATAAGCTCACGCGTGTATCCCCGAAAGGGTAGGCAGAGGCGCACTAGCGAACTAGAACACCCACATTTCGCCGAGCTTAGTTCCGTCGCAGATGTGATAGGGGGCGAGCCTATCACCATATCCGGCACAAATTCCCGTCTCCGGGCTGATATGAAAAAAAACAATATCACTTTGTCCGACCTGGCTCAATTGCCAATTTCTATTTACTTCCCTTTCGGTTGGCAATGCATCCATGATACTTTTTGTGCATTGGGTATTTATGGGTTGTGGAAATCAATTACCACCAGGTGACACATCTGCTCGTTTGCCAGTCACTGCTATAAAAAAAGACCCACCATAGTAGGATAACATACGAGTATATCAGATATTTGTTATTTAGTATAAACAAACAAGGTTTTACTGCACGAATAATTCATAATTCATTTCGCAAAATCAGTTCACCTCGTTTAATATCTTTATTCGACGAATGCGGGTGCAACAAACCAGTAAACATGTCCACAATATTGTGGTATTTTGTCCCAGATAATATCTTAATTCACAATATTAGGATAAACAATGTCTTCGTTGTTACTTTATCGGATCTGTAGCACAAAAGTTGCGTCCAATTTCAGCACGTCTGATACTAAATATTGCAGTTCCACACATCTATATATTAATACGTGAAGCGGAAATTTGGTACACATTTTTAAAGGATTAACGTGAAACTTAATACATTTTGAAGTTTAGATGGAGAAATGCAAAAAAGCTATTTTTTAAAATGCATTAAAAATACATTAAGGCTCCATTGCACCACTATTATTAACCTAGGGTTAGTCCTAACCGCAAGCTAAATTGACAGAAAATGTATGAATGACATGTAACTTAACTTGCGGTTAGGACTAACTCTAGGTTAATAATAGTGGTGCAATTGAGCCTAAATGAATTTAAATAAACACACACTACTGCTTGATGACACACAACATACACATACTCTGCTCATTTTTATGGAATTATGGTCGAATTTCGACTACCTTTTTTGAAGTCGATTGAAAAGAGAGCTCTTTGATACACATGATTGGTTAATTTTTGTAGGGATTAAAACGAAAGAAATATACATAATACAGCAGGGTTACCACCACCTTTTATAGCAGTATTATTATAATCGTTCTTCGTTTGTTTTGTATGGGAATCGGTACAAGTAAAATTATAATAATACTGCTATAAGAGGTGGTGGTAACCCCCCAGTACTTATTTATTACTTACTCTTAAAGTTTACAAATGTAAGCCGGTAGGAATCGTGTTACATAGAATTCCCCACTGTTAGCCAATTACAATAGAGTTATAAGAAACGCCTTAGAAGTTTTCGAGATTATCTTTCACGTATAAGCAAACAAACATACTAATACATTGCCTCTTTAGTTTGTGTATGTTTAACAATCACAAATACGAGAGGAAATGTACAAACATTTTATTTTTGGCACACGTAATTACATGTTGTATACGTATACAAGTCTACGTATTATGTATGAGTGTTCATATAGTTTTCTATGATTAAATATTCAAACCTTCTTTTTGCTAGCGGTATTACCGCGCGAAAAGATTTTTTTGAATAATGATATTAGCCCTGTAATATTACTGTCCTACTGCTGAGCACGGGCCTCCTCTACTAATGAGATGTGTTAGGCCTTAGTCTATCACGCTGGCCTAATGCGGGTTAGTAGACTTCACATACCTTTGAAATTCTTGTGGAGAAATTCTCGGGTATGCAGGTTTCCTCTCGATGTTTTCCTTCACCAGTATAGCGAGCGATAATTCACAAAGAAAATACACTTCACATAGAAAAGTCCAGAGGTGTATGCACCATTTTGGGGTTGGTCTCAAACATCCGACAGTTGTCTCCGCAGTCCGTACCATTTCCAACTGAGTATCGTTGCTTAATTTTTGGAATCAGTCTTTTCATATCGAAATATTACATTTTTTTGGGTGATCCTGAATAATTGTTATCGTACCTCCTGGTTGTCCTTGTCAATTTTTTAAAGAATAATAATGATCGTGTCCTTTCCTAGAATTCAAGCTATATTTATACTTTATCAAAATCGTTTCAGTGGTATAGCTGTGAAAACAGACAGACAGAAAACCGCGTCTCATGCACTAAAACATTACACAAAACACCTATTCAAAACATGTTTTTGCT
This sequence comes from Clanis bilineata, assembly GCA_036417725.1. Classification (NCBI taxonomy): domain Eukaryota; kingdom Metazoa; phylum Arthropoda; class Insecta; order Lepidoptera; family Sphingidae; genus Clanis; species Clanis bilineata. The sequence goes on from CM071140.1 coordinate 11,175,892, forward strand.
ACACACTTTTGTCTATGGTCCATTGTTCTATGAGTAGAAAACAGCGAAAATCATTGTTTTGCGTACGTGTTTTGTTTCGAAAAAAACAGGTGCAAGAGACGCGCGTTAATTTACATTCTTTGTTGTATTGCGAGCGCATGCGCGGTATTACTACTGCTCTGTAGTGTCTGGTTCGATCCCCTGGATCGGGTAAAGTGATATTGGGTTTTTCTACTGGGCATCAGCCCGGTGTTTGGTATTCGTACTTGATACGGCGTTGAGCTCGCCCTCTTTCACATCTGGGACGGATATAAGCTTGACGAGATGTGAGTGTTCTAGCTCGCCCACCCCTTCAGGGATATAGGAGTGAGCTTATGTGTGTGTTATAATAATTATGAAGGCGAAGTGAACAATCATGGTACATGGTAGACCCAACAAAAATTAAAACGCTGTACGTAGCACAGAAAAATGTTTCCGTTCTGTCTCAATTTGGTTTTTGACGTTTTTCAGTTAACTGTTTTAAGTTGCCAATCTGCAAAAGGGGAGCGGAAAAGCTTTGTAATTAAGGAGTTGACTCTGTCACTCTTTAAAGGATTCGGACCGAATTCTAAACTCGGCACTAGATTTTGATTTTAAAATTCATAGTATTGGCACACTCAACACTGTATATTCCTGAACTGATCGTAAAACATTCATACATATGACAACCTCCGCGGCGCAGCGGGCGAGTAGCCGGCTGTGAAACGTGAGGTCGTGGGTTCGATTCCCGCACCGAGACAAATGTCTGTGTGGCCCACAGATATTTGTTTCGGATCTGGGTGTTGTGAGACCGAAAGTCTCTCGTAGTTCTTGATACCCACGACACAAGACTCGATCTTAGTGTGAGATCAGGACTATGTGTGTGACTGTTGGGTGTATTTATTTATTATTTATTATTATTAATAAACTACACATAATACTTCTCATTCCATGCACTAAAACATTGGCGTCAGATATGCGAGTCCACACCACATTCAATTTAAATTATTTTGTGTTTCGATTCGGCTTTTGTTAGCTCTGCAAAAAGTTTTATTTTAAAAATGTTTGTTAGCTATCTATGTAGTTGTAGTTTAACGAACAGATTTACGCCACAGTAGTAACAACTGGTTTTTATAACTAAAAACTAGACGGGTGTCAGCATAGAGTATCGATTACATGGTAGTTTAAAATTGACCCTTCTAGCGAGAAGCGGATCGCACTCCTGTTGAACAAAAATATATTCGCATATTTTTTTAAATATTATAGATTTTTACAGTTTCATCGCCGAATATTGAAATTCTACACAAACTTTAAGAGCTTCTTACATTTTTGTGTCATAGAATTTTGACAGATAAGTCGGCCTGAAATGAGTTAAGACGATCTCAATTGTGAGTTATGTTACAGTATTCGGGGTAAGACGGTAAAAATATATATTGTTTATAGAGAGATATATCTGCTTTTTATCCCTCATAGGGGGTTGACGTCAGGCAGGCGACCGGTCGTAAAAACTAAGTCAAATCCTCTCTGCAACACGCTTGAAAAAGTGTGTTACGGCGACCCCACATTAAGGTGGGATAAGGGAATTCATTATGAATTATCGCTTGTTATAACAGTGAAGGAAAACATCGTGAGCAAACCTGCATACCCGAGAATTTCTCCACAAGAAATTCGAAGGTATGTGAAGTCTACCAATCCGTATTAGGCCAGCGTGGTAGACTAAGGCCTAACCCCTCTCATTAGTAGATGAGGCCCGTGCCCAGCAGTGCGACAGTAATATTACAGGGCTGATAAAAAAAGGCAGGTAGAAAGAAAGATATATCTGCTTGTTAGGTTACTGAAATATTACCCTGTTACTTATAACCCTGGTATTGTTGTAGTTGGCATAAGTGCTATCAAATAACCCTCAATAAGCGGTAGTATTGTTTTGCCGGTTATTGCGATTCCGTTGCCGAGACACGTCCGGAATAAATTAAACTGCAATTTGGGGCCTTTAATATGGAGTGTTGTTCGCGCTATTGGCCCATCGCGGCGTGTGGGGGGGCGATATGAGCGGCATTCGAATGAGTACACAAAGGGGCTCTCGCGTGGCACTATGCTCCACATCGGTAATGCAGCCGAGCACATGATTGCTGCACCACTGATGTCCAGGGACTTGTTATGCACGCACTGACCTATCATTTAGATGTCAAAATTATAATGCACATTTAGAATTTCGTACCCGAAAGCTTTTACGAGCGTGTAACAACCCGCAAACTTACATAAAAGTGGACGTAAACTTCGCTTCTACTTCATTTGATAAAGGTAACTTTGTATCATGAATTATTAACTGTACTGTTTCGTTAATTTAGTTTGCCCACATTTTATGCTTGTTAAAAACAATACAAGTTTTACAATTTCAGTATACCTGAATAAAAAATCGGTCAAGAGCATGCCGCATATCTGATCATGCACAGTACAGGGTTCCAAAGCCGGCTTAAATGTTAATGAAATACGATTTTAATGGTCATACTTATGAGTACATTGGTCATAAACTTATATTTACTACCTATTTTACATAACTAACAACAACATATATATGTAGTAGGTATTCAATAGATTTTGTAAGAAATGTTGCTTTTTACTTTGGTCGACTATTACTCATTAATTTGTAAAGCCTGGTTAGCCGTGATAATTTTCCTTTTAAATTCATAATATGTGCGACTACCGTGATTTTTTTCACATTTTTTTGAACCGACCGTTTAGGTGGTAGGGGGTGCGGACACTTGACTCTAACAAAAAATTTAAAGATTAATATTTTGTAAAATAAATATTTTTGAAAAAGCTATCCAACTATACCCCACACTATTGGATAATCGAGAAAAAAAATGTCATCCCCCACTTAACGTGTAGAGGAGGTACCCTACAGAAAATTATTTTCAAAGATTTTTTTGCCGTTTTGTTGACGTGAATGATACGTATGCCTATGTCAAAATACAGCTTTCTTGTATTGATAGTCTCTGAGCTAAACCGCGGACAGACAGACATACAGACGGATATGGCTAAACTATAAGGGTTCCATTTAGCCATTTGGCTTCGGAACCCTAAAAATGTCGCTGATGTGATTAATTTGGAAATGTACGAAACTAAGAAAAGTGCAGTGTAAATGAAACTGCGCTCCTTTGGGATTAACGCGGAGGGAAATACGGAAGTGACCTAGATATAAACAAAAATACAAGTTGAATTATAACAATTCTCACTTAAGAGATGTTACATATTAACTCGAACTCCAGAGGACAATGTTTATTGCGTTTGGTGTGAATTCCATAGGTCCATTATGGCGACTGTTAGGTCATAAGGTCCAGAGGCGACTCGCTCAATTTGCGGCACTCTAAACTACGATCACATAAACAGCCCTGCCACCCACATATCTATGCTTGGCACAGGTACATTGCCATTCCGACGATTATATAGCTACGTTATATACAAACTTGACCCAAGAATAACACTGGGATGCCTGAGTTTTCGTGCTCTACATTTTTGTCTTTTTATTGTCAGGTATACCATGATATTCTAAGAATATGCGGTTTAATAATGATTATCATATTCTTTGGCATAATATTGTACGACGACTTTAACATTTCACGCCAAATATGTATAAATATAGTTTTTAGATTTTGTATGTTCAGAATCTTATTCATAAAACAGCGGCTTACTGAGTTGACATTCGTAAACAGTAAGCTAAATTCTTTCTGCAACATCCTTGAAATAGTGTGTTGAGCCAAGCCCACGTTGCGGTGGGATAAAGGCAGGTGACGCGGTTATACTGAGTGTACATTAAATCGTCTGACCACAACTAGCGTTGAAACTGCTGCATCTCTAGCATCATGTGCAATTTTGGTATTTTTAACTATGTTCTGTTACTGCGTACCTTCCTAATGAGATTCTATCTTAATTATTTTTCAGTGTTCCTCGTAAATTTTCCTCCGGAGAGTTGCTGAGCCATTCCGTGGCAGAAACATTTCTTTCCAGCTTTATTATTTCCTTTTTTACTGCCCAATATTCATTTCGAAATTTCGTTGAGAAGACATTAATAATAACTGAGCTATCATGTTCTACAACATCTGCCACCACTGGCGGCTTTAAATTAAGTACAACTTTACTCAGCTGAGGGGAGTCATATTATAATCTGAGTACGTACCTGTATGAGCAAATTTCACCTACAAGTATTAGAGAAGGCATAAAATAAAACCGTTTAAGAACCATGTTCTCATACAGAACTTTATAAAACTTTAGCAATTTGCTGTTCTACTTTTTTATGTATGTGCTTTATGTACTCATTTCATTTCATTTCAGGGGTGAATTTTCAGCTGACGGCTGGTAATTTCCTTCTTAAGTAATTTAACGTACGGTAACTCAACCATGAGTATTTTTACATTTCTCGCTAGCGACTCCTTAAAATATTTATACGAATAATCACGAATTTAAAAACTTTACGGACGTATTTCAAAATTCATCCGATCGTGACCAAATTTATATGGAACCATCCTTGGAATAAGGTCTACCGAACACAAATAATATTGGAAATATCGTGTAACATACATAAAAAAAACATGCAGAAGAATTGAGAACCTCCTTTTTTGAAGTCAGTCGAAAACTCCCGAACGTCTCTAGCGGTTACGAAGGGAATTAGTTATTGGAGGTAGTGCTAGCAAGTCGCCTCCTTGGTCTAGTGGTAGCATGTATGAGCTGTGGACCGGGAGGTCCTAGGTTCGATCAAAGGTCCGGTCGGGCAAATCCCAGGTCGGGCAAAGCAAATTTTCTAATTTAATTTGCCCGGGACCGGATACCACAGGAGAGGTTGATGTCAGGCAGGCGGCCGGTCGTAAAAACTAAGCCAAATACTTTCAAATACTTTCGAAAACGTGTGATGCGCCGACCCCACATTAAGGTAGGATTAGGGCAGGTAGAAAGAAAGAGTAGTGCTAGCAAGAAACGTCGAACTCATGGGTTTTTAGTGAAGTTTTTTGTAATGGTGTTAGAAAATGCTCGTTATTCAGTCGATAAAAGTGCAGTGTTTACGAGGCAGAGGACTATAACTCTCAAATGTTCGAAACCAAAGGTATTGTTTTAGTGGTAAGCCCTGAAGTGGAGTTTTATGGGGCGGACAATCTCGTAACGTTGAGCGTTCTTTTAATGCCGCCCGTATAGGTGCATGCAATAAATCCGTGGAGGTAGTTCACGCCCACAGAGCGTCGCCAACTCATAAAACTTAAATCGTAAATAGTCCAGAATTTCTGGTGCACACTACTAAGTCCACGGCAGAGTTGAAACTGTAACTCTTTATTTACAGTTTTTGAGCTAAATCTATTTAAAATGTATTACATTTTGTACCCGATATAACGATAAGCTATCTGGGAAATGAGCTCGGTGAAATGTGGGGGTTCTAGTTTTCTGGTCCGCCTCTCTCTACCTATTCGGGGAGATAGAAGTGGGTTATGTCTATACATTTTGTAATATTTATGAAACCCAGAACAATTCATTAAAACGTCTGGAATTTGTGTTCGATATGACGATAGGCTCGTCCCGTATCACATCTGGGACGGAACTAAGCTCGGCGAAGTGTGGGCCTTTGCCAACCCCTTCGGGGAGACGGCGTGAGCTTATGTTATGTAACAATTAAATGAATCTCAATACCGATACTCGAATCAAGCTTAAGGACTGCAGTTAATATTATTGTATAAGAATAATTTATAGTTATTTTTCCCATTTACATAAATAGCCAATAAAATACCCGTAATTTTAATAAGTTTCCGTTTTATATGATTTATTCGTGTGTAAGCTTTTGCCGCTGATGTCCACTAATTAATCAACATTTTGAGATACGGAAATGCAATGTAAAACATCCGACTATAATTAACAATGACTCGCGAAATTCAATTACATGAACGCAGGCTTCACCACTTTGGTCAATGTGAAAATTTAATTACTGATTTACAATGTGAAGTACTTCAAACAAACACGGTGGAAACTATCATTCTACTGAGGTACCATGAATGCGAGGAACTAGCGCTGTAATTAATGAATGTACATTAAATATTCCATTAACGGCCTGCACTGGAATTAGTCACTTTGCATCAGGTGAGGTTTTGGTCAGACGTCTTGCCTCTTTTATTCTAAAAGAATTCAATCATTAGGTCATTTAGTCGATTTGATAACAATAATGGGCCTTACTTATAAAATCATTCTCGCTTATCTTTTCGCTAAGAATAGCCTGTCACTTTTTTCCACGGTAACAACAGTCACCTATCCGGGTTATATCTTAAGTGCAGGACTTGGAACAAAACCTGATTGATACACTTACTTACAAAACGCTTAATTTAGGATTTTATCACAGTTCGATAGTCAAATAAAGTAGAGTTCAATACTCAAGTAAAGTAAGAAGCTGTCGATTATAAAAAAAGTGACTGCCAGTGTCGGAACACTGAGGTACTAAATTTCATTTTCTGTAGGCGACCGATTCTCAAATGCATCGTTTCACTTTACGAGAATTCGCAATACACTTCTCGTCTCTTTTAGGGATCCATAAGGGAATATGGGGTAGAAGATTCATAAAAACAAACGAATTTATACTGTAGAAGGATTTTAAAAATTTTACTTTGTCACATATTATTTTTGTTCTACTGCATATTCCATAGTTAAAGTTCATAATAAGTATGTTAGACATATTTACAATCTTAGATCACATCATGTTACCTGTAAACTTCTTCGCTTCTTCTAAGGTATTGCGGAAATACGACTAGAAATAATTATTTTTAAGGAAGAACAAGGAAAATATAATATTTTTTTAATAACACCGTAATAGTACTGTCCCAGTAATGGGCATATATTCCTTCTACTAATGAGAGGGTTTAAGCCTTAATATTTTCACGTGTATTTATAAAATACTGATTTACCTTATCATTAGTATACGGAACCCAGGCAAGATGTTCCTTCCTCACGGTTTCTTTCCTTTCGCCTCTACTGAGATCTGCGTTACATTTTTATTTTACTCCTTTCAGTCTAATTTAATATGCGGCCTCGTAGAAGAAATTGCGAGAATATATTTTCGCATTTGTTAACTCTACCTTGAATAAAATCAGATTTTACTGGTGAATTTATGTCGAATTGTGTGCGACAGGTAAAGAAGACTTCGCTCCTACATTCTTATACATGCGTGCTTAAATAAATCTTATTATCTTTAACACACATACGAGGACATGTCCCTTAAATTGTTGCCTTCATCGTATGGTTTGAAATTGTTATTAGAATGCCAAAAAAGGTACAGATAACATAACATAACATAAGCTCACGCCTGTATCCCCGAAGGGGTAGGCAGAGGCGCATTAGCCAACTAGAACACCCACATTTCGCCGAGCTTAGTTCAGTCCCAGATGTGATAGGGGGCGAGCCTATCGCCATATCGGGCACAAATTCCAGACTCCGGGCTGATATGGAAAAATCCAATATCAGGTAAAGGTACAGATATATGAAATTAATTTTGTTATTTGTGCACGCATTTTTTCATGGGTGAAAATAATTTTTCTGTCAGAAAGTTATTGATAACTTTAATACAATGTTTTTTTTCGATACCGTAAATTTTGGGAAATGTTCAAGGAAAACGCAGATATAACTCAGAAGTCAGTGTCCGGTCTCTGGTCCACTATCCGAGGTGAGGTACATTCTCGTGGTCAACAAAACCGTTGGCTAGATATTCTGGAGGAAGACGTGATGACCGATACAGCCTCCGTGGCGCAGCCGGCGAGTAGCCGTCTGTGAAACGTGAGGTCGCGAGTTCGATTCTCGCACCGAGACAAATGTCTGTGCGGCCCACTGATATTTGTTTCGGGTCTGGGTATTGTGAGACCGTGCATCTTTAGTAGTTCCTGATACCCACGACACAAGAATCGATCTTAGTGTGGGGTCAGGACCATGTGTGTGACTGGTGGGTGTATTTTTTTAATATCCTTACTGTGATCCTCAAGGCTGGACAAAGTCCTGATATTGTTAGGCTACATAACATCAGGTACTTGGTTTCTGTTGAATTCTCGCCTATTTAATATGTTTACCTACCTCGTTATGCGGGTGTTTCGGAAGTTATCCTACACAATCACAGATATATTACGCGTCCAAATTTAAACGTATCGGCAAGGGCTATTGGCTCCGTAATAAGCATGTTGTGCGGCTATTGCGATCGATTGACGTCATCATTCTCCCGTCCTGTTCCTGATTTATTTGGGGCACTGTGTCTTGTATAGTTGATGGTTTGCTTGCCGCTGAGCAGGCTACCCAAGGAGTCTGTTTTGTTTCTATTGGAACTGAAGAATTTCTATCACAAATTTGCGACATTGTAACGGAGCTCATCAGAATAAATGTTCTTGATTGCCGATCACCTCGTAAACTTTCTATAATGTAGTGTGAGTGCAAGCTAGTCTCCCGTCCTGTTCCTGATTTATTTGGGGCACTGTGTCTTGTGTAGTTGATGGTTTGCTTGCCGCTGAGCAGGCTAACCAAGGAGTCTGTGTTGTTTCTATTGCAACTGAAAAATGTCTTTCACAGTTCTGCGACATTGTAACGGAGCTCATCAGAATAAATGTTTTTGATTGCCGATCATCTCGTAAACTTTCTATAATGCTTGTGTGGCCCACAGATATTTGTTTCGGGTCTGGGTGTTGTGAGACCGAAAGTCTCTCCTGATACACACGACACAAGACTAGTATCTTAGTGTGGTCAGGACTATGTGTGTGACTGTTAGTTGTTATTTATTAATTTATTTAATGTAGTGTGAGTGCAAGCGTGATTGAGCGGTAATATGAAGATTTTCATTAATAATCACAAGTTTAAAAACTAGGGGGACCGACTTAAAAACTCATCTGATCGTGACCAAATGTATATGGAACCTAGCATGGCATAAGCTTTATCGAACACAACAAGAATTTTGAAAATCGTTCCTCATTTATTTTAGCGGAGATATCGAGGAACATGCATAAAAAATACAGACGAATTCAGGACCTCCTTTTTTAAAGTCGGGCGACAAAATAATAACTTAATTACGATGTGGTTAATTTCTCCATCAAAATATTATTTATATTATAAAACTTTTCGTACATTTTCCCAATGGACGCTTACTTTTATTCGTAACTGGGATACAGTACTTTTCTATAGAATGACATAGATCCAGTGCGAATGTAGAAACTTCATTCGCTGACTAAAATATCTAGTTTCTTTGTACTCCAGGGTACGTTAATCCGTCCGCCCGCTTGGTGTTTAATGGTAGCAGTCGTTAAGCTGTGTTGGATAGCTATTGGGTGGCTGGAGAATTCTGACGCTGGACCAATAGTAAATAAATAACCATCTGTCCACTAACCTACATTTCACCGTAACGTGAGATAACTATGAATTTACAAGTTTAACGGCGTCGTGTAGCGCCATTACTAATCTAGAGTTAGACTTAAACTCGATTTATCCTACAGCTCATTAATAATAATAACACCCAACTGTCACATACATGGTCCTAACCCCACACTAAGATCGAGTCTTGTGTCGTGGGTATCAGGAACTACGAGAGACTTTCGGTCTCACAACACCCAGACCCGAAAGAAATATCTGTGAGCCACACAAATATTTGTCTCGGTGCGGGGATCGAACCCGCGGCCTCTCGCTTCACAGCCGGCTACTCACTCGCTGCGCCACGGAGGCTGCCATTCCCATATTTAAATAGAAATTTGAGATAAATTGAGATCTATCTAAGTGCTGTAAGTCGCCCTAATCGTTTCATTAATGCTAAACCTTTCACTTGTTACTTGTTGTTCAAATCAAATACGACGTACAGGCAACGTAAAGCGAATGAGATTTCATTAAACCTTCCTTTAGGAAAAGAAAGAAAAATCTCGTCCTTGCTTGGAATTTAGACAACCGTCTATTGCAAGATTTTTAATTAAATCGGCTTTGATCACGACTCTGGAATGTCTCTTTGGTAAAACGATTACGATCAGCTTAAAACAGTTGCTGTGTGTATTTTCATGTAAGTCGTGATACATTTTTCAACACTAATATTGATATATGTGTGTCGTCTTGGTCGCACTTGGTTCTATTGGCTAACGTAAACCGAGATAGCTCGTGATGGTTTCATATCGATATAGATTTTGCCATAAAAAGTGAAACTCTAAATCCGCTCAGTTCGTAACAATGTTATGTAAAAAACGTTCTATAGGAAAACCTTTAGACAGTGAAGACAACGTTGTCGTATTGAAATTGTAACGATGAGTGCGTCTTCGTTAGAGCAAATATCAATTAAGGTCGCTCTACGTGCTGTCGATAGACGGGAGCTTGTGACCGGTCGCTCGACTGGTCGACCAACTGGTCGGCCGACGCTGTAGCGCGCATTCCCGTTTTCCCACACTCTACCTCTCTTCGATCCACCCCATGCGAACTTAAACTACGAAATACAAAACGTGCTATTGCCTAAATAGCCACTTTAACTGAACCCTGTCGTATAACCCGACCTGCTGTTTACTTGTTTATTAATTAACATTAGTTACTGACGCCTGCAGATTTTAACACGTGGAAAATGGAAACTAGTGCTACGAGTTTGAAAACGTTTGATTGAAAACAAAAGGACCATGAATATTGTTGCGAATCTATATTTTATGAGGAAGTTTTTATTTTATTGGAAGCGTAGATTTTTATGCCTGTTTTTATGCGGAATATAGTTTTTGATTTGTTTTCAAGGGTGCTTACACGTAAGGTGAAGAGTGTTATGTTACACAAAAGTTATGTAACTTTAATAAAGATAGATATGGCTATATTATTCTGGTCCTGATGATACAGTTCCATTCAAATATAATTCTAATTGTAGCTACTACATACTTAATCTTATTCAACATTATTACGATAAATCACGAGAGCAAGGTCGTAAGACAAAATATAACTTAAAATATTGTGACTTAAGTATAACGTAATAGGTTTAGGGGGATTGAAAAAAATTGAAATCATAAATGATTGACTGATAATTTAACTTGAGGTTGGGACTAACTGTAGGCTAGTAATAGTGGTGCAAATCGCCCTTAGTAGTTTAAGTATAGCCTATATACATGTAAGGGTTTATAATTAATTCAATAAAATTGATTTCGAAAATGTTAATAGTGACCTAAGACAGTATTCAGACGTTGCATTTCGCTATTAAGAAAGAAATTTTCTATTCTGTTCTATAAAATCCAATTTCTAATAAAGCTAATTAGATTTTCTTGCCACTCGCTAGAAAACAATGCCATTGGCGAGGTGGTAGATTGCCGTATCGTGGGGTATTATCACAAGGTACGAGTATAATAGTGAATAGTGTTGTTTTATGTAAATTCCTCTTTACTGTAAACGGCTATATAAAATATAATTACGTAAAGGTATTTAGACTACAATATTAACATAACATAAATATTTAATATATTTGGCATAACTCCCTGAATTCAATAAAAAATTTCGCATTTTTTAAATATTTATGAAGTACCGGAATGCTTAACGACTTTTATTACTTTTTAAATATTCTTGTTTCTTCGTCCACAGATATCCTATATATTTGTGAGACGCTATATATTTTTGAATTAATATGTGTGAATTCTTAGGAAATTATATTTACCGTTAGAAATTTTACTAACTCAGCTCAGTGAAATGCGATGAGTACAAGGTTTTGGTAGAAGATAAATTCATTTTAAGTGTATCTAATGATTTATCAGAGCGGGGATAAGTAGGGGGCACATGCGGCTTGCAGAGTCATCGTCGCGCTTCTCAGTGCCGCCGCGCCGAGTACCGACATATCTCCGTGATAAATTGCAAAGAATCTGCGAAAGAGGTGATACTCTAAAATAAAATGAATCGTGAAGAAAGTAGGTATCTATGTATACTGTATTTGCACGTTAATATGTCATATGCGCTCGTCGAGTTGGCTCTAAGTTTACGGGCTAGAATATAACGAATATTCTGCGTGGTTTCAACAGTTTAATGTTGTTTTGCGTAGCTGAAGCCGGCGCAAATTTCCGCCGGGATGTTTCCGTAGACATGTTTTCAGGTTGATTTGGGTCGATCGGCGAGGATATTTTTATTGGATATGAGAATCTCGTCAGAATTCGACCGTGCGACAGCTGTCGGTGACGTGCCTCAAGCGGCTATTATGCCGACTTTCGTTTTATTTATGATCGAGTTGAGCGGTGCTTATTACGGCTGCGGGAATAGGACATGTTTCATATGCCAGCCTTGTTTGTGTTAACTCCAGCTCTTGACGATTATTGAGCTATTTGCCGAAAATTGCCCGTCCTCTTCTGGAATATGTTGATCAACCGCTGCGAAATTGGTGTTAGGTTCAATAATACATATTACAGTTAATTTCGTTTTGTGAATTATTTTTATAATAATTGCCTAACATATTATGGTGCGGCATACATCTAATTCTATATATTTTTGCTGGCGACTCCTCATCGTATTTCCAAGATAAAAATTGTTCATCAGGCCATTTCAACTAGCTCTATCTAAAATAATAATGTTGAGCAATTTCTTTGACGGCAAAAACCAATAAGTTCAGCGGCACACCTTTGTATTTCTAATTTTAGTGCTTATCGATAGCTACAAAATAATTAAAATAACCATATAATTGCTAATTTTATATTAACTGGGATATATGAATTACTTATTTGTAAGCGCTATTAATATGTTGGTGTAACTGTGGTTTAATTATACCTTCCTACACATACATGAATCACACGTTAAGTTTTGACGATATCTAGCAACAGATTTGTGCGACTTAGCGGTGCCCATTGTTATTCACGGCGTATCTTGAAACTCCGCAGTGATATGTGTTTCACTAAGCCCCGACATATATTTGGTCGTTTTTGTCTATAGCTTGGCAGCGACTTGCCCAATGTTTTCTCATTCGCCCGCAGTCTTTCGGAAAGTTCGCTCATTCCTGTCACGGTGGGTGCCCACAGAATTACAAACTCCGCACTCAGCCGCCGGTGCGTGTAAAATGTCTTTGCGATTCATCTAAGTACCAAGATGCACGTGTCATTCCCGTGCTCCACTCGCGTTCCCCTTTTTTAATCAACTAATTGTTCTTCGAAAACTTAAAACTCAAAGAGTCGAACTTTTGTCGTTTCGCATACGACGCGTTTTTCGATCCATTTTAAAGGAAAAACACTTTTTACTTACAATTAAGTTGTTAAGAACATTGTTATTTATGGACCATCTAGATATTACGTTTCATTTTACGTCTAAGCCATTCTTCATCAAAGGAATGTTCCTTTAAACGTTTAAAGAAACGTGTACACTGGAATCCTCCATCATATTACGATCTTCTTCTTCTACCTGCCCTTATCCCACCTTAATGTGGGGGCGCAACATACTTTTTCAAGCATGTTGCAAATAGGATTTGGCTTAGTTTTTACGACCGGCCTGACGTCAACCCCCTATGAGGGATCCAGTCCCAGGCAAATTAAATTAGAACATTTGCTTTGCCCGACCTGGGAATCGAACCCAGGACCTCCCGGTCCACAGCCATACATGCTGCCACTAGACCAAGGAGGCGACCCTCCATCATATTACGATGTATGAAAATATTTTAGTTTTGTTTATTCAAATCTACGGCTGAACGAAATTGCGTCTGTGTACGTAATCTTTTGTTTTCACGTCGTCGACTATGTCAAGCGAACATCATTCGACGTTCGATTGACAAGCCTTAACCGAAAACATTTTTCTGCCGCGTGTTATCTGTTTTGGCGCTAGTGTGTGTTGTTACTTGTTCATATTGTCACTGTCGTTTATCGACGAGTTATCCTAAACTTCTATAGTATGTGCGAAGACGAAAACAGTCATCGATCGGTTTATCGTGTTGTACGAAACACGGTGTGTGTTAACATCAACCTATTTTGGAACGTTTTGGCTTAACAAGCGATTTTGTTGTTTGACCGTAGTCATTGAAATTAGCTAACGAATTAGTGCTATTTGGATTTTCTTTCACAGTATTCACGGCTCTATTATGATTTAAATTTGTGGTCTTTTCGAATTAATGATTTGGCGACCAAAATATTTTTTGGGTCTCAAAAAGAGATACACATACAAAATTATAGCCTTAAATAAGAACAGGAAAAGGATATTAAATAATCATTTTAGTTAATAAATATTGTTTTTGCATTTAATATGTACCTACATCAGATTCTTGTACCTACTCTTAAATGTTGAAAATTCACTATCGCCTGCCAAATTACATCAGATACATTTCGTAGAACTACCAACGATGATTGCCATATCGGAACCAGTAGTTTCTGATATGCGTTTTAAAGTACTTACTTCATTAGGTATCAGCGGGTGGCGACGGGTAACGACCGCGCTGTCGTCTTCTGCATAATAAACTTAACATGTCGCAATAGGGATGTTGACTTGTTTTTCAAATTATTAAATTCAGTAGGTAACATTATTGAATATCTATATTCGAAATTATTTTATAAAATCGTTGGATAATTATAAAAATAAGACATTCAAATCTGGCTGAAGGGCAGTCATATGCTGAATAGCCAAAGACGTGACGTCACCTTACGTCCTCGGCCCAGAATGTTTATTATGGTGTAGGCGTGTGATAGAAAGATGGAGATAGAAAGATGTACCTATCCGAGTTACTATATGCCCACTTCTGCTCTTAACACGTAACAAAATACTATTTTATTTTCATTTTTTAAGTAATTTCTATTATGTTTTTGTTGTGTATTAAATATTGTTCAAATTTGATCAGAATCAAATACCCAATTCTATCAAAGACTGTTCAGAACTAATTTTTTCCCTCCGATGGCGACCCAAGCCACCGGCGGTTAGGACTCCAGAGTGAGGAACCTCCTCACAATGTGTTCTGTGTCCAGTAACACTGCCTTCTCCATTTGGACTTTTGACCCAAGCACCAACCGATGTCTCTGAAGATGTTGGTCGAGGCTAATTGGTACTGAGTTGACTATCGGAACAATAATTGTTGAATCCACATCCCAAATGAAAGCAACCTCATGTGCCAGTTCTAAACATTTTGACATTTTATCTCGAGGATTTTTATAAAAATGATCTGGATACTCCCAACAGCTCTCGACGTTCAATATTATAACCTTAACGAAGTATAGAAGCACTAATTAATTTGTTTGTTGAGCCGGAGATGAGCTTGATTGTTTGCGCTCACACTAAAAACTTCACTACGGATGTTTTTGACGGAGAGGTTTGGCTATAAATCTTTTGTAGCTAAATAGATAAAATTTTCATTATGAGTGATATAGTTTATTCGAAATTAGGTGTTATTCAATATGTCCATGTTACTGAACGTTTTATATAAAACAACTTAGCTGTAGCTCAACCATGAGTTTGTTGCACGTATTTACGCGAGCGAGGACGTAAAATATTTGTATGGAAAACGTCAGTTCCCCGCGTAACCGCTAGAGGCGTTCGCGTGTTTGTCATACAAATATTTTACGGAGTCGTTAGCGAGTAATGTAAAAAAAACTCATGGTTGGCCTACTGAACTGGAAACGAGAACACGGGTTCGATTCTTGTGCCAAGACATACAATTATTGGTCTGGATGTTGCGATACTGAAAGTTTCTCGAAGTTACTAATACCCACACTGTTTATTTCGTGTCTTAGTGTGGAATCAATGTGTTCCTATAAAAGGACAAACTATAAAATTGACTGACTGACGTATCAGCGTACAGCTGAAACTATTGGGACTAGGAACGTGAAATTTTGCACACGGCTTCCATTTATGACGCAGGCGAGAACTAATAAAGTTTTTTTTGGAAATCATCCCCTAAAGGGGTGTAACGAGGGATGACAGTTTTACGCGGACGTAGCCGCGGGCAAAAGCTAGTTACGTTGACGAAAATATTCGATATACGAAAATACGAAACGTTTTAACATTTTAGAGAAAATGTCTATTGTTCCTGTGATTCCTCGCATGAACAATTTATTTCACTCAACAACATTTGAATATCTTAACTATATCCGAACGAATGCTCTTAAAGTTTACACTTCCTGGCGAGTGGCGAAGAAAAACATTTTCACTTTATTTTCCTTGATAAACGGAAGATTTCATTTGTAAACTGTTATGATAATAATTTCATGCCTAAGTCAAGTCTTCAGTTGAGTTAAGTCTTCAATATTAAAATAAAACGAATGGGTGTTTTTCTGACACCATTTGTCCGGAATTAGATTCCCATAGGGATATGACAGGGTATAAACAAGGTTTTTCATTGTCTCTGGCTCTTATAACGATGGACCATACAGTCCGACCCGTGACCACGAAGGCTGCAAAGCTTTCGAAACGTCGGGCATAAAAATTAAAACCAAATCGTGATATAATCCGTAAAAATAGTTTAATTTCGATGGACGATAGACAAAAGAAATTAGAAATATAATGTTTTGTGTAATGTTTTAGTCCAGAAGACGCGGCTTCATATCAACGCCGTCTGGGTGATATTTTATATTCAAACCTGTAGCGACAATGATCAAAATACTATAAGCATACAAATAACTATTTAGTCATATTACTCAGGTACGTTCTATCGCGACGTTTGCTTAAATTATTCAAGGAAATGTCGACCGCGAGATCCGAGGCAAGACGAAACGCATTTCGAGATGTGTAAGATTATTCAATGTAACTCGGCTGTGCTTACTGCGCAATGGCTCGTGTTATCTCTTTGACTCGGATATTAAATATGTATGTAGTTATATTGTAATAATATCAACTGCCTCGGTGGCGTGGTGGTATTTCGGTACGACTACGGTTCTGAGGTCTCGGGTTCGATCCCCGGGTCGGGCAAAGTGATATTGGATTTTTCCATATCAGCCCGGAGTCTGGAATTTGTGCCCGATATGGCGATAGGCTCGCCCCCTATCACATCTGGGACGGAACTAAGCTCGGCGAAATGTGGGTGTTCTAGTTCGCTAGTGCGCCTCTGCCTACCCCTTCGGGGATACAGGCGTGAGCTTATGTTATGTTATGTTATGTTATGTGTAATAATATCAATAATATCAAACATCCGCGGTAGTCTTGGTGTCCACGACGTGGTGGATAAACTGCAACAATGACGCTTGCGATGGTATGGTCACGTTTTGAGAAAACCACAGGAGTACGTTGGTCGCAAGTGTCTAGGCCAGATCGTACCAGGGGTGCGTCCCCGCAGACGACCTAAAAAGGGCTGGCTGGACATTTTGGAGGATGATATGAGAGTCAATGGTCTGTGGAGGATGCTCAAGACTGGGCGAAGTGGAAGCGTTTAAGTAGGAAGGGGGACCTTGGCACTAAGCCGGGATAACGCCAGGCAGAAAGAAAAAGATTATAACTGATTACCATCACTGGCCTACTTTGATCTTAAGTTTTATGAAATTCATTTTTTATTGTATGTTAACCTAGTTCAAGTTGTAAGCAGAAAAAATGTAGTGTTAATATTACTAGCTAGTGTTTTCCGTCTTTAGTTACGTTTCTAGTTGAGAAGTGAGAACAAAATGCACTAGCGGCCATATTTACTTCTTGTTAGCACTAATGAGTAACGAAAAACTAAAACTTTCCCTTGCGTATACACAGATGAAAAATACTATGTTGAAGATATATTATTTGTTGACATACTAATGAAATGAAGATCAACTCTATATTAAACCCCAGTACCATTACATTTGGTGGATCTGTTTCTATACGACATTCGATTCGATGCAAATTCCATAAATATTTTTTTAATCACTAAAGCTAAATAATTGGAAGTCACCAATAGGGAACTTACATGATTTTTTTTATTTTGTTGTAAATAACTATGTAGGTCTCAAATAAACACAACGGAAACAAAAACATTAAAATATAATATGTATCGGCGCAAAATCGCAAGCTTATTTAAAAAGCCGTTGTTATTTCACGTTATTATTTCATTTTACAATTGTTAAACTGCTGAATCGTTAAAAGATTCTAAAAAGTTAAAATAATCGTTATAATTATTTCTTTGACATTCGATATTCGGTATCGAGTAGGTAGTTGCAAATATTGCACCCTATAAAAGGAGTGTCCAGAGCAAATTCGACACAGTCGTGCTCCGGCACTCGGACTGTCCACATCCCTGACTAGACGGTGCTCTTGAGCACCGTTAATAAAGGGAGTTTGTGAATTTCAGTGTTCACAGTTGATAAATAAGATGAGTAATCATCTTATTGTCAAAAGTGACGTCAGCTATGCTGACGTCACCCGTTTTTAAAAACAACGTTGGCGTTGGCCCTCCGACATATGCACAAATTATTTAATTATCGCAAGTCAAAATATGACTTACGAAACCCCGCGCTAAATAATGACGTGACGTCACCGCATAGAAATATTAAATCATTAAACAAAAAATAAAGAAGCAAAAATTAGGAAGAAGGAAGAGAAGGACCTCCGAAATCTAAATCACCATACTAAAAAAAATTCGCCTAAATTGGGAAAAACACCCCTATTTGGAAATACTGCCCTATGATTCTTTATGCAATGACGTCACTTGGGTTTTGCAATTACGTTCCATTATACGTAATTTATAAGTAGGATATTTTGTAAAATATCAATTAATTATTTTATACTACAAATTTCATGACAGAACATTACATGGTTTTGTTTATTGATTTATCAACACAATATTTCGTTATAATTTTTGTGCAAGTTCCTCATTGGGTTGACTCTTCCATCCATATTTGTCTTATGTATACCTCTATGTATATTCGTCCATCTCCTGTCCGAACAAAAGACAAAGATATGAATATTGTAAACATAAGGTATGAAACCCACAAACCATAATTGATAAGTTCATGCCCCATGATCCCATGAAATACGTTACAGCAATAATAATAAACCATATCATAGACAGATAGAGCTTGAGCGATGGCATACTCCACTTCAAAGTAGGATTTACTATGACAGACTGGTGCGTCTAAGAACGGATATTCTGCCCGATGGAGGAATTGAATTCGGTGTCCAGCGCTATACATTCATAATACTGCGGGAGATACTATAATTCTAATTGATTTACGTTTTGACGATATTCTCGTGAGAGGTAATGAATTCAATGAATTCAATAGGTAAATACCTAAAAGTATAATACATAGTCCTGACACCACATTCCAGTCTTGTTTCAAGATCTGAATCTGGATCATACCGGGTGTTTCATAAAGTTGTTGTCAATAATAACTACACTAAATCCTCCCTGGATGGATAGCAATCTAGCTGTAAAGTTTAAAACTTCGTAAAGGTCATAGAAGTTTTTTAATAATGCAAACTTGAATTTGAGACGTTAAGTTGTTTTGTGGCTCATTGAGTCAGCTGCAATACATTTTCAAACCACCTATGGGGTAATTAATTATTTTTAGCATATACAAAGCCATTCCTATGCTAATTGCAGTGAGTTACGGGTCGCATTCCGATTTTTAAATCCCAATTCTTAATAATTTATTTTATAAAAAAAGTGCAATTTTTGTTTTTTAATCTTACCATTGCGCTTTAAATCGTTCTCACTGTATTTCACATACACACGGTATAATCATGAAAGACTTTCAGTTGTGTAAAATGGGAGCTTTTCACAGATATTTTTTTTTATTGTATGCACCGGAATACAATAATATTATGTTTGTTGATAAATTGATTGTACAACAGTTACAGTAGGTCACATGAAATTTACTGTATGCTTTCCCATCTTAATCGAGTTTTCACATGGATGGAGTCGCGGGACTTGTACGTCTCAGTAACAAAATTATACATTTAACAGGCAGGCTTGTATCTAAATATAATTTAGTAACGAAGAACCATATCAGTTTTATGCCAGGAAAAATTGTTTTGTGTGATCGCCTGATATCTAAAGAAGTGGCGATTGCACACTAAATCTAAGGTCGTAGCATAAATATATTTCGACTATGTAGTCAAATTGAAAATGCTCGGATGGAAATTGTTTAACATTTTATGTTTTTCTTTCTGCCTGGGGTTATCCCGGCCTTCTGGCCGAGTCCGCCTTTCTACTTAAACGCTACCACTTCGCCCGGTCTTGATTATCCTCCATAGTGAGACCATTGGCTCTCATATCTTCCTCCAGAACGTCCAGCCAGTGTTTTTGGGCCGTCCATGGGAATTTACTCCTATGGTTTCCTCAAAACGTGGCCATACCATCTCAAGCGACATTAGTTGTTCATACATTGTTTAATATTTTATACATACATATATACATAGCCTGACGCCTGTATCCCCGAAGGGGTAGGCAGAAGCGCACTAGCGAACTAGAAGACCCACATTTCGCCGAGCTTAGCTCCGTCCCAGATGTGATAAGGGGCGAGCCTATCGCCATATCGGGCGCCAATTAACATTTTATACTATTCTTTAAAGTGTTATTAGTGCTACGTTCTAATACAACGCGGCGCACGTACGCAAAAACCCATACTTTATCTCAAGACACAAAGGAGGTACACGTGAGATGTCTATTAAGATCTATGTCAGACATGTTCTATCATCGTAAATTGTTCGAAAAAGTTACGAACGGGTTGAATTCCAGCCAGTTGCACGACAAGCCAAAATATGCCAGTTCCGTGAGTCAGCCCTAAGTTCCGGTAGAGCGGGCATTGAGCCACGGATCCGGCCTACGTTTCTTTCGAGCTCGTTAACGAAACAATAAATAATGATTTGGACGTCTCCACCATTGCGAGCTATTGTTCGGCCATCATATTTTCCGCTGGGCCGTCGGCGACGTGACGCTGACGTGACGTCCTTCGTCGCAGTTTCCTCGCTTCCAATTTGTCGGTGCAACATCCGAACGGTGTATTTAATTTCGCGAGAATTTATTAATGAACTTATAGTCTTTGCTAACATCAAAGAAATAACACGGAAGTATACAATCTTTTATTATTATTTCGTCCGTACTAATTAACTCGTCACATTAATTACCGTCTATTGATGATTTATTTATTTTCCTTCTTTGTTATAGGTAAGTGAAGGAGCAGTTACACACCATTCACCAATCGAACTAGAATGCTAGTGGTAAGAAAGTTTTATCTTTTCTTTGTATATGAAACAACAACAACATAAGCTCACGCCTGTATCCCCGAAGGGGTAGGCAGAGGCGCACTAGCGAGCTAGAAAACCCACATTTCGCCGAGCTTAGTTCAGTCCCAGATGTGATAGGGGGCGAGCCTATCGCCATATCGGGCACAAATTCCAGACTCCGGGCTAATATGGAAAAATCCAATATTACTTTGCCCGACCCGGAGATCGAACACGAGACCTCAGAACCGTAGTCGTACCGAAATACCACCACGCCACCGAGGCAGTCTTTATATATGAAAGCAATAACATTTTTGGCTACAATTCCTAAGGCACTAGATGCGTACCGAATAAATAACGATAACACTTAAACAGACCTTTCGATGTTCGTTACAATAACGGCCCTCTCTTGCTTGTTACCGCGTCGAGCCGTAAAAAATGATTTATGGCACAGAATAACCATAAAAATTCAATAAGCCTGTAAAAATTGAACTCTGAATTGTACCTCTATATGAATCTTATCACTTCATCTTATAAGAGAATTTCGGTATGTTATGTGTATCATCTTATAACAAAAAGATGATGTGCTTTTACATTTTAGGGGTAAGTAAAGTGTTTCATATCAGTTGTTTGTCACTAAATGATAAACCATCGTTTTTAAGACGTACGAAAAACAGGTAGAAAAAGAAAAAATCAGTCCAATGTATGCGCTCAGAAGTTATAAGTACATATTTTTCCCGACATAAATGTTATAAAGTATACGTTCCGATTCGCGTGGAATTATTAATTAGAACTTAGCGAAATTATACAAGTAAAATTTCTTTGGAATGTTATAAAATGTTTGTACTAAATCAAACTTTAAAATGTGAGACAGTTCGCAAAATTGCTTGCTATTGTCTGCCATCAAAAGTTAAAGCAATTATACGAACATTGTTAGGAAGAATTTACCGTTTCGTGTTACAAATTGAGTAATCACGAAAAAAGAATACTTTATTCCTTTTAGGCGGTACTCTTGTTTCCGTTAACTTTTCGTAAGAATGAAGCCAAGTCGAATCGTTTCATTTGAATTAAAGCCTAGAGTACGGAGCAGTTATTGGCAGGGCACGTTACTAGTGCCTACACATTGTTCAATTCAATGGGCTTGCACCAATTGTTTTGGTTTCCATTTTACACTGTAGGCTTCGGATTGGAGTTGTATTGTGTTTCACCATACAAACCAACCAACGGACAGAGCATATCGCACCATATCATTCTACGCTTGAAAGCGCTGTAAGGAGTGTCCGGCATTGTAAAAAGCGTAAAATGCATTGTTTTCGTCGTCGCAAAGGAAATGTCCGACGTTGACAGGCGGAGAGATGGCCAGGTCTAATGGACCGCTATTTACTTTGACTGAAGCCTTTTACGACGGAAACAATGCAATATTAGTCGAATGCGTGTACTATAGCGCTGGCTAATTACTGCTACAATAGCAAACATAAGTAGAACTAGGAAATGTATTGTGTTCGTACTGCTCTAATAATGCACTCGATAGATTGTATTTTACGAAGAAGTAAGATAGATAGATATGTCTCATGAGCACTGTAACTGACATAAACGGAAGATTCGTCATAATATACAAAAATCAAAGTCCATAACGTCGTAATGTATTTGTTATTTTCTTGAATAGTTAGTTATTATCAAAAATTCATTAGCTAAATGCTCGTTTATAGCAAGTTATAAGACTATTATTTATACAAATAGATTCCAATTAAATTAGAATGTGTTTAATTAACAAAATAATTAAATTAAAAGCTAATTTAATCCTTGAATAGATAAATGTATGTTCAATGAATCCGTGTGTGTTTGTGCAACCAACGTACAAAATCATTGTGGCGAGTGAGGTTAGCAAACAACCAAATACCATTATGCTTGTCTATAATTATAATATATACAACATTTACAACAGCGTGGCGCAGTGCACTGAATTGCCATTGTATTTTGTGTCTATGACAGCACCAATATGGCTTATACAGAACGGTGCACAACACTAAAGGCGCAAGAGAACATAGAACAATACGAGTATAACAAAATATTCTATGTGCATTATTTAACTGCCTCGGTGGCGTGGTGGTATTTCGGTACGACTACCGTTCTGAGGTCTCGGGTTCGATCCCCGGGCAGTGATATTGGATTTTTCCATATCAGCCCGGAGTCTGGAATTTGTGCCCGATATGGCGATAGGCTCGCCCCCTATCACATCTTGGACGAAACTAAGCTCGGCGAATTGTGGGTATTCTAGTTAGCTAGTGCGGCTCTGTCTACCCCTTCGGGGATACAGGCGTGAGCTTATGTTATGTTATGTTTTCTACGTGCATTATTTAACTCTAAAATATAATTATTTTGAGGACCAAAGTTTCTAGAGGTATATTACGGTAAGACCGTTAAAGAAAGAATTAGTGATTGGAATGTTTTTAAATCAGCGCAAAAACAATTCCATAACTTTAAATATCTATATGAGTAAAAGTCATTGATATTTCTTTTTAAAAAGTTTATCCCTGCAACTGGTGTTATGTAGTGTAAAAGACTGATAATTGGGAAACCATTTAAAAAGTTTTCCGGGATATACATTTAATCCTGTATAATTGACTCTCACGCGAACAGATACCACTATCTCAGTGGCATTATGAAGCTCACCCTAAAATATTGTTTTTCTATTTCGGCTGACCCGATTTCTTTAAAAATGAAATCGAGTGAGGATTAGGGTGCACGGATGAAGTGCGGTCGCTACGTCCGCTACAGTTGCTTAATCCAGGATACGGATCCACTTTTCCGTACAGGTGGCGCGTGACGCGGCATAAAAAACGTTCTGATTTTCTAAAAGCTTTCGCTGTTGAGTCTTTTTGAAATTTTGCATATATTTGCTTGTTTATTTTGGCCTCGTTTTATGGGATTGGTTAAAATCCACAACATTGTCATATACTGGTAGAATATTAGGTGATTTGGGCTTAAATTAAAAGCTGAGAGTTCGGTGGTGCGGCGGACAATGCGCGTGGCGTTGGCGTGGCGGGCGCGGGCGGCGCCGCCGGGACAGTGGCATCCCGGCCCGCGCCGCGAGTACGCGCTCCGCCCTACCGCCATAACTTTCAGCCGCCCGCCTTAAATCGCGTATTGCCACGCTTTCGACTCTTCAGCGCAGATACATGATTAAACTGGATTGTTCAGTGATATTGTGCGTTTAGTGAATAGTGAACTGTGGCTTGTATGATAAGTATGTTGAATTTTTAGACATCGCTGATCTTTCGTAAATAATTGAGTCTGTTTAATTTAATATTTTAGATGGGATCTCAGTTTTGAAGTAACCGAAGTAAATTTTACATCTTGTGGTTTAATTAATTTGTTGTTTTGATTGGGGGCACTGAACAAACAAATTAGGACCTATGTAAATGAAATTAAATTATGCTTCTGCCTATTTTTAGATTAGATGTTTTATATTTTAATAAAAATATTATTGGAACAAAGAACGAACTAGTTGAATACTGCAATGAGTTTAGGAAACAAACTTGGTTTTAATATTAAAGTAAAGTGAGCAACATTTACATGTTTCAAAGATGCGGTAAGACATGATAAGTATAAAGAAACTTTTTAAATTGAAAAATCTGTGAACTGCGTGACCTATTCATTCATATGAAATTGATTTATATGCATATTTGCACAATTTTATACCTAATATCGAAGGTATACATTATTTCCATCTTGCTAGATACGAGATATTAAATGTATTGAAAATAGAATTTTATCTCTCAATGAAGTAAATGCTATTGAACTGAATAAAATTGCCGCTAAGAACACTCTTATATAATTGGAAATATTCTTTTTGCATTTCTAATTTTATTTGAGAATTTATAAATGAATGGTATAAAATGAAGCAGAATAAAACAATCCATCGTTGTTTGTGCTTGAAGAAAATATTTAAATTACGAAGAAGCCTGATTAACTACTAATTTAAATAAAATCTGAGCTCGAGAAATTACCATCTCCAAGTTGAATTCCAAGAGGAAACGCCACGAAACAACTGCAAATGACTATGCAGAGTTAAACAAGTTTACGCTTCTTTGTTTTATCTAGGTACAGCCCAAATAATACCTATATCTATACTAAAGAAATTTGGTTGAGAATGCTCCACAGTGGAAAAAACTTTTAACTCTCGAAACGCATTTTAATGTAATTCTGAGAGCAAATTTCTTTCTGCTTTAGACATTCCTGAGATCTAAAAGGTCTTTTTCGAGTGGCTGCGTCGGTATCGAAAGTAGAGTTTAAACGTTCTTCATGTATCTTTGCGAATAGCTACGCCTACAGCAGGACAGTATTTCGGATAATCTCACAATTTATGTTTATCCGGCGTGCAGTGTAGCGGCATAAACCCGAAAGTCTATGCATAGGCATTATTGGATGCAGATAAAGCTTATAGATTTTTATTTATTTGGATTTTTGGTGACCACATCAGGCCGGCATAATTCTTTCGATGTTGGAAATTGACTGTATTTACCGTATCGGTAGCGGTCGAAGTATCTCAACTTTTCAACATCAGTTTTGGTTTTCGCTTGGTTGGTTATAAGGTCCATTGTAGTTAATAATATGCCAGGATTATAATCAGAGTTTGTTTTAAACGAACAATTTTCTTATAAATATATTGGTCGGGTAAACCACATTCATCATCATCATCATCAGCCACAGGACCTCCACTGCTGGACATAGGCCTCCCAAAAATTTCCAGATCGACCTGTATTGATATTATTTCTACATTATTTCTTCTTTATTTTTACCTATCATCCCGCTTTCTTTGCAGGTATTTAGTCATGCCTATAGGTTTGTTTTCTAATAGCGTTTTTATCTTACTATTGGCAGCCCGAGCTGTAGCTCTACCATGAATTATTTGTCATTTCACACTAGCGACTACGTAAATAATATGGATAGCAAGAATTCCCCACGTAACCGATAGAAGCGTTCGGGTGTATTTCATATTAATATTTTACAAAGTGGCTAATATCTGTGGGCCACACAAACATTTGTCTCAATGGGGGAAATCGAACCCGCGGCTTCTCGCTTCACAGCCGGCTGCTCGCCCACTGCGCCATGGATGCTATATTAAAGGTGACTTTATAAGTAATTAAATTTTTTATCATGAATTGCAATAACTTAGATATTAGATTAGGTCTTTTAAAAATCAAATTAATGTTATTGCAGAATCGTAAAACAGTCAACATCGACGGCGATATTTTTAACGAGAAAAACCCAGTCAGAGAAAAACATTTTACAATTTCTGTGAACGTTTAGTTTTTCATACTTATAATATTACTTAGAACTTCACATAAAACGTAGTAAAAGAATGGCTATTTTCATGGCAAATGATCCATACTGCCACAACGGAGGTCAGCCGATAATGGTGTTTTTACTTGTACACAGAATAGTGGAAAGCTATTCGGAGTTATATTTGGCTATACTAACAAAATACGATGGGTTATAAACCTTACTTGTTACTGCGAATGGCAAATAACATGCAAACATTTCTTCAATCTATTATCTAGACTCTAGATATACGATGTAGAATTTTTAGTGGTCTACGAATCGTTTTATCACTTTTTTATATATTTTTTTCTTTATATTTTGAAGTGGTATGTTTTATTTTTATGTCGCATTGCATACTATGTTATTATACTTGTATATTTACTTATCTGCTAGTAATGAGTGAAGATATCTTAAAACATATATTTTGTGAGTTTATGAATTTCATATGGATATTAATAATTAATCACACCATTACAACTGAACAATAACATTATTTTAAGGACAAACTGAATAATTGTAATCGAATACTAAGTCAATAAAATTCATAATATTTAGATAAGTATTGATTATTGACTTATATTGATATTCAATTATATCAATATAAGTATATCAATACTTATCATTATTGATTGATTATTGATATAATTGAAATATACAGCATATACCATAATAACCTGATGGTTAATATGGTATATGCTGTATATTTCAATTTATTAAAAAAATACGGATTACGGAATCACAACTTTCTTATGTACCTCTATATTCCTAATAAGCGCATTTATGGTTATTATTTATTCACTAATGACTCATTAATATTACGGCTTAGTTCCATTTACTTACTTTGGCTCAGCAAGGCTTACCAGAACTTACGATGCATAATCTACTGATTTAAGCATTTGATAAAACGCTTCAGAGTTCAGAAGCAAAAACCTTAAATTTGGCAACGGTACAAGAACAATTTATTTTACAATGCCACTACAGCATTATTCACAAATAATCACCCGTTGATTGAGAATCTGCACAGAACAGCGACAAAATAACTTTAACATTTTGGTCAAGTTTACTATTTTAGGGTTCCGTACTTCAAAAGGAAAAAACGGAACCTTATAGGATCACTTTGTTGTCGGACTGTCTGTCTGTCTATCAAGATCCTTTATCTCAGGAACGCGTGAGGGTATCAAGCTGAAATTCATATCAAATACTCAGATCTACTATCCCTTGGATCTGTGAAAAAATGAAACTTCTAAGCCTACACAATCAAAAGATACAGCCGTTTATGCCGCTAATTTTCGACACTCACAAAAGAATCAAAACTTACAGGGTACTTCCCGTGAACTCAGAATCTTGACATTTAGTACGAAGCAACGTCTTATAGCACATATAAAAGAAAAATTGCGAAATTCATTATATACCTACAGGTTTGTACGGAACCCTCGATGCACGAGTCCGACTCTCACTTGGATGGATTGATTTATATCAAATCCTAATTTAAATCTTTACTTAGTTAATAGGTTCTTGGTATAATGGTAGCCTAATTTTGGGTTGTAGACCGGGTTCGAGTCCTAGGTCAAGCAACGGGATTTTCCAAACCCGAATAATCCGGGACTGTAACCCCAAATGGGTTGATGTCATGCGGGCAGCCGGACGAAAAAATTAAGCCAAATTATTTCTGTATCATGCTTAAAAAGTGGGCTCCGTCCACCTCGCACTGAAGTCTGTAAGGGCACGAGTATGAAGTAGATTCAATAACTAGGTTAATAATATGAACACTTATATGAGATTTTCTTCTATTGCTTTGGAAATGCCAATGATCTTAGAAGAAGTACTAAGGAACAGCCGAGGGTTTCCTGTATTTTTTGACAGTTTTTTTTTTAAGAATTACACTAGCACTAGCGAACTAGAACACCCCCATTTCTCCGAGCTTAGTTCCACCCCAGATGTGATAGGGGGCAAGCCTATAGCCACATCACTTTGCCTAAAATCCTATATCACTTTGCCCGACCCGGGGATCGAACCCGAGACCTTAGAACGATAGTCGTACAGCACATGCAATACTACTACGCCCACGACGCAGTCATACAGTTTATAAAGATACAAAACGAACATTATTATGAATCTTTAATATACTTTGATAAGCCTCTATATAATTGTATTCATCTTAAAACTTCTAAAATTTAAAATTACGTAAGCAAATATAATTACACACGCGGCTTGTTCATTACGCTTGGTTATTATGTGGTTAATGATACGAGTATAACGACTCAACATTTTATACATTTTTGGGTACATATCAAAATAATTAATGTATCGTGTATGTTATAGAGTAAACACTAATTGGAATGATAGCGGCTCGCTGTATACAGTGACGTCTACAGCACGGATGGGCCGGCTCGACCGGCTTCATACCACTGTCTTACAAAAAACCAACGTAAAAAAACTCGTCGTTGCGTTTCGTTTGGTGATTGAGATTTTCTGTGGCCCAATCCCTCTCCCCTCTTCCCAATCCCTATACCCCTTCTTTAAAGTTGCAAACCTATTTTGTTTCATGGGTTTCTATGGGTGGTGGAGATTAACATACTATCAGTTGAACCATCATTTTTTTCCTCAGGGAATCTATTTACAATTCTCTCCATGCCGGAGCATGGAGGTATGGCGGACTCACCGGCCCTAAAGCCGTCCTATCGACTAAACCCCACGGTGGTCCTCTCTCTCCCTATTACGAAGGTCACGGGGTACGCAGTTGCATTCAGTCGCAACCTCCGCAAGAGTCGGCCCTTCAGCAGGGCCACTCGCGGTCTGAGGACTGCTCAGACGGAGCGCAGTCATAAGCGCGTTCCACGCTACCCCTACAGGCCTTATTGCAAGGTGGCGAGCTGGTATAGGCATACGCCACCAGCAGCCCAGTTGAACTATCTGCTCATTAGTTAGTCTTTTTTTTTTCTATTGCGGGAAGGATTTGCTTGGTTTTCCCTACCACCTGTCTACCTAATGACAATCCTCGTCTAAGGGATCTTGTCCCGGGCAAATGAAATCGAACCCAAGACCTCCCGGTTTACAGTCCATATTATTAACCCAGAAGACGACTATTACCTAGTGTCTGCCATAAAAAAGAACTTATAGAAAAACCCAAATGTTGTATGGTTTAACTGTAAAGTGTTTTCTTTTCTCCATACGAAATGGGTATAGGCACATATGTAGATGTCTGTGACATGGTTATTGGTATTTAATATTAAGATCACGTTTCGAGGAATCCAAAAGAGTATAATATTACTCGTAAATATTTGTACTGTTTGTACCGGTGCAGTGTAGAGGCGGCAATCCCGCGGACAGATGAGACAAGATGCTGTATTCACCTTTTAGAGAAAGAAAAGAGATTGTAGTTAACTAGAAGAGTAATCAAGATTAGATAGATTGGTCTAATTTGAAGTTCGAATTTAGTATTAAGCGAGAATAACCGTAGGCAGAAATATGTACTTCCAGTGAAGTAATCGCCGCCATTTTCTTTATATTCTGTCCAATAAATACATGAGCAATATTGTAATTGCTGTATGACATGATTTCGATAACAGAGATTCGTTCAAATAATTCATAAAGCATTCTCAGAAACATTGAATTGAAGTATTTTACAATATAATCGGCAGAAGTTTAATTAAAATATGTCTGAAATTTGTGTGTAAACGAACGTTGTTTTTATATTATTGTGTAAGTATTTTTAAGGTATTTTCAATTTACTAACGTGGAAACATTTCATTAACAAAACACATTAAACTGGCGTTGAATCCCAGAGCATTACCTAATAATGAATTTCATCAAAGTTTTATTAGTTTAATGGCCTTTTTCACGGTCACAGGACGAGTTTCAGAATTAGATAACTTTCGTAGAAAACTTGTCGATTAAGCGCACAGTCATCTTTTGATAGCATTCGTGTAAGGTTGTCTTTGCATAAACCATGTATAGAATTTGGCATAAATTTATCCAAGCCACAAAATATGTAAAGATATGCTAAATGGGCCTTTCTTCTTTTCAACTCTCAACTTTCTGATGTACTATTAGACGCAAATTTAAATATTACGTCCGTAGAGAAAAGAATTACTAATAAATCTGTTATTTAGTCTTTCCTTTCTAACCGCCCTTATCCCACCTCAGTGTGGGGTCAGTGCAACACACCCTTACAAGCATGTTTCAGAAAGAATTAGCTTAGTTTTTAAGACCACAGCCCATACACTAGACCAAGAAGATGATTATTATATATATCTATCTGTTATTTACAAAGACTTTTATGTATACTACTAGACTGGCTGTTCGGTATATAGAATGTGCGCACTAAGTCTCTGTTAATCGACCTCAACTCACTATAGAATTCTGCTCTTATCCTTAGCCGTGAAACGTCAAACACTCGCCGTCATGTGCCACAATTTTACTTCGAAACAGCTTGTCTAGTAAATACATAGAAGTCTTTGGTTATTTAGTATGAATACAAAGTTTTACCCTGGAAGTTAATTAAATATACCGAGGATGGTCGATGTTCAGTTGATTGGTTGTTTGTTTGACTTGAAAATTGATTTATTGGTTCGCTAATAAACCGGCTCTATTTATGGTGGTCTTGTGTGCTCATACTGCTGGTAAATATGATTCATTGGGACGCTAATAGCCATTTGTCATTCATCATACGAGTGAAAACCGATCGCTTAATTAACGTTACATTATGTCAGAAATCATATGAAATTAATTGTAGGATTTTTGCACGACTCCAACAATACGGCCTTTCATACAAGCGTAAATGATATTTTCCGATATCCGACTCCGAAAGATTGTGAACGTAACCTTGGTCGTATAGGTTGTTTATTCAATTTGTAGCTATTTAGGCATATGATACGATTATTTGATATGTTGGCAATGTGAATGTAATTAGGAGTATATTTGAGAGTTTTGTAATTTAAAGTATTTGAAAGAAGAATGAAAGAAAGAAATGTTTATTCATGACATGGCATGTAAATGCATTATATCTTAACTAAAATTAGTAAATAACATGATGTTTTCATGCGCACGTCACAAAAACGACCCAAACTCAGCATATGCTGGTTAATTGGCCAGCGCTGGTCTTCCGTTGGAGCGTTTGGTGACGTCACAGCACGGGCACCAATTTTATTTTTAATGGAAGAGGAGGATAACGATCAATTAATGGTAATAATCACCACTGCCAATTAACATGCACAATAAAAAAATAAACAGAAAATATGTTGAGCATCTTTATTTCTAAACTCATAGTATTTTCCATATTATTAAAATGCAACCGCAATATAACTTGTATTTTATTCTAGATCGCCGCTAATCTTTTACTAGAAAGCGTATGTCAGTGATAAAACTCAGAGTGAGATTTATAGCCGTAGGATCACGTTTGAGTGACAATACTCGTTAAAAAATTTAAAGCTGTATCGTTCGTGTGACATGGGCTTATGTGCAATGTGCCTAAATATTCACATACCTGCCGCCGTTCTTATTTAAATACACTTGCGAGATCATGCCAGTTAGTTACGTAATGCAAATGGTCCGGAAATACGGGTGTGAACTGGAATAAAAACTGTACCAGTCTTTTTACGTTGCAATTCCCTACAGATGGTTAGGTTTTTTTTCCTTATTTTGTGTACGTTAGTTGTATCATACATACTCCCGGGAACATGAAACATACGTAAGAAGCTTTTAATCGAATTAAAAAGTGCTATGCGAATACATTATTTTTCATTGCCATTACTTCGCTCGCCTGTTTTAATAAATTTGACTTTTTGAAATAGTTCGCCGATTTTTCAGCGAGCCTTCTTAATAGTTAGAGTGTCCGAGGCCATTAGGCTTTGGAAAAAAGGGTAATAAATGGGACTTTGCGAGAACCGCTGTGTACCCACATTTAAAATGTCAGCTTGGAGCTTTTAAACTTAATATAAAAATATTACAAATCTCCTTTTTACACTAATTTACCATGTTGGATAATGGCGCCGAATATGGAAAAAAATAAGATCGTTTCTTATCTTAATGGTAAACATGCTATAGTAAAAAGGTAGTGAGACTGAATTACAGGCTCAAAGAAACAAAGGGCATTGTTATCCATATAAATGAGAAATTGCTACGTAGGATAATGGATTTTGGAATAAAGAGTTTCGTTTTTTTCAATGAGCACACATTGTGTAAAGTATACCATACATGTTTACACTGCTGGCCGTATATTACTGTGTACTCAAAGCAAGGAATATTATAAAAGACTAGCTTTCACCCGCGGCTGCATTGTCCCCAGAAATCCAAGCAGGATTTAATAAAAAATGCATTTTATACGGATTCGGAGATTCCTCACAGTATTTTATTGAAATATATTTTTTATGCCATAGTCGCCTCCTTGGTCTAGTGGCAGCACATATGGGCTGTGGACCGGGAGGTCCTAAGCTCGATTCCCAGGTTACGAAAAGCGGATTTTCTAATTTAATTTGCCCATAACTGGATCTAGCAGAGGGGGTTAACGTCAGGCAGGCAGCTGGTCGTAAAAACTAAGCCAAATTCTTTCTGCAATATGCTTGAAAAAGTGTGTTGCGCACACATGAAGGCGGGATAAGGGCAGGTAGAAAGAAAGAATGATTTTTATGCTATGTATTATTTCTGTATCATTTATTATTTATGCACGTGTTCAGCAGTGGACGTCCTGTGGTTGATGATGACGATGATGTTGTGATAAAACCATTTTTACGGATTCTATCACGATTTGTTTTAATTTTTATGACCGACGTTTCGAAGGCTTTGCAGTCTTCGTGGTCACGGGTCGGACTGAGGTGTCATTTGTCCAAAAAAGTTAGGATTTCAATATCTACCTTCATTTTTATATTATAAAAAAATTTAAACGTTAGTTATTTGTGTTCCGATCTACGCAGTACGAGCTCACGGTGTCTTGAGGTCTGGCAGCTGGTCTTTTGGGTTCCGATTCAATAAGATGTATAATTGGATCCCAGGTTTGTGCAAGCTTCCAACCATTCCAAATCAGGACGACGATGTTGGTTATTTTTTTTATGGAACTATAAAAATGTACAAAATCATGGAAATATAACACACTATATTATGTTACCCTATGTCTGGCTCAACTAAAAACAAAACAAATTCTTCCTTTTGTTGCAAGAATTTCTTAGAATAGAAACTTAGGCGAACAGGGTTTATGTTTTACCGAGTGCAGCAGATTGGAAATACTTATCTGTAATACCAAAACGTCTTGAAAAGTTAAAATTTTTATTCCGTATTCCAACCATCAACGTTTATGTAAAATAATAAAAATAAATTAAAATATTTCTTGCGTGCAAGATATACATTGGTATATGTGATGATTTTGCATAATATTTAAACTTATGTAAATATAAATACATATCTTATGATAGGGGGAGTGGTATAGGAATATCAGTAGATATAGAAACAAACGCATTATTAAAATCGAAGTACAAGATTTTCAAAAACAGTCTCTCAGTCTCAGTCAACTAATAAAAATGTCAGTCATACGATTAAACTATAATAATTAAAAAATGAACACTTAAAAGTAAAAAAAAAACAATTTCTTCTTCTCTTTGGAGTGCCTTTTCATTTGATCTGCTACGGTCTCAGCACCGACCAGCTTCCAAAGAGAGGAAGAAATTATTATTTTTTACTTGTAAGTGTTTAGTATTGAAGTTGATTTTCAGTTTTGAAGTCGGTTTTCAGTTTTTTTTAAGTCGGTTAATTAAAATACTGGGCGAAGAAGGACGATCGACACTATTTATCTATAAAGAAGACTGAAACTCGTTAGTAAAGTTTACAATGACGCTTGAAACATAATAAAACAAGTTCGGCCGTAAAACGTAACAGCTGTGGGATATAATGATACCTAGTTATTCGAACCGAAGTGAAATGGGATATTGAAGAGGCCATGGATAAGGAAAATACTAAAAAAAACGAAGGAACAATGGAGAGAAATTGCTAACACCACGTTCAATGAATGGACGAATTCTCCCTGTATAAGGCCTATATTGAAAAGGGTCGTTTCTCAAACAATGACCTGACAAAGCGGTATTATCGTTTACATATACCGCTAAACATCCCCTTCGTAATGGAGCTAAGAGGTTAATAACTTTATAAATGTATGAACCAAGTGATACAAGAATATGGAATGGAATATAAAATGCAGTATACATTCTCTCTTTCTTCTTTCTACCTGCCCTTATGTCACCTTAATGGGGGGTCGGCGCAATACACTTTTTAAAGAATATTGCAGAAAGGATTTAACTTAGTTTTTACGACCGGCTGCCTGCCTGACGTCAACCCCCTCTGAGGGATTCAGTCCTGGACAAATTCAATTATAAAATTCGCTTTGTCCAACCTGGGAATCAAACCCAGGACCTCCTGGTTTACCATCCATACATATGTATATGCTGCCACTAGACCAATGTGTGTACATTATACATTATTAAATTATTTTTTATTATTTCTGGATCTCCTAATAATAACCTAGGTGTGTGTTTTAAAGGTGAACTAAGACTAAGAACAAACTAAAATAAAGTGACCCAGCAAAACGGTAAAGTTTTCAATAAAATGATGATAAAAATATCAGACATTAAGTTTCACTTGTGCATCATAAACCGTCCGGTTTGACCCGAAGCGAAATAAATATCCATTTTTATCCAACTACGGGAAAGTATGTCAGGAAAGGGTTATTACAGTTTCTCTAATATAAAATGACGTGTGTATTACTCAATTTGTGTTAAAATCATAGTTGAATATAGTCCTAAGGACCTATTTTATACTAAATGGAGGTATTGAGATACAGATATAGATCTGTGAGGACTATACTAAGTTGGCTGTTTAGTATAGTAACCTTTCAGGGCTAGTGTATGTCGTTTAATATGCATGTTCCTGGGTCCTAATCCGAAGCTGCGACTTCTGTCTCAGTAATCCGCATCACGACCACTCTACTTCGTTGTTAGTCATGCAACTCGCTTCTGTTTTGTCAGTTTTTTGCTGTCTGTCCACTCCCGTCTTACTCCGATTTTAACACTACGCTATTTCTGGCTCTTCAAAAATCAAGCCACTTAAAACGAAAATGTTTTGACACGTTTTCCGAAATTGAAAGGGTCACGATAAAC
Source organism: Clanis bilineata (assembly GCA_036417725.1). Lineage (NCBI taxonomy): Eukaryota > Metazoa > Arthropoda > Insecta > Lepidoptera > Sphingidae > Clanis > Clanis bilineata. The sequence goes on from CM071140.1 coordinate 11,211,411, forward strand.
AGCTGAAGACTATTCCGAAAGAAGCCTTTTAAAATGCTTCCCACTCGTGGAATTAACCGTGGGACAAGACAAGTGCATAGCCAAGAAGAGTATTTTAAAGGGAATTGTTAGTTATGCCTGTACTGCCTCGGTGGCGTAGTGTATTTCGGTACGACTACCGTCCTGCGGTCTCGGGTTCGATCCCCGGGTGGGGTAAAGTGATATTGGATTTTTTCATATCAGCCCGGAGTCTGGAATTTGTGCCCAATATGGCGATAGGCTCGCCCCCTATCGTATCTGGGACCGAACTAAGCTCGGCGAAACGTGGGTGTACTAGTTCGCTAGTACACTACTCCCCGAAGGAGTAGGCAGAGGTGTACCTCTGCCTCTGCTCGGGGATACAGGCGTGAGCGTATATTATGTTATGTTATGTTAGTTATTTGATGTAAACTTACTGTTTTACTATTTTCGTAAAAATATTCACCGTATTTTTACTAGCGTTATGTATTGAACTTTATACATATTGTCTCATTCGATCGTAGCTACATATAGAAAGAATGTTTTTTTTTGCGATTTAAAAGCCATGCATGCATGCCATGCGATTTATGCTTTACATGGAGGCTTCAGTTGTAACATTTATAAAGTGTGATTTTTATTTAAAACAATAAAAATATTGCAAAAATCCTTTTGCACCGTCAAAAGGTTGAACTTTGAAAAATCACACATTAACACATAAAAATCACATAGAATACAATAATCAATACAAAAACAATTCCTGAGAAACAACTACTATAGCAGCGGTGGCGTAGTGGTATTGCGGTACGATTCGGTAGTACTATCGTTCTGGGGTCTCGGAGTCGAACTCCGGGTCGGGCAAAGTGATTTTAGGTTTTGATATTCAGTATCAATCCGGAGTTTGGAATTAATATACGCTGGATGCAGGCCGGTTCCAAAAGATCGATCTGGAAATCTTTAGGTGAAATCTATATCCAGCAGTTGACGTCCTGTGGCTAATGATGATGATGATGGCGATAGGCTCGCACATCTGGGACCGAAATGAGCATGCTGAAATGTAGGTGTTTTACATCTCTAGTTCGCCTCTGCTAGGATACAGGCGTGAGTCAATGGGCCTTACTTAAAACAGCATTTTTAGCTGAGCAAATGGTTAAGATTAACCTGTCACTTTTTTCCTTGCGTTACATTGTTTAAAAATGAAAGGGACAACCTATAGTATAAAGATAAGCAGCGCTCAAATATTTTTATAAGTAAGGGGATATGTGTCTACATATGTATGTATGTAGATACATATTAAACTCGGTACGTCAAGTTATTACACGCGTCGGTTTACAGAACACGTAACAACAGGAATGTAGATGTTTACTGAGATTGAATTAAATGCAGAACCATATCATATCACCGAGACGAACATACGTCCACTGTTATTTACCTCCGTGCCGTTTAAACTATCTTGTTTAACCAGGTCGTGAGGCTGTTGAGGAAAAACAATACTGCCCCTGTAATTACAACCTCAGGGTATTTTCAGAGTGCGTAATAAACGCTTACTTTGTAGGCGTGTGGGTGACAGGTGGCATGAAGATGATGTCATACCCGCGGCGTCCCTGGGGCCAAAGACAAATGGACGCAAGATAGGTATAGCCTGTTGTGGAACTACAATGGGGCATGAAATCATTTCCCTGCCCTCGTATTACGCGAGATTGGCGTATGTTTTTATACGTGCGCAACATTTTAGCTGGTGTTATCCCTCTTTAGGATACCTATGATACCATGCAAAGTAATATAAGCCAGGTACTGTCCCCTACTGGAAACTGGCTTCATATACTAGTGAGAGGGGTTAGGCCTTAGTCTACCACGCTGGCATAATGCGGGTAGGTCTACCATCACATACCTTCGATTACGCGATTTACTATGCAAGCCTGTGTTCATATGACTATGAAAAATCCGGCTAACGCAAAAGAAGTGGAAGTGGAAGAAATAGAATACACACTTACGCGCTCTAGCCCCCACAGGAATAGCCCCAAGGGTCAGGTTCGACATGTATCTCAATACAAATCTAAGATACTAGCAAATGGCCATACATCTTTCAAACTCGCAACAAATATTAGCATTTTCTTAGTCCAGGAATCGAACCCCTTACTTGCTCATGGCTGCTTGCCCACTTCGCTAAAACAAAGCCATTCAACAGTACATAGACCATTGTGACCTCGTGGTCATTGTCGTCGTATTTGAAACGTAAGCGCGTAAGGTTGTACTAGCGTAATAATGTTATAAAATTGTCTTATGTGATTTTTGAACATTCACAGATTATTCTAGGGTGTAAATTGTAATAAGCGCCCTTGCATTGTAATAAGTGATAGATGACGTTACTGACGTTTGAGATCAATTTTTTTGTATAATAACTTGCTTGATAGCTACTCTGTAGTTAGTAGTATTCAATCTCTGCACTAAAAGGCCCTTGAAAAAGACTTGTGAAAGTCGAAGCTATTCCGCTTAACCAATATTGAATGTAATGTGTTCTGGCAAAGTATCAAAGTTTTAATTTGTATATGAACAATATAATCACTCCGTAAAATAAAACGCAATTTCAGTCGATGCTACGACAATGTGACTTAATGTACCGACATTTCGCTGAACGTTTTATTGGTCTTTTGGGGTGTTTTCGCAAATATGTAAGGATTCAAGTGTTTTTCTTGAGCGATAGCAACAAACTACCTACAATTTTATTAATTGCTTTCTGTGGTACTAATTATAATGAAAGTAATAATAAATATTATGCTCTGTTTATTGTTTTTTTTCGAAAAGGGCCTCGGGACAGTGTACTCAGAGTATCAGCTCCATTAGTAATAAACTTTTATGTATTATAATCAGAAGTAGCCCCAAACTTGTATAATATAAAATTACCTAGTTAAACCGTACGTTAGGAAGTACAGTACATTCATCTCCGGCAAGGATTTAACTTTAGATATTCGTCGGCTTCGGTCCACCCGGGTATGTTTGCCAGACTCGTAGCGCGACACGATTCACTGAACAAATTTGTGAAAATCGCGTTTGAACATGTCATACATTTCTGTGTTTGTATATTTTATTTTATCATGAACCCGAGGCCGGTCCCGTGACATTTTTATGGGTCGTGGACTGTGTACATACATGTATGCAAAGCGCTTAATAAGTGAAAATATTTTTTTACAGTTACAGTTTTATACACTGACACAACTTTCGAAGCGTGCAAAATTGCAATTCGTGTGTGTGTTTGATTCATAGTGTTGTTGATGTTATTTTTTATGCGTTGAATTGATATTGTTCGTTGAATTTCATTTAACACTAAAATAAATTTTACGTAATCAAAGAAGTGAGATTTTCTTCAAGCGTAATACTCATTCCATATTATTAAGCATATTATACGTTATTGAGTTTACTCGCGAGTATATTACATGCCATAATACATAATTATAATCATATGAATAAACATTTATTTATTTATTTATTTATTAAACTTTTTACACAAATTATGTAAAGGCGGACTTAATGCCAAAGGCATTCTCTACCAGTCAACCTAGGATGGTGCAGAGATTGCAGACAGTAGGTGTGTAAATTTAATATTTAAATGAAAAGAGATAAGGATATTTAATATTACTGTTACATACATAATTTAAGATTATCACTGTATAAGCTTTTGATAATATATATATTTTATTTTTAATAGCACAAAATGCAGCAGCTTTAGCAGCATCCATTAATGAGTATATTAAACCCATATAAATGTTATGTACACTCACATTCCCTTATCAAATTTCTATAGAGGTATTTCAGTGTGAACCGGGCTTCGGCTGACTACTGTTATTTAATCTGTGTTACAAGAGACCGATGTGGTGTGGCAACTATTGATGTTGGGTTTCGTATAGCAAGTTGGATTTTTGATGTTTAGCCATCATTATCTTCCTTTTTCTTTGTTAATTGATACCTTATTCCTTATCTTTTTTTTATTTTTTTATTCTTAGATTATCTAGGGGCTTTTAATCAAAAAGATTATGCCAGCCCCATATTCCTTATCTTTCTTTGTAAAAAAAAATAAATCTATTGTATAAAAAAGGAACTTTGTACATATAAAACGCACCGTATATTCCATTTGACAAAAATAATGATTATTAAAATTAATAAGGTCTAGCTATAACAATCTTATAAACTTTTATGAGTACAGACGGTAATAGTAATGACGTAGTTGTAGAAATTATACTTTTGAATTGGTACCGAAAAGACACGAACATAGCTTAATGTACCTACTGTAAGATTGCAGTTAAAATTACGGTTTCAGTAAACGCTACGTTGTTCACTTAGCATGTGCGTTCAGTATTCCTGCAAGGAAGCTTGTTCCGCCCAATCTAATTAGGCGGCAGCTACGGAGATAGCTGCGATCGAAACTTGCGGCTTCCGGCGACCAACGCCACTGACAAGATTACCAAACTTTTGTCCGTAACCAGCTATCTAGCATCTAGTGAATAGCGAATGAAGCAAGCCTTCTGTTAGATATTTTTACGCGCCGACGAATTTGTCGATCCCTTTTCAAAGGTCTGCAAATATCAACAGATAAGAATGATACTCCGAGTTAGTTGACTCGTATCACTGTGTCTGTTTAGTATAAGCGAATTATAGTGTTGAAGATACACACATACATACATTCGAAAAACAGTACCCTCCTTCGAGGCAGCTAGGTAAAAAAATAATATATGCAACATTATTCACATCGGACGATTAGTCCGCCAGCAGTACATTGTAAAGTTATGTTTACTGTCAGAGACATAATATTGTGATGAATTAATTTGGAACCCTTTTTTTAACACACATAAGCTCACGCCTGTATCCCCGAAGGGGTAGGCAGAGGCGCACTAGCCAACTAGGACACCTACATTTCGCCGAGCTTAGTTCCGACCCAGATGTGATAGGGGGCGAGCCTATCGCCATATCGGGCACAAATTCCAGACTCCGGGCTGATATGGAAAAATCCAATATCACTTCGCCCGACCCGGGGATCGAACCCGAGACCTCAGGACAGTAGTCGTACCGAAATACAACCATGCCACCGAGGCAGTCTCCCTTTTTTTAGTATTTTTAAATAAAGGTCATTCTGCGATGATTATTGCCACTGCATTATGAATCTTTTGTCTTTAATATATTATCTCTACCCCGTTGACTGCCTCGTACATAGTTTTACGCGCGGTACGACTACCTTCTTAAGGTCTCGAGTTTGATCCCGGGGTCGGAAAAAGTGTTATTGTGTTTTCTATTCAGTATCAGACAAGAGTCTAATGGCCATACACTCGACCCCTATCACATTTGGCGAAATGTGAAGTTCTAGTTCTGTAGTTCGCTTCTGACTACCCCTTCGGGGATACAGACCTTGGCCTTTATTCATAATGACTTAGTGGGACGCTATAATACCGCTGTAGGACGTTTCATAAAAATTGTTATTCATAATAGCTCAATAGCGTTAAAACGTTCCCAAAATCTCCCATAAAATGTCTGCAATTTATAGAAGCTGGCACCCTACTTTAACGCTTCAATAGCAAAAAATATGGCCGATTTCGATTAGCTGATTCGTATTTAACGTTCCACCCGTTTTGGTTGAGATTAATTTGAGGGTGCCTGCGACTTCTATCATAAACATAAAAACATAAGCTCACGCCTATATCCCCGAAGGGGTAGGCAGAAGCGTACTAGCGAACTAGAACACCCACATTTCGCCGAGCTTAGTTCCGTCCCAGATGTGATCGGGGGCGAGCCTATCATCATATCGGGCACAAATTCTAGACTCCGGGCTAATAAGGAAAAATCCAACATCACTTTGCCCGACCCGGGGATCGAACCCGAGACCTCAGAACCGTAGTTGTACTGAAATACCACCACGCCACCGAGGCAGTCTTCTAGACTTCAGAGAGACTTCTATCAATTGCAATTAATGTTATAAACACGATAGTTTGTGAGGTTGTATGGATGTTTTGTTACTCTTTCACACCAGAATGGTTGATCGGATTTGAATTTAATTCGGTAAAGAAATGGATTATAGTCTAGAATAAAAATGTCTAGGATAACAGGACAAATAAATGTGATGCAAAAGTTATGACCTCATGGTCATAAGTCGCTCAGTTTATTTGAAATATACGCGCGCCAGGTCGGACAGCGTAATAATATTGAGAGAATAAACTTGTCTTAAGTGATTCTTCACCATTCACAGAACATTACATTCTAGGATGTATTTATTTATAGAGGAATAACACAGGCTACTTTTTTCCAGAAAATGTAGGGTCTCCGTAGGATAGATTTGTTTGAAGTCAGCTAGTATTTAATATTTTCCGTGTGATATTTAATTACATACCTTGATTTCAACAAAACATCTTTTTCTTCAATATCATCATTATCTAAGCACGAATAAATCAAGAGAAATAAAACACTTCAAAAATACAATGATGAATTTTATTAAATCTGATTCAACAAAAATTACTTATACACGCATGTTGCCTAATTATTCTTCAATACAATGTTATGTTGAAGCCGCTGTGAACTGGATCCGGTCCTGAATTCCATTCTCAAAGAAGGCAGGGTATTTTTCTTACACGATTTGCAAAGACTGGAAGCTCCCTTTCATTCATACGCTCCAAGGAATATCCTCCAAATCTAAATTTCATTTCCAAATATCCATAATCTACCCATCTTCGTTGATGTTTAGGTATTGCATAAAACAAAATCACTTCACATGCAACAAACATAGTTTTACTTTGATTAAATTAATTAAATAAATATATAAACAAACTAAACTGGTCGCCATGGTCGCCATTTGCCATCAAAGAGCATGTAAACTTTAAGAGACGGGACTCCCATAGATTGATTTAAAACGATTTTTTATCTGTGTACGGTATGTCACGATGACTTACGCTAGAAAATGCTACCACTCTGGCAACACTTTTAGTGCCACAGATTTTATACAGATGCACATAGATAATATCAGATGCACGCATTTTAGCGCTATTATGTTGGTACTTACGTAGAGATGGACCACAATTTGATAAATAAAAGTTTATCGACATCGATAATTTTTTAGGCAGGTATGCCATATATTTCTTGAATTAAATTGTATTATTTATATTAATTAAAGGATACAATAACAAAGACATACATTTTATTAAATATAGTAACTTACAACATAAAATATATGTACAAAATAGAAACTGACAAAATGTGACACCGGAATCAATCACTTCTTACACCTGAAAAGAAATAAAAATATTAAATACACAAAAAATGAGTAAAGTCGGGTCTCCTGCACTAAAACATTACACAAAACATGCGTTATTTATCTGTGGTCCATTGTTCTACGAGCAGATGACAGCTAAAATCGTTGTTTTGCGTATGTGTTTTTAGAGTGTTTTGTGTAATGTTTTAGAGCAGGAGACCCGGCTTAAGATAAGCAGCGTCTACTGCACATGTTTTTCTCGAAACAAAACACAAATACACCTAATAAAATGTTCTTGTCTGTCTCCTGTTCAAGAAACAATGGATAACTAACTATGCCTAATGGTTTTAATTATGCGATTTATTTCTGGCAGTACGTTTCTAAACAGAGCTGGTAATATTAATTTTTGTCAGATGATATCTATGTCTGCTTTAGATATATAAATCTCATCTGGTAGCGTTTATCGATATATTCAATACTACTGCATACATCCCTAAACAAAATGTTTCATTAATTTTTCTGTATAATTTTATATCAATTCGTAGTTTAATCACTATTATATAATTTGAATGCTTACTTACCGTAATTGCTCTAATGGAAATTGATCCAAAAACAAACGTTTTTATGTCCCCATCTCCTCCACATTTTTGTAGTGTGCTTTTGTAGAAGTTGCCTTATAACTACAATAAACAGTAATAGTATTGGATTTATTTTACGATTTTCACTTTTAGTCCATTTTACTCATTATAAAATCAGTAAAACAATAAGAGAAAATAGGTACGTAGAAATTGAACTATAACCGCCATACAAAGCCGGCATATAATTTTTAACTTTCACATTGAAAGACAGAGGTAACTAAACATAAATGTCTATGAGCATAAATGCGACAAAAAGTATCCCTTATTTTCTTTTTTCACAGAATGGCTCCACCGGAATGTTCGGTGTTTCAGATACCTGATATATAAATACAGTGAAGTGATAATTAAAGAAATTAGTATGGATTATGAAAGAAATATAGGTTTAGAAGAAAAATTTAAGTTAAAAATAAACCAAAGAATTAAATTTGAGTTAAATGATGAATAAAGATAAACATAGGCGATTATAAAAGTTTTTGTAGTCGATATCCCTCATTCATTATAGGTTTAACCCAAAGAGAATGTATTCACTACGTTTGGAGCGTGGTTTAGAGTGGTCCATGACAATGTCATTGAAATAGACAGATGCGCAAACTCCATACATTGCCATACATCATTTTTTTTATACGTAGTTGCGACAGGCTGATTTGCCATTTCGAATTGCGCGCGCAAGACGCGCGTGAATGATTGTTTTTTTTTATTAGGCCATCGTTCCATGACTTTCCAGAGACAAAACTTGATAAAATCACGTTTTATCTATGTACTAGCAACATAGTGACACGGTAAGTATATTTTAGGTAATGAAGCTATAGTAAACTATTATGAATAAAGAATTCTATCGAACCTTCGATAGGCTTAAAATGCATTTTTACCAATATGAGTTTATATCTTCATTAGGGGTTTTATTATGAATAAAGGCCCTTATGTATATACATAATATGTACGTCGAATCAAATTTTAAATACCTTCACGTACATGACGCACGAATGGATTCCACAGGGCCTCTAATCGCGCATTGTTTGGTTGGGATAGCTATCCCGTGTCAAGCGAACTGAGCCTGAGTGAGTGGTTACATAAAAGAAGCGTTACATCTTTCTCGTACTCAGGGTTTAGGTATCAAAAACGAAAGTAAGGATATCTTTATTACACTATTATTCCCTTCGTCTGCGTTTATCTCCTGATTAGTCTTTTTCACGTCTCCGCCCGCATATAAAGTTAGAATTTCAAATAGCCTTTATCCTTATCTAGGGCGTGGTCTACACATATGTCATCCGTTAAAGCGTGAGTCGTGACCTAATACTGAACATTCAAATACACAAATTCACGGATATCCAATTGTTGGTAAGTCGATGTTTATGGTTTTAATTATTTAACTATTAAACTCTAGGATCATGGTAGTACAAGGCAGCAGTCAGAAAACTAGGTAGTAAACCACGTCTATAACGCCCGAATGGTCAAACGCTACTCAACTTTAACGGCTTATATTGATTTTCGCCATACAATTTTGACAGATAAGGGGGCCTTAAACGACATAAGGCGACCTTAAGTGTATGAACACTCGGCGGTAAGTTTATCAACATTCGGCGGTAAATTATTTTACTACATTTTATTAATATAGTCGAGAGACTGATTACAAGAATTTAGTTTCGAGTGTGTTATTTTAACCTTTAGTAATAGTTAATGAAATTATATTTTGGCGTATTGCTTTTGTTGAAAACAAACTAAATAACGAACTTTTGCTTGATTTGAAATTTCAGAAAGAAAAAAATTCCTATCAACTTTAAAATCAAACATTTGTGTTTCGAAAAATCGAAAAGCGCTAAGTAAATTAAGTTTCTCTTTTGTATGCTACGTACAAGTCCTTAGAATCCTACTGATGTAATCAGTTCATTGTGCCGAAAAATACAATTCTTGCGAGAATAAAGATTCAAAACCGTTTCAATCTGAACATTTTTCAATAAAGTCCATCTCCGATCCTCATTTTTGCCATACGATATGAAGGTAGCATATGGTATGAAATATCATTGGACGTGGATGATTGATCATAAAACACATATCTTCTAGAGGTATTATTATGATCCTTTTAAATTTTACATAGCAAAATTCAATGTCCATTTATGTCTATAATTTTTTTCTGATTGTGACTTCTAGATTTTGCTAATAATGATGCATTTGTAAATCAGCAGATTTTTTATTCTAATCTCGAACAATCGGTACCATAAAATCTTTTTGTATTTCTGCACAAAGAACTGGAATTGCGTTCACTATTGTGTTGGATATCTTATCTTCTAACTTGCTTAAATCTTTCTATTAAAAATCTTGACTTTTAGTAGAAAATATTAAATTAGTTTTATATAAGGCCACGTTAGATTATAAGCAAACTTAAAATGGACATTTTAAAATACTTGTAAATATTTTGAAAGTACAAAACTCTATCATGGCGCAAGGCAACGACATATTTGACCGGTTATTTATATGTTTGTAGTTAATTTTATTTTACTTGTAAATATTTTGTCACATATAAGTTGTGCCGGAGCATTCATGCAAACCCTTTACGGCTTTTTGGCCTATTCTCGGTGTTAGTATCCCAAGAATGTCCACATGGGTTGACATCCAAAACCGTCTTTCCACGCTTAATAAATCGAACTCCTTTCATTTATCCCCATGCTATCGAGGGATTCCAAATGACTATATACCTAACCCTTTCGCCGATAATCCTCAATCTGCGCCTAATACAATATATTGAGCGAAATAACGTAGACACTCATTCTATTCTGTTAAAGAACAGGCTTATAAACAAAAAGCAAACAAAGGGATTACCGAAAGTTTGATGATTGGTTTATTATTTAAACAAATCGCAACCGAAGCGTATTATGCGGATTAAGTCAAAATGAAAATAATATTGAATCCAAAAAATGTTTATACATCATTTAAATACTATATATTTTTACTCTACCTTCAGCTCGGAGAGTTTTTAAAACCGTTCGAAACGTCTTTGTTTGCTATTTATTCCATGAGCAATGATATTGATGTTTTATTATTCATAATGCCTCTTACTTATAAAAAATATTTGAGCACTGCTTATCTTTATACCATAGGTTGTCCCTTTCATTTTTAAACAATGTAACGCAAGGAAAAAAGTGACAGGTTATTCGTAACCATTTGCTCAGCTAAAAATTTAAGTAAGGTCCAATATTGCTTACATTTATTATTAAATAACAAACAACAAAGAAGACTGACTGACCCGTGACAACGAAGACTGCAAAGCCTTCGAAACGTCGGGAATAAAAATTAAAACCTAATCGTGATAGAATCCGTAAGAATAGATTTATTTCAATGTATAATATTCGCGTAACCTTAAGAAATCAGTATTTATTATTGCATCATCAAGGAATTTCGCATTTCGTGCAAAACATCAAACGGTTTACAGAAAATGTACAAAACTATTACATGTACTTATTGTGAAAAAATCGTCCACATACATTATTATTTTAATATTTTGATCTATTAAAATACATACATATGTTGACGGTTGTGGAAAGAATACATAATAATTTATGGGAATAAAGTTGCCCAGGGTTCCGATTAACCTGATTACACAATCATAGACGCGTGAAACATTAATAAGTACATGATATTACTTTACGTACAGTCTTCAATATTTGTTGTTAGGTATATTATTATAATAATAATATTAGCCCTATAATATTATTGTTCCACTCCTGGGCACGGGCCTCCTCTACCTTCGTCTATCACGCTGGCCTAATGCGGGTTGGTAGACTTCACACATCTTTGAAATTCTTTCGGAGAAACTCTTAGGTATGTAGGTTTCCTCACGATGTTTTCCTTCACCGTTATAGCAAACAATGAAAATAAATTTAACATAGGAAAGTCAGAGATGTAAACTCTTCGACCGATTTCCAAAAAAAAGATTCTCAATGCGTCTGTATTTTTTTATGTATGTATGTTACGCGATATCTCCGCCAAATGTGGAACGATTTTCAAAATTATTTTTATGTTCGATAGAGCTTATTTCAAAGGTCCCATATAAATTTGGTCACGATCGGATTTGAAGTTGGACCGTTAAGTTTTTAAACTTGTGATTATTTTAGGGTTGAACTCGAACCTGCGATACTGAGCTATCGTTGCTTTTCTAATTTATGTGTCTAGTGCCTAAATTAAACACAATGTCAGTACATACATGTAGCATGGTAAATCCCGTATCCCTTGTCTCTTTTCCAGAGAATGTTAAACCGCCGGTCCCAGTGGTAAAATTTCGACATTTGTTAAGCCATGTCAGAAGAGAGGATTAAAAGTTTTATATTAGACTCAAATGGTGTAGAATATAAAGATCCAGTGGCCAAACAATGTAAAAGATTAAATACTGTGCATTAGATTGGGATCTTCAATTAACAAATACATGTCAAAAGTGGATTAATTTAGAGTATTTTTTATAGCAGAGACTGGCAAACGATCAAGTGGGTCATAATGGGTGCGTTACCAACCTTAAATCAGGGGAAAAAGGATTGAAAAGAGGAAGGGAGAGTTTTAGTGTGGAGTTGATGAGCTTATGATGTTTTTTTTTGTGAGTATAAACTGCCGAAGTCCCCTTTAAACATCTAACGGGTTCTGTTTAGTAACTTCTAGATTTCATTGTTATTTCATATTCATGTTATATGTTTATACTATGTAATTCAATATTTATTGCTATTCATTTTACTATACTAAGAATAACCATAATTAATTATAATAAGATACAATGACTATAATGCAACTATGATTAATTAATACAATTAGCTTATGATGTTTATAGATTCTTGCTGTCTGCTGTGCACAATACATTAACCAAAGTATTTGGAATGTCCGATATACTCATATCACTATGGGAAACATAAGCTATAAGAAATCCCATTAAAGAAATTAGATTGACGTCAAACACAATGCCTTACGTAAAAAATATGAAATCGTACTACCGACTTCTTAGTAGGTTGGACAACATAAGATATGTCTTTTGTACTCGTAAGGCATGTAGCTCTCAGGCCTGTATTAAGCTATTCCTGCGTCTCGTTCTCCAAACAAATGACATACATTTGTTCTAGACGGTTGAGGCGCAACTATGGTGATCTCCGCGGAGCTCTGCGCCGCTCCGTTTCGCTTAACTACATGTTTACTGCCTTTCCAGTTACAAATCGAACCAGTGTATTATGCGCAAGTAGAGTTATTACAACATTTCGCAAGTGACACTTTTATGTCTGGTACATTTTCCTTTAATTTGCATTTCTAAATAGTTATTTAAGATTAAGATAATTATAGCGAAACGGAGTTCCGCTATATTAAGAATAAAATAGAATAGAAAAATTTCTTTATTGAGCAACTTAGACTCATACTTAAAACTTAAAACTTAAAACTGCAATATTCAAAAGTGAATAGAGGACTACATTTATCACGAAATGTAGGGAGAATATAGAGGTAATATAATTTAGTGGAAACTGAAAATTGTTGTTTTCATTTAACTATAAATTCTGTGATTAAAGTTTTAACAGACCGATATTATACTGGCGGTAATTCCGTGAAATATTAATTTATACAAAGTTATTTACATAATACGGTTTACGTTAGAATATAATTTTGTTTTAAACTATATATATCTAGAATCATAATATCATCATCAGCCATGGGACATGCACTGCTGAACATAAGCGTGAATAATAATATACACATTTAGCCCCTTACTTATAAAAATATTTAAGCGCTGCTTATCTTTATACCATAGGTTGTCCCTTTCATTTTTAAACAATGTAACGCAAGGAAAAAAGTGACAGGTTATTCTTGACCATTTGCTCAGCTAAAAATGCTTTTATAAGTAAGGCCCTTAGTATAGGGAGAGTATTTAAATGCTCTTAACCAAAGGATTTTTGTGCAAATAAGCTAATTTGTACAGCGGTTTACATTCTTATGACTCTTCGGTGATTTTAATATAACTTGTAATATATTATTTAAAGGGAAATTTTAAATATATTTGACTATTCTTTCTTTCTACTTACCCTTATCCCACCTTAATGTGGGGTCGGAGCAACACATTTTTTCAAGCATGTTGCAGAAATGTTTTAGCATAGTTTTAGCGGCCGGCCGGCTCCCTGACGTCAACCCCTTCTAAGGGGATCCAGTCCCAGGCAAATTATATTATATAATCCGTTTTGACCTACCAAGGAATCAAAGCCAGAACCTACCGTTCCACAGCCCATACTGCCACTTATAAACACCCAACAGTCACATACCTAGTCCTGACCCCACACTAGGTATAACCTGTGTCGTGGGTGCCAGAGACTATGAGAGACTTTCGGTCTCACAACACCCAGACTTGAAACACTAGACCAAGGAGGTGTCAGTTATATGTATATGACTATGTATGTACTATATATATCTGTTTTTCATTACGTTAAAACACATTTGCTCTCCAGAAGCACATGGCGTCGTTACGGGAAAACTTGCGTCTTTCTCATGTCTGGGCCGGATGTTTTTTCAGGTCTATGAGTTCCGAATCCGTATAATCAGTACTCGTGACACAATTCTAGTTTTCCCTAGACGCCTCTCACTAACTAATGTAGAAATGTTTATCTCGAATAGTTTTTACAAAGCAGTGAATTGTACTGCGTCACAAATCTCTAGTGACTGCGTGAAAAATAAATGATAACTCTTCGAATCGGTCTTCTAGCGACTCGTATTTATTGAAGCGACGTGTACCTTATTTTACGTCGCTTTCTTTTTATTTTTTTATTATGCTGCAGTCGCTAAAACTAATATTTAACTCAGAAATACATTAATGCACTTTGATTTATATCGGCTGGGGTATATTTACTATTAAATCAATATATTATTAGTTATTTCACCTTGTTCATCTATTAGGCTAGGTTTAATGACATAACATAAGCTCACGCCTGTATCCCGGAAGGGGTAGGCATAAACTATGTCCACCAACCGCTAACAACAAATGTACGGACATACATACACATATAACATAAGCTGACGCCTGTATCCCCGAAGGGGTAGGCAGAGGCGCACTAGCCAACTAGTACACCCACATTTCGCCGAGCTTAGTTCCGTCCCAGATGTGATAGGGGGCGAGCCTAACGCCATATCGGGCATAAATTCCAGACTCCGGGCTGATATGGAAAATCCCTTTGCCCGACCCGGGATCGAACCCGAGACCTCAGGTCGGTAGTCGTACCGAAATACAACCACGCTACCGAGGCAGTCAATCGAATGTACGAACAATGCATAAAATTATTTCATCCTGCCTGTCTTACGTCTACATACTTAGTCGCGTGATTACTGTTCTACTTCTTACTTTCATATACTGGCTTGTCGAAAGTTCTCTACGACTTTGTACTTTAGAGGCGAGTTCAAGTGGCGTTATATAAAAGAGCTCATGAATCCCGACCTGAACGTCGACTTTCCTACAATATGACGCATGGCAGCGACGTTTATTACTACTTCGTTAGATGTGCAATGTTGAATATTAAATTGATATCCTCTGAGTCGTGGGCAATCACATTTCCATCGATTTATTTGGTACGAAATTGGTTTATCCAACTACACGATGATTGTATCGGGTGATTCAGTTTATTGAGCCGTGAAGTGAAGCTTTGTGCTTGTAGGCACTATGGAGGTTGACGGATCCCGTGCTCGTTATGCGTACTTATTAATGATATCTGTGGCGAATGTTAAAAATTTCCAAACGGGAAACCGATGATGTTTTTCATCGAAGCACAACAAAGTTACACCAGATATGATAAGAAGCGCAGTGTTTTTAAAAAAAATCTGCGTTTGAGACCATGTGTACGATGGTCACTATCCAATATAGTAGGTATGGTCGATGTAAATATTCCACCAAATAATTTTTTTTTTTTATTGTTCACGTAGGCATATCAAATGCACTTATGACAGGTCACAACAAGGTCTAGGTACATTTATATAATAATCATGTTATAACACTATTCATTTAGAAAACAAGCAGGCGGGCATGGACACAATAATAAGGATGGGGCTTAGATAAAGGGTTGTGATTTGTAGGAAAGGGAACGAATGGGATATGGCATCATCTGCAGTTGTGCTGCATTCTCTTCTAATTAATACTTATTTATCAAAACCACAATTCGACAAAGGTAACCCAATAGGAACTGTTGTATGCTTTGCCACTCGCTACTGACATGTATTTCATTTGTGATAAGAAGATGATGTAGAAATCGCTAGCGTACTTACGAAACACAATTTCTATTCACATAATATAATCTGACTGTGACAATTCAATTTTAAGCTGTTGCAAACGGCAATTTACCCAACGCGGCTACATCTTTCAGTCTGCTGAATGGATTTCCTCTTTTTAGCTAGAATTGGCGCGTCTCTTCCTGATCTAGTTTAATGGGCAGTCGCGAGAAACGTACAACATCCGGTTGTTTCCTTCTCCATGGAACGCTTTTCATTCTTTCTACTTATGTTTACGGCCACAAAAATAATGCTATTTATGTCTTATTCTGTTTTTAGCTTAAAAATTATGATATGGTCTACTGATCATCATGTTGTTTTGTTGCGCTTTAACCAGAAGTAATATTAAAAAAAAATGCATGCAACTGAAATAGTTTGTTAGTTTGAACTCCGAAGCCCCCATAGATGCGTAACTGGCATATTAAGTTTTCGCACCGCACATGCTCGCCGCCTTCAATAACGATGCTCTTTCCTACGCGAACTTACATCATACTTCGCAAATTAAATTTCTAACTAATCGTCTATTCGTTGAACAGAATCTAGGATACGGTTGTCGGTCCACACATTTTGAATTAGATTTGGGACAACTGCACACTTACCCTGGATGTTTCAAAATGGGAATACCAGACTAGTGAAGAATGCGATTGAATTTAAAGTACTTTTATTGCATCCTTATCTAGTTGCATTATTGACAGCACACAATACTCGTTATTGAGTTTGAATTGGCATTTTATACGTGCGCGAATGAAATTGAATTTTTACATATTTCCTCTGACAAATGTAACCATTTCTGTACTACTCGGTACGATTGCCTGAAAGTTAATCCACTAAGGGCGACTTGCAGGGATTTCACTATAATCGCCATTTTATTAGTCCCCGACTTTGTCCTAAACTTGATTAAAATCAAATGTCATATTAGTTGTCCCGAATTCACTCGCAGCTCCGCAGTAAACCACGATGAATCTTGTAATAAACCCCATTTTGGAATCATTTCAGTTTAACGTCTTGCACGTCGTCGATTTACCCCTTATCTGGATTAAAATAAACGACAAAGTTAAATCATCGGGGCCGCCGGTTTAAATGGCTAATTGCGATTATTGAATGTCAAACAACATAACATTTTCATATTATTTCTTGTTGTTTTATGAAAATAATAATAATAATAACACTCAACAGTCACAAACATAGTCCTGACCCCACACTTGTGTCGTGGGTATCAGGCACTACGAGATACTTTCGGTCTCACAACACCCAGACTCGAAACAAATATCTGTAGGTCATACAAACATTTGTCTCGGTGCGGGGATCGAACCCGCGGCCTCTCGCTTATCGGATAGCCTTATCGGCTGTGTGGTCGTCTATCACATCTGGAACGGAACTAAGCTCGGCGAAATGTGGGTGTTCTAGTTCGCTAGTGCGCCTCTGCTTACCCCTTCGGGGATACAGGCGTGAGCTTATATTATGTTTTCTACCATGTCCTATGCCTACCATGTCATGTGCCTACTCCGCGATGTTCTCCTATTTTTAGGAGATAGGGGGTTACCACCACCTCTTATAGCAGTCTTATTATAATCTTACTTGTACCGATTCCCATACAAAACAAACGAAGAACGATTATAATAATACTGCTATAAGAGGTGGTGTTAACCCTGCAGTTGTTTACGAGATGATAAATTCCGCTTGAGCTAACAAAGTGCAAAGTTACTCCTAGTTACTCCTTAATAAAAATAAATAACTAGCCTCATAGTATGTGTGTTCGTATTACATGTGAACATTTGACGACTATTAACTTAAGAGAATCTATTGAAAAATCATATAAAACAAACTAGAATTCGTTTTATGCAAAATTTTTATGATAGATGTTTTGATACGGAACTTTAGATATGAATCTAATGGAACGTAAAGAATGAGTAGAAGTAATGAAATCGCGGATTAATAATCTACACTCGGATTTCTTAAATCGAACCAGAAATGTGTATGTGCAAGACAACTAATGGGACATTTGATTTAAATGACATTTAGGACTGAATCGTGTATTAATAAAACGGCGAATAGTGTAAGATGCAGTGTTGCAAAAGTGTAAAATTAAAACTCGTTAGATTTGGCATCTGAAAATCGGGAGATTTTTATACGGAATGAAACACAAGTAGTTTATGTTAATAATGCGTTAATTTATTTAATTATAATCAGTAAGTTACATATAATCATTTATAGT
This sequence comes from Clanis bilineata, assembly GCA_036417725.1. Taxonomy (NCBI): domain Eukaryota; kingdom Metazoa; phylum Arthropoda; class Insecta; order Lepidoptera; family Sphingidae; genus Clanis; species Clanis bilineata. The sequence goes on from CM071140.1 coordinate 11,229,748, forward strand.
TTGATATATTGTACATTGATTAATCATTTTCGTCTTCTTACCACCTCTTACTACCTATTTTCGTGAACATTTTCTCATATTTATTAAAATTGTAACAACATTGATTGTTGTTTTCTATACATCATTTTGTGTGCAGAAGACCTACCATTGACTTAGTGGAAAGTTTAATCCGTTATTTTTGTGCGAGCTCTTCGTAACTAAGTTTTAACCTTGGATACTGACGCCGTGCAACGTAGTGAGACAATAATGTCTCACTTGGAAAGCCTTCACGCCGCGGCCGTGTACTGTCGTTCTATGTGTTATATTTCTATGACATGTGCATGCAATTCTATGAATGGACTATAATGAACGACTAAAGCAAGTATAAGTTATCCAATTTGGGAAACAACCCGAACGAAGTTATCTTCAGAGACATTTAACAGCCTCCGTAGCGCAGAGGGCGAGCAGCCGGCTATGAAGCGAGAGGCCGCGGGTTCGATCCCCGCACCGAGACAATTATTTGTATGACTCACAGATATTTGTTCCGGGTCTGGGTGTTGTGAGACCGAAAGTATCTCGTAGTTCCTGATACCCACGACACCAGACTCGATCTTAGTGTGGGGTTAGGACTATGTATGTGACAGTTGGGTGTTATTTATTTATTTTCCCTTGTATACTCACCAGACAATAATAAACTCTATTATAAGGTATTTTAGTACAATTTGCTTTAATATACCGCGAAGTTGAATGGCCGTATTTTATTGTATGTAGTATTGTCGTATAGGCCGTATTGTATTGTATTACAGGTTTCTTTTAGTTTTGCCGTATTAATAATATTATGTTCCATTTTTTATAAGAATGTTATTTTACATTAGTTGTAAATCCAAAAATTCGGCAGATAGGACTGCTACATCGGGACATCGTGAGCAATGACCAAAATCAGTAAATATCCCGATAAATCGGGAAATTTTGCATCGCGGGCAAGATGCCTACACTCTTCACTACTCCAAATTCATAAGTTCCGTTTCACAAAAAATATATAACCACAATCACAATTCCGCATAAAAAAAATTTTTTTGCAATTTAAAATAAAATAAATCCCAACAATCACTCATTATTTACGTTCCGTAAATTTCATATTATTATCTATAGTGTCGTCTCGCAACATCTATCATCACAATTTCGCATATAAAGAATTGTATTTTATTTTATATGATATTTCAATAGATTCTCTTGTGTCAATAGTTGGCAAATATTTAGTTTTAATTCAGTTTGAATACATGTCATATAAACACACATACGACGAGGCTGTATGTGGTTGCTTCCTTGGCCTAATTGATGAAAGGCATAATTGAAAAAAAATAAATAGTGTCAGTTGTCTGGATTACGACTTGTCAACTAGACATACGTATAATATTTCGCGATAAGGAATGGTCACTTTAGTTCGCGGCTCCTCAACGAACTAGTTCGTTCTTTTAGTTCACGTCTCGAACCAAAGAAAGGCTAAAAAAATATTATTTGCACGAATTTTAACCGACTTTAAAAAAGGAGGTTATTAATCAATCGACTTCAAAAAAGGAGGAGGTGAATTAACCGACTTAAAAAAGAGGAGGTTAACAATTCGTTGGAATATTTTTTTATGTATGTTCCCGGATTAATTATTTTTTATTCTTTCATAATATGCTGCTGTTTTTTTTTTACTTGTACATACTTGGGGAATAGTGACGGCGACTAAGGGACAACCCTTACCAAACGAACCCAACGATGACGGTGGCCTACTTACACAGTAGGCCACCAACACCTTTAGGTTTAAGCCAACCTTATCTGCATGTGGTACACTTTTCTGAGTAACGGACTAGGTGCTGGCGAAACCTGGGTTCTTGCCTTGCAGGATATGGGGGACAGACCAGGGACCAAATGTTTACTATTAGATCGTTTTGCGAGGCATGCATGTTGAAAAAAAAAGCTTCTGCATATCGCTTTCCTGGATCTTTTAACTTTGTGTCCCGACGGGTAGTCTGGTGGGCCCTAAGGTTCAAAGGGGTGCCAGAAGCTTATGTTGACGTTATCGAAGACATGTTCTTCCGATCAAAGTCTTTGATTCGGACTGCTTTTGGCGTCACCAAACCCTTCCCGTTCACTATGGAGGTTCAGCAACCACCGTGGGTGTTCATGTACGCTGATGTCTAAGACAAACAGCGTCTAGGGGCCGCTTGAAAATGGCCGACTGAAAGGAAATGTGCTAAAGATCAAGTACATGAGTTGCGTAAACGTAGTATTTTATAAATGTTTTCAAATATTTTTATCGAAGAAAGTAAAAGAAAATATTATGATGTGATCTCCTTCTGTGAAACTAAAAAGTGCTGCGCACCGTATTTGAATATAGCTTAAAAAAGCACGATATTTCCCTAGTGGTTATTGACTACGTTACGAAAACAAGACCATCATTTGGCCAGTACTTCTGTGTATATGTACGATACGTGGTCTGTCAGCGTTATTTTAAGGAAATCCAGACGACCTCAAAAGCGCTGGCTGGAATGGCGCTGGCTTTTTAGAGAATGATATGAGAACCAATGGTCTTACTTTGGACGATACTCAAGACTTAGATTCTATCTAACTTATCAAACGAACTAAAGAACGAGAGATCTGGGAACTAGTTCGTTCATTTCTTCTGTGGGAGCTGTCCTCCGCACTGGTTCGTTCGCGAACTATATAAGTCTATTGTCAACAATGGTAATTTCTATAATAGAGGTATAATAAAATTTTATCAAGAAGTAACTTTGAAATTCGTTAACTTAAGTGAAATTTGTCATCTCGAAAACAACGCTCTCCTAGAAAATAGAATAACTAATGTACTTTGTAATAGAAGAACATTGCGGAGTGCGAGCGTGCACAAGAAAACAAGGTACTCGTTGATGGTGATGAACTAAGTGTGGAGTTGCGCCAGTTACAAGGCGTTTGTGATGCGTGTGCCGAAACCTATCCTGCACCGAGGTGCGACGAGACATTGAGGAAAACTTTTGACTGCCGTGCCGGGTCGGGCGTGGTTGGTATACCACCGCTTCCAAGGACTAGTGCCACACGTGCGCACACAAATATCGTGCATAATAGTGAAGTGTTGTAATTATGTGGTTTTTCAAGAGATTATGTACATACAATGTTAGTTTGTAAGGTGTATGTATGGGTTATTGATAATTATATACTCTTCGTAAAAAATCTTGAGTTTTTATATATTTTACGAATTCATCATCCTTGTTTGATACCAAATCATGTTCAGTGTAAAAAACAAAGCCATTTTTATCATAGATTTTCATTAAACAACAAGAAATAATGTGAAAAGGTTATGTTTTTTGTGTTTAAATTCTTTGGTTGTTTGTCAATAAAATCAAGATTAGCGACTTTAAACCGGCGGCCATGCCCATTTAAGTTAAACGTTTATTTAAATCGAGATGAAGGGTAAAACCACGACGTGCAAGACGTTGAACTGAAATGATGCCAAAATGGAGTTTATTTTACGATTAAACGTCGTTTATCGCCTAGCTGCAAGTCACCCTAAGAGAACTGCTCCGCTCTCGTATTAATAAGTGTAAATACATGCATCCGGCATTGCATCAAATATTTACTATACCGAGAATGTAATATAATTTCGAGAATGTTTAATTTCGTATATAGTTAACACTGACAGTCACGTGCATTCCGATCAGGGTAGCCAAAAACCTTCGCAATTATTTTCTTCAACTCTTGTGACACCGTCGTAGTGATTATTATTTCTGTGTCAATTTAAAACAGAAACTTAATTTTGAAAGGCTGTATTTAGTCATAATTTTATTTTTTATTTATGGAAATTGTAAATTGTAGACAGTGTCTCTTTGTCTATATGGATTGCACGCCACTGAACACTGACTGCCTCGGTGGCGTACGTACGTACGTAGTGGTATTACGTAAGCGACCCTACTGTCGTCCTGAGGTCTCGGGTTCGATCCCCGGGACGGGCAAAGTGGTAATAGATTTTCACTATTAACCCGGAGTCTAGAATTTGTGGCCGATATGGTGATAAGCTCGTCCCTTATCACATCTAGGACGGCATTAAGCTAGGTGAAATATGGGTGTTGTTGTTCGCTAGTGCGCCTCCGCCTCTCCTTTCGGGGATAAAGGCGTGAACTTATGTAGTTAACACTGGTATTTTGTACTTCGACGATAAGGAAATGATACTGGCACTGTTACTATAGTCGGATTGCTAATTAAACGGAGTAAACTGACAGATCGAAATGTCACTTTCCAAAATAATGTTGCTTACTTTCAAAACATAGGGATTGATCTAGTTCAATTTTTATCACTCAAAGAAACAATAACTCAGCACTAGCTTGCAAATTTCGAATTTTATTGCGTATTTTTAGAAATATCAGCTTAACCCTCCGACTAAATGTCTGTGTAAATAATTTTACGTAAATAATAACAACAGATACGCGAAATTATAACAATAAAAATTTCAAATATTACTTTTATTATTTGAGAATAATATCGTTCAGCACATTCATAGCTTTTATCAGTTTTGTTTATAATGAACTATGACTATAATTCCAGTAGACATGCCATAACTTAGCATGCAGTAATTTACTATGACTATAATTCATTAGACATGCAGTACTAATCATACATTAGGCAGGAATTGTGTCTTTGTGTTGGACCTTACTCCTTAGAAAAATGAAAGAATGACATGGTTCACTGAATTGAAATGTTTAAATAATCTTGATCTTTTTACCGCAGCACTATTTAAATTTCATGAAAAAGTGGCAACATTCGAAATGTCAGTTTACTCCGTTTAATTAGCAATCCTACTATATATCCCAAGCAACGTCAGAGCAACATTTAACTTCCACGTAAAAGAAATAGAAAGGTTCCATTCTTAAACTGGGACAATATGAGTGCATGTTGCTCGGATTTCTTAACATTCACAAGGAATTAGCACAGATGTGTATATAGTACTATAAAGTACGTATATAATTGTTTCGCTACGTTTCACGCGCTCGTGGTTCGGAGCTGAAAACATTGTTTGGTATTCTCTTATATCCATGTAGGTCACTATATTTCACGGAGAGCTTTCCCAAATTGTTTAAAATTCCCACACTTATTTTGCGAATACAACAAATATTTTAATTTTCATTCCGAAGGGTGTCCGAAATGGGCCATTGTAATTTAAATGGGATCTTAGTTGAGTATGGGACAATATTAAAGGCCTTTGTTTACGTATTCTAAAACTATTTTATTTTTAGTTTAGTTGTGTGTCAATTTGGTTAAAGTAAACCTAAAATAACATTGTAAAAATTGTAAACTTGTAACTGTGTTTTAGAATGAAAAAAGAACAACCATAAAACATAAATGAATTTTCTTTTATACTACTTTGGTTAATCTCTTAACAAATTCGAGTTTATGTCTGAACGTCAGACTTTATATCTTTGGCACAGTATTTAATATCGTATTATTAATTAAAGATTAAATATTTTACAATGACTTGAAGATAAGACATTTGAATTTTTATTAAAGTAAAGCGCCGTAATAAAGTTCGCAGACTCACATAAAAGTTTAACTGTTCCGACTTAAAAGATATTATTAAATCTGAAACGGGCAATATCGAGCAGTTCCTAACAGTTGGCGTCGAATGTCAGATGTAGTTAATTTATACAATATTTAGTGTCCATAACCCGGCGGGGTCCGGTGCCGACCACGAAGCTGCTATTAATAACAGCGTGTATGCCCGTATCATCCCTAACGATTCGACCGAGCCCTGACCCGCCGGCGGTGTCTCTATTGATCACACTCTCGTCATAAACAGTTTCCCTAATGGACTCCGACCTCTTCTATCTTGCGCGACACTATTGTTTTTGCTCGGTGATCAAGTGAGTCCACTCAACATGTATCATACGGGGAAACGCGTCATGAATCGTTCCACGATGTATGATGGCCATTTTCATAAAGGCGTATGCCGTATTTATTACAAACAACTTGGTGTGAACAAAAGTGTTGGAGCGTGCAGTCGTAAAATATATGTGGGTTATTGTATTATCTAGCTTAGACGAACATATCAGGTATATTGACGTCAGTGTACTGTAACTAGGTACATAGAGCACGATGCATTAGGAAAAGGGGTTTTTAAAAATCGAATGCTTTTCAGTCAATGTTGTTATACGCATAAGTATCTAACACTTTTAGTTGACTGTGATGTGAAGATTGATCTTTTTCTTCTTTATAAAACTTTATATCCAAAGATTACTTTATCCGGAAACAACGAGATTAAACTCCTTACGAGTTGAAACCAATATCCAGAGATATTTCCTCGTTGTATTGGAGATTGCTAGGTCCGAAAACGCGGAGGCCACGCCCTCCCGTACCGGCTCGAAGCGCTCAGCGCCACCAAGCTCTATTCAATATAACTTTATTCTAGATCGACGTAGCACACAAAATACATTAGCCATTGTATAGCAACTGACATCTGCACCACACTAAGGGCATCAAACGTTCATTATCCTTAAATACGATGTCCGGATTTTTTAATGAGACGGTGCTTATTTGTAATTTCTCGTGGAAATAGGAATTGCTTATTACGGCCAGAGTGAGTTCAATCTGTTTTATAGCGGCATTATACAGAATACAGGGGTGAATTGAACGCCTGCCCGTATTCCCACTACCAGCTCCTATGGCCGCCCACTCTTCCGTAAAATTATGTTAAACTTACCCTGTGTTTTTTATGTTCCTATCATTACTCTCCATAACGTTCTAGTTTTACGTTATGCTTTATAGTATTGGATCATACTCTATGAAGTATTATTAGATGTACAGTAAAGAAATATAACAATATATTGTTATAAGTAGATAATGTATATTTTGGTCACCTCCTTGGTGTAGTGGCAGCGTATATGGGTTGTGGACCGGGAGGTCCTGGGTTTGATTCCCAGGTCGGGCAAAGCGAAATTTCTAATTTAATTTTCCCGGGATCCCTCAGAGGGTGTTGACGTCAGGCAACATGCTTGAAAAGGAGTGTTGCGCCAACCCGACATGAAGGCGGGATAAGGGCAGGTAGAAAGAAAAATATTTTTTTTTGGTTAAATACATCTATTAACATGACTCTATCATAGGTAGTACTTAACTCTAGAATTTATCTCACAGTAACCCAATATTAACGAACTATTCCTTGAAGTTCGGGTATTTTGATTTAACTGTTCCTAATAGTGCAGTTTTATGTTATACTGCAGTTTTCATTCAACAGAGTTTTATAAACATTTGGCACGGATTTTATATTCCCATCGATACTTTATGAAGATTGTGTGCGAACAGCCAAATTTAAAAAAATGCCCGGCGTTTATGTGGTGCGCCGAGCCACGCGGCGTCGTAATTACGGCGTCACTCGGCTAAAACGACGAAATAAATTGAAAAACCCGACTGCCGGTGAAAATTCAAGCCGAAAAAATATATCTCGACTACACTTGAGCCCCAGCTCCCGCGTGACAACGCACCAGATAATGTATTTGTTTTTGTCGAAACGTCATTGTTTCTGCGAGTAAATTATTCCCGTCTGTGATAATTTTCTTTTTACGCGATAATTGCTTCATTAATGTTTCTGCTAAACTCTTCTTCTTTCTGCCTGGCGCTATCCCGACCTAGTGCCGGGGTCCGCCTTTCTATATAAACGCTTCCACTTCTCCCGGTCTTGAGCATCCTCCGTAGTAAGACCATTGGCTCTCATATCATCCTCCAAAAGGTCCAGTCAACACTTTTTGGGCCCTCTACGGGACGCACCCCTGGTACGATCTGGTCCAGACACTTGCGACCGATGTACCTACTGATTCATTAATGTTCACTCCAGTGGTGAAAGGTTCATACAACTCGATTCCTACCGGCTTACCTTTGCCAAATTATTGGCTTAACGAATAGGCACTAATTAGAAGAAAATGCAGCATTGGGTTCCATTTTTAAAATTATCACCTTTCGCCACTGGTTCACTTTATACTATTGAATATAGAAAAGTAGTTTAACAGTTAATCCAATTCGTTCTGGATCGAAAACCTTAAAAACTGCCTCAATGGTAATAAAATTGGAACACACATTCACTTAGATAATGAAAAAACTAAAAAGTCTGTCGGGCACATTACCAAAAGTACGACTGTGAAATAATGTTTCTACGTTGATGAATTACATTTGATTAAGTTTCGTTTTATCAGAATAAGCTTTGTCGAATCTTTTTTACAATTACCATGAATAATCCGACTTGATAGCCAACAATTCCTTTTCTTTTACGTTTGCATTCCAAATAAATATAGCCCACATAAGTATTCGCGGCGCAAAACGTTCCGTTTTTATGTGATCATGTTTAGGAGTGTTATTTAGTAAAGTAGGTATTAAGTTATTGTTTTTATTAAATTATTATATTTTATAGAGATTATTTTAAAGCATAGATTCAAAAATAATATGTTATATTTGTATGTATTATAGTTTATATTGTCTGATATTTTTTTTTTATTAAAAAGAGCAACGTCACAGTTGCCTGTGAACCAGCCTTCGGAACTGGCGGGAGAGTACAATTCTTGACGGATTATAAGAATGTGTGAACATTTCATGGCTTTAATATTTCTGTCCATTTACCTATATCCCACTTTAATGTGGGTTCGCTGTTAACACACTTTTTCAACCATGTTGCGAATATGCTAAGTTTGTTTAAATGGATGCCTGCCTACGTCAAACCTCTATTAGGAACCCTCGAAACAAAATACAAAAACACATATACAAAAAAATGTATTTCGCTGTCTCCCGCTCAAGGGACAATGGATCATACGCAAAAATGTGTAGCGAAACCATTTTTTGTATAGCTGTTTTGTATATTGTTTTAGTTTCAACAAAAATCTCAATTATTGACAGAGAAACTCTAATATTTTAGTGCAGGAAACACGTCTTCAGAAAACCACTGCCCAATCTTCTATTTAAAACCCAAGTTCTACCGGTCCATAAACCACACACGCATCCACTAGACAAAAGACGACCATTGCATAAAATAGTGACATTGTTATATATTTATGTTGGTGACTTTTTTATAATCGACTGACGTCGGCGGCCGGAACGTGACTTCCATTCCGTCGATACTTCTTTTGACCGAAAAAAGTAAATTCACTTGAAGCCAAAGGTTATCTGGGATTCTAAACGCGGTCGAGTCTGAATGGAACAGGTCCGAACAACAATTGGGTGTGATAACGTCGAATCAGTATGCCATTTAACCGCAGAGGCAGTAATTATTGTCGCTTGTGTGCTTACCACGCGTTGATTAATCTAAATACATACTGTATTTAGGTTATGTAATAGGTTAGGTGTGTTTTTAACCCCCGACCCAAAAAGGGGTATTATAAGTTTAACGTCTGTATCTGTGACTGTGTATCTGTGGCATCGTAGATCGTAAACGGATGAACGGATTTGCATTTAGTTAGGGATTTGGTACACGGGAAACGCAATAGGACGATCATCATCTATCATCCTAACCTAGTACCAGTGTCCCACTACTTGGATCGATTTCTGGCCTTTTTCTGTAGGATCATTGCTCTTATACCATTCGCTTAAACGTTGAGCCATTCCAGTTTTTATAATCATGGCATTAGTGGAAAAATTCTTGTGCACATTTATATTTTAATACTGTAGAGCCCGTGATGAGCGTTCAAAGCCGTTTTATTAAACTTATAAAAAAATCTATGAGTTTTGAGGAAGTAAGATGGCCTTTTTATTTATTTTTAAATTAACAAGAATAATGCTCAAGTTAATTTGAAAAAATTGTAATAGGGGTGCAAGTCATCCTAAGTAAAACTATGACTTTTTATTTTATTATTAAATTATTAAATTAACAAAAAGTTTTAGTCTAAGTCCAGGATACTTTTTTTGGAGGTGGGGATTTTTTTGTTAAAATTAATAAGGAAAGTACCTTCAAAGATATTTATTGTCATGAACATATCAATACGAATTATTAGGTATAGAATTCATATTCTCACTTTCAATAAAGTAAAGTAAATAACATATTCACGATATTCAATCTATTGAAACTGATCATAATTTGTTTTTTAACAACGTGAATGTATAAATAAATATGAATGCAGTTAAAATATATTTTTCAATGATATTGCTATTAAGGGAATTTAAACGGATGAAAATATATAAAACAGTCAGACAAAAGCCAAGTACCTCAAAAACTCGTACATCTTATGTTTCTTAAAGTCTACTTAATTTAATCTAAACTAATTTACATTCTTATCAAGTACATTCTGACAAATTTGATTCTGCGTAATGGAAACCGCCGTATATCATACAAATAAAACTTTCAAAGGAGACGAAGACAAATTCAAGTTATTAATATAAGTCCCGCGGATTCATTTTAAATGAATGCCTTTCTGTACAAATCCGTTTTGAGGTTTGCCATAAAAAATGAAATAAACATGAAATGTGGTTACTCGGCGAAAAGACAAGAGAAGCTCTCAATGAAAGGCCGAGTGCTAATTTAGCTTAACAAATTGTAAATGCGAGAGATGGATCCGGCGAAGATTCTGAACAAGAGACCCATTTTGCCAAACGTGTCATTAATTTTACAAATCAAATTCTATAATAAATGTTTTGATTAGAATGAATCGTCCTAAAGCAGCGATAGCTCAGTTGGGAATGGTACGGTCTGCCGAGACAAGTGTCGGAGGTTCGAGACCAACGACAAAATGAAGCATACACTTCTGACTTTTCTATGTTAAGTGTATTTTCATTGTGAAATATCGCTTGCTATAACGGTGAAGAAAATTATCGTGAGGAAAACTGCATACCCGAGAATTTCTTCACAGGAATTTCGAAGGTATGTGAAGTCTACCAATCGCATTATGCCAGCGTGGTAGACTAAGCTAACCTAACAGTCGCCTTCTTGGTCTAGTGGCAGCATGTATGGGCTGTGGACCGGGAGGTCCTGGGTTCGATTCCCAGGTCGGGCAAAGTAAATTTTCTAATTTAACTTGCCGGGGACTGGATCCCTCATATGGGGTTGACGTCAGGCAGGCGGCCGGTCGTAAAAACTAAGCCAAATCCTCTTTGCAATATGCTTGAAAAAGTGTGTTGCGCCGACCCCACATTAAGGTAGGATAAGGGCAGGTAGAAAGAAACAAAGAAAAGGTAAAGTAAGGCCTAACCCCTCTCAATAGTAGAGGAGGCCCGTGCCCAGCATTGGGACAGTAATATTACAGGGCTAATATTATTAATTGTCCTATCTTTATTGGTTTGTGCGTTTGGGAAAATTGTATCATAATATTGTTTAATTTGTTCTGTAGTGAGTCGGTTTACGGTTGTAATAACTCTGTGTTTACGTAATAGCCTCGAGTAAGTTAGGCGATAATGGCGGATTAGGCCCGACGCATTGTATAGGCACCTCCTATAAAATAAATGTTTGTGAAATTGCGAATATTCGCCAGGACCAATTCTGCTTATTGCCCCGGAAAATAGATACCTACGTTTTTATTTTACGCAAAACGGCGTGCCTGAGCCCACCACGATAAATTATCCATTGTTGGGCTCCGAATTCAACAAGAGCCGTTTTTGTTCAATTCTTCGTCTCGTCGTCAATGGGAAATTTATTACCGCCTCTGCGGCATTTAAATATGGCTGATTACATCGGATGGCTTTAAATTTTAAAACGCAATCACGTGACGAGTGTGTGTGTCCCTGTACAGGTTTATATGTTCAAAGCTAGCGTCATAATTTCGACATTTATAAATTCAAATTCCAATCTGTAATAATCGATACAGAGAGTATATAATTCTATCGTATTTCTTGTGATGAGAGATATATTTTCGAACGCCTTTAAAAAAGGAGAAGGTCCTCTATTCGTCTGTATATACTTTTTTTATGTATATTACCCGATATCTACGTCAAATGTGGACCAATTTTCAAGATTATTTTTGTGTCCGATACAGCTTATTCCAAGGTCCCATATAAATTTGTTCACGATCGAATAAACTTTGAAATCGGTTCGTCAAGTTTTTAAACTTGTGATTATATCCCTATAATTCGATGACATTCATATTAACTATGTTACGTCACCTGTTTCTGATGCTAGTTTATCTAAGAACGGAAATTGGTTTAAATTTCCTCCTTACCCCGCTTCTAATATTTATTGGAATTAGGATCAAAGATATTAGATCCCAAAACGAGTTCCTTTGTAATAAATTGTACGCTAACTTCTTGTTCTTCGGTAAAATGGAATGGCGTTAAAATAATTAGGAAAGTTTTCACCGCCTATCGTTTTCTATACACTCATGTTTAGTAGTTTATCATAACATTGATGAAACTTTTAATTGAAACATTCGGTGAAGTATTCGCCTTACCGTGAGAGATTAAAGAAAGTTCCTTACAAAGCGTTTGAATAATTCGGCTGAGAGCCGAGCACTCACAATCGGCTAGAGCTCATTTGAAATCAAAGCGGTTTTTTATTGATCCCTTGAAGGACTGAGCGCAGGTTGAATAAAGTTGTGAATGCTGACCGTAATCTATCTGGTGTTGGGTCTCAACAACATGTGACTGACGTCAACCGTTCGACCTCACATTTCGTCCATCGTTGCCGTCGCCGCGCCATGCGCCGTCGCTCGTTACTTTTGTGAGTGCCAGGATTCCATCTATCATTTTCCTTTTCGTCCCACGACCTTTCTTTTGACGTGTCGAAGAATCTAACCTACAATATTTATCTTGGTTAAATAAACATTTTTATATCACGCGAAGCTAATGTTGTTACTCGTAGCGGTCAGATTTGTAAAAAAATACTCATATTTTCAAAATAGTTTGAATTATATGTTAAGATATTTTTCCGGATACTGCGAAGATTGGTCTACCACATTAGACCTGAAACTATACTGTATTTATACTGTAATGCAGTGACGATGGAGAGTTTTTTTTTTACTTAACTTAAACTCAAACTTCTTGGTGCCGGCAACATAACTAATTCACGCAATTATATCTTGCATTATTACGCAAATATATACCTAGTATAATCTTATACTCTTTTTAAACTATCTTAGGGTAGTCAGAAAGAATCCTGTTCTAAGGAGCTTTCGCGTTGCCCTTATTATTGTATCATGTTTAGTATGTTTATTAGTTTCAACAAAATGTAGATGATTTATGCTATCGAGCGATTAACCTATGTTGGTATAGTCATTATTATAGTTAATTATGATCATTGCGAGGCTGATAATCCAATAATATCGACCTATCCAAAGAATAAAGTTACATATGATAATGAATCGAAATTGCTTTCTTATTTTTCTGAGCTTATTTATTGACCTGTATTTAACTAGTGAATATTTTTTTAAGCTATGTCATAATTTAACTTGTTATTATGTCATAAATTTAAAAAAATACTAGTATTAGTTAAATATATAGGTTAATTTAAGCTCAGAAAAATATAAAAGCAATTTCGATTAATTATCATATGTAACTTTATTCTTTGGATAGGTCGATATATGAACGTAATTATACGTCTTTCTCATTATCATTAATAACGTTATTGTTATAATCAACGAGGTTTCATTGCATATATACAAAGAGGTACAATATGAACACGGATAAAAATATACCGTTTATTGTTTATTTAAATAGCTACTATAATATAATACTAGACCAAACACATAAATATTTTTACATAATTTGTACTGACAATTTTGTAGCCTCCTTGGTCTAGCGGCAGTGTATATGGGCTGTGAAGTGGGAGGTCTTGGGTTAGATTCCCACGTCGAGTCGGGTGGGGTGTTTTTCTAACAATATTTGTCCCGGCCTGGACCCCCCAAATGGGGGTTGACGTTAGGCGCCTGCCTGTCGACATTGTCTTAGTTTTGACGACCAACTGCTTAGTCGGTCGTAAAAACTAAATCGAATCCTCTCTGCAACATGCTTGAAAAGACACGTTGAATCAACCCCACATTAAGGTTGGATAAGGGCAGACAGAAAGAAAGAGTAATTTTGAATTTACACTATTTCGGTATATTGAATTTATTCAATCAATATTCAATTAATCTAAAACATATTAGAGGTACGTTATCTTTTTAAATTTGCTTATAAATCTGGCCACACCTTGTATAATATGTCGACACAGTACACATATTTGCTACAAAGATAACATCACTCGTAGCAAGATAATGTAAAATGCTGGATTTGATGCATATTACATGTTCCTCATAGTTTATACATTTAGGTACAGATGCAATCACTGTTTTATCGTATATCGGAAACGTGAGCGAACTTGAGCGTAGTACATATGTATTTGTATATAAGATACGGAATACATTTTATTATGTAGAGTATATATTATTTATTTCAGTCATCTTGTTACCATACCGCCCCGGTGGCGTAGTTGTATTACGGTACCTACGACTACCATTCTGAGGTTTTGGGTTCGATCCCTGAGTCCGGTAACGTGATATTGGGCTTTTCTACTCAGTAAGCCGGAGTCTGGAATTTGTATTCTAAACGGCGAAAGGTTCAATCGCACCTGGGACGGAAATAAGCTCGGTTAGATGTGGCTGTTCTAGTTCGGCTCTGCCTACCCCTTCGGGGATTCAGGCGTGGTCTTAAGTGTATGTTAGCATTGTGAAGTTATTCTAAATATGGATAACTAGGTTAATTGCATTTATTCAAATATTCCGGTGCGACTACGGTTCTGAGGTCTCGGGTTCGATCCCCGGGTCGGGCAAATTCATATTGGATTTTTCCTTATCAGCTCGGAGTCTGGAATTTGTGCCCGATATGGCGATAAGCTCGCCCCCTATCACATCTGGGACGGAACCAAGCTCGGCGAAATGTGGGTGTTCTAGTTCGCTAGTGCGCCTCTGCCTACCCCTTCGGGGATACAGGCGTGAGCTTATGTTATGTATGTTATGTTATGTAAATATTTGACTCCGTATTTAGCTTGTAGGATTTGTATATTCAACCGAGCGTACCAATAATACTTAGTCTTTGATATATTAATCAATTCTATCATTGGATAAAATGGGTCCTGAAAGCCTTATCTTCGGCACGTATACCGTAACGTCCTTCGTGAGCTGTAAATGAAGGAGACACATATTGAATATTAATATATTGAATACAGAGCAGTCCCAACAATGTAAATAAGGCATGGCGACCTTATCCGACAAGTAATTAATCTAGATCCAGCGGATCAGAAGTTCTCGACGCCTCCGCGTTTAGCCGCTGAAGTAACGAGCATTAGACGACTTACGGCCCTGATTGGTGCTTTTAATATGCAAAAGGGCTATGATGAACGGTCATTAAATTTAAATCCATAATAAAATAAAAGGCGAGCCTCTCAACTCATCACAGATTCATTATCTGAATTTGTAATTAACGTAATTTGTAAAAGGAACGGTGGAAAATTTTGATAGCGTTCTCTGTTTTCTGAATACGTTTTAGATGTTTTGGAGATTCTTCTTCAAAGTCCATTGACAATACAAAATTTGTTTTATAATAATATTATAATACTCAATTTCCTCCCACGACTATGTATGACATTATGATATGATATGGTCATATGATTTTGATAAAGTTTTATTTCGACGTTACAAAGTAAGTTTTAACATGCACCACTAAATTAAAATTTTATCCAAATAATTAAAAGTTTAAAAATTTAACGGACCGACTTAAAAATTAATCCGATCCGGGCCAATATTATATGAAACTCTTGAAATAAGCTCTATCGAAAACGAAAAGGATTTTGAAAATCGATCCACATTTGGCGAAGATATCGCGTAACATACATAAAAAAAATCAGTCAAGAGTATGCTGCATATTTGATCATGCACAGTACAGAGTACCAAAGCCGTCTTAAATGTTACTGAAGTATGATTTTAATGGTCATACTTATTTGTGCATACACATAAACATGTGTACTTATTTGTACATTGGTCATAAACTTATTTTTAGGACATATTTTACATCACTATCAACTTCATCTAATATGTGCGACTACCATGATTTTTTCACATTTTTGTACCGACCGTTTGGGTGGTAGGGGCTGCGGACACTTGACTCTAACAAAAAATTGCACTTTAAAGCTTAATATTTCGTAAACGAATTCTTGGACCTAAAAATGGTTTTAGCAAACTCTCAATGTTTTTGAACGAGCTATCCAACTATACCCCACACTATGGGATAATCGAGGAAAAAAAATCATCCCCCATTTTAAATTCTTTTCCAAAATTTTCTTTTACAGACCGACAGACATGACGAAACTATAAGGGTTCCATTTTTGCCATTTGGCTTAGGAGCCCTAAAAATACAGGCGGTTTGAGCGCCTCCTCCCTTTTTGAAGTCGGTCGATATATATTGCGTGTAATTTACCTACTCGAATATGTGTAAAATAGTTGTGTTACACCGCTACAGTTAAAATTTTCAACTCGATCAATATCTAACGTAATATACAAGTTTGGAACTTTACATTATAACCCTTCTAGTTTTGTTTAGTAATTTCGAGACAGTAATTCGCCGACTATGGTCATAGTTTCTATACACGTATTGTGTGAGTGTATTGTGATCCTATATCGGAATAAGTTATATTTAACATAACATACATAACATAAGCTCACGCCTGTATTCCCGAAGAGGTAGGTAGAGGTGAACTAGCGAACTAGAACACCCACACTTCGCCGAGCTTAGTTCCGTCCCAGATGTGATAGGAGGCGACCCTATCGCCATATCGGGCACAAATTCCAGACTCCGGGCTGATATGGAAAAATTCAATATCACTGCCCGACCCGGGGATCGAACCCGAGACCTCAGGACGGTAGTCGAACCGAAATACAACTATGCCACCGAGGTAGTCCGAAGTTATATTTCCTTGTAGATAAAGGTAACGTTTAATATAAATGCTGTGACCCTTGCTTCGCTCTCGGGGAACGGAATGTAAGTTTGTCTTTTATCTCCTCTATTAAGTGAATGTCAAATATTTATTCGGTGAGGGTGTTTCAGAATAGATTTTGTATATTCGAGTTTCGCGTTCTTTATGTTGAATACCGCTTATTCAACCATCCAAACTTATAGATTCTTCGGAAAATGAAGCATGAATGATAAATATGAAACGAATCGCATAATTGGGTACTTGACTGTGTTAAATTTTATACACATTTTCATATGTAAGAGCAAATAAAACAAAAAAGAAACCCTTATGTAAAAACTGCATCTAAATTGATTGAAAAATGAGGCTGTAATTCATATTTTAAATTCTGGAGTGGAGGCATAGTGGAGATATCTTGCTATCCCTGACCAACGCACGTACCGTTATGGTGTGACGTGATTATACTGATACTTCTCTTTCCCACAGTGAAGATTATACCAAACTTCAAAGGCTTATAACTTTTTATTTTTGAGAGTATTTCAATATTTCTTTCTGTTCTATATTTTAGATGGGGTAAATTTCATAGAAAGTTAATATAACAAAAAATATTCAAGTACCCATTTGTTTGGATTATATTGCTCGATTGAGTCGCAAGCCTTTATTAAAGATTCATAAGACTTAATTGGCGCTAGTTATGTTATATAATTAAATTAGCTCTTTGTGCTTGTTACCCACTAAGAAATTAGACACTTACTGAATAATTAACTTTAATTAATTTCCCTATAGGCTCGTAAAATGTTCTCATTTTACGAACATTTTGTCTCCGGAACAAAATTTCAAAGGGACTCGCATACTTTCACACCAACTTTACCGAGGCTGTTTGTATGTTTAGTCGTTGTAATATGAAAATGTGTATGATAAAATAATCATAAAGCTAAAAATAATGAATATTTCTATAGACTGCCTCGGTGACGTGGTTGTATTTCGGTGCGGCTGCCGTCCTGAGGTTTCCAGTTCGATCCCGAGATGGGCAAAATGATATTGGATTTTTCCATATCAACATTCATATCCCCGAGTCTCGAATTTGTGCCCGATATGGTGATAGGCTCGCCTATCACATCTGGGACGGAACTAAGCTCAGCGAAATGTGAGTGTTCTAGTACGCTACTGTGCCCATACCTACCCCTTCGGAGATACAGGCGTGCGCTTATGTATGTTTGTATGTATTTGTATAGAATAGTGATGTTGACAACTCGCCATATGCGCTGCATTCACATTTCACAACATACAAGTTTCGGTGTTTTTCCGTAAAAACACTAGGCATTCGGCGTGACATATTTCCAGTGGTCACTGTATAGTTTGTACTGAAAGTTTACTGCAAACAGTCCCTGACAAATATCATGCTCAGCTAGTGTTTATGTGTATTTCTCTTTATACTACACACTTTACAGTCACTACGATATCATAATTCCTTCCCCTAAGTCTCGTGGAATCTCGTAGCGTTAAATAAAAACCATTGTACATTTTAATATTTCAACGTTCGCGTTTTATGTTGCCGTTTTCTTTTTTAATTATTTTGTCACAATTGGCGCAGTTTATTTAACTGGAATTTTCAATCTCGCAGTGTGTTTAAACATTCGGTTAACTGGATGAAGTAGTGAATTGCGTGTATAAAATTAAATTCGCCTATTGTTCCAATCTCATTTCGTAGCGATTATAATAACAATACATAGTTTAAATGGTGAACCAGAACAAGCCAGAGTGCATTCAGTAAAATGTCACGCAACCTGTTTTGTTCGTTGGTGTATTTTATCTATACATTTATACGTGAAGCGCAAACTATGTACACCTTTTTAAGAGAATTGCGCGAAGGGATGAACGTGAAATGCTACACAGTTAAAGTTTATATGGACAAGAAGTGCATAAAGCTATTTGTTTATATATAATCACAAGTTTAAAAACTTAACAGACCGACGTCAAATCCGATCGAGACCAAATTTATATGGGACCATCCCTGAAATAAAATCTATCGAACTCAATAATTTTAAAAATCGGTCCACATATGGCGGAGATATCGCGTAACATACATAAAAAAATACAGACGAATTGAGGACCTTCTCCTTTTTGGAAGTCTGTCGAAAATGCATTAGAAATACGTAAAATTAATTAAAATTATTATGGTTGAATTTCGGCCACTGGGCGACATCAGTACTCATAATGATAACATTTAGGTACACGTCAAAGTACAGACTGTGCCGAAGTCACTGTCTCGATGGGATAGTGTATTGCATGCGCGTTATGTCTACCTTTTTAGGTCTCGGGTTCGATCTCCGGTTAGGGCAAAGTGATATTGGGGTTTTTTATCCAGTGGGATTTTTATCAGCCCAGAATTTACAATTTGTGCCAGATGTGGCGATAGACTCTCCCCCTCTCACATCTAGAAAGGAAACAAGCTCGACAAAATGTGGGTTCTAGATCGATAGTTCGCCGCTGCCTATCTCTTCGGTTATACGAGTCGTGAGCTTATGTATGTTAAAGTACAGAACAATGGTGCACGTTGTTTTCTGATATGAAATGGGGCGCGCGGATATCAACTTGTTTTATGGAATTTTGACAGGTTTACAAACGCGCTCAACGTAGCCCTGTTTTTATCTCCAGTGTGCAGGCGCGGCGCGGCGCGGCGTAGTGTGGTGAGTGGGGGGCATGGCGCAGCCCCGTGGCCGCCCGCCTGTAAACCGTAGCAACAGACGTAAATAAAAAGAAGGACACCATAGTTAAACGGACGCCATAGAGAAGCTACGCACACAAACGCGCCTATACAAAAGTGCTCTACGCACACACACGCCATAACCTGTCGATAGATAGAATGGGCCGAAAACCCTGCTTCACTTTCAATGTTCCTAGCGCTCCGTCCATTTTTTTTTACGTCCGTAACCGTAGCCTGTCTCAACGCGGCCCGTCACGGCACACCACACAAATCACCAGGACGTACCCCTTTTAAACAGTTTTTAAAGCGTGATTTATTTTGCGACACCATTATCCTCACTTCTAATCCTCGAGGGAATTTATTATTCTAAAAGTTTGTTGTGGCCGCGGCTTAAGTAATCTGAAAGCTTCTGGCCGTTTCGCTGTTACAAGTGAGTTTTTTCATAATCTACTTTTTCCTCGATTGTTCACACTCGACCTTTAATTTGGTTTATACGGGCGTGCTCGTTAAGCCATGTACTTGCTGTTTTAGTCAATTTGCGCGAAACAAATTGGTCTTATCTTATACATGAGTACGTAGAAATGTATAAATAAGGTTGATTTTTAATATAATGTTTATTTAATTTGCATTAATGTTTTTAAGTGCTGCGGTGACGTGGTTGTATTTCGGTACGACTACAGTCCTGAGCTGTCGGGTTCGATCCCAGGGTCGGGCAAAGTGATATTGGATTTTTCCATATCAGTCTGGAATTTGTGCCCGATACGGCGATAGACTCGCCCCCTATCACATCTGGGACGGAACTAAGCTCGGCGAAATGTAGGTGTTCTAGTTCGCTAGTGCGCATCTGCCTACCCCTTCGGGGCTACAGGCGTGAGCTTATGTATGTATGTAATGTTTTTAAGCGTCACGGTTAGATAAAGGAGGGTTTGGGTAGAATCAGAAGTACAAACTCTCGTGCTCGTAATGCAGGGTTGGAATCACGTGACCTCGGCCGCTTTGTTCGGAGTCCTTTCATACTACCAGTGCCACTTTAGACGACCCAAGCCCGTTTGTATTCCGCTCATGGACTTTTCGAATATATTATTTTGTAGGGTAAGTACATATGTGAGCGAAACTGATTTAAGAGTCCGCGTTCAATAGGACGCTAATAGCACTTGGAAAAAATCACTATTGCCTACACGTGCGTGTATCCTCTCCTATAATAAAAGTACCGAAGAACATAAAATTGGTATTTTCTATTACACATTTGTGTACGTTGTACGAATATTATTTACATATGTATAATTATTTGTAAGTTTGCTGTTTCGTAAAATTGTCATTCTGTCTTTCTTTCTTACTACCTGCCCTTAGCCCACCTCAATGTGGGGTCAGCGCAACACACTTTTTCAAGCATGTTTCAGAAATGATTTGGCTTGCACCTGCCTGACGTTATCCCTCTCGGGTTGTATTAGTATTGTAAAGTATGTCGCCTCCTCGGTCTGGTGGCAGCATGTATGGGCTGTGGGCCGGGAGGTCCTGGGCTCGGTTCCCAGGTCGGGCAGAGCAAATTTTTTAATTTCACGTCAGGCAAGCGGCCGGTCGTAAAAACTAAGCCAAATCCTCTATGCAACATCTTGAAAAAAGTGTGTTCCGCTGACTCCACATTAAGGTGGGATAAAGGCAGGTAGAAAGAAAGAAAGTGTATAAATATCAATGCCAGAACAATGATATATTTTTCTAAGTATTCACAATATTTGTATGCAAGTTGCTTATTTGTAGTGTAAAGCATTCAATGCGAATAGTTACGTTTCCTCCTTGAAGATATTCGCTCATCCTTGCTTATATATTATTAAATTTAACCGCTCTTGTGTACTGAAATGTGAGAAATGCAGTTTTATATTATTCCAGATGAAAATGTTCATACTAGGAAAATATGAAGGCTACAAACTTGAAACATAGTAGTCTTTTGTTACTACAAAATATTTTACTTATTCAGCTTAAAATTTTCCAAGAATTTGTTCTCGGTCGGATGGTACTTGTATAAATAATGAAGCAAAATAGCGGAATATTTAGTTTTCCGTCCATATTTTTCAACAATAGGGTATGGAGCGACACGCGTTTGCGTCGCCTATAAATGAGTATTTTCGTTTTTTTTTTATGTTTTTGCGGGCCTCAAAACGCAGCACAACGCCGATCGGCGTGTCCAAACAAAAGAGAACAATTTGCATTTTAACCAACAGATAACTGGACCGACTAAAAGTCGCGCCCTCTAATTTTCTTTGGACCCGCCAGAGACAAAGTAATTTTCTTTTTTGGCACGAAGTTACAGATACAGAAATACAATTATCTTTTATCATGACAACGAGATAAAAATTTTCTTCCTTTTCGCCTTAGTCTCTTATTTTAAAGCAATGATATTCGTGACTTTTAGATTAGGTGGATTTTCACAAATAGGATTTGAACAAGAGAGGAGTTCGGAATATATATGTTTTAATACTTATGTAATAACATATAGTAGACTATATATATATAGTCTCACGCCTGTATCCCCGAAGGGGTAGGCAGAAGCGTACTAAAGAATTAGGCAATACACATTTCGCCAGGCTTACCTCCCCAGATATGATAGGGGATGAGACCGTCACATCCAGAAAAACTCCAAAATCCGGGTTAATACTGAGTACTAAAACTCAATATAACTTTGCCTAACACGGGGATCAAACCCGTGACTTTAGGACGGTAATCATACCGCGCAGGCAATACAAATACTGAGGCAGTCGGTATGTATTAGTATGTAGGTAAGCAATACACGTATAACATACTGATTTCTTAAGTTTACGCGAATGTTCTACATTCAAATAAAACAACCTTTATATTATACGGATTCTATCATGAAACGTGGGGCCTAAATATTATAACAAATCACGTTTTATTACACGTATAACATATTTATGAAAATTTCGAAAACTAACCTGTCTTGTAAACATATATAGTAGTAATTTATAATTTACGTGCCTTTTAAAGATCCTACTTAAATTCTCATTTTACTATATTTGTTTTTAAAAGGTTACCAACCATTTCTGAATAAATCACGGCAAAAGTCTGCATTTATTTCGAGGCAAAATTAAAAAAGTTCTACCAATTTTGAATGAGTTATTGTGCAATATTCGATGTTGGTTTCTAGGAAATATGAACCATTGCGGTTGAATGTGTTATATTGGAGAGCAATAATTACATTGATTCTTTGGATTTCGCATTACTTAATATAAATTTTGCGAATTGCGGTTCCAAAATATCTGCGGATGATAATATAAATTATCGGCCCCTATATAATATAAGCTTAATGGCGAAATATGGCACGTCTGAAGTATATTTTGGTTTAATAAATGTTTGGATATCAGGTTTTAATTCAGGACCGTTCACACTATACAGTTACTTGGCGTTAAATATCGTAATGATTTGCTAAAGTTAAACAAGTTTATGTTCTGTTTTCTTAAATAAACATAGATGATGTCTTAAGAGCTGTTTCAGTCCTTTTGAATAGAATAAATGTGCGAGTTACTTGTGTGCTAGTTATGAGATCCGCATGCGCATGCGTCGGCGGCAGTGGCGGTTAGTGTGATGGCTCGATATGGTGATAGTGTTAAGGATGCGCCCGCGAGTGTGACCCATGGCTAATTCTCCGGACCTGGGCCTGCTCGCCGCCAGCCTCCTCCGGCTTATCATCGGTGAGTTATCAGTCAATATCACATAGCGAATCTAATTATTATGTCTCCAAGAATATGCTTTCTATAGATAAATAGAATACATACATAACAATAACTAAAAATCGATCTGGAAATCTTTGAGGGAGGCAGTGGACGTCCTATGGCTGATAATGATGATGATGATGATGAATAACTAAAAATGCCTCTATGTTTCTAATTATAGTCTATACCTTACAGTTATGATGGTTTTTGGTTTACTTTTGGTTATCGTTATTCACACGGTGCGCCTGAATTCAAAATTTCTGTCAAAATTTCAAAAGTTCTGAGTATCGGAGATCCAGCAAATTATTCACTTCATCCGATATTGCTGTCACGCATTTTAAGCTCATGTTCGATTTCGCCATAAACATGATACGTGATAGTTCAGTAATATTCCAACTCTAATCAAAATCGATTTAAGGAAGCATGTTGCAAATATAGTCCTATATAAATACTTCAATTATCTGCATACATAGATAACATTGTGATTTATCATCGTTGATACATTAAAGGGCTTAGGTATGTCCATTACTAAAACTGCTGGTGTGCTTAGTCCAGTCAAAGAATAAATAATTGGGACTACTTATAGACTACTACGTGGTTTGCAAGTCTACATTCGGTCCGTTTGATACACTGGTTAAAGTGTCGGCAGTTCGCTTCTGCGTTTCTTTCGGTGAATAAGTCCAGGTGACACAAATTCCCTTCCCTTTACTAATCTTCTATTTATCTATTGTATTCTGGGGTTTTCCTTCACCGTTATAGCAAGCGATATTTCACAATGAAAATACACTTAACATAGAAAAGTCAGAGGTGTATGCTCCATTTTGGGGTGAAGGAAAACATCGTGAGGAAACCTGCATACCTGAGAATTTCTTCACAGGAATTTCGAAGGTATGTGAAGTCTACCAACCCGCATTAGGCCAGCGTGGTAGACTAAGGCCTAACCCCTCTCATTGGTAGAGGAGGCCCGTGCCCAGAAGTGGGACAGTAATATTACAGGGCTAATATTATTATTCTGGGGTATCGTGGATGTCTATGGGCGGTGGGGATCAATTTTTATCAGATGACCCACCTGCTCACCAACGTCAGTCTTTCCTATAAAAATATTCCACACTCAGCGGTAAAAGCAAGGCTTTGTTAGGCACAAAACATAAGGGTCAAATACTTTCAAATCGCATCAGTTTCTTCAAAAGAGTTCCTATGTAAGGTGAAGTAGTTCTTTGTCAAAAAGGAAACAAAACTTCCCTTTTTTCGTAAGGAAGGACACGTTTTAGGGGAAGTTATAAGCACTCGCAAACAGAACAGTGACAGTGTAGGGACAACGTGGAGACAGTTGCTTCGCTTCTTTGCTTTTACAAGTTTTAATCTTCCTAATGCGTCGGGTGTGTTCGGTCTAAGTACCAGGGTGTTACGACGCGCCATTATTGTCGAATTTTTAAAGCATTGTGAAATAAAATTTAATTTTACGCTTTCGTTTATTAACATTTTGCTCTGGTTTATTTAGAATGTCGTGAGTTACGACTTTAGTCGATCTTTAAATGGTGAAAAAGTAAAACTATAGTTATTTCCATATATGTAAGTGCTGCCTCGGTGGCGTGGTGGTATTTCGGTACGACTACGGTTTTGAGGTCTCGGGTTCGATCCCCGGGTCGGGCAAAGTGATATTGGATTTTTCCATATCAGCCCGGAGTCTGGAATTTGTGCCCGATATGGCGATAGACTCGTCCCCTATCACATCTGGGCCGGAACTAAGCTTGGCGAAATGTGGGTGTTCTAGTTCGCTAGTGCGCCTCTGCCTACCCCTTCGGGGATACAGGCGTGAGCTTGTGTATGTATGTGTTATGTAAGTACTCTGAGGTTATTACTACTTAATGCTGAGTTTTTAGAATTTCAATAATTCATTTAAGCCAATTAAAACTCAAGTCATCATATGGAAATCGTCACTACCTACTCACGAAGATCCACAATATCAAAATAGTCATCATTCTTTCTTTCTGCCTGGCATTATCCTGGCCATCTGCCAGGGTCCGCCTTAATCAACACACTATTTCAAGCATGTTGCAGAGAGAATTTGGCATAGTTTTTACGACCGGCCGGCTGCCTGACGTCAACCCCCTATAAGGGATCCAGTCCCGGGCAAATTAAATTAGAAAATTTGCTTTTCCCGACCTGAGAATCGAACCCAGGACCTCCCGGTTCACAGCCCATACATTTGCCACCAGACCAAGGAGGCGACTACTATCTATCAAAACAGTCATCATTGTGAAACTAAAATAATGGGCGTCGGATTTGTAGTAACAGTAACTAAGAACAACAACAAATCTCTATTTTCACGTTGGTTTTGTGTCTACCGGTTCTTCCTGTGAAATGGATTTGGTCCAATATTCGGTAACTTCATGCGCAAAATGTAATTGTATATAGTCAAGACATAATTGCACTTAATCTGGTTAAATTCTACATTACAACGCCAATAATGCCTTTATGAAATTATGATCGAATCCGAGACCTCAGACCCGGGTCGGGCAAAGTGATATTGAATTTGTGCCCGATATGGCGATAGACTCGCTCCCTATCACATCTGGGACGGAACTAAGCTCGGCGAAATGTGGATGTTCTAGTTCGCCAGTGCGCCTCTGCCTACCCCTTCGGGGATACAGGCGTGAGCTTATGTATGTATGTTCATGCGCAAAATTTTATTATATATAAATAGTCAAGTGATAATTACACTTAATCTTGTTAAATTCTACATTAAAACGCCAATAATGCCTTTATTATATTATGAATTAATTGACCAACTCGGCACAAAGCATGTCTATACCCGTGTGGTGAGTACACCAATGTACGCCAAATTAAATTATAAATTATCGTGATTCCTGTAACTAGACGATGTGAACAATATAATACATCATGTTCACCGAATACAAGTATTTAATTAAATTAGTAACAGAGTGAGACGCCTGTTTTGCATGGTGGCAGCGTACATGGGCCGGTAGGTCATGGCGTTCAAGACGTAAGTCGGACAAAACAGTTTTTCTAACACAATTTGCCCCTGACTGGATATCCCAGAGGGGGTTTAGGCAAGGACTACAGCCGAATAAAATTCTGACATCATTGAACATGTGTGTTGCTATCCCCACAGTGGAGCATAAGGGCAGCTAGAAGTGTAACAGACTCAGCATTAAAACGATGACGATGCCCGATTGTTTGAACAGCAAAGCGAACAAAAGGTTAACCACGAAATATAATGACTTAGTAGAGCGTACTAAGACCGCAATAGTACGTTTCATAAAAATTGTATTTATAATTGTTCAATAGCGTTAAAACGTTCCAACTTTCGATAGTGAAAACATGGCCGATTCTGATCAGCTGTTTCAAGTTTGATGTTCTTTCTTAATGACATTAATTTTGTTATATTCTAGGACCCCATCTAAGATTGATATTTTTTTTATTGAGTGTGTCCAGCCAAGACTTCCTATTTGTTTCAATGCTTGTCAAAGATAAAAATAATGTTTTTTCTGTAACCAGCAACATTTTATTCGATAAACATATTTTAGTTCTCTTTTAGCCAAAGTAGGCAAAAGTAGGGTTATGCTTTCGATAAGACCAGTATTGCATTATGAATTAAGGGGTTAGAGTTAATTGTATTAATATAATACTTTGCTTTATAAATTAATCTCACAGAATTTCTTGTTGCTAAATTAAATATATTTTATGAACTGTTCGTGTAGGTGCAGAAATCCGTCTATAAACATTGAAGCTTAGAAGAAATGGAAGGTAGAAAAGTATTATTTCAATTATGCTCAAAGTTTGCCCTTCATTTCGCAAGAACTTGATAAGTCGGTGGAAGCAATATCCTGAAATTACATTATACGATTTTCTCACTTCTGTAGCACATTTGAACAAGATTAGTTTTCTTTTCGTTCGTAACTGGTGGAGTGTAAAGGTTAACATTACTCTAAGTTTTTCAATACCCATTACTTGCAACAATGGATGGAGCACATCTAAAAAGAACAGACCAAACTTCATAGTACGTTGTTATTGCGGTAGACACTTTTGTCGAGATATATTTGCCGTAATAAACTAGGCGTTTGATTTATTGCCTTTCCTGAATGCGGTGTAATATAACGTAGTTTAAAGTGCAATTTTCTTCCTTATGCTGTTGTAATAGAAGTTGAGGTAAATAGCTACAGCTTCCCTCTTCCCCGCCGTCGTCAGTCTGCAGTCCTCTAGAACTCCGTTTGCTCCTGTTTCAGTCTCCGTGGCGCAGTTTGCGAGTAGGCTGTGAAGCGAGACGCCGTGGGTTCGATTCCCATACCGAGACAAATGTTTCTGTGATCCACAGATATTTGTTTCGGCTTGGGTGCTGACATACAATGTTTTTTTTATAGCAGATGTTAGGAAACGAGCTGGTGGATCACCTGATAGTGAGTGATCTCCACAGCCCATAGACCCCAAGATACAAAACAAATCATGAGTGCTGTGCCAACCTAAAAGGAGGGCATTAGGGATTGGGAAAAGGAGGAGGACATTGGGCCACCAGAAATCTCACTCACCAAACGAATCTCAATAGCGAACTGCCACTTTACGTCGGTCTTCTATCAGACCGTGGTATCAAACCGGTCGAGTCGTACATTCGTGCTGTAGACTAACTCATAGAACAGTTCATAAAATATATTTATCTACAGCGTGGCTCTACGACTCAACTAAGATTCTCTTAGTTCTTGATTCCCACGACACAAGACTCGTATCTTACTGTGAGGACTATGCATGCCACTGTTGGCTGTTATTTATTTAGGTTTCTGTTTTTTTATGTGGCATTTTTACAGTTGTTACCATTGACTAATTCCCTCGCCTCAACTCCTATTGTTTCACGCCGCGACTAGGTGACAAAAACAACTGTTCCACCTCATATCGCGGCTTACAGTTTGATGTTAAATGTTTTACTTTACCGAGGCTCTTTGTTCTGCTACTTTATCTTTTTTTTACTTTAAAACTGCATTGCACAGTTTTATTAATGCTCTTTTAAAGTTTGTTTTAAAAATAAAGTGTTTTTCTACTTTCTTATTCAGTTTATCGGAGAAAAGAATTTTCGTAACTAGGTTTTGGTACCTCGTCTCTATTTATTTAGTAACGAAACTCATTCGAGGTACAGAATAAAATAAAATGGTACAAAACCAATCCGTCTGACCCTCGTTTTCGTATTTCGTTTCACCAAAATTATTTCGACTATTTTGTGTAAATTTTAAACACAATTAAGGAATTTACACGTTAATTACAAATAAATTTATCTATCTTACCTTAGTTAAATAGCTTAAGTTATTTATTAATAAAACCAGTTTTTGTCTGCGTGAATCTGTTTCGGTCGTCATCGTACAAAAATCCTTTCTTAGTGCTCGCCTACGTCATAAAAGGGAGCCGTGTGAAAAACCTGCAATAATAGTTTCGGGTGCACGCTGATAAATCAGTCAGTTTCTCCTTTTATTATCGATATAGAAGTATTATTTGATAAAATAAAAACAGCCGCAGTATCTAAACTACGGTGAATGAATGCATCCTAAACGTTTAACTATAATCTTGTCAGTATAACTAACTCACAGTACATTGGCTCTATAAATGGGCACTGTTACGTCTCCAAAGCCGTGAGACGACGCGATTACATTATGCTATAGAGATGTATTATATAATTCTAGCTTTACCTCGCTTGCATAACGCCTGATTTATGTGCATATCCTAAAACAAAATGTACTTTTTCGAAGTAATGTTCTGTATGCTTATGGTTTATGTGAGCGTTAGTGCTTTTCCTGGTACAAGGTTTGCAGTTGCATTGATATCTCATCTAAATGCCATGATATCAAGTTTCAGCTATCGTCATTCCCACACTCCTGTTTTTTTAAGTTCGTAAGGGTCACTTGATCATTTTCATTGTCATCTCGATTTAATTATTTTTTTAGATTTAATGATGGGAGTGAGCTGTAGGATAAATCAAGTTTAGGTTTAACTCTAGCAATAGCGCTGCAAGTCGCTCTAATCTATTAATCTTTGTTAATTCAGTGCAGTATGGTGAAAGCACTTCGGGCGTCCTTTAAAGCACGATTCCTGTTCTTGTCATTACTCGGCATGCAAACTCAGAACCTCAATAATTTATTACAAAGTTCTCTTTAACATGCCTTCATCTGCCCTAGTTTTATTCAACAATACTAATATTATAAAGAGTTTCTTTTAATATAACAATTAATATAATTAAACTGTATTTAATGCCCTTTAAAGTCAGAATACAATAGTGCTTACTGCTTACACTCTACTGTTTAGCGACATAAATATACAATTGGGTACTCGACTAATATTTTTTTTATTAATTTTATATGAAATTAACACCATCTTAAATAGAGCACTGCAAGAATTATTAAAATATTCTCAAAGTTAAAAAAGTTATTAGCATTTGATATTTGGTGTAACCTTCAAACTGCGGAAAAGAGAAGTATCAGTAAAATCACTTCAGGGCCATAACGGTACTTGTGTTAGAAAGGGATAGCAAGATATCCCCACTACGTCCCCACTCTTGCTCATTGCAGAATTTAAAATATGAATTACTGACTCATTTTTCAACCAATTTCGTATCAGATTTTACAGAAGAGTTTCTTTTTTGTTTTATTTGCTAGTACATATAAAAATGTGTACAAAATCAAACATAGTCAAGTACCCAATTACCTCTATATAAACAAAGCGCTAGGAGTTACCAAGGTGGACTCTCATGTATATGGTACCTTCTAACAAGCGGGTTATCCATCACTAGTAGTAAATAATCACAAATTTAAAAACTTAACGGACCGACTTCAAATCCGATGGTGACCAAATTTATATGGGACCACCCTTAAGATAAGCTCTATCGAACACAAAAAGAATTTTTAAAAATCGGCCCACATTCGGCGGTGATATCACGGAACACACATAAAAAAAATACAGACGAATTGAGGACCTTTTCCTTTTTGGAAGTCGGTCGTTGAAAGTCTATGGAATTTAATGATTACCGAACTCATTTTTGTATAATAATAATATAAGTTTATCAACCACCATCATATACTAGATACATAATTGCAACGGTAAATTTACTTCATACAGAGTCGAATGAAGTGCCAAACTCAGCACACGAGCAACTTTAAAGTTAATTATTAACTTCAGAAGATAATTAATATCAGTGCTCTTGGTCGTGACAGCGGCTACGGGGGCAAGAACCGTCTACTGAAACAAACTCTACGATTCAGATATAATTTTTAATACTTAATGAGAATGCTTTTTAGAGTTAGCCATTTGGATTTATGTTCGAACTTATTTATGCCAAAGGTCTTAAAATGAGCTCTTTATGACGTCATTTTAGCCAAGAGATAAAAATGAGTGGTGGAGCCACGCTGTAGACAGTAACATCTACAGCACGAATGGACCGGATCGACCGGTTTGATACCACTGTCTCACAGAAAACTGACGTAAAGTGGCAGCTTGCGGTCACGTTTCGTTCGGTGAGTGACATTTCCGGTGGCCCCATTACCCCCTCTCCCTTTCCCATTCCCTTTTTCCTCCCCTTCGATTCCTTCTTTCTAGGTTGGCAACGCACCCATGATTCTTTTTGTGTCTTGGGTGTTTATGGGCGGTAGAGATCACTTACCATCAGGTGACCCATCTGTTCGTTTGTCAGTCTCGGCTAAAAAAATATGTGGTTTCAAAAGTGTAATATTTGTGATAATAATTAAATTTGACGGGTATGTATGGCTCAAGTTTCGTGACGACTCGACGCGACGCGCGACTCTAGGTCAAGAGGTTGTGACGCATACTCGACCTGCGCCACCTCATGACGGCTTTTAAACTTTTTCGAAATCCTTCACGGGCTTTCATTAAGCCACAAATACTGGAATGACTCTAGATGCTGCGGTTTTCTTAGAATTCACATATTTTCTACGACTTCAAAAGCGGGCTCTGAATTCATCGGTATTATATTTTAGGTATGATGTATGTTACGCGATATCTCCGGCAAATGTGGACCAATTTTAAAGACTCTTTTAATAATGAAATAAAACTATTTTTACGGATTCTATCACGGTTTGTTTTATTTTTTTTTAGTTTTAAGCCTTCGAAACGTTGGGCATAAAAATTAAAACAAATCGTTATAGAATCCGTAAAAATAGTTTTATTTCACATAACATTAACATAACATAACACAAGCTCACTTTTATTTCAATATATAACATTCGCTTAAACTTAAGAAATTAGACTCTTTTTATGTTCGATAGAGCTTACACCAATGGTGGTTTCATATTTTGTTCAAAATATGATGGGGTTATGAAATCATTTTACGACCGACTTAAAAAAAGGAGGAGGTCCTCAATTCATCAGTATTTTTATGTAGGTATGTCACGCGATATCTCCGCCAAATGTGGAGCGATTTTCAAGATTATGTTTGTGTTCGATAGAGCTTACTCTAAGGGTGGTCCCATTTTTTGTCATGTTCGGATAAGTTTTGAAGTCGATCCGTTAAGTTTTAAATGATTGTGGTACTGTTATCAAGCATTTTGTGATTTTGGTATGAGACTTGGTTCATATATGTGACGTGTGATTTAGCGAATGACGCAAAGAACTATAAATTATCCGTGAATAAAGATTCATGTTGACGTGTGAATTGGTCAAATATTGAATATTTCACCAACCGCATTCCACTTGTAATATTAATATATGGGTGTAGCTTACGGAACTATAGACAATATCACACCTAACTACAAAGGCAAACTGAGACAACGGAGCTAGATCAGCACAATTCTACGAAACACACAAAGCCGTACGAGCGAGGACTAACGGAGTGGGTGTAATTCGGGCCCTTTGTGAGCTCGAGAATGGGGAGGTTTGTGTGTGTGTGTGGCAATCGTCATCGAGTCCGTGTTGTCTGCGGCTTGCCTACATAATAAGAGATTTGATAAGATAAATAAATAAAATGTAAATAACACCCAACTGTCACATACATTGTCCTGACGCCACACTAAGATCGACTCTTGTGTCGTGAGAATCAGGAACTACGAGAGACTTTTGGTCTCACAACACCCAGACCCGAAACAAATATCTGTGGGCCACACAAATATTTGTCTCGGTGCGGGGATCGAACCCGCGGCCTCTCGCTTCGTAGCCGGCTGCTCGCCCGCTGCGCTACGGAGGCTGTCATATATAATAGATATAGCAGCAACCACGCGTTACCCTTCGTTTAGGTACATGCAGAATCAAAATGTGATGCAAAAGCAAATGAGCATTGAAGTGGGGTAAAAACCCGACTGCCTCGGAAGGAGGGTACAAAGTTTTGTGCTAAAAATAGTACCGAGGTAGAGTCATACGTAGTTAACGGAGCTTACATAGTAGGTGCATTTATAGGAGGGTAGGCTTCAAAAAGTATGTAATTTTATCTAATTAACTGCCGAATGGGCTACTCAACTTTAACGGCTTCTTACATTGATTTTCACCATACAATTTTGACAGATAAGGCGACCTTAAGTGTATGAACATTTGGCGGTATATCTCATAATGATGCATAAGCAAGAATGTTTATATAAATGACAGATCGTTGACGTTAACCTCTTGTAAACTCCTGTTATTATTTGTATGTATTTATTTTAAGACAATTACAGTTCAGTTTAATACTCCGTTTTAATGTCTAGTTATTATTATTATTATTAGCGCGAAACTTATGATCCAAAAGCTGTAACTTCGTGGACATAAGTTACTCAGTCGTACATATGCGTCCAACGACGTGCCAGCGTAATAATGTTTTGAGAATTTCTTACGTGATTCTTGAACATTCACAAAGCATTCTACTGTGTAAATTGTAAGACGGTGGTAGATGGCGTTACTGGCGTTTGATTTTTTGTTTGTATGAAAACTAGCTTGCCAACCGCTCCATAGTAATATTAGATCTTATAGTATCTACAAGACAAGTATAAGCTCCGCAAGCATCCTAGATTAACAAACAAGATTTCGCTCTTATATTTATGGTCACGACCAGTTCATGCGCACATAATACAAATTACGACTTTAGGCAAAGTGTTGTTCGGGGAATACGCTGACGCAGGGATTTGAGAGGGTGGGGGCTGTCGGTGTGTAGCGTTTAAGCGAGTATACGATCGGAATTAATTAGCGAATCTGGGCTCGAGATGCGACCGCAGCCGGCGCGCCGTCCGGAGCAATGCGGTCAGTGCTGAGCGTGCTCGTTCACCTGTCCAACCCACACCTTTGTGCTCCAACATAATCCGATTATGATTTGTCTGTTCCTGACCCAGAAAATAACATTAATTGGCATAGCCACTGCCTTGGTGGCGTAGTTGTATTTCGGTGCGACTGCCATCGTGAGGTCTCGGGTTCAATCCCGGGTCCGGCTAAGTGATATTGTTTTTTTTCAATATCAGACCGGAGTTTGGAATTTACACCCGATATGGCTCGCCTCCTATCACTTCTGGGACGGAGCTATGCTCGGCGACATGCGGGTGTTCTAATTCGCTAGTACACCTCTGCCTACCCCTTCGGGATGCAGGTGCGAGCTTTTATATGTGGCATATTGCACTACCAACAACAGGTACACCATACTGCCAATTCGGTCACAATTTTTGTACATAAAGAAGTATCGTTTCTAAAACTTCGGAATTACATCTACAATGGCGGTTTAAATTGTCGTAACGAGGTACGATTTGCATAAAAGATTTGATTTCTGTAATTGTTGAAGAGCCTTGGAAAATTATATAATTCGTGTCCTGAATATAACTTTGTAAAAGGTTATAACTTTAATGTTTAATAGCAAAAACGTTATAAATGAATTCTTTGTTATCTTTCAAATTAATTATGAACAATATCGCAGAGGCTGGATTATAATAAAGGTTTTATTTTGTAAAATTAAAAAATATACTTTGACGTCATTCGCCTCTCAAAAAAACTATATTTTTGTGTAACGTAATAACGTATTCTGTTGTGAAGGAAACCTTAAAATCCCCTGAGTATGACGAGCATAGTAATAACCATGAAAAATAAACTGCCTTTTCCTCGGCAAAGTCATAGTGAAATATTTTTTGTGTAGTCACTTTACGCGTTTTGTTTACGTAAGGCATTTATATCATAAATTGGAAATAAGGGCAACGAACGAATCACCAATTTGGGTGGCATATTTATCATATTTTTAGAAAAAGTTCAATGATGCTTAAAATGTATAACAATAAACATCAGATGAGTGTAATTTATCAACTTGATAGTTATAATTTACCTACTATGCAAAACTATTTATAATAAACAAACGTTAAACAAAATATATAGCGACTGCTTCGTAGATATAGAATTTATTCTACAGAGCCGTAAATAGTTCCACCTGGGAAAGAAAAATTAGCTTATTGCATGTTCCACGTTGATATTCCCCTTCTTCCTTAGTATAATCTACAATATAGTAATATTGTAGAACTATCATTATTGCCGACATTTTACTATAGTTATTTTACTATAGTTACAGCTTACTATAGTTCATAAATATATTTTCGATCTCTTAAATGTCTTTACTACCTTTATTCCCGTTTCTATCTTGCTAATCGCAAGTTGTGAAAAAAAAGTTCATAAATAGCATTATGGAAGTGATAGTTTGACTAGCGACATCTAGGAAACACGAGCATAAATATTCCAATTCAATATAGCGCCATCTACAGAAGTCGTCGGTAACAAAACACTATGTCCGTAGTCTTACGAAGTCCTGATGGCTCGAAAGTCTTTGATATTCAAATGAAAACGTATGATGAGCCTATTTTCAACTGCACGATACTCAAGACCAGTTGAACGAGACCGAAGAAAGCGTCTGAGTAAAAACAGATCACATTATACTTAACCATGCCGTCGGAAAGAAAGATGTAGAGCGCCATCTATTCGCATTGCTCGGAATGAATTCACGTTGGTGTGTCGAAATAAGAACATTGTAGGAGGTTCCCAACGTGCTCACTAGAGGGCTCTTAGCCGTTTTAAAGCGCCATCTATTTAAACACTATAGGTATGTACTGCAAGATATTTTTTTGTGTACAAACTTGCGCAGTTCCGAGTGTAAGATGGCGCTTAATTTTCACAAAAGCTTTTTCACCCCGATAGATGTCTTTCTAACACTAGCTGATTTTTATGACGTTGGACGTGACGTTTCTTTCCCGTTTCCTGACCTTTATGGATTTACTTTATGAGCTATAAATACACATATTCAAAAGAGTAAACGAAAATCTAATTTATTAAAACAAAAACGTCGTTGGCAATTGGCATACAGTGATATTTAAATTATCCTCTTTCATCACATTGGGAAGCTTTTATTTGTAAATACTCTTCGAAATACGAAATACAACATTTTGAAGTATTTATTATGTTCGCTTAGGCTCAATTGCACCACTATTATTAACCTAGAGTTAGTCCTAACCGCAAGTTAAGTTACATGTCATTCATACATTTTCTGTCAATTTAGCTTGCGGTTAGGACTAACTCTAGGTTAATAATAGTGGTGCAATTGAGCCTTAGAGGAATTGTAAACCATCGTTTAAAAATTAAAAACAGTATTAAATGTATTAAGTACATTTCGTAGATCTTCGTGACGTGAGCTTATAAGCTTATGTATGTTTTTAATCTTCTTGGGCTAATGGCAAGCTATATGGCTAATAGACCAGGGGATGACAGTTTCAACAGCCCGATAATATCTGTTTTCTGGCACGATTTTCCTGGGACTAGACCCAAAGGCCGTTGATGTCAGGAAGCGGGCCGGTCGCATCAACTAAATTCAAATCCTTTACGTTATAGTGAGATATGGTAGGTGGAGGTTTTAGGATATAATTTCATCGACTAGTAACAAATAGAACAACGCTCTCTGACCCCCATACAAGGACACAAAATAAACGTATACCTTGACTTTTGTTTAAGGGTAAGTGATCAATTATTGTTCTTTGTTTCAGGTAAGCGAACCTTTCTACTTGGAGACCCGATCAGATAAGTAAAAGAAAAATACGTCTGCTTATTCACATAAAATAGGATTGGACTATAAATAGGTCAGCTTGTACATTTGTACTTACCACGGACAGAGAATGAAAAGTTGTTTAGTTTTTTGCGACTTTTTCCTCAAAGCCAATAATCGTGGGGAAATTCTCGGAAATGCCTGTCACCGGACTTTTACAATTGAAATATAAATTACCTTAGATTCTGAAACGTTACATTATTCTTGAAATAAAACACCCTGTTTATTGTATAAATAAAAGTATATGGATGCTTTTAACATTGGTTTCGTTCGCGGCTTTGCTTCCTTAAAATCTTTTCTCGGGATACCAAATTTTATGTTACTCAGAGTAGTGGAGCTTTGTAAATTGTGAAATAATCAACAATGATTAAATTATTATTTCAGATATGAATTTCTCCTTACAAACAAACGCGTAAAGCAATAAATCCGCTTTTCGCTATTAGTATGTGTAGATACGCAGCGATAGCTCAGTTGGGAATGGTACGGACTGCCGAGACAAGTGTCGGAGGTTCGAGACCAACCCCAAAATAGAGCATACACCTCTGACTTTTCTATGTTAAGTGTATTTTCATCTTGAAATATCGCTTGCTATAACGGTGAAGGAAAACATCGTGAGGAAACCTGCATACCTGAGAATTTCTTCACAGGAATTTCGAAGGTATGTGAAGTCTACCAACCCGCATTAGGCCAGCGTGGTAGACTAAGGCCTAACCCCTCTCATTAGTAGAGGAGGCCCGTGCCCAGCAGTGGGACAGTAATATTACAGGGCTAATATTATTATGTGTAGAATCTACACTGTAGATTCTTTCTTTCTACCTACCCTTATCCCACCTTAATGTGGGGTCGGCGCAACACATTTTTCAAGCATATTGCAGAAAGGATTTGGTTTAGTTTTACGACCGGCTGCCTTCCTGACGTCAACCACCTTTGGGTCCAGTCCTGGGAAAATTAAATTAGAAAATTCTGTTTTCCCGACCTGAGAATCGAACCTACGATCTCCCGGTCCATAACTCATATATGCTGCCACTAGACCAAGGAAGCTAGATTACTTATACATTTACATAAGATCGTATCGTCCAGTCTAAATTCTTCTTTTCGTCATTTTCATCAAAGGTAAATAATTACGCTCTTGTTTTACTCTCGAGATAATACCCGCATTATTTATTTCACTTCTTTCCCAACTTTCTCATCCCTTAGGGTGAACTTTCAAAAACCCTTTTCAGTCAACCTATTTTGTTCCGATGAAAGTTCTCACATGTTTTTTAGTTTCGGCTCTTCCGGCATGTCGATGATGAATCGCGCGGGTCTCGTGGATGTCCTTATAATTCTACTGAAAAACATAATTCGATATTAATATTATAGTAAACTATGTTCTGAAACTATTTTGGTAACTTCGCAGATACGAACTATGTGAACTCTAACCACATAGGTCGGCTCCGTGATAAATCTCTATTTACTCCAACTCTTGATTTAAAGATAGCACTGAGCTGTTGGATAATTCGACATAAGGTGTAACTCTAGATTATTCATAGCGCTGCAAGTCGCTGTAAGGCCTAAACCTTCTTGCAACTAGAGAAGGCCCATAACCAGCATTAGGGTAATAACAAAACAAGCCTAATATTATTTAACGAAATATAGTATTCCACACTAACATTAGCTTTTGAACTAACCAATATAGAGGCTCCAAGCACTTGGTTATGTCTGTGATGTGATTCTTATAGGATGATTAACTTGTTTAGAAATTAGAATATACATAAATTACAGACTAACATAAGCGTAAAACTTACAAAATTATTACCACATAACATAACATAACATAAGCTCACGCCTGTATCCCCGAAGGGGTAGGCAGAGGCGTACTAGCGAACTAGAACACCCAAATTTCGCCGAGCTTAGTTCCGTCCCAGATGTGATAGGGGGCGAGCCTATCGCCATATCGGGCACAAATTCCAGACTCCGGGCTGATACGGAAAAATCCAATATCACTTTGCCCGACCCGGGGATCGAACCCGAGACCTCAGTACCGTAGTCGCACCGAAATACCACCACGCCACCGAGGCAGTCTAAGAAAATTATTACCACTAGGTAAAAATTTATAATAATAATTATTACTATTAGTTAATAATTATAATCACCTCTTTAGTGTCGCCTCCTTGGTCTAGTGGCAGCACATATGGTTTGTGGACCGGAAGGTCGTGGGTTCGATTACCAGGTCGGGCAAAGCGAATTTTCTAATTTAATTTGCCCGGGACTGGATCCCTCAGAGGTAGTTGACGTCAGGCAAGTAGCCGGTCATAAAAACTTAGCCAAATCATTACTGCAACGTGCTTGAAAAAGTGTGTTGACCCGACCCCACATTAAAGTGGGATAAGGGCAGGTATAATTATAGTCACTAGACTAGGTCCTAGTCGATACAGTTGATGCCGGGTTTTTTATACCTATACTACTGTTTAATATCCCTGTTTATACCTAAATCGAGTTTATACCGAAACCTCGATTAACTAATAGGTACGAAAAACATGGTGCGTTCGGTTTGTTAATTATCACATTGCAATCAGTTAACTGTCATCCGGTGTTGTTATGCAAATCCCTATTGTAAAACTGAGAGTTAATTTGCAGTAAATGTCCCAATAAAATTCGCGATTACGTTTAATGGAGCAAATTGGTAAGTAAGTTCGTCTGTTCTAATGGGACCATAATGTTTGAGATTACTTTGCTTAAATCGACGTCATTTTGTAGTTCAAGGAAGTTTAAACAGTCAACAATTATAATAATATAAATAATAAATACACCCAACAGTCACACACCTGGTCCTGACCCCACACTCGGTATAACCTGTATCGTGGGTGTCAGAAACGATGGGAGACTTTCGGTCTCACAACACCCAAACTTGAAACAAATATCTGCGGGCCACACAAACATTTGTCTCAATGCGGGAATCGAATCCGCGGCCTTTCGCTTCACAGCCGGCTACTCGCCCGCTGCGCCACGGAGGCTGTCTTCGTTAAATATCTGTGTTACAATTTATAATACATACATAGTTATATAGGTAATATCCTATGGGAATTTTCTATCAATATGGGAAACCCATATAACCGAGAGAAGAAAACCTGTAGAAACGTGAGAAGGTAATTTAGTAAGCAGCGGCTTGGCTGTGCCCCTGGCATTGGCAAAGGTTACGGAGGTGGTAACTGCTTACCATCAGCCAGGTCGCTGGTTGGTCTGCTCATTTAAGCAATAAAAATTGACGTTATATGAAATCCACCAACGTTACCTCAGCGTGGTAGACTAAGGACTAAACTTAAATAATAGCAGTAGAGGAAACTCTTGCCGACATATTGCATGATACAAGAGTCAAAATTTAAAAAAACTTAATTATAGATTTTCTTGTCTCTTTTATACAATTGATCAATGGGCTATCAATAATTATGTATAAAATGTTAATATGAGATGTTATTTAAAAAATACAATTTTTTTATTATTTTCAGTTCGCTATTTCGCTTGTGATTCCTTAATATTTCTAACAGTCCTTGCTCCGAAACAGAGTTATTGTGGTTACTTAGTTTGTAATAGTATTGGCGCGAAGATAAATCAAATTTTCTAGAGCCATGAAATTGTTTAAACGTTTATGACAATCGTTTCTAGCTGAAATGTTTTCATGTCTTTGGTACCTATCATTGTTTACTAACTGGGTCACGTAAACACCTACTTTGCGTATGCGTACAGACCTGTTGTTACAGATTTTCGTTGTTCGTGTCATTTTACTAGAGGTGCTTTTTATCAGTGTATATCAGCGCTAGTGACGCTTCCATCATTAATAACTCTGTTTCATCTACATAGTCTGTAGGCGGGCGTAAAAACTAAGCCAAATCGATTTTGCAACACGCATCACTATCACTACATAGTATAAAATAAAGTCCCTTCCCGCTGTTTGTCTGTATGCTTAGATCTTTAAAACTACGCAACGGATTTTGATGCTTTTTTTTTATAGATAGTGATTCAAGGGGAAGGTTTATGTGTATAATACATGCATATTTCATCCCCTAAAGGGATGTAATGGGGGATGAATGCTTGTCAAGAATCTCACGGGGGCATAGCCGCGGGTAAAAGCTATAAAAAATATGTTGTTCTGACTACACAGTAGAGTAGGATAAGGGCAGGTGGAAGAAGCAGTACTAAAAACTACTGTAAATTTTAGAATCTCACATAAGCTTACGTCTGTAGGTGCGTCGAGCTTACTCCCTTCTCTAAAATATGATACTAATATCGACTACTGTGTCCAGGTATTAAAAACATTGTCTCTTGTCTACATATAAACCTAGTACACGTTATTTGTGTTGTGCACACACGAGCGAGAGCGGTTGTCGCTCGGGCGACGATTGTTGCGGCCGGATGCCGGTACCATTTCCGTGTTCAATGCCCACCATTCACCTATCGGGCATTCAACGAGCCTCGTTATCGACCAACTACCCACCAATTACTGTACACTACGTCATTATTTTTACTTCTCTATTTTATTTCCATTGTTACTACGGTTTGCTTCACTCTCATTTTTAATTGGCTAAAGTAGTTTGGATTTTAGTTTGTTCAGTAGGTACGGAGGTGACTCTTTAGTTTACTTACCGTGATTGATACGTTTAGTCCAAATATTTGTGGAAGCTCTTTGTTTGTACTGAAATCTTTGAAGTAGATTTTATGTTGAATAATTTTGCATTGTAAAAGCCCAATACATTATGTATATTAGAGTACTTAAAAGCAAACGAATGTATTTTACGACGATTATTCCTTCTTCTTTTTATAATAAATGGCTTTTTTATAGAAGAGACGGCAAATGAGCAGATGTGTCACCTGATGGTAAGTAATCTCCACCGCCCATAGACCCCCAAGACACAAAAAGAATCATGGTTGCCATCCAAAAAAGAGGGAATGGAAGGGGAAATGGGCCACTGGAAATCCCACTCACCGAACCGAAAAACCGAAAAAGGAATCATGGGTGCGTTGCCAACTTAAAAGGAGGAAATGGAAGGGAACGGAAAAAAGGACTGGGAAAGCAAGGGGTGGAAATGGGCCACCGGAAATCTTACTCACCGAACGAAACGCGACAGCAAGCTGCCACTTTACGAAGGTTCACTGTGAGACAGTGGTATCAAACCGGTCGAGCTGACCCATTCGTGTGGTAGACGTAACTGTCTACAGCGTGGTTCTACGACTCAAATTCCTTCCACGCATTTGCGATGATTCTGCCAATTTCACAACCTCTATTTATTCTTATTGTAAACTTGTGAAAGGGAGGTTTTTGCAAAGTAATTTTTGAAAGACATATTAACTTTGACTTTCAAGATGATTTATTTTGTCCTTGTATGTATGTACGTCTCATAGTGTCGAAAGTAGTTGAAAGACACACCATTTATCAAATACACAGACAAACGTCCAGTCATAAACTCATTCTAAGAAACTAACATTAGGTCATGTGTTATGTTTCTTTTTGAATGTAATTGTCAAGAATATTCATATGTAGAGAGCGTCTGCTACATCCCGTGGCGCGACGAGACGTTAGTTAAAAATGAGTTTTGGCTTTGTGAGAGAATTGTGGGTGGAATAATTATTTTTTGCGGAGCTTGGGACGTCGTCCGTGTTCCCATTTATCTAGAGTTAAATGCTTGCATCCAACCGTCCGTTTTAGCGTGTATTTGGTTTTAGGGCACGGCGCCCAATCCGATAAACTGTCGGCAGATATGGCTTAAATGGCTCTTGAAAGCTTAGGTGTCAACGTTGAGTATACTCTGTAAATAATAGCCGAACACGTGGTACTAAAGCCAGCCCGTTCGATGTTAACCATATTGTCTCTATTGAGTATTGGCATTATTGTTTTGCCGATACATTTTGAGTAATTATGCAATGTTAATAATTCATTGTAGGCTTTTTTCTTTAATGTACCCAGACGCTTTTCCCGACAGTATTTAGTACTTAAAGAAATTATTATTCAAACATTAGTTGTTGTGAATTTTAGTAAACAAAATAGACTACGAAAATGAAAATCGCACCACAATACGGTACGCCCACAAATAATAATACAATTAATTTAATTGAAAAGTATGATCACAGTTCTAACAACAAATACGTTTTTGTTCTCAATATTCAGTACAAATGTCTTTTGTTAAAACACAACACATTGCGATATTTACAGAGCGTGTCGTCCATTTTAAGCTTGACCTCTGCTAACGACCAAACGTAGTCCTGACGCATTTGCCCCCTTCACCGCTCGCAACCTTTCTCGCATAATTACCGGAGTGCATTGTGTGAGTGCCGGCACTGTACGTGTGCAGTTTACTGCCGTGAATTGCGGAAAACTACTGAACCGTAAAGCTAGTGAAAATAAAGCTTTAAACCCAATCGGCTCGTCTAGACTGGTCTAGTCTCTTACACTGGTCTGGTCTAGACTTAGTGAACATGTCACATCATTATTCACCTCTCACATCTACGAAACATTTCATATTGAACGTGTCTCGTCTATTTTCTTTTACCTTTTCACGATGTAATATTAATCAACGCCGTCGGGCTGGGTAGTTTCATGAAAATATTTATCTTTTAGTAGTTTAGATATTGGATTTTTATGATTCATACAAGTTAAATTAAAATCATTTTTGGACTTTATTAGATCTGTCTGCTTATATTTTTATTGTTGATGTGTCTGGTATATTTTTGGATGTCGTTTGGAGAAATAAGCGGTAGGGATATGCTTTATAATATGTAGGGAATTGGTTTCGTTTTTTACATAGAAAATGTAATGAAAAAATATTTATAATTAAAAAATATACTTGACTGCCTCGATGGCGTGGTTGTATTTCTCGTCTCGAGTTCGATCCCCGGGTCGGGCAAAGTGATATTTGATTTTTCCATATCAGCCCGGAGTCTGGAACATGTGCCCGATATGGCGATAGGCTCGCCCCTATCATATTTGGGACGGAA
This sequence comes from Clanis bilineata, assembly GCA_036417725.1. Taxonomy (NCBI): domain Eukaryota; kingdom Metazoa; phylum Arthropoda; class Insecta; order Lepidoptera; family Sphingidae; genus Clanis; species Clanis bilineata. Next base: position 11,273,034 of record CM071140.1, read on the forward strand.
CTAAGCTCGGCGAAATGTGGGTATTCTAGTTCGCTAGTGCGCATCTGCGTACCCCTTCGGGGATACAGTCGTGAGCTTATGTACAGTGTATACTCGATGAATCAGCATATTCTGATTCTGAAAAACAATAATAATTTACATCATATTACATTGCCAACTTATAATGTATTTTTGTTTAACGGTATCAAAATTTAATGCTAGATTCATCTATCTAGAAGTACATAATATCCAAAATCCTTTTAACTTTGCCTGCGTTTAAATCTGCAAACTCTATAGCCAGAAGTTTTAATGGAGCGATGTACATCTTCACCATGCGAGAACTGTGCTGCAATACTTGGAATCAAATGTCGAATATCAAGTTCGGTCTACCGAAACGTTTAGATGCGTTTAGAATATCTTAAAAGGCGATTTAATCAATAAAACCTAATTTCTTGGTACGTCTAGATTTGACGTTATTAATTAACGTACAACGTAAAGTAATCAACGAACATGGTATTTTTAATAGGCATGATTGAGCCACTTTTTGTATTACTGACTGATGAGACGTGTAGGTACATATGTATATAGAGAAGCACATTATATATACCTGCACCTTTTTACGTGAGTTCCCCGAATTGGTTGACTACCTCGTCGGCGTAGCGGTATTGCATGCGCGGTACTGCTGTCATCCAATTTTAGTCCGATATGGCAATATGCTCGCCACCTATCACATCTGGGACGGACCTAAGCTCGCCGAAATGTGGGTATTCTATTTCGCTACTTCGCCTCTGCATACTCCTTCGGAGATACAGCTGAATTAATGTTCCTCGAATTGAAAATTTTGACCAGTACCATCATTAAGTGACCCATCTGCTTATTTGCCAGAGTCTGCTATAAAAACTAGATAAAGCGTAGTTGGATGGTCAGTACTATATTGTGAAATGGAAATCCACAATCTCTGCTTACCCTTGTAGAAGACAGACGTGATATTTTGTAAAGATAAATACATAACATAAGCTCACGCCTGTATCCCCGAAGAGGTAGGCAGAGGCCCACTAGCGAACTAGTACACCCACATTTCGCCGAGCTTAGTTCCGTCCCAGATGTGATAGGGGGCGAGCCTATCGTCATATCGGGCACAAATTCCAGACTCCGGGCTGGTATGGAAGAATCCAATATCACTTTGCCCGACCCGGGGATCGAACCCGAGACCTCAGGACGGTAGTCATAGCGAAATACAACTGCGCCACCGAGGCAGTCAAAGATAAATAATGTCATAATATATATCTGAAAGCATTATGCCGAAGTGATTTAAATATATTCACAGCATCTTTTCGTTAAAATCGAATTCGAATCGTGCCGCCGCATTGTGGTTTTAACATTGATTAATAATATTTGAAACGCGGCCATTAACTATGAGCCTCTTATGAAAGTTTAAAGGCCCTTGACGCTTTAGGAACCAAGCTGTTCCCAGCGTTTGTGTTGGATATTAATTTAACTCAAAATTGAATGATGTAATTTAAAATTTCCTTCCAAAGATTGACCTCATTATGCGATTTCCGTGTAATGTCGATAGGTTTTGTTCCGTGAACGAGCGATGGAATGATAAATACGTCAATAAATCATATTTAATAGGTCCATTAAAACAGCTGAGGAGTGAAATGAAATCGCTATTGCTGATAACGTTAAAAGCAGCCGAGTTACTTAAAATAATATATATCTTCAGGGGCAATATAAGTCACTTTATGTAGGCTTTATAAACAAGGCATATCTTGATATAAATGAAGTTTCAGTGAGACCATTTACATTTTATTTATTTCTCATTCGACGGCAATATTATAACTTAAGTCCTCTGAAAGAAAATTAATTTCTATTTTAATATTCGAATTATTTTAATATGATAATTTGAGTGGATGTAGGTGTAACCTTTTTTTAAATATCTATTATACTCTTGTATTGAATAACCTTTGATTAATCTATTATTAGTATGTTCTATTATTATAAGTGTACTGTCATAATATATCTTGGTATATTTCAAATATAAATTGGAGAGAACGTTGAGTGATGGGTTTTCTTTTCTATTTTTTGCATCTTGTGGGGCAAGTTTTATGATTTTAATACACAAACGACGTTTATCACCTCGAGTTATATCAATCGACATTATAATGTGATAATTTTTAGGCAGCCTCATGTCTCTACGTATAAATATTTAATTAGGCGCTACGGTGGAACATATGGAATTAGAAACACATACTTCTATAATCACCTTGTTATCTTTCCTTTACATTGTAGAAGTCAAGACTACGTGGTGGCGTGGTTGTAGGACGGCAGTCGTCCTGGGGTCTCGGGTTCGATCCCCGGGTCGGTGAGTGATGTTAAATTTTTCCATATCAGCCCGGAGTCTGGAATTTGTGCCCGATATAGTGATAGGCTCGCCCCCTATCACATCTGGGACGGAACTAAGCTTGGCGAAATGTATGTGTACTAGTTCGCTAGTGCGCCTCTATGTACCCCTTCAGGGATACGGGCGTGAGCTTATGTTATCTTATGCAGAAGTAAAGATTATGTCGTGGGCATTCTGCGGCCCGAGCAGAAAAAATTCTGACAATCGTAAATCTATTCGAGCTCGCTGCGCACTGATGATATTTGGTTAATATTTCATACTTTAATAGACGCGTATCGAGCTCGAATACCCTTACGATTGTCAGAAAATATCCTGCTCGGGCCGCGGTTCTCAAATCTACGCAACAAAAACTACAGTGAAGTTATTTCACTTGTCAGAATAGCTTTATTTGGCATCATCATAAACCGGCACACGATTCTGGATAGATTTGCGGTGAACGCGTATTGATCGAGTTTCATCCGCTAGTTACGAGTTACGACCGCGTCTGGCTTGTCTCAGATAACACCAGTTGTCAGCCATTTACGACTCACAATAACTGTCTCTGATAATTTATATTAATGCTCAGTTTTGCATACAAATAATAGTATTCGCCAGAGCTTCACAACAGCTTCGCCTTTCGGGAATTGAAGTGTTTAGTTTGCTAGAACTGCGGAAATATTATGATAGGTTCCAGGAATTTGGGATAAACAAACAGAAAAGTGTTATTTCTATAATTAATAAAGTTGTAGCGAGGTTTTAAGGTATGCATGATGGTAATACTAATAATTTTCAAGTTAAACGAGGTATATAATTCATATTTACATTTAAAGCCTGTTCAAAGGAACAAAATACTTTGATTATACAGAATTGCTCGGCCTTGAATCATGGCCATGGCCTCTTTATGTCTATAAGAACTGGCATATAACGGTTATATCTTTTTATAGCATTACGGATCATTTACACTACGAAAATTATTTAAGAAATCTTCACAGACGTGACTTATGACATTGATTCATTGATCTAGATTGTTTCCTTTTATAGAGTGCCAAATATACATTCACACGTAGGCTAAGGCCTTTATCACCAGGAGATAAACATAGGAGCAGCTATTCCATCCACCACCGGCGGTGGTATCGGTGACCACTGATAATCACATTGTTAGTCGGTGGTTTTTAGGACTGCATTGCGCTTATCAAACGGCACTGAAACGTGACCTGTGAGTATGGGCCACATTAGAAAGCTTTCTGTCACTTAGCGAGCTATGCAGAGGACTTTGCTCGGTGTTTCTCTATGCGATCAAATGAGGAGTGAGGAGGTCCGTAGAAGAACAAAAGTCACTGATATAGCCCAGCAGATTAGCAAGTTGAACTGGCAGTGGGAGGGGCACAAAAGTTCTTGAGTGGAGATTGTGTACCGGTAAACGCAGCGTTATACGTCCACCTACAAGGTAGACAGACAACCAGATAAAGGTCTCAGGAAGTCGCTAGATGCAGGCCACTCAAACAGGTCGACCTGGAAATATTCGGGGGTGGCCTATATCCAGCCGGGGACATCCTGTGACTGATGATTATTATTATGATGATGATGATTAAGCTTACCATCAAGTGTAGTGTAACTTTGCCGAGCTCGGAAAAAAATATTTGTTACATTTTTGGAATAATGATTGTGGACTTACTTTATCTGTGCTACGTTTTATGTAGCATTTTTCGTAACTACTTCCAAAGCCCGAAGGAGGTCAATGTATTAGTTCGATATAAATATTCATTATGGATTATTCGTAGTTTGAACGCAGAATCTAGCCTACATTTATACAGTTAGCTCTTATTACAATACGGCCAAAGGTTAAATATAGGCTTTAATTTTATATGAATATTTATATTGTATGTATGTTATGATATTTATATTGAACTAGGTCGCCTTCTTGGTCTAGTTGCAGCATGTATGTGGACCGGGATGTCCTGGGTTCGATACCTAGGTCAGGCAAAGTGATTTTTCTGATTTGTTTTGACGGGACTGTATCCCCCAGAGGTCGGGCTGATGTCAGGCAGGCGGCCGGTCCACCGGGCGTTGAGAAATTTGTAGAATATACCTTATTAAAATGATGAATGATATTCAAGCAATCATATGAACAGACATGTTGAGACGCTTTTTTAACGCGCGTTGAAAATGCTCTCTTGTGAATGAGGCCTACCAGAACTCATTTGTTCCATTTCAACGCTTTTTTAATGTAAGTTGAAAAAGCTCTTGTGCGAATGAGCTCTAATAGCAGGTTAAGTATCAAGATCAAGACTGCAAACTGTCAGAATGTATGTTGACATGTTCCACTTCACCGTGGCTCTATAATGCAACGTACCTCGTTCATTTATGCCGTCCAACTCAAATAAAACAAAGTTTCGTTGCCGTTGCATACGAGGATACGACTTTATGCACGTAGACGTTTCGGCGTATGTCCAACTTCTCCAAGAACTTACGCCCGACATGTCATTTCTCTAGAAATCAACGTGCGCAACTCATACACACCGTAGCTAACTTGGACAAAGTTTTTATTAAAATCCTGATCAAGTAAATGTACCTTGCTTGCTTATTAATTATATTTGATATTTTATTTTACACTCTTAAGGGGGCGACCGATAACGAATCTAGACCAAGGGGTCCAGTGTTAGTGTATATGGGTTTTGAACCGGGGATCCTCGGGTCAGTTCCCAGGTATGGCGGGGTGTTTCCAACATTATTTACTCAGGACTGGAACCCCCTGATGGGGATTAACTTCATGCCGGCAGTCGGTCGTAAAAATTAAGCCAAATCGTTTCTGCAATATGTGTTGCGCCGCCACATTAAGGTGGAAGAGGGGAGATAGAAAAAAATACCTATAATACAAATTAAATCTAGATTCTACAGGTAGACTCAATATAAGAGACATTTTCCAGTAATTATGATATACTGCGGGTACCAGTTTTGAGGTATTTAAGAAACGATTATAGTCTTCGTATTCTCCATATATTTATATTGGTTTGAAGTTCACGCAAGTGGCGCTGCAAGTAACGAGAAAGCTAAATGGCTCGACATGGTTCGTGTAATATAACCCTGACCGTCGTGCAGTCCTTTGGCATCGCGAACTTGGCTAATACACTGTCGTGTATCTAGATCTATCGTCAATTTCGAAAACTAGGTACACTATCTTTATTCGGTTGGTAATTATGTAATTAGACCGAATCCCAAAACAACCGCACTAAAATGGACGTACAGTTTAACTACCGTACTTAGGTCTAATTGGTTACGTTTGGACCATAAAATATAAATATAGCTGAAATTGGAAGCGACGTGACGGCGGGCGCGGTGGCCGGTTTACGAGAAATGTATGCGGCGGCCGGGTCGAAACCATTATTATGAGTTACTGTTCTTATCAGTGACAGTTTAAAATTCCGTCACACTCACTCCGCACCCTATCTGATGATGTTGCTGTTTTTTGTTTACACTTTATGCCTAATGGTTTTAATATATTTCCATATCAGCCCGGAGTCTGGAATTTGTGCCCGATATGGCGATAGGCTCGCCCCCTATCACATCTGGGACGGAACTGAGCTCCGCGAAATATGGGTATTCTAGTTCGCTAGTGCGCCTCTGCCTCGCAAATTCGAAAATTCGCTTTGCCCGACCTGGGAATTGAACTCACGACTTCCTGGTCTACATCTCATACATGCTGCCACTAGACCAATGAGGCGACTTAATTACATAAGCTATTTTCAAGAAATCATTTTTAGCGATAAGACTGCCATTTTATAAACAGTATGTTTTTTTTTAAATTTAATATTAGTTTTGTAATTGAAAATGGGTTACAACAAACAAGGTAGTATTGATTTGTATAAAATTATGAAGGTAAAATATTAGCCGACAGATTTAATCTCTTCTTAAGAATATTTTATTTAACAGGCCATCAATATTTTATATTCCCTTCCTTGTGAATTATAAACTCAAACGTGTTTAAAAATAGAGGCTGTCTTTCGGACTCGAAAATATTCCGCTGAGAATTTGCTTTAAATTTTAGTATGTTATTTTAGGAAGTATCTCTAATGCTCAAACGAAGTTTTTTTTAACTTTATGTAAATCTAGGATCGCTAAGGTTTTTTGGGAAGTTTTTTACAATCGTAAGCATTAATATCTAAAAGGCAGCTTAACTTCGACCGTCGTCAAATTACTTTTGCGCCGTCGCAAGTGTTTTCCACACCATTATTTATGTTTCTTTTAATATTTTTTTTCTATACAATTGTGTTTAAGGGTGATAAAAGGACGCTGAAGCCTTAGATAGTTCAATTGCATTATTGTAAATGTTTCTTTTTATTCCCATTCTCTCAGAGTTTTTATTTATCGTTGAAACGTTTCACGCACAATTTGCCCCATTGGAATAATTACGTCGCGATACTTGTCTACCAAGTTTTTATGCTTCAGGTTGTTATCATGCAATAAAAATGTGAGATGTGTAAATTGTACTGTAATCCCAAGTTGGCACAAGTTGTGGATATATTAGAGTTTCATAAGTTTAAGGATTTTATTTTTCGAATCTTTGTAGACTTGGAATATTTTTATATGACACGATTTTTGCTGAATAAACTACTTGCTTTCTTTCTACCTACCCTTAGACCACCTTAATAGGGGTCGGCGCAACACACGTTTTAAGCAAGTTGCAGATAATGATTTGGATTGGTTTTTACGACCGGCTGCTTGGCTGACGTCAACACCCCATGTGCAGGTTGCCGGGCAAATTGAATTAGAAAAATCGAATTATTGACCTCCTGGTCCATAGCTCATATATATGCTGCCACAAGACCAAGGAGGCGACATAATCTTGCTGAATATACTACATAAATTTAATTTTCTATAGAATTGGATGGTTTGGCCGACTTGATAGTCGACACGGTGCAGTTGTCAGATGCCAGTTGAACAGCGGACAGCACGTGTACCCTCGACGCCGACACCGCATTGATGTTGGAAGTGCGTTGTCAATGACTAAAGAAACAATAAGAGGACCCGGCATAACTACGAAAAATACGTGTTTACTATGAAGGCCGGTTCCGCCATTTTAGTTTCGCGATCTATTTACATGGAAGTTGTCACCGTATGATAAGAATTAAATAACGTATAATTACTTATTGATTTTTTTTAAAATAAAGTGTTTTATTTACAATAATACTTCTAACTAATTTCGGAATATGAAGAAGTTGTCTAACTCTTATATTAATGCGATCTTTCTTTCTCAAAGTCGCCATTTTGGTTTCGTTCCATACATTAGGAGTGCTTCATTTTTTTCGTAGTTATGCCTTGTCCTCTATCTTCTTTTGTCCACAGACGTTCTATAGAACGATGACACTTAACACTGAAACGTGTTTAAGGCGTACAAAGGTTTTTCTAACCCAAGCACATTAGCGCTAACTGTGTGTACTGTCTGTATGCTGACGAGAGAGGTTAAATGTGATTTTGTATCATAACCTGTCACACGCTTCTAGATCGCGTGACGCTGTCACACGCGGTTCTATTCATTGTCAGTCATAACAAAATCTATGTTGTGCAGTAATTTATAGTCTGCGCGACGCGGAATAGATAGTGTTCACTTTGTATGCTCGTATTATTCGGTATGTCTTTATGAATATTTCTATGCACAACAGCGACGTCAGAATTTGTTATTTCTTTTTAAAGAAGCATAAATAAATCGGATACTAATGTTTTAAGCAACATGCATCTATATTATTAACAAAAGTAAATAGTGAGTTCTTAGGTTTACGCGAATGTTGTTCATTGAAACAAAACTATTTTTACGGATTCTATCACGATTTGGTTTTAATTTTTAATTTTTATGCCCGACGTTTGGAAAGCTTTGCAGCCTTCGTGGCCACGTGTCGGACTAAGGTGACAGTCGTCCAAATTTTTTTATCTAATATGACAATATCTACCTTTATTTTAAAATTATACAAACTTATAATCTGAATTAACTGTATAATTGGATCCCAGGTTTATACAAGCTTCTAACCATCTTCTCTTTTGAAATTAGGGTGTTTTTTTAATTTAAATAGCCTCGCGTATCATCCTAGGTAGGAATCGGTGTTCTTTGGCAAGGATTTGTGGTTTGTCGAATCTGAGGTAATGTTTTGAGCCTTCCTCTTAATGTTCAGCAACTGCAGACTTCGTAGAGCTTCGATGTTTCACGTCAGCTAAATTTTCTATTAAAAGAACATTTAGCTGACGTGAAACACCCGTAACCACGAAGGCTGCAAAGCTTTCGAAACGCCGGGCATAAAAATTAAAACCAAATCGTGATAGAATCCGTAAAAATAGTTTTATTTCAAAAGTACATAAAGCGCAACAACCGTTAGGTGCAAGTTACACAACCAACTTCCTTTCAACGGATATATTTTGGATAAAAGTTCGTTATTAAACTGAAAATTGTAAAATTACTGTAATCCATTCAGGATTTAAAGTGATAGTTTAATAAAATCTACAGTAACTTTCGAACAGCATGTATTAAAAACTCGTCATGGTTGATCCATTCTATGTTCACATTAAGAGAGTCAAAGCTCGTTTTTACGAGAAGCATCTCAATTTCCCGACAGAGCGAAGCAATTTCCTTGCGTTTGTCGCTCTGTGTCGAGTCTATCGTAACCCACTGCTGAATCATTTCTACATCTCTCTTTAAGACTCGAGTCTATATTTTGCCGATAATAATAATATTCTATTATTACAAACGGATAAATACACTCAACAGTCACATACATATTTCTGATCTTACATTAGAATTAACCTGTATCAAGAATATCGGTTATCGTCGGTATGTTATTATTATTATTATACAGAATCGTAGTCAAACCCTTGTATTGTAATTTGTATCAATAAAATGAGTAGAAATTGACAACTATTGTCATTCGATTTTTGTAATAATAAAAAATGATATAAGTATGCGTTGTCCGCCAACGAGTAAAAGAATAGAAGCGACACAAAAAAAATATAACAGATTTATACAATCTGTCCGCGGGTCGTAGCGCCATATGGGGCGTGTCGTGCGGTGATAAAACAACGGTTATACTTTGCATACCAATAGCAAGTGACGGAGCCCCGTTTTTGAATATATTTTTTCGCGATATTTAACAATGTTTTCGGTTCATTCTATCAGCCACCTTGTGTATTTATGAGGGCCCGCCATTAGTGGTTCGCTGTCTCGCGGGATAATGTAGAGTATCTCGAAACGCAGCTGCGTTGATGTCGCCACTTAGTTGTGTAACTTGTGTAGCGATTTGTTCAGGCCGATGATACCGACGCTTCTGAAAAATCACTCGAGCACGTACTGCGCTTCTGGCGCTTAGGTTGGTGGGAAAGGTACATTGCGCTATATTTTCCCTTTTATTCTGTAGGAATAAGGCTAAAGGCAGTCTTGAAGAGATCGCTTCTTAGCGATAAGACCGCCCATTGTAGAACCACAAGTAGTTTTTAGTTTCATTTGTGTATTATTGTCTGTAATAATTGGTTTTTACAATAAAGAGTTGTATTGTAACATAACATAACACATAAGCTCACGCCTGTATCCCCGAAGGGGTAGGCAGAGGCGCACTAGCGAACTAGAACACCCACATTTCGCCGAGCTTAGTTCCGTCCCAGATGTGATAGGGGGCGAGCCTATCGCCATATCGGGCACAAATTCCAGACTCCGAGCTGATATGGAAAAATCCAATATCACTTTGCCCGACTCGGGGATCGAACCCGAGACCTCAGGATCGTAGTCATACCGAAATACAACTACGCCACCGAGGCAGTCAGTTTTAGTTTCATCTATGTAATAATTGTTTTCTGTAATAATTGTTTTTTACAATAATGAGGTGTTGTATTGTATTGTGTTGTATTGTACAGTAAAATAGGTTGGAGTCTTAAAATAATATTCGCGCGGCAACTTTGATATGACACAATATACTGTGAAAGCTAAGTCGTACGTTTAAGGATTTGTAACTAATAACAATCAATATAATATTCAGTAATATCTATGTACAAAGTTTGCTTTCATGTTATTTTGATATTATTCGTACGCCGACCTTAATAATTTGAACAATCGATTCGCAATACCTTTTACATGAATATTTTTATCGAGTCACAAAGAGATAGCTACCGAAAAGAATTTAATTGGTATGTATTCCCCTTTGATTCTCTAATCCTATTACGGAATAACTTACTAATATAATGTAATAAAGTATTTTAATTTACTCTCTGCCTCTAACTGCCTCGGTGGCATGGTGGTATTTCGGTACGACTACGGTTCTGAGGTCTCGGTTTCGATCCCCGGGTCGGGCAAAGTGATATTGGATTTTTCCATATCGGCCCGGAGTCTGGAATTTGTGCCCGATATGGCGATAGACTCGCCCCCCCCCTATCACATCTGGGACGGAACTAAGCTCGGCGAAATGTGGGTGTTCTAGTTCGCTAGTGCGCCTCTGCCTACCCCTTCGGGGATACAGGCGTGAGCTTATGTTATGTTATGTTATTTTAATTTGTCAGCTGTACTAGTAGCGACCAGCTTTGGTAAATCTTTAAGCTAGTAATAATAAAACAAGAGTTTCATCATGTTGCTTTATAAGATCACTACTATCCTATCTCTCGGGTTCGATATCCGAGTCGGGAAGATATGTTGTTTTTTTTTTAAGTATCATCCCGGAATCTGGAATTTGTGTCCGATATGGCGATAGGCTCGCGCCTATCACACTTAGGAAGGAAATAAGCTCGGCGAAAGTTGGTGCACTAGCTCTCTAATTCACCTCTGTCTACCCCTTCGCGGATACATTATATTAAACACGCTTTTATCGAGAAATACTAAAAACAATGTTAGAAGTATTCTATTCTGTAAAAATACGCGTATATTTCACAAAAACAAGCGCACGGAATTTCGCGGTCATGTCATCCATAACCTCTGTCAATACACAAAGAATTCCATTTAACTGCCTTCAAAACCTAATTTATATCTAGTAATGCTCGAAAAGCGTCCCATTAAGCGGAAATAAGAAAGATAACAGCTATAAAAAACATATGAACCGTAATCCTTCTTTTTATTGGCTGAATGCGGCGTACAGGACTCTGACTCGCGTACATAAATAAGACAATAGACTCCGTCAGGATACTAATTTGTATTTGTCAACTCGCTTTATATCTATCTTTATTAGTTGATAAAGCCGTGATTACAAGACCTTTCCTTGTTATTGTTATGTTAACAATTCCCATAATAGTGGCTTTGAATGTGTTCCCTAGAAGGTCGAGTTGGGATAACCTCACACCGAAGAGCGACGCGACGTAGTGTATCTTTAAAATAATAAATAGCACACATATACAACTAAGACAACTCAAAAAATACATTTTTCAGAAGGCAAGAATTTTTTTTTTCTATAAATTGAACCGTGTTGTGCAGAAATGATCTAACTCACAAAAAAAATTTTTTATTGATGCCAACATGATCTCAACCATTAATAGATCATATTGATGTGGGAAAAAAATATTTGTGGGTTGGATCATTTCTGCACAACACGGTCCAATTGCGACTAATATTTTTCTTGTGTCCTGAGAAATTACTTTTGTCTCAGTTTAGATTTGGGTGTGCGAATGTGAAAATCCAAAATTGAAAAAAAATCCAAAGTTGATACATTATGGAGTACTGCAACTTTAAATATAAAAAATGTCGCCAGGTAGTCTTTGTGGCTAGATTGTACTTTAAGTAGACATAAAAATCAATGTCAAATAAAATCAAAACAACTATCAAATATCAACTATAAACATTTCTTGTGAAAAAGAAAATCTGTACACAAACAAGTTTTCCAGGTAAATAATATGTCTTTGGATTAAGAAAGTTGTGACAACTTTGCTACATGACAAATAAATGTCATTCAAGCGCGAATGCATCCAAAAACGCGGCAAATACCTGAAAAAACTTGATTTTCTACTAAAATGTCTCTTGTTGCATGAGTATACATAACGGGTGTATGCATCGGTAACAAAAACAAAGAACTGCAGAATTTCCCCGCGAGCACACTCCCCAAATTAATTTAGTTATAATTTATTTAAGCACGCGGCGTTCGCAAATATTTTGTTAACGTGACCGGAAAAAGCTTTTTAGGCGATAACAATTTTCATACATATTTTTGTTGATATTCCAAAAAGTGGAATGTTGTGCTTGAAGTTTTTTAAACTGCGACAAAAATGCGTCGCGCTGTTTGTCAAACGAAGTACTTCACTTATCAACTACAAGCTGAATTAATATATTTTGTGTGTCGCCGGTTATTGGAATTGAATAGGTATGTATAGCAAAATAAAGTCTGAATTTCAGTCGAATATTCTTTTTAATTCCAGCATTCGTTTCTTTTGGTTATTTTATCAATACCAAAGTATTAAAATATCGCCGTAAAGTTTGCTTTATCTTATGTTAGTCATACAAAAATATTTTACTTTAAAGTGTTTTTACCTTTGGAACGGACAACTCGGCTTCGTATACCATAAACTAACAAAAAAGTAAATTGTTTTAAACAACACCAGCTGGGGACAAGGGACAATTTCACAAGCTTATGTCACAAAATCTTGAAATTAATACGCAGTCTCAGCGCTAAATATACCATTATAAACTTTCCAATTCATTATAAAAACGTCTTTAGGATGTACTGGATTCCTTTGTTAGTGATTGATCAGCGTAGATGAGAATTACCTACCACTTCACCGTGAAATGGTGAAAACTACGCCCCAATGGCTCTTATTAAAGAGTCGCGTTCCGGTCCGGGCTTCGTATAGATGGTAACTTTAGTCCACAATCATTTTATAATAGTGATGTTCATAAGACAGTGTGCGTGGCGATCGATCGATATTAATTGGATTATTATTTATTATTGTACTGTTGTTTCTCTGTGGTCAGTCTCTGTGGTCTGTTTGCCATGACAAGGTAAAAATATGCTTGAATATACCCCAACAAATGATATTTTGTATCATTTTAATTTCATATTTATATTATTTTAATATTATCGTATACCAATAGTAAGTCTGTATGTTTGTTGTATCTGTATGTGTTAACGGTTAAGCCACTAATCTGAATTTGGTAACATTTGGTATAAAGGATGCTTGAACCTTAGTAAATGACATATTATATCAGTGTCGATAATCATAAGTTTAAAAATTTAACGGGCCAGCTTCAAAATTTAACCCACCGTGACCAAATTATATGGGTACCACCCTTGGAACAAGCTCTAGAACACAATAAGAATCTTAAAAATCAGTCCACATTTGACGGAGATATCGCATTTATATAAAACGAATATACATGAATCAATTACATATGCTCATGTTAATGCTATGTGATAATTACCTCTACAGGTCGGTCTGGAAATCTTTGAGGGAGGCCTATGTCCAACAGTGTACGTCCTGTGGCTGATGATGATAATTACTTCCTTCCTAAGAAGTCGATTGAAATACCTGACAGGATTGAAATAAAAATAGTTTTTACGGATTCTATCGCAATTTGTTTTGTATTTACTTTATTTTTAGTCCCGATGTTTCGAAAGCTTTACAGCCTTAGTGGTCACGGGTCTGTGTCCGACAAAACAAATCGCGATAGAATCCGTAAAAACTAAATTTATTTCAATGAATAACATTTACGTAAACCTAAGAAATCATTATATAAACACGACAGGGATGATAATTATATATAATTAAAGTTGTTTAGAAGCGCCGCATCCATATCTGCCGAAGTATATTCCAGAAAAACCTTTCACGGCCGCACAGCCTCGCGCAAAAGCTTTTTAGCTATAATTGTATTTTTTCCATGAGTTTTACTTACAGTCGCCGAAGTCCTAATCAAGTATTCAAATCAGCACATCGATCTGCACGCAAATGCTCATCATTACATTCATCAACAAAGATTAATGTGGCACTATTAGCGTTAATGAGACGCAGCCCGCGCGCATTTGCCTCCAGCTCGCTCGGAATCTGATAAATCTGTAGGATGTGTAATTTGCTCTGCTTAGTGCTCAAATATATCCAAATGTACGTTACATATGCACGTCCCACTAATGTAATAGATGTGAGAGGGGATATTTGTGTGTGTTAAAAGATGTTTGTTATTCAATCACGCTTGGCTGGCGATGAAATTTGGATCACAGTTTCACCATGACCTAGATCAGGATTATGGAAGTTTTTTGGTAATTGGTCTGGGTAGTCATGCTCGCTTAAAAGTCTGTGCTTGTGGCGGCGTCGTGTGCCGGGTCGGTCACTTCCCTGCAACATGGTTGAGGAGGCCGATGGCTGGCACATGCGTCATACCCGTGAACGGGTGCTACTTGTGTGGACTGGTCTGCTCTGACTTTATTACATTCATTATTTTTATCCATCCGTTTAGTTTGGCGATTATTCGCCGTGCCTGTGGGAGTCGCTCAGCAATCGAAATTGTACGTTTTATTGTTTTTATTTTACATGGAGGTTACCTTGTTGTAGATTGGCTGCTCTAATTAAATGTAAATTATTGAAATTTTTTGTTTTCTTATTTTGGTTGTGTATTAATATCTGACTGTAAACTGGTTATTATTCTCAAAAAGAGCAACGTCAGAGTTTCTTGCCCGTTCTTCTCTGACGAACCAGCTTTCCGAATTGGCGGTAGAGTAAACATTTTAGACGGAATCTAAACAATGTGAGACATTTTATGGATTCAATAAACGATTTGATTTGATTTGATTTGATTTTAGTTCAGCAACACACCGTATGGTACGATTTTCGAGTAGTCGTAGCCTCGTGTATAGTTTATACAGATTTATAACTAGAAACGTTCTTTTAACGAGATAAATAAATTCATCCAACAGTCACACACATAGTAATTGACCGGTCGATCCCGGCTATTTGTCCAGTCAATCGTGGCAAGGCAAAATTTAATAAATCTAATAATAATATTCATAAGTAAAAATTCCTAAAACAGACTTCGCAACGTAATCACCAACTGCTGCGCGCATCATCTTGTAGCCAGTATGTACTTGCTAGATCGCGTAGGGTTTCGTCAAAACCAGTAGATCCAAGAGGATCGAATAAAGTTGGCCACCCATGGTCTAGACCTCATGGGCTTGACCGATATCGTGGATATCAAAAACTACGAGATACTTTCGGTCTCATAGCATCCAGACCCGGAACAAATATCTATGGGTCACGTAAACATTAGTCTCTGTCAAAGACATTCAACAGTACATATACGGGACAACAGCACGAAACTTGTGATCCAAAAGTTATGACCTCATGGTCATAAGTCACTCAGTCGTATTTGAAACATACGCGCGCAAGGTCTTGTCATAATAATGTTTAGACAATAAAATTGACTTTCGTGATTCAACATTCACAGAATATTCTAGGGTGTAAATTGTAATAAGTGGTAGGTGGCATTACTGACGTTTGAGATCAATTGTTCTTGTACTAAACTTGCTTGATAGCAGCTCTATAATATTAAATCTCTTTGGTCTCTGTGCGCGACTTGAACCCGCCGCATCTCGATTCACTGCCGGCTACTCGCGTACTCGCCGCGGAAGCTATAAATACCATGCAGTATCTTTAGAATAACAAGCCTATTTGATTTCGAGTAATAGAAACTCGTTGTAATAAAACTTTATTAATATCACCCATCTAAATGCCGTAACTGGCTGTCGGATGTCGAACCCTCCCTTTCCATTCAACAATAAAGGAAATACGATTTAAATCCGTTATATACTTCAGCTGGATTTGACTTGGGTATTCTAAAGTTTAGGTAAAATTTCATCAATCTGTCCGAACCATATCAAGGTTCTGTTATGTTCCACGAATCATGTTTTGTCGACAATTGTATTTAAGTATTAACAAATGAAAATGTATGTTGTTCGCGATCGGAAAAGAAAATTTAAAAAATAAAGGACATATAACAATCACAAGTTTAAAAACTTAACGGACCTACTTCAAATTCGATCGTAACCAAAACATGGGACTACCCTTGAAATAATTTCTATCGAACACAAAAATTTTGAAAATCGATCCACATTTGGCGGAGATATCGCGTTACATACATAAAAAAAACCGACGGATTGAGGACTTTCTCCTTTATGGGAGTCTAGTCGGTCGAAATAATCACCAGTTTAAAAACTTAACTGATCGACTTCCACTTTACCGATCGTGACCAATTTTATATGGGACCACCCTTGAAATAATCTATAATTAGGAAAATCGGTCCACATTTGGCGGAGATATCGCGTAACATACATAAAAAAAAAACGACGAATTGAGGACCTTTTTGGGAAGTCGGCCGAAAAAAAATACAGACGAATTGAGGACGTCCTCCTTTTAGGAAGTCGGCCGATAAAGGACGAAAGTTCATAATTTCATCTAATTCCACTGCGTTTCCAGGAGTCATATTTACCAGACACTTGGAAATTCTGGTATCAATTTCTTCTTGGTTATCTCTTAATGTTTTTTAAACGATGTCAATGGGCGTCTCGTCGGTAACCATTCATCAAACTATTGAATCTAGTCTGAAGTCTATTGAAGGTTTTTATGACTTCTTCGACACTCGCCATCAATATCCTTTATAGATTCGGTGACGGCCTCGGTGGCGTGGTGGTATTTCGGTACGACTACCGTCTTGAGGTCTCGGGTTCGATTCCCGGGTCGGGCAAAGTGATATTGGATTTTTTCATATCAGCCCGGAGTCTGGAGTTTGTGCCCGATATGGCGATAGGCTCGCCCCCTAACAAGCCCACGCCTATATCCGCAAAGGGGTAGGCAGAGGCGCACTAGCGAACTAGAACACCCACATTTCGCCGAGCTTAGTTCCGTCCCAGATGTGATGGGGGCGAGTCTATCGCCACATCCAGCACAAATTCCAGACTCCGGGCTGATACGAAAAATCCAATATTTTTTTGCCCGACCCGAGGATTGAACCCGAGATCTCAAGACGAAAGCCCTACCGCGCACGTAATACCATATACCGCATATCATGAATGTGCATCTTGCTTTGACTTTTAACTCTAGACTTAAAAAGTTAAAAAAAGTTTCTCAAGCCAGTAGTAATCGTGTTGTATGGAATCTTCGCCACTGTAAATGAGCCTAAAATATATAAATACATGCAAACACTTGACAACTTAAACACGTGTTAAGTTGTTTATTAAGTTTACGATCACCGAGTTCTACACCACCGTTAGCATATTTCGACTTGATAGTTCAGTACAACTTCAAGCGGAACCGGAAGTAGCATCGCTTTACTTAGCTCGGCAACGCGAAATGCATACATGTTCGCAACGTTATTAGATATCAGTACCTACTAAAGATTGTTCTATGCTTAGGTAATACAATAATATTGCTCATATTATCCTTACATCTATTATAACTAGAGGTAATATTATAAACGCGAAAGTTTGTGAGTAGAGTAAGAGCTCATGGCCGCCAGACCTTCGTTATGTTATGACCTTCATAGTAGGCCACAGTTCTTACCTGTGTTAGGGGTAGGTGCTGAGAAACTTCCAGCTTTTATAAAATAACGAAGGTCTGTCGGTCTGGCTCTTAGACCATGTTTGATACTCTCACGCTAAAACTACAAAATTGATGAAACTTTATATTTATATAGATTACGCATCAGAATAACACATAGGCTACTTTCTATCACGGAAAAATGTTGGCGTGAAATATTGGCTTGCAGACGAAGCCGAGGGAGTCAGCTTGTGTTATAATAAAACAAAGCCCTTCGCCGCGTCTGTGTCTTTGAACACGATAAACTTAAAAGCTAGCGACCGGATTTTTATATATTTTTCTCCAATTGACGGTGTGATTAATAAAGAAGGTTTAGGTGTATAATTTTTATCCCGGGAACGCGAGAAACGTTCTGGAACACCAGCCTATTAAATAAAACATCTGTGTGGTAGGGACGTTATAGTATTTATCTTAATCTATTCATACGCACCCACATTGGTTGTTTTATATACTCGTACAACCCACACAAATTAATTCATTTGTCTATTTCTTTAGCCTCCCACTGTCGTGTGCCTTACGCCCCTTATAAAAACATTTACCCACTTATTAACTTTAAGACTAGTTTGTCCCTTTCATTCTCAAACAATGTGGCCCGCCTAAGGAAAATAGTTTCAACCTAGTTTTAGAGGTAAAAGCGCGTAAATGCTTTTATAAGTAAGGCCATATATGTCCAGGAATAGAGGTCAAAGGATTAGTTACTTCGTTCTTTTATTGAAACTAAATTTCCACGTTCAGATTCAAAATAATTATGCATACAACGAAAATGATATTCCCAAGATATGTAGGTAGAGGTATAGGCGCAATGCTTGTCTTCGTCATTAGAGCGGAATATGTAAATTACCTCAGTATAAAGCACCATAATATTTTATTTGTACCGCGACACAGATTTTTAAATGTACCAAAATGTTTGATGTATTTGCAAGCTTATATTCTTTATGTTGGATCATTTTTAGAATGTACAAAATGAATAGATACTAGCAATGTATAGACAAGACGAAGATTATTAGGCTTTCTAACGCACATGATTTGTCAAAATTATATTGATATGGATTGTATGTCACATCACTCACATCTGAATGTGTGTTGATACTTGGTGTTGTGTTGAATGTCCTTTTTATTTATAACAGAGACTGGCAAACGAGCAGATGGGTGATGGTAAGTGATCTCCACCGTAGACGCCCGTAGGCACCCAAGATATAAAAATGATCATAACATAACATAACATAAGCTCACGCCTTTATCCCCGAAGAGGTAGGCAGAAGCGCACTAGCGAACTAGTACACCCACATTTCGCCGAGCTTAGTTCTGTCCCAGATATGATAGGGGGCGAGCCTTTCGCCATATTGGGCATAAATTCCAGACTCCGAGCTGATATGGCAAAATCCAATATCACTTTGCCCGACCCGGGGATTGAGCCCGATACCTCAGGACGGTAATCGTACCGAAATAGAACCACGCCACCGAGGCAGTAAAAAAAATGATCATGCCAACATAAAATAGGGAATGGAAGGGGATCGAAAAGGGAAAAAGGAGGGAGGGAATTGACCCACCAGAAATCTCATTCACCGAACGAAACGCGACAGCGATGTGACACTACGTCGGTTTTCTGTGATACAAGGGTATCAAACTGATCGATGAAATGTATACCAATATTATAAAGATGAAAGGTTGGTGTGTTTGCTTCTTCGAACGCATCTCAGGAACTACTGATTCCAATTGCAACTTATTTTAGTGTTGAATAGCCCATTTATCTAGGAAGGATATAGACCATAAAACATCGTGCTATAACTAATAGGAGCGAAGCATCACTGAAAAGTGTTGCAAAAACGGGGAAATTTTCCACGCGAACGGAGTAGTGCTATCACGTAACAAAAAACATACGTGGCGCTCTTAAAACCGCCTTGTTACTAGCAGTTTAAAATTATTAACATAAGCTCACGCCTGTATCCCCGAAGGGGTAGGCACAGGTGCACTAGCGAACTAGAACACCCACATTTCGCCGAGCTTAGTTCCACCCCAGATTAAAATTAAATTTAAAATTATTATCAGTCTCAATCAAGATTCAAGACTAATTATATAGATGTAAAACGCTGCTAACACATGTAAACAGGGATAATAACACGATGAAATCTTAACTTGAATACGACCCCAAAACAGTAATAACGTTTATATTAGAATTAACATAATATGCCGGAGATTTTACACGGCGAAGTTAATGAACGAGTGTTCAACGAAAGCATATCGTTTGATCTCTCGTGAGTGCGGTGTCTGTGCCACTTGGGATTAAGAAAGCCACTCGGCTCCGGTTTATTCCACATCATAGTTTGTCATGTTATCTTGAAACAGCTTGGATCTCACAAGGTATAATGCGGGTCACAAGTACTTGTACTCGTATAATAGGATTAAATTTTTCATTGTGCGAAGTATTTCTTTCGTTCTTTATAAATCGTGTTTTTATTTCTTCAATTTCATTGAAACTATTTTTCTTTGGTCTGTTATTTTTAAAAATAGAAGAACTCAGAATGGAATTATGACTCATTGAATTTCATAACTTTATAAAATTCTTGAAGCGAAATACAGATCGTAACGTCTAGTCAGCACAGAAATAGAGGTTAAAATTACAGAATTCATCCAAAACATTTCATCGTATCGTATTCCGATACTCGATTCGAGAAAATTAATTTTAAAGTACCTATTCATTACAGTGTATATTTCACGATCTTGAAACGCGATCGCAAAATCATCGTAGATTTTCCACCTCAATAATTTCGTATTTCGCAACGTAACAAGACGCTGAATCCACAGCACATTTGTTCCTAAATTCGCCAACTTTAATTGAATCATCTTATATTACATTGAAGCAGAATAACTTATTTAACTTTGTGAACCGATCGTTCGCGGAAGTGGAATTAGTATGTCGAAGATTGATTTGTTTTGATTTATTTATGTTGTATAAACATTACTCCCAACCCAAGAAACAGATTCAGCGGCCCAAGTAGCAATATTTTCGCTTGACATCCACAAAAGGAGAAGGTCCTCAATTCGTCTGAATTTTCCACCGACTTCCAAAAAGGAGAAGGTCCTCAATTCGTCTGTATTTTTTATATACATATGTTAAGTGATATCTCCGCCAAATGTGGACCGGTTTTCAAAATTATTTTTGTCTTCGATAGCGTTTATTCCAAGGGTGGTCCTATATAAATTTGGTCACGATCGGATACGTTTTGAAGTCGGTCTGTTAAGTTTTAAACTTGTGATTATTTATTTTATTTTTCATGTATGTTACGCGATATCTCCGCCAAATGTGGACCGATTATCAAAATTCTTTTTGGATTCGATAGAGCTTATTTCAAGGGTTGTCCCATATAAATTTGGTTACGATCGGATCAAGTTGGAAGTCGGTCAGATAAGTTTTGAAACTTGTTATTGACAATCGTAATCGGATCGAGGTCGCTGCGCATAAATAACTTTTGGTTAATATTTCATACAACTTTCATAGCCGCGCATCGAGCTCGATTAGAATTCTATTGTCAAAAATATTCCTGCTCGGGCCGAAGGTATGAATTACGACTCTAAAGTAACGTTGGTATACTAGTCACGTGTTGTATTAAATTATATGTAAATTCAATAGTCTGGTTTGCTGTCACTGAATGCAATTTTGCAAGTATTTATAGAACATTGGAACAGCAGTATTTCATTTAAGTTTGGCCATGTAGAGCACCGCTGACACAATTAACTACTTAGAGCCGCGGGCGCCGAACGCTGTAGAAGAACGCCGCTTCATGCCGCGCGGCGCTCCGGATCCTCTCAGTGGATGTAATACCAAACAACATTGTGTTGTACCATGTAAACACACGCGTTTCACTACAAAGTCACCATGTAAATGCGCTTGTTTCGCTTTTATTAGTTCTGTGTTTAATTAAAAGCGCGCTCAAAATATATCTTTTTTTTTATTAGCAGAGACTGGCACACGAGCAGATGGGTCACCTGATGGTAAGTGATCTCCACCGCCCATAGACACCCAAGACATAAAAGGAATCATGGGTGCGTTGCTAACATAAAAGGAGGAAATGGAAGGGGAGGGAAAAAATTGGGGATTGGGAAAGGTAGGGGGGGCAATGGACCACCGGAAATCTCACTCACTGAACGAAACGCGACAACAAGCTGCCACTTTACGTCGGTTTTCTGTAAGACAGTGGTATCAAACCGGTGGAGCCGGCCCATTCGTGCTGTAGACATTACTGTCTACAGCGTGACTCTACCACTCAAAATTATAAATAAAACCTTTTTTCCTTTAACACTGGCACCAATATTTATTCCGGAAATGGTATTTTTGCTTATTTCATTTAATTAAATTCCTACACGTCTGCTGAAATTCATAGGGAGATCGTGTTTTTATACAAGCTATACAAGCACTTTAACATGATATTTATTTAAACAATATAAAATATATCCTGGATTCGATTCTTAGGTCGGGCAGGGTGTTTTTCTAACACTACTTGCCCGGGACTAGATTCCCAGAGGGGGTTGACGTTAGGCAGGTCAGTCGTAAAAACTTTCTGCAACATGCTTGAAAATGTGTTGCGCCGACACCACATTAAGGTGGGATAAATATTAGTCATATACTCTTCTAATTTTACTACCGCTTATTGCAATACACTGCAAAACTGTCACACAGTGAATACGTTTTCATCATTGTCTGTTTTCGCCGATACGAGCCAATCCAATTTTCTGACTAACCGAATTTTCGAGGCCGCACAACGACCATTTACTCGCCCACGCCGAGTGACAGCGCTCCATACAACGCATATGCTAACGTGCATTGTATCCCGGACACACCCTCCCTCTCTCAGCTGACATCTTACTGACAAGTGACAATACTACTACACACTCAGGACTTGTTGCTCCGTTATTTGGCTTGCTTGCATACATCGTCCTTAGAGATAATCTGCAAGACGATATAGCTTATAGACTCGATGGAAACGGAATATTTGCACAAGAAATAACGCAGTCATAGGCCAAAGATCTCTAGAACTAGGTATGTAAAACAGAATATAACTCGCCGGGTAGAAATTTTATGATCTGCATACAGATCGGATTCATAATATTCATAATACTAGGGTGTTTCTGAATGTTGTGTTACTATACTCGTATTATGGGATGGAAATAATATCATCTCACGCCAGTATCCGCGAAGGGGTAGGCAAAGGCGCACTAAAGAGTTCTTTAGTGCGCCTCTGCCTACCCCTTATAGATTATATTTTATATTTATAGAACACCCATATTTCGCCGAGTTTAGTTCCGTCCCAGATGTGATAGTGGGCGAGCCAATTGCCATATAGAGCACAAATTTCAGACTCCGGGCTGATACTGAAAAATCCAATATCACTTTGCCAGACTCGGGTTCGAACCCGAAACCTCAGGACAATAGTCGTACCGCACACGCAATACCACGATGCCACCGCGGCAGTCACGATAAAAAGTGAAAAGTGATAAGCACGATGAAAAGTGGATACACGGGTTGCATCTTTGCCCATTCATCTTATTATAACAGGCGTGACACGTTAGTGTGTATTTCAACAAAATGGGTATTTTATCGATCGTATTGCTCTGTAATTGCATGTTATAAAAACATAAACGGGTCCTATCACCCGTCAGTCGTGAGTTAAAATCCCCTCCCGATTACTCCTAAACGGGTGCCCGCTGAGGGATGTATCGGCGAGACGCTCGCATAGATCACGTTTTATGTGTGACAAATAGTCTCGAGTTAGGTTAAATTGCTTTCCGATCCACTCTGACAAATAATGTCAGGCCACTGATGCGTGACCTTAGTCGCTATCGTGACGAACACAATTTGCCTACACTCGGATTCCGGATTCGGGAAACGATCTCATTTTGTGTATTCAATACCGGATGTGTCCGGTCCTTTATTTACAGGGTCTCTAACTAGTTCAGAAGTGGGACGGAGAAATATTTTTTGTCCTGTCCAAGTTTCTAAGACTCTGTGAAAGTTTTTCTTTGTGACTTAACTCTACCAATTCTTTATATAAACTGAAATAAAACTATGACTATTTTTATTTACTGTGTAGTCATTTATGTCATCAATAAACTGCAACAGCATGTATGAAAAATGTAATATCAAAACATTAGTGTTTGTTTGATGTTTGTAATATGAAAGCCAGTGATTTCATATAAATAAATATCATTATGCGTAAAGCAATAATTCAAAATATGTTTATAGTACGATATTAGTAAATGAAATCAAAATGTTCGTGTTTTTCTATCGCCGTGTTTTTTCTGTAAAAGCATTGCTTTATTTTTAAAAGCGTGATGATTGCGGCTGAGATAATCCTGCCTACGTCAATCATAAAGAGCCTTGGTTTGTTTTTTAAGAATGGTTTCCTGTATGTTTAGTCTGTGCAAGTTTGATAACACCATAATAATATTATACGAGTTTAAGGCTGAGATCTATAGAGCGAACTTCGACTAAGTCTAAGTCAAAGTCACGACCTAAGTGAGGATTTTTACTAAGTCCGAGTCATTTTTTACAAGAAAATCTTTGCTTAGTCTGTCTGTCAGTCTGTTTTTTTGCAAAAAATGACCTGGACTAAGTCAAAGTTCGATTTAACAAGTCCAAATCCCGCTGAGTTCGTGACTTTGACATAGACTTAGTCGAAGTTCGCTCTATAGATCTCAGCCTTACAGCCTAGGGTAAGTACGACTTGCGCCTTAACGTTCCAAACCATTTATAGTGTTACCTGTAAGTGTTACTGTTAATGTATGATAATTATTTTAGAGACAAACTATAATTTCCTTTTCTAATGATAATTGTATACGGTGGTCTGGTAAATATTTATTTTGTAACTCAGTACAGTCCACCGCGCTCCTTATTATAGTTTCAGATCAACGGGTAGTACCCTAAATGTTTTGAAGGTTTTTAATTATAAACATGTGTATACGTTAGATATTAACATACCTCGACTTTCATCCTGTTTTTTATACCTACCAGTTTTATACAAACGAACGAGTAGATGGGTCCCCCAAAGGTACATAAGTAGTCTCCATTCTCGCTGACCATCCACCCATGATCCAATAGAATCATAGTTGCGATGCCAAACTTAAAGGCGGTGAAAAGATATTGGAAAGGCAAAGCAAGAAAAGAGCCACCAAACATCTCACTCACTAGACGAAACGCAACAGCGAGCTGTCACTTTACGCTCGTTTTCTGTGAGACGGTCTTATCAAACCGATCAATCCAGCCCTTTCGTGCTATAGACGTCACTGTCAATATTCCCACGTGGGTAAAACCACGGGAAACAGCTATGTATGTATGTATGTATGTATGTACATACATACATTAAATAATTTTAACAAGTTTCAAAACTTAACGGACCGACTTCAAATCCGATTGTGACCAAATTAATATGGGACCACCCTTGAGATAAGCTCTATCGAAAACAAAAATAATTTTGAAAATCGGTCCACATTTGACGGATATATCGTGTAACATACATAAAAAAAAATACAGACGAATTGAGGACCTTCTCCTTTTTTTAAGTCGAAAATAGTATTGGAACTCACCTTTAAATTAGATTGTCGGCAGCGAAAAGCAGCTATAACACAATGCGGTCGCTAGGCCGCTCACTGAATTACAGTGGGTGCGTTGTCGCTGTCCTATTGTACTCAGAGCAAGCCGGGGATAATACACGAATCTTTTATTCAAGTGCCCTGGCCCCCGAACGCCACAAGAAAATAACAAAGATGAAGTCAACATTCATTGTGGCGCTCTCAATAGGATTTTGACGGATCTTTAGGGCCTAGCCAGAAACAATAATGAATACATTTGGATGTATTTGCTTTTTAAGAGCCTATTTTAAAGGCTATTTTCACTTGGTAGAGTTTATTTTTAACAATATAAACTCTGGCTGTTATTTGTGAGTTATTCATGAACGTGACACGCATAAAACCTTCTTTATTTTGTATTACATAATGTTATGTAGGTATTGACAGTATCGTTAGCGACAATAGATTTCGTCCATTGTTTTTGTTGTCGTGATCAACGTTTATTGCCTTATTGGTATTCAGATCGAAATGTAAAAGGTTCGGGGTCAATCAATAAAATTTTATTTAGTTTAAAAAGAAATCACTTACCTATGTTCTCGTATTGTATGTAGATTTTGTAGCTAGAGTAACTTGTTCATGAACAAGTGAACATCTTTGATTTAATAAGTTACTTCTAATAATATTGATTTGATTATTGAATAATTATAAATTAGTCGCCTCCTAATCTAAGTGAGGCATATATGGGCTGTGGACTAGGAGGTTCTAGGTTCGATTCTCAGGTCGGGCAAAGCGATTTTTCTAATTTGATGTGCCTGGAACTGGATCCCCCGAGGGCTGACGTTAGTCAGGCATTAAAAACTAAGCCGAATAATTCCTGCAACATGCTTGAAAACATGTATTGCGCCGACACATTAAAGTGTGATAAGGGCAGGTAGAAAGAAAGTTAAATAATTATAAATTACACTAGCAATTCTAATGACGCATGTTCCATAAACATGAACATATTTTCATGTTTTGGACCGTCCGGAGTCCGATAGACGACGCGGCCCGCAGTGATGGTGTGCGTTCTTCATTCTTTATTTGCATTTAAATTATAAAATTGCTTTGGTAACATCAATTAACAAAAAAATAACATAGATTTAACAAAAAAGTCCGACTTATATTTTCTCATTTTTACTTAAATAATAAGGTTTTAAAGATTATATTTTATTGCTCCTGAAGGTGTACCAAAACTAAATAAAACTGTAATAACGATAACGATTCCTGTGGAGTTATCGAGATTCCCTAAAATAATTTTTCTACCAACTTTAAGAATAACTATTTTCCTAAAAAAATAATTACACTTTGTAAAAATGTTTATAGAAGTCCATTTATTTACCTATTTCTATACCGACGGATATACATGAAGCTCGACTTAACAGACATAAGCTTACGCCTGTATCTCCGAAGCGCACTAGCGCACTGAGGCAGAGGCGCACTAGCGAACTAGAACACCCACATTTCGTCGAGCTTAATTCGGTCCCAGATGTGATAGAGCGAGCCTATCGCCATATCGAGCACAAATTCCAGACTCTGGGCTGATCTAGAAAAATCCAGTATCACTTTGCCCGACCCGGGGATCGAACCCGAGATCTCAGGACGGTAGTCGTACTGAAATACAAGTACGCCACCGAGGCAGTCCTAAATCTATATCTACGAAAAAAACTTAACCGACCGACTTCCAATACGATCGTGACCAATTTATATGGGACCACCCTTGAAATAAGCTCCTTCGAACACAAAAAGAATTTTGAAAATCGGTCCACATTTGGCGGAGATATCGCGTAACATACATTAAAAAAAAATACCGACGAATTGAGGATCTCCTCCTTTTTGGGAAATCGGTCGAAAATACACGAAGTTCAACATAAAAGGTCGACCATAAAATAATCAAAAATAAGACTATAAAATAAGCTCTATCGAACACAAAAATAATTTTGAAAATCGGTCCACATTTGGCGGAGATATCGAGTAACATACATAAAAAACAAAAAAAAATACAGACGAATTGATGACCTCCTTCTTTTTGGAACATTCGAAAAGAAGAAAGAAAGTGTCATTGTATTTCTTGTAAACCTTCCGAATTCAAATGTAAGCAAATGTCGAATTCCGAAGTTTAATGAGCCGTGTGCCCATACTATCTAACTTTAAACCAACTTGTCTGTAGTTTTAGATTTTTCCGGGGTTTTTAGAATTAACTACCTCAAGTTCCTGGAAGCTGCGTGCTCAAAAAAATTCTTTCAATTGCGGGAAGCGTAGAAACAACCTCGTTTACGATACCCGCTTTCTATGCCAAGTTTTTATGACTACTAACTCTATCGTACTTGTGTGCTGTTTGTTAAAATAAATATTTGATGGACTGCCTCGGTGGCATAGTTGTGTTGCTTGCTACTATCATCCTGAGGTCTCAGGTTTGATCTCCGGGTCGTGCAAATGATTGAGTTTTCCTATTCAGTATCATCCAGGTGTTTGGAATTTGTACACTGGACGTATCACATCGTGGACGGAAATTATTTCAGCGAAATAAGGATTCTAGTTCGCCACTACCTACCGTTTCACGGTTACAGGCGTGAGACTATGAATGTATATTTGATTGAGTTTCACTATGATTGTATAAAGACGTAACGCGGTTGTGAAATGTTTACTATTAAATCAAATTCTTTTAAAATAGTACTCTTTATAGCTCTTTCTTACTACCTGCCCTTATCCCACCTTAATGTGGGGTCCGCGCAATATTTTTTCAAGCATGTTGCAGAATGGATTTGGCTTAGTTTTTACGACCGGTTGCCTGCCTGACGTCAACCTCCTTGGAGGGACCCAGTCTCTGGCAAATTAAATTAGAAAATTCCCTTTGCCCGACCTGGGAATCGAACCTAATACTCCCGGTCTACAACCCATATATGCTGCCACTAGACCAAGGAGGCGACTAAAATAGTACACTTTATAACATTATTTTAAAACTTACAATTTGTATTTCTGTATATAATGAACTGTGATGTACGGAAGAAGGCTTGTACGTAAAATAAATAATAACTCGCAATAAAACTTTACAATACGTTATTATCTCGGCTGTCTGTTCAAGATACTCTGTTATCCGAGAATAATGCGAATAGATGGAAGGGTAATACGCCCGCATCCTTAGAGGTAATTTGTATTTGGTATATGATTCTACATTTCCTTTCAGTAACCCATCCTTCTTTCCGGTTTTGTTCTGCCAAAACTTCACCGAACCACCATTAATCAAATATCAAAGTTATCTGTCTTCCGATGTACATCGCACTCAGAGTACAATTTACACGGCCCTGTATCACGTTATATGTATTGAATTGAATAATTATACTACACATTATGATAGTATACATAGAGTCATGATTGTACGTTAAGTACCTAACAAGAGTAACCATATATTAAGATATTTGCAAGTACATTGCGGCGAATGTAAACATATTACTGTGATGTAGTGGTTAGTGTAAAGCATTGTAAGATGTTTGGCGAGCGACGTGGCTGAATTGGCTATTTGTTGGTAAAGTACATATATTTGAGGAATATGTTGTCGAAGATAATAGATTGGTGCCGGCGAGTCAGCAGAGTGGCCGGTCGGTTTACACTGCACACATTCAATGAACACAATACTGTCCTCACCGACCCATATACAATAATATATTTTCGGCACAATATTGCCATATCTATGCCCGAGCGGCCATTGTGACGTATTTACTGCAATATTGTAATAGCTCTTTCCCATTGTGACAGTTAGTGTGCCGGCAGTTCAAAATGCTAATGCTCCGCCCTAATTATAATATGTCAACCATATTAATAATACATATTATATAACAGATACATTAATTTAATTAAAATAGCTTGCAGCTCGCGGCTCTGGCTAAGATTCATATACCATTTCTACATTTCATTTCTTATTTCATTTTCGTCATAGACGTTGAAGTAAGAACCAAGATTCAAAAAATTTGCAATTTTATTACTCTTCACTCCTATTGTGATGTAGGTATCTACCTCTATGTCGTTCCAAATTTCAATTTTTCAAAGCTAACAATTTGTTATAGGCATTGATGAATTGTTCAGTCTGTCAGTCAAAATATGTAATTTTAAATGTTTATTTGTAATGACTAAACAAATATTTCTTGCAACATATTTCATGTGTCAAATAGTAACGTGTAGCACTATAGTATAAAAGAATGATTGAAGTTTTTCGAAATAAAACGTACCTCATGCGAGAAATTCAACTTCAGGCTATATTTTATTTCATTCGCTTAATTTATGATGTTACTGGACAACTTTGTAACAATGCTATTACACAAATTACGAAGAATACTCTCCGTAATTGATACACATTTATTTCTGTTATTTAATTAAATGTTCCGTCATATCTTTTGAAAACTTTGATAGCGATTGCTGCGAAGTTTCGGGTTAAGAAATTATTCCTTGAAAGAGAGTTTATGAATACTTTATAGCAGTACGTAGCCTAGCCACTGCTTTGAAAAACAGATAAGATGTAGGCAAGTTTCATGAAATTAAAACTGGTCTTAATCTTAACTGAAAAGTATTTTCCCCTTTTTACATTCAAAGATTACAATGAGTTATTTGAAAAGATAATTTAAAAACTTCATTTAATGCTGTTGAATTTCATTAGCCCGCCCGCAAGCCCGCCTGTTTGTGTAACATTGCGGTTAGACGCAAAACTTATTTTTATGGAAAGTCGCCGCCACCGCAATGGACATAAGTCTGCGATGGAACACATAATTTGGTGAGGGTGCCCTTTTTATTTCACTGCTAGTGAGAATAGTGAATATTAACAATGTTATTTTACTAGCATTAGGGAATAAACCGAACTTTCAAATAATTTCCTCAATCCGTATGTCACACCCTATTAAGTTCGAAGTTATTGAGATTTTATAAAATTTGAATATTTGAACTATGTAATAGAGTTGCGCAATTATTGAGAAATTAAATGTAGAGATCTACATTTTCAGTGCATAGATGCGCACGAGATATATTTGGGTTCCGTTAAAAAAATATAATATTGGTGTTTTAGCACAAATTTCAAACTTTTTCTATATTACAGCAAAGTGGCAACACTACACTTGATTTTAAGCGTACAGCAGCACGATTTTTTTTTGCGTTTGTGACATTTCTATGAAATTTTAACCAAACGTCATCAGTGCGTAGCGAGCCCAATTCCTCGCCATCCAAATAAGATAAGAAGAAGAAGAAGAACCATTTCGATTGACACAATTATTCCTGCTAGGGCTGCAGTCCAAACAAAAACGAGCGACCACTGACAATGGATTTATCGATGGTCACCAGAATCTTGCCCAGTGTATTTGAATGATAAATGTTCACGGTAGTCGGTAAGCGGCAAGCGCAGCGTAGGATGTCCACCTACAAGGTGGGCCGACGACCCGATAAAGGGCTCAGGAAGTCGCTGGATGTAGGTCGCCTCCAACAAGTTGATGTGGAAATCTTTGGGGAGGCCTATGTTCAGCAGTGGACGTCCTTGGCTGATAGTGATGATAATGATGATGTAGTCGGTGTTCAGGCACTTGACGAGCTTTGTTACATTTACTTTAAGTTGGCGACAAATAAACACATGCGCATTGTACTCATTACTCATGTGGCAAATGCATTCTAATGCAAATCGTATTAAGTAGCACTAGTGGTAAATTGCAATAACATTTTCATTTCTGGACCATCGTTACGTGGCTGAACGTCCATCTAAATTAAACTAGGATTTCCAGTAACGCCGCCGTATCGTTATAGTGTTCGCGATTTGATTTATACGCGTACCAAATTAAGTTCACTATCTTTATTTTAATCTATGAACAGGGGCCTGATTCTCTATGCCCACAGATTAAAACGAGTGTGCAACGCACTCATCGCATTCATGAAAATATAACTGGGTGAATGTGAGTGACTTTGGGTGCGTTAAGTATTCGTATGGCCAAGTGAGTGTGAGTGACTTTGAGTGCGTTAAGTGTTCGTATGGCCATATACGACTAGAATTTCGGATTTCGTCGCCCACACAGAAGCCTGTATCGTAGGCTATGGTAATTACACGCATTAGTAATTATTTCATTAAGTGCGTAAGGTCTACTAACATAACATAAGTTCAATCCTGTATTCCCGAAGGGGTAGGCACAGGCACCCTAGCGAACTAGAACACCCACATTGCGCCGAGCTTAGTTCCGTCTCAGATGTAATAGGGGACGAGCCTATCGCCATATCGGGCACAAATTCCAGACTCAGAGCTGATATGGAAAAATCCAGCATCACTTTGCCCGACCCGGGAATCGAACCCAAGACCTCAGAACGGTAGTCGTACCGAAATAAAATAACGCCGCCGAGGTATTTACCTCATAATGTTTAAGACACATATACTACTAAAAAGTAATAAATTGGATTTCCTTTTTTTTATCAACTTCTGCTGCAAGAATGTCGCTTACGATGGTATGGCCACGTTCTGAGGAAACCACAGGAGTACATCGGTCGCAGGTGTCTGACCCAGATCGTACCAGGAGTGCGTTCCCGTGGACGGGCCAAAAAGCGCTGGCTGGACGTTCTGGAGGAGGATATGAGAGCCAATGGTCTCACTATGAAGGATGCTCAAGACCAGGCGAAGTGGAAGCGTTTAAGTAGGAAGGCAGACCCTGGCAGAAGGCCGGGATAACGCCAGGCAGAAAGAAAGTTATCAAGTTCAGAAAACTTTCTTTCAGGCAACATTTTTATGCACTTATTGTTGATTAACCTCACGGAATTATATTTTGCATTGGCCCTCCGCTACACGTATAGATAAGCTTGCTAAATGTCAAGCTGTTCCTAACTTTTGTAGAGATCCTCATAGTGGAACTATAAAAGCGTTTGAGCGACAAAGTGTTCTAAGCTAACTATATCAACTATTGCGGGGATGGAAATTGTTGAAACAGCACAAACGTAATGGGCCGAATAAATTAACGATGGGGACGTGTAACTAATAGAGACGAGGTTTCTGCTCAACGGTTGAAAGTTACTGACCACACTGTTGGATGGGTTTGAGGTGGGGGTCAAGTCGTCCGATATTTAGTTCGGCGTGGACATTGGACGCACACCGTCACCGCACCGCCGAAAATACTTGGACGCTATAACACAAATATCAGTTTGCTTGACCCGGGTCGGGTATTTGCCATCGTAGAATTTTATGTGGTCACATAATTTTGGTTCCGCCTGTTCCACATCATCGTATCAAACGTGCTAACACTTGCTATACTATACCTATACGTTTATTCACATTCTATTATTCCTTTGTGATTTGACGATACCATTGTCGAAGTTATTTGACTTTCTAAGAAAAAAGTTTTCTTATGTCAATGTGTGATTTAACCGGCTTCTTTTCCAATTACCTATAACAATCGTTTTTTAAATTGATTTAGGTCTTCGCACATTACACGAGGCACAAAGGGTTATATAATACTAGCTATTGCCCGCGACTCCGTTCGCGTTGAAATTTATTTTCCAGGACAAAAAGTAGCCTACGTGTTATTCTGATGTATATTCTATATTACTGTAAAATTTCATTCAAATCCATCCAGTCGTTTTTGCGTGAAAGAGTAACAAACACACACACACACACAAACTTTCACGTTTATCCTTCTAATATCAGTAGGATAAAGGAATTAAACAAAGCAAATATAGCGGTTTAATTTTTAATAGTGCATTACAAACATACATAAGCTTACACTTGTATCCTGAAGAGGTAGGCAGAGGCGAACTAGCGAACTAGAACATCCACATTTCGCAACGCTTAGTTCCGTCCCAGATATGATAGAGGGCGAGCCTATCGGCATATCACAACTTCTAGTCTCCGGGCTGATACTGAAAAATCTAATTTATATAATAGTGCATTCTCTATACTATTTAGCATTGTAGCGTAAACCGCGAGTCTTGCGTGATTTTTCTTTGTTTTCTCAAGAATAATCGCGGTGACCCCCGGGAAGGCGCCAACGAGCCACGGCGAAATTAGCTGGTAACTTTTTATTTACATTGTAAACAAGACCATCGTCTGCTATTATGTGAATATTTTTTATGATATTTCCACGTAGCGGTATAATAATAAAACCAATACTCACATAAAATGTCTGTCTCACAGGAAACCGACGTAAAGTGGCAGCTTGCTGTCGCGTTTCGTTCGGTGAGTGAGATTTCCGGTGGCCCATTCCCCCCCCCCCCTCTTTCCCAATCCCTATTCCCTCCCCTTCCATGTCCTCTTTTTAGGTTGGCAACGCACCCATGATTCTTATTGTGTCTTGGGTGTCTATGGGCGGTGGAGATCACTTACCATCAGGTGACCCATCTGTTCGTTTGCCAGTCTCTGCTATAAAAAAAAAAAAATCTAGGTCATGCTACGAACCTCAATTTTCGACCGACTTCCAAAAAGGAGGAGGTCTTCAATTCGTCTGTATCTTTTTATGTATGTTACGCGATATCTTCGCCAAATGTAGACCGATTTTCAAAATTCTTTGTATTCTATGGAACTTATTTCAAGGATGGTCCCATATTTTGGTCACGATCGGATTTGAAGTCAGTCTATTAAGTTTATAAACTTGTGATTATAAGGCATACAGTCGTAATATAACGGGTGAATAAAGTATTAAGGTCTTTTTAATAATTTTGCGGTAGTGTTCTACGGCAAGAATCAATAACGAGGAAGAATCGGGCCATAATCTTCATTTTATGTGAAAGTAACAGGCATCCGAGTTACTTGGTTACGTCGACAAATAATAATAGAGCCAGTCTGATTCAAAGCTCGTAAAAAGCGTGAACTAATTATTAAGAAGTGACTAGCTGGCCCGCGCAACTTCGTCTGCGTAGGAGAGAGAGGGTTGAAAGAATAAGTTGTAGGCACCTATAATCCAATAATTCTAAAGGAGGTAATGAGATGATCTACTTTGGTCCGTTTTCGTCAGTCACCCCGTAAGTCACCCAGTCAGTACTCTCGTCAGTCACCCCGTCCATCACCCCGTCGGTCACCCCGACAGTCACCCTGTTGGTCAACCCGTCGGTCACCCCATCTATCTGCTCGATTGTCACCCCGTCTGTCACCCAGTCTGTCACCCCATCTGTCACCCGTGTGTCACCCGTCTGTCACCCATCTGTCACCCAGTCTGTCACCTGTCTGTCACCCGTCTGTCACCCAGTCGGTCACCCCATCTGTCTGCTCGATTGTCCTCCGTCTGTGAAATCTCTAATATCTGGAAAATCTTTTTTCACGCACCGGCGCCATCTACTTAAAATATTGGTTTGTAGTACATGCTATGTATCAGAGATGGCGCTGTATGTGAAAAAAGATTTTCCCGCTTTTCTGTTGAAATTTTTCCTGAATTTTCTTTGCTATATACCTCATGGAGCCCGAGACCTTTCCAACGAATGCAAAACCGTGGAAATCGGTTCGTGCGTTCTGGAGTTATAGCTTCAGGAAGGAAAACCCGACTTATTTTTATATAGTAGATAGAGCCATGTTATGGACAGCTATGCTTACAGCACGAGTCTGCCGGCTCGACCAGTTCAATACGATCTCACAGAAAACCGATGTAAAGTGGTAGCTTGCTTTTACGTTTCGGTAAGTGAGTGACATTTCTAGTGGCCCTTGTTTTAGGGTTACACACCCATGAGATCAAAAATAGATATCGTGGGTGTGTATGGGCATACGAAATTACTTAACGACAGTTGATCTGCCTGCTCATTTGTCAATCTCTGCTATAATGAATATAACTAACAATTAATAAATTACTTCAAATACCTAATGATCAAGACCTTATATAAATACATAAGCTCACGACTGTATCCCCGAAGGGGTAGACAGAGGCGCAATATCGAACTAGAATATCCACATTTTGCCAAGCTAAGTTTCGTCCCAAATGTGATAGGGGTGAACCTATCGCCATATTGGACACAAATTCCAGACTCCGGTGATAGGTATTGAAAAAAAAAACAATATCACTTTGCCCGACCCGGGGATCGAACCGAGACCTCAAAACGGTAGTCGTACCATAATACAACTACACCACCTAGGCATTTACCTTATAGGACCTTACTTATAAAAACATTTTAGCTGAGCAAATGGTTAAAAATAGTCTGTCCCTTTTATTTTCAAACAATGTGACACAAGGAAAAAAGTGACAGAATATTCTTAACTACCATTCTTATTTTTATAAGTAAGGCCCATTATGTTTAGGATACATAATATGATTATCTAGTAGAAGTCTCCGAATAAGGAAAAAATATACTAACTTTTGTTTGTATCTCCGCCGTAGAAGCCTTTACGATATTTCTGCGATATAAAAATTATTCGCTAATAATTTCTTATTAAATATCACGATAAAGCTTACAAGTGCAAAGTTAATACTGCATAATTTGCATCAACGTGAAGTGGATGTACTATTCAAGGCATATTACAATAGCTTTGAGATATGTACTTAACCTGGTTATATTCTGGAGAGGTTGATCGAACCATGGGTCTGTATAGTCTATATAGGTACGTATTATTGACTTGTTAAATCTACTACCATTCCTTTAATAGCATAAGTGTTATGTATACAATAATCGATAATGTAAATTGATAAGAAAATAATAGATGGCGTGGTGGTATTTCGGTACGACTACGGTTCTGAGGTGTCGGGTTCGATCCCCGGGTCCGGCAAAGTGATATTGGATTTTTCCATATCAGCCCGGAGTCTGGTATTTGTGCCCGATATGGCGATAGGCTCGCCCCCTATCACGTCTGGGACGGAACTAAGCTCGGCGAAATGTGGGTGTTCTAGTTCGCTAGTGCGCCTCTGCCTACCCCTTCGGGGATACAGGCGTGAGCTTATGTTATGATATGATTAGAAGATAGATTGGAAACTTGCGATGCTTATGCCGTTAAAAAGCAGAGTGTCTTTGACTTTCATACTGCCGTTCTCAAGCTAAAATGCCGTTAAGTGAATAAACTTAATTTTGAGATCTTTCTAAAATGTAGAAAATATTATCCTTAGTGGTTTATTAGACTGTGGCTTTTATATTTAATTATCTTGATAACTCATTTACTTTAAGATTAATAATAACCATAAGTCTATGAAATCTTTAGGGACCATATTTTCCACCTTTTTTGGTGACATCTTAAAATTTGGTTTATTCACTTAACGGCATTTTAGCGCAGAATAATCCGCTATACAATTCATATTATTATTATACGAGTTAACCCTACCAAATACAAAAATAATCAACATCAGTCTATATTTAGCGTGGATATCGCCGTAACATACAAAAATATAGCCAAATAAATAATCTTTTTTAAAGCCGATTGAATAGTACACCATACAGAGTTTCTTAACTTTAATAATTACGGCAATTCAATAACTGCGGAACAGCAACGAACTCATCCCCTAATAGCAAGTAAATGTTTCCAACAGTAGATGTTTTCTTTGTTGTCCGTAAGTAAAATAGCCTTCTCAATCCAAAGTGTATTTATATTTTCAATGTTTTTTTTCAATGACTGGACTTGTAAAATCAACATCAAGGGAATACTCAATAAGAGGGTTTTAAACAACTAATTAGTCCTAATTGGTAACTGTTTTTTATTTTTATTTTATTTTATTAAAGTAATACTACCTCGGTGGCGTGGTGGTATTTCGGTACGACTACGGTTCTGAGGTCTCGGGTTCGATCCCCGGGTCGGGCAAAGTGATATTGGATTTTTCCATATCAGCCCGGAGTCTGGAATTTGTGCCCGATATGGCGATAGGCTTGCCCCCTATCACATCTGGGACGGAACTAAGCTCGGCGAAATGTGGGTGTTCTAGTTCGCTAGTGCGCCTCTGCCTACCCCTTCGGGGATACAGGCGTGAGCTCATGTTGTTGTATTTTAGTAACTGGAAAATAAAAACATTAAATAAATACACATGAAAAAGCTACAGCGAAAAGAAAATGTACAGAAAGTATCCTGTAACTCCGTCTGTTTCGCTTTTAGGTAGCGCTTTTGGCAGGTGTAGTGAGCTTACGATGGAAATCAAAAAGTTTTCTATAGAAACCAACGGACGCGGTATTGTAAAGCGAATATTTTTAAAAATGTTCTAGCTAGTTGAAAATGTTAGGTACAGGTTTGTTACGCGGAAAAAAACACGGCCAAGTTGAAGTTGGCCAATTCACGTACACTCTGGAGCTCCCAAAACCTTTTAAGTCGACTTGCACCACTATTACTAACCTACAGTTAGCCTTAACCTCAAGTTAAATTGAAATAGAAATATATGAAGGACATGTAATTAATTAAATGTCATCATTTATTATCTGTAATTGCATGTAGTACATTACAT
The DNA here is from genome assembly GCA_036417725.1 of Clanis bilineata. Lineage (NCBI taxonomy): Eukaryota > Metazoa > Arthropoda > Insecta > Lepidoptera > Sphingidae > Clanis > Clanis bilineata. The sequence continues at coordinate 11,310,861 of CM071140.1, forward strand.
GTAATGAATTACATGCCCTTCATATGTATATTTCATTTTCAATTTAACTTAAGGTTAGGACTAACTGTAGGTTAGTAATAGTGGTGCAAGTCGCCCTTACGCCCGAATGGTCAAACAGTCTTCAACTTTAACGGCTTCCTATATTGATTTTCGCCATACAATTTTGACAGATAAGGCGACCTTAAACGACATAAGGCGACCTTAACTGTATGAACATTCGGCGGTTAGTCTCTAAACAATGGCAAATACGCTTGTGGCTTACTTCAAGTCGGCCAAGTTATTCGCTTAGACCCTTACATAAGGACATGTTTATGGTGATTAACTATAAAACTAATTTGTCTCCTTATTTACATCAAATATTTTGAAAGTGAGTGAGATAGATTCAAGTTAATTACCGCTTAATTACTAGATTACGGTGTAGAAAAAAAAGCGCTCCAAAAAAGCGGTCAATGATTTTGACAAGCATGTATGTATCTTCATCTGTTCTCTCACATCGTATAAACTTTCTATCATAATCCTAAATCTGTACTAACATAAGCTCACGCCTGTATCCCCGAAGGGGTAGACAGAGGCGCACTAGCGAACGAGAACACCCACAATTCGTCGAGCTGAGTTCTCAGATGTGATAGGGGGCGAGCCTATCGCCATATCGGGTAGAAATTCCAGACTTCGGGCTGATACTGAAAAATCATTTTACCTGACACGGGGACTGAACCCGAACCTTCAGGACGATAGTCGTACTTCGCACGCAATACCACAACGCTACCCAGGCAGTCTGTAATGTCTGTAAAATTAGTTTGTCCCACTGCTGAGCACGAGCCTCCTCTACTAATGAGAGGGGTTAGGCCATAGTCTACCACGCTGGCCTAATGCGGCTTGGTAGACTTCACATACCTTCGAAATTCTTGTGGAAAAATTTCGGGCATGCAGGTTTCCTCGCGATGTTTTCCTTCACCGTTATAGCAAGCGATATTTCACAATGAAAACACATTTAACATAGAAAAGTCAGAGGTATGTGCTCTTTTTGGGGTTGGTTTCGTACCTCCGACACTCGTCTCGGTAGTGCGTACTATTCCTAACTGAGCTATCGCTGCTTACCTATACAATATGACAATAACCTAATAAAATTTATCTTACAAAAGTATTGACATCGAAATAATACATATATTTATGATTAGCTTTTCCCGGTCAGATCATTGTTACAAAAAAATACGCACCAATCAATGCGTACACAAGACTCTCATTCTATTTCGGGAACAACTGACAAAATTTCCATGTCTTTGATCATCGGTGAATTAAAAAAAGTATAAAAGAGTACCGTAACTCGAAATATTTCTCATGTTAAAGATGCAAATCATTGTCGTCTTGTATTTTGTTGTATATTATTCTCCATTTACATTCTTTTAATTATTTATCGTACTTTTAAAATATCCGGTAGCATAAAGATATTAAACAAGATACAATTATTGCCGCCTCCTTGGTCTAGTGACAGTGTATATGAGCTGCGGGTCGGGAAGTCCTGGGTTTGAATTCCAAGTCGGGCATTGCGGTTTCTCACGTTTTGCCAGAAACTGGATCCCCCAGAGTACATTGATGTGAAGTAGATGCCCCGTTGTGAAACTAAAGCCGAATCCTTTCTGTAACATGCTTGAAAAATGTGTTGCGCTAACGTCCATCAATATAATATACCCTAGATGCACAGTTCTTTGCAAATATCCTCCTAAAAAGTGGTATCAGCAATAAAACAAAGAAAAGGATCACAAGTTCTAATTAAATCAACACAATGATAACCTTATGCACTAGTCATAAAGTAGTTTTTTAAACGAAATGAGCAAGCGTTTTTAAATTAGAATTTTGAAATCTAGAATTCTATCGGCGTCCGACTGTATGCAAAAGGCAAGCACTTCTTTGCTGTCCCATATTCCGAGCGTCAACTGTGCATCTAGGTAAATAATATATCGATGCCAACCTCATATAATAGTAGTACAACGGCAAGTGGAAGAGAGGGCAATGCAATTATTGAAATTGTACATTTATGAGACCCGCTATTCATACAACGCCGCAAGAACTACATTGAAAACGTAATTAGTGTTGAACTGTAGGGCGTAAGTAGTGCTGTTGGCTGTTGCTCCGTTCACATTCTCAAGTCGAATGCAGTACTAAACGATAGGCCACAACTAATTAACACAATTTCCTAGCTGTTCCTCGCGTTTGTATGCTCGAAGCTTGTTTGTTGCCTTTATGAAAATTTGTTGACCTTCTTAATTAATCGTTTCGTATTCAAACACGCAGCGGGTCTATCCTCAACGTAACTTTTATTTTTAATTAACAAAATCCAAAAGCGAGCTTGTTTCTGGCCGACGACAACAAAGCCGGTTTATCGCATCTAGAACAATCTCCGAGATAATTATGTATGGCGTGGCGACTCGCGTCGCGTCGGTACCGGTGAATATCGCTATGCCCTGTGGCGTGGGGCCGCGTGGCATCGCGTCGGGGCTCGAGTGCGGAACGCCGAGCCGCGTCACCCGATGTGTCATTTGACGCTTCTGTTAAGTGCACTACACCGAGTCTCTCTATTGCTTGCAGCGATGGATTCCAACCGTTATGCCGATGACGAAACACATTTTGTAATTAATTGCAGTCTTATCAGATTCCAATAGGCTATAATAAATGAACTGATCGGGGCGGACTTAATAGCAGCACCGCCCGAAAGGTGCAAATTAATTACACTGATAGCTGTTACTCACCGATACGGAAATTTATAGCTAATTGATTATTAATTTTATCCAATCGAATTAAGTAAATTGTTTTTAAATGTCAATGTACAGTTTTGGCAATATTTATTCATACACGAAGCGCTCGTTATGGCACGAACACTGAAACAAGTGGGAAAATATTTTTAAAAAAGTATGTGTTAATTTTAGTATTACAATTATCAAACCTGTTTTTATCTTAAAAATATGTTCGTTGTGCAACAACGTCGTCCCGGCGGGTTCGCCGTGGGGCGGGCTCGACGCGCGGCAGTTCCACTTGGGCAACTCGCCGTCCGCCCGCCTTACGCGCCCGCACTTTCAATCTTTCACTCACTTCAATGATAGTAATTGGCGAACAATCGTGTGTGAAGCGAAAGGGATCATGTGAACCAGCGATATAATATGAGTGTTGGTTATATTTTTTTATCTGAGGTGAATGTGTGTTATCCACGTTGATTGTTAAAGTGCGCCATGCGGTGAACCGTCGTTGATCTGATGCCATCACAACTAACGCGGATATGGTGGACCCGCTGAAGATATTTTGGGTTTTAACTAATAGCACTTATTTGGGTACGATTTTTTTAAAATTAAGTTAAATATACTACTATGTATAAGGTGTTATTTTTTATATTCACATAATTTATAAATTTTCTGTGTGAATACTTTGTATCATCTAAAAATGAAATCAAGGCAATCTAATTAAGTTTATGTTTTATAAAAATGTTATGTTTCAGTGTTATCAGCATCTGATAAAAATAAATTAAAGCCGTGACGCATCTACTCCCAAACCATCTGGTACCATTAAGCTTGTATACAAAATGTGACAACAAAATTTTAATGGCTTTTGTTTAATCTGGTTACCGTTGTATTGGATAGAGATGGAACCTAATGCACTTTGTATGTATAAGGTCGGCCGCCGTCTCTAATTGTATTGTTTCCTAACATGATTGTTCGGTACAAGCCTGTTAACAGCTATACTTTATGGTCTCTGTCATTAAGTCCATTGTCGCACATCATACTTTGCATCCGCACTCTTTGCCTCATTACACGAGAATTTATTAACGTCAGATCCTTTGACCCTGTTTAAGGCACAGGCTAATAAGGAAAAAAACACTTGTGATTTATAGCGGATATTATAAGTATTTACGCTGTTTTTCGTACCCCAATTCGCAGTTTTTGTGAAATCTTTCAATTGATTTCTTAAGTTTACGCGAATGTTATACATTGAAATAAAACTATTTTTAAATATATGAGCTCGATAACACAAATAATTAACCTTTTTTTAATTTTGTATAATTTAAAAATGAAGGTAGATATTGTAACACTAACCTTTTTTTGGACAAATGACACCTCAGTCTGACCCGTGACAACGAAGACTGCAAAGCCTTCGAAACGTCGGGAATAAAAATTAAAAACCTAATCGGGATAGAATCCGTAAAAATAGTTTTATTTCAATAAATCTTTCAATTCCTAATTTACAAGTTAAGTCACGCTGTAGACAGTAACGTTTACAGCACGAATGGGCCGGCTCGACCGGTTTGATACCACTGTCTCACAGAAAGTGGCAGCTTGCTGTCGCGTTTCGTCGAGTGAGATTTCCGGTGGTCCATTTCCCCTCTTCCTTTCCCAATCCCTTTTTCCCTCCCCTTCCATTTCCACCTTTTAGGTTGGCAACGCACTCGTGATTATTTTTGTGTCTTGGGTGTCTAAGGGCGGTGGAGATCACTTACCATCAGGTGACCCATCTGCTCGTTTGTCAGTATCTGCTATAAAAAAAAACTGAAAACCATTCAAAGTACCAACATTGAGTACCAAAGTACCATTGAATTTAAACTTATTCGCTTTAAACTCAACTTTGGATATTTTCGTTTGCGAAATTATGATTAAAATTTGTCCTAAGGATAAATATATAAAGAACAAATTACAACCGATTCTTTGTCGTCATAGTTATATTGTTCTATTACTCGTAGTTGATACTGAACTGTGTTCACAAGTTATGTTTTAATTAGTTTGGCACAAGTTCGTAATGTTTTATACAACTTAGTCGTCTATTTAATCAAATAGAATATAGAATTCTGTTGGTTTTATATTAAATGTACTTTATTATTAACTAGCGTTTGGCAGAATTCGGCCGTGTGGATAAACCGATCTTTCGCCACATTTATTTTTTAACCCAGCCTCTCAATGTAATAAAACCTTCCTAATTTATTGAGTAGCAGCAATTTCATTATAAGATGAAATTTATATTTAATGCCAGTAGTTTTTGGAGGTATCTTTATCCTAAACAAACAGTGTTTTATTAACTTCTAGTTCTGCCGAATGTTACAGATATACCAATTTTCCGTATTTTCTTGTCGATATTACCTTATTCCACGAATATATTCGGTAAAATACAAATATTGACTGATTGATGGTTTGTTTTTAAAATATTTCCTATATGTATTTTTTTTCAAGTTGCTTTATAAAACCGCAACACGCATATCATGAAATTGATTTCAAAGGAAATAATTTTGTATTTTTACTGGTAAAATTGAATGGTAGGAGCATGTACTTGAAAAAAGATGGACGGAGCAGTAAGAACATTAAAAGTGAAGCAGGATTTTCAGCCCATTCGATCAGTCACCGCCATTACGGGACGATAGATCAAAAGGGCCGCAAACCCTTCTTTACTTTCCATGTTCCTAGCGCTCCGTCCATTTTTTTTTACGTCCGTGTGTAGGAGATAGGTAGGATTCAAGAGTCGATTTCGGATCTGAATGTTATAGACCAAAAGTCTTTCGTAGTTCCTGATGCAACATTGAGTTTCAAATAAGGTCATGGGTTTAAGAAACCAACATATTATATATAGGTTGCCTGGGCTAGGAATTAGTACCCAATATGGCGATAGCAGTGGCGTGCAGTCCATATAGACAAAGAGACACTGTCTACCCGAGCAACTTGCCAATTACGTAATTAAAGTTTTGTCTACCCTAGTCTGAATCTCTGTGCACGTCACTGGGCGATAGACTCGTCCCTGATCTCTTTAAAGGAAGAAAATGGACTGGGTGAAAGTGGATGCTCTATTTGCACCTCTGCTATCTTAGAGAAAAACAGGCATGAGCTTACGATGTAACAAGATTTTGAGTACATACCCTTAGATCGAAGCTCATATTACGCGTTGCATCACAATCTGTGCTGTAAGTTTGTATTATGCATCCAACTTATTTACTTTTTGAAGTCACATTTGCGATGTGCATGCAAAACCTCGTTTCGTGTTTTGTCTGAGTGTTCAAACAATATTCCTAGTTGCTAAAGTTACTTACATTTATTGGATGTAGTCGCGTACTTGTGTAATATTTTGTATGTTTATGACCAACTGAACATCTCCAAAGTATTAATCTTGCTTACATGCTTACTGCACACGTATAAAGGTCGTATATCAAATCCTGCACGTTGCAGCATTTTTAGACCGTTACGCTGGCTATGTAACTCTAGTGTTTTTATCTTGCTATGCTACTTCGGATTTGTTATGTCGTTTGTTATTGGCCACTCCAATGACAGTTACATTAAACAGTGCCCGAATGTAACATAGAATGTGTCATTTTGTATATTATGTAATTAACTAAAAATAGTAAATAGATAGCTCATTTGGGACTACGGACTACCGAGACGAGTGTCTAGGTTTGAGACCAACCCCAAAAAGGAGCATAAACCTCTGACTTTTCTATGTTAAGTGTGTTTTCATTGTGAAATTTCGCTTGCTATAACGGTGAAGGAAAACATCGTGAGGAAACCTACATACCCGCGAATTTCTCCACAAGAATTTCAAAGATATGTGAAGTCTACCAACCCGTATTAGGCCAGCGTGGTAGAGTAAGGCCTAACCACTCTAATTAGTAGAGGAGGCCCGTAACCAGCAGTGGGACAGTAATATTACAGGGCTAATATTAATATTATTATTAAATAACTAAAGTCTTCGTCAGGCAGGCAGCTGGTCGTAAAACATGCTTGATCAGTTCTTGTTCCGCCGACTCCACATTAAAGTGGGATAAAGGCAGGTAGAAAGAAAAATTCATAAATATAAGCGCCCACAGTCATTTTTTAATTTAAAAAATGTACAGCGGTGTTAAAACCAAAGCTATGATAATTTAATGTTAATTTTTGATCTGTATTTATCTAGTTTGTGCTGTTAGTTCAGAAGCCGAGTATTAGAATTTCAATGGTATGATTAATATGAAAATAAATAGTCCTTGGTACGATATTTAATGTTTTAATTTAATTTTAGTTTAATGTTAGTTTTATTTGACCGTAGCTTGTTTACCACTCATTCAAAGATAAATTTCACATCGATTAGGAAAGAGCCAATGTACCTATATTTACATAAAGCGGTGCAGATAAGTACATGGGACAATAACTCAATCGACCGGGCCGGTATGTGTTGCAAATCTAATCGACATAATGCCGACACAATCGGTCCATCCGCGACCAACCAAACCCGCTGCTAATGCGTCCTATTGAAACGAGCACGCTCACTTCATGCTAACGAGATAGTACTATTTTTAAACCGCGTCCTGACCGTAATATTCTAATTCATATTGACTTTATTTTTTAATTGTACTCCCTAGTTTTTATTTCTGCCTGCCCTTATCGTACCTTAATGTAAAGTCAGCGCAACATACTTTTTCAAGCGTATTGGTGAAAGGATTTGACTTAATTTTCACGATTGACTGCCTGAAGTTAACTCCCCTATAGGCGATTCCGGGCACATCGTTTTAGAAAGCCACCCCGCCGCACCTGGGAATCAAACCCAGTACCTCCCGGTTCACAGTCCATATACACTGCAACTAGACCAAAGAATTGTACTATCTAGTATCTACACATCAATAAAATTTTCATACAAAAATGATCTCAAACGTCAGTAACGCCATCTACCACTCCTCTACCTACCTCTTACCTCTACAATGCAGTGGCACTTATTTCAATTTACACTCTAGAATGTTTTGTGAATGTTCAAAAATCATGTAAGACAATTTTATTGTCTAAATATCATTACGCTGGCACGGTTTTGCGCCCGTATGATTTAAATACGATTAAGCTAATTATGACCACGAGTCACTTTTGGATGACAAGTTTTGTGCTGTTGTCGTCTATGTACTGAATGTCTTTGTAACATAGTCATATAATAAGCTCACGCCAGTATCCCCGAAGGGGTAGACAGAGGTGTACTATCGAGCTAGAACACCCACATTTCGCTGAGCTTAGTTCCGTCCCAGATGTGATAGGGGGCGAGCCTATCGCCATATCGGACACAAATTCCAGATTCCGAGCTGAAATGGAAAAATCCAATATCATTTTACCTGACCCGGGAATCGAACCCGAGACCTCAGGACGGTAGTCGTACCGAAATACCAGGCTACCGAGGCTGTCTTTGTATCTACATAATATCATAGGTTGACTATAGAGGTAGTCACCTTGCCGTGTCATGATGAAAGCATCTGTCTGCGATAGCAAATATTTGTTTCTGGTTTCAATTTTGTGCCAACTACATATGTCCCTCGTAATTCTGGATCCCACTGTGAGGTTAGGACTGTTTGTATTTATTATTAGTGTTGAATTATTTAACGTTAACATGCGCACACATAATAGGCTTAGGAAGCCCGCATAATTTCATATTTTTATATTCCAGTAGGCTGACCTTTCTTAGGATCTAATGTAATAACTACCGTAAGAAGCCTTTTTCTAGGTTCTTTGAAGGTTTGAAGCCCTAAAGCAGATATTTTAATAAGAATCCAAGTGCATATAACAAAGCAATTTAGTTTATTGTTTGTTTCAATAAACACCTCGTTCTAGTTGTAGCTTATGGTCTGTACCGAGAGTCCTAGGTCGATTCCCAGGTCGATCAAAGCGATTTGTCTAATTTGATTTGTCTGAGACTGGAACCTCTAGAGGGGGTTGATATCAGATGGGCTGCCGGTCGTAAAACTAAGCCGAATCCTTTCTGCATGCTTGAAAAAGTGTGTTGCGCCGTCCCCACATTGTGGAATAAGGGCCGGTTCAAACAAGGATGTTCAATAAACGCAAGCATAAAATATATGTAGGTATGTATGTGCACGACCTATCCGTAAAATATTCCGTGATGGGTGTTTATGTTACATACATAACTATCACAATGATACTTGTTGCTATAAGCAAGCCTTCCTAGCTATTACCCGTGATTATGTTATGAATATCTTTGCCTATATCTTACAGAATATAGTCAATATTCTTATGAATACCCAATAAATGAACTAACGTATCCGTCATAACTATTTTGTGAACTATAAAATATTGTGGCTTTTATTTATAAAAGTATCCAAGATTTTTTGCGACAAAAGAAGTTATTTCTGCAATTATTGAAGGACTATTTACGTAAGGATCTGGTAAGTTGCCAAATCATATTCATAAAAAATATATTAAATCTAATTATGAGAAACTAAGAGAAGATTTTCATATTCATTGATCTTAATCGTCTTACGAATTAATTTAATTGTAATCATATTTCTCTGTTCTGTACGCCACTTACACCGGGTGTTACAGAAAAGTGGTATCAATAACAATTCCACATACAGGGTGAGTGATTTAAAGCGTAATGGTATAGTTAAAAGATAAAAATGGAACTTAATTTTTTATCGATTATTTTAGCATAGGGATTATAGAAGTATAATTAAAATACAACCTCCACAACCTCGCTCGGCCATGATTTTTTTTTATATTTTTCGCTAGCGATTTCGAAAATTTTATATGAAAAACACCCGAAGTTCTCAAACGGTTACGTGGGGAATTAAGGTTTTACATACAAATAATTTTACGTAGTCGCTAGCGTGAAATGTTAAAAAAGACACGGTCGAGCTATTAAATTGTAGCAATTAGTATAAGAATGACTGTGTGTACGTTAATCACAATTAATTATAAACTAGGTGGTTTGTAAATATAGGTACAGCAGCTGGCCCAATTAACCAAAAATATGTTTTTTTTTTCATAACAAATCCCAGTTATCAAAAGTTTGTCAAAAACTATGAGGTTTACTCCATTTTAAACTTTGCCGGTAAATTGATAGCCTACATTCCTTTAAGTGTAGTTATCAATACCACCTTTTTGCAACACTCTGTATATTTATTTCATTGCAAACCGCATTCAGTCTGAATGTAACGGCTTTTAATGGCATCGCTGCGTTATTACTGATATTTTACTTAATACAGATTGCGGCAAAAGGAGGTGACCTCAATATAGAATCACCTCTGCCCACTCCCACGGGGATCAAAGACACCAATAAATGCCGTTCATTTCTTAAGCGGCGAACTGCACGCTAAATTAGCTTCCCGTTTGACGACTAACACGAGACCAATTAAAATGAATCTCAAAGGCCTTCTTCAAGACGAGTAAAACTTAAATATACATAGACTCACGCTTTTATACCTGATGGGGTAGGCAGAGATGAACTAGAGAACTAAAACACCGACGTCTCGCCGCGCTCATTTCCGTCCTAGATGTGATAGCGAGCCCATCACTATATCGGGCACAAATTCCAGATTGATACTGAATAGAAAACTTCAATAATACCCTACCCGCCCATGGTCGCCTCCTTGGTCTAGTGACAGCATGTATGCGCTGTGGACCGGGAGGTCCTGGGTCGATTCCCAGGTCGGGCAAAGCAAATTTTCTAATTTAATTTGTCCGGGACTGGATCCCACATAGGGCGTTGACATCGGGTAGGCGGTTGCAAAAACTAAGCCAAATCCTTTCTGCAACATGCTTGAAAAAGTATGTTGCGCCAACCCTACATTAAGGTGGGATAAGGGCAGGTAGAAAGAAAGAAAGAATATTGCCCGACCCGGGATCAAACCGAGGCCTCAAGACGGTAGTCTTACCACAATACAACTACGCCACCGAGGCAGTCAACTTAAATAGCAGTAACGCAAAGACTATGTATACTTTTATACGAGCTGTTTCGAAGTAAAATTGTGTCACATTACAGCGAGTGTTTGACGTTTGACGGCTAAGGAAAAGAACAGATCTCTATAGTGAGTTGCGATCAATTGACGGAAACTTAGTGCGCAAACTGTGAGACCGAAAGTCTTTCATAGTCTCTGACACCCACGATACAGGTTATACCTAGTGTGGGGTCAGGATTAGGTGTGTGACTGTTGGGTATATTTATTTATTAAATTCTATGTACCGACCAGCCTGTCTAGTAATACATAGATGTCTTTAAAGTAACTATTCATTTGCATCTCGTGTATATTTTATTGAGTTTAGTAGCGGGTGTTGAACTCAGAAGAAGTTCTTTGTTCTCTACGTAGCGACTACACACGGTTGATCTGTGTCACGCGCTTCTTTATGCAGTTTCATTATTTTGAGTAGGTACACATGTTACGAGAGTCATACAAATTTCTATGCTTTGCTGTCGGCTTAACTAGCCTAGTTATTAAGGTCCCAGATATCAAGCGTACCAAGCACCAATTACCTACTAATAACGTTTGTAGTTGCCTTGTTTTCTTGTACCAAAAAGAGTATTTGGTTACTTACTACATTTTGTTCATCTAACAGCTTATTATTATCTGTATTACGTAGATATTATCGTTAATATCTTTTGTAGGTACATATTTTAATCCGACAAGCTTAGTGACGTAATTTCTTCGACTTAGCTAAGACTAAATATATCTTAATATAGCAGCCTATTGAATTCTATCAACATTTCTTGAATTTAATAAATTAAACACTCTACCTTTGACGATCGTCTCGGGTAGATCTAACTCGACTCCCGCAAAGGTGGAGTCCTCGTTTTTGTACTAAAAAGTAATAAAAGATATGGTGCTACAAAAACCCCTAAACTATTAAATTTAGTGAGACCGTGTCGCGAAAATATAAGAGTTTTGCGCTAAATCCACTGTTTTATTTTATTTTGGTAAATTTTACTCCATTCTGCTTACATTTCTTATTTAAAATTCAGGAAAGCTGAGTAGGTAAGTCGGAAGAACAAAAATACCCAATCTTCTTTCGCTTGTTACAAAAATGTAAATAGAAGGTACCTACCTAAAGTATAATTTGTTTAATTTGGTCTTCCTTTCATTTATTATGAATATTAAAGCTTCTCTAATTATATATAAAAAGGAAAAATGTTCTTATTAAATGTCGATAATTTATTTTTTAAACAAATCCGGAAGACGTAAAGTAAATACCGTCGGTCTTCGCTCTCCCACGCGTTCGCGTTACAATGTTAAAATATCAATTGGAAGTGATTAATCACAGGCTGCCTTGGTGGCGTAATTGTATTCCATGCGCAGTACGACCGTACCGTACTGAAGTCTCAGGTTCGGACCCCGGGTCAGGTAACGTGATATTGGGGTTTTCTACTTAGTATCAGCTCGGAGTCTGGAATTTGTGCTCCATATAGCGATAGACCCGCCCAGTATCACATCAGCGGCCTGAGCAGGAAAATTTCTGACAACCATAAATGTATTTCAGCTCGATGCGCGTCTATGAAATTTGTATGAAATATTAACCAAACGTCATCAGTGCGCAGCGAACTCGAATACATTTACATTAGTTTTTCGTGCTCGGGCTACTGAGCCCCCTATCGTTTTCACCTCTGTGATTAATTATACTAAATACATTAATTATCACTTTAGTATAATTAATCTTTTATTCCCAACAATGCTCTATGAGAGCAATTAATTCATATAAATGCGCTAATAACTGCAATCTACTGAATCATCATTATGGAAACGTGTCAAGAGGCCGTCGGTGGCACGCGCCCCTATATTGCGCGGTTTTTACGGACGTCCTTTGGGCGGTGCGCTCACCAAGACTACCTTGTTTAATTCACTTACAAACACATTCACCTTCCTTGTCCATACAATGTTGCGGATGACAAAATATAAAGTCATATAGGTAGATGCGTAAACATAGTTTTCGCGGCGTAATTGGATTTATCAATTTCCTTGAACTTAAGGCGGTGTTGTGTTACTTGGTTCCCGCGGGACGAATTGTTGCGGCTCGGTAAACTTCCACCCACAAATTAATTCTATGAGCGGATTGATAAATGTTCCTTAACGATGATAATATGTACGTTGTATATTTAATATTAACAAATTGTGTCATTAGTCGAATTGCTCCCGTCTCCGTGACAAAGTGCACGAATATCGTTGTCAGACTACAAAATTGTCTATACTAAATGCTTTTATCGAATTTCTTATAAATCTTTATGTATCATCATCATCAGCCATAGGACATCCACTGCTGTACATAAGCCTCTTCCAAAGATTTCTAGATTGACATGTTTATGTATGCAACCTTAAAAATGTTTCCGTAATTAATTCCAATAACAACTCATTTTTATGAATAGGTAGAAAAATCTCACATAAATTAGTGCTTAAAGAAACCTTATATTGAAGTAAACATTTCCACGAAATCAAATTAAAATCGTTGTTTTTTCCTCTTGCCTTATACTAATATATATTTCTATATATTTTTAAGCATGTTGCAGAAAGATTCTGCTTAGTTTTTACGACCGGCCAGCTGCCTAACATAATTCTTATTGGATGGATACCACAGACTGGATAGGGCCAGGAAAATCGGATTTACCTGACCTGGAACTCTAAACTAGGATCTCCCAGTCCACAGACAAAATATTTACACTGTCACTGAACCAAGGTAGCGACAACATTAAACGTTAATTACTGCTCCATAACTGTTCCACAATAAAAAGTATTCGTTTCGCCTCCTTGGTCTAGTAGCATTATATATGGGCTGTGAACAGGGAGGTCGTGGGTTCGATTTCCACGTTGGGCAAAGCATTTTTTTAATTCAATTTGCCTGGGCTAGATCCGCCAGAAGGGGTTGACGTCAGGCAGGCAGCCGGTCGTAAAAACTTTAACAAATCCTTTGTGCAACATGCTCGAAAAAGTGATTGCGCCGACCCCAAATTAAGATGGGATAAAGGCTTATAGAAAGAAAGACTGAAAAGTATTCGTTTACAAAATGATAAATGGTCTTAACGATAAATCATAAATTATTTATTGATAGATGGTTACAGCGGTCCTTTCAGATGCCAACAATAAATTGAAGACACCAGGATCTATAACTGTTCGGGTTTGCGACATCAATTCGTCCCCAAAAATGCCACCCATGGGATGAGTTAAAGTGTACTCAAACAACTTTTAACAACCACAATTTGTCTAAGGCATTAAGGATAGGTTATAAACATGTCCCTTCTCATTTTGTATGACGCAAGTTTGACACTTTTTCATTTTAAACTTAAGGAGACTTTATGAATTCCTTAAAACAATCTAAGTGTTTATGGGGTTTAACAGTCAGTGCACGACTCTTTTATGATGTCGTAAGTATATTTTGTTTCTTAGTACTTTGCTCTTCTAAGTTTTTTCTTCTATCTAAACAGCGACCCGTTTTCACCTGTTTATGGATGAAATATCAACAAATCCTTAGTAAGTATGACATTTTAGGAATATGCTCTCAAAATGCCAGCTGTCTACTTACCTACGGCAGTTTTATCTCGGCAAATGAGTCTTCGTTTAAAAATATGGCTCCACCACGCTGATGTAAAGTGATATTAGAACATGAAGGAATTTCGACTCGAAGTTCCCTACATTCAAGTATTTAAAGAAAATGAAACAAAAAGGCTAATATAAAAAGAAGCAGGAGTCGAGAGTCGAGACAGATAGAACAAGTGAATCTATATGTATAAATGTACAAGATCTGGCAATATCAATCTCGACGGCAGTTATATTCTTATCATTACAACCCTTTTCAGAGGCGCCTCGAGCGTTACTATTCTAAAAAATCCATAACGTTTTTTCATATCCTTCGCTCCTCATCTGAATATTATTCGATTGCCAACTGCCTGTGAGGTATGGCGTACCAGGAAATTGTTTTTTATTCAGAAAAGAAATATTGAATTGTTTCTGCGTCCTAGATTGTGACATTTAAGATATTTTAACTTCGTACTTTCCACAGTGGATACGAAAGTTAATAAAAGTTTTCCTATTTATATAAACTTATATTGCTGAATCGAATTGGACTCGGGGCTATTTATGTACCTCCTTATTGTGGAGTATGTAGGATTAGGTAAGAACCTTCATAAATTCTTGCCGTTTCCTTGTCCACCTTTGTATCGCCAATCTAGAGACCCACATCACAGATCACGTCTGTGGAGGATGTTGTGGCATATCTGAAATGACCGTGACCATAGCAGGCACTCGACAACGCTCCTCGGGGAAATCAACACGCGATTTTATATCTTCGTCTATCGTTTTTGTTTGCATGCCAATATAAATAATTTATTTTTTTGTAGCTGCCTTTTTCTCAGTTAAAAATTTAATAAATCATCTTCAGTAATGAAAAATATGAAATATAAGAAACGGTGGCCTATTGCGAGTTGTTTATAAAAGATATATTGTGATGACGTGATAAAACTAATATACTGTAAGTAATGTATATATGTATCCCTGATACTTGAAGATAATTATTTTTGATATTATTTTTGATATAGCTGTTTCATACTGATAAGGAATTTACCTCCCTGCTCTAGTGGCAGTATATATGGACTTTGGATCGCGAAGCGCTGAGTCCGATTCTAGGCGATTTTTCTAATTTGATTTGCCTGGACCTGGATGCTCCAGAGGGGAGTTTGGTGTCAGGTCGGCAGCCGGTCGTTAAACCTGAATCTAACTATTTTCTGCAACATGCTTGAAAAGTGCGTTGCGTCAACCCAACAATAAGATGAAATGAGGACAGGTAGAAAGACAGTGACAAAGGAATATGTAGTAGTAATAACAGTAAAAAAATCCACTGGTGTATATAACGTAAAGAAACACGGCCACAGGGCAAATCTCGTCAGCCAAGTTAATTCACAAATTACAGTCCTCAATTAAAACTTTCCTGATCCGTTCTTAGGGTTATGCGCCATCGCAATGACTCACGAGCATCATCCGTAGCTTTATATTATAAGCAACACATAGAAACTCTTGCAAAACTGCACCAAAATCACAAATCAGCATCTTGACTCGTAGTACTAATCTAACGAAAAGTCGCCATTTTCATCTGTGAGTAGGCTTAATTCTTTCAAACCATGCATTAGTTGATTTTGATGGAATTTTTAGTTTAATATTATGTAGGTTACGAAAGCCAATAAGTATCTTTGTGTTATTTATAGCGGTCGCACAACAGTAATGGTAAAAAGAACTGAGATCAAAGTGGCACTGTTGAAATAAATACCAAAGGCATGAGTATTACCCATTGCTAATTAACTCTCGCTTTAAAGATAAACCCCCTTATTCATAATGAGATCTTGGTCTTGTCGAAAGCATAATCCTACTTTTGCCTACTTTAGTAAAAAGAGAACTAAAATATGTTTATCGAATACAATGTTGCTGGTTACAGAAAAACATTATTTTTATCTCTAGCAAGTTTCGATCCAAATAGGAAGTCTTGGCTGGAAACAATTAATAAAAAATATATATCAATCTTAGATGGGGTCCTAGACTATAACAAAATTAATGTCATTAAGAAAGAATGTTTTAACGCTATTGAACGATTATGAATACAATTTTTATTAAACGTACTATTGAGGTCTTATTACGCTCTACTAAGTTATTATGAATAAAGGGAAAACGTTTTGTATCGTAAAATTCTGCCTAGTAGAAAGTCATAAATCATTCCTATTATAACCCATTCCCAACAACGAAATAATATCTGATACATATGAGTTTTATACATGACTAAACCTATACCGAACATTCTACGTATATAACGTTCTAATTGTTGTAATAGTTGTAACATTTCCGCTCAAACGGACACGTATTCCATCGAGCCGAGTAATCAATCAGCTGGAGCAATATTCACATAATTGTATACAAGTTTCTATACGTTTGTATACGTCATGTGCAAAATTGCAAACCTATACTGCTCGTACGTTATTGTTTCCGAGACCATTACGATACACACCGTTTAACGCAAAAAGCGAAACGTCGAATCCCTGAAAAGCGTAGCAAAAAGCTCGCACTTCGTACCTCCTGTAGTAATTGAAACTGGGATGTAGTAATGAATGTTTGCATCGGTCTGTGGCGCCGCGTGTCATCAATCTGTTTGTAATTCTTGTTTAATTTATACTTATAGATACAATTTTTTGTAGTAGTAGTAGTATAGTCTTGTGTCGTGGGCATATTATACCCTGATATGAAACAGATATATGTATCTCATACAAACATTTGTCACGATGTGGAGATAGAACCCGTGACCTCTCGCTTTACAGCCGGCTACTCGCCCGATACGCCACGAGGCTGTCTGTCAAATTACTTGCTTACGTATATTTACGTATTTATTTATATGTACTAGTGGTCGTCTAGCGATCGAAATTCGACCATAATTCATTTAATTTTTAAGTTAGAACTTTATTAGGATTTTTTGTTAAAGAAAAAAAGCAGATTTATGCACTTATTTTCCATAAAAACTTTAACGCCCAAATGGTCAAACGCTCTTCAACTTTAACGGCTTAAATTGACTTTCGCCATACAATTTTAACAGATAAGGCGGCCTTAAACGGCATCAGCCGACCTTAAATGTATGAACATTCGGCGGAAACTGTGTCAAATTTCACATTCATCCGTTCGCGCAATTCTCTTAAAAAGTATACAAAGATTTCGCTTCACGTATTAATATATAGATAAAAAGATAGATACTCTATGAGCTTAGCTACAGTAATAAAATAGTCTGCGGTATAATGTAAACGATCCGTATAAGATGGTCGAACCAAAATGTATTCAAGACCTCACCTCTGTCCGGTGTCTTGTGGGAAATAGACGGTATCGTACATACAGATACATGGCACGTTGAAGGATGGTACCAACCGTTTGATACGGGTCTCAATTGAATAACATAATATATTTTCCAAATCCAACATTGGTTTTTCAATCGTTCTCACAGAAAGAGAACAATCTCCATTTATCTTCGAAAGTAGTCCGTAGGATATCTGATAAGACGATCACTAAAGGGACGCTGGATTTTTACGGATTCGGCACGGAGGCGCAAAGTCACGCTTGCTATGCTCTAGTCGGAATCGGTTTATCTGAATAGACAGGCGGTACACTACGAGTGCCGTGTCTGTGATGGCTCATGGCCTAATTTCAAAAGAATTTATGTAACTCAATCCTTTGCTTTAACTCCTCGACCGTGGCAGTATCATTAATTCTCGCTCAAGAGATATTTTTATAAGATTATTTATTATGCGAATCCATTAATCTTGTACGTCCTCGGACCAACTTGAAGGCACTAGTTTATCACCATTTGGATAGATGTAGTTCGAAAGTCTGTATACTTATAATGGAAGTTGTCTATTGAACCAAAGAACCGAAATTCTCATTGATTAATCCAAGTATTCAACATACCAGCTAAGGGTGAACATTTCTAAAAGGAAAGCCAATGCTAGTGTCTCTTCAAATTAATACTTATTTATTAGCAGACATTTTAATAAAGGTAAGCCAGAAGGAATCGCGTTGTATGGACCTTTCGCCACTGTAACATACTTGAGATGATAATTCGTAGACACGATTCGTGGACATAACTACAATTATTGGTATATGTAAAAATGGGTCTACAGCAATGTACTTAATCTCCTACTTGCGATTCTGTTCGGAGCATGGTTCGAAAGGATAGGTCGAAGGTCGACCTTATAGAGGTAGGCACGTGTGTGCATCCTTTGCACCTCGTTAATAAAGGTTTTTATTAAAACCAAACTTGCCATGATTACGCTCTACCTCTATAATAACTAGAAAATCCGCACTTTTGGCAAGTCGATTTCGCTTTTAACGAAAACATTGCGAACGAAATTCTGTACACGTAAAAAAAGGTTATCATTTTGGTAGTTAGTTGGCTTTTTATTTTCTTCAGGGGAAAATATAAGATCATTATTTGGGCAGGTATTAAAGTGAGTTACAGCGATGGGCATAGGGCGTGGCGCCACGTAATGTATTTATAGATATTGCGTAGCTAGGATGTAGTTTGTTACCGAGCTCGTTACGAACATGTAGCGCTGTATTTGATTGCCGTGCAAGCGGAATACTAATGTTGAAACCTGTGTGATTGATCAAACACCTACCGGCCTGATGAGAAACTGATATTACCTGCGTACTGTCTGTATAACTACTAAGAGTGACTTGCACCAATATTACTAACCTACAGTTAGTCCTAACCTCAAGTTAAATTGAAATATATGAATGACAGGTAATTCATTACATGAATGAATTAAATGTCATTTATATATTTTCTGTTCTTTCTTTCTTTCTACCTGCCCTTATCCCACCTTAATGTGGGGTCGGCGCAACACACTTTTTCAAGCATTTTGCAGGGAGAATTTGGCTTATTTTTTACGACCGGCCGCCTGCCTGACGTCATCCCCCTCTGAGGAATCCAGTCCCGGGCAAATTATATTAGGAAATTAGCTTTGCACGACCTGGGAATCGAACCCAAAACCTCCCAGTCCTCAGCCCATACATGCTGCCACTAGACTAAGGAGGCAACTATATTTTCTGTAATTACATGTTTTACATGACATGTAATGAATTACATGTCATTGGAAAAATATATGAATGACATGTAATGAATTACATGTCATTCATATATTTTTTTTCATTTAACTTAAGGTTCGGACTAACTGTAGGTTAGTAATTATAGTGGTGCAAGTCACCCTAAGGTTTTTATGATTAAAACAATTCCTGGCGCCGTAATGTTTTAAACATTTGAATGGGTTTATTATGTTGTTTCTATACTTTCATTCGGGTTTATACATTTTGCCGTAAAGTTGTGAATTAGTCCCCCGGTGCTACCTTTTGAATTCAGATTTCTGTTCATATAACAGATAAGTTATGAGTGTTTGAAATTAAACATTTAGGCCCGTATTACCAAACGGTACTTAAGCATGGATCTAGATTTAAAGCCAGTTTTAAATACTAAGGGCCACTTGCAGCTCCGCGAGAATTCTCTATTCATCCCAAATCTTGACTTAAAGATAGTAATGAACTGTAGGATAAGTCGAGTTTAGGTTTAACTCTACATTAGTAAGAGCTCTGCAGGTCGCTCTAAGATCTTGTTTTAATAATAAATTAATAACACAGTAATGAGTATCGTTATAATAAGAATGGGCCCGAGACATATTAGTTCGTAACAATTAAACGAGTTGTGGACATGCTTAAGGCCTCACTTACACGAGAGCTTTTTAAACGCGCGTTAAAAAAACGATGTAATGGAAAAAAATATTTTTAGTATAGTTATTTAAATGCTGGCGCTTTTAAAACGCAGCGTTCTTTTTTTGGATGGTATGTAAAATTTACCTCATAAACAGCCCTTAGAAACAGCCTTGTTTTCCAGTTATTTTGAAATTGAAATTTTGAATTTTAGAAATAATTTGGACAAACATGTTGAGACGCTTTTTTAAAACACGTTAAAATAGCTTTCATACGAATGAGGGCTTAATGACGTTTTTTTTTATTTGCCAAAAATGTTTACAAACACTTACAATAAGCTCTAAGTTATATAAAGGTATATATGTAACAAAAAGGTTTAAGTGTTTTTTTGAACTCTGGTACCCAAGGAAGGATCTAATTTGTGTTATGGGTACCAGGATTCTTACAAGGGGTTATACCTAAGATACGTTACATTAAATTATTTTAGGACGACTTGCACCACTATTACTAACCTACAGTTAATGAATTACATGTCATTCATATATTTCTTTTTCAATTTAACTTGAGGTTAGAACTAACTGTAGGTTAGTAATAGTGGTGCAAGTCGCCCTTAGAAGCCAAATGTTAAAGACCAAAAGAGTGTATCTTAGAGAGGTGATGGTCCGTATCTGTCTATTCATAATAATTATAATTAGCGCCGCTGTTTTCATTCATCGGTTATTTAATTACAAACGGGTACGGCAACTTCGTTTTAAGAGCGTTGACAGTAAAGTTTACTAACGAAATTGTCCCCGCGAAGTTTTGGCAGCCACCCCTAGCGTGTTTGTCAAAAAGTCACCCCGCGCGGCGTCGTTTGGCGGCTCTTAACGTCTCTGATTAGTTTTTATGGTCGCCCAATACATCTTTACTTTCAAACTTTAACCGCAAATTATAAGGAAAAGTGTTCCTTTTCGACAAATGTCGGAGATACTTCAGATTTTTCCGGACAGTTAATCGAAATATAATGGGATAAGTGGACTGATTTCTTAACACACTTAGCAGTTATTTCGGTTTGAAATATGCGTGGTCATTCGGATTTTGCTGGTATATATTATAGGATACTGCCTTCGTGGCGTGGTGGTATTTCGATACGACTACGGTTCTGAGGTCTCGGGTTCGATCCCCGGGTCGGGCAAAGTGATATTGGATTTTTCCCTATCAGCCCGGAGTCTGGAATTTGTGCCCGATATGGCGATAGGCTCGCCCCCTATCACATCTGGGACGAAACTAAGCTCGGCGAAATGTGGGTGTTCTAGTTCGCTAGTGCACCTCTGCCTACCCCTTCGGGGATACAGGCGTGAGCTTATGTTATGTTATGTTATTATAGGATATTCATATTTGCCGGGTACCGACCGTCGTACATTTTCTTTCTACCTACCCTTACCCCACCTTAATATGAGGTCGGTGCAACACGCTTTTTCAAACATGTTGCAGAATAGATTTGGCTTAGTTTTTACGACCGGCTGCCTGCCTGAAGTTAACCCCTGAGGGATCTAGCCCCGGGCAAATAAAACGAGAAAATTTGCTCTGCCCGACCTGGGAATCGAACCCAGGACCTCCCGGTCCACAGCCCATATATGCTGCCACTAGACCAAGGAGGCAACAACGACCATCGTACCCATTGTGTTAAAACCTGCCACAGTGCACACTTTTGTGTGAATCGCATTCCAGGATCGGCTTGTGTATATCAGCGGGTTTAGCCAAGTGGCTTATGCGCTAGTCGAATAGAATAATAAATGTATGGGAATGACATAAGAGTACGCTATATGCGGCGTATTCTGTGTCATTCACATATACATATTTATTCTATTCGACTAGCGCATAAGCCACTTGTCTAAGCCCGTTGGTCCTCCCGCTTGCGACATGGTCGATTGGTTGGGGCGGTTATGGATCCCCATATAATGGTATTTACCATTAACACATGGGGTACATCCTTGTATCCCATCCCTCTGCCCGCATCGGTTACCCGCCTGTCTTCTCTCATGACTCGTCATATGCTTCTTCCCTTTTCGGAGTGTGGTGAAGCATTCATCTAGTCCGGCATGATTCTGGGAAACATCGATAAAACAATTGTCTGTAGTCGCTAGTGTTTTTGGATTGCACTGTGATTACCATCAGGTGTAGTGGAGTCACCGCCGTGGTCGAATAAAAAAAAGGATAATCATTGTAATATTGCTTTCATAACATAAAAAACTTACGCCTGTATCGACCAAGGGGTTGGCAAAGGCGCACTAGCGAACTAGAACACCCACATTTCGCCGAGCTTAGTTACGTCCCAGATATGATAGGAGGCGAGGCTATCTCCATATCGGGTACAAATTCCAGACTCCGGGATACTGAATTGAAAAAAAAAACAATATAACTTTGTTCGACCCGGGGATCGAATCCGAGACCTCGGAACGGTAGTCGTACCCAAATACAACTACGCCGAGGCAGTCATGTATGTATTATGTCATTGCTTTCTACTTCAGTTTAGAATACAAATCAGGAATTTACAATTTCAATGAAAACAAAAACATACGCGTGCTTCCACGATAAGGCGAAAAAGGTGCAACGAGAGCGGGAGCCAATGCAATTCGGTACCATATTTTATGAAGGGCAGTGCCAATCGCCACATCGGGCACAAATCCAATCTCAATCAAATTATGTTTTACGAATCGCAAAACTCAATTATTCGCACAAAATTCCTAGCGATAAATAATTTTACTTGGAAATTTAGTTTCGTGTTTTATATTTCGCGTTACCAATTAAGTACTTATAGGCTATATGTATGTAAGTAAGGAAATACGGCCATTTACGATGGAATTTACTGTTGGCATTGATTTCGTGTGCTTTACGTGAATAGACATAAGGGGTAAATTAGACCAACTCGGCCATTAGCTTCCGTATGGTGTCCAATAAAGCTGGCGGACATTGCACCCAGAGGGGCGCTAATTTATCATTGTTACAGTGCCTCAAATGAAAGCAATTCCGTCTAGATTTTTTAGATACGATTTCTCAGGAGAACTCTGATTAAAGCTCATTCTCCGACGGCCAATTAAGTCCGCTAAAAGGAAGTTTAAAAGAAATTACTTAGGCTTGCCCAAATTTCTCCTCGCTAATTGAGACCTGTTTAAAATGTGATTAAATATTTTGATAATCTTTAACAGCTAAGAACAAAAATAATAATCATTTATTTGCATAAAAGTGGGTGCACTATAGATCTTATATGGTAGTAATTTAAGGACATTCAACTTTTGTCAAATCTATTGACATGCAATTTTTTTGAAATTTATTTCCATAAGAGTATTATTGTGCTATTAAATAATCACAAGTTTAAAAACTTAACAGACCGACTTCAAATCCGATCGTGACCAAATTTATTTGGGACTACCCTTGAAATAAGCTCTAACGAACACAAAAAGAATTTTGAAGATCGTTCCACATTTGGCGGAGATATCGTGTAACATACATAAAAAAATACAGACAAATTGAGGACCTCCTCCTTTTTGGAAGTCGGTCGATAAATTGTGATCAAAATTAAAAAATATTAATATTCATATTCTAACTTCCCCTGACTTCAATATAAAGTCAAAGAACAACAGTGGAGAAATCTGCATATCTTCAAAAATTCTTATGCATACATATACTCGTATGTGGACTGCGCACTCTATTCCCACTGGTGTAATGCATATATTATTTCAGTGTTCGAATATTGTTTTACTTTATAAATATTTTATTATACGAGTATATTATAAAATAAATTTAAGTATGTACTCATCGATATATTATTTACCTAGATGCACAGTTGACGCTCGGAAAATGGGACAGCAAAGAAGTGCTTAAGCACTCCTTTTCCCTACAGTTGGACGCCGATAGATTTCTGAATTTAAAAATTCGAATTTAAGAACGCTTGATAATTTCGTTTAAAAAGCTACTTTATAACACGTGCATAGGGTTATATTTGTGTTTGGTTTAATTAGAACTTGTGATCTTTTTCTTTGTTTTATTCCTGAGACCACTTTTTAGGACGATATTTGCAAAGAACTGTGCATCTAGGGTATATTATATTGATGTATGTACTACTTAATGTAACTATCACTTAGGGCTCCGTAGCGACAAAAATTGAACCCTTATAATGTATTTATGTGCGTCAGTCCGTCTACCAGTGCCATTTTGTCTACGAATATGACTGATACTCTCCTGCTACTAACTCTTAAGCCTTATCCCACTTTAATGTGGTGATAGCGCAAAACACTTTTCAAGCACGGTGCCAAAAAAATCTGCTTCGTTTTAAGACCGGCTGCGTGCCAAAGCTCAACCTCTGAAGACTCTTATCACAGGCAACACCTGTGATTCAAACCCTAGACCTCCTGTTACAAGAAAAATATACTATTCGACAATGGTTTAGAGAATTTATGAAAGTTCTTTCAACTTGATTTTTACTGGAGCCTCCAATGCGTGATACATTGGCCGGTTTATTTGATACGAGTTCAACGATTAGTATTCAATAGGGCGTGCCGACACATGTTACTGTTAAAGAAGGGTGCCCAAATGACTATGAATTTCTGCTTCTGTAAAATACTTCTCTG
This sequence comes from Clanis bilineata, assembly GCA_036417725.1. Lineage (NCBI taxonomy): Eukaryota > Metazoa > Arthropoda > Insecta > Lepidoptera > Sphingidae > Clanis > Clanis bilineata. The sequence continues at coordinate 11,335,437 of CM071140.1, forward strand.
AGATAGATTTCGATATTTTTGTCACAATTTCAAATAACATTTGACAATCATGATTTTTGTACGAATATTATGTATAAATATCCCGCCATTACTAGAAAAAAAAAACATAAATACATTAACTGTAATTTGATTATTATCAACATGCGAACATGTCTCAAAATTATTCCATATTTTTTGCATAACTTTATCCCAGTAGGCTTAAATAACAATGTGCGTTACTTTTTTACGTTAAATTAATACTAAAAGACTTAATGCTATCGGAGTATTTGGAGCTTTATTAAAGGATATTTTACATAACAAAACAATTAACTCGCTAATGCTGAAAATATTAAGCTCCATACTGTCAAAAAAGTGCCTTAAAATAAAAAATACGAATTATCTTTATTCATTATCACATAAAATTAGCATAAATACATACCCGATTTAAATAATCTTTTTAAACCAAAATAACTGAATCACTGCGATCAATTTAGTAGCTACTTACAATATTGCACCTAAGAAGCTAATAACAATCCGCGTGAGACAATCTTGACACAATTAAGAGGCTCTCAAGTCATTAATACAAGCTCAAATACTTGCAGTGCGTTTCGTTATTCAATATAAATGAATACCTACATATGTATTTAGTTCACGAAACTATGGCTGAGATCTATAGGGCGAACTTCGACTAAGTCTAAGTCAAGAAACGAACTCAATGTGGAATTGTAATTTTTAGATCCGATTTTGACTTAGTCCGAGTCATTTTTTACAAGAAAAGCTTAGTCTGTCTGCCAGTCTGTTTTTTCTTGTAACAAAATGGCTCAGACTAAGTCGAAGTTCGATTTCAAAAATCCAAATCCTCATTGAGTTCTTTTTTGACTCAGACTTATTCGAAGTTCGCTCTATAGATATCAGCCTAAGATGGATGTTCTTAAACATCTTACATGATAATATTATTCTGGAACGTTCTCTGTCCGTCGGTTCCACTGTAGATTAACCCGTCGCATGCGGCACATATACATATGTATATGTTACATAAGCGTATGGGCCACCGGAGGCCGAGCCGCCCGGGACAATTTAAATTCCATTAAAACGATTCGTATTTTTTCCAGTGACGAAATTCATCCGCATCGGCATCGCTGACAAGAATGACAACCCGCCCTACTTCGACAAAGAGTTGTACGAGGCTGAGGTCGACGAAAATGAGGACATACAGCACACTGTTCTCACGGTCACCGCCAAAGACCACGACGAATGTAAGTACATAGTGGTAGCGGTGGCGAAGGGTGACCATTTTCAAAAGGAAAGTCAACGGAATACTTCTACCATTCATAATATCTATTGTTCCATGATGTTGTTTTTGCCAACGGGGATGTATCGTTTTATGTGAACCTTTCGCTACTGACTGATAGTAGTATGTATTTACAGGGTGTTTCATAAAGTTGGTACCAATAATAACTTCACAATTTAAAGAGCAATGGTAAAGTTAAAAACTAAAAATTGAACTTAATATTTTCGATAAATTATTAAGTACTAGCTGACCCGCGCAACTTCGTCTGCGTATGAGAGAGAGGGTTGAAAGAGTGAGTCGTAGGCACCTATAGCACAATAATTCTAAAAAGGTAATATGTTTTGCTAAACTTCGAGAGATAGTACGTGACTTCGGTGCGGTTCCGTCAATCACCCCGTCTGTCACCCCGTCTGTCACCCGTCTGTCACCCCGCCTGTCACCCAGCCTGTCACCCGTCTGTCACCCCGTCTGTAACCCGTCTGTCACCCCGTCAGTCACCCCATCAGTCACCCTGCCTGTCACCACATCTGTCACCCCGTCTGTCACCCTGTCTGTCAACCCGTTTGTCACCCCGTCTGTAACCCGTCTATCACTCCGTCAGTCACCTCATCAGTAACCCTGTCTGTCACCCCGTCTGTCACCCCGTCTATCACCCCGTCTGTTACCCCGTCTGTCACCCCGTCTGTCACCGCGTCTGTCTTCCCGTCTGTCACCCCGTCTGTAATCCGTCTGTCACATCGGCTGACACCCCATCACTCACCCTGTCTGTCACCCTGCCTGTCACCCTGTTTGTCACCCTGCCTGTCACCCCGCCTGACACCCGTCTGTCACCCCATCAGTCACCCTGTCTGTCACCCTGCCTGTCACCCCGTCTGTCACCCTGTCTGTCACCCCGTCTGTCACCCCGTCTTTCACCCCGTCTGTCACCCGTCTGTCACCCCGTCTGTTACCCGTCTGTCACCCCGCCTGTCACCCGTCTGTCACCCCGTCGGTCACCCCGCCTGTCACCCCATCTGTCACCCAGCCTGTCACCCATCTGTCACCCGTCTGTCACCCAGTCTGTCACTCCGTCTGTCACCCGTCTGTCACCCTGTATGTCACTCGTCTGTCACCCAGTCTGTCACCTGTCTGTCACCCGTCTGTCACCCAGTCGGTCACCCCATCTGTCTGATCGATTGTCACCCCGTCTGTCACCCAGTCTGTCACCCAGTCTGTCACCCCGTCTGTCACCCGTCTGTCACCCGTCTGTCACCCGTCTGTCACCCGTCTGTCACCCGTCTGTGAACCCGTCTGTCACCCGTCTGTCACCCATCTGTCACTCGTCTGCCATACGTCTGTCACCTCATCAGTAACCCTGTCTGTCACCCCGTCTGTCACCCCGTCTGTTACCCCGTCTGTCACCCCGTCTGTCACCGCGTCTGTCTTCCCGTCTGTCACCCCGTCTGTAATCCGTCTGTCACATCGGCTGACACCCCATCACTCACCCTGTCTGTCACCCTGCCTGTCACCCTGTCTGTCACCCTGCCTGTCACCCCATCTGTCACCCTGTCTGTCACCCCGTCTGTCACCCCGTCTGTCACCCCGTCTGTCACCCCGTCTGTCAACCCGTCTGTTACCCGTCTGTCACCCCGCCTGTCACCCGTCTGTCACCCTGTATGTCACTCGTCTGTCACCCAGTCTGTCACCTGTCTGTCACCCGTCTGTCACCCAGTCGGTCACCCCATCTGTCTGATCGATTGTCACCCCGTCTGTCACCCAGTCTGTCACCCAGCCTGTCACCCCGTCTGTCACCCGTCTGTCACCCGTCTGTGAACCCGTCTGTCACCCGTCTGTCACCCATCTGTCACTCGTCTGCCATACGTCTGTCACCCCGTCTGTCACCCGTCTGTGAACCCGTCTGTCACCCGTCTCTCACCCATCTGTCACTCGTCTGCCATACGTCTGTGACCCCGTCGGTCACCCCGTCAGTCACCTCGTCAGTCATCTCGTCAGTCACCCCGTCCGCGACCCCATCAGTCACCCTGTCAGTCACCCCATCAATCACCTCGTCAGTCAGCCCTTAGGTCATAGTGTGATGTTATATAGCCAATAGCCATCCTCGATAAATAGACTATCCCACAAAAAAATAGTTTTTCAATTCGAACCAGTAGTTTCTGAGATATCAACTTCCCCGCTTCTTAACATTTTTCATTTTTGCTCCGCTCCCATTCGGGACGCCGCGCCGGGTCAGAGTGACGTTACCATCGTATAAATATTGACAGATATTGACGTCACTCAATTGTTTTGCCTTCCCGGCACCTCTCCACTAAAATTTGAACTTTATCGTAGGGTATTAAAGTTCAAATTTACTTTTAAGTATTATTACGAATCGATTGTATGGGAGTATAGAAAAGTGTTGTTTTTAGACTTTTTAGGCAATTTTTAAATTTTTTCTCTCCGTAAGAACCATCCTCGTACTTCGAGGAATATTCTAAAAAAAGAATTAACGAAATCGGTCCCGCCGTTCACGCGTGATGCCGTGACAACGGAAAACGGGTTTCATTTTTATATATATACTAGCTGACCCGCGCAACTTCGTCTGCGTAGGAGAGAGAGGGTTGAAAGAATGAGTCGTAGGCACCTATAATCCAATAATTCTAAAGGAGGTAATGAGATGATCTACTTCGGTCCGGTTTCGTCAGTCACCCCGTCAATCACCCACTCAGTACCCTCGTCAGTTACCCCGTCCATCACCCCGTCAGTTACCCCGTCAGTCACCCCGTCCATCACCCCGTCGGTCACCCCGACAGTCACCCTGTCGGTCAAGCCGTCGGTCACCTCATCTTTCTGCTCGATTGTCACCCCGTCTGTCACCCAGTCTGTCACTCCGTCTGTCACCCGTGTGTCACCCGTCTGTCACCCTGTATGTCACTCGTCTGTCACCCAGTCTGTCACCTGTCTGTCACCCGTCTGTCACCCAGTCGGTCACCCCATCTGTCTGATCGATTGTCACCCAGTCTGTCATCCCGTCTGTCACCCGTCTGTCACCCATCTGTCACTCGTCTGCTATACGTCTGTCACCCCGTCTGTCACCCCGTCTGTCACTCCGTCTGTGACCCCGTCGGTCACCCCGTCAGTCACCTCGTCAGTCATCTCGTCAGTCACCCCGTCCGCCACCCCATCAGTCACCCTGTCAGTCACCCCATCAATCACCTCGTCAGTCAGCCCTTAGGTCATAGTGTGATGTTATATAGCCAATAGCCATCCTCGATAAATAGACTATCCCACAAAAAATATTTTTTCAATTCGAACCAGTAGTTTCTGAGATATCAACTTCCCCGCTTCTTAACATTTTTCATTTTTGCTCCGCTCCCATTCGGGACGCCGCACCGGGTCAGAGTGACGTTACCATCGTATAAATATTGACAAATATTGACGTCACTCAATTGTTTTGCCTTCCCGGAACCTCTCCACTAAAATTTGAACTTTATCGTATGGTATTAAAGTTCAAATTGACTTTTAAGTATTATTACGAATCGATTGTATGGGAGTATAGAAAAGTGTTGTTTTTAGACTTTTTAGGCAATTTTTAAATTTTTTCTCTCCGTAAGAACCATCTTCGTACTTCGAGGAATATTCTAAAAAAAGAATTAACGAAATCGGTCCAGCCGTTCACGCGTGATGCCGTGACAACGGAAAACGGGTTTCATTTTTATATATATACTAGCTGACCCGCGCAACTTCGTCTGCGTAGGAGAGAGAGGGTTGAAAGAATGAGTCGTAGGCACCTATAATCCAATAATTCTAAAGGAGGTAATGAGATGATCTACTTCGGTCCGGTTTCGTCAGTCACCCCGTCAATCACCCACTCAGTACCCTCGTCAGTTACCCCGTCCATCACCCCGTCAGTTACCCCGTCAGTCACCCCGTCCATCACCCCGTCGGTCACCCCGACAGTCACCCTGTCGGTCAAGCCGTCGGTCACCTCATCTTTCTGCTCGATTGTCACCCCGTCTGTCACCCAGTCTGTCACTCCGTCTGTCACCCGTGTGTCACCCGTCTGTCACCCTGTATGTCACTCGTCTGTCACCCAGTCTGTCACCTGTCTGTCACCCGTCTGTCACCCAGTCGGTCACCCCATCTGTCTGATCGATTGTCACCCAGTCTGTCATCCCGTCTGTCACCCGTCTGTCACCCATCTGTCACTCGTCTGCTATACGTCTGTCACCCCGTCTGTCACCCCGTCTGTCACTCCGTCTGTGACCCCGTCGGTCACCCCGTCAGTCACCTCGTCAGTCATCTCGTCAGTCACCCCGTCCGCCACCCCATCAGTCACCCTGTCAGTCACCCCATCAATCACCTCGTCAGTCAGCCCTTAGGTCATAGTGTGATGTTATATAGCCAATAGCCATCCTCGATAAATAGACTATCCCACAAAAAATATTTTTTCAATTCGAACCAGTAGTTTCTGAGATATCAACTTCCCCGCTTCTTAACATTTTTCATTTTTGCTCCGCTCCCATTCGGGACGCCGCACCGGGTCAGAGTGACGTTACCATCGTATAAATATTGACAAATATTGACGTCACTCAATTGTTTTGCCTTCCCGGAACCTCTCCACTAAAATTTGAACTTTATCGTATGGTATTAAAGTTCAAATTGACTTTTAAGTATTATTACGAATCGATTGTATGGGAGTATAGAAAAGTGTTGTTTTTAGACTTTTTAGGCAATTTTTAAATTTTTTCTCTCCGTAAGAACCATCCTCGTACTTCGAGGAATATTCTAAAAAAAGAATTAGCGAAATCGGTCCAGCCGTTCACGCGTGATGCGATGACAACGGAAAACGGGTTTCATTTTTATATATATAGATAGATAGATAGATGGGGATTTTAAAATCGGAATGAGACCTGTAAATTATCGCAATTAGCGTATGAATAGCTTTGTGTATGCTAAATATAATTAATTACCTCATAGGTGGTTTGCAAATGTACCGCAGCTGACCCAATGAGCCAGAAAAACATTTTTGTCACAAATTCGAGTTTCCATTATTCAAAAACTATGAGCCTAACAAAATTTTAAACTTTACAGATAGATTGCTAGCCATCCTCTCTTTAAGTGTAGTTATTATTCATAACAACTTTATAAAACATTCTGATAGTACAGAACTTCAAATGAATGTATCGACTATTAATAAATTTGCGGTCTAAATCAAGGCTTTGCCATTAAATGGAAAAGCGGCACTGACTGCAAAATAAGTAACCGATATTATTTTCTATGCAAACTTTGCGATTCCTTTTCAGCGCTTTATAGGCGGAATATCAAAAACATTTATTAATAGTGATTTATACTCTAATATTAATACACTGTCCAAATATCAACTGTTAAGTCGAGCAATTTTATATGGACAGTGAATTCTGATGTATCGGACAATCAGCCAGCCAGAACATGTAATTTTATACGTGTAGATAGAACTTGGATACTTTGTCACGTATCGGCCGCTTACATATTTATATTGGCTGGGGTATCCCACAAGCGTATCGCGATATCTCGAGAGACGGCCGCTCCGCCGAATATTTGATAGGCGGTTGATAAACCAAGGTGAAAATTCATACTGAATGTGCCTCCCTCGGTGGCGTGGTTGTATTTCGGTACGACTACAGTCCTGAGGTCTCGGGTTCGATCCCCGGGTCGGGCAAAGTGATTTTTCCATATCAGATCGGAGTCTGGAATTTGTGCCAGATATGGCGATAGGCTCGCTCCCGATCACATCTGGGACGGAACTAAGCTCGGCAAAATGTCGGTGTACTAGTTCGCTAGTGCGCCTCTGCCTACCTCTTGGGGGATACAGGCGTGAGCTTATGTTATGTTATGTGAAAATTCATAGCGATACCAGTGTAAGGGAACCCTAACCATAACTGTGAGGTTACTTATTGCTTGTAAGAAATTATGGGTACATTTAACCTGCCTTTATGTGCAATTTGTCGTGATCTACGCGACCTAAGTAAAATGTATGGTCACGGTAAACTGTCACATTTATGAGTGAAACCGTTTCTCGTCATTATTAATGATGTCGTGGTTAGTTAAATTCATACAATTAACGCCCGGTTCCAATAAACGATCTCAGTTTAGAGTGCAGATAGATCGCGATAATGATCCAATAAAATCAAGACATTTGAGGGAGTCATGTTCAAACTGTGTTCTTATTGGCTATTTTTTGTAATCTATGTATCTGCACATTCGAACTTAGATTGTTTATTGAAACCGGCCGTTAGTGATTTTAGATTGTTGAATTATTACTAATAACTATGAAGCACTTAAGCCATTTTAGTCATAACTAACATTTGACAGGCGTGAAATGAGGAGGCGGCTGTGAAATGAGAGGTCGTGGGTTCGATTCCCGCACCACGACGAATGTTTGTGTTGCCTATATACATATGTATACATATTTGTTTCGAATCTGGATATTGTGGGACCAAAAGTCTCTCGTAGTTCCCGAAACCCAACATACAGGTTAAATTTAGTGTTGGGTGAGGACTACATAATATGTGTGTGACTATTGAGTATATATGTATTTATAACTTGTCAATATACTTTATTCAGTCTCTTCTATAAGGGAGAAGAGTGGGATTTTTCATTAGGAAGTATAACATAATTGCCATACGAAACTACCAATTAAATAACAATAATATTGTAAAAGACTCTTTAATCAAAATGTTTATGTATCATAGGACATATATTACATAATGAGGTAGGAATCTATTGTTTATTCCGAGCCAATTTCTGTCGTACACATTACATACATATAGTGGCGACTTCACACTTAGGCTGAGATCTATATAACGGATTTTGACTAAGTCTAACTTAAAGAAACGAGCTCAGTGAGGATTTGGATTTTTTAAATCCAACTTTCACTTTGTCAGAGTCATTTTTTTACAAGAATATCTTTGCTTAGTCAGTCTGTCAGACTGTTTTTTCTTGTAAAAAAATTATTTGATCTCATACATACATACATACATCAGCCATGGTCGTCCCACTGCAGGGCAAAGGCCTCTCTACCCTCTTTCCACTCTTCTCGGTTTAAAGCCCTCTGCGGCCAATCTCTCCAGTACGCGTCCAGTTCGTCTCGCCACCTCCTTTTGGGCCTGCCACGAGGCCGCGTAACTTTTCTCGGACTCCACTCTGTGCAGAGTTTTGCCCAATACTCGTCTGTCAGACGACACACGTGGCCAGCCCAGGTCCATTTAAGGCTTGCAGCCCTAAACCCTACGTCTGTGATCTGGGTTTTAGAACGCAGTGCGCTGTTTCTGATGCGGTCAGCCAATCGGACCCCCAGCACGCTGCGTTCCATAGCCCGCTGGCAAACCCCGAGTGCGGATTTTTGACGTTTTGTCAAAGACCAAGTCTGTGCACCGTAGGTTAGTATGGGAAGTATACACACGTCCATGAGTTTTCTCTTCAAGGTGAGGGGGAACTTGCCCTTTATATAGTCTTTCAGGGACCAATATCTATTCCAGGCGTTTGCCGTGCGTCGTGCAACTTCAGATTGTTGTCTTGCCTGGAAAGAGATTAATTGGCCCAAATAGATATACTCATGGACGTATTGTATCTCCGCGCCATCGATACCGATTCTGTATTTCGTGCTGTTTGTCATAAGCTTAGTCTTTGACATATTCATTTTCAATCCGACCTCGAGGCTTGCTCGGCTAAGGTCCGCAATCATAGAGCTCAACTCACTTGCCGAAGAGGAGAACAGGGCGATATCGTCGGCAAAGCGAAGATTGGTTAACCGTTTCTCCTCAACGACAATGCCCCTCCCCTCCCAACAGTGTGCGAGCTTCTTGAAAACCTCTTCTAAGGTAGCGTTAAATAGTTTTGGAGAAAGCGGGTCTCCTTGCTTTACTCCTTTGCGTATTGGAAATGATTGGCCACATTGGTGAAGCTTTATGGATGCGGTGCTATTGTAATAAATATTATGTAGTAAGTTTATATAGGTGGTCTTTATATGCTGATTCTTTAAAGCCTGGAATATTGCTGTGTGTTTAAGACTATCAAAAGCCTTAGAATAATCTATGAAAGCTATATAGAGTGGAAGATTGTATTCGTTATACTTCTCGATAATCTGGTTGATGCTATGTAGGTGGTCGATGGTAGAGAGGCCGCGTCGAAAACCAGCTTGTTCTGGTGGTTGGTGCAGATCTAATTCATATGAAATCCTTCTTTCTATTATCTTCATAAAGGCTTTGTAAAGGTGTGAGACAAGGCTTATGGGGCGATAATTTCCTAGATCACATTTAGCAGGGCTTCGCTGTAAGCTACTATCGGGGTCCATAGGTGGCGGATGATGGATCGGCGGTGAGATATCGCTGCTTGCTGTTTCTGCAGTCCCCGACCACACAGCAATAAAGCTACCCTGGGCTCATGGATCTTGATATCCTTCAGAGGTTAGGGTAGAACAGTCGATATCAGTGCAGGATATCGACTTAGGACGGTGGCGGAGGAGTACCTAGTGTACCAACGGCGGCGTCCACGAGCACAGTCAGGTGGCTCACTGCACACCCACCAACCCGCATTAGACAAGCGTGGTGGGTTACAAGTCTAATCCTTTACCCTCAATTTCCACTATGACAAACAAAAATAAAAACAGGCCCCAAGTACCCGGCGTCTCCAACGGGAATAATGCCGATGACAGTAGGACAACTTCTCCTGGAGCAAGGGGCGCATACAATCCCCGGGTGGCGACTTCTAACTGTCAAACGACTTTGGCTAATCCTATGAACATTGAAAAACTAAACATACTAACATTCAACGTCCGAACACTGCGCACAGAAGACAGACTTCTCGAACTAGAAAATGCCCTAACCAACATAAAGTGGGACATCATCGGTCTGGCTGAAGTAAGAAGAGATGGAGAGAATACCATAGAAAGAAACGGGAATCTATTTTACCAGAAAGGGCAAGGCACATGTCAGGGCGGCGTGGGATTCATAATTAAAAACCACTGGAAAAACAATATCAAAGAATTTGTTTCACCTTCTGACCGCATAGCTATCCTAAAGTTTAAAGTAGATCCTACGAGGACCTTGACTGTCATTCAGGTATATGCACCAACTTCATCGCATTCTGATATCGAAGTGGAAGAGTTCTACAACTTATTGAATGATGCGTGTAATGAACACAGTGGTACATGGACGATCGTTTTAGGGGACTTTAATGCAAAAATAGGATCAAAACTACCATCTGACAACTACAACATTCTTGGCCCCCATGGTTTAGGCATCAGGAATGAACGCGGGACGCGCCTATTACAGTTTGCTTTTGGCCAAAATCTCTCCATAAGTAATAGTTTTTTCCCCAAGAAGCCTCATCGTCGCTGGACGTGGTTTTCAGCAGATGGCCATACAAAAAACGAAATAGACTTTTGCCTCTCGTCCAGCAGACAAATTATCACTAATGTAGAAGTATTAAACAAATTCAAATTTAGTTCTGACCACCGCCCTTTACGAATCACAGTAAAGCTTAATATAAAAATTCAACGAATTAGGATTATTAAAAATTCAATTAAACAACTAGATAAAATATCCTTAATAGCAAATAAAGAGCAATTTTTACTTGAACTGAAGAACAGTTTTGATACACTTTACATAGATTCAGACGACATAAAAGAACAATATAATACGATAGTCCAAAACATTCGTAGAGCAACTCAAAAAATAAAAATGAAAAAGAAGAAAACAAGAAAATTAAGCACCAACACCATTAAATTAATTGATGAACGTCATATGCTTGCAATAGGGACACCGGAATATAAAGTTAAAGACAAAGAAGCTAAAAGAAGAATTCGTAAAGACATTCGGCAATACAATGTTGAACAGATAAAGATAGCATTAGAAACAAATCAATCTTTAAAATTCGCAGAAAGAGTTACGGGAACAGGAAAATCAATGATCAGCTGCTTAAAAGATGAAAAAGGTGTGAAACAAAATGATAGGGATAAAATCCTCAACATATGTACGGACTATTATAGGCACCTCTATTCCAACCAAGATTCAACTCCGCAGCCAAAGAAGAACGCTTACTACTGCTCAGAAGACATTCCACCTATAACAGAGTATGAGGTCCATATGGCTCTAATGACCATGAAGTACAACAGGAGTTCGGGCGAAGATAGTATTACTACCGAAATCTTGAAAATCGGCGAACCAATTCTTCTCCAAAAAATCACAAGCCTTTTCAACAAAATTCTACAGTCCGGAAACTTCCCAGAGAAATTCTGTCATTCTAATATTATTATTATACATAAAAAAGGGGATAAATGTGATTTGATCTCAGCTTAAGTATAATTTTTGTGTCACGAATATCAGAAAATACGAGAAATTTCGGTCTCAGAACTAAATATTAGTCTCAATGCAGTGATCGAACCTAGTCTATCGTTTCATAACAGGCGATTACACCTACTGGATCACAAAGCTTCTAACAAATATTTTGGTAACAAATTGAAAGGATCATATCCGTTTCTGAAATAGTTGCAGTATAGTAAGCTGTGTTCGGAGCCGACTGTTCGCTTTTCGATATTTTTACAAAGAAAATTGCAAAATTTCGTTATTCGCCGTACACACGAATAGTAATCGAATAAGTATTAGAGACGAGGAGAAAAATATATTCGTCGCGTGTACCACAATACAATTTGCCTTACATCGGATACATACTTGCATTATACCAGGAGTTTCACCAAGTTCGTACCAATTACAATTCCACATCCAGTGAGATCAATTTAAAACGTAATGGTAAAGTAAAAAAAAAATAACTTAACTTTTTTCATCAATTCTATTATTAAACATGTGGATATTAAAATCGGAATGCGACCTGTAAATCGTCGCAATTATCATAGGAATGGCACTATGTACAAAAATAATTACCCCATAGGTAGTTTGCAAATGTACTGCAGCTGACCCAGTAAGCAAGAAAAAATATTTTCGTTACGAATTAAAGTTCCCATTATACACATAGAGGTACAATGACGCTTATGAAATTTAAAATATTACCACTAGATTGCTAACCATCCCCTTTTTAACTGTAGTTATTATTGATACTTTATGAAATAGCCTGCATATTCGGTTTCAGTTAGTATGTCAGTCAGTTAGAAAAGCATAGCTAATTCCCAGCTCCGCCCGTGTGAGAGTCGTTTTTACCCGACTGTTCCTGAAGGAAGGTATTAATATTTTCACTATGTAAACTGTTATTGCAATAAAAATGCAATGAAACAATTTTAAGAATAGGGTCAATGAACACATTTTTTACCTGTTTATACTATTGGTTTTTATTAATAGGTATATTTTTACCGATAGTCACTATTACCCAAAAAACGGAATGTTTAATTTAAAATCATCATATTTTCCAAATAAAACCGTTAAAATGAAACATTTATATTTTAATATAATATAGATACCTACAATAATTAATAAGCTGTGTTCTGTATCAAATACAGCGGTAAATCTAATTATCTTAATAACTCCAAAAGGTTACATAATAATAATATTTATAATCAAATTCCTTTCGCCAATTGAACATTAATTAAAATATCCGTTGTTAATAAAACAATCCAATTAAAATTTGTAATTTCTCGGCTTTATGTTCTAAAATGCACGCGTAATAATTATGATTTAAATGTATTTGTGATTAATTATATAGCAAATGCAAATTTTAATTGTATTTATGATATAGAAACTGCAAAATAATTAAAATCCATATTATATCATAGACTTAGATAAAATGCAGGAATGTCGCTTGAGATGGTATGGCCACGTTTTGAGGAAACCACAGGAGTACGACGGTCGCATGTGTCTGGCCCAGATCGTGCCAGGGTTTCGTTCCCGTGGACGGCCCACAAAGCGCTGGCTGGACGTTCTGGAGGAAGATATAAGAACCAATGGCCTCGTGGAAGCGATTAAGTAGGAAAGCGGACCCCGGCAGAAGGCCGGGATAACGCCAGGCAGAAAGAAAATATTATTTGATAGACTTCGCTAAAAGCTTGTATTGGCGAAGCGTTCTGAACTGAGTGTGTATTTTCTTGAGCTATTGTTCAAATGCTTTGTAGCTAACGCTTTGTTCGTTTTCCTTTAAGGCGATCTAGAAATTGTTGATGTTTTGATCGTTTTTATTGTGATGCAGGTGGTTAGTACTTGTATGTGTACAAGCATATCAAGTTAAATTCTATTAATTCTTATACGTATTTGTACTTGTCAGTCATCGTGACGTATCCCGACAGAATATTTTCGAACATAAAGTAAGCTTAAGAATAATTCACTATTTTCTTATTTTCATATTTATCATCTTACAGATGTAGAATTAAACAGTCAAGTAAACAGAGCGTAAAAGGTTATCCGATGAACATAAAGTGTACAATAAAAATGTATATTGCGAACACAAAACATAAAGGTTTACATGTGATGGTAATATTTTATCAAGAAAACATATTTCAAAGATTATTATAAAAGACATAAATTCAGCAGATGTACGTTACTGTATCCAACAAAAGTAACCTCTGTTTTGTGTACGCCCGAAAAGGATTTTCTCTTGGAGATATATAATCCTCGAGTAGACCTGTTTTATACAACAGAGTAGCTTACTTCGTATTCGTGTATTATATTGTAGGGGGTGTCAAGTATGGGTTTATTTTCACCCAACTTCAAAAAAGGGAGGTTGTCAATTAGTTCGCATATTCTTTCGGGATATACTGAGAAAATAATTTTGGTAGTTCTTATATACTATAGTTTTTACTAGATAGTCCTATGAGAATTTGGTTAAGAATACTAAAGTTTGAAACCCTTTAATCATACGCACCGTCGAGTCTGAAAGTAGTTTGTTTTATTTTATTTAGGTTAGTTACTGCCAATATCGTAGTTTGTAACAAAGGTCAAAAAGTTCGACATACTGTTAACAGAAAGTTTCAACGGAGTACCAACACACACATACACACACACACATGCATACATGCTGTCATTACCGACCAGCGCCTTCGCTTGATCGATGAGCTCATACTGTTGCTACGATACACCGTAGAATTTTCTCTCAGCCTCAGTGCCTCGGCCCGACCTCGGAACCTTATTAAACTCCCAACCTTTCCTGTACCTTTTCATAATGACATTACTGTCGCAAATTCTCTCAGAGTCGCCAATATAATTAACTGGAAGCAGGTATAATGCTTAAAATTACCTTCTTCATTGAGCGTTCGACGATCTGTTATGATGAAGTGTCCCCTTAAGCCACTCAGGTTCCATTTTACCCCTGCGGGTATTCATGACTATTACGAAGCCAACTGGAAAATTTGGTATTCTTTTACTATAATAGAGTATAATTAAGAGAGTGTGTACGTTTATATTTCCTTACTAGTAGTCGTTAAATGTCTCTTTTTGTTATTTTGTGTGATTTTGCTATATTTATTATTATAACAGATTAATATGATTTGGGAAGGTTATGAACTTTCTCTTGAAGATTAAGAGTGCCTTGGTGACGTAGTTGTATTTCGCTACGACTTCCGTCCTAAAGTATTGGGGTCCCCGGTTTGGGCAGTGATATTGTATCAGCTCGAAGTCTGGAATTGTGCCCGTTATGCCAATAGACTTGCCCTGTATCACATCTGGGACGGAACTAATCTCGACGAAATGTGGGAGTTCTGGTTCGCTACTGCGCATCTGCCTACCCCTTCATATACATACAAGCGTAAGCTTAGGTGTATAAATTTCTTTGCACCACATAAACTGAAAAAATAGTTATTTCTGTCGCTATAAATACAAATTAAAAGCATCAATAGACAACTGTCACTTTAGTCTAGACATCTTCATTGTAAACTTTGTCAGGACTCAGGCCACATAAAAGTCCTTTTATATAAGACCTCAATACGGCCTGTACTGATGTACTGCAGAGCTTAGGTACTTAGCAAACGGAATGAGATCTCCCTATTGCTATTTAAACCGAAGTTTCTGGTTCGCTGTATTACTTTGAAAAGCTAAAAATAAACGTTATGGCTTTTATTTTATGGTATTTACTTAATTAGCAAAATTTATCTGATACAGCGAAAGTAAAGTTTTAAGTTTGCTTAAAGAGAGTAAAACTCATGAACTAATTCTTGATTTTTATGATGTGTGTCACATAACTAACGATTTGATGTAAAAATGAAGGTTTACTCTGTGGTTTTATGCAGGAAGAGCTACGTATAAAAGCTATTCACTAAATAACAGAAACATTTGAAAAACTTCAATTACTAACAGTCTAAAGCTCCTACATCACGCATCCGGCGTCACATATATGCAAGAAACAGGAATCATGAGTCATGAGTCATAATTCAAGAGATTGACACGAGATATGCAGAGACAATTTCTTGTGTCACATTATGGCAGAGTTAGAGCGTTTTGTGGAATTAACAAACGAAGAAACAAGATTTCGGAGTTTTTTGATTCCCTAATAGAGTAAAATGAAATCAGTTTACTTATGTCGGTATTGTTGAATTCCTTTGATAATAATGCGTTTATTTTGCATCATGTCAAACGTATAATTTGTCATTTGTGTCGGTTATCACGACTCGAATTATTAAGGAGCTCCTGAAAGTCTTTGAACGCTGCCGACTAAAAGCTGCGGAAACTGGTGGTGCAAACTAAGATGCTTTTACATTAATCACGGAACTATTTAGTTTGTCGTTTGGGTCCAAAACAACGGACACAAAGGGACTAAGACCTTCATGAAATAAATTATAAATCAAAACATTTGGACTCCAATTAACATTTAGGTATTTAGTTTGCTATTAAACATATCATTCTTATAGAATGTACAATTTGTTTAACATTTAGCTTTTTTCACACAGCCTCCGTGGCGCAGCGGGCGAGTAGCCGGCTGTGAAGCGAGAGGTCGCGGGTTCGATTTCCGCACCGAGACAAATGTTTGTATGGCCTACAGATATTTGTTTCGGGTCTGGGTGTTGTGAGATCAAAAGTCTGTCGTAGTTCCTGATACCCACTTCACAAGACTCGATCTTAGTGTGGGGTCAGTACTATGTATGTGACTGTTGGATGTTATTTATTATTTATTTATTTTATTTATTTTCAGTTTCGATTAAATCGAATCTCTAATAACTGACTTCAGGAGGAGTCTTTCAATTTATCTGTATGTAACGCGATATCTCTGGCATTTATGTACCGAATTTCTAGAATATTTTTGTGTTTGATAAACCTTACTCCAAGGATGGCCTCATAAAAAAATCTGTCAAGACCTGATAAAGGTGTATAACAAAGAACAGCACATACGACGTGGCCAACCGCGGCCAAATCCCCAAGGTTTTGAAATGTTTTTTTTTCTAATCATGATTCTTTTTAAAAATCTAAAATATTTATTGAATCCATGAAATGTTACTACATTAATAAGATTCCGTCAAAGTTCCTCTACCGCCAGTTCGGAAGGTCGTTTCGCCAGAGAAGAACGGGCAAGAAACTCTGGCGTTGCTCTTTTAAATGCCCGTTGACAATAATTGCTTATAGGGTACCATATACAAAAAAAATATATATAAATTAGAGCAGCTAAACCACCAAGAAAATACATACAAATGATTTTTTGTGATAATAGTTGTGTACGCCTCTGCCTACCCCTTCGGGGATACAGGCGTGAGCTTACGTTGAAACTATTAATTGATCTATCACCTATCAGCGGTTACATAATTAGATCTATTATTCTATCGTGTAACGCGGAATATATAACGTGTATATGTAAACTAACAAGATATAAACTTAACGGACCGACTTCAAAACGTATCCGATCGTGGCCAAATTTATACAGGACCACTCTTGTAATAAGCTCTATCGAACACAAAAAGAATCTTAAAAATCAGTCTACATTTGGCGGAGATATCGTGTAACATATCTACATTAAAAAATAGAGACGAATTGAAGACCTTCTCCTTTTTAGAAGTCGGTCGAAAATACAGATGAATTGAGAACCTCCTTCTTTTTTGAACTTGGTCGAAAAGTAAAAACGAACTAACTTAAGTATCTCGCACATAAATCAATGTACTCTTCTTTATCTAATTTTATTTTAATATTTCATTCGAAACGCGACCTAATGCGTGGTTTTGATCAAAGCGGTAAAGTAATTAAGGGAGTAATTAGGGCTCAGTCGGCTCTCTCAAATTTAAACGATAAAACCCTTTAATAAAATGTGTTACAAAATAATCTCGAAATAACTTTCTAAGTAACTACAGCTGGTACAATTGATGAGAGGAAGGAAGAACCCGTCTTGCGAAAGTTATAAATTCTATTCGTTTGGTAGGAAACTTACCAAGACGTGGGTCCTACAAACGTTTAAGTGCTCTCTAACATCCGCTCGGAAAGAATTTTCAATCTTTTATTATTCCTGTCCTGCTCCACTTGAGACGTTTTCCAGATATGAGTCTAATTGTACTTATTAGACCACCATCTTATTAAACTTTAGTTCATGACGTAATTTATCTTCGTAGATTTTATGTACGTATATAGTTTATAATATTACATACATACCCGGGGTATACACAGGCGTACTAGGTACAACATCTGTATCTATCAACATTTCGCCGACTACATTTCCAAGAGGGTTTTCTCATTTCTAGAGCCTAACGTCACCTTCTTTTCTTTTCTATCTTTTCTTTCTGGGCGAAGGACTCACTCACCTTTTTCCACTGCTCTCTATCATGGGCTAGTTCAGTTCACGTAAGCTCGTAACGTCATATAGTTACAAATTTCAGAATGTGTGCTATTGAATAGAAAAACTTTCACTTTGCCCTACCCGGGGATCGAACCCGAGAGCTTAGGGCGGTAGTCGTACCGCAATACAACTACGTTGGCCACTGAAGAATTCATTTGTATTATTTAGCATTTAATTACAATGTCTATGAAGCTTAATACATTTGAAATTAAATTAGTTCAGAAACAACGTCCCCACTCCTACAGACGTTATTTGTCAGAGTAATATCTGTTCGAAAGTTTTTCTTTGTTATAAGTAATAACTTACTTCAAATGAACATTCGTGTACAGCTTAACGTTTACAGACTATTTGTTACAACATTCCATTAAAACTTTCCAACAAATTGGAGGAAAATTAGATTGTTTAGTATTTTTTTATTTTCTATATAATTATTATAAAATGTTGTGATTGAAGTAAAATGAGATGAAATAAAACTATTCTTACGGATTCTATCACGATTAGGTTTTAATTATTATTCTCAACGTTTCGAAGGCTTTGCAGTCTTCGTTGTCACGGGTCAGACTAGTTTTATTTCAATGTATAATATTCGCGTAAACTTAAGAAATCAAAATGAGATGAAGTTATAATTACTATCTACGGTGCATATATAATGTTTTACATCAATATTTCTGTTTTATTTATTATTTATTTATGGTGATTCAGAGGGCGAGCCTGTTTTAATTCCATCCGCAAGATATCAAGTACATAATGTTTCTGGAATTACAAAATCAACGACGCTATTGCCTAATCGCCAAACTCATACAAAATTTATAGATATTTATAGACAATGCCTACATAACTCACTTCACTATTCCAATAATTCCTTTTTAGACCTATTAACTTGAAATACAATACAGCTGTTAGATTAAATAGTGGGTGAATATTTTTATCTACAAATTTGGACGTTAAACCCTACTTAAAACATTCTATATCCTACTTAAAGCTTCATAAATCTTACTTTAATGACACCAGCACAGTTTTCTAAAAATTAAATAATCCAGCAAGTGTTGGAATTGCATTTATAATGTGGCACAGCGGACACGTGCCAAGACGGGCGTAAAATGACGCTGCACTATAGTATTACGCGTATCTACTGGGGCTGCAACGCTAGCCGAGGGCGCTGTCGCTGCGTTCTTAGTATTAAAATTTCCAAGTGTCTCTAACAGATGTCTCGATTCAATCCCGCGCTTAAACTGCCTCCGTTTCTCTTTCTTGAAAGAATTAAGCGTAAGCGACAAAATACGTCTAAAACATATTATACGCCGCAGCTGAGCGTACAAAAGACGCGGCCGCTTCGTTCTCAGAAATACAAAGTTTGTAGTTTTTACAACGTCCAAGTTTTTAACAACGTTTCATTTCATTTCTCCTGTTTGCAATACAGGCTCGATTCAATCTGAACGTACCACTTTCCGATTGCAATCGAGATATTAAATTGCTTTTGTGATTAATTTAAAATTGGAGTTGATTGAGTTCGTTGTCACCCGTGACAACGAAGACTGCAAAGCCTTCGAAACGTCGGGAATAATAATTAAAACCTAATCGTGATAGAATCCGTAAGAATAGTTTTATTTCAATGTATAATATTCACGTAAACTTAAGAAATCAGTATTGGAGTTGATGTCAAAGAATGTTATCACTGCGGTTCTTCCATAACATGTAGAGGTATGTAAGGTTCTTCCTAGTAATTAATCAAGAAAACAATTTCAGAAATGTTTGTCTGCGAGCTTGAAACTTACAATTCTCGTTACGATAGTTAAGCGATTATGCGGCCGGTTATCGTTCCCCACGCGTACACACGTACTGATGAAAAGCAATTAGTGGGAATAAACTTTGTTCCTGCACTTATTTATGTTTAAAACGCGAATTTATATTCAACACGCCAGTTGTTATTGAGAGTGTCGGTCGGTTTTATCGTTACAGTATCGGAAATTTCTCGAAAAAAGTTGAAGGTCGAAACGGCCTCTTGACTTGGAGTGATGCTTTACATAAATGTGCTTATAACGCTTTAATATAATCTTGATGACGTCGGTTTTGCGCAACAGATGCCCGGAAAAATACGTGATGCCTATCATCATAATAAGTGGCATCATTTAACAAAAATCTGTAAGTAACTGATGTCCACGTCGTGACAGTGTCTATGTGTTCGTTATATTAATAATATTATCCCTGTAATATTACTGTCCCATTCCTGGGCACGGGCTTCCTCTACTAATGAGAGGGGTTAGGCCTTAGTCTACCACGATGGCTTAATGAGGGTTAGTAAACTTCACATACCTTCGAAATTCTTGTGAAGAAATTCCAGGATATGCAAGTTTAATCACGATGTTTTCCTTCACCGTTACAGCAAGCGATAATTCACAAAGAAAACACTCTTAACATAGAAAAGTGTGCTCCTTTTTGGGGTTGGTCTCGAACCTTCGATACTTGTCTCGGTAGTTCATACGACACCCAATTGAGGTATCGCTGCTCTGTGTTGGCTATACCACGGCCATTAACTCAAAGAATAGAAGAATACGTTCCATTCTCAATTGATTGCCTGCAGTCGGAATAAAGGGATTGATCTTTAGCCACCCATTAATCTAATTCCAATTTGCAATCAAAGTAAATTGTAAAGTTAGTTTTACTGGTCTTGGAAATATGGTTTGGTTCTATTGGATTTGAACAAGATAATAACGTTATACATGAAAAGTTATAACCTAGAAGGTGGACCGACGACCTGATAAAGGTTGCAGGAAGTCGCTGGATGCAGGCCGCTTCCAACAGGTCGATCTGGAAATCTTTGGGGGAGGCCTATGTTCAGCAGTAGACGTCCTATGGCTGATGATGATGATGATGACATGAAAATGACTTTTATTGTCTTTTCTCTTCTTTCTGCCTGGCGTTACACCGACCTTATGCCAGGGTCCGCCTCCCTACTTAAACGCATCCACTTCGCTCGGTCTTGAGCATCCTCCACAGTGAGACCATTGGCTCTCATATCTTCCTCCAAACCTCTAGCCAGCGCTTTTGGGGCCGTCCACAGGAACGTACCCCTGGTACGATCTGGGCCACACACCTGCGACAGACGTACTCCTGTGGTTTCCTCAGAACGTGGCCATACCATATCAAGCGACATGACATGAAGATGACAATGACTTTTATTCTGTCATACTTTAATATTTTTTATTGAATTTTAACATCAGAAACGCACATAGTATAGCTATATATCAACGTCTGGATACCGTAGCATAAACTAACCTTTAAATATGTAACATGACACGTATGAGATGTGGATAAAGTTGGCTCGACTCAAAGAAACGTCGGCTGAAGTGGCAGTCGAGTGTCAGTAGGTTGGTCACATCTGTCGTGTAGCCGATAATGGTCGGGTCAAACGAGACCTCGGCTGTAATCCCGGCTAGAAAAACGTAGTGTAAGCGCCCTCAGTTTAGATAGTATTTTACGCAAATAAACTGATAAATAAATCATAAGATACAAAAATATTTATAATACCTACGATGTGTAACTGCAAAGTAAAGACACGTCTCCTGCACGTATTTTTCTCGAAACAAAATGCAAAATCACATACTTAAAACAACGATATTCGCTGTGTTCTGCTCATAGAACAATGGACCATAGATAAAAATGTGTAGCGAAACCATGTTTTGTATAGGTTTTTGTGTAATGTTTTAGTACAGGAGACGCGGTGTAACTCATACTGGCTGATACGTTTTCACGGCTACATTTTAATAACATTTTGCATGAAAATAGGTTAAATCCAAGGGAAGAACACTAACTGTACCGGCTACCTTTTGTTTCAAAAATTCTGTTATGGAGATTTGGGCAAATCTGTAACCAATATCCTCAACACGAATCTACCTCGAGGACACTTATAATAATACAATAAAAATTATTATAGTATTGATTTTGCATTTTTCATAGGTACGTTTGGCTTAACGTGATAAATGTTAGTACTACGCGTACGATATATTTTCTCGTAATCTAATAATACTTCTTGATATGTTGTATTACGTTTAATGAATAAGATATATTATTAAGGCTTGGGAACACTTGGTGAACGCGAACGTCAAGGGCTGCACGCAAGCTTGTCATAATTGCTTCTTGATATTTATTTTCATACAAGCTTATACCCAGCTCCGATCACCTCAAATGACTGTTGTATGAGTTTTAAATCCAAAGTCTGACAATGTAAAACAGTCTTTTATGTTTTTATCCAGCATTACAAAATTTTACCGGGACTGGATCCCTCAGAGGGGGTTGTTTTATTTAAGCTACTAACTGACGAGATGATCAGCTTCTCTAGACAAAGCCATATTACATTCACATTCCAGCGATATCGCAAGAAAAAAGTCCAAAGTGTATGAGATTAACATGAGCTATCCCATAAACTTTAGACTTTTGTACAAGCGATATCGCTAATGGAATGTGATTTTGTCTAGAAGCTCAGGTGATACAAACGTAGTGGTAAGCGCTATGTCTGACTATACCTCTAAATCGTGGTAACTTGGAACTTAGGATGCTCATTATTCTGCGTCCGAGACGTAAGATTTTATTTCTAATTTTATAATTATTCTTTACGACTGAAAAACAAAAGTGCTTACTCACTTCCCTTATACTAGAGACTTAGTTTTCTTTTTGCCTAATTTTATCCCAGTCGGACTGTTTTTTACGAAGGTTCACCTAACTACTTTGACACTTCCACTTCGTAAAATTTTGAGCGTAGTATTGATACGATTGGTTCATTAGAAGACACGATATTTCTCAAGACCCCTTTTGGCTCAGATACATGCCGGCATAGTCTTGCTGTTTCCTCAAAACGAAGCCACGTTATGCCAATGCCCTCAAGTGGCTAGAGACCTACTACCTAGCAATATGTACCTTATTTAATAATAAATCTGTAATTGTACTTATAGAAATTGAGGTTCCCAAGATTGAATTTACTCTCATCAATGATTTCTCAATTCTGACCTTTTTTTACGAGTGTACACATACATAGTATATTGCTAAGTTGATCTCAGAGGAGTTCCGACCTATAAATTAATTTTACGACCTGCCCTTAAAAGCTCCAATCTGAAATTAAATTGCACCGAAGTAAATCGTTGAAAACATAAATTTTCTACAGGAAATGGATATTGAGTTGTTTGTCTCTAAGGATCGTTTACGAATGGAATGTATGGAAAGTTCCGGTTTTTCGTATTTACCATGTGATGGCATAAAACAGAAGAATAATAATAACATTAGGTGTGTAGTATTATTATCCCACCGCTGGGCACGTGCCTGTTCCACTAATGAGAGGGGTTCCGACCTAGTCTACTACTCTGGCCTTTACGGATTGGTAGTTGGACATTTTCTAAGGTATGCAAGTTTCTTCACGATGTTTTCCTTCACCGTTATAGCAAGCGACAATTCATAATGAAAACATATTTAACGTAGAAAAATCAGAAGTGTATCGCTCTTTTTGGGGTTGGTCTCGCACATCCGACGCTCGTCTCAACAACCTGTACCGTTCCCAACATTTTAAACAAAAGACTGCTGAAAAATATTTAAATTTTCATAAATTCCGTTCTATAAACATAGATCATGGCACACACGCTCGCATTTTCGTACCTCGTCTCTTCTCCTTCGTGCATTGTTATGAGCTGACGTCACTCCTCATTCCTTATTCACAACTTTGTAGCTCCGAAACTCAGAGATTTATTGTTACTTTACGATTTCTTATCCAATTAGAAAGTGATTTGCCGACAAAATAAAATAAGAAATATTGTTAGCTTCTTTTATTTGGGACAATTTAGGGTGGTTTGAATTAATTCTAACTTTAAAGATTTAAGGTTAGTTGTAGGAATTAAGTTAATTGATGAAAGGAGACTTATGAAAGGGATACAAGCAGAGTGTGGATGGAAGAGTCGATAGAGGTTGGCCGCACCGACCTACGTCAGCAAAACTGTGACATTCCGAATGAAGGACGGGTCAAAAGTACTCTTTACCCGTGGGATCGGCGTAACACACTTTATGAAACATGATGCAGAAAAGAATAGGTATTCGTTTTTACAACTTTCCCAATCCCTATCCCCCCCCCCGTTTGATTGACAACGCACCCATGATTCTGTTCTTGGGTGTCTATGGGCGGTGGAGATCACTTACCATAGGTGACTAATCTACTCGCTTGCGGCTCTGCTTAAAAAAAACGATGAGAATGTACAGAGGTACATTCATTCAGTATTACCTACTGCTAATTGATATAACCGTGGTATTTTATATGCACATATAATTTAAATAAAAACTCAAGCGTTATAATTCCGGTGTGGGTCGTAGTGTTTCTGGACGAAGTGAATATAATGCCATTAACTTAAAAAAAGCGGTAATTGTCACTTTTACGCTCAAATTATATAAAATAAGGTAGAAACACGGACGTAAAAAAAGTTGGACAGAGCGCTAGGAACATTGAAAGTGAAGCAAGGTTTTCGGCCACTCGATCTATCGACACGTAATGGCGGCTACTGATCTAATGAGCCGAAAACCCTGCTTCACTTTCAATGTTCCTAGCGCTCCGTCCATCTTTTTTTACGTCCGTGGGTAGAAAGGGACAGACGTTTAAAGAAGCTATATTTGGACTACACTGTACGAAAGTCTTATATTAAGTAAAAAAAAAAAACAATAATGAAAGTTAATAAGAACGTGATCTTAGTATCTGTCGGAGTGGTAGTTATAAATCAACGTTCACTATCGGGCGTGAGCGGTGCTCTAATTAATTCTGCACCCGACACATTAATAACGCGCTTTAATTGTGGACGCCTTTCGCCTTTCATCTTTAACTTACGCGATTATATTCAGTGGAGTCTCGCATTCCGACCGCTGCCGCTAATGGATGATAAAACCAACGTCAACGCGGCTAACAACGGCATAAATTAAGGAAAACCATCCGAAACTCTTGAATAACGTCACGCCTCTAATATTCGCATGTTTTCATTTAGCTACTTATTGCTTTTAAATATTTACGTCCCTCTTTTACTTCCCCTTATCTCACCTTATTGTGGGGTCGGCGCAACACACTCTTTCAAACATGTTGCAGAAAATATTTGGTTTAGTTTTTAAGACCGGCTGCATGCCTGACATCAACCCCTCTTTTGAGGAGCCAGTCCCAGGCAAATAAAATTAGAAAAATCGCATTGCCTGACTTGGCAATCGAACCCAGGACCTCCGGTCCACATCCCATATATGCTGCCACTAGAACAAGAAGGCGACAGCCTTAATTATTTTAAATAATAAAAGCGAAAGTAGCTCTGTCTGTCTGTCTGTCTATGGCGTTTTCACGGCTAAACCCCTGAACCGATTCTAATGAAATTTGGTATGAGGGTACCTTTAACCTCGAGGATGGACATAGGGTACTTTATTTTTCTTAAATCAGTCTAAAGGGATGAAATAGGGGATGAAAGTTGCACCCAAGAGATAGTTTACTAGAATATGTATATATCCTTAAGCCATAAGGCGATTGATATACTATATATTAGATTTACATCATATCTTGTGATGTGAACAAAAATATTTTTCTAGACTGTCATTTCCTTGGCATAGTGGCAGCATATACATACGGGTTGTGGAACAAAAGGTCCAGAATTTCGAATCTCTTGTGGGGCATCGCGGTTTCTATAACGATTTGTCCGAGACTGCATCCCCCAGAAAAGATTAACGTCAAACAAGCAGCCGGTTGTAATAACTAAGCAGAATCCATTCTGCAAGATGCCTGAAAAAGAGTGTTGCGGCGAACCCAAATGGAAGTGAGATAAAGCTAGGAAAAATAAGTTATTTCTAAACTACTAACGCAACAAATATCCGAAACAGGCATTCGCATGTTAACGAATTTTTATTTCGGTGCAGGAATTTCAATACAAGAAACATCGACTGGCTCATAAATAACGTCAATCAATGAAAACCGTTGGAATTCATGCTGCGATCCATGTTGAATATAATATTCAAATTATGCGTGCTGTAACTACGAGTTCTCGCGTGTGAATGAATATGCATGTAATTGTTATTCCATTTACTTATTACGCCGTTCGATTATTAAGTACACGCGTAGGTCAGCACATGTAGGTCGAACGCCGAAGAGCTCTCGTTCTCGAGAGCGGTCCTTCATTTGCCTCTGATCGTGTGGGAGCGTCACGCAGACTGTCTCGCTAATTTTCTGTGACGTAAACAATCAGGGTCTGACAGGGCACGTCCCCTTAATTCACACCCTCCCCCCTCGACCACTCCCGGCCTCGTTTTGTCACGCATTCTTATAACCATTGTAGTTTTTACAATTACAGTTAATTTATTGTCGTATATTGAACTAATCAACCTTTATTGGCTTTTGGTATATAAGTTATTAAAAATCTTTGAATGAAACATTGAAATGTTTAGAATTCGACATAACGGCTACCTTGTACGGGAAAGATTATAAAATTAAATTAATTTTCCTCCTCGAGGTTTTCTTTTGGAATAAGTGATACTTAACGAGAAAATTAAAACGAAGTTAAATGGTTATTACTAACCTGCTCGAATATTTTCTAATAAATAAATGTATTTTTCTGAAATAGGAAATATAAAGGCACAAAGCACACTCGTAAAAAATTACATGGATTACCTAAACAAGTTTCGTGAAGCGAGGCCCGAGAGAGGCACTGGATGAAGGTTTACAAGCATTTGGCATGATGCAAATAGGCTCTGAATAGCTTAGGGTATTCCTAATGTTGCCGAAATAATACGACGAAAAAACATTTGTTATCACGAGCAGCAGAAAGTACGCTGTTGTAAACATTTATTACATAAATATACAAATATTTCTAAAATGTAAATCACGGAGCCTCATTTCAAGCCGACCATCTGTCTTTGATTATAAACTGGTTGTTTAAGAAATACGTACACAGTGCCGTGTATTCGGACTAAAGCCTACCAGTGTACCGAATTTCAGCCCCTACCGACCTTAGGCTTACACTAACATAAGTATTTAAATTACTTATGAATATTTATAACTTAAACATAAATTTCTGTATTTCGTACACACATGTGCGGATGCTTTGATTTATGTTATGATAATATTTGATATAAAGATCAAATTCGTTGTAAAACAACATGTTTAATATAATTTCTAACTCTGAATGTTATGGTCGTTAGATTTTCGTGGATAATATGTGTCCAGTTTTTGGCTTTGATTTCTAATAATCACAAGTTTAAAAACTTAATGGACCGACTTCAAATTCGATCGTGACCAAATTGATGTGGGACCACCCTTGAAATAAGCTCTATCGAATACAAAGAATTTTGAAAATCGGTCCACATTTGGCGGAGATATCGCGTAACATACATAAAAAAATACAAACGAATTGAGGACCTTCTCCTTTTTGGAAGGTGGTTGACAATTGTAGCATATTATGTTTGTTCGAGATTTGTAGAAATGGCAAACAAAAAGTATCAAAGAAAGCTCTCGCCACTTGGGATACAATCTCGCACAAGTGTAATGCAGGCGTCTCATGACACTTGACAAATTGCGTTATGATTTTGTTGCCGGGCCTTTTCAAGTGTTTGTAACTTAATTTTGAATTTGCGCGCGTGTTTATCCTAAGCGAGAAAGTTTCGCCGGCTGGCTACAAATACTTTGATTCTTTCTTAGTTAATACAGCGCAGGAACGAAAACGAGCAAGTTTTGTTTGTAACGAGTATACCTCGAGCCAGCCGCACTCCGCTCGAGCTCTAAGCTGTCAAGCTGTCCAACTTGCCAGGGTGCTTTATTTCTTGCGCCTCCAACATTTTCCTCTGATTAAGTTCTTTCCAGCTTGCAATTGATATTTAAAGTAGTAACGTAAGATTAATGTTGTGAAAGGAACTCGAAGCCAATTCACTCAAAGCTCGCTTAATCACAAAGTTGGGAAAGGGAGTGCTGTGTAACATGTATGTTGGTTGAAATCAAATGATTTAAGAACTACATAGTATTACGAATTTGTGTATACATCTTTATGTAGTTATTATAGTAATCACAATCGAACTATTTGGATATACATTTGTAGATATGCTGCAAGATTCTAAAGATATTGATTAAAGTCGAGCCAATAAAACGACATGGAGACGGCGGCGTAGCATGATAAAAGTCTGCTACGTTGCTACGGGGCTACGCTTCGTAGTCGTTACATTGGAACTTGCTTTATGTAACTCTATATTAATTTTCATGGATTTTCTTTGCACGCATTGATTTAAACGTACATTTATATAGATTGATTTATTATATAAGTAATCTAATCAAATGTACGTTAATATTAATTGACGCTTTACATTAATAATGTGAATTATTTTTTTATCAGCACAAACTCTTTCGTTAAAGCTATTAATATAATATGTATTCTAGTGTTTGCATAGGTGAATAATAGATTTACATTTATTATTCACCACACCTGCTCTTCTTATTATAAGCATTTGCCTGTGTTATCTCGCGCGATGATTTTACTGGTTTATTCTTAGAGAAAAAAATTAGATTGAATCTAACATAATATTATAAATATCTTTAGAAAATTAAAAAAAAACCTTTTATTATTGCTATATGCTTTAGCATACTATTGAACTATGCAATGTTATGTTTAAATTTAAGTTCTGTGTTTTCGATTCAAGATAAATTATATAATCTTAGATATACGATTTGACCATATCCGTACTTGTGAACACGTTCTATAATTAATATTTTCTATACACCGTACTGCATCGAGCGACTTCCTGCGCCCTTTATTAGGTCGTCGGTCCACCTTGTAGGTGGACGTCCTAGGCTGCGCTTGCCGGTACGTGGTCTCCACTCGAGAACTAACCGCTTCCAACATCGATCTGGAAATCTTTAGGGGAGGCCTATGTTCAGCAGTGGACGTCCTATGGCTGATGATGATACACCATACTTGATTCCAACTGCCCTTATTCCACTTTAATGTGGAACACACCTATTCAAACACGTTATATAGAGGATTCGGCTTAAGTTTTTACAACGGTTCCTGTCTGAAGTCAAACCCTGGGCGAATCCAGTGTCGGGCAAATAATGTATATTTACAGTAAAGGTTTTAACCCTTTATTCAAAACGTTGAATACAATCGTACAATCTTTATTCGTGTGTAAGTAGACCGTGTAACACGATTAGTTGCGTAGCCAGCAGTCTCGGCCCCATTCAATCTCACTGAATTGAGGATTTTTTTGAAATCTTTTTATTTTCTTTAATTTTACTAAAATATACAGTTGTTATTTAAAATATAGTTTGTGATATAAGCAACTATAATTAACGTTTTTTAAGATTATTATATTTTCTTGTTATTTTTTTTATATTTACAATTAAATATATAATAATACTCTTGATTATCTTCAGGTCCTTGAACGTCCTTTTCTTAAGTGTAAATAGTAGCTAATCATCATCGTAAGCTATCATATTTTTTGACCGCCCTAGGAATAATTTAATCCTGTAAAGTATTGATTGTAAACCAAGAAACGCATATTACATTTATCCAAACAGTTAATGTCATATAAATATACAGAAAGAAGGAAGAATAGATAAAAAAGGTTGGGGATCGCCAAAATCTTGTAATATTTGGTTCTAACTGGATAACATAACCAGTACTCGTTTAAACTTCTCCTTTAAAGGCTAACATTTTGATCTTACTGCTAACGGAATCATATAAGTCTAAAAGGCTTAGTGGCTAAGAATACCGAAAATAATGTACTCGGAAAGTCATGAAATAAAATAATACTGCTCCGTTCTCTAAGAATTTCGTATTCGATTCGTTTTCTCGTATTACGCTCGCTCGGGTTTTTCCTTTTTAACCCCTCTCGAAAAACAGTCGTCCTATTAATCTGTAATCTGGATTATCCTGAACGCAATCATGTTCGAGACAAATATATTCGAACGTCTTCAGTGCTTCGATCACTCGAGTTTTTAATTGTATAAATCTCAATTAATCCTAATATAGATACGTGCATAAAATATAAGAATTAAGAAGTATTTTTGTTAAAGGATTTACTTATCCGCGTTTTAAAAATCTTCTGTTCACTCTTTAATCGTCTTCAAAAACTGAGCACCAATTACATGAAAGTATATGACTAAAGTCTTATGATTAGTGGTACCGCATTTAGTCTAACAACCCGTGATGAATGTATGCACAGTGTAGCATATTCTCACTCATCATCAGAGAAAAAATCAACGATTCGTGGGTGCGATAGTTGTGCTATTCATTATCTATTCAGTAATACATACTTACATTATTCCCATAGGCGTAGACAGAGGCGAACTAAATAACTAGAACACCCGCATTCTCTTCAGATATTCAGCATGGGCATACAAATGTATTTCGAAAAAAAATCCACTTCTTCTATATCATTTCATTGCAGAAGGAACGATAAAATATAAATCGTTCGTGGCTTTTTTCTAGATGTTTGCGCCCCTGCCTATCCTAGTTTATCAATCTCCACTTGACCTACTTTTCGGATAAATATAACTAGTATTCAGTCACCACATTTCAAAGGATACAATTTACTAACGTAGTACGGTTTCTATTGCAATTGGTGTACCGTTTTCTCAAGATCCTTAATTGAATCCGCGTGTATGTTTCGACAGCCTTGTTTGATTAAGCTGAGTAGAAGCAAAACGTAAAGAGATATCGGGAAAGCAATTCCAAATTACTAAAGCCACCATGTGCTCTTAAGAGCAGTGCCGTGCATAACATTTGGATCCGGGTAGACAAAAACTTACAATTTTTGTTCTTCAGCGACCTGAGCAGGAAAATTTCTGACAACCGTAATTGTATTCGAACTCGATGCGCGTCTATGAAATTTGTATGAAATATTAACCAAACGCCATCAGTGCGCAGCGAAATCGAATACATTTACATTTACATTAGTTTTTCGTGCTCGGGCTACAGATCGTACATCACCAAATTACACTATGTTCATCATCCTCGTGTCCGTTTAAAATGTAAGCCGGGCATGGTGTTTTCAAAATTGTTTTTTGTCAAGATTGTTATTCTCTGTTTAGATAGTGCCTCTTTGTCTATATGCACTGCACGCCACTGTTTAAGCGTAGTAATGTACCAATGTTATTTAATTACTAGCTGTTGCTTGCGATTTCGTATGCGTGGACAATTATTTACAAATCTACCCTATGTAGCCTATGTTACTCTAGCTGATAATGTAGATGTATATGCGTGAAATAATTTTTGCAATCGATTTATTAGCTTTTGAGCCTATTCATTACATACAAGAATATTTTCTCTTTATAATATTAGAATACATTTGGGTTTCGTACGACGCTTGTTCTAAATAAATTATAAAGGTTGAAGGTTATTCTCTTTTCTGTAGTCATTACAAAGTTTCTCTAAAATGTCTAAAATTAAGACCGATAGAAAAAACTAAATCACGTTTCTCGTTACCTTATCAAACCACACACATTACTTATAATTAAGATGTTGAAACTTTACGAACATTATCCCGGTAATTAGGCCTACGGGACAGTCGATTAATTCCGGACCCAGGATTTAGGGACTCCGGGTGCGTCCGAAACTAATCGGATATTCTCGGATTAAAAGCCAACGTGACTTATTGGAATTCTTTATCGAACGAAATGTACAAGCTTCTGAATAATACAATAGGCTTTCGAACGTACATTTGTCTTGTTGCCTTAAATATTTCAATTTTGCTAATCATTATCAATAAACCTCTAGGATAGTTTTTATGAACCACAGAGGCGTTCATGGCGCATATTATACGAGAACATCCGTGAATTTATTCGAGGGTAGCTTTAGCGTAAATATGAGGATACACATAACGTGGTATTAAGCCGGTGCGTTCAGCTAGGTCGCGGTCCTAAACCCCCGAAACGGTTTTGGGTGGTAGCGCGACGCGACGCGATAATTAGCCGCGTCAATATGCGCTGTGCGCTCTCCGCCTGCCATTTGAATATTTCCCAGTGGGCGAAGTTTGCGGTGTGCTCGTTAGAAATGCCGGATGGAGTTTTATTAATGTCCAAAATGATAACGATGTGTAGCTCGGTGGCGCGGGGCCGCGGTGGCGCAGTGGCGTGGTGTCGGACCCGACAGGATTACTGACGGCAGATGAATTAACAACTCGCTTACTGACATGACGCCACAATCCCCATTCTACCCTAGTTCGTATTTAAGTTTTGTAAGGTTTTATACGTCCAGTGCAACAGAGCGCAGGATTAATGCTTATTGTACCAGTCAGTCATAACAGGAGCACGAGATATTTACGACAATCCATCCGTACAGTAAATAAAACGTAACAAAGACGTTAAAAATTCACGTAATACCAGTACGCAGCAAACATTAATATTTATGTTATTATGTATGACAGGACTGAGGAATGGGGACGCGAGAAGCACATTGTGGTGTGATTACGCGCTCGCGTCACTTCCGTCACTTGTTTGCAAGAAGATTTATGTGGTTGCAATAAAATCTCCTCGTTTGAATAAACATGCTCACCGCGGCAGGCTTGACAAATTGCCGGAGAGCCACGCCAAAAGTCGAGATGAACATTAGCTCAAATAATTCTTTTTAACGGCGACGAGTGGGCCTGACTTGCCGCCTAATTATTCATGTGAAAGCCGAGGGGCGATTTCTTGCCAACTTATTCGCTGCGTTAAATGGTGTTATCCAACACACATTTTTTGCCGCCTTATTACAACGTGTTTTTTGAAAAATATGGAAAAGTTACGCATGCTTTACGTATTTGAATTGATGGCGCCTCTGATGAAAGTAATTTTGTAGTATAAATTCAAGATAAAATCTTAATTCTAAACATTTCACGACACTTTTAAGACATACGAATACACAATAGTTTCACAGTAAAGTTTTGTGATCAACTGTATTATAAAGTCAGAGGCAAATACATCTAACTTTCGGAATCTCTATAATACTTCTTTGTTAGCTATTTGCACCTGTTTAACATGGATAAAGTAATCACCTAAAGTAATTTTAAAGGTATATGACTTTTACCAATATGAACTAGACCAGGGCAGTGGATGGTGGTAACCTTTCTCACTGGTAAAATAGATTGGTGCCAGTGCCAATCTGTGTTCGGTAGGCGGGCAATGCAATCCTGAGCCAATATGGAGTATCTGTTAATTTTGTTAAAAATAACTAATGAGCTATTAAACGGGGATTTCAGCCAGGCAGGCAGCCAGTCGCAAAAACTAAGCCAAATTCTATCTGTAACATGCTTGAAAAAGCGTGTTGCGCCGAACCCACATTAAGGTGGGTACGGGAAGGTAGAAGCTAATGAGCTATTTATTATATTTATAATTAGCTATTATAATAAAAGCTAAGAGCTGTTAAACCCATATCAGCCGGAAATCATACCAAATTAACATGCTCACGCACATCGTTGCGGTTTCAATAAAGCTTAAACAGTTTAACTGAGCATGGTAAAGAATAGTATGTCCCTTTTATTCTCAAACAATATAACACAAGGAAAAAAGAGACAGACTACTCTTAGCCATTTGCTAAGCTAAAATGTTTCGATAAGTAAGGTCCATAGTATTTTGCGGTCTCTAATCTAATCTTTAAAATGAGAAAATTACATAAATAAGTCTCTAATAAATACAGAGAAAAACATGTATGAAAATCACCTTGTATCTTTTTAATATAAAAATAATCATAAATCAATTTCATATTGGCAGTTACAGTTTCTTCACGGAAATTGACGAAAATAAAGTAGTTACGTCGACGTAATATTATAAATCAATTTGATTGTAGGCAGCGCCGTCTTGTTGACTCTTTCGCACATCTATATCGTATTCGTATTTTTTTCTTGGAAAATACCGTGCCGCGCTTGTGGAATACATTTTCAATGTTTATGCGAACAATTTGTTTCCTCCTTTCACCTCATTCGTCGGATAGATAACATAGAAATTACTCTCACGCCACACCACTTAACGTGTATTTTATTTGCTTCCGATCAATAATAATATATATTACTAGCTGACCCGGCGAACTTCGTTCCGCCTATCAGTCGATTCTTTAATTATTTAGTTTTTTTTTATTATGTCTAAAATAAACGTAGCCTAATTTAATCCTTAATACATCAGCTACCTGCCAATAAAAGTCCCGTCAAAATCGGTCCAGCCATTTCATAGATTATCCGGAACAAACAGACAGACAGACAAAAATTGTAAAAAAACATTGCTATGATAGCACATTTAGCTAAAGGTCAAAACAAATCGTATTCAAAATGACTACCTTACCTTTTAAT
Source organism: Clanis bilineata (assembly GCA_036417725.1). Taxonomy (NCBI): domain Eukaryota; kingdom Metazoa; phylum Arthropoda; class Insecta; order Lepidoptera; family Sphingidae; genus Clanis; species Clanis bilineata. The sequence continues at coordinate 11,369,707 of CM071140.1, forward strand.
TCCTTTATTTTGCGTCCAGTATATTTCCCATCTATATTCATTCCAATACTTCTTTAAACAAGGCGTGTATGGATCGATATAAAACATCTAATAGATACAAATGAGAAATTGAAAGATGCAAAGGGGATGTTCTACTTCCAGTTAGTTTTGCGGCTGAATAAACCAATTTCTTTAGAGGCGGGAAGATCGTTGTTCGTCTAACAAAAACTAATTAAACCGAACATCGGCATGTGCCGAGTCCAAGAGTAATGAATAGGAGCAACATAGAGCCCACCTCCGGCGCCGGTGCGGCGTCGGCGCGGCGTCGACGAAGAAAAAAACAACTCTAATAGAAGCAGTGCGCTTTTCCGACGAGATTTTAATTGAATTTCATCTTTGAACTGGCCAACTATCATTTAATTTATTAAAACAAATTGTACGTAGATATGTCATTTTTTTATATTTGTTTATTTAATGTAGCCAAGCTGCATAGCTATATACATATATATACGAGTACAATATTAGTAAATGTGGAAGTGTGTTGATAAGTATAATATCATTTCACGGCGGAATCTACCAACGGAGCTTTTGCATCTATATATTTTATTGGTCGGAAGGTATGCTGATTTTTATCATGATAAAAATTATCTCGAGTTATATCACGAGACAAACCTGAGCAAAAGCTAGCTTTCTGATGGATATGACTTTGTAATTACATTACCAGTAGGCGCTTTGAAGGCGCTATAAAACAGGCATTATAAAGTAAATCCACTAAAACCACTGTTTTTTTGGTAAAAGTGATCCTTCAACTCAAACTAAATCGTATGTAAGTTACGTACCTAAGATGTTAGAATTCTATTAATGCAATGTTAATTAATCGGATGTCTGGCGCCATATTGCTTATTTCATTGAGCTACCTATAACGGTGGCAATTCCAACAGGATATTATACAAAACTAAATATGCTGCGTTAATTGAAATGTACGTGCTGCTCTAAATACGTCACCAAACGTTTAATACAAAATAAATGTATTTAATTTCAAATGCAATTTGAATATTCTTGGCTACGATGTTATTCTTAAACATAACAGTTAATATTTTCCTAATGCAATTAGTCAGTGTTACTAAACCGTCACAAGCTTTTGTACGATGGAATGGATGGAAAAAGCACAAAATCTGCGTTGTGCATAAATTTTTATTAAACAGATCGTTGGTTACTATTACAGTATTAACAAGAATTTCTTTTAAAAAAGTAGTTTATTTGGTCGTTTAACAAGATGCAAAGTGGTACTCGTGGAAAATATAATCACCTTTGATCTTTTGATACTGTTTCATTTCTATAAAAGTTATTATGTCATAGTTGGCTGTAAAAATAGGTTTATTGTTAGATTTACTAATTGTTATAACAATAATCACAAGTTTAAAAACTTAACGGACCGACTTCAAATCCGATCGTAACCAAATTTATATGGGACCACCCTTGAAATAAGCTCTATCGAACACAAAAATAATTTTGAAAATCGGTCCACATTCGGCGGAGATATCGCATAACATATATAAAAAAAATACCGATGAATTGAGGATCTTCTCCTTTTTGAAAGTCGGTCGAAAAATTTAATAATATCTATATTTTCCACCTCTCTTTCTGTCGCTTCAAACGTCAACTCTGGAAACAACAATTATTATAGTTGGCACTAATCATTCCACTTCTTAGCAACACATATAATAAACATAAACATTATCATTCCTACTGAACAGCAGCGGCAAAATTAAAATATAATACATAATAATTTGTTTTTGGAAACATCACTGGTTTAGGTGCTGTTTTAAATGTACTCATACTTTTATGTAATAATTTAATACTGTTTGTTTCCTTTACTCAATAAAATAAAATAAAAATGAAAATATTTTCTCTGTGACTGAATAATTTTTACTAGACAATTTTTCACTGGAAACATATTTCCGTCAGTAATATAAACCACAAACACAAAATCGTTAGTATATTTGCAGTCACAAAAACGGGACACAGAGTGCAACCGTCACCTTTACTAATAAACGGTGTAAACAAGTGTAAAGTACGATACCTGTACGTGCCAGGCAGTTAACAGACCGTGAGGCTGAGGAATGCATGATATGCCTGTTATACGGACGTGGGAGCGGGCGTGATGGCATATTCGCTGACTGTGCCACACCGCACCACTTAATCTTATAGCTCGCTAACTCAGCACACAGAAAACGTACTATCACGACGCTTATGATCCCTATTAATCCGTAAATGTCCTTAAGCAGCACGCATTCGTTTATGAAAATCGTTTTAATAACATAGCTGACACTCAGTCTGTTCAAAAGTGCAAGCTAATGTCGTATACTTGGCTATATGTACTTTTTGGTAAATTGTTATTACTTTTAAGTGTATCAAAGCAACGATATTTAGGAATGGAATGATGCCAAGTCTCAATAGCGAATACGGTTTTGTGAAACCTATCCTGAATGCGACTCGTCCATTCTAAACTGTGTGTTGAACAACTTGAAAGCAGGAAGTTGTCTTGTATTACGAGTAGGTACCATTGCCGTTGGCTTTACGTGTAACGTATGACATTCGAGCATATTTCACGAATCTAGATTTGTCGATTTTATAAGTTAACCGTAAAAGTTTCATTTATTGATTTATGCCTTTGAAATAAAAGTAGTTATGATTTCTTACGTTTACGTGAATGTTATTCATTGAAATTAAAATATTTTTACGGATTATATCACGATTTGGTTTTAATTTCTGTCAGACTGTCTGACCCGTGACCACGAAGGATGCAAAGCTTTCGAAACGTCGGGCATAAAAATTAAAACCAAATCGTGATATAATCCGTAAAAATAGTTTAATTTCAATAAAAGTAGTTTATACGGATTTTATCGCTATTTTATTGTAAAGCCCGACGTTTTAAAAGGCTTTACAGCCTTCATGGTCACGAGTCGGAATGTCAGTCCGCGATAGAATCCGTATAAAGTTTATGCCTAAGAAACTACGCCTTAGTACTTGAAAACATTTGGTACGAATGTGCTATTGAATCATTGAGCTAATGGTCATTAGCAAATACAGTTCGTGATTCGCGTGCGTATCCCGGGCCGGGGCAGTGTCCGCGACAAAGCACCGACGTGCGCTCTGGACCCGGCCGACCAGGCCACTCGGATATTATTCCGGAACGAGCGGAACACCCATGCATATTCATGTGCCCGATCCAGAGGCGCGTATTAATTTGCATCCCGATTCCACACTGGCATCGCTACATTGTCCATTTTAGTTTCTTTACCATACCATAGAGCGCGGAACATTCGGTAGTTTAGCGCCAATTTAATTGTAAGTGAAATAGAATCGATTAAAGAAAGCAATTTCGAAGAGCAGAGTGATTTTTAACCGACTTCAAAAGGAATACGCTGACAGCCTCCGTGGCGCAGCGGGCGAGTAGCCGGCTGTGAAGCGAGAGGCCGCGGGTTCGATCCCCGCACCGAGACATATGTTTGTATGCCCTACAGATATTTGTCTCGGGTCTGGGTGTTATGAGACCGAAAGTCTCTCGTAGTTCCTGATACCCACGACACAAGACTCAATCTTATTGTGGGGTCAGGACTATGTATGTGACTGTTTAGTGTTATTTATTTTTAAAAAAAGATGTTCAATTTGTCGGTATTATTTTATGTATGTTATCCGTATATGTACCCGTCAAATGGGAACCGATTTTTGAGATACTTATTGAGTTCGATAACTTGCTTACTTTAGGGCAGGTCCCATATTCTAATGATAATAATTGGTGATGAGCAGTCTGATGAAATTTGAAGCTGGTTTTTCATCGTATTGAAAACCGGAATAATTTTAGCATACATGTTTTATTGCTCGTGTTAAACGTTAAATCCGTACGCAACAGCGTAGTTCGCATTTATCTGGCACTTGTCTCGGTATATTCGTTATATAAATCAGTGAAATTATCTGTTTGGTTTGCTTTAAAATACTTGAGTGTGTACGCTGGATATCGGTGTACGTGCTCAATAAATCAGCAAATGTTTACGCAACGATATGCACTTACCAACTGTAATACCGCAAACATTGGAATGGTTTTACGAGTGCAGTCACTGTCATAACAACAGTGCTATTCTGGCGAAAACTTCAATAGTGTTACGGTTTATGTGGAGTAGAATGCTTCCTACGAATGTACGTCGTACCATTAACATTTATAGAATAGAATATTTTGAACATTAAGGGCTAGTTTTACATTAAGGTATTAACTTTAGAACGTACATATTTTCGCATTAAGTATATACACGTATACTTTGTTCAATATATACATTGAATATGTTTTCTTTGTGTGGAACCTTATCAGTTTAGAAATCTAGAAATGTTTTAAAATCAGACCATCCTAAGTTGTTTTTAAATATTTACATACACATACAAACATAACTACTAGCTAGCGAACTAGAACACCCACATTTCGCCGAGCTTAGTTCCGTCCCAGATGTGATAGGGGGCGAGTCTATCACCATATCGGGAACTAATTCTAGTCTCCGGGCTGATATGGAAAATCCACTATCACTTTGACAGACCCAGGGATCGAACCCGAGACCTCAGGACGGTAGTCGTACCAAAATACAACCACGCCACCGAGGCAGTCAATTATTCTTTTATTTACTGTTGCTGTAGTTATTCATTCTATGCGTTTATTATTTATTTTTCTATAAGATTTATGTTATCACTCAGACAATAACCAAATCTAAGGTGAAACAAAAGGTTTTTATACTTACTATGTTCAATCGTGAACTTTACCGAAGTACTGCAGAATACTGTTAGTGATTTTTTAAGTGTTCTGAATTTATTATCTAGCGAGTGGAATGGAGCATGTGGTGCAAATTGTCGACCTCTGCTTATAGCCGTAACGCCCGTTACACGGCACGGTCAGAGGTTATTTGTTACATTCTCATATTGTGCCTGTATTGCATAAAGTAGTTTTCGTGTGAAAATTGTCACATTTATGTGGTGCATTACCATGTGTTATAAAGGATAAACCCTTACTGTAGTAATTGCTAACAGTTAGCTTTAACCGTGTTGAGGAACATATGCCTCCCCCAAAGATATCCGGATCGACCTGTTGGAAGCGGCCTGCATCCAGCGACCTTTATCAGGTCGTCGGTCTTTTTTAATCTTTAGGGGGGGCTATGCTTAGCAGTGGACGTCCTATGGCTGATGATGATGATGAGTTGAGGAACAACGAGGTTAGTAGTTTGATGAGGTTTTAGAATCCTCTTTTCAATATTATTTCGGCTATAGTTCATTACTTATGTACCAACATAAACCATTTCTATTACCATAATATATTTAGCAAATATACAATACTATCGTAGTTAAATCACATTACAAAATGGAAAATCCAATAGCTCCAAACACGACTGTACAATCAAGATAAGATGTTTGTTAGTTTACTCGAAACCTCTGGTGATTTTACAGTAGCGCAGACTCGATACTCGTTAAACACTTTATTAACGAAAAAGCAACGACTTTATTAACTATAACTGACTACCTCGGTGGCGTGGTTGTATTTCGGTACGACTACCGTCCTGGGGTCTCAGGTTCAATCCCCGGGTCGGGCAAAGTGATATTGGATTTTTCCATATCAGCCCGGAGTCTAGAATTTGTGCCTGATATGACGATAGGCTCGCCCCCTATCACATCTGGGACGGAACTAAGCTCGGCGAAATGTGGGTGTACTGTTCACTAGTGCGCCTCTGCCTACCCTTTCGGGGATACAGGCGTGAGCTTATGTAAGTATGTATGTATGTATGTATGAACTGCAGGCAATTTATATTGTACAAGTGTTTACAATACACGTGGGCTTCGTGTAAAGTGATGTATATATCCGTATCACAGATGAATGAGTACTGGGTCCGCGTGAATGCGCCGCGCCACACCGACTCCGCTCTGTGGCTGGCAGCCGTAACTGAGAGTGTGTGCCCATTTCAAACCTACAATGCATGCACGTACCACACAATGCACATAAAAACCTGTTTTATTATGAAAGTCCTTAGTTTGTTCAGCTGCTTATTTGCAATTATAACATTGGCCTATTATGCATAATGCATACTACTCTAGAATTTAAGTTATAATAGCGATAGCTCAGAGGGGAGTAATAGCGACTACCGAGACAGGAGTCTGAGGCTCGCGACCATTCCCAAAAAAAACCATGCACCTATCAAGAGGTATTTGGCACCTCTAAGTTAAGTGTGTTGTCATTACGAATTATCGCTTGGTGAAAGGAAATATCATGAGGGAACGTGCATACTTGAGAATTTCTCCGCTCGAATTTCGAAGGTATGTAAAGCTTACCAACCTTCATTAGGCCAGTGTGGTAGAATAAGGCCTAACGCCTCTCATTAGTAGAAGAGACGTGTGCCAGTAGCGCAACAGTAATATTACAGGACTAATATTATTTTAGTGTAGTTATACGTTTTAATATTCACTTTTATTAAGAATTTAAGAAGACATTTCTTGGAAAGTTTGGTATTCATAGAGCTGTTCAATAATTTATTTGAGACGCTGTGGCAGCATCGAATAGACTTCGACACAAACTAATTAAAAGCGAACATCGCGCAATCTGTCCAACTCGCAGGCAGCGCACTTTCTGGACACAAGCTCTTGAAAGCGCTTTGCACCGTTCACCAAGTAGTTAGGGCATATTAAAACAAAACTTCGCGTCCATTGTTATGAATACTAATAGATCAAAGACACAAATTTGTTGGTAATATTTCTATGTATAATAATAAGTTTACAGTAATTACCTGGGATTGTAATTTATTATGATGTTTATAATCAAATTTAAAAAATGTTGCAGCTCTAATTTTGTTACAAGGAAAGTATTATACCATCCATTTATAATAATAATTTATAGTCTATTCTAACATTGAATGAAGATTCCTACAATATTACTAGAAATTAAATTATATTATTCTCCTTAATGTCTACGTTAAACACACTACGAAGCAAAGTTTTTCAGGTGCTTATTCACGTATTTCTGCTATTCTAAAATTTTGAGTTTCATTTGCTCTACACCAAACATGTTTACATACTAACATGTTTTATACGGCATCGATTTCGGCTAGATACCTACATATGTGTTGTTGGTTGGACAGTTAACTGATAAACCAATATTGTCGTCCTGGGACGCTGTGCATGCACGTATGTAAGTTGTTTTATATTAAGTGCTATTTATTTTATATAACAGATATTCGGATATCTCTTCACTAATATTTTTATTGACTTTGGGTTTTTATTTGTATATTTAATCTGTGACAACTCAACCTATTTTAATTAATTTAGTATTGGAATACTCAACTTTAGCTCGAACTAAACTACTTATATTTCGAGAAAATACTACTATGACAGCAAAACCGCTATCGAAAGTAGTTTTTTTAGACCTAATATGGGCTCGGCGAATTCCACTTTTTAAGCATCTTAAAGAAAGGTTTCCATAGCACATATGCCACTAGACCTAAAAAGTCACTAAATGAAAGGCGATTAGCTATTATATAATAAAAAATACTTAACTTACTTAATTTTTCGTGAAAGCATCCAACGCTGCGCTGCGCCCGTGTCTATTATGGTTCTAAATATAATTCATATCTTGTTTACAACCAGTTTTGACTAAAACAAGGCCAATCTTGAGCGTGAAATTTAAATTGCTAATGTGCTCAAGTTTTAAAACTCATTAGTAAGAACACGCCAAGAATGAAATTTTCTCTTTACCCGACTAAGGATCATAGATTAGTTATTATGCACACTCAGATAGCTTAAATTTTGATTATACGAATATATATATTATTCTCAAGCACAAAACACTTTGTATGTCAAATATACGTAGCCTCATTCTGATGGGAGTTAATTGCGCATTTAAGGTGGGTTTTATAGAAAACGGCCATTAATGAAACGGCGTCGCAATGACGAAAGATCCATTCAGACAGACAGAATTCCTACTGGCTTACTTTTGTCACCTTAAAAAGAATGTAGTATCGGCTTTTCTTTTGAAAATGTTTATGACTCGCCACTGCCGTGACATACGATTCTTATGGCGACTTGCAGCGCTATTACTAATCTAAAGTTACACCTTATCTGTATTTACCCTACGGCTCACTAGGAGTTAGCTTATCTTTATATCAAGATTTAGGATAAATAGAGATTTATCGCGGAGCTGCAAGTGGCCCTTAATAGAAATTAAGGGCCACTTCACTAAATCACGCAACTCTGAAAAATTCAGACAGCGGAAATCATTTATTGTCATTTATTGTATATACCGATATAAGAGATATTCACTATACCGATATAAAAGCACAACGTAATAGAGACAGATAATGTGACAGGACTTCAGATTTTTGTACATTTCCCACTTCTATCTTTAAATGCGAGTTTAGAGAAAAACGAATGAAGATTTTATTGTTATTAATGGGCTAAAGTCGGCTAAACCATTATGACCGCCACGCAGTAGAGTCGATGCATTAGTGTGCCAACCGCGAATAGTGCTCCGTACGCCCCGGACACCACCAAACTCGAGAGCTGGCACTCATTACATTTATAAACCAGTAATACCATACAGTGCTTTCATCTTCAGACCAATAAATGTAAACTGAATGTAAAATACCCATTATTTTTTATGCAATATGACCCGCTTTGCGCCGCAACCATTTTTCGCAAATACGTAACTTTGCATTTCGTTTAGAATGCAAAGTTTGTATTCATATGGCTTTGTGTCGAACACACTAATGTAAAATTCATACCGACTTACACTTACGACTTAATACGCAATAAACTGGAGCGGGGCGGCTGGTTTCTCGAATTAAATTTCACACATGTGCCCTCGAGCTCTTAAACATTATACATACTACGATTTTGATTATACGGTTCAGCAATCTTTGCACAAATTGTTAAATCAGTATCTACCAATTTTGGTCCATTTGAGCCTGGTTATTTACTAAGGAGAACAATATGTAGGCGCATATTTATATTAATGTCGTAGTCTCGAAGCAAAACACAAAAACAAATACACAAATAAATGATTGTACAATGATATTACAATGTAGAACAATGGACCATAGAGAATGCGTAGCGATACCATGTTTTGTGTAGGTGTTTTGTGTTTAGTTGTAGGGCAAAAGACGCGGCTTTAGATCATCATCAACACAAAATAAATAAAATAAATACACCCGACAGTCACACACCTAGTCCTAACCCCACACTAGGTATAACCTGTATCGTGGATATCAGAGACTATGAGAGACTTTCGGTCTCACAACACCCAGACTTAAAACAAATATCTGTGGGCCACAGAACATTTGTCTCAATGCGGGAATAGAACCCGCGGCCTCTTGCTTCACAGCTAATATTAGAAGCATAAACAGCGTAATAGTTTATTATGCCTACAATGAAAACAACATTAAAATATGCTTTAATACTATTTACAACTACTAAACACAGTCCAGTTATTGAGGTAGTTCTACATAAAAACCAAGTGTTGTACAATATTAAAGTGAATTAAACTAGATGTATACAAAGTCTCGTAGGAACAAAGTTGGCACGTCTGTTGAAATTGTTTCTTGGTGGCGTAATCAAGCTTCTTGAGAGCGGCTTGCTTAGCAAGTCACATTGTTTCAAAGACCTTTGCTCTGGACCCTTACAAATTCACCGCTGTTTTTATCGTTTTATTAGCTTTGTTTTGGAACTTTTCTCTGCGCGTTTTCCTTTTGATTCTTTTTATATATTTGATGTGTTGACTGTTCGCCGTTCTTTGTTGTACAGTGACAGCAATACGTACAATAGCCTAATTTTACAAAACAATTACCATAAAACCTATAACGATTCATTATACGAATGTTTATATTTAATTTTTATAAAAATATAAACGGAAGATTAATAAAAGTCAACTATGATAGCCATTTAACATTCATTACTCTCTGGATATCCGTAGATACGAATAAGAATTTCATTTCCTTTTAATATATTTTTTTTAATTGCATATCACACTCTAAGTTTAATTAACTATTTTCAGAATAAGCCTGTGATCGTAAATTAGCCACGTGTGTGTGATTTACGAACGATAATGGATCAACGGCCCGAGCAGGAAAATTTCTGACAATCGTAAATGTATTCGAGCTCGATGCGCGTCAAATATTAAGCAAATATTATCAGTGCGCAGCGAGCTCGAAAACATTTATGATTGTCAGAAAATTTCCTGCTTGAGCCGCAGGGTATCGTTGCCTAAACTGCAAAAGTTGTTAGCAGTGGCGAAAGGTCCATACAACTCGATTCCAACCGGCTTCCCTTTGTCAGATTGTAGGCTAGTAAATAAGTATTATCTAGGCAATATATAGAAGAGAAAATGGCATTGGATTCCCTTTGGAAGCACTTCACCCATCGCCGCTGGTAGTTAGAATCTATCTTCTATTTGCAACATATTTTATCAGTTTTTCTAATAATATCAGAATAACAAATTCGATACATACATACATACAATAATCGTTCAAAATCGTATTTCACATATTAGCACTGTAATGGAACATTGAACTGGTGAGCTACCTGGACAAAATCCGCACATTGATGAACGCAATAACCGGGAGTGCAGTGTTCAGCGTTCACGTCGAAATATACCTTATATGCATATTTGATATGCGATTTAACAGTATGGGAATTTGGCGCCGGTCATCGAGATAATTCGCGTATCCCGACCAATTGTTTCCACATACAGATTCCAGTCAGATAGGCGTAAAACGCGCGTCCATGACACTTCTCTGTAGCCCGTACAACACCGCATTGTTTCGTACTAGCGATTTATAACTGCATGTAGCTGCATTGCATTGTCGCCTTATCGATCTATTTCTTCGAAACGTTAGTTCTATTGTCGGAGTTATGTTATTGTCAGAGCAGTTTGAGGGTATAATAAATTTTAATAAGTGTAAATGTTTCAGTTTTTTTGTTACAGTCGAAAAATTAAGCAAAGGAGCAACTTTCCCCCACTTTTCGCCAAGCTTATTTCCGTCCCAGGTGTGATATTGTCGAAGTTATGTTATTGTCAGAGCAGTTTAAGGGTAGAAATGTGAATAAGTGTAAATGTTTTCGTTTTTTTTGTTATAGTTCAAGAAGTAGGCAAAGGTGTAACTCTCCACCACTATTGGCCAGGCTTATTTCCGTCCCAGGTGCGATAGGGGGTGAACCTAGACTCCGAACTTCCAATATTAATAGTAATAGACCTGACTTGGGAATCGAACCCAAGACGTACCGCGAAAGCAATACATTCACACCACGGTGGCAGTCTTGCGTGTGAATCTTCCGTTTGTTATATACACAATCATATACACATGAATATATACACAATCAACAAAATATTTCATGAAAAAATAAGCTCGACGCCAGGTTAATATAAAAATTGTGACCGACGAAATGGGTTCGGTAAAGAAAGATGTCGTCAAGTTAATGCCAGATGATGTGGGATATGGCGGACAAGTGGGTCACCCTCTTGGTTGTCATATAAATTCCCTGTCACACGTAGCCGCGATATGAACTGATATAACGCGATTACTCGCACAAAATTCACTTGACCGTATTTCGGAATCGGCCGCGTCCGTCGCGGACATTTCTGGAAATATGAAATGTGGACATCGATGTTCGCTGTAAATCGTGGTTATTCAAAGGCTTATATACTTACTAGGTGTTATTGTGGTTGGTCTCGTGATTTTTCCTATCCGATACTGTAGGTATAGATGATACCGCTATGTCTATCTAATGCCAAGTATCTGTGGTCCTAGCAGGAATAATTCTGACAATCGAAGATCGAAGAGCGCTTTTGTCATTTGTATGAAATTTTAACCAAACGTCATCAATGCGCCGCGAACTCTATACGATTTCGGTTCTCAGAATTATTCTAACAGCACGACCATGATTTTTTTTTGGTATTTCACGCTAGCGAGTTCGTAAAATATATGTATGACAAAGTCGCAAACCCCTTTAACGGTTATGTAGGGAATCGACGTTTTTCATACAAATTATTTTATGTAATCGATAGCGTGAAATGTCCTAAAACCCATGCTCGAGCTACTGCTAGGGCCTCTGTACGTATTTATTTGATGTAAAACTATTGGAATTACTTGGCGTTGTCAGACTTCATCACAGCTCGGGCTAACGAGTGCCATGGAATGCCATGCGATACTTTGTAACTCAAACTTCGTGGGCGGAGTTGTTTAGGTTTAGTCATTTGCGACCCGCTAGCCTTTGCCGGACGAACAAAAAATTAAATGTGCTCACTTAATCTCGTAATTCATTCTTATGCAATAACTATTGTTGATGGGTTTTGATTCGAAAAATACGAAAATATGTTTCAGTCATCATTCTGTCGTCGAACAAGGTAAATTGTATTCTCAAAGAAAACGCAGAACTTAGTGATGTAAGGTATTAAAAACACGTCAAAAGTGATAATATATGTAAATATGATATAGTTATGTAGTGTGCACACAACAATCCGAAAATTGAATTATTAATTTAATCGGAAGAGTGCATGGCTAAGTAATGGAATTCTGTTTACTAGAATTTGGACCAAACACAAATGAGGGCGTATAGTAAAGTTGTTTGTTCAAACGAGGTAATAATGTAAATATTAGATGAATATTAAGATATAAGCGCACATGTTTTAGCACTTCAAGTTTCTGAATTATTCAGATGTAACGGGCCGCACGACTAGCGCCCATCTTATTTTGAATCTGCTTACATTTTTATAGACACAATAATTTTATTCATAATATTCTTAATTACAAAAATCAACTGTTTGCTACAGAAATAAGCTCGAGGCGATTTCACAATGAGGGTCAACAAATCTGTTGGGAGCAGCGCTTTAACAAAACCACAATTGTTTAATTTTGTTTTAATAACGAAGTTGGTGATTTTTACAAATATTTACTTTGTAACTCCTGGCTACGTAGATACAAATATAATATAACCTCATTTACACCGAAATACACGCTCTCATGTACGCCGCTCCGAAAGTTTGTATTAATTTCGTGGGAACGACTGGCGATGCTGTTTACAAGTTCACATGATTTCTAACATACGTGCCACGTAGTACTACGCGTACTGATTTACATTTACAGAATTTGAATTGCCTAGAAGCCGTCACTAACAGCCCTCTAACCTCCCGCTCAATGTCAACATCTTGTAGGCGCTAGAATAATGGTCCAACTGTAATTAATGACACACACTACTTACAGTAATGTACATACATAAGCAATTTAGCGGACAAATATTTGTTACCGTCTGTCCAACTCATATTCATTAATTACGCGTAATTAACTATTTTTACTTCTATGGAGCTGTTACTTGTAGCAACTTATGGAAAACTTTCGGTATTGTGTGTTAGATAACTTTACATGCTCGTAGTATTGTATTTATTGACCCCATATTACAGAAAGGACTCTGCTTTTTTACGACAAATTGTCTGTCTTACGTCACTCTCTCTCTTTCTCTCTCTCTTTCTCTCTCTCTCTCTCTCTCTCTTTCTCTCTCTCTCTCTTTCTCTCGCTCTCTCTCTCTCTCTCTTTCTCTCTGGGGGAATGACTATATCGTTATTTTCAACATGTGATTTATGTTTTACACCTATTATGATAATCTCAGCCTCACTCAAAAGTCGACAGGTAGGGAATGCCTCAGGCATTATGTCTGCCTTTGTACACGGAACTAAGCTCGGCGAAATGTGGGTGTTCTAGTTCGTTAGTGCACCTCTGCGTACCTTTTCGGGGATACAGGCGTAAGCTTATGTTATGTTAAACACATTTATATAAAGAGTGGAAAAAAGTATACCATCCCGGGTCGTGTTTGAAAAATATCAAAATGGTACATTAAATGTAACACTCACTACTATTAAATGGTACAGTGGTAAAACTAACGGACCAACTTCAAATCTTTTTCAATCGTGACCAAATTTATATGGGAGCACCCTTAGAATAAGCTCTTTCGAACGCAAAAAGAATCTTTAAAATCGGTCACACACATAAAAAATACAGACGAATTGAGAACCATCTCACAGAAAACCGACGTAAAGTGGCAGCTTGCTGTCGCGTTTCGTTCGGTGAGTGAGATTTCCGGTGGCCCACTTCCCCCCCTTCCTTTCCCAATCCCTTTTTCCCTCCCCTTCCATTTCCTCCTTTTACGTTGGCAACGCACCCATGATTCCTTTTGTGTCTTGGGTGTCTATGGGCGGTGGAGATCACTTACCATCAGGTGACCCATCTGCTCGTGTGCCAGTCTCTGCTAATAAAAAAAAAAACTCCTTTTTTGAAGTCGGTCGATAATGAAGTTTAATAACCATAGTAACAGGCCGCTGCGGACATATCAAGCATATCAGTAGCCCGAGCACGAAAAACTAATGTAAATGTAAATGTATTCGAGTTCGCTGCGCACTGATGACATTTGATTAATATTTCATACAAATTTCATAGATGCGCATCGAGTTCGAATACATTTACGGTTGTCAGAAATTTTCCTGCTCGGGCTGCTGATCAGGCGAAACTTAAATGAAGTCACGTCGACAGTGCGCGGCGCGTCACCGTGACCCTTATGATATCGCGGCCTGTGACGCAGCCCACCATAAGGGCTGTTCCTCATATTTAAACTTTTACAATACCACAGACCCGCTTACATAAATCACCAGAGCCTTCCTTCACACATCTCGCCTGAATTTAAATCGGCCCATATATACGATCTCTCGTGATTTAGAATCTACTTGCCGGGCCGGCAGTGTTTTTATATTTTGAATCTCATTTATCTGGTATAATTTATAGTCTGTGTAAAGTATTTTTCTGACGTTTTTCTGTTTACGGCCAAAATAAGATTGTGTTTATACTCTTATTCCCTTGACGTCATGGCTTCATTAGCGTAAGTCAATCAAAGATTTTAATGCCTTTCTGATTCACATTAAGATGAGAGTTTATTGTGAATCGTAAGGGGAATTTCAGTCCTGTTTCACGTAATCTTAATTACGGTGTAGGTGGTGTCGCCCTTTATTTGACCTTGTTGACAATGGAGACAACGAATTCTAATCCCAGCCTTAATGCTGCCTTACATACGTTTCATATTTTAAAATGTAAATATGGGTATTGAGGTGAGAACATTTTCAAAGCTGAGGCTTGTAAGTTACGTTGGGTTGAGTCTTATAAATGTATGTTAATATTTATTACTCGATATAATACATAGTATGTATTATATCGAGTAATAAATATTAACAGAACATTTAAGACTTACAGCACTATTACTAATCTATAGTTACATGTTATCTCGATTCATCCTACAGCTTTCTCCTACCATTAAATCAAGATTTGGGATAAGTAGAGATTTATCGCGGAGGTGCAGTGGTCCTGAGAATATGAGAAGTTTTGTTCATTTGTGACATCGAGCGGGTGTTTTTAACACTATTTTTCTGGGACTAAATCCCCAGATGGGGGTTGATGTCAGGCATAAAAAAACTGAGGCTAATCCTTAAAATTAGATTGCGCTATATTGTGGTGGGATTAGGGCAGGTTGAAATAGTCTATATATTATATTATGAATACCCTATAAATTGTATACAATCATCTATTATCAAGTCGCGATCAGTATTTGTATGAAAGTTTTAGAATGCGAAAATAGCCGTACTTTCAACACGGCTTTTGTATCTGGCAAAGACAACGCTCATGCATAATGCATGAAATCGTTTCGCCAGCGAGCCATCTGATCACCCGATAACATTGCGCTTGTTTACACGGCCCGCGCTAATCTTGTCTCCGGAATTTCAACAAGATTTGACTGATGTTCTCCAGCCTCGGAGTTCTAAGATCTGAATTAATTTACTCCTGTTTTGTATAATCATTTTATATTTAGCTCGGTGTTCCATAAAATTCGCAGTGTAGTTACAAGCCTAATGCCTGTACATATTAAACTTAATTAAAAATTGGTGATGGTTAACATAATCAGTGTTTTGGGTCTTACAATCACAAAATTCAGTGGCGTTGTTATATAGGGTTCCATTCGGGTGAACTGCCATGGGCCCTTGTCCATAGGAGACCACCGCGCCGCCGCCTAATTGCATAAGGGGGGCCCGACGAAAAAGTCCCTGACAATGAATTCGCCACGGTCCCCGACAGTATAGTCGCGTCACTGCTCAAAATCAAAATTGGAACACCCACATTTCGCCGAGCTTAGTTCCGTTCCAGATGTGATCGGGGGCGAGCCTATCATCATATCGGGCACAAATTCCAGACTCCGGCCTGATATTGAAAAATCCGATATCACTTTTGCCCGATTCGGGGATCGAACCCGAGACCTCAGGACGGAAGTCGTACTGAAATGCTACTACGCCACCAATTCAAACAATCCGGACAGAATTATATATGTAACAATGAGTACACCGCAATAAGCGATATGAAGACGAAGGGTAGTATGTAGGGTATTAGTACTGTGATTGGCCCATGGGGACTTCTATAGCGGAGTATAGCGGCTTATTAAACTCATACATAACACAGGCTTATAACGTATTTACTTGTGGAGCGTTGTGGTTGACCCTGCTGTTAATACGATACGGTATTAAGCTCATCCTATTATCGCGTACCGAAATATCTGATTCTATATTATTTTGTTAGGATTAATATTGAATATTTTGCTGCAAGTTTCATTTTTTTTATGCATTTGCAGACAGAATGACACATGTTTACATATTCTCTTTTAACAGTATGATAGTTTAATTACTGGGCAAATAATATATCCATCCTTACTAAATAATAAAAGCGAAAGTAACTCTGTCTGTCTGTCTGTCTGTCTGTCTGTCTGTGGCGTTTTCACGTCTAAACCGCTGAACCGATTTTGATGAAATTTGGTATATGGGTAGTTTTAACCCCAAGGACGGACATAGGGTACTTTATTTTTTTTAAATCAACCCCTAAAGGGATGAAATAGGGGATGAAAGTTTGTATGGGAATTTTGGAACCGCTTAATGGATTTTGATGAAATTTGGTATGAGGATACTTTTGACCCTAAGGACACAATTGGGGTACTTCATTTTTTTTTATCAACCCCTAAAGGGATGAAATAAGGGTTAATAGTTTGTATGGGGATTTTAGGTCCACTTAATGCATTTGGTTTTAGGTCCACTGAAATTTGGTATGGGATAGTGGACACCTTTGAGTTTAAAGACACAAATGGGCTACTTTTTTAAATCAACCCTTAATGGGCTGAAATAGGGGATGAAAGTTTGCATGAAGATTTTAGGTCCACTTAATGATTTTTTTTTAATTTGATATGGGATAGTGGATACATTTGGGTTTAAAGACACAAATGGGCTACTTTTTAAAATCAACCCCTAAAGGGATGAAATAGGGGTAGATTTTTTTTTTATTTGTTTTTGGGCCGATTGACTTCAAAATCGATATCTGAGTCACCCCGTGGTTCCGAACGACAGAACCGCTGTCAGAACTGTCAAAAGTGGCCGCCATTTTGTATTTCCTTGTTTTTGGGCCGATTGACTTCAAAATCGATATCTGAGTCACCCCGTGGTTCCGAACGACAGAACCGCTGTCAGAACTGTCAAAAGTGGCCGCCATTTTGATTTCTTTGTTTTTGGGCCGATTGACTTCAAAAACGATATCTGAGTCGCCCCGTGGTTCAAAACGACAGAACCGCTGTCAGAACTGTCAAAAGTGGCCGCCATTTTGATTTCTTTGTTTTTGGGCCGATTGATTTCAAAAACGATATCTGAGTCGCCCCGTGGTTCAAAACGACAGAACCGCTGTCAGAACTGTCAAAAGTGGCCGCCATTTTGTTTTTCTTTGTTTTTGGGCCGATTGACTTCAAAATCGATATCTGAGTCACCCCGTGGTTCCAAACGACAGAACCGCTGTCAGAACTGTCAAAAGTGGCCGCCGTTTTGTTTTTCTTTGTTTTTGGGTCGATTGACTTCAAAATCGATATCTGAGTCGCTCCGTGGTTCCAAACGACAGAATCGCAGTCAGAACTGTCAAAAGTGGCCGCCGTTTTGTTTTTCTTTGTTTTTGGGTCGATTGACTTCAAAATCGATATCTGAGTCGCTCCGTGGTTCCAAACGACAGAATCGCAGTCAGAACTGTCAAAAGTGGCCGCCATTTTGTTTTTCTTTGTTTTTGGGCCGATTGACGTCAAAATCGATATCTGATTCACCCCGTGGTTCCGAACGACAGAACCGCTGTCAGAACTGTCAAAAGTGGCCGCCATTTTGTTTTTCTTTGTTTTTGGGCTGATTGACTTCAAAATCGATATCTGAGTCACCCCGTGGTTCCGAACGACAGAACCGCTGTCAGAACTGTCAAAAGTGGCCGCCATTTTGTTTTTCTTTGTTTTTGGGCTGATTGACTTCAAAATCGATATCTGAGTCACCCCGTGGTTCCGAACGACAGAACCGCTGTCAGAACTGTCAAAAGTGGCCGCCATTTTGTTTTTCTTTGTTTTTGGGCCAATTGACTTCAAAATCGATGTCTGGGTCGCCCATATTTAAACTCAAACGACAGGGCGGATCGACAAATCAAAAGATTTTTCCATTGGCCCTACAAAATACGCGTGCGGAGCCGCGGGCAAAAGCTAGTTTGCAATAAAGCAGAGCAAATAACTCTGAGATTTCACGAAAACCTCGTACTAACTAAGTGGAAATTTTCTAATGAATCGAAGTGCAGTATGTACAAGTAAACTTAGTACAAATTCTTTGAAAAGTGCACTTAACATCTTTCCGTAAGTGAACATTCAGTAGACTGCCTCGGTGGCGTGGTGGTATTTCGGTACGACTACGGTTCTGAGGTCTCGGGTTCGATCCCCGGGTCGGGCAATGTGATATTGGATTTTTCCATATCAGCCCGGAGTCTGGAATTTGTGCCCGGTATGGCGATAGGCTCGCCCCCTATCACATCTGGGACGGAACTAAGCTCGGCGAAATGTGGGTGTTCTAGTTCGCTAGGGCGCCTCTGCCTACCCCTTCGGGGATACAGGCGTGAGCTTATGTATGTAACATTCAGTACTTTTTCGAGTTGCAATCGCAATCATGTGAATAGTACAAATAAACTTATTAACACCTCGATACGTTCCAGAACCTTCTAGTTACTAGCACCTTTTACACTCGAGGAAAATGTTCTTGGATCCCCGCCCTCTATAAAAGTGTTTATATTCTGTCTCTAGTCCGAATCTCGAGAAATGTGGAAGCCAAGTAACCGAAGTACTACTTGTATGAAGCCTTAATACACTACTATAACTATTGTTGTATTGCACATGGGGAGTAAAGCTTTTCCAAAATCGAGAGTATATCAAGTGTATACTTTGAGTCATAATCGCGCATTTGAGTTCGAATGAAGTGCCCAAGCACTCTAAAAAATAGGCGTAGTATGTCGGATTTTGGGCGTCTAAAACCCCAAGCTTGTCTTATTTGCTCATTCTGCACTCAGGGTTTCGGAATCAGTAAAGAAACACGCACATGTCACGCAGCGGTTCATTTTGAAAATGTACGAAAGTCATAAGTAAATATTATACATTGAAATAAAACTATTCTTACGGATTCTATCACGATTATGTTTTAATTATTAGAAGACTGCAAAGCCTTCGAAACGTCGGGAATAATAATTAAAACACAATCGTGATAGAATCCGTAAGAATAGTTTTATTTCAATGTCATAATATTATTTCAGTAAAATTAACTTTAGAATTGAAATGTTATGCTAATAAACATGAGGGATTATAATACATTTTTAATTATTACGCTCACAGTGAATAGATGGGATTTTTTATTTCCACAAGTACAGCCGTTGAACTATTCGGGAATAAGTGGGAATGAGCCATAAAAACTTTTTTTCTTATTTAATTTGCCCGGGACTGGATTCCTCAGAGCAGGTTGACACCAGCCAGGCAGCCGGTCATAAAAACTAAGCCAAA
Source organism: Clanis bilineata (assembly GCA_036417725.1). Classification (NCBI taxonomy): domain Eukaryota; kingdom Metazoa; phylum Arthropoda; class Insecta; order Lepidoptera; family Sphingidae; genus Clanis; species Clanis bilineata. The sequence goes on from CM071140.1 coordinate 11,389,666, forward strand.
TGCTTTCTGCAACATACTTAAAAAAGTGTGTTGCGCCGACCTCACATTAAGGTCGGATAGGAGCAGGAAAAAAAAAGAAGCTTTGAAAAATAATACTTTTCATTGTTGAACACAGGCTCTACTAATAATAGTCTAACCTCTTTGGTCTTTACCTTAGTCCTAGCGGAAACTGGGCTTGGTCTACCAAGTCTACTTCAAGTACATTCCGAATTTAAATTTCGTTAACAATGAAGTAATTTGGTATAATTTTATACCTGGAATGTGAAAAGAAACAGTTAATGAATGTCGGTCAAGTATGAAATGCAAAACGGAAAGCCAAAGGCGAGGTTGGATAATCGCAAGTTAACAAGGCGTAGAGTCGGCGAGTGTCCGTTGCCGGCTCGATACACGCGTAATGAGCCCCAGACAATCTTTTGTTGTCCATTTGGACTGGGATAAATTGTGATAGATGATCTACGTTACGAATTCAGAGCAGTCTATCCGTCTTCCAATTTATATCGTCGAGTATTCACTAAATACTCGCGTATATTCCGTACTTACGTCTGCCGGGACTCGTTTCGTACGACAAAAAAACAGGCTAAATTTAGCTAAGTGTGTTGTATATTTCCGGAATTGGGTTCCGTAGTACAAGTTTATACAGTCATTATTAATAACCCCTGTATGATTTTTTAATCTTTCGGCTATATTTACTTACTGAAGTAAATAAATAACGAATAATTAATAACACCCAACAGTCACACACATAGTCTTGACCCCACACTAAGACACTAACACTTGTGTTTTGGGTATCAGGAACTACGAGAGACTTTCGGTCTCACAACACACAGACCCGAAACAAATATCTGTGTTCCACAACAAACATTTGTCTCGGTGCGGGGATCAAACCCGTGGCCTTCTCGCTTTACGCCGGCTACTCGCCCAATGTGCCACGGAGGCTGTCAAAATATCGCAGATTGGCCATGTATGGCGTTCAAAGTAATTTTCCTTAAAATGACTGTGTGATTTCAGTAAGATATGTGTCTGAAAATTTTTAAAATTAGTATAGCAATAACAATTAGTATTATAGTAGAAAATATGCCTGACATACAAACAAAGGGACGGTAACTGACTACTAAAAGGTTCCGCTTTCAGCATTCTAGTGCGGTACCCAAAAAACGTCTCGTTTTCCGTATTCATTTCTCGTGTAATGAAATGCGAGCATCGGCCTCGAATGTTGAAACTTTTTATTGTAAAACCCAGCAGAAGCACTTTTTTGACGATATAAAAGTGTTTATGAAAAATAGTGAACATTACGTGCCCTTTATGAAGACGGTACTAAACGCTCATTCGCTTCCCATTCAACCACACTATGTATTATTTTTACAAGCTTTTATTTTTCCAAGTAATGCCAGGAAATAATCCCTAGATTATGTCTTTCTTTCTACCGGCCCATATCCCATCTTAATGTGGGGTTGGCGCAACACACTTTTTCAAGCATGTTGCAGAAACGATTTGGCCGCAGTTTTTATAACCGGCTACCTGCCTGACGTCATCCTCTCAGGGGGAAACAATCCCGGGCGAATCAGATTAGAAAAATCGCTTTGCCCGACCTGGGAATCGAACCCAGGATCTCCCAGTTATGGTGCCACTAGACCAAGTGGGCGACGCGAATCTCTAGATTATGTGAAATAGTGTAATACCATATTTAAAGGTTCCTACTTTATTCTGTCTATAACGTAGTGGAGAAGGGGTCATACAACATGATTCCTTCCGCATTACATTAATTCAAAAAAGAACTAACATTGGCTTCCCTTTTAGAAACTTTCAACCTTCGCCACTGCTATAACGTAACATGATGTTTCAGTTAGGTACTACGTAGTTTATTGGTGGAATTAGTCTACACAATCAACAAAATTACAAAGACATTACAAATGGTTAAACCGCATTATAGGGCCTTGAAAATAAAATTCTTTAAATTTAAATTCCGAGAAGTAATTGGCGCCTATTGTCGTTTATAATGTGTCTAGATTATAAATACTTAATGAGACCTCATTTTCTCCAACGACTTGCAATTAAGGCTATTTCAATTTTCCACGCGATAAAGCTCTTTTTATTTAGGTTACAACTTATCTTAGGCTCCTATAAACATTCCCTAATAAAATAAGAATAGAGTTTGAAACACTTACGCAAAAAGTGTTCCAAAGTCATTCACTTAGCACAAGCAAAGTGCGAAAACGCGTACAATGTAGCTATCCACTCTTTATTTTCTTTATCCGTCTGTTCTTACTTTTATATCACGTGTAAGGAAACGTTGGTCTGGCAACATTTATCATAAATAAAAACCGACACTAAAATGCGTGGAAATAAAAACATTATTCCTGTCATAATAAATGCTTGTCGTCAAGGGTTCATTCACATGGAAGCTTTTTCAACGCGCGTTTAATAAACGTTGAAATTGAACATATAGGGCAGGGAACATACTGAGCAAATGGTAAAGAATAGTGTGTCCTTTTTACTTTCAAACAATGTGACACAAGGAAAAAAGTGACAGACTGTTCTTAGCCGTTTGCTCAGCTAAACTGTTTTTATAAGTAAGGCCCATGAGTTCTATTTTAGTCATTCACAGGCCAATGCTTTTAAAGCGCGGAGTTTTTTTTAGCTTCGTAGCATATATCTTAGTAAAAACGAGTGATTCTAAGTAATTATATGAACAGACACGTGGAGACGCTTTTTAACACGCGTTGAAAAAGCTCTCGTGCGAATGTGGGTTTAGGTCTCTAATAAGATAAGATATTATATTCTACATAACGCGCAAAAAAATCGCCGCGTTTTAAAAGCGCCGGCGTGTGAACAATTATACTAAAACGAATATGTTATATTTGAACGGTTTTTAACGCGCGTTAAAAGCTCTCGTGCGAGTGAGGCCTAAGGGGCGTAATGTGTGCGTGTGGGATATCTTTGATCACGGAACTCCCTTCCGCAGTATTCTTTAGACAAATGAGTAGGCCCGGGGGAGTCTAAGGTCACGTTGCCCATTGCCGGTGACATTTGACCGAGAGCCCACTTCTACTAAAGCTCACCTAGCGCCGCCCGCCTTACTGTAATTTCCGCTCTCCAAACGACACCCTCGGTCCCTGATCTTGTCCATGAAAACGCGCGGAGGAACCCTAACGTTTTACTTTTTTATAACCCTGGTTATCTTGGGACGTAATGTCTGCCCACTGCACACAGGTGCTTACGACACCGGCTTAAGGTTTGAGTAATGTACTTAGTAAAACATTTATAAGTAACAAAAACGTTATGTTAAAACGTTGCGTGATTGAAATATTATAGCAATGGCATCGAGCAAACAACTGATTTCACAATCAACTTACACATATTATATATTGAATGTAAATAACTAATGGTATTTTCGTACCACGATGTGACACTTGCAGCGCTATTACTATTCATTCTTGAGTAACATATTATCTCGATTTATCTTTAAATCAATATTTGGGATAAATATGCCCGAATACTCATACGCAACTCAACTTTAATGGCTTCCTATGTTGTTTTCGCTATACGATTTTGACAGATAAGATGGCCTTAAACGACTTAAGGCGACCTTAAATGTATGAGTATTTTGTGGATAGAGATTTATCGTGGAGCTGTAAGTGGCCCTTAATACCCCGATCGCCTTGTCTTCTTCAATACAAATCAACTCCTATAAGTGTATGTATTATAACCAAACCATCAAAGAAACAACGTTTGAAACTAAAAAAAACGTTTGCTTATTGTATTTAGGGCTACTGCAGATAAATCTTTATTTATCCCAAATCTTGGTTTAAAGATAGAAGTGAGCTGTAGGATACATTGAGATAAGGTGTAACTCTAGATTAGTAATAGCGCTGCAAGTCGCCCTTAAACGTTACAAATTATAATTATTTATGACATTAAGTAAATAACATTAATTGAAATTCGTTTTATGAGCGATAACACTGGTAAACAAATAATACAAACAATAATGATATAATTATACAAATTGCAATTTTATTATCAATTCATAGCTTGCGTGTCGCACGTATGACGCAGGGGATGTGTTTTATGTGGGATTACGTTTGATAGTTTATGTAATTTTGTAGATTGAGACAATCATTGATGCTTGTGAGGAATTGAACTTAGTAATAAGGGGATGAGATAGCGTAATATCAATAATACTCAAAACAAACGACTGCCTCGGTGGCGTAGTTGTATTGTGTGAGCAGTACGACTACCGTCCTGAGGTCTCGGGTTCGATCCCCGGGTCGAGAAAATGATATTGGTATTTCTACTCAGTATCAGCCTGAAGTTTTGGAATTTGATTCGAAATGGCGATAGGCTCACCCGCAATCATATCTGGGACCGAAATATGCTTGGTAAAATATAGGTATTCTAATTCTCTAGTTCGCTTCTGCCCACCCCTTTGAGGGTAGGCGTGAGCTCATGGTAGTTGATGCTACTCAAACTAGATTTGAATATTGCTGTAACATACTCGACAATACTCACAGTATTATCCCATGACTTCCTAAACCCTAATTTACTCCACTCAATAATTAAACATTTGATTTTGTGGCTTGAGTTAATCAAGAGACATGTGGAATCGTAGAATTAACTATGCATGGTACTATGTGGATTCCATCGTAGATTAGTTTATTGTATTGCACAACCCTCTGCTATTAAAATGGCTCGGGTCTTGGTGGTTTCGTCAAAGGCAAGGAATTTGAGTGCCAAAGTTTTAAGCCGGCTGACTGCACACCATCCCATACCTAGATAAATATACGCCCGAATACTGGAACGCTACTCAACTTTAACGGATTCTTGCATTGATGTAAAAGCTCAGTTGGGAATGGTACGGACTGCCGAGACAAGTGTCGGAGGTTCGAGACCAACGCCAAAATGGAGCCTACACGTCTGACTTTTCTATGTTAAGTATTTTCATTGTGAAATATTGTTTGCTATAACGGTGAAGGAAAACATCGTGAGGAAACCTGCATACCCGAGAATTTATTTACAGGAATTTCGAAGGTATGTGAAGTCTACCAACCCGCATTATGCCAGCGTGATAGACTAAGGTCTAACCCCCTTTATTAGTAGAGGAGGCCTGTGCCTAGCAGGGGGATAGTAATATATTACATTGATTTTCGCCATACAATTTTGACAGATAAGTTTATTTTTTCTAAGCAGATAGGTTTATTTTTTCTAAATATGGCTCCTGTGGTAATATTGTAGTTGGAGATGTTTCTAGTCAGTTTTTAATGTAATTTATTAATTGTAGTTTTAGACTGAGATCTATAGAGCGAACTTCGACTAAGTTTAAACCAAAGAAATCTAACTCAGTGAGGATTTGTAATTTTGAAATTTAACTTTGATTTAGTTTGAGCATTTTTTGCAAGAAAATCTTTGCTTAGTCTGTCTGTCAGTCTGTTTTTCTTGTAGAAATGTCTCGGACTAAGTCGAAATTCGATTTAAAAAATCCAAATCCTCACTGAGTTCGTTTCTTTGATTTAGACTTAGTCGAAGTTCGCTCTATACATAGATCTCAGCCTCAGTTCTGTACACAGATTATGAGAAGAAATTAAAATATTTTATTAAGTCACTTTTTAATTTGACAATACTCTGAAGTTTAGACTAAATAGACTTCTATGTATACTACTAGACTGGCTGTTCGGTACATAGAATGTGCGCACTAAATCTCTGTTAATCGACCTCAACTCATTATAGAAATCTGCCCTTTTCCTTAGCCGTGAAACGTGAAACACTCGCCGTCATGTGCTATAATTTTACTTCGAAACAGCTTGTCTTTGCTAAATAGTCTAAAGTACCAAGTTCCGTACCATGGGTCTCACTACATAGCTCGTCATCTGATTAATGAATAAATGAAGTTCGCAAAGGTTATCTTTGTAACACTACACAGACATGCGTTTCACACACATATTTGTACAGGACCGTCGACAAGTTGAAGAGTGGCACTCGGAATACCTATAAGGCACTAGTGGATGGTGATTTACCGCGGTCCACCGCCGCCACTCGTTTTATTGAATACGCTGTTCAATGAAAGAAAAATCGTATATTTTGACGTGCTTGCGGTCAAATTTATTGCTGCCATTTATTTCCTCTGACAAATGGCAATTAAAAGTCACCGGCGATTTCCTCTGTGACGATGTGACACAGACCATTTAACTTTTGTAATAATACCCATTGATTCTGCGATGGCTATTAAAATATCCCCTCAATTCTGTTGGGGCATGAAGTGGATTTGAGATTCTGTCTTTAAAAAGTTTTTTTTTTAATCAATTCAATTAGTCGTAGGTACTCTATTTATAAGGAGAGTTTCTCTTAAGACATGGGCGAGCAATGAAATTATAATACATTGTTTATATTTTCCGATCATTTCGTGGTTTGCCTCGGTGGTATGGTTGTATTTCAGTACCGTCTTGAGGTTTCGGGTTCGATCCCCGGTTCGGGCAAAGTGATATTGGATTTTTCCATAACAGCCCGGAGTCTGGAATTTGTGCCCGATTTGGCGATAGGCTCGCCCCATATCACATCTGGGACAGAACTACTAAGCTCGGCGAAATGTGGGTTTTCTAGTTGGCTAGTGCACCTATGCCTACTCCTTCGGGGATACAGGCGTGAGCTTATGTTAATGTTATGTTCGGGGTTTTGTAAAAACAACACACATTGAAAGACGTGTTTATTAAAATTAATTTCACATAATTTTATGCAATCATACTAATATTATAAAGGTGAAAGTTGTGTGTGTATGTTTGTTACTTCTTCATGCTCAAAGGGCTGGATCATTTTAGAAGAAATTTGGTATGAAGGTAGCTAACACCTTGGATTAACACATAGGCTTTTTTATTACACTTATATTTTATTCCGGAAAATAAATTTCTACGTGAATGGAGCCATGGGCAACAGCTATAGCACTATCTTCTCCTAGAGTAGGGTTGACGTTAGGCAGGCAACCAGTAGTAAAAATTAAGTCAAATATTTTCTGCAACATGCTAGAAAAGTGTGTTGCGCCGACCCCACGTTGACGTGGGATAGGGGCAACGAGCAAATTCTATAGTAATGACAAAGTATCGCTGGTGGGTTATCATAACATCGTATAGCAGTATTATAACATTACTTTATTTTTTTGTACAAATAAGATAATAATAATACTGCAATAAGACGTGGTGGTAAACCCCCTGTTGACCTAAAAAAAAACAGCGATTGTCTTCCACGTCTTTCGATATTCAACAGGATTAATAAGTTTGAATTGGCTAAAGCACACTTTGCAAGGATCTATTTTACTTAGAAACGATCCCGACAACGAACGAAGTACGGAAAACAACTTTCGCTTACTTACGAGTTCCTTGTTGAAAGAAAGTAAATCTACGAGAAAAATGGCATCTTAACTGTAAAATGACAAATTGGCATAGTTGGTTACCTAATTTAGGTACCTAGATGATATTTCATGATGAAGATCATCATCATTAGACACAAAATTTCCACAGCTGACTGAATATAAGTCTCATCCCAAATATTTCCAGACCAACCTGTTGGAAGATCATGAAGATGATATTTTCAAAGACTTCTATGTATTATGTACTAGACAAGCTGCTTAGAAGAAAAATTGTGGCACATGACGGCGAGTGTTCCAAGTATGACGGCTAAGATTTCTACAGTGAAATGCAGTCAATTGATTGAAACTTAGTGCGCATATTTTTTGTGCCGAACAGCTGGTCTAGTAGTACATAGAAGTATATGGATATTTTGTTTTTATCTTTTTTTAAATATTTCATTGTGCGCGTCTCATCGTGTTCATAATTCATATCAAAAGTGTAGATATGTATAGACTGCCTCGGTGGCGTGGTTATATTTCGATACGACTACCGTCGTGAGGTCTCGGGTTCGATCCCCGGGTTGGGCAAAGTGATATTGGATTTTTCCATATCAGCCCGGAGTCTGGAATTTGTGTCCGATATGGCGATAGGCTCGCCCCCTATCACATCTGGGACGGAACTAAGCTCGGCGAAATGTGGGTGTTCTAGTTCGCTAGTGCACCTCTGCCTACCCCTTCGGGGATACAGGCGTGAGCTTTATGTTATATTTCTACTTCTGAAATCTTATTATTGTCTCTTTCTGTTTATTCTGCTAGTACCAGCTTTTAAATACAGATTCACTAACGTAACTCCCCTCCCCCTTAATATAGATAGTAATTTTAACATACACAGACAGACTCACGCCTATATACCCAAAGGAGTAGTCAGAAAATCAGAACACCCATATATAGCCGAGCACATTTCAGATAGGGGGGTATCCTCATTACTAGCATGATTAATACAACCATAGAGTAAAGTAATTCACAAGTTCACAACACACACGGATAAAACAGTTTTCGCTAAAATGAAATTCTCTCGCTATATAAACAAAGGCTGTTTGTTTATTGCCCAATTAGTTTAAGAATGTGCCACGCGTTCATTAACCGCTGTGTAGGAACGATTAGCCGCCAGTTAAACAGTGCTACAATAGCTACTCAGCACCCTCTAATCGCACGCGCGTTTGCCATAACACACTTCGTTATACTGACTTCATTATACGGCGTGTGTTCCCAGAGATTTGAGTTGCTTCAAATAATATTACGCGACGATATTTAGAAACATACTCGGCATAATGCCTGTTGGCTTTATGAACCTTTTGTTGGAACAAAGTGAGATCAGTATTAAAATTAAATAATAGCTTTTATTGTCATAAAAGCTATCATTTTAATACTGTTCTATTGACTACTGTTGACTTGTCAGTCAATACAATAAAATGTAACACAAAATACATATAAATAAACTCAAATAGATAGAGATTGAGAAGATCCGGCGAAATATGCGCAGTAAATCCGACAATCCTAAACGACTATAATTACGTACCATATACATAAATAGTAACAGGATAATTTGATCATGAGGGATTATTACAACGTATTTACATCATCCTCATTTCTCCATTAATGCCATTTACGCAGCATATAGCCCCGTAATGAGATAAAACTTATCAGCTAATAAAGTCCATACCAGCGTTACCCTTACAAAAATAGTTGGTAAGATTACCTCCCACCTGAAATGAAAGCAATCTACTGGCGATCGTGATCGGGTCCCTCGAAACTTGCACAAGCGCTTATCTAACCGTAACCATTACTAGTAATGGAAATCGAATTACTATTTAGGCGAGATAGCCGCAAAACGTGCGGTCAAACCGCACACTTTTTATAACACTAAAAACGTACCGAAACAACTTGAAATTAATTAACAAAATGTCTGCCCTTCGAAAGGTCACAGTAGACCTATTTGGGAATAAAGTAGACAAGAGAAGTTTCGAAAGCCGCAATTGAGCGAACAAAATTCGTAAGTCATGTGAAATAATAGGTACTGTTCCAGGCGGTATGAGGGCGGCAGTGGTATCAATTTATGTAGCATTGTAGCTACTATGATCAAATGTATGCTCCCTCTACATTCTACCAGCTCCATTTAGTTCAGAATATACCAATTATCAAGTAGAAGCCTTTGTTTGAGGCGTTTTGTTCGGTTGAAAAGTCCAGTGAACGTAGTTATTAGGATAAATCCAGTTCACAATCTACCTTTTATAAAATTTCACACAAACCGTGGATAATAAACAGTATTAAGCAGCCAATTGCATTAACTCATTAAAATCACGTTAGTGGTTACTCTAAGATTTATTTTTCTTTTCACTAAAATGAAATTGGTTACTTATGTTCTATAGAGGGGGTATCAAGCAAGTTTCCATACAAAGAAATAACATTGATCTCAAACTTCAGTACCGCCATCAACTACTTATTACAATGCGAGGGGATTTAGTACAATTAACACCCTAGAATATTTTGTGAATGGTTAAGAATCACGTAAGATAAGTTTATTCTCTCAATATTATTTCGCTGGCCGACCTGGCGGGCGTATATTTCAAATAAATTGCGCGACTTATGACCACTAGGTCATAACTTTTGGATCACAAGTTTTGTGCTGTTGTCCCGTCTATATACTGTGGAATATCTTTGTTTCTTTGCTTATGTTTAAACATCATTAGATAAATACTCATATAATAATAAATAATAATATTAGCCCTGTAATATTACTGTCCCACTGCTGGGCACGGGCCTCCTCTACTAATGAGAGGGGTTAGGCCTTAGTCTACCACGCTGGCCTAATGCGGGTTGGCAGACTTCACATACCTTCGAAATTCCTGTGAAGAAATTCTCGGGTATGCAGGTTTCCTCACGATGTTTTCCTTCACCGTTATAGCAAGCGATATTTCACAATGAAAATACACTTAACATAGAAAAGTCAGAGGTGTATGCTCCATTTTGGGGTTGGTCTCGAACCTCCGACACTTGTCTCGGCAGTCCATACCATTCCCAACTGAGCTATCGCTGCTTAGTTAATACTCATATAATTCACTTTGAATTGCAACGCAATGTTCAACCCTTAGTATTTCAAGTTTCCTCCACTCCTTTCAACAATGAAGTACCCACACGTTCTAAAGAAAGAGCTATGATATTTCATACTGTCATTGTGAAGCGAACCGTGAAGTTTTAGCTTTATTAAAAATTTAACTTAAGTGTGTCTTGGTTTATCGATTCTTTCACGCCAGCGCGACGTACTCTCCGACTTTTATTAAGTTACATACTTTTTAAATCATCGTATATAGAAAGCCAGCCATGTGTGGCTATCTACGTATATTCGTTTATGCATGCGTGTATATTTAATATTGTCAAAATTTACTGCTCTATAAGGACCTTTTTATCGCTTTTAGTACTTGAAAAAGGTTCGACGAGTATATTTTATTGCGTATGAAGATGTGGCATTATAAAATTTTATTGATTTTGTGATCTTGGAAGGTTCTGTAACAAGTGGATGGAAAAAGTTTGCAAGTTCGTGCCTTTGCCGCGCCATTAAGCCGTGGTGCCTGCTGGCTCACGTGTTTCTTTCGCCCTACGTTATCAGCAGACCGACAGGGTTATAATGATATACGAATGACATAAGTCTCAACATCGGTGGACATTAATATTTTTGCACTGTTTTCTTTGAAATAGTCACGGGTTAGACTGACCCGTGACCACGAAGATTGCAAAGCCTTCGAAACGTCGGGAATAAAAATTAAAACCAAATCGTGATAAAATCCGTAAAAATAATTTTATTTCAATGAATAGCATTCGCGTAAACTTAAGAAATCAGTACTGTTTTCTTTGTTACATTTTATTATCTAACAGCTACTGTAGATAATTTTATTGTTGCGCGTATAATGGCGCGTACACACCGGGCCGAACGAAGGCGAACGAATCATGCCTGTTTCATTCCCACAACAACGAAAGTTTGTTTGTGTGAACGGAACAGGTATAGATTCGTTCGCCTTCGTTCGGCCGGTGTGTACCCGACATTATGTGTATTGTGCGTAATGTATACACACATAGTGATTGAGCTGACAGAACTTTATTAATTGTATAGTATGCTTAAGCCCTTATATTGAAACGCAACTCGAGGACTTGCGTCATATGGCTATTTTATGTGTAAATAGGTATCGTCTAGCGCATAACAACCTACATAGTAAAGTTGAGTAGCGGTTTGGTATAGGAGTTATACAATTATGACAGTGTAAGAGCTTATACGTCACTGTTACACCTTTCTAAATACATGGAACCTAACGCACAGAATCGGATTTGCCAAAATGAACTGATCTGCCGACATATTGTATAGTTAGTTACATACGTGCCTACCAATAAAATTTCTGCAATATATTATCAAATAACATAAGCTCACGCCTGTATAAGCGAAGGGGCAGGCAGAGGCGCACTAGCGAACTAGAGCATATATCGAGCGGGCCTATATCAAGCATAAATTCCAGACTCCGGGCTGATATTAAAAAAAAACAGTACCGCATTGCCCGACCCGGTGCTCGAACCCGAGACCTTAGGATGGTAGTCGTACCGAAATACAACTACGTCACCGAGGCAGTCATCGAAAAATAATGATAATTTATCGTAGTGTGTAATAAGAAATACTAATATCCCATTATTCAACACGTTAGACAATAAAAACTTTTTATCACTCGACATTATGTCCTGGCTGTTTAAAACTAAGCTATGTTTTAAACGCTCTTACCATAACGGCTCCCGAAACTGCTGTTAAACTAGGTGTTCTAACTTCGTAGTCGGGAGATAACTTTAGAGTGGAAACACTTAACTCACATACTGGTAGATACTTTGAAAAGCAATTGCCTGTCAATCAATAAGAAGTTCGGTATAAAGCTTTTACGTTAATTTTATGCCTTCTCGAGAGCATTATTCGCTCCAATTATTTAATGACTGTTAACTAATTTAAATTAAGTTGATCAGAACAGATACACAGGATGTTTCATAATGTTGGTATCAATAATAACTATACTTTAACAAGGGATGGCTAGCGTAAGGATGGTAACCTAGCGGTATTTTAAAATTTCGTAAGGCTCATTGTTTTTGAATAATGGAAACTTGAATTTGTGACAAAAGCAATGTTTCTGGCTCATGGAGTCAAACCACTTATGGGATAATTCATTTGTATGTGGAATTATTATTGTGGGCAACAATTATTTTATCGTCGTAGCTAATTTTCTATTTTTGTACTATTTTTATTTATATTATGCTGCGGTTGTACGTTTACAAAGGCACGAAGTAATATGAAATATTATTTTCACGAACAAATTTTCGTTTTGCAATATCAATTTTTATATTCCGAAGCTTGATACCTTCCTCGTCTATAAAATGTTGATAATCCATCCGACGAATACAATTTCAATAAAATCTTATACGAATGTATAAGGGAACCGCGAATGTTTTTGAAGTTCGAGGCGAAATGTATAAATTCATATATTTTGTTGCAGCGTCGCGTATTCGATATGAGATCACGAGCGGTAACATAGGAGGCGCTTTCGCTGTCAAGAACATGACTGGCGCCATCTACGTGGCAGGAGCACTCGACTACGAAACTAGAAAACGGGTAAGTTGATTTCATTTTTACTTCTTTTCCTTTTTTACTTCCTTTTTCTTCTAGAAAATATTAATAGACCGTCTTCAAAAGTCCGATCGTGACCAAATTTATATAGGATCACCCTTGGAATAAGCTCTATCGAACACAAAAAATAAAATCGGTCCACATTTGGCGGATATATCGCGTAAAATACATTAAAAAATACAGACGAATTGATTACCTCTATCTTTTGAAATCGATCCAAAAAATATAGGATCTTGTTCTGCAGGTACTTAAAATAGGATATTTTTTATTTAATTTTATTTTATTGTAGATCTACAGCTATATTACAACATAAACATTAAAATATTTTCTAGTATAAGCCAATAACAGATCTCCATGAATATCTTATGGTATAAGTACCAGCAAGAGATTTAATCCATCAAAGACAGATTAAAATATTAGTATTAATCCCGAAACTCTATTTACCTCGGATTTTGTGATTCAATCGGAGATATATTAATGTATACCTTTGAATGTAAATAAAAATCGAAATATTCTAATAAATATTATTTATTTCGGAAATACAAATCACTGGAAACTTGATTACTAATATTATGTCGCCGATATCATTGAATAGAATTCATTATTTTCACGACTTTTTCCGTCATTCATGGCGACGGCAATCCATAACTTTCGATATCAACGCGATTATAATGTCCGCTACAGGCGCCGTCTGAAATGTCTGTAAATAATGGAAATTTCTCCTCGTTTTATTCGCTATTTATAGAAAATATTTTTTTCGGTTCAGTGAACTGTTTTCACGGCTTGTTTATAAAGATGTACTTGTAAATGAGGTATAATTAAAAGCTACAAGATGTGTATGATTATTTAAACGTTATATTTTCAACCCATTATTGAAACAAAAATAAGAATGAGTACAATGCTGAAAATTAATTGATATAGTCGGCAACAGTGGTTCTGTACTGATTCTGACGTGAATTTTTGAATAAATTATATTTCGCACGGTTTATGGCCGAGGAAGTCATTAACATAATGAAAATGCTTTGCCTCACGATATTAAACATTTATAAAGGAGTATATTTTTGAGTGGTAGAGCCACGCTATAGACAGTAACGTCTACAGCACGAATGGGCCGGCTCGACCGGTTTGACACCACTGTCTCACAGAAAACCGACGTAAAGTGGCAGCTTGCTGTCGCGTTTCGTTCGGTGAGTGAGATTTCCGGTGGCCCATTTCCCCCCTTCCTTTCCCAATCCCTATTCCCTCCCCTTCCATTCCCTAATTTTAGGTTGGCGCCGCACCCATGATTCTTTTTGTGTCTTGGGTGTCTATGGGCGGTGGAGATCACTTACCATCAGGTGACCCATATGCTCGTTTGCCAGTCATTGCTATAAAAAAAGGAACTTTTTAATATTCGATAATAATTCATCAACCAAAACATGTAGCTAATTTTGAATTATACGTTTACTGGATTTTAGGATACAACGAAATTATTCTATTTGAGTAGTAAAAACCCATTACTAACCATAAAGGAAACTAAAACATTTAACTTTCGGTGTTGATACTAAGTGAATTTATCTTTAATTTAATGTCAAAGGTTCTGACGGTGCAAACCATTGGACGCAATAACGATACAAGCGTGTACGTTTGGGACATTTCTCGTAACTAAAGGCAATGTCAATCGTCTCGCAGCGACCCTTCATCCCAAATGTGTTTTCTTTTATTTATAGTCCTTTATTTAAAACTCCTTTGGAAAAAGGTTACCTTCAATTAGACTCTATTAAGGGTATGACTCCTTATTTACAAATTCAGTATAGTAAAGCCAACAAATTGAATTAATTTATTTTATCACACCGCACACGTTCCCGAATCAACTGATCTGGGAATCCAAATCTGGATTAAAGAAATATACAAGAGAGATATCTAATTTATTAAATAAATCCTTCCTAAGTCCCCGTTAAGTAGCAGAAAGTGTCTCTAATATACCGTCTAAGTGGACCTTAAGTACTTCATCAACAATTATGTCACGTCAACTAAATCCTAAATTAAACAAGCCGAGGGTCACGCTAGCCAACATAAATAAAGATAAACCAATCAGGTAAACACCAGCGCGTTTCATTTTATATCTATGACCCGTGTTTGTTTATGTTAATCCTTTAATTTTAAACCCATATAGGAAACACGAGTTAAATAAAAAGCGTCGTATGAAAAATACGGGTAAATTTTTCTAATAAAGTGTTATAATTATTTTTGTAAATTAAATCTTTATTGGAGAAAAGGTAGACTAGATAGAAAGAGTCACTGGCGCTAAAATAAAATTTGTTGTGAAATATCCAGTGATTGTATACATTACAAGCATATTGTGCACTTAGTTGCCCCTCGGCAAGTTTCAATTTAAAGCGTAGCGTCGAGTCGGCGCGGCTCCACTGCGCACCGCGCCGCGCCTCTCTGCCATCACGAGGACCCTCTTTGTTATGGCCTCGAGGAAGTTTCATCGAACTTTTCGCGAGATAAATATTTTAATCTTTAATACCCACTTAAGCGAGCCGGCGTAGTTGTTACCGAAGGCTATCAAACTGCAGATTCCCACGAAGCTTTTATGAATGTAAACCAGTTTACATTCAGCAGTCCTTTGCTTTTAAACGTTCCAGCATCTTCTATTAATGTTCAAAAAGTACCTTTATTGTTATTTGTTCGTATGTAAATAGCAATGTTACTTCGTAAAAGAAAAGTGTAAGAAAGTCTCGGCGGAAAATTGAATTTGCTGGGCTTATTGCCTTCTAACGTCTTATGTGACGTTTCTCTACGCTTCCGCTACCGAGAACCTGTTTATTTATTGAGCACCTATAAGTTGCGAGCTGTGGATTGTATATTTGCAGTTTGTGAAAATAGGGCGAGTAAATCCTTCGGCTCCAAACAGCTACCCAATCTGTATTCCGGTACTTACTTGCAGTCTATGAAAATTGGAAACTAGGATTTCGCAGGCTTTTAGCCAACCCACAACAACGTAAAGCGACGCATGCTCGCTCACCTGCGTCTGGTTTCGCTAAGCTCGTAATGGAGTTCGCGAAGCGCATTTTGTCGTTAGCATTCACTTATTTTGAACTTTTGAACCACGCCGCGGTTTAGAGCACAATGAAAACACTCCCAAACTTGTATAATATGCGAGAGATGACTTTTGGAACAAACATTTCCCAGCCGGGTGAGGAAATTACTGAGCGACACTGACAGATGACACCAATAACTCCCTAAGGTCGCAAACACGCTCACTCTATATTCGAAGCCAAGTGTGGACTTGCTACGGTTATGGTGGCAATATATTATGTAATATGTCCTCTTCATAATGATGCAATAACACTTTATTACCATCGATCATTTTACTCCCACTCGCTAATATATTCTTACAACTTTATGTAACATTAAATTTACATCATAACGAAGATGGAAATCGTTTTAATTATTAGTCCTTCCTAAATTACTTCGAACCACTTTCTATTAAACTTTTAAATTACTTTGTTAATTCGTAATTTTGAAAGTCAAAGGAATGAAATTTTCGGTGACTTCTGTTAGTTGTTTGTATTGTTGCTTATAACCTTATACCAAAACGGATTTGTTTTGACGAGAGAGCGGTGGATTAAACGTCTAATTAAGTGATAAAATATAAGATTGGAGTTATGAATTGGTTTGGTCGGCAACAGTACGAGTTGAAGTTGGCTGCATCGGACAACCTGAAGGAGAACTACACTACGGTGGTGATTCACGTGAAGGACGTGAACGATAA
Organism: Clanis bilineata; assembly: GCA_036417725.1. NCBI lineage: Eukaryota > Metazoa > Arthropoda > Insecta > Lepidoptera > Sphingidae > Clanis > Clanis bilineata. The sequence goes on from CM071140.1 coordinate 11,406,466, forward strand.
CCCTCCAGTGTTCGAGAGACCCACTTATCGTACACAGATCACCGAAGAGGACGACCGAAATCTCCCGAAACGCGTGCTCCAGGTCATTTTTGTGATAACCGTCGTTCGATTCTTTATTGAATCCAATACTATTGGTACTTTCAAAAAGGAATCGGACTATAGTTTTACTCGTAGCTCTTGTTACCCGATTTTGTTTCTGCGTTTTCATTTTTGATTTGCATGGCATGGGATTTCCGTTTTGGCCACCGTTTTATTTTGTTGTAGCGCCAGTTGTTTGCTAGTGTCTTTGTTGTTGTTTTTTATTTTTGTTACGTTCTTTCTATTCGCAGCAGCGACCTGCGGCTTTAGCAGGGATAAAGGACATTGAACGAAATTTACTTTTTTCTACTTTTTACTTACACTTGTACTTTACTGATTCTGTTACTGATTCTTCATTATATGTACTTCTTAAAATAACATAATGAAAAGATTTATATTTATCTGTGTTTTTTATATTTTTAGTTATTTGAACATAACTCTTTGGAAATGTACCTAAATTTTTAATGGCCCGTATTCTTTTAAATTTATTTAAACATTTAAACTACGTGTTAAATTAGCAAGTTAAAATAGCCGTCTACCGTTTCACGTCTGTCGTGATTACATACGTATACGTCGTACGGTACAACATTCCTCTCATTTCACCGAATCACTGAATGATATTGAAATTACCAGTAGAACATCACTCGCCCAAGAGATTGGGATACTTCGTTCAACGTTCAGTGAATCGCGTAATACCTTCTACCATTATTTTATACTTTATTAGCTTTTTCCTGCGGCTACGCCCGCGTGAAAGTCTATTCCGTGATATTTTCATTTTCACCTCCTTAAGGACAAATTTTCATTTTCAAAAATCCTTTCTGGTGCTCGCATACGTTATAAAAGTAAGCCATGTGTACAATTTCCTTTTCCTACTTCCAATAGTTTCGGCTGTACGCTGATACGTCGGTCAGTCAGTCGGTCAGTTTCTCCTTTTTTATATAAAGATTTATACACCACAAGATCTAAGCGTTTTTAGTATAATTTTAGATTCTGATTTTATAATTTTTCTAACGGTAATAAGTAAAACTTTGTCCGTACGTTGAAAGCGGTTTAAAATTTGTACTTTTCAATTATTACTAATATTTGCACAAAGTTCTTCGCACGGCGTAAATTAACTTCTTCATTGCGAATAATTCGCGGAAGCTTTTGTTGAAACATTTTAAGTGTTTAATTTGTTTCACAAACAAAATATTGCAAAACAAAACGTGTTAAAATAAAATATTTGGTATTATGACAATTTCGGTGTTATAAAAAATCGTGATCGGCTCAATATTCGAATAAAATATGAGTGCTAATAAGTAATATCAATACCGGGCAAAATGATACAAAAGCTGAACCATATTCATTATATGAACATTTTACTTCATCCATACAAGAATGATCTCGATACTGTTACGAATCTGGCCGCTACTGCCTGTACCTTTAGTAACTACTTTTAAAAATGAACAGAATTATCGACGAAAAGACAAACTTGTTCGGTTGAAATTTTAAGGCCGCGTCACTAAGCCGGAGCCCTAAAACGCAATTTACAGGCATGGTCATAATGGCACGATTTTCACCACGGCGGATTCACCGGCGGGTACGTCGGAGAAATGTCGCTCGACATACTCAAATGCTACCCATGCGAGCTTCTATACTAATACTAGAATGGCTCGCATAATACGTAAAATCGTCTCCATAACAACACGTCTCATTGGTTACCAATATTAAGTAAAACATTTGTTTTGAAATCTACTCGTATATTGATTTTAAGATCCTTGAGGATATGGATGAGGTTTTTATAAATACAATAAAAAACTATTTATCTTATAACTAATAATATAACTTAGTACCAAGTCCATAATTCATGTAATCTCTACATGATGTCGCCCTCGTCTCTCGGCAGTAAGGACTCTAGTAGAGTAAATACATTGCATGAGCATGTTGGGTGCTGTAATATGCGTGTCGCAGTACGAGCTGACGCTGGTGGCGTCGGACGGTCGCAACGAGAACTCGACGCGCGTGGTGGTCCGCGTGCTCGACGTCAACGATCTGCCACCGAAGTTCACTCGCAACGTGTACGTCACGCAAACTTACGAGGAAACAGGACCCTTCCCGCGTTCCCTCATACAGGTTTCTTTTTATTTTGTGTTTTTTTTAACAAACTAACCCATGTTGGATGTCGGGAACGCTGTTACTAATTATTTTTTCCATTTTTAACATGAAAGAGGGTCATACATGCTTTTGTCTGGTTTAACTAATAAGTGAACACAATTATAAACTTCATTGTCTCAAATTGCCAATCTCCTAAACCGACAATCGTACTTAACAAGTACACTCCTTCCACGTGCCCTGACATCTTTAAAATCGTGGCGATCACAAACTGGGACTTACGTTGTTCCAACAAGTGCCAACCGAAAGTTTGAAGAGTTGTCTGCTTCGGCAACTACAGTTGCTTATCTGCAAAGCGCCTAATATTAAGAACGGTATCGTAAAATAAACATACATTTTCTTAGTGTGTATCGATTTTGTAATGGGTATAGCAATCTGTTGGTTCAACATCTCGGGTTCCACAGGTTCTTCGGTGAGTAATTAATGTTTTAGTAGAGCTTTTAGTACAGCATTCGCTTCATTTCTATACCATGGAAATGTACAATCTCGTTGCATGACACATTTTGTAACCCTTTGAGCACACGTTTTTAGTCCCTTGCGGTAGTAAGTAGTACAAGTCGTATATTAAATTTTGTGAATATATATCACAAGGCTGTTTCGAAACTTGGGTTTTATTATGTTGGTATTGGTTTTGATTATGTTTGAAAGTAATACCAACATTACACACACACACAACAGTTAGAAGGTTTCTGACTATTAGAAAACTTGTAATTATGTGATTTTTTTGTAAATTCGTACAATTCCTCCATAATAGTATATCATATGTTAGTTGCGCTTGTCTTGCGTATGTGGTCAGAAGTAACAAATTCAAAAATAATTATTTACAAGAAGATATTTGTTTACATTTCTGGCATAAGTATTGAGAAATTCTATTTATTTTTCAGAAATATAAGGAAAAATATTTTTTATTTAAATAACATAAAGCACAGCAAGGCTATTTAGCCATTTTATTTCAGTCAAGTTTAGCAGTTATAGTTTTGTGGTACTTATTAATATTAAGTAACATTATATTTTAACTAAAATTTACTTTAAATATTTTACTTGCAGATATCTGCGCTGTGTTAACTTGATTTGATTTTAACACTGACTCGTGGAAATGTCCTTATACCCAGAGTGGGGCCCTCGTCCCAAGTCTCTTGTAGTGACAAGCTTTTTTTATAATTGGAGTGAGATTCGCAAATGATCCGAATAATTACGCAAACGTCTACCCTCTTCATCTCTCCCGCTCCGGCCGGCTCCTCGTAATTGGACATTCCACTTACTAAAGAATAGGCATGCTACACAATTTTACAGTGATGAATTTCTTCATTAAGCACACCATTTGCATTGATATATTATGTTGGAACGGGAGAGATTATTTTATGTCGCCACCTTCTGCTTCGAAAACTTTTTTATTGCCAAGAACTTGGTAGGCGTAAGCCGCGTTTTATTTTCGTGACAAATCATAACGTCACCCTACGTTATGTAGTGATAAAGATCATACATCTTTCTTGTTCATGAAATGGCAAAAGTTTTTGTTGCTTGCGACGACTGTATCTAATATAGTTGGCCTCGGGCGATACAAACAATCCAGGCTGTTGTAGTTCTTAAACTCGAGAAAAAGTGGAGCGAGAACTTTACTATATATAATTATAACCATTATACCGGATGTTTCAGAAAGTTGGTACCAATAACAATTCCACATACACGAAGAACGATTTGAAGCGTACTGGTAAAGATAAAAAAAAATTGAATTAATTTGTCTAATGAATTATTATGCACGGGGATTTTCGAAATGTGACCGTCGATCGTCGCAGTTAGCATAACAATGTATGCTATAGCTAGGCTTTGTGTATGCTTAAAATAATAAATACCCTAACCCTTGCAAATATACTGAAGCTGATCTAATGGGCTAGAAACAATTTTTTCGTCACAAATTCAAATTGCCATTATTCAAAAACTACGAGCCTTACGAAATTTTAAATTTTACTGATTAATTGTTAGCCATCCTAAATATAGTTATTATTAATACCAACTTTATGAAACATCTTTCAGAATAGATTCCCTTTTGAAGTTTTGAAACAATACATCTTATTACTTTTACTGTGTATGTAAAAATGAAGTAATATTGCAAAGTTTCCTTACATTATTTTATACTTGAATGCCGAATTCGTTTGTATTGGGTACGCATAACGAGTCGCCCTTTGATACCCCGGGGACATTTATATCGATAGAACCAAACTTTCTTACTATTGTGGGAGCAAAAATCAAACATAAAACCCAAGCTTCGCAATCAACTTTATATTTAATAAATGCAAGTTCCAACGAGTTATTTGTTCTCTTATTTGGCTCGTTCGTTTCTCTTCTGAAACTAATAATTCAGATATTGACTTTAAGGAATGTTTGAAAACGCTAGAGATATCTTCTTTCTCAAATTGTTATTTATGAATACAGGTAACTGCAACTGATGGCGATAAAGACAGACAACAGAACATCGTCTATTTCCTAACTGGACAGGGAATCGACCCTGACAATCCGGCAAATAGCAAGTTTGATATCAACCGCACCACAGGGGAGATATTCGTACTTAAAGTGAGTATAGGTAGATAAATACATAATTTTTAAGTTAAACTGATATGAAATAAGCGGTTTCGTAAGATAGTCGAAAAACTATGAACTTTTAAGTACCTATATAATACAACGCTACGTACAACAGACCTAACTTACGCATATTTTTAAAATATAGAAACATGTGATCACGGACGTAAAAAAAATGACGGCCGGAGCGCTAGGAACATTGAAAGTGAAGCAGGGTTTTCGGCTCATTTTATTCAATACATATTTTTTTTATTTTTATTTATTTATTTATTTTCACGCAACTATGGCCCAGAGATAAATACCTTACAAGCTAACATACATAATAATAAATATAAAATCACTGTACACTATGTCTTTGTGCGTTCGTGTGGCACTTGTCCACGAAAGCGGCGAAAGACGACGCCCTGCGGCTAGAAGTCCTCCTCCAGGATGAGGTGCAGCAAACAGTTCGGCACGCGCACCACAAACGCCTTAAAGTTGACGTTGCGGCGCGACTCCAGCAGCTGCGCCCTCGGCGAGTATCTTGTCTTCGGACGGACGTACTCTACGATGTTCTCCGCATTAGTGGTGTAATGCAGGGGGAAGATATACACCGGAGTGTTCGGCTGTGCAGCACGCACGATGATGTTAGGCTCCTGAGGAGCCTTGCCGTAGCGGTTCACGGTAGTTCGCTGCCGATGCTTATTATATTAATCGCGGCGACTGATCGAATGAGCCGAAAACCCTGCTTCACTTTCAATGTTCCTAGCGGTCGGTCCATCTTTTTTTTACGTCCGTGCATGTGACATTTTTTACTCCCTTAATATGTTTAATATCAACAATTATAAACAATAAAATATAACGTGATACAATAAATGTTCAAGTATTTTATATAGCATAAATAAAATCACAAACAGATTTAAAATTGTGCTAACGTAGGTAAACTAAAATATTTATCGAAAAATGGACGCAAACTCGACGAGCGGAAGAGACTATATAAAGCATCGATCGTAGAGAAAATTTCAACAGAGCCAATATGTTTAATATCGAAATACAAGGGGTGTGAAACACTGTTGAATGTTTCCATCACGGATATTATTATGTCCTTCGATGATTGGAATCTGTCACAAATTTCCCACGTTCTGTTATATAGGGTTTATATAAAGCTGCTCAATATTTCAATTGTGAACAAATTCACCTAAAGATTTTTGTCGATTATTTGTAGAAACTGCCTCGGTGGCGTAGTTGTATTACGGTACGGCTACCGTCCTGAGGTCTGGAGTTGGACATTTGGACCTGATTTGGCTATAGGTTCACCACTATCACATCTGGGACGGAATTTAACTCGGCTAAGTGTGAGCGTTGTGCGTATAGTAGCTAATGACACGACTATCTGAAGAGTGAACAGGATTTTGATAAATTGCTAAAATATTGATTACAGCCTTAGTGAAATTCCTTACACGGAATCTGAATCATGAATAAGCCATATAAGCGAGAAGTATGCATGAACTCGAGTCCGCAGATAGCCATAGACAGGAGGCAACGAGTGCTCTGCATTCACAATGCAATCGCACATTTATTGCATACCATTTGTGTCATACTCTGAAGGCAGATATTTCTGTAACGAGAAAAGCAAAATGCTCGATGAATATCAATTACTTGGAATTATATATTATCAAATGTTAATTACCGAACAATGTATTCGACGTTTGTCATATTGTGCATAATGTTAATGACATTAATTGGAACAGTATTTTTATCGCTCCCTTAAATTTCATGAACCAATAATAATATTTATTTGTGCATTTTCTAAAGAAAGCAATTTGTGCATTTTTTTATTGACCACTTATTAGGGTTTTAATAAAAGTTATTCAGAGTGCACATGTCGTGTCGTCGTGAAATGCACAAACTGGACATACCTACTTTGCAATAAACATAATTCTCTTAGACATTTCCCGTGCGGTTATTTATATAAGTATCGCTTTTATTGCAGTCTTTGGATCGTGATCAACCTAATGGACGACCTCAATGGAGGTTTACAGTATTCGCTCAAGACGAGGGCGGCGAAGGTCTCGTAGGATACGCAGATGTTCAAGTCAATCTCAAAGACATTAACGATAATGCCCCTATATTTCCTCAAGGCGTGTACTTTGGTAATGTCACAGAAAACGGCACAGCTGGTATGGTTGTTATGACAATGACCGCAATTGACTACGACGATCCGGCGGAAAGTAATAACGCAAAACTTTGGTACTCTATAGAGAAAAATGTAATTGAAGAAGAAACAGGTTCGCCGATTTTTGAGATTGAACCTGAAACCGGTGTTATAAAAACTGCAGTTTGTTGTTTAGATCGCGAACGAACGCCAGATTATTCTATACAAATAGTAGCCTCAGATGGAGGGGGATTAAAGGGCACAGGCACGGCCTCAATAAGAGTTAAAGATATTAACGATATGCCACCGCAGTTTACTAAAGACGAATGGTTTACTGAAGTGGATGAAACCGATGGAACCAATTTACCCGAAATGCCCATTCTCACAGTAACTGTACACGACGAAGATGAAACGAATAAGTTCCAATATAAAGTTATCGAAAATAGTGGTTACGGTGCTGATAAGTTTACTATGGTAAGAAATAATGACGGTACTGGGTCATTAAAAATAGTACAGCCTTTAGATTATGAAGACCAATTACAAAGTAATGGCTTCAGGTTTAGGATACAAGTAAATGATAAGGGAGAAGATAATGACAACGATAAATATCATGTAGCTTATTCTTGGGTAGTAGTTAAGCTTAGAGATATTAATGACAATAAACCACAATTTGAAAGAGCAAACATAGAAGTTTCCGTTTATGAAAATGCGGAAGTTGGAAAAAGCTTAGAAACATTTAAAGCAACTGACCCTGATCAAGGTGGGAAAAGTAAAGTATCATATGCTATTGATAGATCGTCTGACAGAAAAAGACAATTTTCAATCAATCAAGAAGGTACAGTTAGCATACAAAGGTCGTTAGATCGAGAAGATACTCCACGACATCAAGTAAAGATTTTGGCCATTGATGACGGCGTTCCGCCAAGAACGGCAACGGCCACTCTTACTGTTATAGTGCAAGATATAAATGATAATGCACCTACATTCCTTAAAGACTACAGACCCGTACTTACTGAACACATTACACCGAAGAAAGTTGCTGAAATATTAGCTACAGATGACGATGACAGGTCCAAAAGTAACGGTCCACCGTTCCAATTCAGATTAGACCCTGGCGCAGACGATATCATTAGAGCTTCTTTCAAAGTAGAACAAGATCAAAAAGGTGCTAATGGTGATGGTATGGCTATAGTGTCATCTCTTCGGTCGTTTGATAGAGAACAACAGAAAGAGTACCTTATTCCTATTATAATTAAAGATCACGGTAATCCGGCTATGACCGGCACAAGCACTCTCACGGTAATAATTGGTGATGTCAATGATAACAAAATGCAACCGGGGTCTAAGGAAATTCTTGTTTATAGTTACCAAGGTCAAGTGCCTGAAACTGAAATAGGCCGCGTTTACGTTTATGATCTTGACGACTGGGATTTGCCAGATAAAAAGTTCTTCTGGGAGAGCACAGAACACCCAAACTTTACTTTAAATGAAGAAACCGGTATGATACAAATGAAACACAAGACAAGAGAAGGGAAGTATCACTTAAAGTTCAAAGTGTACGATAGAAAACATACTCAAACGGATGTTCCAGCAAATGTTACTGTTTACGTAAAAGAAATTTCGCACGAAGCAATAATAAATTCCGGGTCCATAAGAATTTCTGGTATATCAGATGAAGACTTTATCAGAGTTTGGAATTACAAGACACTTAGCGTTTCTAGAAGTAAACTGGATATATTTAGAGACAAGTTAGCTGATTTATTAAATACAGAACGCGAAAATATTGACATATTTAGTGTACAACTTAGGAAAAAACACCCACCTGTAACTGACATTCGTTTCTCTGCTCACGGTGCCCATTATTATAAACCAGTAAGGTTGAATGGCGTCGTATTGATGCATAGAGAAGAAATTGAACGAGCAGTCGGAATCAACATAACAATGGTAGGCATTGATGAATGTCTATATGAAAACCAAATGTGTGAGGGATCCTGCACTAATGTTCTAGATATAAGTAATCTGCCGTACATGGTGAACGCCAATAAAACTGCCCTTGTCGGAGTTCGTGTGGATGTAATTTCTGAGTGCACATGTGGTGCACGAAACTTCACGCAAGCTGAAACATGTCGCAATTCTCCTTGTTACAATGGTGGCAGATGCATAGAAGGCAAGTACGGCTTAACTTGTTCGTGTCCTCCTGGCTACACAGGGCCCAGATGTCAACAAACGTCTCGAAGTTTCAGAGGCACAGGTTGGGCATGGTATCCCGCTTTGGAAATGTGCGATAGCTCACATTTAAGTTTTGAATTTATAACTAGGAAGTCGGAGGGAGTATTATTATACAATGGTCCCATAGTACCACCTGAATCGGAAGAAATTATGGTATCCGACTTTATTTCTGTCGAACTTGAGAGAGGAAATCCAAGACTGTTGATCGACTTTGGTTCAGGTACATTGGAATTACGAGTCAAAACGAAAAAGTCCTTAGATGACGGAGAATGGCATCGCATAGATATTTTTTGGGACACAGAAAATGTCAGAATGATCGTAGACTTCTGCAAATCAGCAGATATCCAAGAAATGGAAGATGGAACTCCTCCTGAATTTGATGATTCAACTTGCCAAGCCTCTGGAACAATACCACCATTTAATGAATATCTGAACGTCAATGCTCCATTACAAATTGGGGGTTTGTATATAGAACATTTTGATCCAACTCATTATCATTGGCAATATATGCCTATTGGTAAAGGATTTGATGGTTGCATTAGAAATTTAATTCACAACAGCAGATTATACGATTTGGCTCATCCCGGACTTTCTAGAAATTCCGTGGCAGGTTGCCCACAAACAGAAGAAATATGTAATCAAGCGGATACTACGTCGAGGTGTTGGGAGCATGGTACTTGCGTGGGCAGTTTCTCAGAAGCTAGATGCCAGTGCCAACCGGGCTGGACGGGACCATCGTGTAATTTACCGACTACACCAACTAGCTTCCGACCACAAAGTTATGTGAAATTTGCATTGAGCTTTGAACCCGATAGGTTTAGTACCCAAATACAACTTAGATTTAGAACGCGCGAACCTCACGGGGAACTGTTCAGAGTGAGCGATCAACACAACCGTGAATATGGTATACTTGAAGTCAAAGATGCACGATTGCATTTCCGCTACAATCTAAATTCATTACGGACTGAAGAACGTGATGTATGGCTCAATTCTGTTGCTGTTGATGATGGACAATGGCATATAGCGCGTGTAAGCCGATACGGAAGCGCTGCAACGCTAGAAGTAGATGGTGGCGAAGGGAGACGATACAATGAGACTTTCACATTTGAGGGACACCAGTGGTTACTCGTGGACAAACAGGAAGGCGTCTACGCTGGTGGGAAAGCTGAATATACGGGTGTGAGAACATTTGAAGTTTACGCAGACTTCCAGAAAGGATGTTTAGACGATATCAGACTTGAAGGCAAGCACTTACCACTGCCACCAGCTATGAATGGGACGCAGTGGGGACAAGCGACAATGGCCCGGAACCTAGACCGAAATTGCCCATCCAATAGCCCTTGCATCAATGTACACTGTAACGAGCCTTTTGTTTGCATCGACCTGTGGAATGAATACGAATGCACGTAAGTGTCATTTTCCTATTGTTTTTTTTATTAATATCCTTTAGGTAAGCACTTTAGAATTATTGTGATAATTACTGAAAAATAATCTTTGAATAAGTGCAGAATTTCATTTAATATCTTCCCTATACTTGAAACTTTTTTCAAGATTTTCAGTTGTTTGTTTCTTTCTTTCTGAAAGGAATTGAATAGTCATTAATTTATTATTTACTTCTAACTGACGAAATGTTAAAATGTTAATTTACTTTGTGATTTATTTTTAGCGCGCACTGAGTTTAATGCCTTATACGAGTATTTTATGTTACCTACTAATATTTAATTCTACCCGTACATAATATACTGCTGTTATTTACTTATTTCTTTATTTATTCTTTAAATATTTTTTATTTTATTTTTTAATTCGCAATTATTTCGTTTCTTTAATAAAATGCTTTTAACACATATAAATATGTATACAAATAATTAATATATTTGGAATGGTGTTTAGTTGCGGTGAGGGTTTGGTATTATCGCCGGACGGCAAAGGTTGCGTAGACAAGAACGAGTGTCTCTACTTCCCGTGTCGCAACGGCGGTTCCTGTGTCAACCGCGAGCCGGGCTACCGTTGTCACTGTCCCGAAGGGTTCTGGGGAGAGAACTGCGAGCTCGTGCAAGAGGGCCGCACCCTCAAGCTCAGCATGGGCGCGCTGGCGGCCATCCTCGTCTGCCTCCTCATTATCATGAGTGAGCACCATGTAGCCACGCTTCCGCGTGTTCCAATAGATGGTCGTCTCGATGCACTCTCACATGCGCACACGTTGCCCACACACATCCTCATCATAGACATATCTGTGTATTTATAGCTGTAGCGTTAGCTTATGATACAGTAGTGCATGCTTACTGTGCGGGAGGCTCAGTGCGCGCGGCGTGGTGCGGTATCTGCTGCAGCCACGGTCGAGGTAAAGGTTGGAGCGCACGTTGTGTAGGTGTCCCGGGGGCTCGGTACGCGCGGGCAGCACTTGCGTGAATGTGAACGAGTGCCTGGCGAGGCCCTGCCTGCACGGCGGCACGTGCGTGGACCGCGAGCCGGCGCGCCGCTACGACTGTGTGTGCGCGTTCGGCTACACCGGACATGACTGCGAATTCGAGTTGCTCGCCTCGGGGATCATCATGCCCTCCAGGGATTTCATTATAGCTATCATTGTTTGTTTGTTCATGCTTTTAGGTGAGCACCCTCATTGTTTATTTGCATGCTAATTTCCGACTGCGAGAACCAGCATAGCCTTTGAGCTACGCAATTAGTAACAGTACTACTGGTGGAAAATTTATATTTCTAACACGTCCCTATCTTTCTATTGATTATTTTCGTTGCGCAATAAATTTAAATATGCATTCCTAGAGCCTCGGAGCTTGATAGACGGAATATTCTCTTCAACCACTACTTTTGATTTCATTAAAATTATTAGCATTTTAACGTTACTGGTTCAAGCAGTCTGAATATTAATGTCTTCAATTTTTTATTTTTGGTGTTACAATTAACTTCCCCATCTAGCAGTAGTCCTACGTTAAACGATTTCATATTAAATTATTGGTGTCGTAATACCTATCGAATAGATAACAAATATCACAATCACAATTAATGCAACATTACGCCCTAGAGATTTGTGTTTATGTAAATTTATTGGAATAAAAGTCTAGGTTGAAATTAAGGATTTTAGTAGCCCAAACCGAAATAATATTTACTCTCTTTTTAGTTTCATAAATTTCATTGTTTCACCAGAAGGTAAACGATTTGAATTTAAATACTAGAATAATCGTGATAATGTTTAGCATTACCACGATTACGACGAAAATTATATTTTGAACCGTAACGTATTAAATAATGAAAAGGAAGGCTAAACTGAACAGCCCTTTCTATTATTAAATAACTGTCTAAAGGAAATTGGAAATAGGCCTAGTTCGTATCTATCTTATTCGCAATTCCCTTTACATTTATATCTCTAACTTAATGTAAGAAAGTCGCTAGTAACGTTTTCGTCAAATTTTATGGCCCATTTGAAGTCGGTGCGGTGTAATAGATATTTTTTAAAGGGGACCAAAGTATAAGTGTGATAATCTCAACAGGAGATCTAGAGAACGAATCAATTGTCTGACTTCAAAGCAGACAAACGGGTGGTGAGATCGTTTTTGTATAATATATAAATAGTATAGATACCGTTTATACGATAAGACGCGAAAATATGTTTTCTCAACACATTTTTTAATTTCCCAGTTCTGGTGTTAGTGTTCGTGGTATACAATCGGCGGCGCGAAGCTCACATTAAATACCCTGGACCCGATGATGATGTACGCGAAAATATCATCAATTACGATGATGAAGGCGGTGGTGAAGACGACATGACTGCCTTCGACATAACTCCACTGCAAATACCGATTGGAGGACCACTTCCAGATCATGCTCCCGCTAAACTGCCATGTAAGTATGATACGCGCTCCACACATGGTCAGACCAGTTGTTAATTAACATGTTGTTGTTGTTGTTGTTTAGCTTATTAATTGAATCGGTTAAGGATTTCAGATTGAGTTTACAATAATTTTGTATTATAAGCAAAAGTTTATAGCAAATCAAATAATAAGCAACTGCAACATGGACCACAGTATATATGTAGTCATTTAATAAGAGTTTTAGTTTTAAAATCTACCTTGCTATGCAAACTATAGTTTACAGGCAAACTAAATATTCACGTGACAACAATTTCAGCCGACATGAGACGTCGCTTCATGATATAAATTAATAACACCCAATAGTCACAAATATTCCTGGCCATACACACTAAGGCTGAGATCTATAGAGCGATCTTCCTAACTAAGTCTAAGTCAATGAAGTCAGTGATGTTTTGGAATTGTTAAATCGAACTTTAACTTAGTTCGAGTCATTTTTTACTAGAAAAACAGATTGACAAAGAGACTAACCGAAGATTTTCTTGTAAAAAATGACTCTGACTAAGCCAAAATCCTCACTGAGTTCGTTACTTTGACTTAGACTTAGTCGAGTTCACTCTATAGATCTCAGCCTAAGATAATAAGTGTCTTGTGTTATAATAATAATTACATACATATGTACATACATAATATCACGCCTGTATCCCATAGGGGTAGGCAGAGACTATGGATTTCGCCCGATTCTGACACACTCCTTTCGCTTCATCTACTTTCATCAATCTCTTCATACATTTGCGTCGGTTAAGGGTACTTTTTTTTTCCTTCAGTTAATATATCTTCAACTTGCCTTAAAAAATAATTAATAATAATATAATTTGATATAATCACTAGTTCTTGAGTCATGCATACTTTGAACTTCGTTAGACTGGGTCTCACAACACTCAGATCAGGAACAAGTATTAGTGGGCTACACAAACATTTGTTTCGATACGGGGATCCAACCCGCAGCTTGCAACTAACGATGCCAGATTCTCCTTCAAAGTTCTATTGCGACATATCTCGCCTAATCTGTGGAACGCGTCCAATATGTACACGGTACTACCAGAATATGAGTGGTAGAGGCACGCAAGACAGTTATGTACGTCTACAGCACGAATGGGCCGGCTCGACCAGTTTGATACCATTGTCTCACAGAAAACCAACGTAAAGTGGCAGTTCGCTGTCGCGTTTGGTTCGGTGAGTTAAATTTCCGGTGGCCCCATCCCCGCCATCCCTTTCCTAATCCCTATTTACCTCCGTTTAGGTTGGCAACGCACCCATGATTTTCTTGTCTTGGATGTCTCTGGGCGATGGAGATCACTTGCCATCGGGTGACCCATCTGCTCGTTTGCCAGTCTCTGCTATAATATATATATATTGAATATGTAATACTCTATCTTACACTGGTACGATATGTTGTGTATAAAATATTATAAATTATGCTACTTTCATCCTCCAGCTGTGGCCAATGTCCTCTGTTTTCACAATTGTAATTTATTTTAAACTGAATGGACTTTATACCGTTTTTACTGTCGCTGTGGGCACTTGATATGAAACGTTATTGTTTTGAAAAATTTATTGAACATGTTTTGTAAAATAATGTAAGTGTAAAACAAGCTGTGGTCTAGCTGATAGCGTTTATTGTACTTTTATTGTCTTACCACACAAACGAGCAAGTTGGTCACCTTACCCTTACCAAAATATTCACGGTATATTGCTAAGTCTATAGGAAAGATTCAGGAATTGGGAAGGGGGGATTTAGGTCTCCAGATATCTCATTCACCAAGTGGAATGCAAACAAGCTGTCAATTCATGTCATTTTTTGTGTCAGTGGGACTAGTCCAGTCGATACATCCGTGTAGACAGCATTATATTGTGTGGCTCAAACACACACACGAATAAGCATTTTTAGCTAGGAGTCAATAATATTCTTCTAATTTTTCCGTGCCTATCTCCTTTATAGGCTGTCTCGGTGGCGTATTTGTATTACGGTACGACTACCGTCCTTAGGTCTCGGATTCGTTCCCCAGGTCGGGCAAAGTGATATTGAATTTTTCCATATCAGCCCGGAGTCTGGAATTTGTGCCCGATATGGCGATCGGATCGCCGCCTATCACATTTGGAAATGTGGGTCTTTTACTTCGTTAGTTCACCTCTGCCTACCCCTTCGGGGATACAGGCGTGAGCTTATGTCATGACATGTCTATCTCCTTTATCTTCTATCTCAATATCTCAATAAAATCTAGTGGTCAAAATTAAGGTGGCAGTCGTCGCAGGTAGTCGCCTCCTTGGTCTATTGGCAGCATATATGGGCTGTGGACCGGGAGGTCCTAGGTTCCACTCCCAAGTCGAGAAAAGCGAATTTTCTAATTTAATTTTCCCGGAACTAGATCCCTCAGAGGGGGATGACGTCATGCAGGCAGCCGGTCGTAAAAACTAAACCAAATTATTTCTGCAATATACTTGAAAAAGTATATTGCGCCGACTCCACATTAAGGTAGTAGGTGGTAGGTAGAAAGAAAAATCAAAATGAGGGTAGCAATTCACCCACATCATCTAATCTCCATTTACAATCCGAGCTTGATTCGTGACATCGTCTTATAAACTCGGTAACTCTTAAAAACCCTCATTTACTGTTGTGCCCGTGTTCCACTTTTCACTTATATTACGTACGTAAAAGAAATTTGCATTCGGTACTGACCTGTATCGAAACAAAGGGTTTCTCCAAAAACCGCTGGTTGGGCGGGGCAACGCTTGCAAACGGTTCGGCTAAATGTACTGAATATTGTAATCGCCGTGTTACATGGTACAGCCTACATCAAGTCAATCAGTGTATGGATCTGGATACTAGTGAAAGTTTGTTCCAAACATAGGTCAAAGCAGGAATATATTTGACAATCGAAATCTTATCGAGCTCGCTGCGCACTGAAGACATTTGGTTAACATTTCATACGAAAATCATAAACTCGTATGGAATTCGATTCGAATTTGATGTTAAAAACTGTGATGTGGTGTGTGGTGGTGACCCGAATAGGTTTGGGTATTGGAAATTTGAAATAATCTCTACAATTACCAGTTCATGCAAATGAAACGTAATATACTTTATCAAATAAATTGACGGATATTATGTAATTGGTATGTGAAAATGTGTATTTTGAAAATATAAATATTCACTTCCGCTCGCCATCGTAGAGTGCCTTTATTAATTAATAACTATTCTGTAAATTTTCATACAAATTCCTTTTAACTGTTTCCTCTAGTTATTTTCTCACTAAGACTTCCCTCTTTACAAAGGAGCTAAATGGATGTACGTCCAAGCAAGCTCCTTTACAAGACCACTTTTTAAAATACAAGAGTAAAGTAGGTATAACGTTGGAGTATATTAAACAATCTTACATTAACTATTAGATTAAACGCGAACAGTGTTTCGAATATTAGCAATAATATTGCACTTATCATTCCCACAAATACCACTAATCTATTAAATCATAAATTGTTATTGGTTGCTCGATGAATATGCAAATGGATAAACCAATTAATTCAATACTTTGTACAAGTCTAAATTTTGATTTAATAATATGTGATGTTCAAAGCTACCATGGGAGTCAACTTACCTATTTGATTATACTGTGTCCCTTAATTAATACAAAACTGCCCCCTGATTTTTGACATTCGGTTCTATTTTGACTTCGACTTGGTTTCCTTTATTGACTTAAAACTCCACTAAAATCTAGTAAAAAAATGCGCTAATGTCGCATTATATTTGAGAACTTGCCATTTGCAAATTTTTAAAACGACGTTAGTGCCCTTTTTCGATTTCGATGGTATTTTAAATCAATAAGTGAAATCGAATCGAGTGTTAAAAGTTACCCTACTGACTTACGATACGAAAATTTATCTTCCATATGGTTTACTCGTATTAACGTGTTAACAAATAAAGCAAAAAAGTTACCAACTTTAGACCCTCGACCTTTTTTTAACTCGGGTAGTAAAGGATAAGCTTTTAAAAGTAGGTTAAAAGAACATAGTTTTCTTAAAGGAAAAAGGATGCAGTTTATTTTTATTCTTTTTATTTATTCACGAACAAATATAATTAACATAAATAATAAACAGTGAAAAGAAAATTTGAATACCCGTATAATTTTCTATGCAATTATACAATCAGGTATTCGATATTATACCTGATAACTTTTCACCCTGACATATGACGCCATTCAAACATGGAAAACCGTGCGTAAAAATGACAAGCATGGGTACAAGAGATATTAAATGTACGGTAAGACAGCTGCCTCCGTATTTCATCATCGAACATGTGAGAGAATTTCATCGGAACGTGTTTATCAGACGGCGCAATATATCAAACACGGTCTTGGTAATGGGTATGGGACTTCCCTTTATTGCTTTATGTTCCCATCATCACGTGCACTGAGAGCGTTATAATAACCTTTATTGGGTATA
This sequence comes from Clanis bilineata, assembly GCA_036417725.1. NCBI lineage: Eukaryota > Metazoa > Arthropoda > Insecta > Lepidoptera > Sphingidae > Clanis > Clanis bilineata. The sequence goes on from CM071140.1 coordinate 11,423,956, forward strand.
AACGAGTATCCTAGAGGCGGGAAATTTTCAATGCGAACGATTGGGATGCCGTGTTTTATATTTCACATCAGATTTTAAGATAGGTGAATTATAGCGATGTAATACCGTAAACTTTTATGCAGTGCCTTAAGTAAAGTAATGATATTTTAATACTTAATTTGAATACGTAAAATTACACTAGACTGGTTAAATGGTTTCGTTCCACATAATAAGTGTCATCATCATCAGCCACAGGACGTCCACTGCTGAACATAGGCCTCCCCTAAAGATTTTCAGATCGACCTGTTGGAAGCGGACTGCATTCAGCGACTTCCTGCGACCTTTATCAGGTCGTCGGTCCACCTTGTAGTGGGCAGGGCACATGGCGTAGGACGTCCACCTACAAGGTGGACCGTCGACCTGATAATAACTGTAATGGGGTAATAATATATTACGTTATAGTGTAAAGATACCATAAATAAAAATAATTGCCTTATTAAATCTGTTCTCAAACATTACAGAACATTCAGATGTATAGAACATTATTAACATTGAAATTGCTGCTTATGTTTAATCCCCGCGAATCTGTTAAAGCGTCTGTAATAACAATATGTTCAAGTGCACTATAGTTTACATATCATTTTGTTTCCAACTAGATCCGCTAATGGGTGTGGGGCTCGGCGTGGGTCCTATGGTAGGCGTGGGGGTGCCGCCGGGCGTAGGGGTACCCCTTCCTGGGGAGACTAACGTGGGAATGTTCATCGAAGAGCATAAGCGACGAGCTGACAGCGATCCTAATGCTCCGCCCTTTGACGACCTGCGCAACTACGCATACGAGGGCGGCGGCAGTACTGCTGGCTCCCTGTCATCTCTGGCATCCGGTAAGCATACTAAATTAAATCTCATTTATACCCAAATCCTTTCTTTCTTTCTTTCTTTTTACTGGCCCTTATCCCATCTTCATATGGGGTCGACGCAGCATACTTTTCAAGCATGTTCCAGAAAGAATTTGACTTAGTTTTTACGAACGGCTGCCTGGCTGACATCAACCCCCTCTGAAGGATAATTTATACCTAAATCCAAAGCACGATATCTATTCCGAAATTTTCATCAAAACGTATTCATAGAAATTATTTAAAAATGTATACAGTCTACAGCGAGCCTAAAGTAATTTAAATAAATCGTGTCACCGCTGAAGACTTGACAAAAATTTATGACGATTCCACGAAGTTTCATTCATGATGTATGAAGCTGAAAATTGAGGCGTCTCTCGTGTTGGCGTTGAAATAAATTATTCATACGAAATCCTAATGCAGTTTACTCTTGGTGCAGGTACCGACGACGAAGTGCACGAGTACGACTATCTGGGCGCGTGGGGACCGCGGTTCGACAAACTAGCCGACCTGTACGGGCCCGACCTCGACGAGCAGCTGTAAGCACTTCACTCTACCCGCGACATTACGCGACACCACGCGACACCCCGCACCACACAGTGCTACTTTAGTCAATTGTCTCCCACTATTCTACTGAATCACTCTTACTGTTAACCTTGCTATCTGGGGAGCGACACTCGTTCACACGCCCGCGGAGTTTACTTTTGTAAATAAACAAACGGCCCCGTCTCGGCGACGCGACGTCGACGCGACGGGCGCCTCATCCTGATTTGTAATTCTTATCAATTTTATACGACTTTATTTTGTAGTAAAATGTTTAGCTTAAGTGCTCTTTAAGAAACCTAATTTAATTGCGTCGGTTTTATAAAGTTAAACGTACATCTTCACCAAATATTTGATATAAGTTTTTATTCGAGTTAGCCATATTATGAGTCAGTATTTTATTGGATATTACGTAGGTAAGGCATTTCGGCAGGAGGGCCAGATCTGAATCTGGACCGAGAGTGTAGATAGTGTGCTATAAATGTGAATAATTTATACGAGTATTTTGTAAGTCCGCAGCTTTACGTGATATCACTTAACACGTCGGCCCTTCAGCGTGAAATCACCCTAATTAGTGTAAATGAATATGTTATATTTTATTATCATGATAATATTAGACGCTTAAGGTCTGGAGTTTAGATGCTCATTCGGACGTGACACACAAACCGTGGGGTTGTATATACAATGATAACGTTAAACAGCCACCCCCGATTTTAATTTAAATGTGAAGTTACGACACTCGTATATAAGTAACGTGTACAGTAACCGGTGTTCCTCTCCTAATGTCTCCGTGTAGTGCTAGATTATAGAATAAATATTTGAAAACGACTTAATGCTATTCATAATTCGTAACGTATTGTAGGTATATAAGTATAGTATCTAATAATAGTGACGGACCGTGCGGAATGTATGATGTGTAGTGCGAGTGAATGGGTTTATGTATTTATGCGTGAGCGAGGGACGCGTGTCGGTGACGTCACGCGAAGTGTGAATGTGGAGCGACAGTCAACACTGCAAGCGCGCAGTCATGGACGGAGCGAGTATGTGAGTCGGCGGGCGCGTGGCTCGCTGTGGGTGCCCGGCCCGAGGTACTCGTCTCCCGTAGCGTCGCCACTGCACGGGGACTGCGCCGGGACTCGAAGCTGCGGCGCGCTGATGAATGGGACTGTGCCAATTTCGTAGCATCCTCGATGCAGCTAATGACGGTAGAGTTAAATGTTTGCACTTTATTTATTCGTATGGTTATAACAATATAAAGTTAGTCGCACCTAGGAGAATATCAATAACTTATTAAGAGTGTTGTGCTAGAATACTATTTCTATCGATTTTGACGTGAGACAGTCGTTTACGCCGGTAGTAGTCATTAATTTGTAACTTAAATATAAGAATTTATAGTTAAATTAATTATACGAGAGGTTATAGACACTGTCTGACATCGAGGTCGACTTACGATCAGTGTATATTTTAGAATAAATACTGAATTGCGTTAAAATGACTGATTTTATCATGTGTTTGAAGCCTAAGATTTTTGTAGAGTCGGTTTAATTAGACTTCTATAAACTTACCTCTTGTAAGTTCACCCTCTAGTTTGCACTAAAGACAAATAATAATATTATTCAAATACATAACATCTATATTAAAGCAATTATCGTTAATTATTATTCGTGTAAGTGAAATCTCATAGATATTATTATTTATTTTAATATCATTACACTGCCAGTATCATACATATAGACGAATTACTATAGTGGTTTGGGTCCGATTTTATATTTCTGTCTTATACAACATCGTATTGTAAGTTTTTGAACTGTTTTATAACAAGCAACGTTTCATTTGTCCGGATGGCGCCGTGCGTCAGCGTCACTCTCATACTGTCTATTGTAAACTTGATTTCGTCAGCAAGCTCTGTTGTGTCTCTGTGAACTATATTGCTAAGGTAACGTGAGGTGTTACGTACTTCCAATCATGTTTTGCGCGTCATTTAAAACTCATTTTTAAACTATAAATTGTGCGGTTGTAAACAACTGCTTGCACTAACGCTCGCAGGCCTATCGTTTTATAAGGTGTGGTTCCGATGTCAGCACCAGGCGTCAGAACGTAGAGACGGTAGCGTCCGACCACGGCGACACTACTTGGTTCTACGATTTGCAATAAGCGATGCTGTAGCCGTGTCGGCATATATACAAACCAGAGAATCGTGAAGCCACTATTGCTATAATCTGCGGTCTGTCGTTGAGTTTAGAATCGTACCTTAAGTCTACAAGATAGTCTGCGTGCACAACGGTCACTAACTTTAATCAATAAAATGTAAGGTCTTTATGTAATAAGTGATATTTGAGCACGAACGCGCTTTGTACCCACCGTCTGGTATTGTTTGCGGTACTGCCGAGTGCCGAATGCCGAGTTAAGGTTGTCACGCGTGTGCACCTACACTTTAAGTAGACAGCAGAGCACACAACCCCAGTACAAAGTATGAAAGGTCGCTAATTGCGCCCAATCGGTTCACACTGAATGCATTTTTAGGAATAATTTACATCATACCAACATAGTTATGTTTTGTTTTAACTGTGATTATTTAGTTGTACAACTCTGATGATGATTACATAAAAAATGAATAAAATATGAAAAAAATGATTTTGTTTTATTTTGTTACCCAGTTGTATTGTCACCCTAAAGACTATTGTATAAAAAATATAATAATAATAGGTAGGTACCATACATAATTTTATGGCAAATTTAACACGAAAAGTTAAATTAAAAACTGGACCGAACTTCTTATCCTACTAACTAAAACACGAGTAATAAAATAAAAACAGACAAATATACCACAGATGTTACTATCCTGTAATTTTGTGACCACACAGAACACTGTACAAAAACTTCTACAAAAAAATCCTAAGCACTACTTTTCATCTGCAGGCTTTTGTGCGAATCGCACTGTGAGTTCACACAATGGCCCTTCTGCGCAATAATATTAACCGGAGATTTATAACAAGCAGGTAAAGGATCCTGGAGAAAGTATTAGATGCCCCTTTTAGATCGTAAATCATTTTTTTTTCAATTCATACATTTTATTTCGGATTTTTATGCCGCAGCCATTCAAGAACTTTCTCGTTAATCAAAATTAATTTTAGGTGAACTTTACCTCGCATTTATATTTAAATATAGACATTCGCATCACGACGCGAAGTCCTTTTTATCTAGTAACGTCACTATTTCAGCAATACAGGATCAGCTAATGAATGACACTGGATGAAATGGAAGCGGCTTATTGGGCCAGAATAATGCCAGTTGAAAGAACACAGTGACAGTTTTTTATGAACTCTGCCGCTACAACAATGAGTAGATTTGATTTCAACAAAAACAAAGAATAAAATTATTCTCACCATTTTTAACCATATAATTTATATCTTAGTCTTACACTTATTCAAGTTAAAAATACAATTTGAGCTTCCTAAAAGCTCGCCTAATGGAAATTTATAGCCCAATTTCAAAATAAATAAGTTAGCAGCCGTAGACTTCTTTAGAAAGACGGCCAAAGCGGCGGGTGCTGTATCGAACTGGGTCATATTCACGAATTCTCACTCTTTTATGAGCCTCGGATTAGGATCAGGCCCGACATACAACCGTACTTAACGACCGTCGCAATTAACATGTGATGCTCATAGCTAGGGCTCCATGAATGTTTATTTCAAACTCTATCTTTTTATTATTATTTCTAATGGATATGGAAACTGGTACACATCATGATTGTATTATAAAAGAATAATAATTATATGGCAAATTATGTTATTCGCATGTGGGATGTGGATTCAACAATCATAGTTCCGAGTCATCTCTGCCCATGTTTTGATACCAATGAGCCTCGACCAACGCTTTCAGAGGCTCTCGGTTAGTGCTTGGGCCAACAGCAAAATGCAGAAGGCACGAATTGTGAGAAGGTTCCTAACCTAACCACCGATGGCTTGGGTCCCGAGTCCCGAGCGTCGCCATCAACATCATCATCAGCCTAAGTACGTCCACTGCTGAACATAGGCCTCCCCCAAAGATTTCCCGATCGAGCTGTTGGAAGCGGCCTGCATCCAGCGACTTCCTGGGACCTTCGCATAGGTGGGGAGTAATTTTATATTTTTAAATGTATTTTTTTTTTATATTAATATACATCGAATAAATGTAAATATCATCTTTAAAATAAATTATCAATATCACATAAATCGTAAAACTAAATGCATTTCTGCATTCATAGTATACAAAGGAAGTAAAATATTTATATCAAACCTATCCTATACTGCTCACTACTGGATATGGGCCTCAATCATCTACTAATGAGAAGGCTTTAGGCTTTTTGCCTTTACATCTATGGAATCGATTCGGTTCTCATCTGATCCGTTCAGTGATGAATAAAGAATTGTATATCTGTGCGTGCATCGCATGTGTCTGCCTGCCGCTGCTTCTGTTTTGTCGCAGGTAAGCATTTATGCAAGTCGGTATGATTCTGGTGACCACCGATAAATCCATTGTTTGCCTTTAGTTGCTGGTTATTTTGGACTTACCATAAAGTACAGTGTACCTAGTCACTTCGCTGTATTCTAATAAAAATATACCTCAATAACAAAATTACGACCTTCACCCAATAGTAACAAAATAAAAGCAAAGCCTACAATATCTGCAATAACAATGTAGTACCTTGTTTCGGTTACAATAGGTTTGGGCACTTTTCTGCTACAATATCGGTTGCTGTAAAAACGTGAGGTGTCTAAAAAATCACTGCGACAAAAATTTCTTACGATCGCTTCTTGACGTGCTTGTGATCGCTGGATGCCCAATTGGAAAAAATATGTTATTAGGTACTACTAATAAACTGTATACACGACATGAGTTACTGAGACTATCCACTAGCCAAGACATCAAGCTAGTCCTTGATTCATTCATTCACGATCCAATGATCTGTATTATCTCTACTTACACAGTATCATTACTGGATTGGCTTAATAGATTGTCTCGACAATAGGCCTTGTGTCAATGGGCCCTTAGTCCAAATGAGTGTTTGAAATTAAAATTAATCTCATTTTGAGAATAATTCTACATTTATGTTGTAATTTTAACGAAGTTTGAACATTGTTGACGTGGTTTTGGTATTTGATAAATAAAACAATTGCTCCTACTAACAAAATTAATCCCCGAAGGGGTAGGCAGAGGCGCACTAGCGAACTAGAACACCCACATTTCGCCGAGCTTAGTTCCGTCCCAGATGTGACAGCTGATAGGGAAAAGGGCGGTGCGGCTATGGGCGTTTGAGTTCACTTATATCAAGTGACCCATCTGCTCGTTTGCCAGTCTCTACTATAAAAAAAAATTGAGGACAGAATGTTTAACGATCTCCTTATTGATGTTTCGAACAGACCATAAAAAACAGATCCTCAAAACAGTTGGAATTGTTGGATGTAACAAAGGATTTGTACTTTATCACAACGTGCGCTTTTATTCTCTGCCAAACCCGCTTGAATAAAAATGCAATAGCCCAACCTTGAACCCAAAGACATTCAACAGAATATAGACGAGACAACAGCGCAAAACTTGTGATCTGAAAGTTGTGACCTGGTGGTCGTAAGCCGCTCAGTTGTAGTTGAAACATACGCGCGAAAGGTCGTGGGAGCGTCATAATGTTTAGACAATAAAGTTATCTTACATGATTCTAAAACATTCACAGTACATTCTGGAGTGTAAATAGTAATAAGCACTCTCGCATTGTAATAAGTGGCTGATGGCGTTACTGATGTGTGAGTTCATTTTTTCTGTATGGAAACATATTTTATAGCCCCTCTACAGTTAATAATATTAAATCTCTTTGCTTGAACCAAAAGCGGAACTGTTCCGAATTTTAGATACAACCCAATGAAAGATCATTTCTCACCTCATTGGAAACAGCATTCGAAAATCGATGCATACTTTCACGAACTTCTAGTTTATTGTCTGTATTTGTCTATATTCTGTATGGTAATATTGTGTATGTAATATTAAAACTGCCTCGGTGGCGTAGTAGTAAGTGCTATGACTACCGTCCTAAGGTCTCGTGTTCGATCCCTGGGTCGGTCAAAGTGATTTTATGTCTTATATCGCCACCGAGGCAGTCAATTAAGTATAAGTAATTAAATTTTCTTAATTCATTCTAAGTTTTACAGAAATCCTGACTGCAGCTGAAACGATTCGCTCAGTTCGTATTTTATTTGGCAATAAATTGGATTAAAATTTGGCTCTGCATCTCTCTGTCGTATACAAAAATAGATAGCGCACACAATTAACTAGAAGGTATTACTTGTTCCATTATCTCGACATCTTCCTTTATTGTAACAGATAACCTATTATGTTTGTTTGTTTATGGGCCCCGGCATGACATAAAGTATTTACGATTATTGTAATTCATTCCATTCACACAACCGCTGTATCACGAAACTATTAAATCGTGATAAACCTTTGAGATGTAGAACAGTCAATAAATTCGTCTATCTAAATTATAACTTCGCATTGTAAACAGTATTAAACCGCCCAAAGGCACAGATTTAAAGGTGTTTCAAAAAATTCTTACGCCTGAATGGTCAAACGCTACTCAACTTTAACGGCTCTTTATTTTAATTTTCGCCATACAATTTTGACAAGCAAGGCGGCCTTAAACGCAAAAAGGCGAACTTAAGTGTATAAGCATTTGGCGGTTATAATATAACAAATACATCTGTAGGTACGTACTTATATTATCGTTGGCCTTGTCTGAATGGCAAAACTACTAAGTCTAAGGCTGAGATCTATAGAACAAACTTCAACTAAGTCTGAGTCCAAGACACGAACTCAGTGAGGATTTGCAGTTTATAAATCGAAATAACATAACATAAGCTCACGCCTGTATCCCCGAAGGGGAAGCAGAACTAGCGAACTACAAACAACCATATTTCGTCAAGTTTAGTTCAGTTCCAGATGTTATTAGGGGCGAGCCTATCGCCATATCGAGCACCGAAAAATCCAATATCACTTTGCCCGACCTGGGGATCGAACACGAGACCTCAGGACGATAGTCCTACCGCGCACGCATTCAAAAATAAAAAAATCAAAATATTGTTATTATTAAATTTATTATTAGTATTTTTTAAAAAGCAATATTGCTCTAATGAGACTTCCAAATTCACGAAAGAATAGTCATTGTGGCCCGATTTTTGAGTTGCAAAAAGCTGAATACGAAAAAATGTTCATATCACAAAGGAAGCTATTCCTTAAACATGAGATGTAAATTTCTGTCTACCTTTTTTAATTTAACGCAAATGACATCTCCAGCCGTCGGATGAAAAATGTAATTTGATTTTTATAGATCGGGATAGGTTACTTTGCTGATTAGCGGCGATTAAGTACTATTAATAAGCAACGAGTTGACGAGTTATTGTGAATGATATACCTGACTCTGAGCCTGTGAAGGACCAATCATATCGACAAACACGCAACGTATCCTAAGCAGGAAAATTTTTGACAACCGTAAATGTATTCGAACTCGATGCGCGTCTATGAAATTTGTATGAAATATTAACCAAACGTCATCAGTGCGCAGCGAACTCGAATACATTTACATTTACATTAGTTTTTCGTGCTCGGGCTACTGTACGCGGACAATTATCGGCTGACGAATTCCGGCTAAAAAGGACTTTTATGACGACGTGGTCATACGGGTAGGTAAGTAACTTTTTGTAGATAGATGTTTATAGCTTGAAAACTAAGAGCCCCTGCAAACTACAAACTTTTTTATCTGCCGATACATAGTAGTTTGATCGGGTTGAGCTTTAAGCGCGTACACTGGCCGATAGTTTACCGATAGTTAAGTCTGAAGACAGTCTTGAAGCACATCCAATTAATTTGTCGACTGATACCAAATCGGAATGATGTGCGTACTTTCATACAAATTCATATTGATTAACAGCCCGATTAAACTAACGGCTGATAAAAAGTCTGCAGTTTGCGGAGGTTCTAATTGTTTTATGTTTCCAATTTCTTGATTCTTAAATTTCAACACCGGCGCTTGCTTCACCACTGATAAGTATTGGAGTATATAGTATAACAACTCTTAAGATTCTGCCATTTAGCATTGGAATCCTAAAAAACACATGAAAGTTTTTAGGGTTCCAATGGTCATATTGGATGCACGTCATTGCTCAGCAATAATTTGAAAAATAACCCGCTATACGTTGAGCAACATAATACGAGCTAGCTTGTTAAATTGTTCCGAAATGTAGGTTTACAATATGGACTATGGTTTTCTGAAGCATTAATTTCTACTCTAACATAATTCAAAGATCGTATCGCAAGGAACGGTAACAAAGTTACGGCCATGTGTAAATTACGGTTCCGATCTTTGGCTACATATGTACATATGTATTATCGCGACTGTTGGTTTCATTAGTTACATCTCATAAACAAAAACTGGTACACGTTATACGATATAACCATTCATACATAGACTCACACCTGTATCCCCGATGGGGTAGGTAGAGGTGAATCACATTTTCGCCGAGCTCGTTTCCGTCCCAGATGTGATAAAGGGCGAGCCTATCGCCATATCACGCACAAATTCATTTTTTATTCATTCATTTGTGGGCCACACAAACATTTGTCACAATGCGGGAATCGAACCCGCGCCTCGTCGTCAAAAAAGCGTTTTAATGGAACAATTGAATTCTAGTATAGTTCTATATTCAAACGCTGGCGCTGTTAAAATGCGGCGCCGTTTTTTTGGAATTATTTTGAAGCACTCATATTAACAGACATGTTGAGACGCTTTTTAACGGACGTCGAAAAGCTCTCGTGCGAATGAGGGCTAAGGGTTAATTACCTGCCACTACCCCTCACCGCGATATTATTTACACATAATTTAAGGACCCATTCGTCATATCTCTACAATTATGGGTATTTGAAAATATGATAGTTGGATGTTATTATGTTATGTTGTGAAAATAATCCAACTATCATTAACTTAATTGCTAATAGTAACCACGTTATTTTAAAACAAATATAGAATTTAACGCTACACACTGTATTGGGATGAAACATATATTCCGATATTATTTCCATAATGAACATGTATTTATATGTTTTATCCGAATACAATTACTGGCCTAGAAAAAATAATAGGCTACAAGGTTTAGACTTCTAAACGGTGTACGCAAGTATTATTTATTATATTTATATAGAAATGTTAGCATTTTATTCAGCTTTGTACTTACTCGTTTTATACGTACACCGGGCATACATCGCTTTGTCTGCCCAATCGTGATGATTGGATTATACATGGTGTTTCATAAAGGTGGCATCAATAATACTGATACTTAAAGAGGGGATGGCTAGCAATCTAGCGGTAAAGTTAAATTGTTGTAAGGCTTTTCAATTTTATGGTTTTTCAATAAACTTGAATTTATGGCGAAAAAACTTTTTATGGCTCATTGGGTTAACTGCCGTACATTTACCACACAACCACCTATGGAGTAATTAATTATTTTCAGCTTACATAAAGCCATTCCTATGCTAATTACGACTATTGTTATGTTGTATTCCCATTTAAATCCCTATGCTTAATAATTGATTAAAAAAATTAAGACCAATATATCTAATTTGAATTGCCCGGACTGTACCCTCCAAAAGAAGTTGGCGTCAGGCAGGCAAGCGGTCGTAAAAACTGATCCAAATCCATTCTGCAACATGCTTGAAAAAGTGTGTTGCGCTGACACCACATTAAAGTGGCATAAGAGTAGGTAGAAAAACATTTTACATATTACACTATGCCCTGAATAAAATACTAAAATAAGTATCACTACGTGTATGGTCTTTATTATAAAGGTACACGCGTACGCATTACAATTCACTAGCATACCACCTCCTCTGGGGAATTCAGTCCCTGGCAAATAGTGTTACAAAAACACCCGGCCTCGCCCGGGAATTAAACCCAGGACCTCTCGGTTTAAAAATATTCGCTGCCACTAAATCATTTTAGGCGACAAAATAATACAAAGATACCAAATTATAAGTACTCCAACTCAAATATATGAAATGAGCAAAAACAAGCTCAATATACCTATTTCCTTACTTATTTCATAAAATATACGGTCTCTATTCCATATTTTATGGATGACTTATAAAACAAAGAACAAAGAAAATAGAACTTTTGTTTTGTTTACCAATTATTTTATAAGAACAAGAACTTAGAGAGGCTTTCTGTGTAGCTATTAGGTTGAAATAATTTGAAAGAATACCTATTTTACAATTCTTTGTTACAGTTATTTTACAGCGATTGATATTTTCTAACAGTAAACAACTAAAAATACTTACAGAACACATTTTAAGCCAAATTTTAAATCTAAACTGCTTTTTAAGATGACTTTTAACCTAGTTCGCTTTAATAGTAAATATTAAATATACATATATACATAAGCTTAGGCCTGTATCCCCGAAAGGGCAGGCAGAGGCGCACTAGCGAACACCCACATTTCGCCAGGCTTAGTTATGTCTGTCCCAGATGTAATAGGGGGCGAGCCTATCATCATTTCAGGCATTTTCAGACTCCGGGCTGATACTGAATTGAAAAAATCCAATATCACTTTGCCCGTTCTGGGGATCGAACCCGAGACCTCAGGATGGTAATCGTACCAAAATACAACTAAGCCACCCAGGTAATAGTAAAGTGCATGTTCTATAATCGCTGGATGCAGGTCGCTTCCAACAGATCGATCTGGAAATCTTTGGAGCTTTTATCCAAAAATGTGATCATGACAATGATTAGTTTTGTTTCAAACGACTTAGGTAAGACGTCCATTGAAAAAATACAAAATGTTTATGTTGTTCGTTGTCTGTATATGGATGTCTTCGTTCACATCGCTTTCAACACTCCAATCACCTTTACATCTTAAAGTTAGCACCACGCAATTTGCCTCAAGTCAATCAAAATATTAATGAACATAAAGTTCACAGATACTCTAATTTTGCTGGCAGACTGACAGACTAAGAAAACATTTTCTTGTAAAAAATGACTCGGACTAAGTCAAAGTTCAATTTAAAAATTCCAAATCCTCACTGAGTTCGTTTCTTTAATAAAATAATAAATAAATAACACCCAACAGTCACACACATAGTCGTGATTACACACAAAGATTGTGTCGTGGGTAAAACCTCGAGAGACTTTCGGTCTCACGACACCCAGACCCGAAACAAATATCTGTGAGCCACACAAGAATTTGTTTCGGTGTGGGAATCGAAACCGCGGCCTCTCGTTTCACAGCCGGATACTCGCCCACTGCGCCACGGAGGCTGTGACTTTGACTTAGACTTAGTCGAAGTTCGCTCTATAGATCTCAGGCTAAATGACAAAGCTCTTTCACCCTAAGATATTGTATGTTCAGTCTCATAATGCCTAGTAATTACAGTGGCATCTTGATAATATTAAATTGAAGATGCAAAAGTACGTATCTAGCAAAAATGTATAAACAAGATACATAGCTAATGACCCATTCGTATTCGCCGTGTATCGTAACTAGTAAGAAACAATTCCTTAACAAGAGATTGTTTCCAGAATCTACTCATCGCGAGTTCGGAAATAACAAAATAGCTTATGTGTATCTCTTATAGAACTCACTTGTTTTTTGCTGAGAGAAAACTGAATTAATAACGAATTAGGCTACCACTGACAGTGTAGCTCGATATTAGGCTGAGATCTATAGAGCGAACTTTGACTAAGTCTGAGTCAAAAAATCGAACTGAATGAAGATTTGGAATTATTAAATCGAACTTTGACTTAGTCCGAGTCATTTTTTACAAGAGAGGCTTTGCTTTGTCTGTTGGTCTATTTTTTTTTGTAAAAAATGGCTCGGACTAAGTCAAAATTCTATTTAAAAATTCCAAATCCTCACTGAGTTCGTTTCTTTGACTCAGACTTAGTTGAAGTTCGCTCTATAGATCTCAGCCTTAGAATATATGTTTATTGGGTAGAATATTACTTTTCAAGTATAAATCAGTAAATAAGTTATTTGAACAAAAAGTTATTGTGTGAGTCGACCCAATAATTACTTGTTAAATCTAAATTGAAAGGTTATTGGAAATACAGTGGGTATTATTTAGACCGTGTACTTATTACCAATAAATGGGTGAAGCGACGGCTATACGGCTTCACATTTAATTTGATTAATATTTAATACCCATTTTGGCTCGAGGATCCATTATTGTGTCTTCACTTCTTCAGAAAAATAAAGCGTATGTCTTTTTAGCTTATGTTGTTAAAAATTAAATCGATGCAACAGTTCTAGAGTCCTAGTTACTCTTTAGTCATAGGATTACCCCTACAAACACGAATATTTATTTTAATCTCTTTGTCATATTCATAGTACCTTGAACAAGTAATCTAAAAGAAGTTATAAATGAATGAAATTTAAAAGATTCTTTCTCGCCTCCTTAGTCTAGTGGCAGCATATATGGGCTGTGGACCGGGAGGCCCTGAATTCGATTCCCAGGTCGGACAAAGAAATATTATTAATTTAATTTGCCCGGGACTAAAAGCGCCAGAGGGGGTTAACGTCAGGCAGGCAGCCGGTCGTAAAAACTTAGCCGAATCCTCTCTGCAACACTCCTCTCTCTCTCTCTCTCTCTCTCTCTCTCTCTCTCTCTCTCTCTTTCTGTAAAAGTTTGTTGCGCCGACCCTACATTAAGGTGGGATAAGGGCAGGTAGAAAGAAAGAATTAAATTTAAAAGATGGGGGAGTCCTTTGGCCAGCAGTGGGCACAATAGGATAGAAAAAAAATACATGATTATATAACAGGTGTGATTTAAAAAACTTCAGCAAATTATACATACGAAATGGAAGAATGGGCTGTAGAAACATTTGTTTATACATTGGTATATACACAAAAAAACAAAAAGTATTACATTAAATCGTACACGTCATAAATAACGTAAAGTATAAATAAGTAGTTATTGTAAGAGTTCGTGATGTGACTATTGGTGTGTTTTATTTACTTGAAAAAATCGTCTGGTTATGTATTTCCGAATGGAATACCGAATACCGAGACACTAAAATAATGCGGAAATAATTCTCCATTATGATTTATTAGGTTTATGTGAATGTTATTCATTGAAATAAAACTATTGTTACGGATTCTTTCACGATTTGGTTTTAATTTTTATGCCCGACGTTTCGAAAGCTTTGCAGCCTTCGTGGTCACGGGTCGGACTGACCCAATAATAAAAAAAATTAAACCAAATCGTGATAGAATCCGTAAAAATAGTTTCATTTCAATAATTCTCCATTGTATATTAAAATCATAGCTTAATTGATATCAGAAATCCAAACGCTCATTTGAATAGCCCTACGTCAGCTTAATAACCTTTTATCATAATTAACTTTACTGCCTATCACAAATCAACATTAGCAAGAACACTTAATTGTAGATCATAATTTTTCATCCATATTAATTAACAGTTTCGTCTTTATATAAGGCGAGCTAGGCAAAGGCCGCGGGATCTCGTTCTGATAAATACCTTGATTTGTTAGGCTACTTGTATACTAAGGCTGAGGTCTATAGAGTGAATTTCGACTAAGTCTAAGTCAAAGTAACAAACTCAGTGAGGCTTTAGAATTATTAAATCGAACTTTGACTTATTCCGAGTCATTTTTTACAAAAAAAAATAGACTGACAGATAGACTAAGCAACGATTTTCTTGTAAAAAAAGACTCGGACTAAGTCAAAATTCTCACTGAGTTAATTTCTTTGACTTAGACTTAGTCGAAATTCACTCTATAGCCTAAATGCCTATATACAGATTGTAGTTCCGTCATAACCTTATCGTGACTTACGAATACAAAATGTTTGCCTCAAATTATGTCGGTTCCTGGTCTAAAGCAGGTTTTAATCATTATTTTGTTTTAAAACATATGCCTTTATTCTATTGGCATTGAAAGCCAGCAATGAAACCGCAAAAGTCTTAGTAGTAGTAGTATAAATAGTGAGTAAACACATATGAGTTGCCAAGAATTTGAATTTGTTTTCCTTATCACATGAGACAAAAATAAGGCGACAAATCTCGGGCGTAGAAAGGTGCCACTTGTTCGATGCTACGTGCTGAATATTATGTTCGATTCACGGGTAAGGTAGATCTAAATTTCGTGATACTGCTTTACTTATGTATGTAAGTAAACAGACATTTTGGCGACCACTGCTCCAAATGGGCAGTAAGATAATAAATTTTACAAGTTTTCAGAAGATATTCTGGTACAAACAGATTATTATCTAATATCTACTAGCGGCGTAGTGGTATTGCGTATGATATTGAATTTTTCAGTATCAACCCGGAGTTTAGAATTTTTGCCCGATATACCGACAGCCTCGTCTCCATTCACATCTGGGACGGAACTATGCTCGGCGAAATGTGAGTGTTCTAGTTCGCTAGCGCGCCTCTGCGTACCCCTATCGGGATACAGGACTATGTGTTAGGTGTTTTCTACAAATGTTATCTAATAATCCCAAGTTTATTATATACTTGTAAAAAGAATGTAAATGTCACTCCAAGCGCACATGTAACAAATATCTACTAGATAAGAAAACGTTACCACTGAGTACTGACAGAGAAAAGCAGATAAACTTGACGGTCTTTAATGATCTTTCTTTCCGATAATAAATGTATGTTTAAGGACATCTAAGCGTTCGTCCTTATTTCATTTTAATAGGTAAAATCTTCTGGCGTCCTGAGATTCGTTTAATTCACTAAGGGTGACTTGCGCCACTATTACTAAGCTACAGTTAGCCCTAACCTCAAGATAAATTGGAAATAATTTATATGGATGACATGTAATTCATTACACGTAATTAATTAAATGTCATTCAGATAGTTTCTGTAATTACATGTAATTTTTTTTTCAATTTCAAGTCCCAAGGTCGTGCTGGGATTGTGGCGGTAATGCCTGCCAGTGTGAAGCCCGTCAGATGATCTTCGCTCGGCGAATTGACCAAACAAAGCGAGCCAACGCACCAAGTAAAACTCACCAAAGATCACCGGTTAAAGTCATCAAAGGAGCATCAAAGTTTCCACATTATACTGTCCATCTTCACTGAAGTTTGATGCATTAAACAACATCACTTAAAAAACCAAACACAACGCTATGGAATAATATGAAATAATTTTAAAAACGACGCCCACCCTGTCAGACTTCCCGTCAAAATCCTGAAATGTTTTAAATATGCATCTTTTATAACTAGAAGAATCCATAAAATATTCCATTAGTAGGAGTTATTGCTTTGCATCGTAAAAGCAAATAAAGCGTGCACCAATATGGTGTGGGTAAATTTAATTTGGCAAAGTTCAAAAGACAGTACCGCATAGTGACAGTAAGAATGAGAGTGCAGCAACGTAAATGGCAATCCAAATAGATGCCACATTGCTTGCTGAATGTTGCCGAAATCAAAAACATTTTATTGTATAAATACAAACACTTGAATCTACGTATGTATATTCCCAAAAATTAATAAAAATTCTGCTTTAGAATACTAATTAATACATAAATATGAATACATACATCCAACAGTCACACACCTAGTCCTGACTCCACACTAGGTATAACCAGTAGCCCGAGCACGAAAAACTAATGTAAATGTAAATGTATTCGAGTTCGCTGCGCACTGATGACGTTTGGTTAATATTTCATACAAATTTCATAGACGCGCATCGAGTTCGAATACATTTACGGTTGTCAGAAATTTTTCTGCTCAGGCCGCTGTATCGTGGGTATCAGGAACTATGATAGACTTTCGGTCTCACAGCACCCAGACTTGAAACAAATATCTGTGGGCCACAAAAACATCTGTCTTAAGGCGGGAATCGAATCCGCGGCCTCTCGCTTCACAGCCGGCTGTTCGGCCACTGCGCCACGGAGGCTGTCGAAATATAATGTAAAATCAACAACAATATGAACATAGCGTTGTGTTAAGAATGTCAAATACATACTTTTGCTGGTGACTCCGTCTGCGTAAAAGTACTAATTGCATGAACTTTAAAATAAACGCCATATCGAATTGACTTCGGAACTGCAAGGTTGACACGCAACTAGAGATCATCTAATTTCAGAAACATTGTTTAAGTATTAATTATAATAAAAATGTTCAATGTGTTATTCACAAAAAAGTTACATCAAAATATGTTCAGTGGTTTGTGCAATTCGTGGATAAACATAAAATTAACAACTAGACTTTGATTTTAGGAACTTTGGTCCTAGCAGGAATATTTTTTGAAAATCGAATTCATATCGAGCTCGATGCGCATCTATGGCATTTGTATGAAATATTAACCAAACGCGATTAAGCAAGTGCGCAGCGAGCTCGATACGAATTTGATTGCCAAAAAATATTCCTGTTCGGGCCCCTGGTGAATTGAAGGCTTCACTATTCACTTTTGAGTGGTAGAGCCATGGAGTAGACAGGTATGTCTACAGCACGAATGGGCCGGCTCGACCGGTTTGATACCACTGTCTCATAGAAAACCGACGTAAATTGGCACCTCGTTCTCGCGTTTCGTTTGGTGAGTGAGATTTCCGGTAGCCCAAATTCCCCTCCCTTTCCCACTCCCCATTCCGTCCCCTTCTATTCCTTCCTTTTAGGTTGGCAAGGCACCCATGATTCTTTTTTGTCTTGGGTGTCTGTGGGCGATGGAAATCGCTTACCTTCAGGTGACCCATCTCGCTCGTTTGCCAAACTCTACTATAAAAAAAAGCATCTAATTAATGGACAGACGCACAAAAGTCATAATAGTTGTAATAGTAAACACAATAAACTCTACATTTTGTGTACAAATAAACATAAGACGCAATAAATGTGAAGTTATGTTTTGGTGTAATAAGTCTTTGATATAACAGCCCTGCATACCTTGTTACATATTCAGATTCTTTTGTAAAATGAGGTCGGCTGGTAGATATTGCTTTCCGCTATAGCTGTTTTTATAAGCTTTATTTTAATATGGTTTTAAAGATAGTATTTCTCCCTTTCGCGGAAAAGGATTAATTTAACTATACCGGGTGTTTCATAAAGTTGGTACCATTAACAATTCCACTTACAGGGAGAACGATTGAAAGCGTAATGGTAAAGCTAAAATATAAATATTGAACTTAATTTTTTTATCAATATTAAGCATGGGGAACCTAAAATCGGAATGCGACCTTTAAATGTTTGCAATTAGTATAGGAATGGCTTTGTGTATGCAAAAAATAATTAATTGCCCCATAAGTAGTTTGCAAACGTACTGCAGATGACCCAATGTGCCAGAAAAAAAATATTTCGACACAAATTCAAGTTTCCATTATTCAAAAACTATGAGCCTTACGAAATTTTAAACTTTACCGCTAGATTGCGATCCAATCCCTCTTTAAGTAAACTTATTATTGACACCAACTTTATGAAACACCCTGTATAATTCTGATTTACATTACGGGCATATGTATTGTATAGTACTTTTAAATGAATACAACCTATTAGAAATTAATTTGCGCTATAATTACTTTACGTTTCTTACTTACATTGTAATTTCGTGAATGTAGCGCCGCAGCAAACATAATTTTGTTAACCAAATGTTTTGGCATTAGCATTGTTTTCTTAATTTGTGAGAGCACTTCCCACAATTACACAGTTTATTGACATGTTAGCTATTACATTAGTGGAGATATGGTGATAGGTTCGCTGTCTAACATATTTTGAACTCGTCGAAATTTAGGTATTCTAGTCCGCTTTTGCCTATCCCTTTGGGGATACAGGCGTGAGTCTACATAAACTAGCTTGAGTGGTAGAGCCACGCCGTAGACAATTACGACTACAGCACGAATGGGTCGGCTGGACCGGTTTGATACCACTGTCTCACAGAAAACCGACGTAAAGTGGCAGCTTGCTGTCGCATTTCGATCGGTCAGTGAGATTCTCGGTGACCCAATTCTCCTGCCCCCCCCTCGCTTTCCCAATCCCTATTTTCCTTTCTTTGTGTCTTGGGTGTCTATGGGCGGTGGATATCACTTACCATCAGGTAACCGAGATATGCTCGAACCAGTCCAACCAACCTTGCAACCAACCTTGCCAGTCTCTGCTATATAAAAAAAGTAGGCACCATACATAAATGTACACCGTTTCACATCGGTTTTTGCAAGCTTTATATATCACAAGCCCATCTAAACTAGTGTTCACGTCACGCTGAACGGTTGCATTTTATACTTGAATATGCTATGTTTTAGAATGGCTGGGTTATAAACGTTCATACATCCTGTATCATACATAGTATATCGTATATACTCACGCCTGTATCCCCGAAGGGGTAGGCAAAGGCAAACTAGAGAACTAGATGCATAACATAACATAGATGATCATCCACATTTCGCCGCGCTCATTTACGTCCCAGGTGTGATAGGTGGCCTATCACCATTTCGGGCTCAAATTCCAGACTCTGGGTTGTTACTGAAAAATTCAATATCACTTTGCCCGACCCGGGGATCGAACCCGAGACCTCAGGCAGTCTTTTAAACGTTCACGTTACGTAAATCTCATATTAGTTTGTTATTGACTGGTCTCATACCCAATATGAGCTGCGAAAGAAGCCTAGGATTTGAAACTTTGAAATAAGAAAAGTATATCAAATTTTACTCTTTATCGTACGCATGAAAGTGCGATGCTTTTCGACCGACTTAAAAAAAAACATAACATAACATAACATAAGCTCACGCCTGTATCCCCGAAGGGGTAGGCAGAGGCGCACTAGCGAACTAGTAGTAAACACCCATGTTTCGCCGAGCTTAGTTCTGTCCCAGATGTGATAGGAGGCGAGCCTATCGCCATATCGGGCACAAATTCCAGACTCCGGGCTCATATGGAAAAATCCATAATCACTTTGCCCGACCCGGGGATCGAACCCGAGACCTCAGAACCGTAGTCGTACCGAAATACCACCACGCCACCGAGGCAGTCAAAAAAAAAGGTCCCCAATTCTGTGTCTCATATATAAATATCTATGTATGCTCCGTTTTGGCATTGGTCTCGAACCTCCGACACTCAACTCGACAGTTCCTACCATTCCCAACTGAGCTATCGCTGCTTCGAATATACCATGCTATAATAGCTCTTGTTCCCCCAGGGAATTGACGTCAGGCAGGCAGCTGGTCGAAAAAACTAAGCCACATCCTTTCTGCAACATGGGTGAAAAAGAGTGTTGTAACGACCCCACATAAGGTGGGATAAAGGCAAGTGGAAAGAAAGTTATAAATGCATTATTCAGATCAAAGTCGAATTAAAATACCACATAATATGACACAAATTATCCCTACCTGTGAAAAACAGCCTTGTTTACGAGTCCACGTTACACAGTCTGATTTATGGAAATTTCACCCCATTGAAATGTGTAATACAATAAAACGTCATGTAATAAAATAAATATTCAATTTGCACATATGTATAGTAATGCACCAATACAAAACTATAAAACGTGTCAACCAACTATTATGTTCATTAAACACAATCCAAATATCATACGAGTTACGACAGAATACGTTTAAACAGTGCGCGAACTAACACCAGTGTGTGACTGTCACATAAGCCCTCATTGGCACGAGGCTTTTTCAACGCGCGTTAAAAATCGTCTTAACATGTCTATTCATATGAGTACTTGAAAATCATTCTTGTCTTGTTTCCAATAAGGTGTATGCTACATACCGCCCAAAAATACGCCGCGTTTTCAAAGCGCCGGCGTGTGAACGACTATACTAGAACTCAATTGTTCCATTACAACGCTTTTTTAACGCGCATTGAAAAAGCTCTCGTGCGAATGAGACCTCCATGCGAAAGTCAGTGACGTTTGTGTGTGTCAACGCCTTAAACAAGCCTTCGCTGTTGTGTGAGCGCAACAGCGAAGATTCGCGAATGATCGGGAACGTTCGGTCTTCATCGCCGATGGCCCTTCGCGAACGTTTTTTCACCTTCGAACAGACATTTAAATTTTGCGGGTTTGACCCGAGGGTCTAGGTGCTGTAACTTGTGGGATTGAAAGTCTCTCGAAGTTTCTGAAACCCACGACACAACACTCATATCTAAGCGTAAGTTCAGACGTATATATGTATGTTTCTTTTATAGCAGAGACTAGCAAACGAACAGGCAGGTCACCTGATGGTAAGTGGTCATAGACACCTATGAAATACTAAGAGAGTCATGGGTGCGTTGTCAATTTTGAAGGAAGGGAATAGGGATTGGGAACAAAAAAACAGCGAGCTGACACATCGCGTTAAGTTGTGTTTTCATTCATTCATTCAAAATACACGTTTTCATTCATTTATTATTTACGACGACGCGGCGACGACGCTGGGTCATGGATGCTTGTATATGCTAGACGTGTTACGCGACTACGAAGATTCTATATTATGTATGATTTTCATCTAAGTCGTAATTATACATTATACAAAATTTGTCCCTCAAATTCCCCTTCAAATGTGAAGAATTTCCAAAGGATTTGGCTTAGTTATTACGACCGTCCACTTGGCCGACTTTAACCTTTATGAAGGATCCAGTCAGGTACAAGTCTGGATCACGCACAGGAAAGGGTTTCGAAGTAGGGTTAAATGTAACTGAAATATTAGTAATAGTGGTAGTTTTATAAGGCTTTAAGCACATGGTCCAGAATCTTATTTTTTTTCAAGATTTTATTTGCCTCGGTGGCGTAGTGGTATTGCGTGCGCAGTACGACTATCGTCCTGCCTCTTGAGGTCTTGAGTTCGATCGAAATTATGACGAAACTACATATAAGTGTTCCATCTTTGCCATTTGGCTTCGGAACCCTAAAAACTACATTGTCTTCACTTGGGATTCGAATCCGGACCGCACAGAGCACACAGGCTATATACGCTACTACTAGACCAAGGAGGCTACATTGTCTCTTGATCAAAGAAGTGACATAATAACCATAGAGAATTTGCATGTATTTATTTTAGTTTATTATAAAGAACTAGGTCTCAAATAAACACACCAGAAATAAAAACATTAAAATATACAGAAATCAATTAAATGATGGCTAGTTAAAATATGACTTACGAAACCCCGCGCTAAAAAAGAATGTGAGGTCACCGCGTAGAAATGTTAAAGCTATTTCTGTAAATAACGAAGTAAAAATGAGGAAGAAGGAAGATAAGGAACTCTGAAATCGAATTCACTAATCACCATAATAAACACAACAACAATTTTCGGCAAAGTTAGGAAAAATACCCCAACTTGGAAACACTGCTCTATGATTCTTTATGCAATGACGTCACATGGGTTTTGCAATTACGTTCCGTTATACGTAATTTATAAGTAGGATATTTTGTAAAATATCATTTATCGACCGATAGAGCTTATTTCAAGGGTGGTCCCATATTTTGGTTACGGTCGGATTTGAAGTCGGTCCGTCAAGTTTTGAAACTTGTGATTATTTTATACCACAAACATGATAGATAGCACATTTCATGGTTTTGTTTATTGATTTATTAACAATTTCTCGTTATAATTTTTGTGCAAGTTCCCCATTCCATACACAATTCTCATCTAAAATTCTGTAGCACTAAAAACTATTGTGTTGCTACTGTGATAGACGCCAATATCTGTGTGTTTGTTCCCCACCCGGTGATTGGACCGAGAACGTCAGTTTCAGTGAAATCTAGTCAAAGTCATAGCAATCACAATAGCGTTTTGCAGCCAGTGAACCGATGTTTGTCGCATGCCTGCGTTTTATAGCTGTCGGGTGAATGTGTGTTGGCTTTTAATATGTGAAATAAAATATAAAGGAACGCATTAACATTCTAGAGTAAATAAAACATCGGGTAATAGCATGGTATTAATTGAAAACAAAAACTGAAAACCCAACTTCTAAAATTAATTATTTACGTTAATTGTTAAGGTGATTACTCCATCAGATATTGATCAATATATGAGACCACTCTCGGAATAAACTAAATTTCTTGAAGTCGGTCCACAAATCTGTGTTAAAACATCATCATCTGAAATATACGAACATCAAATCACATAATAGTAACACTGTACATAATAATCGTACAAATAATTGTACTATACACAATGTACTATATACAATGCGTAATACCATATTACTACCATTACCTCACATAAAACCGATGTAGAGTATTCCCGATTCCCTTATTTTAAAACTTTATAATAATATTTGCCAACCGGTAGTACATCTCGCGACTGCCTGCCTGACGTCAACCCTCCTCTGGGAGATCCAATGCCGGACGAATAAAATTAGAAAAATCACTTTACTAACACAAAGATTTTTCTAAAAGAAAAAGTTGAGCGTCGCATCAAAATTGACCTCTAATTAGCTCGATAGTAATCAGTTGTAGAAAAGGGCCCGAAATCCTGTACTTATACTTTAGTCTATAACAGAAATTGGATATTCAAAGAAATTTCACTAAAGTTAAAAATAGCGCAAATGTTTCTCAAGATAACTAAAACTTAATACAATGTCGTGACCATTAATCTGGAGTGATTAATAGTCATTTCTGAAGGGCATGACGTAAACAGCAGCTGATAAATATTTAATTTATATCCAAATCTCAGAGGCCTGTAACTAACATAATATTCGGTACATAATATAACTTAAGCCTTTCTAATCGCCTCCTTGGCTTAGTGGCAGCGTATATGAGCTGTGTACTGGGATGTCTTGGGTTCGATTCCCAGGTCGGGTAGGTGTTTTTCTAACACGATTTGCCAGATTGGATTCCCCACAAGGCAGGCAGCGGGTCGTAAAAACTAAGCCTAATTCTTTCTGCTACATACTCGAAAAGTGTGTTGCAGCAACTCTACTTTGAAGTGGGATAAAGGCAGATAATATGAAAGATGTAAATAGTACCTATATTATATAATCCCTATAAAATAAAACCTACATTATAAACAATGATCCTATTATTTTCTACGTCAGCATCTACGAGTATGTACCCCAAACAGACTTTCGTATATGAATGACTTACAATTTTTACGAATTAATTGTATGATATCCTGTGACAGTGGATTATAAGCGTCATTTATATTAAATAAATAATAATAATAAATACACGCAACAGTCACACACCTAGTCCTGACCCTACACTAGGTATAACCTGTATCGTGCGTATCAGAGACTATGAGAGACTTTCGGTCTCATAACACCCAGACTTGAAACAAATATCTGTGGGCCACACAAACATTTGTCTCAATGCGGGAATCGAAATCGGCCTCTCGCTTCCCAGCCGGCTACTCGCCCGCTGCGCCACGGAGGGTGTATTAAACTGCTAATAATAATATTATAATAGAATATCAATATTGTAAAATACTATACATATAGGATTGTTTCACTGTTACAATTTGATTTTGCCCGACAGATTTTAAACTTCTATGACACGATATTTTTATTATCCTAACCATCAGTGTCGAGTTATCGTACAGTAACCACAAATCAACGCAAATATCACGCGCTCTACGCGGGACAGTTTTCACACCAAAGTTTGTGTTATTTCAGGAAAGGAGCCGAGAAGTTTGCATCTAAATCATACTTAGTTGAGACAACAAGCATCCGAAGACGGTAGTGCAGCGGTGCAAATGGCGGGAGAACGGGCATCTCGCAGCGCGGCGCTCACTCGCTTCTATCTATATTCGTATTTTGTCTATGACAGCATTAAAAGATAATGTAATCAATCAGAATGAAGGCATCTTGAAAAAATCACCTCCATTATTTAGACCATTTAACTTAACTAATGTTAAGACACAATAAGAATCATGGCTTCGTTGCCAACCTAAAAAAGAGGGAAATAAGGATTGGGAAAGGGAGGGGTGGTAATTGGGCCACCGGACATCTCCCTCACCTGGCGAAACGCGACAGCAAGCTGCCACTTTACGTCGGTTTTCTGTGAGACAGTGGTATCAAACCGGTCGAGCTAGCCCATTCGTTCTGTAGACGTAACAGCGTGGCTCTATCACTCAAAATATTCTTGATAATATACTCTCACGGTTATTGTATCTAAGTATACTCTACATAAGCTCACGCCTGCATCCCTGAAGGGGTAAACAGAGGCGCACCAGCGAACTAGAACACCCACAGTTCGACGAGCTTAGTTCCGTCCCAGGTGGATACTAAGGCACAAATTCCAGACTCTACTAGTACTTCTTCTTCTACTCTCTTCTCTCTCTACTCTCTTTCTCTCTCTCTATCTCTATCTCACTATACTATTACCCCATAGGGTGGTTTGGAAATGTACTGCAGCTGACCCAATGAGCCAGCAATCAATACTTCGTCACAAATTCAAGTTGCCATTATTGAAACTTTACTACTAGATCTTTAGAAGAACTTTAGAAGATCTTTAGAACTTTACTACTAGCTATGCTCTCTTTAAGTGTAGTTATTATTGATACCAACGATATGAAACATCCTGTAACTATCCAACCAAAACAAATAAAATATGGTACACAATGGAATAAAGACATTATATAAAAAGTTATTCTATATCTTCATTGTATTATGTTACAAGTCTACGAGGAATTGTAAGCTTGCACTGCTTTTTCTGTCACAATGGAGACTTAAACCGTTCACTGTGCCCAAGATGAATAATCCACTTTGCGATTGTACAGTTTTTGGACTCTACATTTTTGTGAAATTAAATACTTGTCAAGTTAAATACTTGTCATTTTATAATACCGAGACTGTCTACGTCTTTCTTTATTTAAATATTCACAGGTTACTGCGTCACTTAGATTTATATTCTTATAATGAAATATTCCAGATAAAATGTTTACCGAATTGAATACTTCTCCATCTGGTCAGATTTGTGAAAGTAGAATAATCGGCACTTCCATAGGCAAAAGATATGTTATATATAAATATGTTATACATAGTGGGCCTTTCCTTTTTATTTTCAAACAATGTGACACAAGGAAAAAAGTGACAGGCTATTCATTTGTTCAGCTAAACTGTTTTTATAAGTAAGGCCCAGTATTTACAAAGAAGTACAAATCTACAGGTAACAATATACAGGAGTATAATATACAGGAAACATATTTATGAATTTGTACATAACATGCCTCACGCTCACGCCTGTCGCCCCGAAGGAGTAGACAGAGGCAGACTAGCGAACGAAAGAGTGAGTCGTAGGCACCTATAATCCAATAATTCTAAAGGAGGTAATGGGATGATCTACTTCGGTCCGGTTTCGTTTATCACCCCGCCTGTCACCCTGTCTGTCACCCCGTTTGTCACCCTGTCTGTCACCCTGTCTGTCACCCCGTCTGTCACCTCGTCTGTCACCTTGTCGGTTACCCCGTCTGTCACCCCGAAAGTCATCCTGTCGTGTAGGAGTTATTTGAAAAGTCGGTACGTACTATATTCTGTTTATACATTTCTGTTACACATTAAGGTGACGACTTTCTATGAGAGGTCCATGTTTGTGGCATATTTCGAATATACATTTCTCGGAGTTTTAATACGCACCGCATTGGAAGTCTACTTTGTACATGAACTGTAAACGTAAATTTCCAAACTTTTTACTTTGACGAGGGGCCAAAATACACTCGTATTACGATATCGTTTTTATCGAGATCGTTTCGTAATAGGTACGAAATTCAATACTCTTTATTAATGTTCGCGCGACCATAATAATTGGCACTTTTTTAATATGAAATATTATGGTTTTTATACTTTATCTGTATTATTACAAAAATAAATTAACTTATAGTTTAGACCTGCCCCCTTACCCTTGACATTCGTTTCGATTTTAATTTCGATTTGCTTTCATTTATTGACTTAAAATTCCACTGAAATTGACTTAAAAAGTGCGCTTATGTTGCATTATATTCGAGAACTTGTCATTTGGTAATTTTTAATGTAACATTAATGCACTTTTTAACTCGATTTCGGTGGAATTTTAAGTTAAATAATGAAACCGAATCGAATGCAAGTTGGAATCGAGCGTCAGGAGTGGTATAAATATTAAGTTTAGTTCTGTAGGTTGTCATGGTGGTCTTATTTTACTAAAACCCAGGTTTCATATCTTTAACATTAGTTACGAAGGGCCAACACCGTTTATCGCGATAATTTAGATAAATTTTGCATATCGTGCAACGCGTACCTACGTGATATTTTGCTTAAAAAATAAAATAATATTAGTCCTGTAATATGATTGTCCCACTGCTGGGCTCGGGCCTCCTCTACTAATGAGAGGGGTTAGGCTTTAGTCTACTACGCTGGCCTAATGCGGGTTGGTAGACTTCACATAGCTTCGCAATTCTTGTGTAGAAATTCTCGGGAATGTTTTCCTTCACCGTTATAGCAAGCGATATTTCACAATGTAAACACTCTTAACATAGAAAAGTCAGAGGTGTGTGCTCTTTTTGGGGTTGGTCTCGAATCTCCGACACTCGTCTCGGCAGTCCGTACCATTCCCACCCAAATCCCAACTGAGCTATCGCTGCTTGATATTTTGCTTATCTAATTTAATATCAAGTTATTATACTGTACATTGCACACAATGACGCGTCACTGTTATACAAGTGTTATTGTCAGGCTTGTTACGTAGACTATATTTACCCACTTTATTCAAATTTAAACCAAGTGTAGCTTCCAACTTCTTAAATAAATAAACCGTAAAATGGGATTTTGACGGGAAGTCTGACAGGGTGGGCGTCGCTTGGTAAAATTATTTGATATTATTCTCTAGAGTTGTGTTTATTTGTTTTAAGTGTTGTGGTTTAATGCATCAAACTTCAATGAAGATGGACAGTATAATGTGGAAAATTTTAACCGGTGATCTTCGATGAGTTTTGCTTGGTGCGTTGGCTGGCTTTGTTCGGACGATTCGCCGAGTGAAGATCTTCTAAGGGGCACTGGACTGGAATGAATTAGCGCCATAATCCCAGCAGGGCCTTAAGATCATCCACATCTGAAAACATAATTGCTCTATTTATCTTGACATTGGCTAAACCACCGCATATGCGTGAAAGCCATTATTTTTAAAAGAAGAAGAATAAACTGTAAAAGCTCAGTATGCACAGGCGATCGAAGCAAGAATGAATTTGTTGAATTGAAATGTTTTATAAAGTTGGTATTAATAATAACTACACTTAAAGAAGGGATGCCTAGCAATCCAGCGGTAAAATTAATAATTTCGTAACGCTCATACTTATTAAATAAAGGGCACTTGAATTTGTGACAAAACAAAAGTTTCTGGCATAGTGGTTCAGCTGCAGTACATTTGCAAACTATCTATAGGGTAAATAATTTATTTTTAGCATACACAAACACATTCCTATGCTAATTGCGACGATTTACAGGTAGTATTCCGATTTCAATATCTCCATGTTTAATAATTGATCAAAAAAATTATAACAAGCGTTTTCGTTTGCCTAAATATCAGAAATGATTATACTGAACTTAATAATCGCTTACACGTTAATAGAATTTACTTTGTCCATCATTATTTACGACCAACTTCGTCAGAATTGTTTAACACTTTCGTAAAAATCGCGCTGTTCAGATAAAATCCAAACCCTAGATAAAATGGCGGGTAAACCGCTAGCACAGACATGACAGTACCACTTTTTTCAAATGGACCTTTACTGTAGGCTCTGATGGCTTTTACAGCTTTACCGGAATTCCGTAAACACGAAAATAAACCTAGTCTATACGTTAACTAACGATAGCAATTCCTTTGCTTCATACATAGATTCACGCGTGCTTCCCCGAAGGGGTAGGCAGAGGCGAACTAGCGAACTAGAACACTCACATTTTGCAGATTTTATTTCGATCCCAGATATGACACAGGGCGAGCCTATCACAATAACGGTCACAAATTCCAGACTCCGGGCATATACTGAATAGAAAAATCAATATCATTTTGCCTGACCCAGGGATCGAACCCGAGACCACAGGACGGTAGTCGCACCACGCACGCATTGAACTACGCCACCGAGGTAATCAGCTTCGCTTATTTTGCTTCATTGACTGATAAATTCTACTCCTCCTGAGGGAGTTTACGTCAGACAGGCGGTTATAAAAACTAAGCCGAAACCTTTCTGAAACATGCCTAAAATTGTGTTAATTAAACATTTGGAGTGAGATAAGGGCAGGTGGAAAATACAGTAACATTACAGTTTTCATAAATGCTTTCTGATTTCCCGTTTGATAGGTACTTATTGACAGCTAATTCAATGGAAATAGGTAGTGTTCGACCAAATGTCAATTTCAGGCTGAAGCCGAATATTCAATAACCCTGAGACACTTAGTTGAAGTTGACTATAAATCATTGAAATAATGAGCGATTTCTTAAAAATTACGATATCTGAACCTTCGACCCAAGGCGATTTTTTGACTGAAGGTTGCCAAAGCCGATGCCGAAGCCGAAGGTTCGGTGTACACTAGTAAGGCCGCGGTCTCGAACTCAGCGGGGGCTGGGAACGGCGGCGACAGCGGCGCGGCGATCGGCTCGTTCCAATGCATAGATTTAAATAGACCGGCCTCGAAGGCAGCGGCG
This sequence comes from Clanis bilineata, assembly GCA_036417725.1. Taxonomy (NCBI): domain Eukaryota; kingdom Metazoa; phylum Arthropoda; class Insecta; order Lepidoptera; family Sphingidae; genus Clanis; species Clanis bilineata. Next base: position 11,453,935 of record CM071140.1, read on the forward strand.
CGGCGAGCTGTGTGCCGACCGGTTTAACAATACGTTGCTGCGCCGCTCCCCGCGCCGCCGCCGTCGCCGCTGAGTTCGTGTCCGCAGCCTAATAGGTAACAAATAAGTAAGTAGGTACTGAATTAATAAGAGGCGCACATCACTTATATGTATATTATGTTTGTTACGCAAATATTGCACATTGTAGGTACATAAAGATGTCAACATTACACGCGGCAACCCTAGACGAACTTAACAAATAACAACTCGGAACGTGCTTGAAAATACTCCAACACTCGCAAACCACAATTTCCGAACGCCACACAAGTCCACATCGTAGTCATTGAAGTGGTACACTAAATTAAATGCACTATTGAAAATAACATACTACGCGGGACATCTGCTAAGTGCACTCCCACGGTAGTAAATTCACTTCGACAAAAAGTAATTTTTCCAAGAGTTCCATTCAGGTGAATGTAACTGACTGTAAGTTGAGGATATCTAGAAATAATACGAAAATAACCTGGAAATAAGATGATAAAAGTTTTTGCCTATTTTCTGTTATTTATTGTTATCGTAAATGTACTCGCTCGCCCTGATGACGCTTAGATTAATATATCATAGAAAGTTCATAGTCACGCATCGAGCTTGAATACATTTACGATTGTCAGAAATTTTCGTACTCAGGCCGGTTATAGTACCTAAATATCTAAGAATATCTACTTATGTACCTAAGCAATAAAGATGTAAGTAGGTATTACATTTTTCGGGTATATCAGCGTGCAAATAGATGCTTTAATAGCAATTTTAATAAACATATTTTTTACAGTTTTTATAATATAAATCTTTTTTCCATAAAGAGTACCGCGATCTAAGATCCAGCAGCTGGAGGCATGGATTTAAGAAAATATACGCGCTATGAAAAATTTAATGGACGCTTTATGTTTTATGGGTTTACATTTTCAAATATAGGTTTAAAATCTCCTATTATTATATATAGTAGGCTTATAATACTAAAATAACATGAGGTTTACGTTAAGTAATGGTATGATTATTCGAGTTTCGTGTAAGTGCCATTTTACTATAAACTAGAATATCGAAATAAACTCAATACTATAAATGGCACATTATCTTCAAAAAGTATAAAAAAGATCCAATTTATTTATCAAATTGGATTTTGTTACTTTAGCGTTAATAAAGAAATAACGTTAAATTAGGCTTTAAATAAGAAAATATAATATAAAGTATAGAATATTGGATAAAATTAATTAAAAATATAGTTTACAAACATAAGTTTTCTGACCTCTCACGTTAGAACTTAATAAAGCTGCGTATTTTATTAACACATAAAAATATACATCGTGAGCAGTCCCCGAGGATAATTAATAAAACAAACTAAGTAAAAAACGTTTATCAAGTTGTGACCACCCTCTAGTTTAATTAAATTTTTAATTTATTGTTAAGTTAACCGCGTGAAGCCACACACCGCGCCGCGCCTGCAATTTGCCCCTTATCTTTTCATCTAATATTTACTTTCATACATCTATTTGACAGCCTCCGTGGCACAGTGGACGAGTAGCCGGCTGTGAAGTAAGAGGCCGCGGGTTCGATTCCCGCATTGAGACAAATGTTTGTGTGACCCACATATATTTGTTTCAAGTCTGGGTGTTGTGAGACCGAAAGTCTCTCATAGTTTCTGATACCCACGATACAGGTTATACCTAGTGTGGGGTTAGGACTAGGTGTGCGACTGTTGGGTGTATTTACTTATTAATTTAATTGGTATTAACACCAATGAAGATCGATTTTAGGGATGTAAATCCATCGATAATTCACAATTCAATTCTCAAATGCGTATTGGTAACACAATGGCGTAGAGAAATAACCAAAGAGATTTAATATTAGGTACTAACTATAGAGGGGCTATCAAGCAAGTTTCCATACAAAAAAAATGATCTCAAACTTCAGTACCGCTATCATCAACTACTTACTACAATGCGAAGGCGATTATTACAATTTACACCCTAGAATATTTTGTGAATGGTTAGGAATCACGTAAGATAAGTTTATTCTCTCAATATTTTTTCGCTAGCCGACCTAGCACGCGTATATATTACAAATAAACTGAGCCACTTATGACCACTAGGTCATAACTTTTGGATCACAAGTTTTGTGCTGTTGTCCCGTCTATATACTGTTGAATGTCTTTGGAAATAACCCAATAATGTAAATGTCTAGTAATGTAATAGAGGGCTTCTGCGCGTCACCAAGACGTATTACTGCTGATAATGTAATCTCAAAACCTATCATACACAAAGCTCGATTTTATTAGTCAATGTTACATAGAAAATTGCTTTTTAGGTCTATCAAATTAGAACCAACTCCGCAGACTATTCTAATTTAGTTGTATTCAGGCGTAACATTAAAAAGATATACTCTGAAATGTAATATTATGCGTAACATTTCGTTTCTTACAATAGTTACGGATAGCTCAAATCTGATTTATGGGTACTTACCAACTTATTTTCCTTATCTACGGTAAAAGTAGGCGCTAGTCTACTACTAAAGTAACCATTAGTTACTTAATCCTAATGATAATAAGTAATAAATAGGCCAATATAAAATTGTATCCATAGGATAAAACACACATCTCTCCGTCACATACAAATATTTAAGGCGACATGCAGCTCTTAAATAAACATGGATTTATTTTAAACCTGGGTTTAAATATACGAATAAGATGTAAGTTCAATCGAGTTTAGGACTAACTCTAGATTAGTAATAGTGCTGCACGTCGCCTAAATCATTACAATAATCTATTACTTATATACCGTATGCTTTACCTTTAGGCCCGGCGTTTCGAAGGCTTTGCAGCCTTCGTGGTCACGGGTCAGACTGACAAATCGTGATAGAATCCGTATAAAATAGTTTTATTTCAAAATGATATACATAAATAATTACATATCATGGCTTCTTTATCAATGTCTAGGCCTATAAGACCTAGATTCAAAATTTCTTGTTGCATTTTCACTCGGGTGGAACCGGGATCTAATGTATGTATACTAATAAATCAAGGTAAGCGCAGAGCACAAAGGCAATTTGTAGCACAAGATAAGTTATTAATCTTGCCCTGAGGGACTACCTACTTCGTCATATCACGATGTGAGTGATATGGTAAAGATATGAAACAATTATCACTATGCTAACAAAAACATACATGGGTACACAATTGGGTACTTGACAATTTTTTTTAAAGAATACAAAGCTTATTAGTGTATCCTAAACATGTAAAAAAATATTTCGTTATCATCGCTTTTAAAAAAGATATTGAGAAATAACATTTATGATTTCAAAATAAAAAAGGGTCAAATATTTCGTCGATCAGATTACGATCATCGATCACATCTGCGTTGAAATTAAGTTGAGATTTGAATAAAAATACGAAAAAAAATTATCAAATAACCTGGCAGTATAACTTTGAATCTTAGGTCTTAGGCCCTTGTGAAGCAAATAAACAAGAAAAATGAGTAATATGACATCATGCATCGTGATTGGTGTTTCGTGACTCACAGATAAAAAATTAAGTATTTAAATTACTAAAATAATTTTATCCTTGGAGTATTTTAAAGAAATCCTATATCATACGTATGTATAAATAACGTTATTTAGATGATAAATCGATGTTCCTACAGAAACTCATTGATATTGGTTACTTACTATAGTCAAGTACCCAATTATCTATAATTGAATTAATTAATTAATAAATAATTATATTTTTCAGAGTTTTCAGAGACAAAATGTGCAAAAAAGATTATATTGTATTCACAGAACTTAATCCCGAGATCCCGAACATATTAAAATCCTGGGATTCCGGGATAAAAGGATGAACGGGATCCCGGTAACGAATCTTCTAATTGCAAAATAAGTTCGTTTACCAAACACTTCTTCCACAAACTCCGTTTCTAACACACAAAGACGTCGCAAACTGTACACCAGATTTAATTCATCTTAATCCAAAGCTAATTTGTTTATTACACTGCAGTAAAGAAGCAAGAACACAATTAGTCAACAAACTTAAACGAATCTCGCGCTATTAAAGAGCGGGGAGTTTAAGAAAGGATTTGTTCCCTTTTTAATGCTTTGTTACAATCTCTGCTATAGACGGAAATTTATTTTACGTCATTTTTGCTTTAAAAGTGTTAATTGTATGTTTATGACAGGGTAAAATTGGAATGTTTGATATAAATAATTTATGCCGCGTTAAAATGAAAGTAATTTATTCTGCCAAGGAGTGCTTATTACGTCGATCTTGTTTGATACACTGATAAATCTTTATAGATAATTAAGAAAAATCAGGTGTTGACTGCTGATCGCCTCGCTAGTCGCCTCATTGGTCTAGTGGCAGCATATGTATATGGGCTGTGGCCGGGAGGTTCTGGGTTCGATTCCCAGGTCGGGCAAACTGAATTTTCTAATTTAATTTGGGATTGGATCCTTCAGAGGGGGTTCACATCAGGCAGGCAGCCGGTCGTAAAAACTAAGACAAATCCTTTCTGCAACATGCTTGAAAAAGTGTGTTCCGCCGACCCCACATTAAGGTGGGAAAAGGGCAGGTAGAAAGAAAAAGGTGCCGCCTGCTTATCGATGCACCGGAACAGTGGCAGTTGTAGTCAGGGTAAATACTGTGGGATTCTATGTTCGTGTGTATGAGAGAGTACAGTGCGTGCGTGTGTTTACCTATCTCTTTTGTGGTGTGTGTGAATGTCTTAGATGCACCTCTATCTACCCCTTCAAGAATATAGTTGTGGGCTTAAGTGTTGTTAATATTTATAAGCGTTTATGGTCCTAATGGCCAATTTATGTTTATTTTCCAAAAACATTGTTTATTTCTATATCAGCTTTATACAGGTTTTCTATATTTCTCATAAATACAATATCAGCGGGACTGACATTCAGTCGGTTAAAAAGATCTTGCATGGCTTAGTATTAAAATTTATCGCGTTTAAGGATCGGCTAGTGCATATCCATTCCCTCAAGAGGATTGCGACATCACATGATGGTTGGTTGGGGCGGATATGAGGGTATCTGCATTGGTCATCTACCTTGTACCCTTCCATATGTTTCTTCTCTCTTCAGAGTGTGAAGATACATAAATAGACCGGCACAATTCTAGTGACTACCGATAAATCCATTGTTTTTCGGTGTTTTTTTTCTTATTGGATTGTAGTTCGCTGACCATCAGGTATAGTCACTTTGCCGCCGTCGGATAGATAAAATGTTTTCACAACCACCTGCGTGCCAGACGTCAACTTTATTTGGGGTTCCAAACCCGGATAAATCGTGTCAGAAAATTCACATTGGCGATACAAACTCAGGACCTCCTGGTCCACAGCGCATATATGCTACCCCTAGAGCAAGAAGAAGACTATACTTACTTATTATGTGAGTATATCAATGTACGTAGACGAGAATAACATAAGTATTACCAAAGACTTCTATGTATCCTACTAGACTGGCTGTTCGGTACATAGAATGTGCGCACTAAGTCTCTGTTAATCGACCTCAACTCACTATAAAAATCTGCTCTTGTCCTTAGCCGTGAAACGTCAAACACTCGCCGTCATCTGTCACAATTTTACTTCGAAACAGCTTTTCTAGTAAATACATAGAAGTCTTTGAGTATTACTAGTATATCTTATTAGCCTTCGGCCAACTTCCAATATGGCTGAAACAACTCAATTATACGTAGGTAGGTACGTTGTATCGGCGTGTAATGACCAGATATTGTGCTAATAAACTAGCCATCAAACGCCTCCTAGTAAGATATTAAGTCGGCTCTACCTCAGTTATCTATGTAGGCCTGCGGGCTTCAAATATATAATCTTTCCACATCAGAAGGATGTTAAACTTTACTCGCCGTGTTTATTTAAAGCGAATACGAATATTCAATGTAATAAAGCCCGATACAGCAGATTGAGTAACGCAAACTATTCACGGCAACTTTAATAAAATAATCACATAGTTTAAAAGTTAACGGTCTGACTTCAAAACTTATCCGATCGTGACCAAATTTATATGGGACCACCCTTGAAATAAGCTCTATCGAACACAAAAATAATCTTGAAAATCAGTCTATATTTGGCGGAGACATCGAAAAATTCGATGAAGGGGATGATTCGATGATCATCGCATACTCCTTATGAACAACAGAATAGATAGAGCAAGAGCCCGTGAGTGCAAGACCTTCGGATTTTAATAAAAGCTGAATATGTTTCTATGTGTGTCCCTAGTACAGGTAAGAATGATCCCCACCCATGAAGCTGAGGCAACGGTGGCTTTGGCAGGTAACAGGTAACAAAGGTGTTTAAAATTCCATCTCAAATTTATCATAAAATAAAACTTAATTTTTTTATATTTGATTCATAATAATATCAAAACTCGCGTTGCTCATTGCCAGACAGTTAGTATGGTTGCAACCCTCTGCCGGACACCCTTAAATTATTATAATTTATAATTATACTTACGTTATATTATAAAACCTAAATTTTATATATAATTTTTTGGGGGCCTATTAATCTATGTTTACATAATAGCCGGACAGTTTCAACGGTTCTATCATCTTGCCAGACGCATTCAAAGTGTGCAGTAGTTCGGAGAGCAAGGAGCGTATACAGTAGTGTTGCCAGATCTATTGTGGGAAATATCGGAACACAAGGTTAAAATGATCGGGACATAGGTTTTCAAATCGTGATGTTACCGGCCGGTTAGTATAACAAAGAAATCAAACTATAATAAGTTTTTTTTTAAATATAACAAAATTTATGGTCGAATCTCAACATTGGCGAAGTTTCAATGGCTTTTTTAATTGCAGTTATATACCCCATCGGCGGGGGTTTATGAGCCCCCCCACAATTGAAGATGGGCCGCAAGGCGGCACCGCGCAGGGACGGTTCCGGCTGAAGCCTGGGCGCTTCTCGCCTAGGGAAACCCGGAACGTCCTCAAGCGTCGAAAAGGGCCACCGCGGTGTTTTTAATTGGTATTGCCGGTGTAGGGTGTACATAGAGTTAGGGACTCAACCCAGTGACGCCCGGATGTTTTCCATCTCTCCCGGGCATTATGGCGCTGGGTCGTAAGACCGGCGTTAATGTCGCTCTGATATAGTAGAGCATTGAGACAAGCTTGCCCATTACATTGGCCACAAGTTAAAGAGCATTGCAAACCCGCTTTCCTGCATCCGCATCGCGAACCACAACCACTCTTGCAGTTGCAGAAAATTGTATTTAGCAAATCTTCTGGAGCAGGTGGTAAAACTGTCATGATAGGCTCCAGAAAATTGTTTCGTATTGTCCAACCCCATACCTGGGGTTCCAAATCATGTTTCCCTAACCAAGTTTGAACTTGATAATATACACGTTTGAAATACTGATTTCTTAAGTTTACGCGAATGTTATTTTTTTTTTTATAGCAGAGATTGGCAAACGAGCAGATGGGTCACCTGATGGTAAGTGATCTCCACCGCCCATAGACACCCAAGACAAAAAATTATGGGTGCGTAATAAAGAAGGCGATATTGAAGACGATCAATCCACAGAATGGAATAATAGTGACGAGGAATATGGATGTATTGACGACGACGATGAAAATGATGAAAATGTTTAAACATTTAATTAAAATAAGTGTATTTCACTGTAACTTTTTTATTTAAAAAAAAATTTTGCCCTTTGATTAAACTATACTAATATTATAAAGCTGAAGAGTTTGTTTGTTTGTTTGTTTGATTGAACGCGCTAATCTCAGGAACTACTGGTTCGATTTGAAAAATTCTTTTTGCGTTGGATAGCCCAATTATCGACGGTGGCTATAGGCTATATAACATCACGCTATGACCAATAGGAGCGGAGCAGAACTGAAAAATGTTTAAAACCGGGGAAGTTGATATCTCAGAAACTACTGGGGCTAATTGAAAAAATATTTTTGTGTTGGATAGCATATTTATCGAAGATGGCTATAGGCTATATAACATCACGCTTTGACCAATATGAGCGGAACAGAAATGAAAAATGTTGCGAAATCGGGAAAATTTATATCTCGGACAGAAACTACTGGTTCGATTTGAAAAATTATTTTTGTGTTGGATAGCCCAATTATCGAGGGTGGCTATAGGCTATATAACATCACGCTATGACCAATAGGAGCGGAGCAGAAATGAAAAATGTTGAAAAGACTATATTTCAGAAACTACTGGTTCGAATTGAATTTTTTTTGTGGTGGATAGCCTATTTATCGAGGATGGCTATAGGCTATATAACATCACGCTTTGACCAATAGGAGCGGAGCAGAAATGAAAAATGTTGCAAAATCGGGAAAATTTATATCTCGGACAGAAACTACTGGTTCGAATTGAAAAATTCTTGTTGTGTTGGATAGCCCAATTATCGAGGGTGGCTTTAGGCTATATAACATCACGCTATAACCATTAGAAGCGGAGCAGAAATGAAAAATGCTGCTAGCGGGGAATTTTATATCTCAGAAACTACTGGTTCGATTTGAAAAAATATTTTAGTGTTGACCAAGGGGATGAATGGTAGGGTGACTAAGGGGTGACTGACGGAGTGATTGATGGGGTGACTAATGGGATGACTGACGGGGTGACGGACATGAGGAATGACGGGGTGACTGACAGGCTGACTGATGGGGTGGCGGACGGGGTGACTGACGAGGTGAATGACGGGGTTACAGACGGGGTGACAGATGGGGTGACAGATGGAGTGACCGACTGGGTGACAGACGGGGTGACAGACGGGGTGACAGACGGGGTGACAGACCGGGTGACAGACGGGGTGTCAGACGGGGTGACAGACGGGGTGACAGACGGGGTGACAGACGGGTGACAGAAGGGGTGACAGACGGAGTGACCGACGTGATGACAGACGAGGTGATAGACGGTGTGACAGAGGGTGTGACTGACGGGGTAAGAGACGGGGTGACAGACGGTTTGACAGACGGTGTGACTGACGGTGTGAGAGACGGGGTGACTGACGGCCGAAGTAGATCATCCCATTACCTCTTTTAGAATTATTGTGCTATAGGTACCTACGACTCACTCTTTCAACCCTCTCTCTCATACGCAGACGAAGTTGCGCGGGTCAGCTAGTAAACAATAAAATTTGATTTACTTTAATTCATTGGCTTTACAATTTTGATAGAATTGAAAATACTAAACTTCGTAAAAATGAAAAATAATATAAATTAAATTATTAGAGTTTCGATATGATTGAAGTTGTATTAGAACAATTTTACTGAGTATTGTTTTAAATATTTGTTATTCAAACTGTAAAAATTTATTTAATGAAATTTTTCGATTAAGAAAAAAATAAACTGCACAATTTGAACTTAATAACAGTGGATGCGCAGTGAAGGGCTGCAATAGACCAAGCGCTCTGTCTCACTCGCACTAGTTACTGTATACGCTCCTTGCTCTCCAAACTACTGCTCACTTTGAATGCGTCTGGCAAGATGATAGAATCGTTGAAACTGTCCGGCTATTATGTAAACATAGATTAATAGGCCCCCAAAAAATTATATATAAAATTTAGGTTTTATAATATAACGTAAGTATAATTATAAATTATAATAATTTAAGGGTGTCCGGCAGAGGGTTGCAACCATACTAACTGTCTGGCAATGAGCAACGCGAGTTTTGATATTATTATGAATCAAATATAAAAAAAATAAGTTTTATTTTATGATAAATTTGAGATGGAATTTTATACACCTTTGTTACCTGTTACCTGCCAAAGCCACCGTTGCCTCAGCTTCATGGGTGGGGATCATTCTTACCTGTACTAGGGACACACATAGAAAAATTTTCAGCTTTTATTAAAATCCGAAGGTCTGGCACTCACGGGCTCTTGGACCAAGACGTTTTGGGATCGGTTCATAAGTTTTTAAAACTTTATTACTATTGCAGTACCAACTATGAATATACAACATGAGCTTTTTTATTATTTTGCAAACATCCCAATTAAATTTTGATTTGCAAGTTTAAAAAATACTAATAATAATAGTGTAAACTCCCACTGTAAAAACAATTACTATATATAGTTTGACCACGAGGACAATAATTCCTGTTGGTCAAATTTAGTTTGACGAAACAGTTTGACCATCGGGAAGAATACGATATTTCAAGCTTTTTTTATACTCCATAAACTATTAGAAATACATTGTATTTAGATTTTTATAAATAAAGACAGAATAGAGACAATAACAATATGCACAAAATGTTCACACAATAACGCATAATCTGTATATAAAAGAGATTAACTGTGGTTCGTAGACTTTAGTAGCCTAATGGATGAAATATTACATGGAGCAAGTTTGAAATTCTCAGAATTATAACTTAGCTATGTTTTAGGAGACTTAAATAACATACAATTATTTTATTATACTACGTAGTATGTAATACATAGATAATAATGAATACACCAAATTCATGGGAATTTTTCTATGACGAAACAGCCTTCTAAACTGGCGGTCTCTGGCGGTGGATGAGGTATTTAAATATAATGTACGTATGTAAAACGTTTACAAATTCAATATTTTTTTTAATTTATATCGGACATTTTTAATTACATAATTTATCAGTTTGACCATATCATAAAAAAACATCTTCGCATGCAAATGCTTTTATTAGACTGCTTGCTACCCGACTATTTTTTTCACTTTTTTTCCTCCGTCATCCAATAATTTTGCTATCCTTTCTTATTCCAAATTTATCCATGGCCTGGCTTCATAAAATAAGCAACATTTAGTTTAAAAAAAATTTACGAGTCATAGTTGCGAGTAAAAGCTAGTAACTGCTTTAACCCGCAACCTACCTTAATAAAACCAGTTTATATAACAAAAATAAGGAAAAATAAAATCAATGAGCATCATTTTTAAAGTTGATTATATGTTCATAAATTGTTGAGGGTTAAGTACAAAATCCCTCAGTATCGAACTAGATTATGAGTCTGTGACGCAGAAATAAAAACTTCTCATTTTATAAACATTTTAGTACCCACGATGCATTGCGGCCTGTATAAATAAGCTTTCAGACTTTAATCACTTTATATTAAACTTTTTGAAATGTATTACTATCATAATATCCTTTTAAAGTATTTTATTGCGTTTGCGTGATGTTTTAATGGCTTTAATATAGCTTTAGATTTATTTTTTGGGTATGGACAAACATTTTGAAATAATATAAAAGTAATATAATCGCCTCCAGTCGCCTCTTTAGTCTGAATTTTAGGTCTCTGCACCGTATATGGGCTGTGGGAGATTGTGAGTTCGAATTCCTGGTCGGACAATGTGTATGTAAAAGGTAGCCGGTCTTTAGAGAGGGCAGGGGGAAGAGGATAGATAGATAGATAGATAGATAGATAACTCTTTATTGCACACCAAGAAAAAAAAAAACAAATTATAAAAGGGACTAAGTAATACAAAGTGTAAACAATAGGCGGTCTTATCGCTTATTAAATCTATACTAATTGAAATAAAACTATTCTTACGGATTCTATCACGATTATGTTTTAATTATCATTCCCGACGTTTCGAAGGCTTTGCAGTCTTCGTTGTCACGGGTCAGACTGAGGTGTCATTTGTCCAAAAAAGGTTAGTGTTACAATATCTACCATCATTAAAAAATTATACAAAATCAAAAAAGGTTAATTATTTGTGTTCCGTTCTATGCAGTACGAGCTCACGGTGTCTTGAGTTCTGGCAGCTGGTCTTTTGGGTTCCGATTTAATAAGATGTATAATTGGATCCCAGGTTTGTGCAAGCTTCCAACCATCTTCTCTATTGAAATTAGGATGTTTTTTTAATTTCAATAGCCTCGCGTATCATATAATATAATGTTTGGAGCCTTCCTCTGAATGTTCAGCAACTGCAGACTTCGTAGAGCGTCGGTGTTTTACGTCAGCTATATGTTCTTTTACGCGGGTCCCTATATTCCGGTTTGTATGTCCGATGTAAGAGAGACCACAGTCGCAATCAATTTTATACACGCCTGGTTCTTGCAGAGGTATGTGACACTTGACAGATGGTATGGTATCGTGATAGAATCCGTAAGAATAGTTTTATTTCAATGTATAATATTCGCGTAAACTTAAAAAATCAGTATCTATACTAATATTATAAAGCTGAAGAGTTTGTTTGTTTGATTGAACGCGCTAATCTCAGGAACTACTGGTTCGAATTGAAAAATTATTTTTGTGTTGGATAGCCTATTTATGGCTATAGGCTATATAACATCACGCTATGACCAAAAGAAGCGGAGCAGAAATGAAAAATGCTGCTAGCGGGGAATTTTATATCTCAGAAACTACTGGTTCGATTTGAAAAAATATTTTTGTGTTGAATAGCCCAATTATCGACGGTAGCTATAGGCTATATAACATCACGCTATGACCAAAAGAAGCGGAGCAGAAATGAAAAATGCTGCTAGCGGGGAATTTTATATCTCAGAAACTACTGGTTCGATTTGAAAAAATATTTTACCGAGGGGATGAATGGTAGGGTGACTAAGGGGTGACTGACGGGGTGATTGATGGGGTGACTGATGGGATGACTGACGGGGTGATCGACGCGAGGAAAGACGGGGTGACTGACAAGCTGACTGATGGGGTGGCGGACGGGGTGACTGACGAGGTGAATGACGGGGTGACAGACGGGGTGACAGATGGGGTGACCGACTGGGTGACAGACGGGGTGACAGACGGGTGACAGAAGGGTGACAGACGGGGTGACAGACGGGTGACAGACGGGGTGACAGACGGATGACAGACGGGGTGACGGCCGTGGTGACAGACGGGGTGACAGACGGGGTGACAGACTGGTGACAGACGTAGTGACCGACTGGGTGACCGACTGGGTGACAGACGAGGTGACAGACGGGGTGACAGGCGGGGTGACAGGCGGGGTGACAGACGGGGTGACAGCCGGGGGACAGACGGGGTGACAGACGGGTGACCGAAGTGGTGACAGACGGGACGACGGACGTGGTGACAGACGGGGTGACAGACTGGTGACAGACTGGGTGACAGACGGGGTGACCGACTGGGTGACCGACGGGGTGACAGACGAGGTGACAGGCGGGGTTACAGACGGGGTGACGGACGTGGTGACAGACGGGTGACCGACTGGGTGACAGACAAAGTGTCAGACGGGGTGACAGACGGAGTGACAGACGGTGTGACAGAGGGTGTGACTGACGGGGTAAGAGACGGGGTGACATACGGTTTGACAGACGGTGTGACTGACGGTGTGAGAGGCGGGGTGACATACGGTTTGACAGACGGTGTGACTGACGGTGTGAGAGGCGGGGTGACTGACGGCCGAAGTAGATCATCCCATTACCTCTTTTAGAATCATTGTGCTATAGGTGCCTACGACTCACTCTTTCAACCCTCTCTCTCATACGCAGACGAAGTTGCGCGGGTCAGCTAGTGTAATATAATATTAATTCATAAGTTAAGTACCTACCTTATTAACGTATTTTCTCATATATAATGTGGACAAACATCTATAAGAGTAGTAAGTAACTATATAATATTATAGATGCGCAAAATGATTTTGTTTGCTTGTTCTTCTCCTTTACAGAAAATAAAAACGCATCGACTTATTTTTGGACATAAAAACGGATATTTATGTTGAAGAGTGACAGGTTAATCTATAACCACTGAGTTCAAAAATGATCATGCGTAAAGTAAAAAAGTGGCGAGCAGAACTAGTATTACTATCATGTATTTCGCAGCAGGTCGCTGGATGCAGGCCGCTTCCAACAGGTCGGTCTGGAAATCTTTGGTGCAGGCCTACATATGTCCAGCAGTGGACGTCCTGTGGCTGATCATGATGATGATGATTTCATTTTATTTACACTGCAGTCCATCCAAAAATAACCTGAGTAAATCCTAATAACTACTAATATTATAAATGTGAAAATTTTTACTTCTGTGTGTATATTATTGTTCTTTTTTACCCAAAAAATACCTACTGGATGGATTTTGATGAAACGTTACAGTTATATAGATTATACATCAGAATAACATTTAGGCTACTTTTTATTCCGAAAAATAAATTTCCACGCGAACGGAGTCTCGGGTAACAGAAAAAAAATATAATATAGTATACCGAACTAAGACATGAATAATGTTTTTGTTCTAATTAATGATGAATTATAATAGCTTCTTCCAGAAATTGTTTTGTTTAGTATATTTGATTTCAAGTAAATTATCGGTAAGTAATAATGAGTATAAACGAATTAGAATTCTGTCTTTATTATCTCATATTAATGTTTATTATATTATTACATTGGTAATAACAAGAAAATTATAAAAAAATATATATTATATTTTTATACGCATATCTAACAGAGAGCGAAGCGAAAGTTTTTTTGATTTGTAGAGCCGCGTTGTAAACAACGTCTAATTGCCCTTCACGACTAGTTTGATACCGCGTTTCGTTCGCTGAGACTTCCGACGGCCCATTTCCCCTCTCTTTTCCAATTAAAAATCTACACATACATAAATAGTCGCACGACTCTTTTCCATAGGGGTAGGCAGAGGCTGGCATTTCCATTTGGAAAGCAACGCTCCTACGTAGCAAGGTCTACGATCCTAAAATAGATAAAATATGGGACAAAAGTTGATGATTGTTTGAGCGTGAACCGGATATGTCCCCTTAATGCCAACCCATCTACCATGGCGAGAAATGGCAAAACCCTCCCAATATGATAGTACGAACCAAACTATTATACTTTTTTATATCTGTAAACTCATATAAGTCATATTAAAATGAACGAAGCTGTTCACCCAGATAAGTACATTTGTTCAGTAGTACCTACCTCATAGGATTTGTGGACTCTGGAAACGGAATGCTAACTTTTATTGAGTCATAAATAAGTCGCACGTACCGTACTTACAGCACAAACACCAGCAATAAATCAGTAACATTCATATCTCCCTTCGTCTTTCTAACTATCCGTAGTTGGTAAGGAATATTAGGGCAAATTTCTAACTTGACTATCCTCTAGCATTTACTTTTGCATATTTGTTTAATTTTTTTTTAATGGGCACAAACAAGTTTACATAATAAGGGTATTTTTGAGGTAATTAATTTAGGTTAAGTCGAAGTAAAAGTTATGTTAAATCAAAAGTATTTTGCTATGTTTAATGTAAGGCACCTACAGCTATCGTAAAATTAAATAGTCCATTCATGGCGTCTGTGCTGCGTGGAGGATATTTATATACCCATCATCAGATACAATATTGTCAAAAAATAATACAATAAATAATATAAAATTTAATAATATACTAGGATATACTCTATAAAACATCATTTGCGTTATTGTACATAAAAGCAAAAGAAAAGGTTCTTTTCGAAGTAAGTTGAAAACAAGCAAACTTTTGTAAAATTAAGCTATTCACAAGCTTAAAAAATAGTGTAATAAAGATCATTAAGTTACCTAAAGCACACATTAACATCTACAGTGTACTACATTAAAAATCCTAATTGCTAGCGATCTGTTAAGCGACCCTGAATTAACTTTTACTGCAATTAGCGGTTGTAAATTACACGGTTATTAAGGTTTATATGTGTTTTTGTGTATGTAAGTTGCGAATTTCTGCATAACTACCCAATTTAATCCGATAGAACAATGCAGCGTGGAGAATTTAGACCAACAGGCTTTTATAACCATATACAACTCAAACAGAACGCATTCATCTCTAGTTAAATTATGCAAACGGATGTGTACAGCCGTACTATCTACGTTGCTACTAGCACCCACTACATTAACGAACTAATATGTAGGTACCTACGAGAATAATATTAATTACGTACTATTTATGCATGACATGCGTTCGCACGTATCTCATACATTAATTAAATGTGATCAATGACGAAGATATCATATATATTAGAGTGGTAGAGTCAGGCTGTAGACAGTAACGTCTACAGCACGAATGGGCCGGCTCGACCGGTTAGACACCACTGTCTCACAGAAAACCGACGTAAAGTGGCAGCTTGCTGTCGCTTTTCGTTCGGTGAGTGAGATTTTCGGTGGCCTATTTCCCCCCTTCCTTTCCCAATCCCTTCCCTCCTTTTAGGTTGGCACCACACCCATGATTCTTTTTGTGTCTTGGGTGTTTATGGGCGGTGGAGATCACTTACCATCAGGTGACCCATCTGCTCGTTTGCCAATCTCTGCTATAGAGGTATATATCAGCCACCGACCTGTTGTCGGTCGTTTAGATGCTAGTACAGTGTAGGTAGTCTTTAGGGCGTATTCTCACAACCCTTATAAGACATGTACGAACCGCATTTTGTAATCTGCTCCCCATAATAATTTGAATCATATCTGCTCAATTTAAGGGGCCTGGTCGGCTTAGTCCTGGCAAAATTGTATGGCACATAATTATTTAAGTAGTCGGTACAGCTATTAAGTAGCGTTTCGTATAAGGCCTTACTTATAAACAGTTTAGCTGGGAATTACCGCTATAATCCCAGCAGGACCTTGAGACCATCCACATCTGGGTCTGATGGTTATTGTGAAAACATAATTGCTCTATTTACCTTAACATTGGCTAAATCATCGCAAATGCGTGGAAGCCATTATTTTTAAAAGAAGAAGAAGAACCAGTTTTTTAGCTGATCAAATCGTTAAGAATATAGTATAATAGTCTGTCCCTTTTATTTTCAAACAATGTAACACAAGGGAAAAAGTGACAGACTATTCTTAGCCATTTGCTCAGCTAAACTGTTTTTATAGGTAAGGCCCTATAAATTTAACCCCCGAACGAAACTACTTAACAGCTGTACCGACTACTTAAATAGGTAATTATGTGCCATAGAATTTTGCCAGGACTAAACGGTGACTAAACCGTACACTGAAACGCAACTTACGCAAAACAAACATTTTAAGGTCATGGTAATTTGAAATGGTCGAGTGTCTGACACTCGGTCCAGGAGTCGCGTCTAGTGTCTGATACTCGGTGTCAGGTTGGGTGGAGTGTCTGACACTCAGTGTCGGGGTCAGGTCGAAGTCTGACAGTCGGTGTAGGGGTCGCTTACAGAGTCTAACACTCTGTGTCGGGTCAGGTTTAGTGTCTAACACTCGGTCTTTGATTTTGATTTTAAAAAAATGACCGCCATATTGTATTTATTTGTTTTTGACCCGATTGACATCAAAATCGATGTTGTCGGCCCGTAGTTCCGAAGAATGGTTCCGGAGTCAAAACTAAAAAGTGGTTGCCATTTTGTTTTTGTCGCGCTCGGCTTCAAAATCGATGTCTGGGCCGCTCCGTAGTTAGGCTGCGGATATCAACTCAGTCGGCGTGGCAACGCACCGCTAGGCTGGTGCACATCGCTCGGACGCCGCTGGCTTCAAGACTTTTGGCAGTCGATTCGATTTCGACTACGATTTGGTTTCATTTTGTGACTTAAAATTCCACCCAAATCGAGTTAACAAGGAAGTACGCTAATGTCGCGTTGGATTCGAGAACTTGTCATTTCGTAATATGTAATGCTATATTAGTGCACTTATAAACTTGATTTCGGTGGAATTTTAAGTCACTAAATGAAATCGAATCGTAGTCGAAATTGGTCGATATCAAATAGTGTCAAAAGTAACGCTATGTACCATATAAATCTATGCGTCACGTACCGCTCCGTGCCCGCAGCTAAGTCCTACAAAATACGTGTGTGAAGCTGCGGACAAAAGCTAGTAATATAATGGTGCGTCCACACCGGGCCAAACGAAGGCGAACGAATCATGCCTGTTTCACTCATACAACAACGAAAGTTTGTGTGAACGCAGCAGGTATAGATTCTTTCGCCTTCGTTCGGCCGGTGTGTATCCGCCATAATAGGGGTAAGTTTTCGTAGCCTCTGATCTGGTGGCACAGTATATGGGCTGTGACTGTGGACCAAGGAGGTCGTAGGTTCGATTCTCACGTCGGGCGGGGTGTTTTTCTAACACTATTTGCCCGCAACTGGATCCTCCACTTGGGGGCTGACGTCAGGCATGCAACACGCTTGAAGTGTATTGCGCCGACCCCACATTAAGGTGGGATAAGGACAGGTAGAGAGAAAGAATGTAAAAGGGGAATTACTCTATGAATTAAGTACACATTGTGGAAATGGTTAAAAAAATAAAACATCGCACATAGATTTTGGTTGTTTATTTTTCAGGAAGCAAATGATTCACAGCATTGGTGGGATACAGAGGGCTGACAATCTGGGCCGAAATACTCATTTTCCTGACATTTAATTACTTTTTACTAGCAGAAGGTACAACAGCTTAGAATACATAAGTACCCAAATATAAAAATGTGAGAAAACAACGTTACACATAGCGGTAGGATAGTAAAATTTATTTAGTAAAGCGAGTTTTCATTTCATATTTTTATTATTATCTACACACCTTACTAAATCACAATTTCTAATTAAATATGTATGTCAAAATTTATTTATCACATTTATAACATTCTGTACAAAGTAAAAAAATATTTTCATAGTCCACTAGTACAAAGTAAAGCTGCGTGAACATTGCAACAATATTTTTTTACACTTTATTGTTATTTAATCTGTTGCATGTGTACATACAAATAAACACTTAAATTATACCTTTTCCGTTCCACTGAAAATGTACTTCGTGTGATGCGTTTGAGCACACAAGAGATAATGAAGTGATCTCACTTCAGAACGAAGCTCAGTGGGCTTAGCCAAGTGGCAGAAGCGCTAATCGAATAGAATAGTAAATGTATAGGAATGAGATATGCGGGTTTAGACAAGTGGCTTATGCGCTAGTCGAATAGAATAAATGTATGGGAATGATATAAGAGTACGCCGCATATAACGTACTCTTATGTCATTCCCATACATTTATTTTATTCGACAAATATATTCGACTAGCGCATATGCCATTTGTCTAAACCCGAAGAGTACGCTATATTTGGTGTAGTCTTATGTCATTCCCATAATTTTTTTTTATAGCAGAGATTGGCAAACGAGCAGATGGGTCACCTGATGCGTTGCCAACCTAAAAGGAGGGAATGGAAGGGGAGGACAAAGGGATTGGGAAAGGGAGGGGGAAATTGGCCACCGGAAATCTCACTCACATACATTTATTCTATTCGACTAGCGCATAAGGCACTTAGCTAAGCCCGCTGTTCCAACTATGATATGCAGTTAATGCGTGTGTGACGCTCTGTCCGTATTGCACGATGCATTCGCGGATTTACGTCTGGACTATGGGCGACTTGCAACACTCACATAAATATCGATTTATCTCAAACCTCGATTTAAATATAGGAATGAGCTGTAGGTTAAATCGAATTTAGGACTAACTCTAGATTAGTTACAGCTCTGCAAGTCACCCTAAAGGCATATGCACACTTACAATACAATTAAGTTACATTTTCTATTTTAATCTATTATACGCCAACGTGTTTCAAATATAATAAAATTGTTAAGAATATAAATAACACAATAGTTACGTTACTTGGACATACAACCTTCATAAGGAGTGACATAATGTATCAAACAACAGTCCCTTGACATCTGGCTCCACACTCGAATAACATGTTCCTATGTATTGATTACATGTGCTAACTGTGTATTTAAAAATATAACACACCCTTCGTCACTGAATCGGCACTCCTAGACCAAAACCGCATCGAAATTATAAAATAGCACTTACAACTAACGGCCCTCGGGCCCTAGTTTAACCAAGCGTGATGTTTGATAACGCTAGGCATTAACGGCAATTTTTTTCTGTATCTACCAAGATTGGCAACAAGCACGCGTCATGTCACGTCATCATCATGTCACGCTTGTTTTTTGTCTAGGGCCCCTCGTCTGCAAGTGACCACCACTGGGTAAGTGGTAAGCTGGACTGGCATTAAAACACACGACTCCCGTCACAGCATGGACTGACTGATAAAATTGTACAACAATAATATAATCACAAGTTTAAAAACTTAATTGACCGACTTCCAACTTACCGCTCATGACCAAATCTATAGGGGACCACCCTTAAAATAAGCTCTATCGAACACAAAAATAATTTTGAAAATCGGTCCACATTTGGCGGAGATATCGAGTAACAAACAAAAAATACAGACGAATTGAGGACCTCCTCCTTTTGTGGAAGTTGGTCGATAAATTGGCAAGCTATGTTACATGAATCGGCCACAACCCGGCACCCACCCATGCGCGTGACGCATCTGATTCGTTAAAAAAACATTTTTTTTAAATAATTATGCAAAAACAATTTCATACAACCATACTAATTTGAACATTTCTCCAAAAAACTGGGACATTTTAAAATGCAAAATTGTGATTTGTGACAGTGATCTTAGAGAAACAATCGAATAATCTATAGGGACACTCAAATTATTACAAAGTAATTTACAAATATACTCAATCTCTAAATATTAACTAATTTATATAAACTGAATTATTTACACAAAATGGACACGTCGCGGTTGACGTGTAACCTCCCTTACATACTTGTAACTATTTACAAGAACTATCATATAACGTTAATTACGATACGAGCATTGCATTTTCATGAGCTTGATCAAAATAATCCCTTGTTCTATACACATATCTGTGGTCAGTCACAAAAACATACAATTTGGACTATCATTTACAATCGGCTTATTTCCCAATAGTGAAGAACCGTCCCTAATGCTGATTGTAGGCTTCATTAATTATTGTATAAACATTCTCAAAGTTCGCCTTATGAAGCCAATGCAATATAAGGAATCAGTCTTAGATTAAAAGAAAACAAATTCAGTACGTTTTTTACGAAATTCGTCAATGTTAAGTTTCAACTGAGTTGTAACTTCAGCACTATATACAGAACGAAATATATCCAATGAGTACTTACATTTGAATATTACATAAAATGATTTTGAGGGAATTCCAGAGCATGTCTTTAAATGAACAATCTAAATTAAAACTTTAGATTCTTACACATTAAAAAATAATCCATATAAAACTATTCCTAATGTATTGTAAGAATTTCATTTCGAGTTCCGAGGTCACTTAGTTATTAGAAAAATTGTCATTAATGTTTTTGTATTTTTTATTTCTTTTAAATTTACACTGTTTAGAAAAAAGTAACTATTCAATTGCAAGCACAAAATACTGATTATATAAAAAAATATTGTGCTCACAGTCAACAATAATTTTAATATTATATGGAGAACATATTAGTTTACATTGTTGTACTATTCCAATTCGGTACATATTTAATGACAGTCATAGAAACTATTTTCAAAAAATTATAAGATCTTGACCACATCCAACAGGCGTACCAGTGCGGGTACGACCATAGGCACGGAACTTACAATAGCGTGCTACAAACGCTAGAACAATCTAGATGTTTGTTACCAATCGTAGGCGAAATTTATTGTTAAACCACATAAAAATAGGATATAACAAGAAAAACTGGAAAAAAATTTAATTACAAACCGCAAAATTCACCGACTGCACTCGTCTAAGGTAACCAATATTTAATTGTAAAATATCATCTAAAATCCCAAACCGAATACAAAGCTTCACAAAGGCATAATTGTAAAATTATTACCTATTTATAAGTAATTTTGATATGAAGAAATGCAAACTCCAAACAGCAGGACTAAATTAGTCCGATACTGGTTGCTAGTCGCGCGTTGGTTTTCTAACGGTCGCAGCCGCGTTAGGCCCGCAGTGTGGACATGCTCTAATATTGGGTAACCAAGACGCAACAGGAGGGTTACCACCACGTCTTATTGCAGTATTATTATAATCTTACTTTGATTTATTTTTGTACGGAAATTGGTACAAGTAAGATAATAACACTGCTATAAGAGGTGGTAGTAATACCCCAGTATGGTGCATTTTCAAACTATTTGAATGAACTGTTCCATTAATTAAATATTTGTCTTTTTATGATGATGGGCGTAAATAGAACGTGTCAAACTATAGAGATCATAGCTGCAATGCTGACTAGGACATAAGAAATGGGTTATAAACTGTAATACGAAAATACTAATTTGATTATTCACTTATAAGATTTTCCACACTTACAATAAATTAAATATTAACACGCGTTGAAAAATCAACAGCAATATTATTGTAATTTATCAAAATATTTAACAAATTTTCTAATAAACAGCTAAGAAACTAGCTACGTCATAACTTAGGCAATCAATTGTTCACTTAATAAATAAAAAAGGATTATAGGCTTACCACTGTATAATTTTCACCACCTATCTAGTCTTATCAATGATTTCTAATATACTGTTTCACTATGAACAAGCTAAACCAATTTATGGCACATTCGGGTTAATAAGACCATGCAATAATAGTGTACAAATAAGCCGGTTCTAAAATGTTACAAATTAATGAACATCGTAAGCAGGTCATACATTCCTACTTAATTTCTCAATCCAATCCTTATGATTCTGTATTTTATTTTGTTACACAATGGAATTCCCTTAAAATTCTACATAATAGATACAGTATTCAATCAATGAGCTTGAATAATTGCACTTTTAGTCAATTTCAAATGAAATATAAAATTATACAAATATTCAGATTGTCGTAGTAAAGTCGAAAATAAAATTATATATTGTTTGAAAACTGCGTAAAATCCTCTGCTTTTGTCACACAGAGAAAGTGTGCTTACATTTTCAATGGCAGCATAACTAGCTAAACCAAATGTGTAAGAACTTTATTTCTTATAAGAATTTCATTTTTTTTTCTTGTCAACATCTTCAAATATCTATTTTATCATTGTTGGACAATTCCACATACGCCTCAGAGTTGGCTTGAATTATATGCCAGACATTGATTTTATTTAACATAAGAATCTTTTAATATTATATTTGGAATGCGTTCAACTGATAATAATCTGAAAGTGCAATTACTCATTAAATTGTCACAAAGGAAAATTCGCCTCTCAAACGTATCAGTTCAATAAGCGCACACTGGGTTAATGATGTCGATCAAATGAACCTCTACTGCCACCGACATGTAACGCCAGCTCACTATCGCGGACACAGCGGCGCCGGAGAGCGGGAACCCCGCACACGCGACATTCACACTCCGCGTCTAAAGTATCGAGAGCGGCCGCCTCGGCGACTGAGCAGCGGCGAGAGGGGCGACGGGGGCGCGGGGGGCGCCGGGCCAAGTGGGGGCAGGGAGGGGGCGCGGGGAGGCGCTACAGCGAGCCCGACCTCGCCGCGCACGAGACCTATTTCTCCGTGGAGTCCGGCGGAGCGCCGCCGAAGTCCAGCTGGTAGCCGCCCGCGCGAGTCATCTCCTCCATGCTGGGCTCCTTGCACTCGTGGCCGGCGTGACCGGTCGCGCCGCAGTTCCAACACGACAGCTTCGGCGGCGCGTACAGCACCGGCACGAACCCCGCGTACGGCGCCGGCGTGGCGTACGGCGGCGGCTCGCCGTTGGCGAACGGCGGCGGCGGCGGACGGTACGCGGGCGGCGGCGTCGGGTACGCGAACGGACGCGGGTACTGCAGGAACGGCACGGGCGGCGGCGCCGAGGGGGTGGCGCGGCGCGGCGCCGGCGCGGGCGTGTCGGGCGGGGACGACGCCGCGCTCGACCCGCTGTCCGACGGAGACCGCGTCGGCGGACAGTACACGCCGACTCGTCTCCGAACTCCGTTTAATTTTTCTAACGATCTGTACTGATGGAGTCCGATGTCGCGTAATCTTTCGTCGCCTATGTTGTGTCGTATCTACAAAATAATGTTCATGTTACCTTCGCTTTCGTCGAACTTGAACTATCGTCAGCACATGTCATTGAGATCAAAGGGCGCCTTTACCTCTGTGAGTGATAAATTTTCGAAGTTAGCAGCGAGTTGTAGGGGAAGCTGGTCGGGCGGGCCGATGACGCCGGGCGGCGGCGGCGGCGGCGGGGACCGGTCACGCGAGGGTCTGCGGCGCGCGCGCGGCGAGGCGGCGCGGCTGTCGCCCGGGGACGACACCAGCGGCGACGTGGGCGCACCACCACCCGTCGCGTACGATATCACCTGGAAATTGAGATTCTATCTTTACCTTCATTATCTGTTTTTTATTAGCTTCTGGTGGCAGACTAGCAGACAGCCAAGCTGATGGTTACCGTTACCAATGGTCATTGGCAGTATATGTAGCAAAAAAATAGAGATTAGGAAATGGGAGAGGACCTTCACTATTATTACTCATGTTTAAAATCTTCATTGAATATCAATTAAAAATTGTTGTATCTCCAATATCATTCTCAAATTGCAAAATATCAGTAATAGTATAATTTGACAATCATTGATCACTATGTAATACTATAGTCAATTTTAACAACAATGTAGAATTACATATTAGGTAAAACTAATATCAATCGATCACTTCATTACTGTGGAAAGATTAGAAGTAACCAACAAATATGATCAATGATTTTATAAAACTAAAATGCTACATTGGTATTAAATAATTTGTGAGTAGAAGTAGGTAATATTTACCTCAACTGGTGGATTGATGGCAGAAACAATAATGTTGGCAGGCCAAGCATGTTGGCCCATGTAATCCCCTATATTGTACTGTGGTATAGGCAGGCCTGGGGGAGGGTGGGGCACTTCACTCAAAATTGGAACTACATTTCCCGCACCACTCAAAACTGGAGGTGAACTGAGTTCAGGCACTGAGTCTGCATTTGGAGGCTGTAATAATTTATAATACTTTACAAATTTATATTAACATTGAACACACTCTGAAAAAAAATAATTAAAATTATAATTATTATGCGCACATTTTATACACACTGTGATGAAATATTGCAACATCTTTTTGTTACAAATATAGATGATGATATATTAATAATCTAGTAATAAAAATATAGATAAAGATGCTATTGCATGTCATTTAAGAGGTAAGGTAAGGTTTGTATTATCCAAAGTACAAAAATGAGCAAAATAAACATGCATAATAAACACTGACTGTACTATAAATATATATTATCTCTAATCAACACAAAGCTATATTAAGCATGTTTTGATATTCAAATAATATTCTGAAATAATAATGTCAAAATAATTTAAGCAAGTGGGTGTTGAAGCATAACTCTATTACAAACTTAGATTGAGATGAAACTGAGCAAAGATAACAGTATCTGTAGTAAGATATGATAGGCCATATCTTTTTTACGGAAAATGGTTAAATATACACTTTCACCTAAGGTTCAAGTACAATTATAACATATTACAATATGTAATGTAAAAGAGTTATGGACTGACTTCAAAACTTATTTGATCATTTTTTTTTTCATGACCAATTTACAGGACCACCCTCGAAATGAGCTCTATCGAACATAAAAATAATCTTGGAAATCAGTCCACATTTGACGGAGATATTGCATAACATACATAAAAAATACAGACACATTGAGGACCTTCTCTTTTTTTGAAGGTGGTTGAAAATTATATGTTATTGTCAGGCCACAACTCAGCACAAGCTTGGGAAACTAGAATTTTATTGCATATTTAAAAAATTTCAGTATCTGTGTAAATAATTTTGTGAAAATATTCAGAACAGACATGCGAAATAATAACAATGAAAATTACAAATATTACTTTTATTATTTGAGATAAATTATGTTCCACACATTCATAGCTTTTGTTAGTTTTGTTTATAATGAACCCTGACTATAATTCTAGTAGACATACAATATCCTGGCATGCAGTAATTTACTATATCTATATTCAGTAGACATGCAGTACTAATCACATATTAGGCGGGATTGCAGGAATTATGACTTTGAGTTAGATTTTAGAAAATGAAAGAATGAAATTGTTCACTGAATTGAAATGTTGAAATAATCTTGATCTTTTTACCACAGCACTATTTAAATTTCATAATAAAGTTGCAACATTCGAAGCGTCAGTTTACTCAGTTTAATTAGCAATCGGATTGTAGTAGATTCATATATAAAGTGAACCACTAAAATAGGAATAATAAACTACATAGGTATTATGAAATCATTTCATAATCCACACAAATGAATGAATAAAATGATTGTTGATAACATAATTATATTACAGCTTGATTTCTTTGTGTACCAGATAAGCATTATTACTTAACAAATTATTATCAATGCTTATTACTAATTGGTAATTATTATTTTTTTCTTGTTATCTTTTGCCTCAATAGTAATATAATAATACTGAACTACATAAACATTACATGTCACAGACAAAAAGTGATAACCTTCCAAAAATACTTTACAGGAAAGTGCTTACTGCAAAATGGATCTTTGAAGACTTTGTTTTTCAAGACGCTTGTGTTTTGTTTGTAACATACAATATACATTATGAATACAATCGCATGAGGTATTGTCTTATCAAATGCATCATAATTATATAAATATGATATATAAAATTGTACTTATTATTGGCAAAATATGTATGTGATAAATAAACAATAAAGAATTATTTAGTTTGTATTGGACATTTTTAATCCAGTGTGAACATTTATTATTGCAGAATTCAACATTAAGTGAACATGAATCATGATAGTAAATATTAACCAAATGTCATCTCTATGTATGTAAGCTTCATGCATTTATGTACCACTACAATATTAAAGGACAATATGAGGAACAATATATACACATGCAAAAAAATCACCAATGCATTTTGAATTACTGCAGACACATGGACTATGGCATGACATTATACTGAACTGTGTCATCCTCAACCAATATGTAATGTATAATGAAAATACCAATGGACTGACCTGCACCCCGGGCGTTTTGACAAACATGATACCAGGTGGTGGTCCCAAACTAGACAGATTAGGTGGTGGCACTGACATATTGGCCGTGATATTAGACTGCGTAAGGCAACCACTCACAGGCACTACGTTTATATGCTCCTGCTGCTCTGTATAGTGTATCCTCTGGTCTTCCAATTTCAATTTTTCTAAAATTTCACCAAAATGTGACTTCTGGTCGAATGTGAAGGCGGGATGATGTAACGCCATCGTGTACAGCAGTAAGATCTCTTCAAGCAAGTCGCCGTAGAGGCCCTTTAACAGCCCGCTCTGCTCTAAACTAACCATGGCGTTGTACAATGTGGTGGCGCACGCGAAATTGCACGAGCGCAACAACGAAACGTACAAAGCCATTTTTCTTCGTGTCCTAGGATCTGTGTTGGCGCCACCGATGTCCGCAGCCAGATCTGTTGGGTTGTTTGCTCTTAGTTCGGCACCACGCAACTCCTGAAAGTCTCGCTTCCCGAGCTCCTCCAAGTACGTGCCGATGAAGCGTAGTTCAAACGGCAAACACATATTTAATAATGTACACATTGCGTCTATGCGTTTATAGCTTTCCAATTCTTTAAACCATGATACCACGTCCTCTTTGCAAACCATTTCCAGAACACATTGAAATTTTATGTAAAGAATCAACCGGTCCCCTGCAGCCGAAGCGCGTCCGTTACTTATAATTTTTGGCACACTCGGTGTTTACTATGTGTTGATGGTTGTAATCCAAAAATATTCAACTGTAACATTAGTAATTGTAAGCTTTTATCAGTATTTTCCAAGTACAGTATATTGGTTAAGCAACTACAGGCAATGCTAGTAGTTTTGTCTTGTCTATAGTCGCCAGTCGATGGATAGAATCTAGCGGAGGCAAAGACAAGTCGATAATAAATCGTCGATACAATTTCCAAACCGTTGCGAAGTTTAATTCAAGACACTTAAATCACACCGTATTACTAAGTTAAAACTGATAATTATTTTTATTAAGTAATATTAATATAGAGGCACCCTGCAGGCAGGTGATGCAGCACAATAAAGCCGGCTCCACACGCATGCTGTGAACCCTCCATGAACGGGCCGACGTGAACGCGAGTGTGGATGATTTTTACCTATATTAACGGTGTTCACGCCTCTTCACGGCTTAATCTCCTTTATGTTGGTTTTTGTGTTCGCATCAAAGAGTTCGCGGCCGTGAATCGTGAACACTATCCACATTCACACCGGCGCAGCGCGGCGCTACAGTCTAGATCAAGCATTGTGAATGCATTTTTATATTATTCCATGAGATTTTTATATCATTTCTCTTTCGTATTTTTAGTTTGCTGTCTATTTTTAAGCTCATAATTATTTTAATATAGGAACTAATCCATATAAGGTCGCTTTGTCCATGTTTCATGCATTTAGGTCCAGGTAATGAACACGACTGTGAAAATTATACTTGTGGAGATCGTTTATATCGCGCAAAGTTCACACTGTTATTTTGCGCCTCGACTTCACATCGTGCGTGTGGAACCGGCTTTACAACGTATTATATTTATAGCTTTGAGCATTTGAGCTTAGATTATCCTAGCTTTGACAAACTTATATGTGCGTTTCATAGTTACTGTGTGAAGTAAAGAGAATGTAATCTTTACGTTTACAATATATAAAAATTAATTGTCAATGCTCGCTCCAGAGCTTGCAGGACAATGCTACTGGAATTTAGAATCTTTATTATATCGAGAATGTCATCTCTTTTTTTTAACTTCTGTGTTATGTCAATACTTTATTAGCTATGGTTAAAGTTCATAGTAGAGAATAGAGACAAAAAGATACGTTCTACATAAGCATGAAAAAGACAAAAATATGCTACGGAAACAAATAATATTATTTTTATGGTACGCAACAAGGTGATAGTTACTCGGCATTTTTTGACAAATAAATTATCATTCGTCTTTTCGATTTGATTTTAAATAATATTATCACAATTTTAATTGTAAATTATTTAAAATCACAATGGCACCGATAGAAGACGTTGAAATGAAGAATGTGGAAAGTCCCACTTCGGCTGGTGAAGGAGAAACAACCGAAGTCAAGAAAGACGCTGATGTGCTCGCTGTCCAAGATTTGAGAGAACACATCAGGCAGATAGACAAGGCTGTAAGTTCGAAGGAGCCGAGATTTGCTATGCGCGTATTGAGATCTCTGCCTAGCACAAGAAGAAAGCTAAACGGTAACGTCCTGCGTGCTATAATCAATCAAATTTATCCATCTAATGCGGACAAAGGTCTGCTCTCATTTGTAGAAAATCCATTGCCCGGAGCCGTGGAAATCGAGACACCGCGCTCAAGAAGTGCTCCAAAACAACCCGTGCCAGAAGTAGACGTATACTTGCACCTTTTAGTTCTCCTACGTTTACTAGACACCAATCGTCTGGAAGAAGCAACAGAGTGCTCTCAGCAGCTGATGGGCAAAGTAACAGCCCAAAACAGGAGGACTCTTGACTTGATAGCTGCCAAGTGTTATTTCTATCATTCTCGTGTATTTGAGCTCACAAATAAGCTGGACCTTATTAGAGGTCTTTTGCATGCTCGCCTCCGTACTTCTACACTACGTAATGACTATGAGGGTCAAGCTGTTCTCATCAACTGCCTATTGCGTAATTACCTTCATTACTCTTTGTATGATCAAGCAGATAAGTTGGTGAGTAAATCTGTCTTTCCTGAAAATGCAAGTAATAATGAGTGGGCCAGGTTTTTGTACTATTTGGGTAGAATAAAAGCTGCTCGTCTTGAATACAGCGATGCCCACAAACATTTGGTGCAAGCTTTAAGAAAAGCTCCTCAAACTGCTGCTGTTGGTTTCCGCCAAACTGTCCAAAAGTTGGCTATTGTAGTGGAACTATTATTGGGAGACATCCCAGAGCGTGCTATATTCCGTCAAGCACCTCTGAGAAAAGCATTGGCACCCTACTTCCAATTGACTCAAGCAGTTAGACTTGGTAATTTGCAACGATTTGGAGAGGTACTGGAGGGTTTTGGGCCTCAGTTCCGCAGTGACCACACATTTACATTGATATTACGTCTCAGACAAAAT
This sequence comes from Clanis bilineata, assembly GCA_036417725.1. NCBI lineage: Eukaryota > Metazoa > Arthropoda > Insecta > Lepidoptera > Sphingidae > Clanis > Clanis bilineata. The sequence continues at coordinate 11,483,833 of CM071140.1, forward strand.
GTAATCAAGACTGCAATTCGCTCTATCGGAATGTCTTATTCACGTATATCTCCTAAAGATATTGCTAGGAAACTGGGCTTGGATTCTGCTGAAGATGCTGAATTTATAGTGGCGAAGGCCATCAGGGATGGAGTTATTGAAGCCACGTTGGACCCTGAGAAGGGCTACATGAGCAATAAGGAAAGTTCGGACATCTACTGCACCAGGGAGCCGCAGCTTGCCTTCCACCAGCGTATATCATTTTGCTTGGAACTGCACAACCAGAGTGTTAAAGCTATGAGATATCCACCAAAATCATATGGCAAGGAATTAGAGAGTGCAGAAGAGAGGCGTGAAAGAGAACAGCAGGATTTGGAACTTGCTAAGGAAATGGCTGAAGAGGATGATGATGGCTTCCCTTAAACTGCATTGTTTAAATTAATTAATATTGTAACCTGTTTGTGAAACATCATTTTGATTAGATGTAATGCTAAAAATGAAATGTTAATACATTACTTATAAATAAATGTTGATTCTTTTATTTCTATGAATCATTGTGCTTCATATTTTGTTTCATGGATATTGTAACTTAGTTAATGAGAAAGCATTGTAATTGGAATTTATATTATTTCAGAAAAGGTGAAATTATCTTATTTTTAATTTTAGTTAAATTTACTGTGCAGCAACAATAAATAACAATCATGGAAATATTAATGTAAAAAAAAAATGTTATTTAGTAATGTGTTTTGTGGAGAGACATATGTATATGTTTCTTAAAGAGCCTCAGAGGCGTATTGGTTTTGCTTGAGCAGTACGACTAGCGTCGTGGTTTCGGATTGGAGAAAATGATATCGGGTTTGTCTATTCAGTATCAGCCTGGGGTCTAGATTTGTGATCGATATGGCGACAGGCTCACCCCTATCACACCTGGGACAGCTGTGATACAGCTGTGATCTATGTATACATATGTTTTTACTCGGTGTTTTTATTAGATCTAAAATGATTTTTATGGGATTTTTATGGCGACTTCAAGTTTATCGCCGAGTGCTGCGTGGACGCGACAAATAATTAGACGACAAAAAAGGCCCTCTAACTTGGATGAACTATTTGGTCAATTCATTGTATCATAGCAACAGTTACCGTAGTTATGATGACAATACCACTGTTTTCTTTCGACTTCCGAAGTGATAATCAAGTCCGAAGTAGATTAAATGCAATACGTAAAATTGAACTTTATAGATTTTGTTAATACTCATCTATCTAACTTACTGTAGGTAGCGATAAAGCAAACTATAACAGCTAAATTAAGAAGTACTCCAGCTGTGTTGTTACTTGTGTGATTCGTGTTGTTCAAAATGGTTGAGTTCACTCCAGGAACAATGCAAAAATTGGCCGAGATGCTGAGACCGCCTGAGCCAGAAATTTTGCAGGGAGATGACTTACAGTCGTCTGGTAAAATTAAAGTTCTAACTTAATAAGCAACGAGGTATAAAGCTGTAGGTTTATATCTGCTTGAGTCTTTCTACCTACCCTTATCCCACTTTAATGTGGGGTCGGCGCAACACACTTTTTCAAGCGTGTTGCAGAAATTATTTGGCTTAGTTTTGACGACCGGCTGCCTACCTAACGTCAACCCCCTCTAAGGGATCCAGTCCCGGGCAAATGGAAATTAAATTGACATTTTAAATTGTAATTTCATATAGGTATCGTGTATTGTCTGGACTTTAAAAGAGGCCATAACCCTTGAGTTTGTTTCGGCATTTCTTCTCAGGGATAGCCACGAAATGCCGACGCGTTTATTACTTTATCAATATCTTAAAATCAGTATATACTCGTAATTGACATGTCAAAGTGGTATAAAATATCCTATTTACAAAAAAAAAATTGAAAATTTGCTTTGCCCGACCTGGGAATCGAACCCGGGACCTCCCGATCCACAGCCCTTAGTATATGCTGCCACTAGAACAAGTAGACGACAGTCTATTTCTGCTTGAGTAACACACAAAACTATTGCCAATCAAAGAAATCTAACACCGTGACCGTAGGTCGCATTTATTAATCAAAGTCGCCGATTGAAAGAAAATTAAGTCATATTATTTTAAGCATTTTGCAGAAGCATTTGGCTTTGGTTTTTACACCCGTCGCCTGCCTGATATCAATCTCGGTCGAAGAATTCAGTACCGATCACATCGAGTCATAAAAACACACATTGCTCGACATGAGATTCGAACCCAGAACCTCCAGGCCATAGTTAGTAGATTTGCCACTAGATCAAGGAGAAAATATTAAATTATTTTTGGTCGTATATTGTTTAGAATTTGAAATAACTTCAACAAGAGATAAAATTCCACTCGCGGTTCAGCCACCAAAAACTCCAAAAAATATTGAAGAGTTTGAGGAACAGGAGGCAAGAGAAGCCGAGGAATTGGGACGAGTGGGAGCTGGTATTGATGGACGAAAAACTCCTGAATACTCTATGAATTACCAACAGTCTGTCACGGCAGAAGATGTTTTCCTCCAGGTAAAATCAATAATGCCAAGTAATTCTGTCGTTTTCTTGTTAATATTAGGTACCTATGTTGTTGAATTTACGGAGTTTTTTTATAACAGAAACTGGCAAAAGTATTTTTTATATAGGTAGCATTTACTGGCAGATGTGTAGGTGGATTACCTGATGGATCTCCATCGCCCATAGACGAGCTGCCACTTTACGTCGGTTTTTGTGAGACTGGTATCAAACCGGTCGAACGGGCCCATTCTTGCTGTAGTCGTAACTGCCTACTACGTATCTCAACCATTCAAAAATTCAATGGAAACGTTTGACGTGTAAACTTGTGTTCAAAACATGTTTAGAAAGGCTAACGTCGAAGCTTCTATATAAAAATAGTTCTATAGTGTTAAGGGGGGGTTGACGTCAGGTAGGCAGCCGGTCGTAAAAACGAAGCCAAATCCTTTCTGCAATATGTTTGAAAAAGTGTGTTGTGCTCTGACCCCACATTAAAGTGGGATGAGGGCAGGTAGAGGCAGCTCTCCCCATATGTAAATCCGATTGAGTTGGTACCACTACTTCGTCTTATGCTGTTGCCAAGCTGTACTTGCCATACTGTACTTGCCAACTGTACTTGCCATATTGTACTTATAATAAGGATAATCGAGGTGATCATCTTTGGTGCATTATGGACAATCTAGAAATCTCAAGATGATTAGCACCCCAAACCAAGGTGAAAATCATCACCTAAGTAGAAACACAGTTTGTTTTTACTCTGGATACACACATCACCCATGCACACCAAGACCTACAAGAATAAGTTACATACAATAGTATGAGTAGGTACCTAAAACCAATGTCAAGAATTCTGTTCTTTTTCGACCGACTTCCAAAAAGGAGGAGGTCCTCAATTCGTCTCTATTTTTTTATGTATGTTACGCGATATCTCCGCCAAATGTGGACCGATTTTCAAAATTCTTTTTGTGCTCGATAGAGATTATTTTATAGTCTTATTTTTGATTCTTTTATGGTCGACCTTTTATGTTCAACTCCGTTCAAGGGTGGTCCCATATAAATTTGGTCACGATCGGATTTGAAGTCTGTCTAAACGAAGTTTTTAAACTTGTTATTATTTCAGATCGGCCCAAAAACTCCATCTTCATCTAGTTGCGAGAATTTGATTATAAAGATCAAGATGCCCGGTGATAAAATGGAGAATGTGGATTTAGCGGTGGACACCACTAGCGTGACAGTCAATTCTTCACAGTACCACTTGCGACTGCCTCTCCCTCATGGAATTAATCCGGATTTGTCCAAAGCTAGTTGGGATGCTAACGAGCAAACACTCATTTTGAAATTGAAATTAGATAGAGAATTTGATTTCATCAACTTTTAAATGACAGCGCATAATTTGTTTCTTTCTATATTTCATTTGAATGTGCATGTAGTGTGGATTGCTACTAGGTACTAGATATGTACCTACAGTACTAGGTAGGTACCTACCATAGGTATGATATGTTACCTATTTATTAAGATTTATTATAATACTATACTACTATCAATTTTTAAAAAAAAAACAGTAGCTTACGTTTTTCAAATATACTTACTTACATGAAAATTATATGTGTATTTTCATATTTATCTACCCTGATTGATTTAACAAGTTACCAATCATTTGATATCTATATCTCATCAGTCTAATTTGACGAGTGTCTCAATAGTTGTAAATTGTAACATGACAAATAATAATAAATAAATACACCCAACAGTCACACTGCACACACATATGTATGTAGTCCTGATCCGACACTAAGTTAACTTGTATCAGACGGTAACAAGAAACCATCGAAACCAGAAACCAGTCGATCGACTTAACACCCTTATTCCCCCTTGTCTTTGGTTAACCAAAGTTGGCTGATATAGTGGGCTCTACGTCCATGAGTAGGTATCTTTTGAAATGTATTGCTGGTGGTAAGAGATTCGTATGATGGTCGCTATTCGTATGAATATGAATTCACACATATGAATTTATCGTACACAATATGGCGATAAAACCTGCCGTAGTAACCCACACTTTTTATGTGCATCACGTTCCACCAGGATCAGCCAGTGTATAGGTATCCGGTTCTTCCGAGGGGCCTACAACAGAACAGATGGTTGGTTGGTGTGGTTATAGAGGTAAATTCTTATGTCTCTGTTCCTGCATCCAGTGTCAGTCAACCTCTTATCCTGTCGCAGGGTGTTTGATTTACTTCTTCCCTCTTCGGAATTTATGCATGGTGACATGACGGTGGCGGGCAGTGGCGATGGGCGACTCGGTCAATCAAACAAATCGGTGCAGTGTGGTAGGAATTGTCGATCAACGACCACTAATTTATTCTACCATCAGTCGACTAGCAATCGATTAGTTTGGTAACACCCTGAGAAATGAATAAACGGTTGATTTAATGACTTGAACCGTGCTAATGTACCGTGATCGTTTTTAAAGGGAGCCGTAGAAAATCAATAAATGGTTACAGAGACTACGTAGTACGTACCTACTCTTACGTGTATCTTATGTTGTTATGATAAAATATTATGTTTCAAAGATTCGACTTCCTTAAACTTTAATGTGGTTTTAAATTCTTGCGTCTCCTCACTTATATTAATACAAGTATGTAAATTGATTAATTATAAGAAATAATTGTAGTTTTTTGCTGTTAACGTATTCTTACAGCTGTGAGATACATTAACAATTCAATATTTATTCAATTATTATAACTATTGTACAAACGACATTGTGAATAGTTAGTGCGCTGCCGTGTCGGTTACCTTTTGTAAATATAATCATACACAAACATAACTCAAAAAGGTCATAGTAAGATCTGTCAAAAAACTATATCTAATTATAACTCTTTTTGGAGTACCGCACGATTTCAAGTCACGTTTATCATATTATTTTTAATATATGTATAAAACAACTTAAAGAACGTAAATGCATAACAGTCTTGTAGCTCAGGTGTGTAATTAGGAAATTCAAAAATCGTTGAAAATCTTGCCTTCACTGAAAATAACTTTCTACATACTAATAATAATACTTACGTCTTGTAATCTTCTTCCACTGCCCTTGGTCCAGTCTAATGTGCAGTCGCCGCACTTTTTAAGCATGGCGCAGAAAGAATTTGGCTTAATTTTACCAACGTGACGTCAACAACTCCTTGAGAGGAATTTGTCTCTACAATTATTTTTTCGACCTGCCGATAAGGGTAGTCTAGGGATATTGTGCAAAGGTAACCTAACGCAATTTGACGTCGGTGCAACACATATTTTCAATCATGTAGCAGAAAGGATTTGACTTAGTTTTTACGACTGACTACTTGCTTGACGTCAACACCTTCTCAGGCAAATAGCGTTAGAAAAACACTGCCCGACCTAGGAATCGAACCCAGAACCTGTTCAGCCCTTATAAGCTGCCACTAGAGCAAGGAGGCAACTAATGTGTGTATCTACAATAATTACATTAAATACCTTCTTAAATCAATAACAACCTAATAGTACCTAATGGTACAGAACCCTATTAAATGCATTAGTCATTCGCGCATGCTCTGCTAGTTTTTTCACGTTAATCAAGGATGATTTCCTAGCTATGGCAGTACACGGTCAGGCGCGAACGCTGCTCATTTATTTCAATTCAAACAATCGTGAGAGATGGAATGAGTGAGACATGCATCAGTTCTCCATAACCTATGTATTCAGTAATTAACTTAAATAAGGATAAGAATGTGGCATTAGTGGAATGTGACAATGCAAATTATCCTTTTGTGAGAAAATTGTTGGTGATTCTTTAATTAAAATACCTGATATACCTTCATCGACATGTAAGTAGAGTTGGAATTCCAGTACTATCTTTCATCTTCAATATTAAAAAGTGCTGTTTGAGTGTAAATTGATATTTTGGTGAACCCGCATTAAGTTAACATTACGCTTGCATTTGATTTGAGAATTGTGCTGTTCAATTAAAACCAATTACACTATTCAAAAAAAGTGGGTTAAATACTTTTTCTAGATGGGTAACAGGTTAGTTAATAGAGGTAGATAGGTACCCAAAATATGTGTTGATTAAACACCGTATGAATGAAATAACAAGTCTTGAGTTTATGAATTTCAATTTAAAATGTGTAAATATTTTGAAATATTGTTTTAAAAAGTAAAGATTAAAAATAGTTAAATATAATAGATATTGATTGACTGCCTTGAATAACTCCTCGTAAAACAGTTATTTGCCGTAATTTTATTATACATGGTGATTTTTTCGTAGAATGTTTATTCGCATCGCGCTGTGGTTTCAAATTTTCATCATTTTAGACTTCACTTCAAACCTTAATAGTACAGCGACGTGGGGAAATAGACGTAAGTATCGTTTTAGAAATTGGAAAAATAATATCAGGCCTGCCTGCATTAGTTATAGTAATCACGATAATAATACCTAATGTACTTCCATTGGACACAGACATCAGACTGATTAAGCCTTAATTCACAACACTGGCGTAGACAGGTTAGTAGATCTCACATAAAATCAAAACTTAGATACCAATAGATTTTGGAGAGGTCTCTGCTGGTCTCTGTTACGCAAGTTTTCTCACAAGGTTTCCCATCAATAGTAATCGACCTTTATAATAATATAATAATATCAGTCCTGTATAATATTACTGTCCCACTGCTGGGCAGGAGCCTCCTCTACTAGTGAGAGGGGTTAGGCCTTAGTCTACCACGCTGGCCTAATACGGGTTGGTAGACTTCACATACCTTCGGAATTCTTGTGGAGAAATTCTCGGTTATGCAGGTTTCTTCCTCCCTTCGGGAATACAGGCGTGAGCTTATGTTATATTTATGTGTAATAAAAAAAATGTTGGAGTGTAAAACATATTATATTCAAATCCTTGCATTATATCTTCAGAATTATTCCCGGCAAATAAAATTCCCGAGGATGCTCTAAGTCCCAAAAGAGCCGTAGTTCGTCGCAAAATTGTGATTTATCATAACTTCTTCCGGACCAAAGTTCGACCTACAGCTTCGAATATGCTGTTAATGGTAAGTTAAACATTCGATACTTGCTCTACTTGACAATTTAACTTATAGAATAATACCTTTATGAAAACATGATTTTCAAAAATTGTATTATTCCTTGTAAGTATACAAGCAAGAAATGGTGTCGGCACAAGGGTCTGAGGCTAATATGTGATACAGCCAGACCAAAATATAACGCCCCTTGCCAGAGGTCTGGTGTATGTATAGTGTAGAGTCTTTGTGTAGACTGTAGACTCTAGATTTGGTGGACAATAATTAATAATAAATTAATACACCCAATAGTCACACAAATAGTCCTGTCCCCACACTAGGTGTAACCTGTATCGTGGGTATCAGAAACCACGAGAGACTTACGGTCTCACAACACCCTGACCCGAAACAAATATCTGTGGGCCACACAGACATTTGTTTCGGTGCGGGAATCGAACACGCGCCCTCACGTTTCACAGGAGGCTACTCGCTCGCTGCGCCACGGAAGCTGTCAATCATGCAAAGATATGTAGATACCTTTATCATAGTTCGTCGCTAGGTTCCCCAAGTCGCTGTTGGACCCGTTCTACTTACTCGTACTTACTATTTATTATTATGATACGACAGACACAGACTAGAAAACATGCACCTTACTTGAAATGCAGCTTCTAAACTTTCCGAAAACATTTTTGTGGTTCCGTAATATGACCTAATAAATTTATGATGACCTTTTCTTGTCTGTATTCTGTGAATGTCCTGGTCACTGATGTTACCGTGTTGCCCGCCCCAGGACACAAAGCCAGTTCGCAGCTTATATATACCTACGTGGCCACCAACCCAGGAAGACGAGAATAATCCCTAGACACCTGCAAATGGTAAATAATTTCTGGTCTAATGTTTGCAGACATGGCACGCTGGCGCTGCACGTCAGGCCCAGAGGTACGCAGAGCGGTGTATATTCTTACAACATAATGATCCTCGTGAAAATACTGTGCCACATCTAGGCACGTGTGGACAAAATCTATTTGTGGCTGCACAGAAGACTCCGTGGTATGTTTTCAACAATCCAATTCACAATTTATAATATTTATCTTTGTCTGATGGCATTTTTTTCTTTGACCTTACACATAAGAACATTAGTATTAATACATTAGTATCTACTAAAAAGTAAGTGGTAACAAAACAAAAAGCCAGTATTTAAATGCAAAAAATAATCCCTATGTAGCGCAAACTAAAGGCTTGGTTATAAGTTTACAACATCTAAAACTGTGCCAGTTTTATTTTATAAAGTATAAGTACTAGTAGGCATTGTATTGGTGTATAATGTTAATTTGCTGACTAAACACAGAGAGGGCAACACAGCAGATGAATTCGACCTCCTGCAGGCGCCGGGCCTATCGTTATTCGTTTGTATGAATCATATGATTTAAAGACGATAAATAACAATCTTGTTTCTCCAATTTTTTGCTGTTATTTACTTTGTATCCTCGTCCTGTCAGTCCCATGACCCGTCATTAAGACTACGTATCACGATTTGTACTTATTAACAATTAGGTACAGTCGTGAACAACTCATTACGATGTACCTACAAGAAATAAAGTTGCATTAACTTGGCCCTTCTTTTGTTACGTAGAACACGACTAGTAAATTAAAAGTATATGCCGTTTAAGACGTACCTAGGTAGATTGCTCTTTTGTCCGCGGAACTTTTAAAACGTGGTTACTGGCTAGGTTTTAGTGCTCCACACTTACCTGATTCAGGTTAACAGACTTTATTTACCTATATACAGGTAGGTAGGCAGTTATTAATTGTGAGCAATTTTCAAGTATGAAGATTTTCTCACATTTGTTTTCCTTATAAGAATGACACTCATATTCGTCAAAATAATTTAACTAAAGAAAATACTTCACCAAATGAGAGATTATTGGACCGTGTTACGCAGAAATGATCCAACCCACAAAAATAAAAATTAATATTGATGCCAACATGTTCTAAACCATAATGGTTGCCTGGAAGAGATTGCTTTTAGCAATAAGGCCGCCACTTGTGACACATTTTTTTTTGTGGTTGTTTAATGTTACCTGTTTTCTGTGTGTGTCGACAATAAAGAGTTACTATCTATCTGTCTATTATATTATTGTGGGTTGGGTCCTTTCTGCGTAACACGGTCCAATTAAGAATGAATAACGTAATTTTGAAAAGTTAGAGATGTACTGGTTTTGATTCTTCAACTTATACTTGTCTACTTATATAGTCAACTTATATAATCTTTATCACTCACTACTACGCTAATACAATATTAAATACACCCAACAGTCACACACATAGTCCTGACCCCACACTAAGATCGAGTCTTGTGTCGTGAGTATCAGGAACTACGAGAGACTTTTGGTCTCACAACACCCAGACCCGAAACAAATATCTGTGGGCCACACAGACATTTGTCTCGGTGCGGGAATCGAACCCGCGACCTCACGTTTCACAGCCGGCTACTCGCCCGCTGCGCCCCGGAGGCTGTCAAAATTATTTATTAAACATTAGTTATGTGCATGGAATTGACCACGCTACGATTCTATGCAAATTGATTTAAAGTAATTCTGTTTTAAATATAAAACTCATGGTTCATTGATTATTTCTATGCGAAACCTATAAATTAACTCACGTCGATCATAATGAATAGCAATTATGTCTTTTAAAAGGAATCATAACAGTGATACAGCTTTAAACTGTACAATCGCTTAAGTAGAGTACATACATCGTTACATAGAGTTGAAAGAATTCTTTCGTATTCAGTCTGTAGTTTTCGATTCCATTGTTACTTATATTTTTGTGATTAAATACTCTTATATATCGATGGATGAAATAATGAATAGTGTGTGTGTGTATGACCGATTCGCTGAAAAAGGTATCTGGCTACAAATACAGGTCCAATTAAAAGTAATGATTTAATTTGTAATTTGCTTCTTATTGTAGGTCTTAATGACAGCTTTTCATTATATTTATGCACATAACAGATTTTCTATTCGTCTACAATTTTATTATGGATTTTCCACCCCGCACCGAGTCAAAATGTTTGTGTGACTCACAGATATTTGTTTCAAATCTGGGTGTTGTGAGACCAAAAATCTTTCGTAGCTCCCGTTACCCATACAGGTTAAACCAATTGTGGGGTTATTATTTATTCATTTAGTAACATATCACCAACTTCATTTATTAAAAAAGGTATAACTGAGTAAATATAAGTATAACAACAGCCAACTTGGTATAATAATAATCTCGATACGGGGAACGAACCTGTGGGCTCGCGTTTCATAGCCGAAAAGATACCCACTGAGGTACAGAGGCCATTGTCTCCATAAAACCGTTGAGTGCATAAATACCATTAAAATACGTTTGTATAGATTAAAAAAATATTTAAAAAACTGTAAATTATTTCAGGTTCTTCGCTTTAAAAACTTGGTTCGTGGAATATCGCAATTTCACATATGGACATCCAGTGGTTAATCTAAAAGCTGTAGGACACTATACGCAAATGGTTTGGGCCACCAGTCACAAGGTTGGATGCGGATTGGCCCACTGCCCCGGTGGACCGTGGGGCCACTTCTACAATTACGTCTGCCATTATTGTCCAGGGTTAGTAATTGTAGGCACCATTAGTTTATCAAAGCGAATCTTAACCATTGTCATAAAAGTGCATCTCGTTTATCTGTTGACATTTTATTCGCGACCAAGGTTTTACGGTAAATGACTTCATTTTATTAATGATGAAGGTAACCTGATTGTTCTACAGATGTAAGTTAAGGATAAAGCACCGAGCTGTCAAGCATGATAGTATTTTATTAACAATATCAGTACATCATACGTGAATTTGCGGCAGGCGAGCATTATACCATTGAACCATCGATGGATGATAGGGGATTGAAGAAAGATATTCAAAAGCCGAGTGTGGATGGAAAAGTCGATGACGTATTATATAAAGGACAGGTCAAAAGTATCCTAAATCGACGCCAATACATGAAGAGATTGATGAAAGTGGATGAAGCGAAAGTAGTATGTCAGAATCGGGCGAAGTGGAAATCCATAGTCTCTGCCTACCCCTATGGGATACAGTCGTGACATTATGTATGTATGTATGAATTTGCGAACTGGCATGTGGTCGGGATAACACCAGGCAGAAAGAAAACAATTAAACTATACATGATACATACCGCCGAATGTACACACTTAAGGTGGCCTTATGTCTTTTAAGGGCTTTCTTCCTTCTTTTAAAATTGTATGGCGAAAATCAATATAAGAAGCCGTTAAAGTTGAACAGCGTTTGACCATTCGGGCGTTAATCTCATGAATATATCCCTCAAGGGGTAACTTGTCAGTTAATTTACATTGTTGTCAATTGATTGTCAATTTTTGACGATAACGCCCCTTACTTATAAAAATATTTAAGCGCGGCTTATCTTAAACCATAGTTTGTCCCTTTCATTTTTAAACAATGTTAGGCAAGGAAAAAAGTGACACGTTATTCTTAGCAAAAAGTTAAGCGAAAATGTTTTTATAAGTAAGGTCCATAATATTGTTGCGCCTACATACTAGAATAATCTCTAACCGAACGCGCCGCGCCGCCGACCCATAAATGTGCCGAGTGTTCTAGTGCGTTCGAGCCGCGACCAGTCGGGCCGCGTGACGTCACGCGGCGATAAGAGATTGACGAATATAAAAGGCGTGTGTGTGTGTTGGGGGACACAGTGTTTCTTCGGAAGCGATCGAGTGCGAACAACGAGCGACAAGCGAATATTCGGAGCGTATTGTGTGCAGTACAGTGTTTAATTTTAAATAAAGTGCTGAGTCAGTTTCGAGAACAGTCGGCGTTTAATTGTTTGTCCTGAACCCCGTTAGCCCGTAACATTTGGTGTCAGAAGTAAGGACAAATGCCGGTGTTCCCGAAAGACGACGAAGGTATCCGTACCCGAAGCCAGCGCCAGCAAGAGATGGACCGAGGGCGTTTCGAAGATAGTCCGGCACAAGAGCCGGTTTCGCAGCCAATGACGCAGACGACTGCAGGCCCATCTGGAGTGTCGCCGACGTGGGCACCTAGTGAATTATCGGCCATTATGGCGATGCTGCAAGAGCAAGCTCGACGTCAAGAGGAGCAGGCTCGTGAGTTGAAGGAGCAGCTCCAACGTGACAAAGAGGAGCAAGCTCGACGTCAAGAGGAGCAAGCTCGACGTCAAGAGGAGCAAGCTCGACGTCAAGAGGAGCAGGCTCGTGAGTTGAAGGAGCAGCTCCAACGTGACAAAGAGGAGCAAGCTCGACGTCAAGAGGAGCAGGCGCGTAAATTGGAGGAGCATCTGCAGCGTGGGTAAGAAGAGCAGGTCGTACTTATGAAGAATTTGCAAGCTACGGTCGGAAAGGAATTAAAAATCATCAAAGACCAAGTGGACCAGCATGAGCAGCGTATTGCAAAGGCCGAAGCCCAAATCGCCGACGTCAAACAACTTGTAGAAACACGTGTGTGTAGTGCCGCAAGTTCTGTGGTGGCTGCACCGTCAGGACGTGGTTTTAAAGTACCACCATTTGATGGCACATCATCTTGGTCGGCCTACAAAATTCAATTTGAGGCCGTGATGCAGGCAAACGGGTGGACCAAGGATCAAGCCAAGACTGCTCTAACCTTAGGTTTACGTGAGCAGGCCTTAACCGTCCTGGAGGCTCTTGGCGGAGATGTTACATATGACCAGCTGGTCGAGGCCTTGGAGTCGAGGTATGGTGATGCCCACCTGGAACACGTCTTTCGTGCTCAGCTTAAGGATCGAGCTCAACGTAATACCGAAAACCTACAGCAGTGGGCCCTGGAAGTTGAGAAGCTGGTTCGTAAAGCTTACCAGTCCACACCTGCACTGATTGATGGAATTCTAGTGCAGGTTTTCGTCGACGGAATCCGCGACTTAGAGGTGCGGGCTGCTGTGAGGCTTGGGCATCACGAGACCCTGAAAGATGCGTTGGCTCACGCGCTGGAAGTGGAGGCTGTACGACAAGACCATCGAGCTCACCGCATTAGAGAGGTGGTGGCATCATCTCCACGCAATCATATTCAGAGGTACAGTCCGCGTTGCTTTAACTGCGGTGAAAGGGGCCACCTCCGCTTGAACTGTAGAAGACGACGAGGTGAAAGAGAAGATAGACCTGAAAATGAGAAGAGTAAAAGCAACTGGAGGCACAAGGTTAACACCGCCGAACAAGCAGCAGGGAAACTAGTGAAGGCCAGGACTATGGGGCGGGTGCTGGCCGGGGTCCATGAAGCCCCAAGGGTGTTGATCTCACAAGCACATGATGGGAATACGTTAACCATTAGAGGCGAAGTCAACGGAACACCTTGTAAGCTAACGTTAGACACTGGAGCTTCCCGCACGGTTGTTAGTATCAGGCTGGCGAATCGGTTCCTTGGGGACTATAAAGGTAACCGTGGACATATAGAACTTCTAACAGCCACCGGTCAGCACATATCCGTCCAGGGTGAGAAGAGTGTACGGCTAAAACTAGGTGAAGTAATCTATCTGCATGATGTCATCGTGGCTGATATTGTTGACGATTGCATTCTGGGCCTGGACTTCATGCGAAAACATGGATGTGAAATCGACGTCAAACAGGGCGTGCTGAAATGCGGCTCAGAAGAGCTTTTTATGGAAGGAGCACCAACAGGAAAAGCATACTGCTTGAAGAAGACTGTGGTTCCACCTAGATCAGAAGTCATTGTACCAGTTAGTTTGCCACGGAATTCTGGTCCAAAAGAAAGGTGTGTTCTCATTGAGAAGATTGACAATGATCATCCATGGAAAATTGCGAGAACCCTGGTAAGGTCTGCAAATAAGTCGGCTGTACGCGTACTCAACCCCAGTACCGAGCCACAAATAATAAAAAAGGGGGTGGTAATGGGTTCTTGCGAGGAAGTGGATTGGATGCGCAAATGCCAAGATTTACCCACGGTGACGAGCATGGCACCTGCGAAATTCGACGTGTCATCACTTTTGAAAGACTGTGGTGAGTTGTCTTTAGAAGAGATTAACAAGGCCAAGAAAATGTTAACACAGTACGCCGACATCTTTTCTTCTAGTGATGCTGACATAGGAAGAACTAATTTGGTCCAGCACAAGATTAACACAGGCAACGAGTTACCAATTCGTCAGCGACCAAGAAGATTGCCAGTTGCCAGAGAGAAAGAAGTGGATACCATGATTGACGGGATGCTGAAGGATGGTGTCATAGAGCCTTCATCTAGTCCATGGTGCTCCCCAGTGGTCTTAGTAAAAAAAAAGGACGGCAATATGCGGTTTTGTGTAGACTACCGTCGGTTGAACGATATAACAAAGAAGGACAGCTATCCTTTACCAAGGATTGATGACACTCTAGACACGCTTACCGGAATGAAGTGGTTTAGCACGCTAGACTTGAAGAGCGGTTATTGGCAAGTGGAAATTGACTCAAGAGACAAGGAGAAAACTGCTTTTTCTACTGGTAAAGGTCTATGGCAATTTAAGGTTATGCCATTTGGATTGTGCAACGCTCCTGCGACTTTTGAGAGACTGATGGAACTTGTACTTACCGGACTGATTGGGGACGCTTGTCTTGTCTACTTGGATGACATCATCATAGTGGGCCGCACATTCGAAGACCATCTTCGCAATCTTGAACGTGTCTTATCGAAGATCCGGGGGGCTAATCTTAAACTGAGTCCCAAGAAATGTTCACTTTTCAAGAAGCAGGTTAATTTTTTAGGACACATTATTTCAGCAGCTGACGTACAAACAGACCCCGACAAAGTTGTGGCAGTCAAGGAATGGCCAGTTCCGAGAGACAAGACACAAGTTCGTGCGTTTTTAGGCTTGTGCTCCTATTACCGGCGATTTGTGAAGAATTTTGCAGACATAGCCAAGCCTCTACATAAGCTTACAGAAGAGAAGAGACAGTTTTGCTGGGATGAGAATTGCGACACCGCATTCCAAACGTTAAAAGACCGTCTGTGTAATACACCTATACTGGGTTATCCTGACACTGCAAACGACTTTATAGTGGACACAGACGCAAGTAATACTGGTATTGGCGGTGTGTTGTCACAACGAAAAGGAGAAAAAGAGGTTGTGATAGCTTACTTCAGCAAATCCTTATCTAAACCTGAACGGAATTACTGCGTCACAAGAAGAGAACTGCTAGCCGTAGTCAAATCACTGCAACATTTTAGTAAATATTTGCTCGGGCGGAAATTCCACCTACGAACAGACCATGCTGCCTTGAGGTGGCTACTGCAGTTTAGAAATCCAGAGGGTCAAGTAGCAAGATGGATTGAGTTGCTACAAGAGTTTGACTATGTGATAGAACATCGCAGTGGGAAATCTCACGGTAATGCAGACGCTCTATCAAGAAGACCTTGTGCAGAGAACTGCAAGCACTGCGTCAAACAAGAGGTTAAGGAAGAAGTGCCTGTGCGAATAATTAGGACAGACCTCAGCAACGAGTGGCGAGACACGCTACTGGAAGCGCAGGATAGTGACGCAGATCTAAAACCGATCTTTGAGCGGTTAAAAGCTGGTACCGCGAAACCTAAATGGCATGAAGTTGCAGCGTTAAGTTCCACTACGAAGAGCTACTGGGCCCAGTGGGACAGCTTGGTTATACATGATGGAGTACTGTGCCGTAAATGGGAAAACGCAAAAGGCGATCGATGTCATTTGCAAATGGTAGTCCCTAGAGCTAAGATCCCAGAAGTTCTGCAGCTCTACCATAATGGATTATCAGGAGCTCACATGGGGGTCAAAAGAACTCTGCTGAAGATCCGCGAAAGATTTTATTGGATCCACTGCCGAGACGATGTTGAGGAATGGTGTCGTAAATGCACAACTTGCGCGGCTGTGAAGGGTCCTCATACTCGAAGTAGAGGAGCATTAAAAATTTACAATGTTGGAGCTCCATGGGAGCGGATTGCTCTGGACGTAGCAGGACCATTCCCTGTAAGTGACAGTGGGAATAAGTACTTCATGGTGGTCATGGATTACTTCACGAAGTGGCCGGAAGTATTTGCCATTCCCAACCAGGAAGCTTCAACAGTCGCAGATAAATTGGTCAATGAAGTATTCTGCCGGTTTGGAGTACCTTTAGAAATTCACAGCGATCAAGGACGTAATTTTGAATCCCAAGTATTTCAGGAAACATGTCGAGTATTGGGCATTCACAAAACCAGAACGACCTCCTACCACCCGCAATCTGATGGCATGGTGGAACGATTTATTCAAACGTTAGAGAGATACCTGGCAAAAGTTGTAGAAAGCAGGCAAAAAGACTGGTACAAGCACATTCAGCCGTTTCTAATGTCATATCGTAGTGCGGTGCACGAGAATACGACGGTAACACCAGCTTTCGCTAACTTTGGAAGAGAATTACGACTGCCTGCTGATCTGATAACTGGTATCCCTCCTGACACCCCGCGTAGTGTAACAGACTACGCGGACGATCTGCGCAAGAGATTGAATGACGTATATGAACACGTCCGAGTGTCAGGTCAGCAAATGTCCGAGAGGATGAAGACCCGCTATGACCGAAAAATGAACAACAGCGGTTTCGACGAAGGTTCACTAGTATGGTTGCACAACCCAGTTCGATGCAAAGGCAAGTCTCCCAAATTACAAGCGAAATGGGACGGACCCTATAGAGTTGTCACCAAAATTAATGATGTCACCTACCGAATCCAGAAAGGCCAGCGATCTGCACCTAAGATAGTTCACGTCGACCGTTTAGCGCGTTATTATGGCTGTAACAATGCTCGGGACGAGCATGTCTTAGGAGGGGGCAGTGTTGCGCCTACATACTAGAATAATCTCTAACCGAACGCGCCGCGCCGCCGACCCATAAATGTGCCGAGTGTTCTAGTGCGTTCGAGCCGCGACCAGTCGGGCCGCGTGACGTCACGCGGCGATAAGAGATTGACGAATATAAAAGGCGTGTGTGTGTGTTGGGGGACACAGTGTTTCTTCGGAAGCGATCGAGTGCGAACAACGAGCGACAAGCGAATATTCGGAGCGTATTGTGTGCAGTACAGTGTTTAATTTTAAATAAAGTGCTGAGTCAGTTTCGAGAACAGTCGGCGTTTAATTGTTTGTCCTGAACCCCGTTAGCCCGTAACAATATTTTGTGACTATATCCAATATAATATCATTATTAAGCTGTTAAGCTGTATCGTACAGCTTAACAGCATGATAAGCTAAGAATTCAATTTCAGATCTTTTAGTTGCACAATATCTTATGAAATCATATTTCTTGCTGTTAACTTGTACTGTGATTATTTTGAATGGCATCGTTATCAATTTGACGGATGTTACAATAATATGCCGTGAAATCGTGAAATTGTCAATTATAGATATAGTAGTGTTGAACCTTGATTTTTAATTACCCTTTGCCTCATATTGCGATTGACGGCATTAAAACATTCATACAATTGTGTTTTGTTGTAATTAAAAAGGTGAACTGTTTCCTGGGTTATCTAATTTAATTACAAATGTAAATACTGATTCTGAAATCGCAATCAATCAGCTTGGCGTTGTTGCATAGCTTTGAATAAAACAGACGTTTCTTTTGTTTTGCCTGATGTCACTTACAATGTCACTCAATGTAATTAGGTAATCTAAGCTTACAATAGATATTGTGTAACATCGCCGACCAGTCAGGAGGCTGCGGCTTCGATTCTAGTACTGTGGCAAAATCAGAAAGGGTAGTGAGACCGAAAGTTTTTCGAAATTCCTATTTCTTACAACACAGACTCGTGTTTTTATAGCGTGTTAGGCTGACTTCAAAAAAGGAAGAGATCCTCAATTCGTTTTTTTATGTACATATGTTACGTGATATCTCCGCCAAATGTGGATCGATTTTTAAGAAAATTTTTGTGTTCGATAAAGCTTATTCCAAGGTGGTCCCATACATAAATTTAGTCACAATCGGATAAGTTTTGAAGTCGATCCATTAAGTTTTTAAACTTGTGATTATATTAGTTAAAATAATGTATTTTTTAAAACTCTTAACAATCGTTTTTTTTTTACAGTGGAAACTACGATACCATTACTCACTACCCATACAAATCTGGTGAAAAATGCGCCGACTGTAAGGACCAATGCGTCTCTAACGCTCTTTGCACTAACGCATGTCCAAAAAGAGACGTCTACTCCAACTGTGACGAAATTATCCAACTTTCGCCGAGCTTCTGCCGGGATGGATACTGCAACGCAACGTGCTCGTGTGGACACAAGAGGATACACAAAAACTATCCGTGGACATAGTTATTAACACATGCCCTCTTACGCCCAGTTCCCATAAAAAATCTCAGTTCGAATGTGCAGATAGATTACAAAAATTAGCCAATAAGACTCCGTCAATTGACTTGATTTTATTGGTTCATAATCGCGATCTATCTGCACTCTCAAACTGAGATTGTTTATTGAGACCGGCAGTTAGTAATATAGGATAAAGTCTAGAGTGAATAAGAATAAGGGGATGTCATGTCAAGTTGATTAAACTAGACACGTTCAATGGATCGACGCTTGTCAACTGAAAATATAAGAGATGTCTATAAATGTTGTGTTAAGCCGCGTCCTGCAGTTGTTTTTTTAAAACAAAACACTAAAAACATGTACACATAGCAAGCTTTTACATTGTCTCTTGCTCCACAGACAAAAAATTGTAGAAATACCATGTTTTGTGTAGGTGTTTTGTTTGTTAGTCGCCTCCTTGGTCTAGTGGCAGCACATATGGCCTGTGGACCGGGAGGTCGTAGGTTCGATTCCCAAGTCGGGCAAAGCGAATTTTCTCATTTACTTTGCCCGGGACTGGATCCACGGACGTCAGACAGGCAGCCGTTCGTAAAAACTTAGCCAAATCCTTTCTGCAACATGCTTGAAAAAGTGTGTTGCGCCGACCCACATTAAGATGGGGTAAAGGCTAAAAGAAAGAAAAGTTTTGTGTAATATTTTAGTGAAGAGACGCGGCTTTAAATTTACGCTTAAAGACTTTTGTCAATTAAACTGTACCTCTAATATACCATTATTTCAATGAAAGTTTCTTCTCGATGCACCCCTATGCACCTGTTCACCACATGCGGTCGATTCGTTTTTAGAGACTTTTGGTAAGTTACGAATGAAATTAGTGAATTAGTAATACGATTTTATTAAGCTAAGGAAGTATGGCGTATTATTTACTCTGCTACTACCTACTACGTATATTCATTGGCCTGGGAATTGGGTGACTATGTTTGATTTTATACACATATTCATATGTAGGAGCAAATAAAACAAAAAAGAAACCCTTGTGTAAAAACTGCATAGAAATTGGTTGAAAAATTAGGCTGTAATTCATATTTTAAATTCTGGAGTGGGGGGCATATTGGAGATATCTTGCTATCCCTTTCCAACGCATGTACTGTTATGGTGTGACGTGTTCACGCAGTTTAAAGGTTACACCAAACTTCGAAGGTTTATAACTTTTTTTTAATTATTGCGAATATTTCAATATTTTAGACAACGTAAATTTTATATAAAATTAATTAACAAAAAATAATCAAGTAACCAATTCTAGGATTACTATACAATTTTTATTGCAATAGAATGACGAGACCAGCAAGCCACTCGCTTATTATAACATCGGTGCGGTATAACAATTTTATTGGAATCACGTTTTCTAATAAAACAATCTTATAGGTAATGCTAGTTTAGTCTGCCAGTTTATTTGAATAGAAGGAATACATTTGCATGGTCGAAAGCTCCTGGTTGGGTGGAGCAGGTGAGTCAGCAGGTGGGGTGGTTGCCGGACCGAAACCGAACTTTGTTACAGGACCCTTACTAAACGTCTATTAATGCGTTTAATAGTTTAGTTACAGTATTTTATTCACTAGAAGTAGGAGTGCCATTTGTTTTATGTTAGGCAAAGGTTTGCGACTTAGAGTAAAAATATTTGGGAATATATTTGTACTTACATTATATGCCTCGGTGGCGTGGTTGTATTTCGGTACGACTACCGTCCTGAGGTCTCAGGTTCGATCCCCGGGTCGGGCAAAGTGATATTGGATTTTTCCATATCAGCCCAGAGTCTGGAATTCGTGTCCGATATGGCGATAGGCTCGCCCCCTATCACATCTGGGACGGAACTAAGCTCGGCGAAATATGGGTGTTCTAGTTCGCTAGTGCACCTCTGGCTACCCTCTGGCTTATGTTATGTTATGTTACATTATATAAATTCATTTGCGTTAAATCAAAATGTAGGTATTAGAATAAGAGAAATAATTTAGTACCACGAATACTACAAATAAACTTCCAAAGCACTGAGAAGTAAAATGTACCTACTAAACATGATACCAAACAAAACATATTTGCAAAAGAGATCGATATTAATATTATGTTAAAATTTTCAATGGACACAACGAGACTAGTGTCCATCGTATAAGTTTTATGAGTACAATTTGTATTCAACGATGTTCCCGAGTGCGGAGTGACCGATCAACATGTTTCCCACCCCCACCACATCTCCGACCCAATTGTAATGCAACGGCTGGCGCCGAGTCCGGCGCGGAGCAGGCGCGCGGGCATTGTGCCGCCGGCCTCCGCACCTCGCGACCACCTGCCGTCGCCGCGCGCCATGGTCTGCGACGATGGCCTGCACGCATCATCGCCCCACGTCCGCCACAAGTCTCTGCGCCGGCTCGCCTCTACACGCGGCTTCAAACCTCCAAATGAGTACGGCTGGATCCGCGTCTTCGAAGGCCTTGAGCCTTTCGCCGTCGACGCTCCCAGCAAACTCGTCAAAGTTGCGCTGAACACCACCGTCGAAGATGTAAACAAGAATGTGGGATTAGGAGAAGAGTTGTCACTATGGGTCCAGATTGGAGGCGAAAAGTCTCGGCGACTGGAGCACGATGAATTTCCGCTGCGCATCCAAGAGCAATTTTTAGCGACGTGCGGCTGGAAGTCTGAAGCCCGTAGACTGAGGTTGGCCGTGGATCCTGAGTTACGTCATACATTACGATGGTGCACTGGTCCTTCTGCACGATATACTAGAGTGATGAGGTCGGGAACTTTGTATGTTCTTAAAGGACACGTTTTTCCACAGTGGAAACCTAAGCCGGCTCAGATTATTGGATCTAGATTATACACTTACGGTACGTATAACAGAAAGTTACTTCAGAAACTCAATCTTATGTAAACAATTAAAAATGATATTTTTACAGGTACGAGCTGGGAAATGTTGGAGTTAAGTGGAGGCAGTATCGAGTTCTGTACACCAAAAGCGCAAAGGCTAGTATTGTGTGTGAAACCCCTTTCGCAAGGATTATCCGGTGACACGACAACGAGCCACATTTTTCTTGGATTCAACACCGTTTGGGAGAGGAACATGTGGTTTTGTTGGTTGAAAGAGGTAAGTCTTTAAAATGTATCCTTTATTAACATAATTGTGTTACGTAGTCTAATACATATTATTTCGTTATACATAAATAGTTAATACTGTATGTATAGGTAGTTACATCAGAAAAACATTTCCAATGCGGTTACGTGATTGGAAGCAGAGCAAATCTCGACTAGTTTAGCATTTAGTGTCATCTGTGCGCTTCACGCAGTGTGCAGACAGCAGATGATTGAGGATTTGATTCCGGTACACTTCTCAAACTAACGAACCGGCAACATAACAGTAGCAAATTGGTAGAAACTGAAGTTTATCAAGCTGTTGACGTTTCAATACGCTATTTTGTAGTTATCTCGTCAGGGTTGCGACTTGCGTCAATGCGTTTTTTTAATCTAAAACATAAACTATTAAATTAATGGTAAATAACTAAATAATGAAATCAACATAATCTAGAATAAAATAATATGGCAAAGCATGAAACATAACATGCCACATAATTAATTACACATATTATATATTTAAAATAATAAAATGTTCGGAAGGCGTTTCAAACGCAGTTGGGTTATTAAATAATACGGTGTTATAAATTAGTGCTTTAAAATTGAGGAGTTATATTTCACCTCAATCTTATCATACCTAAATACAGTCAAAATCGTAGCTTTTCATTCCCGACGTAACTTTCGTTAGTCCCCATCTGCAACATCTTATTCATCGACCTACTGCAAGTATAGGCCTATAACTGTAAGCTTATTTTTTTTAGGCAGTCTGTTTTTTGTTTTTATTAAAGACTACCTATACTAACACTTGCATGCAGAAAGTCATGAAATCTTTTAAAAAACTATTTATAGTATATTTAGTGTTAAAATCTATGGAGTATCGTCACCCTCAAAGAAATGTCACGGTTGAAATGTACAGAGCAGAGTACGCACTCCCGAGTGATAGCGCCCGCGCTACAACAATCAATTCACTACTAAAAAGTCAGTCGAAGCGACCGCAGTGAACATTCGCTTTATTTATTTTTTTATCTTGTGTAACTTAATACATTATCCTCAGTAATAAAACATATACGGTTCAAGAACTGTCCGTGGAATTAAAACACAAAAACTTTTGAGCGGCGAGATCGTTATCAAAAATAGTCTATAGGATGATTTCCAGAAAACAATACACCCAGAGCATAAATGTCGTTTATGCAGGTATATTCGTGATTGGAATAACGAAGCAATGTAGATATTTCCATAGTCTTTGGGAATAACAATGAACGAAGTTCGTCGGCCTCATGGTTACGCACCGCAACAGACAAGTGCTGTCTTCCTGCAGATTCGAAATGTCGTTTGATGTAATGGAACAAATAATTTTGAAAGGACGTTATTCTGTGAAAGTGTATTGCCGTTTGAATCACACATATATTAAAGTAACATTAATTTTTAATGTCGCTAATAATTTTAACAAAGTGCAGTGTGTGTAGTGAAGTGTTGTTATGGTTGAAATAAATACAATGATTACTGATGAAGAGGTGGACAGTCTTAACGTTTTCGCACAGCAAAACGTTGAAGATGTTTTCTTGGACAGTTTGGAGCCCAGCATCCTTGAAAAGAAAAATGATACTTTGGTGTGTTGAAAATAAAAAAGTTCATGAAAATACGTAACTAATAAGCCGTGAACACACATTTTTAGTTTTTCCTGCTAAAGTATTAGGTACCAAATACGGATGTTTATATAGGGGCATGGTGAAGTGAATGCACATCATCTATTCTAAAAGTCCCATCACATGGTCTAGTCTAAAAATACCGTCTACCACCGATAAATGTTGAATTTATCTGTGAACACCAGATTAACCCCGACCTGGGTTGTTTAATGCTTCTTCTTATTTCGCTCAAGGACTCAATGTCGCAAGATGCAAATGAAGTTCAAATATTAACATATTAGACGACTACAACAAAATTATAGGGTTTTTTAAAAGTTTAACACAAATATATAAAAATCACAAGACGGCTTGCGGTAATAGTACAATGCGCACGCGATTTTATTGTCCATGCACACATTAAGTCATATTTATTTTAAGTCTGTGACATAAGTTACCATCCCACCCAAATAAAATTTATTTCTATCTTAAAGGCTACACAGAGTACGCAGCCACCAAACGTGCTGGACCTCAGCGGTGGAAGCCGAGGGTTCCTTGGCGATGCGATCGCTGAACACGCGGTCGGTGTGTTCACAGTGCGGGTCCTTCGACTCCATGGAAATTCCCTGGCCACCCTGCCACCTCAGGTGTGGACACTTCAGGCCCTTACGCATCTGGATATCAGTGACAACAGGATTACGGAGCTACCTTACGAAATATGCCAGTTAACACAGTGAGTTCTAATTTGTTTTTTTTTATTCGAGCACATTATACCTACCTGATGGTAAACGCAGAGCAGTCCAAAAAATACCAGCAACCATTGATAAATAATAGGTCTGTATTCTGTGGTCACCCATATCATCCTGGCCTCTTTAAATGCTTCTTCATACTTCACACACGCATTAAGTAATGTTCTAAGATAAATAATTTATGACTACTTGCACTAGCTAATTGATTATTGCCACTGGGCACTCTCATTTGTTTACCAATAATGGTGATAGCATTGTTCTAATTTCCATTGGTAGAAGTGGGTTTAATAAAAGTATGTAAATCTTGATTATGAAATTTTATCATGATGCAATGTTATTGTACCTACTTGTACTGAAATATGACACCTGTCTTATTATTTATTGAATATCAATAAATTTCTATTATTCTTTATAAAATAATGTGACTTTAACTAATTAATAAAGGTCGTAGGAAGTCGCTATGCAGGCCGCTTCCAATAGGTCAGTCTAGAATCTAGACTCTAGATCTTTGGGGGAGGCTTTTGTTCCGCAGTGGACGTTTTTTGGCTGTTGATGATGATTATAAAAAAATATTAATTAATAATATACACATCTGCAATAAGCTTACAGGAACTCTACAGAGTTCAATTGACTCTACATTTTAAGCGATAGTTTTTAGACATCTATTCACATATATTAGGCAGACCCTGGCACAAGGCCAGGATAACGCCAGACAGAAAGAAAAGATATCTATATAGAATATCTTGAAGATGAGTCAAAACATGCACACACATATGGCCGCATGAGGCCGTCACTAGTTCCATTCGGTAACGCTCGGGCGACGGTGCATGACAACCCGCCACCTCTCAGAAATACTTTAGCCATCTTACTTTAATTCATAAAAAACCGCTCGTTTACAAGTAGAGATTTACTTAAATCTTTTACTTTAACAATGCTTTCACTTCATCGTTTTCGCGGATTTAATTTTTTGCCGTTGCCAGGATTGTTTTTGATACATAACATACACCATTCAATTATCAATTATTTTCCACAACTTTATTATCCCGTACATCATTTAAAAGCTGAATTTGAACGAATTGACGAATATTAATCATTAAAATACTTTATATCCAATTTAGTAAGTAGGTAAATTAATAGATAAAATTGCGTGGATGTAAAAGTTCGAACATACTTAATGTGCAAACTTCTAGAAAACTGGGCCCTACACCGGAAGTAAACAGGCCAGATCCACATAGAAAGCATAAAGTAACTGCGAAAAAGCGTGATATATTGAGCATTAAACGACAAAGTCCGATACAAATAGAAAGCTTATCCATCACAATATTCGAAGCTTTGACAGTGATGAATGATTACTAGAATGATCTATCACGATTGGCTCGTCATCATAGTTTTTCAAGTACGCTCGTTAAAGTAAATTATGTTTCCGTTGTGTGCTAATTTTTTTAAGTGAGCGCTTGCGTACGCGCCGGGTGGGTGCGGAGTATCTACATCTGTGCGTCGGACCGTGGCCAGTTACGTTCACTTCGCTTCGTACAACCCCTATTAGCTAACCTTACTTATACTACGAGCTTTATAGCAAAATTGATGATTATATGAATTTGACAGCCTCCGTGGTGCATCGGGCGAGTAGCCGGCTGTGAAGCGAGAAGCCGCGGGTTCGATTCCCACAATGAGACAAATGTTTGTGTGGCCCACAGATATTTGTTTCAAGTTTGGGTGTTGTGAGACCGAGAGTCTCTCATAGTCTCTGACCCACGATACAGGTTATACCTAGTGTGGGGTCAGGACTAGGTGTTTGACTGTTGGGTGTATTTATTTTTAGTATTTTCTAGTATGCAACCGTAATAACTGCTTATCTTTTTGTAAAGACACGACCAACCACGAGATTGCAGAATTTGGCGAGACATACATAGTTGATTCGCAAAGATTTATACAAACATTTTACTTGTCAAGAGAATTTTAATAGCAACAACACTAATAACCAGTTCAGTAAAACCTTTATATGCTTGAATTTGCGGCAATACACATTAACAGTAGAGTGAATACATAAACAAACGTAGATACAAGACGAAGACGCATGTAGCAAGCACCAACAAAGAACACTTATGGTCTATTGATCGATGCATGTGTTCGATTCCTTGATAGATAAAGTACAACAATGCGTATGCAACATAGATGGTGGACGGCGTTGTGTGTTGTTGCTAAACGCGTGGTCAGTGGGGCGTCGCGAACTCGCGGTCAGTCTTAACAAACACCTCCACAAGTATCCACATATAAACAATATCATTATTTTAATAAAAATAATTATATTGACTGTGAAATAACACCTGGATTGATAAGTGACGAACGATTGAATGTGATATAAGTAGATTATTAAATGGTGAGTTATTAAAAGTTTTAAATAATACTTTGGTCAATGAAATGAGATATCATATGCATTACCTACTTTCTTCAAGCGAATAAAGTGATAATGACAATACGCATGCTTTTTATAAGCATTTGTATGCTTTAGATCTTTAGTAACGTGCTTAGCAAGTCTTTACAGTGATTTTGCAACGGCAGCAGTTGTCACTGTTAATCTGCTGAAAAAATCGTAACAGTTGCACGTTTTTATTTAAATAATTTGTTTGTTTACTTCATATGATGTGACTTTATTTATAAAAAAACATTATTAATCAATACTTTGGGGTTACGGAATGGCTAACGTGATTTATGAGTTTCTATATCGCGTCGTAACGTATTTCCGTACATGATGGTTTGTTTTGTTGTTTAAAAATATGACAATAACAACATATTATTGTCTGCGCCAAACCATAAACAATCCAGGAATTTTATGAAGTGTATATCACTTTTGATTAATTAAAACGAATCCATAACTTTATCAACTATTTCGTACTTGGTAAATAAGAAATTTAAAATATTTAAAAACATTAATTGCGCCAGTCTCGCTTAGCGAACTTCTGGGTCGTAATTCTCGTAATTCATAAGCCATTAACAAATATACAAAATGACCGCGAACCGCATCCGTAGTTGGTGGTTCCGTACAAGAGATCGTTTGATAAGCACACATCATAAGCAAGGAGACATGCGTATTCTTTTGTTTCAAGATACTACCGACTTGTAGATACTCGTACATTGATATAATTATGTTGTGATGAAAATTATGTATGAAAAATTATCAAAAAACTGCGTCCGCTACAATTAGGTACTACACGTCATACACATTACAAATGTCTTCATTATTAGCCTTCAGTGACGAAGAGTCGCCTCCTTGGTCTAGTGGCAGCATATATGAACTGTGGACCGGGAGGTCCTGGGTTCGATTCCGGTTTGATTGATGAT
This sequence comes from Clanis bilineata, assembly GCA_036417725.1. Classification (NCBI taxonomy): domain Eukaryota; kingdom Metazoa; phylum Arthropoda; class Insecta; order Lepidoptera; family Sphingidae; genus Clanis; species Clanis bilineata. Next base: position 11,511,473 of record CM071140.1, read on the forward strand.
TGATTGCCTGGAACTAGATCCCCCAGGCGTTGATGTCAGGCAGGCGTCCGGTCGTAAAAACTTAGCCAAATCCTTTCTGCAACATGCTTGAAAAAGTGTGTTCCGCCGACCACACATTAGGGTGGGAAAAAGACAGGTAGAAAGAAAGTGACGAAGAGTCAATATGAAATAGGTATTAAATATATATGAAGTAGGTAGAGTCAATATGAATATTACTAAGAAAAAGGTATTATGATTACTGAATAGTAATCTATGAATAGTAATCTGAATAGTATGCTACTAGTGAATCTAGTAGCAAATAAAACAAAAATTTACATTGGTTTTCATTTTTTCTCTCTTTTCACTTAACCTCTGTACAAATTCATACTTAAAAGCAATTGGCAATAACTTGTAATTTAAATAGATCGATAATCTTTAACATTATCATTAGATTTTAAGGAGAATTTAATAGTGATGAAACCAACTCTATATTTTGCATTAAGTATAAATCGCTCAATCTGTGCTAATGTTAAAATAAAACTAGTTTAAATCGTTGAAATATTTAGAGCAAACGAAGAACGCTGAAGGATATACGTTCACATTTTATACATTATATGGATTTCATATCTGTTATTACTGTATTTAATCAAGTATAACTGGAAAATGAAGTAACTATATTAAATAAATACAATAATTATAATTGTTGCGAAGCCTAAAAATCAAATTAATGTATTGTAAAATGTTTGTAATATAATGATGTTGTGTAAACAACATTTATTCTGTTGTAGTAGACGTAGAGTATAAGAAACTAACCGCATATAATAATTAAAATAGTCTAGAAATAGTTAATACACGGAACTCAAATATCCGTGCAATAAGTATGTTAGAGGCGACTCTAGTAGGTATAATAATTATGGGGAAAGTTTATTATACAATACAATATTATTGAATAAATGTAATGTAAATGTCGCGGTTTTGGTCTGGCATATATGGGCTGTGGACCGGGTTCGATTCTCGGAATGGGAACGTAGAATTTTCTAAGATAATTTTCCCGGGACTGGATCCCCAAAGGGGGTTGATGTCAGGCAGGCAATCGGTTGTAAAATTAAGCCGAATTCTTTCTGCAACATGCTTCAAAAAGTGTGTTACGTCGATCCCATATTGAGGTGGGATAAGTGCAAGTAGAAAGAAAGAAGATGTAATGTAAATGTTACAAAGTTATATGTAGCAAATTCATCAGATGAAAACTTTTGCTTATGGAATATCAAAAAGATTTCAACGAGTTTCTAAACTGAATGCATCATGCAAAAAAAAATTAGGCGTTTTTAATTCCCTTTGATCTTGCACCAGTTTTATTTAAAAAGACATGTGCTTGATAGTTATTTCGGATACATTAAATAATATGTAAGAAATTTTGCGTTTTAAAATAATAAAAACCGGCCAAGTGCATTCTGCATATCAGATCATTCACAATACAGGGTTCGGAAGTAGGGTTAAATGTTACAAAAAATATGATTTTATTGGACATAGGAGTAAATGGTCCATAAACTAATGTTTACTACCTGTTTTACATAACTGACAATTTCACCTACCACTTTAAAGCTTAATATTTCGCAAACGAATTCTCGGACCGAAAAATGGTTTTAGCAAACCGTCAATGTTTTTGAATGAACTATCCAACAATATACCACACCATGGGTTAATCGAGAAAAAAATGTCATCGCCACTTTAAATAAATAATAAAAAATTATTTCGACAAAAACAGTGTTACATGCAAATTTCTTAAATTCTAGTTTAAATTGGTTGACAAAATATTGTAACATTGTATGTACTACTACTGTAGAAAATTAGTCAAGATATCAATGATCCTCACACTAAGCTCTGCTTGTATCTTGCTTGTATTGCTTCTAGTACTAATATTCTCCGAGCTAATCCGCTGTCAGACACAGTTCCATTTTTGTCATTTTACTTCGGAAACCTAAAAAATGATATTATGATACCAAATAAATTTGATGGCGATTAGCAACTTATTCTGCGGTTTAAAATCACGTCACCCATAGATTATAAAAGCATAACATAGCATAACATTGGAAGCTCAGCAATAAATGTTTTTTTTGCCAAATCTTGATTTAAAGATAAAAGAGCTGAGTGAGTGAGCTGTAGGATAAATCGAGATAAGGTGTAACTCTAGATTAGTAATAGCGCTGGAAGTCGCCCTAATGTATGGTTTGTAAACCATTTTTAAATGAAATTGCAAATTATTTTCCATTGTTAAAATAATAACATACTTTAAATAATAAATAACACCCTCCTAACCCCACACTAAGATCGAGTCTTGTGTCTTGGGTATCAGGAACTACGAGAGATTTTCGGTTTCACAACACCCAGACCCAAAACAAATATCTGTGGGCCACACAAACATTTGTCTCGGTGCGGGGATCGAACCCGCAGCCTCTCGCTTCACAGGCTACTCGCCCGCTGCGCCACGGAGGCTGTCAAAATCCCTTGAAATGTAATACAACTTTCTTATACACAATCTACAACATTTCTACTATATAGTTGTAAATGTAGGTAGAGATTGTAATACTGGCACATCCGTGATGGTTTCGATAGAATCTCCTTTTGTAACACCACCGTATAAGTTAGCAAACGATACCAACGCTTATTTGCATATTAAACTGGGTTGGTACTTTGTTCATTAACTATGCTTTTATGTAATATTTAATAAAGTCAATCGTATTAAGTCCATCTTTATTCGTATATCATGTAAAGTTTTTAATATAAGTAATTAATTAAACTGAAAAGAAACACAGAATAATAGGTTATTTTTTAGGGTTCTGTACCTCAAAAGGAAAAAATAGTACCCTTATAGGATCACTTTGTTCTCTGTCTGTCAGGACCATTTTACTCAGGAACGCGTGGTGGTATCAAGCTCGTCAAATTCATATCAAATACCTGAGTATTTATTTTCTCACAGTAGACCTAAGTCTACTGTCCCTTGGAGCTGTGAGAAAAATCAAACTTCTCAGCCAACACAATCAAGATACAGCCGTTTATGCGATTTTTTGCGTTCATGCGAAATTTGCGACACTCGCAAGGGAATCAAAACCTAAAGGGTACTTCCCGTGCTGAATTTTGAAATTTGGTACGAAGCAACGTCTTACAGCACAGCTAGAATAAAAAATGCGAAATGCATTATATACCTACAGGTTTGTACGCAACCCTCGGTACGCGAGTCTGACTCGCACTTGGCCGGTTTTTCATTATTACATAGTTTTTGGATAACATTTGTAGAAAGGAAAACAATAGAAAATGTTATACTAATAACTCGGCCGTGACTCGTGTTACATACACATTGATATTATTGTTACCTATGTTATATTATTTTAAATGTAACTGTATATTATAATGTCATAACATTTTTATTGTATGATGTTTTCAGATTAGAAGAGCTTCGAGTAAACAACAACGAACTTCAATCTATAGATGGTGTGCTACGTTTGCCACGATTGAGGATTCTCATAGCTGCCAGAAATCTCATCACGCGATTTGGGGTGTGTAAAATGTATCTACGTATTAGATAAATAATAACAATAGTTAAAAAAATATATATATATATATGGCGGGTGTGAATGGTAGAGTTGGAAAATGGGAAAAAAGCTCATCAAACGTTGTCTGATCAAGTCACGAGATATAATCGAGAAAGTTCAAATCATAAGTACCCAAAACGGAGGAGCATGCATGAAAATGTAATAAGACTGAATGAGACAAAAGAGGTGTGCAAGAATCGTAGCAAGTGGAAAACCTTAGGGCATAGAGCCCTACGGTAAAAAGGCGTGATTCGTGTTTGTATGCATGAAATATCTATATTAGCATTACACTTTGTTAGTTTGTATTAGAAAGCTAGGATTCCTTAAGTCTTTAAGCACGTATAATTAGAAGCTCTTCCCGTATTACGCGTCACATAAAAGTAAACGATGATCAAGGAATTTTGAGTGGCACATTTGCCTTGTACATGTGTGTCGGGAAAACCCTGATAAAGACTAGTATTCATACTAATCGTTTCAATAACATTGATAAAAATAATATCTTGTCTGATGACACCAGGTGCGTGATAAATTTGGACAAGGTTGGAAATACCATCGTACACATTGTGGAAAACTCGCGATAAAGGCTCCTCCACGCCAATTTACATTCCGTGGTCAACCGGTATACCTCTAGAATGTCTTAATCAAATCCCAGACATTTCCACGAATTAATTGAATATTGTAAAATACTGTCCGAATTTTGTCATTTTGTAAAGATAGTTTAAAACTGCAAATATCAATGACGCACGAACGCACGCGCTGATAACATGCTGTGCTGTCTGTTTTGCTTTACGTAATTATATTACCAATTTGTATCTAGAATCTATTAACTTTAGGCCGGCATAGCATAGCAGAGATTGATCAACAATCAAGTGGGTCACATGATGGTAAATGATGAAAGGAGGTAGGGAGGGAAAAAGAAAGAGAAAAAGGAAAGGAGGGAGAATTGGGAATCAATGTGAATAATTCAGATAAGTGGAAACGGAGGCTGACTTAATAACAATAAAGTCGTATTTGGCTTAGTTTTTACTGCTGCCTGCCTGACGTCAACCCCCTCTGGGGGATCCAGTCCCGGGCAAATTAAATTCGCTTTACCCGACCTGGGAATCGAACCCAGGACCTCCCGATCCACAGCCCATATATGCTGCCACTAGACCAAGAAGGAGACTAATTTAGAACCTTAATATGATTTCTGATGAAAACTGTGATGTAACTTATTACTTGCTGAAATACTTGTTCATTTGTCTTAATCTGCTATAAAAATGATATTATAATGATAGTTTTAAAATCACCAGAACTAATATAGACAACGGATATTTACTACAAACTTATTTTAGTCAGTGATAATTCGAATCATTATAATTTCAGTCTTCCAACAACAAAAAGATGACTCCGGATGATGACAGCAGGTCAGATTATCGCGGACCCTTGACAAACGTCGACTTGCGACACAACAGGCTAAAAGGGAGCATTATTCTTGGGAATTACGAAGTAAGTGCTATAATCCTACTATAGCTAGACTCTATCTAATGTAAAGCATAGCGTCAGGTAAAAGTAGCAATTTCTTCAATTGGATGAGAAAGTCAAAAGTCTAAATTGTCTCTTCTCTTCCAATTCTTTTCCTTTTTAGTTAACTATGCACCTATTTTTCTTAAGATATGGGCTATCTATGGGCGGTGAATTACATACCCTCAAGTCTGCTCGTTTGCTAGTCTCTGCTATGAATGCTGAGATAAGATAAAGTATAATTAGTGCTGAGAATTCCCTCGCCCTATAAGTCTCTTGGGACTTTCATTAATTAATGGAGATTACTATTTATTCGGTGCCCTAACATTACTAACCCACAGGTGACCTGGAGTTTATCTCATCGATGATATATTTCTAAAACGAAACTTGCAATTGAAGTATCGAATGTTTTCCAGCATTTAGTATCGTTGGACTTGTCGCACAACTCAGTGGAAGTGTTGGTGGTGTCTGCGCTGCGTGGGCTGCGCGAGCTGGACGCGTCGCACAACGCGCTGCAGCACATCGCGTTGCACGGTGCATCTTTACGCACGTTACGAGCCCCACATAACCGTGAGTACCAGTTTATTATCATGGTATGGTGCCATCTCATTCATCAAAATAATCATCAGCTGTGGCTGAACATAAGCCTCCCCCAAAGATTTCCAGATCGAGCTAATTCTAATGTCAACGTACGTAGGCTGGAATCAGTAAGGTCTTGGCTTCAAATCCCAAGTAGGATAAAAAGTATTTCATGCATGAGCAGCCTGTCAAACTTTTGAATTATTGTAATAACAGCCATCACAATCCATTAACGAAATGAGGAGTTAATGTCATTATTTCATTCTATGTTTTATTAATAAAAAAATTTAAATGTTATAAAAAAATGGTAAAATTGACATGCTCCATTTCTATGATTTCAGAATTAGAAACCTTGACCACCACCGTCCCACCAATCAATTTGGTGGAGATCGACGTATCGTACAACAAACTTACATTGTTACCACAATGGCTCAGCGGCTGCTCTGATCTCACCACTCTACACGCATGCAACAATCAACTCACGTCCTTGCCCGAGCATTTGTTTTGCAGCGAACTTTCTAGCCTCAGCAACCTTCATTTAGCTCACAACAAAATTTCAAGCATGCCGTCAATGCCAAGGTTAAGAGCGCCGCTGAAAGAATTATTACTTCACGATAACTGCATACAGTCTTTGCCAGAAAATTTCTTTTCTGTATGCGACAGATTATGCATTTTAAATCTTTCAAATAACAGACTGAGCCGACTACCCCACGCTAGAGGGATGTCGCAGAGCCTAGAATGCTTGTATTTAACGGCAAATTGTTTATCTGACGATGTGGCAGAAGTTTTAATAGCGTTTCGAGGATTAAAGGTACTACACATCGCATATAATTGTTTGACAAATTTACCAGAAAACTGCATAAGTTTTTGGCCTGATATAGAGGAACTAGTTTTATCAGGAAATTCTTTAATAAAGTTGCCCGAAATCTTGCCACAACTAAATAATATAAAGATCGTGAGAGCTCATTCTAATAAATTACGATCGGTTCCCATGTTTGCGTGTAGTCCTTCGATAAAAATTTTGGACTTTGCCCACAACGAACTTGATAGTGTAGATTTGCGTCTGCTCGCGCCAAAACAACTAAAGTTTCTGGACATTTCGTGCAATAAGAAATTGCAAGTGGATCCTTCACAATTCAACGCCTATAGGTGTCAACGGCCTTTAAGCTTAGTCGATGTTACCGGTCGACATTCTCTACCTTGGACACAAAAAACTGGATATCATGAAGAATTAAGTGGAGTAACACCATGGATTACGGGATTCTCCGAATGTCCTAACAAATATTTACAATTATGCTGTGCTCAAATTCGTTTACCATCATTTTGTAACAAAGAAGGTCTTTTTGCAATTATTGACGGTGAAACAGATACGGAAGTGCCAAAAATATTACAAACATGTATACCAGGGCTTTTATTAGAAGAAAAATCAATAAAAGAAACTGTTAATGAATATATGAAATACGTAGTTTTATCAGCACATAGAGAATTAAAAGAGAAAGGTCAAAGAAAAGGCGCTTCATTAGTAATGTGTCATTTATCTCCTGCACTTCCCTCTGAAAACGTTTTTGGCCAAACTAATAGAAAGTATAATTTGAGGTTGGCAAATGTAGGCAATACCAGAGCTGTGCTAAGTAGACGTAATGGACTTTTGAATTTGGGAATTGAAAATAACAAGCGTCTGGGATGTTCATCTACTTACCCCAATATGGTACCTGACCCCGATGTTATTCAAACAGTGGTGAAAGAAGACGATGAATTTTTAATTTTAGGAAATGGGAATTTTTGGAACGCTATTAGTATAGATACAGCCGTTACCGAAGCGAGAGCTGAACGTAACCCTGTACTTGCAGCTAAACGATTACAAGATCTCGCACAGAGCTACGGAGCCGAAGATTGTATATCTGTTTTGATTATAAGATTTGATTCTGGGAGATCTGATGTGGACTTGTTAATGCATGAATTGAGACAAACAATAAACAGTAATAAATCTGTATGTAGATCGGATTGTTGTTGTTCTCGATTAGAACCTTGCTGCCATTCTATTTCCCCACCGAAGCCTAGTAGCGACAGGTCTTCTCCAAGCGGTCAAAGCGATCGTCCTCCGAGCGAAGCAATAAGTCATCAACACTATGCCAGCGTGCGATCTCAAAATAAAGCCTCTGAACGTAGAAGTTATCGTAGTGGTGTTGCGAGAGCTATCCGCGTTAGAGTTGAGGAAGACAAAGAAGATGACCGCAGAAACGAGGAACTTTCTAACCCAGAGGAGCAATTCAAATGCTGGGAGTATATGCTAGAACAAAATACTCAAATGATATTCGATAAGGAATTAGATAATTTGTCAAAAGGAATGCGTTCTAGCACAAGCAGTTTGAGAAATTTAAAAGGTTTGTCAGGCAGCAGTCCTCAGCTCCACTTGACTGGTAAACCTTCAAAAGTACCATTTTTATCAAAGCATTTTGGAAGTGCCAGGTCCTTTGGCAACACATTAAAACCTGACTTCCGATTCGGTTCTGGCAGAATGCCGAATGGTGGTCCAAATGCTGCATATTTTGGGTCTTTACAACGATTGATGCCGTACCACTTGGAATACGATTTTGCTGTTATACAAGAAAAATCTTCACAATCCCAGGATTCTCTTGATCTCGAAGGCCGCATGCAACAGTATTGGGGTGTTGCTACAACGGAACTGTAAATAATTTAAGTCGTATGTGGTTTATATGTAAATAAAATTTTACTTAATTTAGATGTACAATCATATATTTATAGACACCATTTATCTTCCGACTAGATTTTTTGCACAAGTATTAAGTAGGTATAATCAATATGGACTTGCCTATGTAAGCTTAAATATAATTTTACCATAATAACTACTAGTATTTACAATATTGTGATATCTTTTTCGTCAAATAGGGTCTACACATAGTAGTCATAGACTTACCTAAATCTTATTTTTACAATATCACTTCCGTACATTGTTATTTATATTATTATCTCTACTTTTAAAACAATTATAATAATATCGATTTCCATTTGTATAAATTATTTACAATTATTTTACATACTGAATGCTTTTAAGGCGTTAAAATGTTGACTTTGTGCTGAAAACACTCATTTATTTACATACATACCCAAACAAATCTAAGATTTAAATATAGACAGATACTTCAAAGAAAATAAAAATATTATTTCAAACATCAATGACTGGAATTCACTCATATTGCACTCGCAACGTCGTAAAAGCCGCTTATTGTACTTTCGGATTTCAATGATATTTTATTTTAAGATATATCTCATCATAGTCACTGGGTGGGAGGGGTAAATCACAGTTCGCGCTTCACCACCAGCTCTAGAGGCTGTGGCGCCATCCCGAGTGCGTGCGGCGGGTAGTGTGCGGGCGGCGCGTGGAGCGCGTGCGGCGCGAGGAGCGCGTGCGGTGCGGGGGCAGCGGCGGGCGGCGGGGGCGCGCCGTGCGCGTGCGCCGGCGGCGGCCGCCGCTAGGGGAACCCCCGCGGGGAGTAGTGATGCGGCTCGCCCAGCCACGAGTCTGGCGACGGAGGAAAGTCGGGGTACCCGCCCGCCGCCGGTGATGATGAACTGCTCAGGTCGGAAGCCCCGCCGGTGCCCGCGCCCGTGCCTATCCCGGCTCCACTCATTGCTTGACCTATAGACGTGGCTGAATTAAAAACTACAAGTAAAATATACATCTGTCAAAAGATCAATCAAAATTACGAATCGACTGGTGCTAGGACTAGGGCTCTACAAAGGGTTTAGCTAGGTACGCCCAGAACGAGAGCCGCTTTTAAGTAAGGATTGTTTCCTCCTATCGACCGTTAGAAGTTATACAATCATTGACTAGCCTATGGGCATTCGGCCGTTAGCTCGTATTTCGACACCAGCGGGTATCACCTACCTACCAAATCCCAGCTTGTCTTTTAGATCACTTTCACCCTCAAACGTCGCTCGAACATCTCGGTTGTAAACAATCATAGTTATCTTTCTTTAAGATTGGTGGCGATATTCATCTGGACAAAGTATTATAAAACTCACCAATATTTGTATAGACAAGATGGTCGGGAGGGTAATGGTAGTGTGGGTGCGGCGGGGAGTGCGCTCGCAAGTAAGGCGGAGTGGAGGAGTACCGCGCCCCGGGAGCGCCTGCACTCCCGCCACCTGCTGGCGAACCTTCTTCACCACCCAATGCCACCGTGCTGTAGCTGTCGTTGCTCAACTCTATATTCATAGAAAAAAAAACATAATGAAAAAAAAAAATGAAAACTGATAATAACAAAGATAATGAAAACTGGAGTAGTAACAGTCACAAAGAAAATCGACGAGAAGTGACACCTTATAGTTTTTTTAAAATTCTGTTGCATTAGGATTTCTGAAGACCCAATACCCTTGTATCCTCTCTACTTTTCCATTCCTTAATGACAGGCTATCATTGTCCCAGTGGCTGTTGTAAAAATAATAACGACTAGTATTAATAAAGTTCGACACTATCATCTGCATACAGGTTTCTCTATGAACATAAATCGTCATTTCTACACACATCTCCCCCGAGAATTTCAATACACTTTTCACAATCTATTAAAATTGACAAAAATCTGGATTCCAATTTCAAGTAAGAATAGGGTGATCAATAGCATCTAGCATTTGCTCGTGTACAATTTTCAAGAAATTAACTACTAAAACTAATTTTCTTCTGACTATAATTATTCTCAAATCGAAACACTACGCTTGATAAAAATAATTAAATAAACACTGGAATACACACCGTGATGGCTGAATGAATCTAAATCAATCTTGAGCTCATCCTTATCAAGCAACCGATCATGTCGAGGGGATCCGCCGCCGCTCTTCATAGATCTGAAATATTGCGACCACCGAGTTCTCCCTGCGTCCTTCTTCAACCGTTTTTCTTTTGCTCGTCTGTAACAAGCGTGCTAATTAGTGTATCTGTTATAAAGACCTTGTTATATGTTCTTATTTACTATTTAATTATCACTCATTTTAACGGTAAAGGCTATCATTATAAAGAAGCCTTCACACATGTAAACTCTACAATAAAAACTCAGGAAGTATCTGAGGTCTACCAATACAAATTTTGCCTGCACGGTGACCGTGAGCCTAATCCTAATCCTTAGTAAAAGACGGCTGCAGTCTGCATACAGCATTGGGTTGCATTTTTAAAATAAAACCGAGTTGTTAGATGTTGTCACTAATGACTCTACGCTACAAAATCCTTTCCGATACCGACACGACGAACTTAACAGAAATAAAGCATAACGCTTCAATCGGTTTTAATTCAAACAAATAATAGTGAGTACGTATGTTAAACAAATAGGGCACCCCATCGCATGTTTTGCGTGTGTTTTTATTAGCAGAGCGGCGGGGAGCCGATGCAGGCTTTCAACAAAGACCTTGATTAATTAAAGTGCCTCCACCCGACTCGCGGCCCGCTGGCCCATCGGGACCCCGAACGATATGTACCGACTACCGACGCATACTTTAATGCGCTTACGAGCCATTGTTTAAATTTTCCTTTTACGAAAACCGGCCAAGTGCGAGTAGAAACAGTGTGGATAAAGTTAATATAATTATATGTATAGGACAACGGTAGACGCGTTATACCATTCAAAATCACATATATTATGTACATGACCGAATATGAATAGGAATTCCTCTGAAAATTTCATCCTCTACGCAAAACACAACAGCAATCTACCTATTTACATCGACTTTCTGCGAAACAGTGGCACTATGGGGCTGTGGACTGCGAGGCCCTGGGTTCGATTTCTAGGTCGGCCGGGGTGGTTCTCTGACATGATTTTCCGGAACTGAATCTCCCAGAGGGCTTTGCCGTCAGGCAGGCAACCAGCCGTAAAAATTAAGTCAAACTTTTTTGGAACCTTCACGGAAAAGTGTGTTCCTCCACACACCCGACTTTGGTGCAATAAGGGCTTGTAGAAAGAAAGTTCTCTTATCATATACTACATACACATACATATTATGTCTACATGTCGATCAAATATATCGATATTTCGAACATAATCGGTTCGCAATTGTTATTTTTTAAATGAATGCCGAGGGCGTAATGCGTATGGATTCGGTTCTAGAACATAAAGTAAAGAACCCGAGCGTTGTGATACGGCCAGGTTTACGAGCCGAGGCCGTCGTGCAGGGCGTGACCGCCGCCGTAACGGTTGCCATTCACGCGACACAAAACATAGTTTCGCGAACCATACCTTCAAATACACAGAATACATTATACAAAGCACAAAAGCTGAATGCTGCCATCATTTGTGAGGTACCACTGACCTTGATATTGTCAATGAAATAGCTACGCGATTATTCGATGGTATAGGTCGTATTATGGCTATTCTGGAAATGTTGGATGATTTTGTTACTGATGTAAAAGTGGATTTCCATCTAACGTCGGTAGAGGAGAGTGGTAGAGCCACGTTATAAAAAACCGACGTAAAGTGGCAGTTCGCTGCCGCGTTTCGTTCGGTGAATGAGATTTCCGGTGGCCCAATTACCCCCTCCCTTTCCCGATCGCCATTCCCCCTCTTTTAGGACGGCAACGCACCCATGAAACTTTTTGGGTCTTGGGTGTCTATGGGGGATAACTTACCATCAGGTGACCCACCTGCTCGTTTGCCAGCTACTGCTAAATAAAAAAAAAAGGTCGACCACACTTATGTCAGCTAAATTGCAGATTTATAAAAAAAATAACAAGAACACGCCCAACGACGTGAAGGAAAATATAGGAAATATTGATGAAAGTAGATGAAGTGACAATAATATGTCAGAGTTGGGCAAACTGAAAATATTCAGCCGACGACGGCCGCACTGGATCGAGTAACTAACACTATTTTAATACCTACACCGGAAATGCCAACCAAGACCAGCAGTGTCCCTCTTCAGCGCATTAGAAACGAACTCGGAATTCTCAAGACGAGAAGCGCCTCGGCTTCAGCCGGATCCTCCCTTAAATGCAACGCAACGCGCAATTTGCAAAACAGTTAACACAACATATGACTCACGTGTGTTTTCAGTGTTTGTATATTTTTATATTACCCAATATTATACCTACAAAGAAAAATTGCTATTTAATTATGTATAAAAAAGAAATAAAAAAATAAACTGTAGTGAATACATCACTACAAACTGTTACTTTTAAAAAAAATTAAAGTTACGCGTGAAGTAAAATATTTAGACGGTAAGTTTGAAATAAGTCAGATACTACTAGACCTAAGAATTCTCTTGGAAATATTTAATCACCACAAATTATCTCACATTATATCACACACTAATATTATAAAGGCGAAAGTATGTGAGTGTATTTGTATCTTTGTTACCTCTTCACGCTCAAACGGCTTTGACGAAATCTGGTATGGAGGTATCTGACACCCTGGATTGACAGATAGGCTATTTTTTATCCCGGAATTATTATAAATTGTATCCCATAAATAATCTGTTGTAACGTAGTGACTGCAATAGAGTTCTGAGCGTGTTTATCAACTTAGATTTCTATGAATGGTAAAGTTTATTAAAAAATATTGAACCAATTGTTCGTTTACAGACCTATGATATAAAACTAACGCTGTTTTTCCGATGGATGGTCGTAAAACCTCTTATCTTTTTTTACGTCTTGTTAAATCACTAACCATTTCAAAATCTGCTTAACGTGGTTTCGTTTCCGCACCGTTTACGCCATGCATAATCGATTATATGATATCCGAATGTCTCGCTTTATTTTGTATGGTTAACGATAACAAATGCATGTCTAATTCCTGACTGTTCAGACTAGAAGAAAATTATTATCCAGTAATTGTTACATTTGTACATTATTTCTATAGATCAGTCATTTTTAGAGTCGTGCTACAGTTTAGTCTGAAGATGAATAGGCTGGCTCTACCGTGGTTATACTATTTCACATAAATTGTATGTATTTAGCATGCTATTATTATATATGCACGACGAATATATAATACCTCTATACTCGTAAAATAATTACGCCAATTAGAAAGTTTATTTGTATTTGTATCTCTCTAGAATTCGACGAACCTAAAAATGGTCAGCTAATGACAACGTCGATATTTAAGTACATAACACACATAAGCTCACACCTGTATCCTCGAAGGGGTAGGCAGAGACGACTAGCGAACTAGAATACCCACATTTCGCCGAGCTTAGTTCCATCCCTGATGTGACAGGGGGCGAGCCTATCGCCATATCGGGCAGAAATTCCAGACTTCTGGCTAGTAACGAAAAATCCAATATCACTTTGCCTGACCCGGGATCGAACTGGAGACCTCAGGATGGAAGTCGTAACGAGTATTTCCGATTTGAGGTTCTGTTTGCGAAATAATAAGCTTTAAAGTGCTAATTTTTTTGTTGAGTGAAATTCACAGTAGTAGCATATAGTATAATGAATTTAAAGGAAAACTATCACGGCTAAGCAGGCTTTACAAGCAGACCAAAGTAAAAAGAAAAATGTTGTACAAATTCTTTTGAATATGATTAGATAAAGTTGTTAGTTAAGTAAAACAGGTAACAAATATAATGCATATACTTAAAATTATGTCTAATAAAATTATATTTAAGTTACAGTTACCCTTACTTCGGAACCCTTACTGTGCGTGGTCATCTGACCAACGGAGAAAGTGCTTATCTACGCAGCATGCACTTTCCCGGTTTTAGTTAATAAAGTTCCAAAGGAAACAAGTTGTTAGTGTTTATAAAACCTTTAAATTAATTTATTAAAATATAAGTGATACATTGTTAGGCTCTACATTTCATGAAGTTGATACTACAATAATAATTATTATTGTTGGAAGTTCGGACACACTATTGTTAGTGTTATTTATTTCATTTATTTATTCATATATTTAAAAAAAGCAGCGGTAGCTCAGTTGGGAATGGTACGGACTGCCGAGACAAGTGTCGGAGGGTCGAGACCAACCTCAAAAATGAAGCATACACCTCTGAGTTTTCTGTGTTAAGTGTATTTTCATTGTGAAATATCGCTAACTATAACGGCAAAGGAAAACATCGTGAGGAAACCTGCATACCCGAGAATAGAACAGGAATTTCGAAGGTATGTGAAGTCTACCAACCCGTATTAGGCTCGCGCGGTAGACTAAGGCCTAACCCCTCTCATTAGTAGAGGAGGCCCGTGTCCAGCAGTGGGACAGTAATATTACAGGGTTAATATTAATATTAATTAATATTAACTTAATCTTTAGAGGAGGCCTATGTCCAGCAGTAAACTTCCAGTGGTTGATGATGATATTAACTTACCTGTTCTGAAACCAGACTTGTACAACTCGCATGTCCAGACCAGTGTCGTGTGCGAGTTGCTCCCTGACATGGCGCGCTGGCTTCGGACTACTGCTGTAGGCACTCTTCAGTGTTTCCAGTTGCTTAGCAGTGATGGTAGTACGTGGTCTCTTGCTTGCTGCGTCGCCATCCAACGATCCTTCCCCGCCTGCGCACGGTACATCTACACTAATTTGAGTACTTTCAAACGTACTTTCAAGAATTCAAAACGAAAGTAGTTTATATTATATTAAAATGTCTAGTGATAGAGACGTTGCAAGACCGACATTTATCGAAATAATTGATAAAATTATTCTGAAAATAGTTACTATACTAATAATAAAATTATTCAAATAATTTTTAACTTTTGGTTTTTGATGCAAATTATAAAAACAATGAAATAAAAATTGATTATCTAATTTGTAAGAACGGACGTATAAAAAAGAACGACACCATCTTATTCACGTCACAGAAAAGCCAAGCACACAAACGCGCCTGTCGTCGCCGCCATTCAGAAAACCCAGTTCACTTTCAATGTTCCTAGCCCTACGACTATTTTTTATGCCGTGTTTGAAAGATACTTTTTTAAACGACAAGGAATTAACCTTTTGCTCGAGCCGCTTCGTAATCAGGTTTGCACACAAGTTTTCCATCCTCCATGAGGTAGAACTCGTCGCCTGTGTTGAGAGTCCTCGCGCAGGCCGCACACGCGAAGCAGCGCAGGTGGTAGACGTGGGCCTGGGCCCGACGCACCACCTGCGTCGGCGGGATGCCCTGCCCGCACCCAGCGCACTTAGTGCCGAACCGCCTGGGACAACAGCCGCAATCACAAAAACATTATCAACGTGATAGATACAATGACAAAGAATAAAAAATACTTATGTACATGCTTTTCTAATTTGTTGAAAACTTATCCAAATCGTAATTTGACCTTAGAACATTACACAGAATGCACGCACTATTTGCCAAAACGGCCTAAATATGAAGCATCTAAACGGACATATTCATAAATATGAAAGTAATACAATTAAATAATTGCTCGTCTGCAAACTTCAACTTGGGTTTCATGCATCTCAGCATTTTTTTCTTTTATTATCTGAAGTTATATTTTTTCATACATGGTTTGCCCTATAATTCTGTTGAGTGGACTTGTAAAGCATGTTATATGCAAGTGATCAGAAGGGTTACCACGACCTCTTATAGCAGTATTATTATAATCGTTCTTCGTTTGTTTTGTATGGGAATCGGTACAAGTAAAATTATAATAATACTGCTATAAGAGGTCGTGGTAACCCCCCTGCAGTTATATTTGTCATAAATTACGTGTACACTATTAGAGGATTTAGAGGTTTGCAATTTATATAAAAAAATATTAAAATGGGTAAAGCCACGCTATAGACAATTATGTACGTTTACAACACGAATGGGCCGGCTCGACTGGTTTGATACCACTGTCTCACAGAAAACCGACGTAAAGTGGCAGCTTGATGTCGCATTTCGTTCGGTGAGTGAGATTTCTGGTGGTCAATCTCCCACCCTCTCATTCCCAATCCCTCTTCCCTCCCCTTCCATTGCATCCTTCTAGGTTGGCAACACACCCATGATTATTTTTGTGTCTTGAGTGCATATGGGCGGTGGATATCACTTACCATCAGGTGGCCCATCGGCTCATTTGCCAGTTTCTGCTGTAAAAAAATAATGTCATAAATTGCATCTAAAATAGATAAGAGGCTTACTTGAAAAAATCATCTGTACAGTAGAGTTGGTTGTTTCTTGCGAAACATTTTCCGGACAACATCGCCCTGCATTCAACGCATCGTAGACAGCCTGCATGCCACGTTCTGTCAGACACTTTCAGCACGTATCGATCCACTATCATCTCGTGACAGCCGCCGCACTTCGGGATACTGGCTGCGCAACATACAAAAACATACAGCAACTTGGCTACACATACTTACGTCGATTGTTATAGTGGCAGCGTATATGGGCTGTACTGTAGGGTCTTGGCCTA
Organism: Clanis bilineata; assembly: GCA_036417725.1. Lineage (NCBI taxonomy): Eukaryota > Metazoa > Arthropoda > Insecta > Lepidoptera > Sphingidae > Clanis > Clanis bilineata. The sequence continues at coordinate 11,528,459 of CM071140.1, forward strand.
AAATAGTCTTAGGTCTAGCCTCTAGGGCTGAGGCTGAGATCTATAAGGCGAACTTCGACTAAGTCTGAGTCAAAAAAACGAACTCTGTGTGGATTTTTAATTTTTAAATCGAACTTCGAATTAGTCTGAGCCATTTTTTAGAAGAAAATTTTTGCTCTCAGTCTGTTTTTCTAGTTGTTCTTATTTTTCTTTGACTCAGACTTAGTCGATTCGTTCTATAGGTCTCAGCGTCAATCTAGGTCGGACAAATCACTTATTGTAAGACGATTTGCCTTCCCAGGAACTTTCACGATCCTTCATTCACTATTGACGACAGGCAGACATAAAAAACTAAAACGGAATGTTTTCTGCAACATGCTAAAACAGTATGTTACGTCGACCCCAAAGTAGATTGGGATAATGGGAAAAAGGAGATTTATAAGAGAATGAAGTGTAAGTATAGAACAGTGAATATACTCATACATTTTACTTTCCAACCGACTCCAAGAATAGGAGAACCTCAATTCGTCTGGTTTTTTTATGTATGTTAACGCGATATCTCTGCCAAATACGGGATTTTCAAGATTTATTTTGGGGTTGATAGACCTTATTCCAAGGGTAGTCCCATATAAATTTAGTCACGATCAATTTTTGAAAGTCGATCCGTTAGTTTTTTATATATATGTACTAAAATAGTCATCAAAGACAATACAGAATTATAAAGTTTTTGAAATTATATGTGAATCCTCTGAGGGATGCAACTTAAATTAACAATATTAATATAGTGCTAAAGTCACCTGGCTTATTTGCTGGCTACGTATATGTAGATGTTTGTTATTATTTTGATTCGCCGACTACGTCGAGAAGATGGTGTAAGTTCAAACATACGTATGGTACGTGCTCAAACACATACTATATAGATCTACCCCATATCATTTAGGTTATGATGCCAATGATGATGATTTATCTACTAACTTCAGACCGATATAATCCTGTAGACCGATATGAGATGAAATATCTCTACCTATTCATTAATTCTTCTAAGGTTTTATCACTGTAGTTCGAGCCAAGGCTCAAGGCACTGTATCTCAGGCTTATGCAAAGCGAATCAAGCGTATTAGAACAGAGTGATGGTTTGTCACCTCTCATTAGTAGAGGAGCCGTATCAGTTATAGTATCAAGAGTAAGTGATAGTACTTGTGGCAAATTTATTAATGATTGAAGGACACTATGCCCCTTACTTATAACAACATTTACGCGCTTCTTATCTATAAGAATAGTTTGTCTTTTTTTTCCTTTTTTTATAGCAGAGGCTGGCACACTGGCTGGTCGGTCACCTGATGGTAAGTTATCTCCACCGCCCATAGACACCCAAGACACAAAATGAATTACGGGTGCGTTGCCAAACTAAAAGGAGGGGAATAGGGATTGGGAAAGGGAGGGGGGAATTAGGCTTCAAGAAATCTCACGCACCGAACGAAACGCAACAGCGAACTGCTACATTACGTCATTTTCTGTCAGACAGTGGTATCAAACCGACCCGTGCTGTAAATGTAATTGACTTTAGCGTAGCTCTACCACTCACAGTCTCTCTACCTTGCGTTACATTGTTTGAACATAAATAAATAAATAAATACACCCAACAGTCACACACCTAGTCCTGACCCCACACTAGGTATAACCTGTATCGTGGGTGTCAGAAACTATGAGAGACTTTCGGTCACACAACACCCAGACTTGAAACAAATATCTGTGGGCCACACAAACATTTGTCTCAATGCGGGAATCGAACCCGCGGCCTCTCGCTTCACAGCCGGCTACTCGCCCGTTGCGCCACGGAGGCTGTCTACATGAAAGGGATAAACTAGTTCTAAAGTTAATAGCGCGTAAATATTTTTATAAGGGGCAATATCTTTGGAAGAATGAAATGCCTATCGCACTGTACTCACCACAAGGTTCAATCTTGTTATTTTGGTCACTCAGTATCACAAAATATTAACAACAAAAAACGTAGGATGTGGCCGGGACCTTACTTTTCCATCTTGTACACCTTCCCTCTTCATGTAAGGGCATAGGAATATGTAGCTACATCTACTCCTTAAAATATTGATGTATGAGAAGATATTATGGTATCAACAAATGGTCATTATTAAAATATGGCTAAGTGGCACTTAAATATGTTACAATGCCCTCTGTGATTATAACGGATTCTTCCTACATGTTATGGGTCGTAACTAGCGTATATTATCTTATGATTTTATTATATTTCTTTTATTATATAAATGATCTTTATTTCTTTCCCTGTACCCTGATATTTTTGTGTCAACCAAGCAAAAATCTGGTTTCTATGAACAAAAGTACCACAAACAACTTTTGCGGAGATATGAATTATGTAATATTGATTAAATGTACGTAATTGTTTTTGTTAAGTGTCATAGATACATATATTATTATTTTTGAACCTAATCATATTGAAAGTTAATCCATAACAAAGGCGTCCAGCTGTAGGTAATAGTCGTAGATCAAAATAGCCGCAAAACATGCAAAAATATTACCTTGTCGGAAATATAATGATAAATAATCTTAACCTCGACCTACAAATGTTCAAGTTCAATTAGATATTAGCAAGAATTTTCAAAGACTTTTAGGATATTAATTAAAATACTATTGATGACCCCTTAGGCCTCTTACTAAACATATGATGTAATCAGGTTTGGAACTTTTATATTGTCTTAGTCCAATAGATTGATATCGCTACAATAACAAACGAATTGCGCAATTAACAAACTCGCTTGTCATTTGAATATGTCAAAAGGGTATCTCTATTCTATTTTAGGTTATAATTGAAACAGTTGCTTATTAGAATTACACGCTGTGTTCAGCCGCGTCTTTTGCACTAACACATGACGCAAAAGACGTACACAAAACATATATTTTTTAACCATGGTCCATTTTTCTATGAGCATGGCAGCTTAAATCTTCATTTTACACATACTGTTTTTGTGTAATGTTTCGAGAAAAACTAGTGCAGGAGACGCGCCTTAACTAGTACAATACACAAAACCATCTCAAATGCACTAATAGGATGTCAGACCGAATGTGAATCCGTCAACCCTACATCTTAAGACAGCGATGGGGTTAGCTTAAGGTCACGTAACCGTCAGCGTCTGGCCGCTTCCGTAAACATCACTTAGTTATTAGTTGATACATATTTATTTACATAAAAACGCAGTACACACTAAGGTTATTGTAAGGGAAACACAAGTAAAGCACTGCACACACACACCCACTACGTACATAGGAACACCTCGGGCAGGTGGTCCAGCTGTATCGGCGGCACGCGCATGTCCTCGAGCTCGCCGTCCTCCGGTCCGGGGTACATCATCGTGCCCAGCATGACAGTCAGGCGGCCGCCCTGGCTCGCTCCGTCCGGCGCACTGACGCTACCCCGCCACGCACCCCCAACCCTCTTATCAGCGCTTTTACGCTATTGGCTGCTGCCACCTCGATGATAACAACCACCACGCCCATCGGCCAATCCACACGAATACCGTGTACACCCATCGATCGATTGTTGAAGAATTTTCACGGCGTTTCCTCTCTATATTGAACACTTTACTTCGACCAAGTGTTTGCAGATGAGCGCTGTTGTATTGCATTTTTTAGGTACCCATACCAAGTGTATTTCAGTATTCACTGTTAATTAATGTCGTGCTCTTTATGCTGTACAACACCGAAAAGCAAAAAATTATATGGATTTTCGTATAAACAAAAATCTACCTCCACATATTTCTCCATTAATGTACCTCATATAACAATACAATAATTTACCAAACGTACATGTTTTAATTTTGGGTTATCTACATTAATTGAAAGGTCATTAGTAATTACATACGAGTACATTACTAACACTTTTTGTATAAAGTCAAAATATTTATGGTATTTACTAGGTCAAAATAATTCGGCTTTTGTGAAATGAACAAAAATCTTATCGCATCTATTAAAAAAACAGTTTTAAAAAAATATTTTAGCAAAAACTCGCAATTTTTATGAATGACCTATCTAACGATACCCCCCACGATGGGATAGTTGTTAGTTTGGCACTCTTATAAAATATTTTCCGTAATTTTATTTTACCGTTTTCGCAGCGTCGTTAATTATTATATACTCATGCCAAATTACTTTTAAATACTAATAATCTCTGATATAAACCGCGGTCAACCTGACAGACGGACGGATGGACGGACATGGCGAAACTATAGGTAAGGATTCCCTTTTTGCCATTTATCTGCGGAACCCTAAAAATTAATACAAAGAATTTTTTCCTCATTTTTGCTGAAAAACAACCAGATAAAAGTAGATGAAAACGTATTATTTATCTATTACACCCAACTTGTTTACTTACCCTATACAGGAAAAAAACTCATCCTAAGGACAGTCTTCAAGACAGCTGTCACTGGCTAGAAGCTACTTATTTGTCGCTTGGTATACGCTTTCTGCAGGGTTACCACGACCTCTTATAGCAGTATTATTATAATCGTTCTTCGTTTGTTTTGTATGGGAATCGGTACAAGTAAGATCATAATAATACTGCTATAAGAGGTGGTGGTAATCCCCCTGTACCTAAAGGCGCGTTTTCTGCTCATGTTTTTCTGGAAGCACTAACCAAAACATCTACGGTTTCGCCACACATTTATGTCTATGGTGCATCCTACTCATGGAACACTTAAGCAGCAGACAATGGCTTTCTTAAAAAAGGATCACTGTTATGTTTAGATGTTTTTGCGTAGTGTTTCAAGAAAAACATGACTAGGCTTCAGTCATGCTGCAATGCTCTAAACATTATTATAAGAATAAATAATACATAGGTACTTATTACTTAGGTATCATTAAAATATGATCTTAGCGCTATGCACAATAGCTCTCTATCGCCCGAATGGTCAAACACTACTCAACTTCAATAGCTTCTTACGCCTATTTTCGCCATACAATTTTGACAGATAAGGCGGCCTTAAACGACATAGGGCGACCTTAAGTATGACCTTAAGTGTATGAGCATTCGACGGTATATCTTCCCAAATGATGTAGACATTTGTTATATCCCAAATTGTTAAAAAATCGACAACTTATGAACAACATATCACGATAGTATACTCGTATTTTCAATTTCCATTGCATTGCTGGATACAAACCACTATATTGGAATATTAGTAGTAAATCAACAATTCAAATTGATATTCTAGTCCGTGGCCAAGCGTGGCCTACGCTAGTCTTGCGTTGCGTCCACCATAAATTATACAAGTGAACGCGAGGGCACAGGCGTGTGCAACTTTACGACGACATAAATCACGGCTTAGCGTCACTCTTTCCACCCTAAACGACTCTGCTGGGTCCAGGTTACAAGGTTATGTATTATGAAACGGAGTCTTGGCTATGCTTAATTCAATTTTCACTTGCGAACGCCCGCCATCGCGCTTGTGGGTCAGCGGGATGCTTTAAGCCGACACTACGCAGTTCGTAATGTATCCTCATTATTTATTTGAAAAAATTGTCTCTTTATCTATTTATTATCAGATAAGCAGAGGCATAGAAAGAAAGACATACGAAATTAAATGAAACTTACATGTCGTGACACAATACGTTGAATTAAAATTTCCTACAGATGCGATCATATCAACTTTTTTTCTACCTGCCCTTATCCCGTCTTAATGTGGGGTCGGCGCAACACACTTTTTCAAGCATGTTGCAGAAAGGATTTAGCTTAGTTTTTACGACCGGCTGCTTGCCTAACGACATCCTCTGGGGTATTCAGTCCCGGGAAAATTAAATTACAAAATTCACTTTGCCCGACCTGGGATTCGAACCCAGGATCATATCAACGTCTATCATTATTAAATTATTTATAATCGGCTTTATTCTTTGTGTTATTTTTGTTATAACAATATGCACAAATTAAGGAATAGGTGTACCATTTAACATTAATTAAATGTCGATGGATCGCCACCGCGTCGGGTAGATCTCACTAAGGGCGGCTTGCACCACTATTACTAACCTACAGTTACCTTCCTAACCTCAAGTTAAATTGAAAAAGAAATATATGAAAGACATGTATTCATTAATTTTGGCAGCCTCCTTGGCGCAGCGGGCGAGTAGCCGGCTGTGAAGCGAGAGGCCGCGGGTTCGATTCCCGCATTGAGACAAATGTTTATGTGGCCCACAGATATTTGTTTCAAGTCTGGGTGTTATGAGACCGAAAGTCTCTCATAGTCTCTGATACCCACGATACAGGTTATACCTAGTGTGGGGTCAGGACTGGGTGTGTGACTGTTGGGTGTATTTATTTATTATTTATTTATTACACGTAATGTACTACATGTAATTACAGATAACATATATATAACAGGAGGTTAGTAATAGTGGTGCAAGTCGCCTGTAGTAAAGTATAAGTGAGTAATGACAAACCGTGAGCCCTAGTTAAAGTACCAGATTTCGTGATTTTCGATTCGAATCACACTTTTGAGTTGGTCGGGATTTCAGTTTGAATTCGATTTGGCTCGACAAGCTTACCACATCACAGGACGAAAAAATACTCACCTAAACCACCTACCAACCAATGCGTACATTTTGCTAAATATAGCACTCCCGCTTGAGGTATGTTAGCCAAAATATTAGTAGACGCCGCTATTCAAATTAATATATCTAGGCAACATTTGAATCAAAAATTCCGTTTCGCAGATTTTTATTTTATAGCAGAGAGTGGCAAACAATTAGGTGGGTCACCTCATGGTAAGTAATCACCGTCCATAGACACCGACGCTACCAAAAGAATCATGGGTGCGTCGTCAACCTTAAAGGAAAGGAACTTGGGAATTGGGTCACCAGAAATATTAATCATTGAACGAAGCTCAACAGCTAGTTGCCACTTTATGTCCGTTTTGTGTGAAGTTATTAAACCAGTTGAGCCAACCCATTCGTGTTGTAGACGTTACTGTCTACCTCTACAATGTGAATCTATCACTTGGATTTAGATTTACACGTCTTGCTTTGCTTCTATAAAAGTCCAGATAGATTCTCATAGAAATGTTATTCGACACGAATTGCCCCTTTGAAAAAATGTTTTTATAAATTTTAAACACGACGATCCTAAATATTCGGGCGCGTTTTGTTCCATAAATTGGCGAGGGTGGTCGCGTGCGAAGTCCCAGGGGCGGCGGCGCGTGCGCTCGTCCCGGGGTAATTGAGGGTTGCCTATCCCGGACCCATAGAATTATGTTGGCATTGCTGGTGCTTCTTTCCCTTCATAGCAAATCCGCTCATCGGATGCGACAGGCGCGAACTCGCTCGGAAACACTTGGGATGCATCACCACTTCCTTTGAGTACATCTTGAGGTATACTTATTGCGCCTTACTTATACAAATATTAAAGCGCTGCTTATCTTTAACCACAAGTTGTCCCTTTCATTTTTAAACAATGTAACGCAAGGAAAAAAGTGACAGCCTATTCTTAGCGAAAAGATAAACGAAAATGTGTTTATAAGTAAGGTACATTATATGTACAACTTTGGTCCCACTGCATTACATTATTTTATATATTAAAAATTCACAACTTTATTTCACTATAGAAAAACTTAACACACATTTATGATTGAAAAGTACCCACTGTTATTTATTTTTTAAAGTTTTTTAAAGTAAGTTATTTATTTAAACTATTATTCACAAGCCAACAAACGACGTTCATCGTAATAATTATCTCGCTTGTAACTCGTATGGCACCCAATATCCTTGTTTCTGGAACAATCCTAGGAGTTTGAGGCGTTTTAATTTTTTTCCGAGTATGTTGGAGAAATGATTTCTCGTCTTGGTGTCCACGACGTGGCAGATAAACTGCAGGAATGTCGCTTGAGGTGGTAAGACTACGTTTTGAAGAAACTACAGGACTACGTTAGTCGCAGGACTCGCAGGTGTCTGGCCCAGATCGTACCAGACTAGACGTTTTGGAGGGAGATATGAGAGCTAATGGTCTCACTGTGGAGGATGCTCAAGACAGGGTGAAGTGGAGGCGTTTAAGTAGAAAAGTGGACCCTGGCATAAGGCGGAGATTACACCAGGCAAAAAGAAAGTTGCAGAAATTATTCGGCTTTACAACCGGCTTTTCAAAACGTTACTTAATATTGCCAACTATCGGCATTCTGTTCGAATCACAGGTCAGGCAGGTGATTCCCTCTAGAGTGATTCTAAAACCAATCATCCTTTTTGCGACATGTTCAAAAAAAGGATATTGTGTACCCGCATTTGGAGGAATTTTATTTATTTATTGTGTGATGTGGCTTTGCGTGTGCAAACATAAAAGCCTGAAGAAATCTAATTTTGTAAAAAGTAAATAGACTGAATTGCTACTTATGCCAAAGATTAACTAATACTTACCGCATAATCTGTTTAGCGCACATATCAGAAAATGTATCTACAAAAATGTGAAATTGCTTATGTTGTAATTATAGAGTAATTATGGAGTGTGTGGTGTACCTTCAAAATAATAGTAATATTAATAATCTATCCAATTCCTGCGTAAAAAATACACATGTAATACGTATAATATTATTACTCGGTTTGTGTTTGTCTATATTCAAAGATATTTAATATTACTAACTATACTGTTGAATTTCTTTGTGCATATTTATAATTTGTGGTACCTATACCATATATTATTATAACATAATCTATTCAGTTTCCACGTAAGCCTAAAAGATACAGATTTGTATAAATAACTCGGTTTGTTTTTATCTATATTTATTTGTTTATGAGACGTCACATGTTCGTGGCCCAACATTTCTATCTATTCCCCGTTCGGTAATAAGACATGCGAACTGATAAAACCTAATCCTCAAATAGACGTAACGGGACGGTCCCTTGATATTATCGCGTTGACCTACACTTATACCAAGTTATATACATCTAATAATAACACCTCGGCTTTGTACAAACCAAGAGTTATTATTTATTGACTACTTACTGGTAAATCCCCAAATTGTAATAAATTTCACCATTTCCGACATCGATTATTGATATTATCATAATTATATGCAATTATTTGGAAATGTTTTTAAAAAATATTATACAATTCCAGTGATTCCATAATATTTATAATATATCCATTAAAACGATATAATGTATTACAACACAGTTATCAAGAGGAAAGGCGCCAGTCAAAGAATTTAATTGATGTATCTATTCATTGAATTGGCTATCCATCGCATCGTAAGAACGGAAATATTATGATAAACATTAACATGGCCATTCCAACGTCATTGATTTACATATAAAATTGTTATCAATCTTTGAGACGGATTATTTGAAATCCTGACAAACTACAGAAATAACAATCATAATAAGAAAATTCCATAAAATAATCGGGTGGTATCGAAATCTATTTCACTTCTATTTCTTCTAGATATATTCTCATGTATGTAGGTATGATAATTCTGTACATCAAAGGTATACAACATGAAGCGCCAAACCGAATTGTTGTAATGTATCCTACTCCTTCTAATGTTATAAACACGAAAGTTTGTGAGTATGTGTGTGTGTTTGTTACTATTTCACGCAATTCACGCTGGATGGATTATACATATACCGGGTATTTCATAAAGTTGGTATCAATAACAATTCCACATATAGGGAGGTCGATTTAAACCGTAACGGTAAAGTAAAAAAATAAAAATTGAACTTAATTTTTTTATCACATAATAAACAGATAGCATTGGAATGGCGTATATGATAAAAATAAATTAATTACCCCATATGTAGGTCCTTTGCAAATGTACTGCAGCTGAACCAATAAGCAAAAATGATTTCATCATAAATTTAAATTCTCATTATTCGAAAACTACAAGCCTTACTAAACTTTAAATTTTAGCGCTAGATTGCTAATCAGTATCCCCTATTTAAGTATAGTTATTATTGATACCAAATTTATAAAACACACTGTATAAGCTACTTCTTATTCCGGAAAATAAATTTCCTCGCGAACGGAGTCGTGGGCAAAAACTAATAATCTACATAACTGTGTTTCATCAAAACATTAGTAGCTTTTCAATGGAAGAGGAACTTACATACATGCTCACAGATGTTGTCGTTTATTATATTAATGAGATTAGATATACGCAAGAATCTCTAGTAAAAATAATATAAATAGTTGATGCGATGATGAACACGTAGATACAACAGAATTCAGAAATCGATGAATGGCAAGCGAATAATGATAACCGTAGCAATTACAGTATTATTTTATGATTATGCTGATAACAGATTATGAAGATTATGGCTACTGTACGTGGAACGGTATTATAAAATATAAATTCACAAGAAAATGGTCATATCATTATTCATTTGAACGTTGGAATTTATTATGTTAGCATTTCCCTTCCGATCCGCCTATATAAAATTATTATCGTCAAAAATTTCTTTAATTAAATAATAACTAAGCATAAATGTTTATGAGTGGCAGTGACCACTTAACATCAACGGCCCGAACGAACGTTCCAACGTCATTGCGGTCCGAGCTGAAATATTTAGCAGAGCAGCGCTCTAAAGTTTCCGTCGGACGAACTCTTATTTTCAACGGCCGCAACGTTGCTCGATATCTTTTGATGCCTTTAATCAGTGATAAACAGTAGCAACGTATGAAATTGATAAAAGAGAAGCTGTAGCTCGTCCCTACTTACCGAAAAAAATCTAAAAATATCCTAGGGGTGGGATTTGGCAATGATTTTTGTAAATATTAATTATATGATATTTTTTGTTATTAGCATAATATTTATTTTCGCATAACAATATAGAACACAACAAATTACTTATTTCTCAGTTTATAAAGGGAAGCCAGAAGGGATTGTGTTATATGGAGCCTGTGCCACTGGTGCTATGTAATAGTATATTAGATAAATTTGTTATATGTAAAAATGCCAAATTGCGTTAAATATTGCGCCTATCGAAATATTTTTTTTGTATTACCTTTGATAAAATCCAAACACCTGAAATGATGATTCATTGTCATATTGAGGCAACAAAAGATATTGAGATAAATTGATAACAAAATTATTAATAAAAATGTAATCATAAATGAATACCTAGATAAAGATTATTGTCTTATAATATGTTTCGACGGAAGTAAAATTTTGATATTTGATAAGAGTATATATCACAAGCTGTCTCACGTGGCTTTAATTGCAAATCTATCCAACAGGATCCGCATTTTTTTCTGGGATAAAAAATAGTCTGCGTGCTATCCCAGACTATAATCTATCTTTATGCCAAATTTCATCCAGATCAATTTAGCTGTTCTGGCGTGATAGAGTAACAAACATCCATAAAAAAATTTATAGCAGAGACTGGCAAACGAGCAGATGAGTCACCTGATGGTATGTGATCTCCACCGCCCATAGACACCTGAGACTCAAAAAGAATCAAGGGTGCGTTGCCAACCTAAAAGGATGGAATGGAAGAGAAGGAAAAAGGGATTGAGAAAGGGAGGGGGAATTGTGCTACCGGAAATCTTACGCACCCAACGAAACGCGATAGCGAGCTGCCATTTTACGTTGGTTTTCTGTGAAAGAGTGGTATCAAAACCGGTCGAGCCGGAATCATCTTCACAAACTTTTACTTTTTACCTTTTTCCTTTGATGATTCTGGTAAGTTTGTAATGTGAACTAGGAACTCTGATGTGATATTGCATGAACTTTGGCCTTCATACTCAGACCCAAAGAGCATGTAATCTTTATTCAGAGCCATAAACATCACGTCTATTCATACTTCGTGACACTTACGTTTATATAGTTTTAGCTTTATTTATTTACTTTAATATAATAAGGTATAATGATTGCAAATATTGATCGTATGTTATAACACGAGAACTCCATTTTAATTAAATACAGTAAATATATTTTTACATTACAGCATACCAAGGTAAACCAAGGTCGGTGTCTTAAGGAATCTTCCGTTTGTTAATCGAATAAAAAACACCCTCTATTGGTGAGGAATAAGACTCTAACTCAGCGTTCGATTCTCGTCCCAAATATATATATACAGTGTGTTTCATAAAGTTGGTATCCATAAAAGGTACACAGATTGAGGTTCTGTCTAACAACATATCCGTGAAGAGAAAAAAAATTTATCGCGCGATTTCGAATTTGTATACGTTTCATACTTAATATTTGTGGAATAATAAATCGTGCAACCCTAATCAGCTGACTTCATTGACGACGCGACGCGCGGTGTAGGTACTTACACCACAGAGCGCTTGTACTCCAACAGATAGCACGGGCGGTGACGCCGCGGCAGCGTGGTGGCTTTCTATGAGGATTTTTTTTTTTAATAAAGGTAATTTATTTCCTTTAATAGAGAAGAATCGTCATGTACTGAGTTTAAACAATGTATTAAAACATTAGTACTGTACTTGTCCACTTACCACATGTTGCGTTTTGTGCAGCACAAAGAACTTTGCACTACACTTTTCTATGAACACTTACTTCACAAATAGGGTTCGAAATGAGCTCCTCCTTTTTCCAAACACTTAATTATTCTGTGGTATATCAAGGACCTAGTGTTTCTTAACATTTGTGGGGTTACTGATTCAAAAGCGGATTTTGATGTAACGTGTAATGCCTCAATGAAACGCCACCGATACAGCTCCCGACCCCTACGACAGCTACCCCCAGCAGCACCGACACATAAAATAATTTCATAGTACTCGCTATTCAAATACACACTCGATCGCGACATTTTTATAAAATTTGAGAGCGACTTCACAACTTTACAGTTAGTAAGCAACTGACGAAATGAAGGTACATAATTTTCAATATGGCGGTAGAGTTCAACAAGGCATAATTATGAAACCCCGATAGGCTACTATGAACTGAAGAAAAAAAAACATTCAACGGAAATAAAAAAAAAACATCTTGATACGTTTTTATTTATCCGCATTAAGCATCATTAAAAAAAGTCAGTATTATAGGATAAAAATCAACATTAACTACAATTACAAAATTATGCAGAACCATTTTATCTATTTTCATAATTTTTTAGCGTTCTGTCGTGTAGTGTGTTTTTATTGGCGGCGAAAAGTTTGCCGACTTCCTATCAAAGGATTGCCGCACGTAGCGGCGCATTGGCAAAGAGTTAAAAAGTGCCGCGGAAAAATGGCAGACCGAACATAGTGATGCTCTAGTATGATCTATTCGGATAAACATTAGAACTAGGTACTAAATATTCTAATAATTTTAATGTAAATTAATACTACCTCCCGGTAGGTAAACAAAATCCCTGTATGAATGACCGAATGACCGAAGTCCAGGTTTCGGGTAAAATTATTGCAATCACCACATTATTCGTATCAGCTCAGAAAATAAAATAGTTCGTAAAGATTAAGACAATGCATCATATTCATACAAGTAAAAGTTGTACTTTATTTGTAGAAAGCGAAAATTACGTTTAGTACGGATGTAAATTTTAATTCGAATAATGAATTAACTTTGGTATTAAATATTGAATCATTCTAATCGATTGAATGATTGAATAAATCAACTCATTGCATATTTATCAACCGCCCATCCCTAGCGCGGTAATACAGGCAATACTCAAAAGACACAGCTACCGCTTTTGAAATATGTGCCGCTAATGTCTGATTGGCGAAAAACTACCGACTTTTCTTTGAGTTCTTGCGACAGTCCACGTGGACTTCATAGGTATAGCGATCGCCGCTCTTTAGGTGCTGCGCACGTGACTAGCAAAGAGTAGTGAATGTTCGTTGTGAAATATGGACGATTTGATACATGCCTAATTAGTTTAGACATTTAAGAGGTGCTTTTAAATGAAAGAAGTGAAAAGTTGATCAATATTTTGTTGTCCCTAAGCAAGTGTAATATTATAATTTACGCATTTCCTTTAAAAAACAATTCGTATAAATTTGAAGTATGTAAAATACTTCAATTTTAGTCATCGCGTACAAAACTAAATAGTTCCATTTGTTCATTTAGTAAAGTTTTGTGTGTAGGTTTAGACACATCTAGTTTTATTTAGTCTTTATAACCATGTGTTGTTGACCGCTGCCAGCTGATCTAGGGTCATCACAACGAGAGATTTAATATTATTTTCGAAGTCTGATTACTCAGTAACTATAAGGCCTATGCAGTTTTTACCTTCACGAAAAAGTTGCCAATCACCGGCTCTGTGTGTGGACTTTTCATGGGTACCAACTTTATGAAACACCCTGTATATATATATATATATATATATATATATATATATATATATATATATATAACATTATTTGGACTAGGTATTAGATATTATGATAAGATTTATCATTCATGAAGCATCATCAAAATACAATTTGTTCTGTCATATTATTCCTTGGTAGTTGGTACTGTCGCGTGTCGGGACCACAGTATCGGATTACCATGGGAAACTTTTACGGCATGGGAGGACCCACGCGTGTTTCCATTGTCATTTCAAAAATGTTTATTATAGATTACATTGATATTTAGGTCGTATAATGCTTATTTTTTCCATTACCTTTCTTAAGCATATATTTATGTTTAAGCTTCATTTATTTCATAAGGTTGATATAAATATCATTAATATCTGATTTAAATAGAGTATCTAAATTATTCAAGATTGTATGTCTATGAATTAAGCATATATTTTCCATAAACGAGTCCAACGCCTCTCTCCTCCTCGAGCTAATTATACAAGAATCTAAATGATAGTCACAGTTTAAAAACTTAATGGACCGACGTCAAAACTTATCTGATCGTGACCATATACACCATATACACCCATTTTATATACACCCTTGGAATAAGCTCTATCGAAAGCAAAAAGAATCTTGAAAATCCGTCCATATTTAGCGGAGATATTGCGTAACAATAAAAATATTAACGAATCGAGGACCATCTCCTTTTTGAAAGTCGATCGAAAATGAGTCTAGCTGTCCCTCGCAGCCACAGAACGGTTGAATATTTGAATTACCATCGTCTCGACAAAAACACACTGTGATAGATCATCAATCAACTAGGTTAAATGTAACACGATCAAAAATGGACGCACCGACAGTAATATAGGTATACAAAGATTTGAATTTCGTCGACGTGTGTCATGGTAGAGATCCCGCCCGCTGCAAACTGGCATAATTTGATAATGTCAACGTTATCTGATTATAACAGAACCGAAAAATTATATCAGCCCGTAATTAGGTTAAAATGCAATTTAGAGATGCGCCGCGGGCGGCACGCGCGAGCGATCCGAGCACTTTTATGGTTGTTTAGCAGCTGGCCTGCGCCGGGGTAGAGCAACCCTAACTTCTAATGAAATAAACAACATAGTATAAATTGTAGAATTTTGTGTCTGCGTCCGGTTTACCTACACTTTACTAGAGCTTGATACAAAATACTTTCAGCCTGTCCCTATATCCCTTATTATGTTCTTATACATAATTATATGCTTAGATCTTTAAAACTACGCAACGGATATTGATGCGGTTTTTTAACAGATACAATGATTCAAGAGGAAGGCTATGTATAATACATGCATAATATATTAGAGAAACACTGATAATTTTAGAGGTTTCGAATGTGATGTCGTAAATAAACACATTTTTTTGCGCTTACATTGCAAATGCTGGTTGAACCCTACGAAAGAGATCAAAATAATATATATCACCATTGCACCCGTGCGGAGCTACGTATTATATAATTATATTGTATAGACAGCTTCCGTAGCACAGTGGGTGAGTAGTCGGTTGTGAAGCGTAAGGATGCGGGTTCGACTCCCGCACCAACACAAATGTTTGTGTGACCCACAGTTATGTTTCGACTTTAAGTGTTTTGAGACTGAAAGTCTCTCGTAGTTTCTGATACCCACGATACAACGTCAGCACTGTGTAGGTAATTTGCTGTTTTAATTAATTGTATGCCAAGTTCTAATAAAATACTAGGCACTATTAGAAAGTTATCTATAGCTGTTACTTATGTCCAAGACTGGCTTTTGGACCAAAAGATTTAGCAAATTACCAACACTGCTTACTCGCTTGTTCAATTTACCGACGACGCGACGTTATCCTCGGCGTGAAAAATTGCATCAAAACACTCGAAGGCGTTTATATACATATTTTCAATTATTTTTATAGCAGAGACTGGAAAACGAGCAGGTGGGTGATGGTTAGTAATTTCCACCGCCCATAGACAGCCATGACACCTAAATAATCATCGGAGCGTTGACAGCCTTAAAGAGGGGGTAATAGGTATTGGGAAGAGGGGAAATTGGGCCACCGGAATTATCATTCACCGAAATAAAATCAACAGCGTATTGCCAATTTACAACGATTGTAAAGTGGCAATACGCTGTTGTATGAAACCGGCCGAGCCTAGCCGGCCCGTTCGTGCTGTAGACGTTAATGTCTACAGCATGGCTCCACCACTAAAAATCATAGTATCACAGCATAATTACCCAAAGTAGGTAATCCAGAAGGAGTAAGTACTACGTACATTATAGATTGTACATTGCACGAAGACGAATTACCCAATTCCGACGGGTTCCGTTCTGCTTCCGTTGTAGTGATGAAGATTACGTCTTTCTACCGGCCCTTATCCCAGATTAATATGGGATCGGCGCACCACTCTTTTTCAATCATGTTGCAGAAAGGATTTGGCTTAGTTTTTACAACCGGCTGCCTGCCTGACGACAACCCGGGCAAATTAAATTTGCTTTCCCGACCTCGGAATCAAACCCAGGAGTTCCCGGTCCACAGCCCATATATGTTGCCACTAGGCCAAGGAGGCGACTCTGATGAATATTATTACTAAAACTCCAATTTCTCAAAAACTGCTTAACACTTTATGTTCAAAAGTAGGTAGGATAAGATACAACTTTTATGACAAAAAATGGCTTTAGCATATGGATGAACAGACGGACATGACGAAATCATAAGGACTCCATTCGGCTACGGAACTCTAAAAACCTTAATAATTATACCACATTTTATTATTATCAATCAATTATCATAATATGACATATATGTACATCTTCTGACATAGGTACTTGTGGTTACAACATGATAATGTTATATTACCTTTTTAATACCTTTAAATGTTTTTCCGCAAATGTTAATTATAAATTATAAATACAAAATCAAATTTTACAATTAAAATAAAACAGCGTATAATTGTGACGGTAATTTCGATAACTATAATATGACATTTCGGTACGCTCGTTGAATGAGCCTCATTCACTGTTAGCTAAGACTGGAATCCATTTATTTAATTATTGTAGTGCTTTTTTAATCATAATATACGATCGGTGAATACTAAATGAAAGTAAGTCGCAAACCATAAAATCAAAACTAATAAAACATACGTGGTGGACTGTCGTCGCCCCTCAAACGCGAGTCACCCCCATTTATGAAAATTAATAAGTGGGCCCTTCGCCTGTATTAATGATGGGCTTGTGTCAATAACATTATAATATATTTGGCAAACATTGTAAACCAACTTGTGGCTTTAACGACTCGCCTGAGGTTGGATTGTGGGCATAGATTTCCTTAGATGCAAGAAAAACAATATTAATATTTCAATAAATTACCTCTTAGTTAAAATTCTTTGAAATTACCTATAACCAACATTCATGATTACAGAAAACAGAGACATAAGCTCATGCCTGTGACCCCGAAGGGCAGAGGCGCCCTAGCGAACTAGAACACTCACATTTCGCCGAGCTTAGTTCCGTCCCAAATGTGATAGGGGGCGAACCTATCTCTATATTGGGCACAAATTCCAGACTCCAAGCTGATATGGAAAAATTCAATATCACTTTGTCCGACCCGGGGATCGAACCCAAGACCACAGGATGGATACAACCACGCCACCGAGGCAATCCATCCATGATTGGTTTATTATTACAAGGTTAAATAATTTTAAGAAACTATCATAATCTGGGGCCTTTTTATACAATATTTTATAATCGTATAAAATATATTACTGTCAAAATAATTTTCCTTTCACACGCTCTACATTTAAATTAATATAATTTTCGATAGTAATGATTCTTGTCGACTTTCTGTGAGAGCTGTTTACTATTTAGGTAGTAATTAATTGTAAAAGGGAAGACTTGAGGACGTTTTGTTATTTCAATGTGTTAGTAGTCGTCTGCGTAACTGAAGTACGCCATAGCAATAGCGGACTTTAGACATATAATAATAATTAATTAAATCTCAATCTAAATTGTAAATTTGAATTATTTGACTACAATATAAAGCAAAATTTAATTATAATATTTAAACTATGTTAACGGATTATTTCATGCACAAGACTTTACTCCACAGGTTTATTTAAAGACCGATAATTATCTAAATAAACACTTAATACAAATCTTCGCTTTATTGTGAAGTGCATGGTGGTTGGAGTCTTTGATCTATGTTTGTGTACCACTACCAGCCCTTCGCAAGGGCTGTGAGGGGGACAATTTGTTTGCGGTATAAATATTATTAATAAGCGCACTCATTTTATTTGTACAATAAATTCAATATGACCAGTCAGACAAACGAGTATTTTAATTACTCAATCTTAGTATATATTCACAATAATAAAGTTTTTAAACTAATCGAAACATGTAAACAATAGACTGTTTTTCTTCAAATGTTGTTTCACACTTATAATTAGTAAGTAGACTGTAACCTTTATACTATATTTATTCTTATTGTATTAGTAGATATAAACTGTTGGTGTATCATTTAAATAAATAAATAAATTCCATTCAAAAGTTCATTATCTGTAATGTATTTGTAGACAACAATGATCCGCTTAGCAACGAAATATAAATAGGTATAAGCTCCGCCAAATAGGGATCCGGTAATTAAAAAAAGTACAAGAACAAAATTATGATAAAAATGTAGTTGAAATAAAATTAAGTTAAAAAAGAGAGAGGCTGCATCCAGCCTTGAATTGTTGTGACCAAGATTTAAGCAGAAAAATATGCTCATTTCGATTGCATTCAAGTACTAGTGAGAATCACATTACATGTAAGCCAGTCGACTGCATTGTCGCAGTTACATCGGATAATGAGGTTAAAAAGAACTTTCTTTTTAATGCTCATTAACCCACAATACGTGGCGAGGAGTCCGGTAGCTGAAATTGAATCTGGCACGCATGCCCAACGCACCGCTCTGCATTTAGTTACGGTTCCTTGCAGAGAACTGAACAAAATGACGACAAATATTCTCGCGAGGTTGTATTATAAATATATTGTCCTTCGACTGTATACTTTAATACTTTGATATTGTTGAAAATGTTATTATTATTTTTTGTTTGGTAAATAGAAGGCCTTATATTTTTATATCTTTAATACGTTCTAAATAATTCGTCGTCTTGTTGATTATACACATGGTTAATACTCCATTTTTGTGTTAAAATCATTTATGAATTGTGAGGCCAAAGCTTCCGCATGCGACAATGGAATTCCAGTTTTATTAACGTAGTATAATTTGACAGTACCTAGAATATAAATTACGTCTCGTACGAACCTACAATTCAATTTACTACAATTTGATATAGTTCAATGCTTGCTACTATTTCCTTTACTTTTTTTACTGTGCCTAAAAAACTAATTATTTCAACGTATAAAAAGTTAAAAACATTTTATTCTGCAATTTCGTTGGAGTTATTTCGTACCGGGTACGAAATAATTTTAATTCGATACAACCGTTTCTTCGTTTTACTTTGCTAATTGCAATTGTGTCTCTGTAATACTACCTTACTACTAGTACTATAGATATTATACAATAGCATTATGATAATTATATTTTATTTAATGATGTATAACTATTTCGTTTCTATCTTTCTACCTGCCTTCCTTATACTAATATTGAGTCGGCGCGCATTTTTAAAAATGTTACAGTAAGGATTTGGCTAAGTTTTTACGATCAGCTGCCTAACGTCAAACCCCATCTAAGAGATTTAATCCCGGCGAAATAGTGTTAGAAACTCGCTATAGATAACATTCATGTCAACAGTGACAGCCTCCGTGGCGCAGTGGGCGAGTAGCCGGCTGTGAAACGAGAGGCCGCGGGTTCGATTCCCGCATTGAGACAAATGTTTGCGTGGCCCACAGTTTTTTTTTTCAAGTCTGAGTGTTGTGAGACCGAAAGTCTCCCATAGTCCCTGACACCCATGATACAGCTTATACCTAGTGTGGGGTCAGGACTAGGTGTGTGACTGTTGGGTGTATTTATTATTATTATTAACTAAGAAATTATTTCAGAAAATGTCGTCAGACGAAGCAAACTATTTGTTACGTCCTGTGTTGTTAAGGTTATTCAATTGTTTCGTATGAACACATGTCTTATGTCGGTAATTTATGGCAATTTTGTGTAGACTTGACCTAGCCTGATACCACGTCCTCGGCCAGTACAGTGGTCGTTCAATTACGGTGATCGTCCTGGCCTTGTGCCTATTGCACCGGAGTGACGTCGCGTGCCGACTGCCACCAGACCACCTATTTATCTTACCATCATATCAACTCGATAAATAAAATTAGTTGTACTAAAGTTGTAATAGGGGCGATTTTTCAAAAGCAGATATCTTTATTCTGGGGGATAATGTTCATAGATGTTCCACACACGATGAAATAATTATTCAAATAAAAATTAACTTGCTATTGAAAAATAAACAAAATATTAACATCGTAGCGGTTTCTGCAGTATAAGATTACAGTCGAAGGTTCGACGCCAGCCAATAAATTAATTCCTTTTAATTATCGCTCGATTTAAATGTGAATAAAATTTATCATGATTCGAGACTCATGTTGGGTACCATAGCTACGTAAGCAGGAAAACCGGAATCCTTATAGGATCAGTCTTTTATCCGTTTGTCGGTCTGTCTTTTTGTAAATTCGAATAGGAGAATCTATATAGTTGAAACATTATGGAAACTGCAATAAAAATATAGCCTCCGTGGCATCAGGGGTTCGATTTCCGCACCGAGACAAATATCTGTGTGGCCCACAGATATTTGTTTCGGGTCTGGGTGTTGTGAGACCGAAAGTCTCTCGTAGTTCCTGGTACCCATGATACAGGTCTCGATCTTAATGTGGGGTCAGGAGTATGTGTGTGACTGTTGGGTGTATTTATAAAAAAAAGTAAAGTAAAATCACTGAAACCATCTTTACAACAATACATACATACATAATATCACGCCTGTATCCCGTAGGGTTAGGTCTCTACCAGTACTCCATAGTTATATACCCCATCCTTCTATGGATTTCCACTTCGCCGTATTCTTACTACTTTCGCTCCATGAACTTTCATCAATCTTTTCGTACATTTGCGTCGGTTTAGATTAAGGTATTTTTGGCCTGTCGTTTATTTAATATATCACCGACTTGCTTAATTTTAGTCCGACGCGGTCGACCTATAACGTCGGTATACTGACTTTTCCAACCACACTCGTCTTGCATTTCTGTTTCGTCAATCTTCTATCATCCATCCTCTCACTGTGTCCGACACATCTTAACATTCCTTTCCCTATTCTCATTACATATTTCACTCCACAGATCTCCATCACACATTATTCCTGACTCTGTCACGCAATATTATTTTCTCTGACGTCCACATTTAAAAGAGAGCATTTTTTTAAACATCGCCTGATCGAGATCAACCTTGACTATATTGCTCATTATTCAAACATAATTTCTCAGTAGGTTAATAATTGTAATCACTAAAGGGGAATTTTCTTTTAACCCTGCAATTACTTTAAATAAAAAACGCGACCTCATTTAATAACAATAACGGCGATATTTCCCTTGAACTTCAGTTCTAATTGAATGGTAACAAACACTATTAATTGGAGTACTGTGAAATACAAACTTATTATTTATCCTGACTTAGAAAAGTCAATATTGGATTTGGTCAATATCCTCTTAAGAAAAATGTTTACGCGTGAGAGAAATTGCTCTCCACCAAATTCGTTAGGTTATGTTTCTATAGAAGCCTGGTGTTGCTGGAGATTAACTACTTTGGAACTTTTCTCTCGTAAACTAGCCATTAAGTCAGATTTGCTGTAAGTGCTAGAGCCACGCTGTAGACAATTTACCTACAGCATGAATAGGCCATCTCAGTTATCACTGTCTCAGAAAAAACTGCCCTGAGTGAATTTTCTGGAGGTCATAATACTCTCTTCCTGTTGTAATTTATTTTTATTTATTTAGCACCACGCTTTAAATTTTCTAAAATAAAAAAATAGCTCTTTTGTTATTATAATGAATTTCCTTTTCACACGGAAAGGCGAAATGCGAACGATGTGTCTTGTTTCCTACTTTTTTCGGCTCGCTTTGTCTTGCTCTCTCTTTTTCGAATCGCTGTCTGGTACGAACATAACGTAAAATTGTACTAAAATACCCAGTAATCCGTTATTAATTTATGAATGCATACTACAATGCAAAATGTAGTAAATCAGGATGGGCCAGTGGCGCGTGCCGTGTCCGTGGAAGCCCCTGCGGGTGAGGCAGGGCGCAGGGCTTCGCATGACGTCAGCCGCATCTGTCTGACAGATGGCGCGCACGGCGCAGGGCGCGGCGGGCCCCGACCGCATCTAGATAATATCGCACCGCGCACGCTACCGACACTTCCCGGGAACACCAAATCACGTATTTGACGCCCACGATACCCATCATCTGGGTAGTTACATAATTACTGGAATAAATTAAAAAACAACCATTATATTATAGTATGTTTTATGTACATTTTATGAGGAAAAATGATATGTATTATTTATTGCCTATTTATTGGTACTGGACTGTCCAGTATCAATAAATAGGTCGTCTCTAAGCACAGATGTCTAAGTATCAGATTTTATACTTCTATTTTTTAGTAGTGACTGCCACACGACCTGGTGGGTCTCCACCGCCCATAGACATTCATGATACCTTTCTTAGTACCTGCCCTTATCCCACCTCAATGTGGGGATGTATTCCCCACAGGGGGTAGACGTCAGGTAAAAAACCCTTTCTGCAACATACTTGAAAAAGTGTGTTGCGCCGACCGCCGATAATGGCAGGTAGAAAGAAAGAAAATTACCATGAATCGCAGATGCGCTGGTGAACTTAAAGGGAGGAATAGGGATTTGTAGTCTTTGATTTGTTTGTCATCAGAATAAACCATTACACACAATTCTCCGAGTGTATGCAAACTCCACGAAGAATTATAAAATAATAATCATTAATGTATCTAGATAATTATCTTATATGTTGTTACATCACGAAATACGTTTCGAATGCGCACGCATGGTATCTTTTATGTACAATAATTACCCGGAGTTACCCTATTGTTTTATGATGGAATAATCCATTAAGTTTAATATGGTGAATATTAGTATTAGTAAAACAGTTTCAATAATTAATACACTGCCTCGGTGGCGTGGTTGTATTTCGTTATGACCACTGTCCTGAGGTCTCGGATTCGATCCCCGGATTGAGCATATTGGATTTTTCCATATCAGCCCGGAGTCTTGAATTTGTGCCCGATATGGCGATAGGCTCGCCCCCATCACATCTGGGACGGAACTAAGCTTGGCAAATGTGGGTGTTCTAGTTCGCTAGTGCGCCTCCGCCTACCCCTTCGGGGATACATGCGTGAGCTTATGATATGTAATTAAATACACTTCCACAGGTCAATAGGTCCATCTGGAAATCTTTGAGGGAGACCTATGTCCAGCAGTGGACGTCCTGTGGCTGAAGATGATGCTGAACCATTTTTGATGCACGCATTCTCGAAATTAATTAAAAATATCACAAATACAGCAAATAGAAAACGCGAGAATATATCTTTGGGAGGGGGCAGCATCCTTTCCATTTAGTTATTGCTCTTTGGCTAATGGAACCTTGTTAACGCTGTTATAGTATCAACAAATCATCTGTGCTTTAAAACAGAAATAATTGTTATAAGTACAATTATATATACACATATTTTTATAAATAATTTGTGAGACCACGTATAATGACGCAGGCAGCACCAATCCTGTATTCATTGGATGCACAGTCAGACCATCGATCGAGAGATAGTCGTCCATTACTTAATTGCTTAAAGCCATAGAGTCGCTGTGTCATTAAAAAAATATAGACGCATGGGCTGTACCATATATTACACGATGATAAGATTTTTTATAAGAAGTTATACAATTAAAAAGATGGTTAATATTATGACTTTGTATCGAAGAAGAATTATTTCTATTAGAAATAAATATGGAATTCATTTCAATGGTTCAAGAAATAGCTGTAACTGTACTTATATTTATGTATAAAAAATATAATCGAATATATTAATGAGTTAATGATAATATCACAGGGCTAATCAGACAGGCAGCCGATCGTAAAAACTAAGCAAAATCCCTTCTGCAACATGCTTGAAAAAGTGTGTGCCGAATAATAAGGGCTAATGTAAATATAAATAATGTTTTATATTTAAGCCTATGAGTATAATGTTTAAAATTGATATGGTAAAGGTTTATGTTGTGAAAAAATTACATAGGAAACCAGTAGGAATAGTGATGAAATAAGAGACGGGGCTTTTATGAATATACGATTATTAAAATTCCACAAAATATCTCGAAAACATAAAACACTGGCAGCTTAAATGACAATGCGAAAACAAAGCGAACATAAAATATTTCTCATAACATTCTGGTAGAAAGAAATATGTAGTGTGGGGCCACGTAAAAACAATGAACTTTCACACACGATGTATCCAGGTTGATGTAGTGCGGTTTGTTCCGGAATCAGAGTCTGCAGTAGAGTTGTAATTGAATTTGGGAAACAATCCATTTCCCGCGACGCGCCTTACGATACATTCAGAACACGCACCTGTTCACTACTTTATTTAGCAGTAGAGTTACGTTGGTAATAATTAATGTGTAGTAAATCAAAATGCTGCTTAGTGTAATTTTACATTTATTTTTTGTTTTTCTAGCTCACGAGTAGGATTAACTTTGTACTAAGGAAGAACTATAGGGCGACTTAAGCGCTCTTTCTAATGTAGAGTTAAACCTAAACTCGATTTTTCCTACAGCTCACTCCTATCTTTAAATCAAGATTTAAATAGAGAATTATCGCGGAGCTGCAAGTAGCCCTTTAAAAAATAATTATAAAAACAGGCTGAATGGTGTATTGCGATCGACTTTAGGTTCGAATCACTTTGTACGAATCACGACAAATGAATACTATATTCTTAAAATAATAAGAATTACAAAGATTTGATTTTCAACGCAAAAATGTTTTATAAATTTTAATATCATGCTACTACACCACTTTATTTATAACAACTACAATTAGTGATGCTAAAATAAAGTTATTCATCAAATAACGTAATAACTTTTTTAAAATTTTATATCTTGTATGTTTTTTTTTATTGTCCATCAATGCGAAGTGTAGGTAAGATTTAGCATCGAATATACATATATATTACGACGACAACTAAAAAAAAAAGTAATTAGTACAGCCATATTATACACAATCATAAGCTAAGTTATTAACTTAAATATGCTTGTTACTCTCTGATGCCGGGTTCACACCAACCAAACGAAGGCGAAAGAACGTTCGCGAAGAGCCATCGGCGCTGGAGACCGAACGTTCTTTCGCCTTCGTTCCGTTTGTGTGGACCAGCCATGAGAACATCTTAATTAGCTGGTTAATTTGAGGTTAATGTTGTTACGTATAATTAAATGAAATTATAAAGCCGCGTCTTCTGCATTAAAGTCTAAATCATTTCACAAACACCTATACAACACATGTATTTTTTATGTATGGTTCATTGTTCTACGAGGTGGAGAAAGCTAAAATTGTTATTTTGCGTATGTGTTTTTGTGTTTTGTTTCGAGAAAAACACGTGCAGGAGACGGTGCCTTAACGGTTTTTAAGATACGTAAACTTGCGTAAGATGTTCTGTAAGTATTGATATATAAAATGTTGCCATTTGTCAATCCCCAGTAGAGTCGTACATAAATATTCCGGTTTCAATAATCATAACGATGAAATAAAATTCTGCACCGGTTTTTGGGGTAAAATGCTCCTTCGATGCAAGTGGGTTGGTTGCGCCGAAGGAACTCTGCTTCCATGCGCTCTGCTTCGACAATTCGTCTTCGTTGAGGCTCCAGAACCTTCTCATAATACAATCGTCTTACAAAATTATAATCAGGCATTAATCCAGTTTTGAAACTATTGTGTGCAAGAAGTAGCTTTAAAATTTAGTGACCGACCGAAGGTTCGGTTTCGGTTTCGGTTTCGGCAGGTAGAAAGAAAAATTGTATCAGTCAAAAATGCGACAAAAAGAAAATAAAAATCAATTTTTCAGTTTTTTGAATAAGAGTAGTTAAAAAAAAATTTAATTATTTTATTTTTTTACATATCTACTCCAATTACTGTTTTTAATTTCATTTAAGACTTTTTAACTATCGGTAAGGTATGTAAAATAAGCCAAATTTCACAAAACAATACAATTTTAACATGTCTGAAAAAGGTTCGGTTCCAGTTTCGGCGGAAACTGGAACAGATCCCGAAGATTCGTTTTCGGTTTCGGTAGAAAATCCTGTTTCGGTCGGACACTAGGTACTTTAAATCTAGATTCATGTATTTATTTATTTTATTTTTTTATAACTATTAGGAAAGCTTACGGACTAATTGGAAAATAAGAGTTACTTATAAAACATAACATGTTGCCTACTACAAGCTCAGTGTCATGTCTGGTAATAGTATTTATGACAAAATAAGGTTTTTACGCTGTCATTAAATAATTTCGGGACCGACGCCGATGAGATTGAACTAAAGTTTGTTTTTTCTTTCGTAGTTGAATACTGTTGTTGTATTTCAAATATTTATCTACTATATAAAAATAAGTCGGGTTTTCCCTTCTGACGCTATAACTCCAGAACGCACGAACCGATTTCCACGGTTTTGCATTCGTTGGAAAGGTCTCGGGCTCCGTGAGGTTTATAGCAAAGAAAATTCAGGAAAGTATTTCAACAGAAAAGCGGGAAAATCATACATACATACATAGCATGTACTACAAACCAATATTTTAAGTAGATGGCGCCGGTGCGTGATACATTGTTTGACAGCTACTCATTGTTCTCTGCTCAGTTAATTTCATGTAATGTCGTTTTAAAAAAATAATACTATTACTTAAACGGCGGTCGTTGTAACGACCATGACTAATAGTCTATTTATCGAGGATGGCTATTGGCTATATAACATCACGCTATAACCAATAGGAGCGGAGCAAAAATGAATAATGCTGCTAGCGGGGAATTTTATATCTCAGAAACTGCTTCGATTTGAAAAAATATTTTAGTGTTGACCGACGGGATGAATGGTAGGGTGACTAAGGGGTGACTGACGTGGTGATTGATGGAGTGACTGATGGGATGACTGACGGGGTGATTGACAGGCTGACTGATGGGGTGGCGGACGGGGTGACTGACGAGGTGACAGACGGGGTGACAGATGGGGTGACCGACTGGGTGACCGACTGGGTGACAGACGGGTGACAGAAGGCTGACAGACGGAGTGCCAGACGGAGTGACAGACGGGTAATAGACGGGTGACAGACGTGGTGACAGACGGGGTGACAGACGGGTGACAGGCGGGGTGACCGACGGGGTGACCGACTGGGTGACAGACGGCGTGACCGACTAGGTGACAGACGGGTGACAGACGGGGTGACGGACGTAGTGACAAACGGGGTGACAGACTGGTGACAGACTGGGTGACAGACGGGGTGACCGACTGGGTAACCGACTGGGTGACGGACTGGGTGACAGACGGGCGACAGACGGGGTGACAGACGGGGTGATAGGCGGGGTGACAGGCGGGGTGACAGACGGGGTGACAGACGGGGTGACAGACGGGGTGACAGACGAGTGACCGACGTGGTGACAGATGGCGTGACAGACGGGTGACCGACGGGGTGACCGACTGGGTGACAGACGAGGTGACAGACGGGGTGACGGACGTGGTGACAGACGGGTGACATACTGGGTGACAGACGGGGTGACCGACTGGGTGACAGACGGGTGATAGACGAAGTGACAGGCGGGGTGACAGGCGGGGTGACAGACGGGGTGACAGACGGTGTGACAGACGAGGTGAGAGACGGGATGACTGACGGCCGAAGTAGATCATCCCATTACCTCCTTTAGAATTATTGGATTATAGGTGCCTACGACTCACTCTTCAACCCTCTCTCTCATACGCAGACGAAGTTGCGCGGGTCAGCTAGTATATTATAAAAAATATAAACATACCTACCATGATATATCAAAACTGGCGCGTGGCATCGGCTTTTTAACCGCGAGAAAAAACAATAAAGCAATATCTCACACGTATCGTTTTCACCCGCCGAGCGATCAGTGTAAACCCCGCGTGATAATTGAATCGAGAGGGTCCGACTGACCCCAGGCGACACATCGAATGTTACATTTTATTTTATATGAAGTAATAGATAACTAATGTCTTGACTCACGCCATGCCACATGGTAATAAATATTTACTCAGATCATTTGAAAATATGTGTGTTCGTGTTACATCTTGGTTGGTAATACAAATCTAGTATACAAAGCAAAGATCTGCTTAGATCAGTAATTAAAACTTAACTATCTTAACAAGCAACAATTGGCTGAGGTGTATAAGTAGTTTCTAATCACTAACATTTTTATATGTATAGAGGTATAATATTAACAATTTCTGTCTCGGTGCTATACGTTTCGTTTCGGAGAACGATATGCTGTAAACCGTTTGACAACTCACTATTCGGTGTTTGACATTTATTTCATCGACGTGCATCTATATTAGTCTGTGCGGTAGAGTATCGGTCCGATATCGTTCATCCGATTATGTTTTATAGAATAGATATCCAGATCTAGACAACCCATGAGTCTTTTGGTATCTTGGGCGGTAGGCAGGTCACCTGATGGTAAGTGAAAATCACTTACTATCTGGTAACCCACCTGTTCCTTCGTCAATCAATATTAAGTCCCATCCATATGTAATGTATGATGACAAAAATGTAAGAATGTAAGATTATCACAAATATTTTGTTGAAGTCCACCTTCCGGCTAAAATGAACTTCCTCAATGATTACAGTTACCGATGTACAATATGTTAAATTAAGGTTAAGGTTAAGGTTAACGGTAAAGCTGATTGTTTAGATGAGGAAAATTAATATCTTTAAAAATAACTTTTGTACTTCTAATAAAAGATACATTAAACGCATTGGGTTTATTTGAACAAAAAACCTACCTGCACACATTTTTGCAACTTAATTTTTTGTTGCGATGTTTTGTTGGGTGGCCTCTTTGGTTAAACAGTATGTATTGGCTGTGGACCGGTAGGTCCTAGGTTCGATTCCCAGGTCGGGCAAAGCAAATTTTTTAATTTAATTTGCCCGGGCCTGGACCTCTCAGAAGGGGTTGACGTCAGGCAGGCGGCAGGTCGTAAAAACTAAGCCAAATCCTTTCTGCAACATTGCTTGAAAAAGTGTGTTGCGCCGACTCCATATGGGACTTGTTGCGATTAATTTAAGACTTAGGGCGATTTGACATACTTACTAATCTAGAGTTATTCCAAAATTCGGTCTTACTTACACACCTCATTCCTATACTTAAATCGATATTTATCTGAGTGCTGCAAGTCGCCCTTACTAATTTACTAGATATTGTATATTGTTAAGTCGCAAAGGTCAAGCATCATTACATACCAACATTTAATGAATTCAACCTTTATAATAAGTTAGGATATAACATCAGATTGTGTAGTGTGTGACATAGTTGAAAACAAAAGTCCCATCTCAGAAGTCACAGCGGGTCGCATCGGCGCAGTTTGTATTTACTCTCCTTCGGGAGGGGGTCATTACTAAACTCCATTACACTTTTTGTGCCAAGTGTTTTGGTGGTATAACAAGGGTGAAAACGACCCTACAAAACGAATGACACGCTCTCAACAACATATTTTTTGTTTGCCAGGAGTGTTAGTGGATAGGATATTATTTCCACTTTTTGAAACGTTGTGGAAAACCTAAGCAAAAACATAATTAGCACGAATATAATTAAACGTATTTAGCAATTCTCAAATGTTTGTTTTCCTATTTATATATCTATACTAATATTATAAAGCTGAAGAGTTTGTTTGTTTGTTTGTTTGTTTGTTTGATTGAACGCGCTAATCTCAGGAACTACTGGTTCGATTTGAAAAATTATTTTTGTGTTGGATAGCCCAATTATCGACGGTGGCTATAGGCTATATAACATCACGCTATGACCAATAGGAGCGGAGCAGAAATGAAAAATGTTTAAAACCGGGGAAGTTAATATCTCAGAAACTACTGGTTCGAATTTAAAAATTCTTTTTGTTTTGGATAGCCTATTTATCGAGGAAGGCTAAAGGCAATATAACATCACGCTTTGACCAATAGGAGCGGAGCAGAAATGAAAAATGTTGCAAAATCGGGAAAATTTATATCTCAGACAGAAACTACTGGTTCGAATTGAAAAATTATTTTTGTGTTGGATAGCCCAATTATCGACGGTGGCTATAGGCTATATAACATCACGCTATGACCAATAGGAGCGGAGCAGAAATTAAAAATGCTGCAAAATCGGGAAAATTTATATCTCAGACAGAAACTACTGGTTCGAATTGAAAAATTATTTTTGTGTTGGATAGCCCAATTATCGACGGTGGCTATAGGCTATATAACATCACGCTATGACCAATAGGAGCGGAGCAGAAATTAAAAATGCTGCTAGCGGGGAATTTTATATCTCAGAAAGTACTGGTTCGATTTGAAAAAATATTTTAGTGTTGACCGAGGGGGTGAATGGTAGGGTGACTAAGGGGTGACTGATGGGATGACTGATGGGGTGACCGACGTGAGGAATGACGGGGTGACTGACAGGCTGACTGATGGGGTGGCGGACGGGGTGACTGACGAGGTGAATGACGGGGTGACAGACGGGGTGACAGATGAGGTGACCGACTGGGTGACAGACGGGTTGACAGACGGGTGACAGAAGGCTGACAAACGGGGTGAAAGACGGGTGACAGACGGGGTGACAGACGGGTGACAGACGGGGTGACAGACGGGGTGACAGATGGGGTGACAGGCGGGATGACAGACGGGGTGGCTGACGGGGTAACAGGCGGGGTGACAGACGGGGTAACAGCCGGGGGACAGACGGGGTGACAGAAGGGTGACAGAAGGGTGACAGACGGGTGACAGACGGGTGACAGACGGGGTGACAGACTGGGTGACCGACTGGATGACAGACGAGGTGACAGACGGGGTGACAGGCGGGGTGACAGACGGGGTGACGGACGTGGTGACAGACGGGTGACCGACTGGGTGACAGACAAGGTGTCAGATGGGGTGACAAGCGGGGTGACAGGCGGAGTGACAGACGGTGTGACAGAGGGTGTGACTGACGGGGTAAGAGACGGGGTGACATACGGTTTGACAGACGGTGTGACTGACGGTGTGAGAGACGGGGTGACTGACGGCCGAAGTAGATCATCCCATTACCTCTTTTAGAATTGTTGTGCTATAGGTGCCTACGACTCACTCTTTCAACCCTCTCTCTCATACGCAGACGAAGTTGCGCGGGTCAGCTAGTTATATATAAACAAGCTGTTTGCGCATACTTAAGTCACCACACTCAAACTTTTCCATAGATACCTACTCAAATAGAAACGCCCGATTATATTCTGATATGAATTATATTTTAGTTACCACTTTCTTTCTTTATGCCTGCCCTTATCCCACCTTAAAGTGGGGTTGTCGCAACACACTTTTTCAAGCATGTTGCAGAAAGGGTTTGACATAGTTTTTACGACCGGCCGCCTGCCTGACGTCAACCCCTTCTGAGGGGTTCAGTCCCGGGTAAATTAAATTAGAAATTTAACTTGGCCCGACCTGGGAATCGAACCCAGGATCTCCCCGTCCACAGCCCATACATACTACCAATAGACCAAAGAGGCGATCGATATATTTTTAATTACTACAATTAATGTTTTCAAAGATTTCAAAAATATATTCGTTTTGATTACGAAATGAAATATCGCTAATTAAATAAAAACTACGCATGAATCTCGCTTGAGAATTGACCTGCAGCCACTGAGAGTAAGTGGAATAACTAATGAAATTAAATGAAAAACCAAAATGGGGTCTCAACTACCTGACAACGATCTCCGCGTTCGTGTTGGTGGGAAAAACTTAACGATGCTTTGTATTTAACACCAAAATTGTATCGTTTAACTGCATTGTCATGTAAACAATAATGCATATATACTTTATATAGTTTATGAAGTTAGAACCCCAGAGGGGGTTAACATCAGGCAGGTTACCGTTTCTAAAAAAAAGATTTCAATTTTCAAAAATATTAAAATTGTTAAAAATTGAATTAGCCTTTCTTGTCTTTCTTGTATTTTTTTATACTCATTAGTGATAAAAAATGTCATGCCCGTGTTTTGAATCATAATATATATACAAAGCTACAAAAAACTTTTCAAGCAATTAACTTTAGTTACTAACAAGCTCAACATGCGCGGTTATATAAAATTTCGCGAGTTATTTGGCTAAGTGATCACATAACATTTACATGCCCTAATACATTTCAATGCTTCTATAGAAAATTGTCATCAATCTTGATAGGGTACGGCGCGAACGCTCAGCGATAATGCGCCCAACATATGGCGTCAGTGCGTCACAGCAACGCTTGTGATGCTATGAAACGTTCCGCTTGGATGCCGCCAAATGTGCCCGCGGTACAACAGTACAACTGACCCGCAGGCCCCACAGCGACCTTAGTAGCCTAAATAGAGATCGAATCTGAAACACTTGTCTTTGGAGTACGCTTTGTGACATGGTCTATTGTATTCTTAATATTACATTGATCTGATACAACTTCCATTTGCAAATTACCCACATGACTTTGCGATATGGTGTGTAGGTAATTATTTTATTTTAAACATAACATAAGCTCACGCCTGTAACCCCAAAGGGGTAGACAGAGGTGCAGTAGCGAACTAGAACACCCACATTTCGCCGAGCTTAGTTCCGTCCCAGATATGATAGGGGGCGAGCCTATCGCCATATCGGGCACAAATTCCAGACACCGAGTTGATGTAGAAAAATCCAATATAACTTTGCCCGACCCGGGAATTGAACCCGAGACCTCAGGACGGTAGCCGTACCGAAATACAACCACGCCACCGAGGCAGTCAACATTTTATTTTAAACTTAAAACTATTTTCGTTAATATCGAATTACTGACTTTTGAGAGCATATTGACTTCAGGTAAGCGGTCGGCCGTAAAAACTTAAGCCTATTTTTTCCTGCAGCATACTTAATAGTGTATGGCGCTGATCCTACAATGTAGTGCGATAATAAAAAGAAGGAAGAAGGTAGAAGAACAAGACTATGTCTTTTGAAGATTAGCTGTAAATAAATGTCCTAAGAGGAGTCCCTCTTTGGTAGTCACCAAAGAGCATCTAAATGAATAACATAAACATTTAAAATTATATTATTATAAAATTAAGTATACATCATTGCTAAATAATCATTTGTATTTTAAGACACTCTTAAAGGCTGTCCAAACTAGAAGGCAATGTTTCAAAAGTATCATTTAGTACTGATTAACATAACTGACTACGGAAAGTGCTCTACGCGAATAGGGTCCATTTACAGGGAGTGCTAAGTACCGACGGGCCACATGTCTCTCTCGTCACGCTAATCTCCAGGATTTGCCATCCAATGTCCCTCGTCAACCATCCCTTTCTATCTAAGCGGCTCAAAATGTGTCTATCTCTCTCGGCTCATTGAATATTATTGCTCTATAGGGATTTTGAAAATATGGAGCCGTTTAGCGAAAGCCGTACATTGTATCCATCCAGCGGAATTATTCATATGCGGCCCGTTGCATTTATCACGTAATGGTATTAGCTATTAGACCGTTTAATCGCTCGATTTGCGACTTTATGGGCTCAAGCTTAACTTATATGAATTTAACTCACTTACACAGAATTTGTATACAACGGTGTTACGGTATACGGTGATTATTTATTTTTCTTTTGACTGATTTGCCTAGTGCGGCCCTATATTCACGTTTCCATAGTTTTTCATTCAAATTCAATTATTTCCTCCATCTATATGTAAACAATTCCACGTTTTAATTTCAGCTATTTAATATACCTTCATACAATACGAGTACCACTTCAAGTGAAAGAAAGGTGAATCGAATGAAAGTGAGTAATTTCAATTTTTTATACAGCTATTTCGTGATCTTCACTTGAAATTTTTAAATCCCATTCAATTCCAGGTATCGCCTTGAAGTATCAATTTACCTGTAAGGTAGTTCCATTAATTTTCTTTCTTAATTAACTAAGGTCGACACGACATTTGGCTAACATCATAGACTATTGAAATAAATCGGAAAGTCAATGTCAGTGAAGTTGGAGTATAATGATCGCATAGTGCTGTCAACGCGCCATGCGGCTTGCAATCCACATGGTGACTTCTAAGAACCGACTACTGAATTGCTTAAAATTGCTAAACTTGAAAACCTTAATAATTATAACATAGAGTTGCTTTTTCAACGTTGTGTAAGCGAGTGTATGCATTATAGAGATTGTTTAACAAGAGCGAATGCAATGTGGGGAATCCGGCATGTCATTGATTCCCTCGCAACCCTAAAATCATTCTATTCTATCAACCGGACGAGCCGACAGGTTAACTTTTGTTGTATTATAAAAGCCGTGCATTACAGTTCGATTGTTGGCACAAATGTTCGGTATTACAAAGCGTTTTATGTTTGCCTACGATTATTTCGAGTTGTGATTCATTAGTGTGTTCCGGTAGTTTTAATATTACGAGCATTTAATATAACTTGTCTTGTGTTAATACATTTTATAGCGAGGTCGTTTCCTTAATTACATTATAATAGAGCTGTGATCAATAAAAATATAATTTAGATGTGAGTTAACAATTTTTAAAACCTATCGAAATTAGATCTAAAAAATATATTCATAACTATATTGTCAAGATTCCGTAACATGGCTAAGACATCACAAAATTATTTTTAAGCAACTTTTTTCTGTAAACCAGCTACATTGTGATCGATAAACCTATTTTAGTTATTGGAGCCTTGTAAAACGATTATGAATAAAGAATTTTATCGAACCTTAGATAGGCATAAAATTAATTTGAACTAAAATAGGTGTAGTAATATACCTTCCATAAGAGTTTTTTTTATGAATAAGAATTTTTAAGACCCTTTGGCTATAGCGCCTATAGCACCCTTATGTAAGCGATTTTTGAGTGGTAGAGCCAGGCTGTAGACAATTACGACTACAGCACGAATGGACCCGCTTGACCGGTGTAATACCACTGTCTCACAGAAAACCAACGTAATATGGCAGCTTGCTATAGCATTTGGTTAAGCGAATGAGATTTACGGTGGCCCAATTACCCCTCTCCCTTTCCCAATCCCTAATTCCCTCCTTGATTCCATAAACGCAGTCATGATTTACTTGTCTTGAGTGTCTATGGGCGATGGAGATTACTTACCATCAGGTGACCCATCTGCTCATTTGCCAGTCTCTGCTATAAAAAACAGCATTTTATGGCTTTCTTGTTTATGTTGGTTTGGTCATGACTTAATACAAGGTACATAATTTATACAAATAACTAACGGATGTTATAAACAAAAGCTTATTTTGCTGTGTCACAGTCAGGTAAAAACCAAAAAGGTTTTCTTTCCACATAAAGCTGTCTGGAGGGTATTGACTTTTCATATCAACAAAGAAAACGTGAAAATATTTCTTTACATTAAGTCAATAGAGGTTTTGAGGCATTGCCCTCGAGTTTGTGGAGTGGGACGCGGAGCGCAGGCTCGCCCGTGCCTGGGGACGGGGGTACTCTTCTTGATTACAGCACTCCCTCCGACCCTCGCCCCTGCTCCCCCCCCCGCACCGCCTGCCACTCCCGCCCGCACCCCCGGTATTACTCCGCCCTGTTGCAATACACATAAGCCTACGCAATGACAGTCACGTATAACTGTCACTAAGTAAGATTATAAATGGCGCTGAATAAAGCCATCGTTATTTATGTAATTGTTTAAATTGATGCGTTTGGAAAAATGTCTTATAAAGTCGTCGTATTGTATTTATTTTATTGCTATTGGATGACTAGTGAGAAGTCGCTCACCTGATGGTAAAAAAGAACTGTAGCAACATTACCCGCATTTTGAGTAACAAAACACTGAGTGGCACACTACTGCGCTTGTCACCCTGATACATTAAGGACTAATGAATCTAAGGAATCCTAACCTAAAGTTAAATTGAAAACATATACAAATGACATGTAATTTATTACATGTAATGAATTACATGTCATTCATATCTCTTTTTTCAATTTAACTTGAGGTTAGGACTAACTGTAGATTAGTAATAGTGGTGCAAGTGGCCCTAAATATCCAAAAGGCTTAGTCATTTAATGAATAAAATTCATTATATCAAAACGATGTCTCCACTCTCCACCCTAAAAACATAGTGTATCTAGGTATCCTACTACTCTTATGGTTAAAAATTCGCAACCATTAAGGCAGATTACCTAGTACTTATATGGAAAACTTTAATCCCAAACATAAACCACCTGAATGCCGCTAAAATACACCTCTAGATTGTACAAATAGTCGCATGCGTGCTTTAAATCCTTTCTCAAGTTCGGCAAGCAGGTGGCGAGGTGGCGGCTGGCAAGGCAGCCCTTGCTGTGATTGTACACATCAAACATGCACGATTCCTCGCCCCGTGCGCTCGTAAAAATGCATATTCAAGCAGAAAGGGCCCCCGCTTTTAATACAGCTCCGTAATGAGCAGCGGAGGTCGGCTATCTCCTTAATTTTCTCTTTACCGGGCCCATTCAGGTAAATTGCTGGTCTCTATTAATTGGTTCACGGAGGTAAACTCACTTTAGAATTTGATAGGGGACGGGACGTTAGTATATTTGAAGACCTTGCACATTATGTTAGTTTACTAATTTCATTTTAGTAGGTACATTATTTTACGTTTTTTACTGTTATTTTTTACGTACTAAAACAAAATGTCAGATATTTTTAAAAGCATAACTTTATGCTACATACAACTTTAAACGTTTTCTGTTTGTTATGTTTTTTGTTATAGTATTCATCGTCGAGTATCCTTTAACGTCTTTAACTTAATTATTTGTAAAATATTTGTCTTATTACGAAACGTAGACTATTTTTAGTCTTGGTTAAACCTAGTTTAAAAACTTTTAATTATTACGGTTGCCATGTAATGATTTCTTAAGTTCCCGCCTTTATTACATATCAAAATAAAACTATGTTTTTACTAATTTTATAGGTTTACAGCCAGGTCGGACTCCGACCCGAAACCAAGGCTGTAAAGATTTCGGAACGTCAGTGCGAAAAATTATAATCACATGTTTAAAACCTTAACGGGCAGACTTCAATCAGATCGTGACCAAATTTATATGGGCCCACCCTTGAAATAAGCTTTATTCAACACAAAAATAATTTTGAAAGTTGGTCCATATTTGACGGAGATATCGCGTAACGTACATAAAAGGTAAAGGCGGCTTGAGTACCTTCTCCTTTTTTGAAGTCGGTCGAAAACAAATCGCCATAGAATCCGTAAAAATAATTTAGTTTAGTTTCGTTTTATTTTAATATGTCCATGTAGATAATATTAGATAGTCGTTAAACCTAAACTACATTATCATACTAACGCCGATTAAAATCAGGAATTCCACGAAAATGTAAAGATTAAAATACGGGTTTATTTCCCCTTAAAAGCGATCAATAGAAGTCAAAAAACCTCATAATTTATTACGGAACCATCACTCCCCTATGAAGCGCCCCACACGCTGCGCCCACATTGTTTTCATATGAATTAAGTAGGGAAATCTACTCGTGTATTTAGAAATCATTCATTGCTATAATTGAGTACTCATCAAAACACTATCGACATTATCCGGAAATATAATATTAACTTCGTAATATTTTGTAATAAAATTGCAATATAATAAAGCATTAACTAAAGCATTATTCATACATCTATTGTTAACATAATATAATAAATACATAGATAAATAGATACACCCAACAGTCACGCACCTAGTCCTAACCCCACACTAGGTATAACCTGTATCATGGATGTCAGAGACTATGCGAGACTTTCGGTCTCACAACACAACACCCAGACTTGAAACAAATATCTGTGGACCACACAAACATTTGTCTCAATGCGGGAATCGAACCCGCGGCCTCTCGCTACACAACCGGCTACTCGCCCACTGCGCCACGGAGGCTGTCAATAATATAATAACATTAATCAACATAGATTATAAAAACTTGAACCTTCAGGCATATACTAAATAAATAGAGGCGTATTTTGCAAAAACACGATAGGTTATCTAGTAATTTTATCATAATATGCTCTGCAAACCTATCAAATAATACAACAAATTGCATTTCTTCCTGAAGTTCGACCATCAAGCTGTTTGACACACAAATATTTTACGTTGTCGCTAACGAGAAATGTAAAAAAAACTCATGATTAAGCCTCTGGAATCAAATAAAAATGAATACGGAAACCAAAAAGTAATCAGATTTGGGAGACTAAACATGACACATCACGATAACAGTCGACTTTCCTCGTACTACATTAAAATTATAAGCAGACTATGGCACAATACGCACACAGTAAAAGAAAAACAATTAAAAATATATACAAAGCTATTCAAACCAAAGACTTCTATGTATTTACTAGTCAAGCTGTTTCGAAGTA
The DNA here is from genome assembly GCA_036417725.1 of Clanis bilineata. Lineage (NCBI taxonomy): Eukaryota > Metazoa > Arthropoda > Insecta > Lepidoptera > Sphingidae > Clanis > Clanis bilineata. Next base: position 11,567,339 of record CM071140.1, read on the forward strand.
AAATTGTGGCACATGACGGCGAGTTTCACGGCTAAGGAAAAGAGAAGATTTCTATAGTGAGTTAAGGTCGATTAACAGAGACTTAGTGCGCACATTCTATGTAGTGAACAGCCAGTCTAGTAGTATAAATAGAAGTCTTTGATTCAAACGCATCAATGTATAATTATTTTCAAACCCTATCCGTACAAACTGAACATTCAGTACGATATTTTCTCTGATTGATTAAAACGCTAACAAAGGGATAAAGCTGATCATTGGGAGCTTTGTACTGGGAAGCCCCTTTATGCTCATGTAATCAAAGAAACCCTCTATGAAAATTCACCCACAAAATTATAATTTTTCTCATTGCTCACCCTTCATCTAAGAACACATGTGCCCGAGATGAATATAATATTTTATATATAAAATGTTTTCTATGTAAACCAACACGATATAACATATTATGTGATTTAAAAAAAGTGCGGGACAATGGGAATCAAAGAGATTTAATATTACAACCTATAGATGAGCTATCAAGCAAGTTTCCATACAGAAACATGATCTCAAACTTCAGTAACACGATCAACCACTTTTATTACAATTTACACCCTAGAATGTTTTGTGAATAGTTAAGAATCACGTAACAAAAGTTTATTCTCTCAATATTATTACGCTGGCCGATTTGGCGCGCGTATATTTCAAATAAACTGAGCGACTTATGACCACGAGATCATAACTTTTGGATCACAAGTTGTGTGCTGTTGCCCCGTCTTTATACTGTTGAATGTCTTTGATGGGAATAAACGGTATATTCGAAGTGATCCCGAATTTTACTAGAAATTCTACAAATGTAATGGGACGTTGAGAAAAATTCCAAATAACAATATCTAATAATAATATTAGCCCTGTAATTTTACTGTCCGGGTGGCCCAGCTGTGGGACAGTCTGTCCCACTGCTGGTAGACTTCACATACCTTCGAAATTCTTGTGGAGAAATTATCGGATATGCAGGTTTCCTCACAATGTTTTCCTTCGCCCTTATAAAAATAGATAATTCATAATGAAAATACACTTATTACATAGAAAAGTCAGAGGTGTATGCTCATTTAGGGGTTGGTATCGAACCTTCGACATTCGTCTTGGGCAGTCCGTACCGTTCTCAACTAAGCTATCGCTGCTTAAATTCTAAATTCTGTAAAAATATTAAATCGTCATTCTGAAGTTGTTTTGCATACTACTTGTTGAAAGATGAAATTGTGAGCTAATTTTGGGTACTTCACTAATAATGATCATCATCCCTTTGTCATGCATCTTCCCGCTCCTTCACCAATTCATGTTACTACGTACTAACAGTAACTAAATGTCTCTAAGTGCTGATATGGAAACATAGACAAGTCAATGATTAATAATAACCACATTTCAAAGCCGACATCTTTCGGATCACAACCCGTGGCGTTTGCGTCCTGTGGTCAGCTGCCTAAATTGATAGTACGTACCTACGTTTTGATAATGTCAATCAATTATGCAAGATTTCAAAAAGAAAAAATAAATTAAAATATGTGTCTAGTAATCTGTTTTACATCATTATCCCATCTACATAATACGACCTGATTACAAATTTTCCATTTGCCACTGCATTTTTTTTTGTTACTGCGATATTTCCTATTTACTAATAGGCCGAGGTCTGGTTGCAAGATTGCTACGTTCATCATGTATGTAGTCATAATCTATTTTTTATTTTAAATTAATATTATTTTATGAATATAAATAATTATAAAATAATATTAATTAAAAATACTCGCGGGCAAATTTTGATTGGCACCTTGGCAAAAATAGATTCCCCCATTTATAATTATTATCTTGCTGCCAGATCTCGGCCTATAAGATCTTGGGTACTGTTGTGTTAATTATAAAATACGATTATGTACTCATTTATGCAGTGCAAAAACTGATAATGAAGCTTGATTTACATATGAAACTCTAATTACTAAGCCAGTTCTTTGTATTATTATTTATTTTTTCTGCTAACGTGGTACAGCAAAAAGGATATATTTTATGTAACAACAAACTTGAAATACTTACTAGATATTAAATTATGCACACTTTCCTACAAGAGAGAGAGCTACATCGTAATTGTAACCCAACTACAACGTGTTGAAAATTATTTGGAAAGTAATCAGCGGCCTTAGCCTACTCATTTTCTATTAATAGGGTAGTCATCATCATTTGAAATATTCATATTTGATCTAAATATTTCTTCTTTAAAACTAAAATGGCTCCACCGCGTTGCAGTGATTTTGCCAATGTCAAGTAGTAGATAGCATGTTCCTCAATATAGCAATTATCAAGTTTTCGCAATGGATGTGATCTACATTCAAAAAATTTAGATAATTTTACTTTTGTTTTAAAATAGTAAGGTAGCTGGAGCATCAGAAACGATCCATGACAACAAAGTTTATGGCCCGTTATAGCTTTGTTTGGGGCTGGTGCAGTCATCATCCGCACCGCAGGGGGCGACATCTGTCGGCCTGTGACCCCTCGGCTTACTGTCTACCATTAACTTACCTCTGCCTACCTGATATTTATTAGGCTTAGAAGTTATGGGTCAAACTGCGGCAAATTTTTAATCGAATTCGAATCGACCTCGATGCGCGAGTGCGACATTTATATTAAATTTAACTAAACGTCATCAGTGCGCACCGAGCTCGATACGATTTGATTGTCCAAAAGAATAATAGCCCCTTACTTATAAAAATATTTAAACGCTGCTTATCTTTAACCATAGGTCGTTCCTTTCATTTTTAAACAATGTAACGCAAGGAAAAAAGTGACAGGCTATTCTTAGGGAAGAGATAAGTGAAAATGTTTTTATAAGTAAGGCCCGTAATGTCTAACAGGCATTCCTGTAAGACATTACGGGCCTTACCTACCTTACTATTTTAAAACAAAAGTAAAATAATCTAAACTTTTTGAATGTAGATCACATCCATTGCGAAAACTTGATAATTGCTATATTGAGGAAAATGTTATCTACTACTTGACATTGGCAAAATCACTGCAATGCGGTGGAGCCATTTTAGTTTTAAAGAAGAAGAAATATTTAGATCAAATATGAATATTTTAAATGATGATAACTACCCTATTAATAGAAAAAGAGTAGGAGTCGCTTAGGGAAAAAATCTTGATAATATTGCTCGCTCTAAGCATAATGAGCGCATAATGTAGAGTGTATAATAACATCCACTACTTGGATATCTTAGTAATTACAGCAGAAAGTGTAGTAAAGCAACCTAAACCCAATTTAAAAATAGAATACAAAATAAGATTTAATTTCGAAAACCAATTGCCTAAGAACTATTTACGGATTTGATATTGTAGATAGAATTTTTACTTCACTGTCGTATTATCTGTGTGATACACAGAGAGATTTAATATTACTAACTATAGAGGGGCTATCAAGCTAATTTCCATACAATAAAATGGTCTCAAACGTCAGTAACACCATCTACCACTTATTACAATGCGAGGACGCTCATAAAAATGTACACCCTAGAATGTTCTGTGATGCCGTACACAATAATATAATTGAAATAAAACTATTCTTACGGATTCTATCACGATTGTGTCACGGGTCAGACCCGTGACAACGAAGACTGCAAAGCCTTCGAAACGTCGGGAATAATAATTAAAACCTAATCGTGATAGAATCCGTAAGAATAGTTTTATTTCAATGTATAATATTCACGTAAACTTAAGAAATCAGTACAATAATATAAGGTATATGTCCGAATAAGTGCAAAGAAATATTAAGCATCGATGTGGTCACAGAGTGTGAAAGTAATGAAATAACTTTAAAAAGTCCGGAGACGCGGACACTAAAACCGGATGTCAACAATTCGCCGCGCACGCGCCTCCACCACGCGCACGTGTCCATTTCCGCTTTTAATGCGATAACATAATAGGAGACATCACCAAACTCTTCCCGTACTTGGTAAATTTTTCAATGTCATTCGCGGGTCAGCTTTCTCACACCTTTTTATGAATTAAGTTAGATTAAACAAAAAATTATGACAAAAATAATTATAGAACTGACCTAAGCTGTACGAGACTCACAAATTAATCATATTCTAGCTATCTAACAGACTGACTAATTGAATCATCAATACCTATACAAGTTAAACCACTAGATCTGGACTACTCTCAGCACACAGAAGAAAATTGGACTATGACGGTAATATATCGATGACTATGACATGTATGATGAAATATTTATAAAAGATTCGCAACATTTGCATAGCTTAAAATTATTATCCAGTATTAATACTAGTCGGAACTACTTAGTTATATACATGGTTATAAATATATTTCTATTATTTACTAAATCATGAAACTTTTGTTGTTACGTTTTTAAACTTCAACCCCTAGAAAGTGGGTAAACAATTGGAAAACAACATTTTTGTCTCAAAAGTAAACCATGAATTCACATGACAAAAATATGGTAAACCAAAGTTACATTAATTAAAGCTTTATATCATACATATTAGTTAAGATCAAATGGAATTCAGACAGGCCTTCATAAACTGATCTGTTACCCCTGAGAAGGTTATTAGGACAGACAAGTCCTTGAATAACTACGGCACGAAACCTAGATTGTTCAAATCAATAATTGTAATAATAACAGTCATTAAACACAGACACTGTACTCAGACACGACTTTGGCCATTAAACTTAATCTATTTGGAGCACGTATTATAATAAATACTTGCATAAAATACCTTTTCATTCACAAGACTAGTCTTTGCTTTATTCTAAAAAAAATGTTTTTTAAGAGAATAGGCTTACTCTTAGACCTATTTATTGTCACTAATAGCAGATTCTACAAGATCAGCGCAATTATTTTATTCCCGGGATGCATTTCTCCAATCCATTCTTAAAAATACAAAAACATAAGCTAACGGCTGTATCCTCGAAGGGCAGCGAGCACCAGTGAACTAGAACACCCACATACTTAAAAATAATAATGAAATTATTAATAACACAGTTGGTTAAAAATATCTCTCAAACACTTAGAGAAATAAATCCCAAGAACTTCTAGTGGAAAATATCAAATTGTACATCAGGACTACGAATTTGTATTGGTCCACTCCGATTTTAAAGACTTAAAATAAAATCAAAATAATTTACGACGAATACCTACAACTAAAAGCAATATGTTAAACGAAATGTTATTGGCATATTGTTAGCTCTTGTATGGTGTTAACATCAACAAACAGGACGACGTACGCGGCCTGGTGAAGAGCACTTAACTTGATTATACGATGCAGTGTGCCGAGTGTGAGTTTTAATCCACAAAACGGTACGGTGGCCGCCCCATCGTGAGGCACGATGCTTCACCAAGCCCTGCCACGTGCCACCTCGGTGGTAATTGTAGCTTTCAATGTAAACCATTACAAAAGCATTGGGTCATCTCTGCCTTTATAGAATACATGTTATGTATGCTGTGGCCTGTGTTTTATAAAAAAAATATGGAAAGTTTTTGAAAAAGGAAAGTAATTTATAAGTATTTGACAATTGAATTATTATTTTATTCTCACATGCATGCATGACCAAATATGGTATTGACCGTAGTCCGTAGGTCTCATTCAGTCATGTATATGAACTGCGAGATACTTTCCAACTTACATATTACCTCTATATATTTGTGCCCGATATGGCGATAGGCTCGACCCCTATCACATCTGGGACAGAACTAAGCTCGGCGAAATGTGAGTGCTCTAGTTCGCTAGTGCGCCTCTGCCTACCCTTTCGGGGATACAGGCGTAAGCTTATGTTATGTTATGTTATATTATTATCTCCAGATTCCAACATAAAATTACAATATACACATTAATATTGTTACCTTCAAGAGCTTTGTTTCTGGCTAGCAGCGCAAGCAACACGTCAGGCGGAGGTGGATCTAGCTGATGCATGGTGTCGAGCGCAACATCCATGGGACCGTCTCGATGCTGATCACACTCCGGTCCCACGTCACCGAATCCTATTTCCATGGATTATCACAACGTCCGAAATGCACTCTGTGAACATTCAGTTTCGAATCCAATAACACACCGCGCAAACCACGACTACGTAAACAAAGCAGTACTAACACCTTTACATAGTTCCGGAGCGTTGTTGTACCGGGAGCGAGTGCAACGGGCGTCGCGACGCCGCTGAAAGCCGGGCCCACGTGGCGGCGCCGCCCACGCCCGCCCCTTGATGCCGCACGCTTGCCGTGCGCCGCCCTCCTGCCTCCCATTGAGAAGTCATTTTTTTACCCCTTGAATCTGATAAACCCTGGGGCATGCGGGGCGGCGCGACGCGGCGGCGGCGGCCAGAGGGGCTCTCCCGCCCCGAACTAATTTGCCGGAGTCGTACGACACACCCCGGGTACTTACATCCATCTACAATATTACTCTAGCACGTTATCCCGTTCGCGGGAGCACTTTATTTCTAGTCATCTAGCATCGCTTCGAAGAAAAGAAAAATTAAGATAATAGCAATATTAACACATTTGGTTGGGTTTCTACAAATATCAATCTTATAATCGACTCTGTACAATCTAATATTTTTTTTAGATACAATACTTTTTATGAGGTATTTTGAAATTATATTTTTTTTCTACTGCCAAATATTGACATAATTCTGATAGTTCTTTGAATTATAATAGTTTGATTGACAACTGTTACTTTGCATTATTAGTCCCATGTTAATATAAAAATATATCCTATTATAGCCATCAGTTTGCATTTTATTAAAAGGTGAAAAAGGACCTATTATGTAAAATATGTGTGATCTTTATAATCCAGATAAAGTATTTAAAAAGTTCAAAGTTGTAGAGTTCCCAATATCATTTGTCGGCCTGTGTACGACACAGGATGTCGATGTCGAAGTAGACCTTTACACTAGTGTTTATCTCAAAACAATGCACGATGGATCCTTAATAGTAAGAAAAATATATTACAAACCTTATCATTAGCAAAGACTTATGTATACTACTATAGTAGGATTGCTAATTAAACGGAGTAAACTGACATTTCGAATGCTGCCACTTTTTTATGAAATTTAAATAGTGCTGCGGTAAAAAGATCAATATTATTTAAACATTTCAATTCAGTGAACCATTTCATTCTTTCATTTTCTAAAGTCCGACTCAAAGTCGTAATTCCTGCATAATGTGTGATTAGTACTGCATGTCTATTGAATTATAGTCATAGTAAATTACTGCATGCTATGTTATGGCATGTCTACTGCAATTATAGTCATGGTTCATTATAAACAAAAGTTACAAAAGCTATGAATGTGCGTAAGGTAATATTTCTCAAATAATAAAAATAATATTTATAATTTTCATCATTATCATTTCGCGTATCTGTTGTGATTATTTACGCAAAATTATTGACACGGTCTTTTACTTGTTGGGTTAAGCTACAATTTCTAAAAATACGCAATAAAATTCTAATTTTGCAAGCTAGTGCCGAGTTATTGTATCTTTGAAGGATTAAAATTGAACTAGATCAATCACTATGTTTTGAAAGTAAGCAACATTATTTTGGAAAGTGACATTTCGATCTGTCAGATTACTCCGTTTAATTAGCAATCGGACTATAGACTGACTGTTCGGTACATAGAATGTACGCGCTAAGTCTCTGTTAATCGACCTCAACTCACTATAGAAATCTGCTCTTTTCCTTAGCCGTGAAACGTCAAACACTCGCCGTCATGTGCCACAATTTTACTTCGAAACAACTTGTCTAGTAAATACATAGAAGTCTTTGATCATTAGTCATAACATACCGAAGGTTTTCTTTTTGTAGCCTCGATAACTAAATGTAATATTTTTCAGAAACTGAAAGATGCTCGTGAAATATCTGCTTCTCATAGAGCATTTGATATCACGCAAATCAATAATCATATAATAAAAATAACATTTAATCCTAAGACTGAATGTATATCTAGAGCAAAACGCAAAAAACATTCGGACAACAGATTTGTTTTTGATATACGTTTGATAAAAGTAGATGGTGCAAGTTGTTGCCATAATGAATTACATTCAGAAATCGGAAGATATTACATAAGTGGACAATTTGAATTTTGTAAAATTACTCATCATCCTAAAATAATAGATTTTGGGGATGTAATTATGAACACCACAGTTAAAAGATTTTTAAGAATACGAAATGAATCTGTTGTTATCGCAGCCAGAGTTCAATATGTGCGAGTGCCAGGATTCGAAGTAGCACCTGAAAAATTTACTATTCTACCAAACTCTTCTAAAAGAATATGTGTTTCAGTAAAACCTAATTGTTTACAAGTTAGTAATACGCTTTTATTCAGAATAACGAATCCACATAGCGGCTTCGATAAAATTTATGGTAAAATCGAAAATGAGAATAACTCTATAAAATATCTTATTCCTGCTCAATTAAATGTTATTGTGCTAAAGAGACTTAAAGAAATGAAAACAGTGTCGATGCATAAACTGATCGAGCAAGATAAACAATATACATACATAGATCAAGAATTATATATTTATCAAAAACGGAAAGAAATCGCTAACCAACATTTACAAGTTTGCAAATCTACATATGCAAAGATACCACTGAAAGAAAATTTCAGCACAAAAAAAGACAAATGTTATTTAGATATACAGTTGAAATTAAAAAGGGAGCCGGAGGACTTTTGTAAGATAATTTGTCAAGAACTTACTCCATATGACCTTTTCGATATTTTGTTTTTGCCTCATTCTTTAAACTTCGGGAGAGTAGGATTGTGGACATGTGGTGAGGAGGAATTAATAATTAAAAATAACACACGTCTTGATATTACAATTCAGTTCCTAAAAGATGAGTGCATTTTATATACAGATAACAAATTGACTAGCATGATCATTAAAGTTAAGGGTTCTGCTGAAGTTAAAGTGAACATATTTTGTTTAGGCTTTGTTGAAGGAAATTATAAAGGAACTTTTGAATACATAATACAAGATAAATATCATAAGAAACATTCATACTGCCTCCAAGTAGGTAGCCCCACTTTAATGATTCAAGATAAAAGTTTAAAGTTTGGCATGGTTACTACTGAAAGTTTTATTACATCCGTACCTGTCAGAATATTTAATTACTTCAATATAACGGTGGATTTTAAATGGGAAGAATTGCAATCAGATATCCCCTTTGAAATTATTCCAAATACCGGATCAATACCGAAACACGGCTGTAAAATTTGTGACGTGTTATATATTTGCAAACCAACCAAAACAAAAACACATGAAGTCGACTTTGTATCCGAAAGTAAAACAACTAAAATTGTTCCAATCGAACTCAGCATCATAACCCGAAAACTTTCAATAAAATTTTTGCAACCCGCTGTCATATTCAAAGACATTGCCTTGAATTTAGAAACAACAGAAAGAGTTAAATTAGAAAATTCTTCAAGAGAAATTGCTCTTTTCCATATAGTAGAGCCTCTCATCCCAGGATTAAAAATAGAACCAATGAGTGGAACCATACGCCCGAAAATGATAATAACGTTTGAAATCATCGTTAAGATTTCATGTGTCTTGGAATTCGCTTTTGATATCTGTTTAAAAATAAATAATAAAGAAAATGTACTTCTACCTGTGAGTGGTAACGTAATTGAACCAAAAATAATAATACATCCTAAGAACGTTTATATGTCACGGATACCATGTTTTATGATAACTTATGTTCCGCTTACATTTCAAAATCTTAGTGCATTGAGAACAGAGGTAGATGTGCTTGATACGGGAGATGAGAACGTTTTTGAGGTGTATGTTGCTCATGGAAATGAAAAGCAAAGAGTATTCCACTTTTCCGTTGATGGCGGCCAAGCGAAAACTGTTTTCGTAAAAGTTTGCGACTTATTCCGCAGGGAGTATGAAATGTACTTACCTTTTCGAATAAATGGCTTGTTAGGACCTCCTGATCATAATTCTTGGACTACAGAATTACAACATTACATCGGCGAATATGAACAGTAAGCATATTTAAATTACAACTTATTATTTTTAGCATTGGAATTTATAGATATTAACATAACATAAGCTCATGCTTGTATCCCCGAAGGGGTAGGCAGAGGTGCACTAGCGAACTAGAACACTCTTATTTCGCTGAGCTTAGTTCCATCCCAAACGACGTAAACAAAACTACATAAACGACAAAAAATCTCGAATTCGATTATTTTTTTTTATCTATTAAAATAGAGTCAATTTCAATATTTCAATTTTGCTCTATAAAACTTAGTTTTAAACAGCCAAAAGAGTTAGAATCCAAATTTTAACTTAATAAAATTATGCTTTGATAACATTAAATTCCTCAGAAAAGAAAATTAATAACGCCCATAACCATAGATAGAATTGACGTCAAACAAGCAGCCGGTTGTAAAAATTGGACTATTAATAATTCTCCTTAATATTATTACCATTTTTTTTATATACCAGAGACTGGCAAACGAGCAGATGGGTCACCTAATGGTAAGTAAACTCCACGGCCCATAAACACCCAAGACACAATAAGAGTCATGGGTGCGTTGCCAACCCAAAAGGAGGAAAGCAAGGTTTGGAAAGGGCGGGGGGATTGGGCCAGCGGAAATGTCACTCATCGAACGAAACGCGACAGCAAGCTGCCACTCTAAGTCGGTTTTCTGGGAGACAGTGGTATCAAACCGGTCAAACTAGCCCATTCGTAATGTAGACGTAACTGTTTACAGCGTAGCTCTACCACTTTTTTTTCTACCTGCCCTTATTCCACCTTAATTTGGGGTAGACGCAATACGATTTTCGAGCATGTTGCAGAAAGGATTTGGCTAAGTTTTTACATCCGGGCCTCCCAGTCTACAACCTATATATGCTGCCACTAGACCAAAGAGGCGACCGTGGCTCTACAGCTCAAAAATTTTAATTCTATTAATTTAATTTAATTTTTTCAGGTGCTATGACAACAATTCTAAAGTGAAACTTAAAACTGTAAATAAAGACATTAGCTTTTGTCGAATCTCAGGAGTCATAACAGTGCCCTGGATAATATTTTCAGTGGAAAAATTTGAAATAGAGTATATTCCACACGGAAGCAATACTATTGAGTTTACTATGACTAACGTATCAAAATACTACCTTTACGTAACTATATTAACTTCAAAGATATCACCCAATTTTTCATTGAACTTAAACACGGAAAACAATCAATCGATTATAAATGAAACGAATATAAAATTTGAACTGGATCGAAGTAAAGAAGCACTATTTTCTTTAAAGTTTCATCCAAAAAGCCACGGAAAATTTGTTGCAACTGCATTGTTATTTCTGGACAAACAAATGACTATACCTTATTATAATTTAACTTTTTTTGGAAAAAGACAAGCGCCCATTATGATACCTAGTACGAGTCGCATAATATTTCCACCTTGTTATGTTGGAACAGAGGTCAAACGTGTTATTACTGTCAAAATGGAAGCCGAATCAGACATGGATTCTTTCAGATGTGTGTCAAAGGAAGAGCCAAATCTATCCGTCAAATTCATCGACTTTGACGTTATAGAGGTACACGATGAAACACACACAATTCTAACAGCGGAAATAAAAGTTTGCTGCCAAGCTACTTATGCGCGAAATTTAACATTGGGTTTCCATCATGAATGCGGTTCGGGCTGCGATGTGGAAGTTAACTTTTGTTATACACATTGTCCGTTAACTTTACACGCGAACTCTTTTGTTAAGCCCGCTAATAACCCTTATCCATATTTTCCTCTAAGCACTCAGGGTGAGTTTTATGAATATATGGAAATGTGCTCAACATTTTTGGAGAAATGGATGTTTCAACAAGGTTTCCGCAGAGACTTGAATCCCGTAATTCCTGATACATTCCATGCTATATCTTCAGCAATTTCGTCCCAGCCAAGTGGAACAAAAACGAAAGGAATGAACGTATCATTTTTAAATTTTGTTCGACGCATCGCAGGACCTCTAATGAAACATATTCGTAAAATTTCGTATGTTTATTATATAATTTATTGGTATAATTGTATTTAAATAATGATGAATAATTATTGTATAATACCAATTGACTTTTATATTACAGAGTCCTCGGAGTAGATGAATCTTTTAAATGTGTCAAAGAAATCCATGACACGTACAGAGAAATCATAAATTTGTTGAAATCTCGCGGCGCTGATTTATGGGTATTGAAAGCAAGATTTCTTCTGAGTTATGAACAGTTTGTTGTATATTCTGAAAATGTAACCCCAAAATGCAATGCCGATATTTTATTAACTCAGGAACTTGTAGCAGATAGTAACTTGTTTAACCGCTTGAATAAACAGAGTTGGATCGATTTTATTTTACAAAGCTACAAAGTTTTTGTTATGGACAGTTGTTTCTTTGAATGTGTTTGTGTGAGTTCCCAGCCCAGGGACATAGTTAAGGTAATTGTGGATTGGTATAACGAGCACATAATTATACAACACAATAAGCTGCGTGGGAAAGGCAAACCCGTGAAAGTTGTTACTAACATCACAACAGATTTATCAGACGGCATTGCTATAGCGTCTACAATTATAAATTTCTGTCCTTTCATGGAACAACATTTCTCCATATTTTGTGATATCGAACAGAATGGTAAAGAAGGAGCAATCATCAACAACGCATGCCTAATTATTGAAGCGATGAATCAACTACGATTATATTTTCCAGTCGTGAGCAAAGACTTTATACGTCCCAATTTCTTGCAAATGTTATTTTTGTCCATTCACCTTTACGTGACGTTACCTATGTTTAAACCGAAAGATACCATAAATCTTAACCCTCCATTACTCCGAAGTTCCACACGCCAAGTAGCTATATGCCCATCGAGCCAAGAATCATTAATATTCAGTTACATGATACTTAATAACAATAGCAACAATTTTATAGTGGAAAAATCTGCATCTGGTGACAATGGCAAGAAAATGTTTTTAAGTGTAAAATATATAGCAAATTTTGTCAATGAGGAAAGTTGTATTCTTCTTGTGCATGGATACAATAAAACAAGGATCTTCGATACATATATAGTTTTTCTTCTTCGTGGTCACGTCGGTGTATTAAATCCTTTAAGAAAAAGTAAAGTAACAGGGCCTCTGTATAGACCTAATAAAGTGGATGTATTAGTATCGTCGCCTTTTAACAGTTCTGCTACTTTTAAAATATACATCAGTGATAATGAGCCAACAATGCCGGTAGAATTTGAAAACTCCAATAAACCCAAGTTCTTCTTACGACGGCTTAACCTTATAGATAAAGAAATAACTTTAAGCGGTTTGCCGAAAGAGAGTGGACAAGAAGTTCAAGAACATAAACTATATCTCCAGTTGATTTGTCTCAGCACCCAAGTCGGAAATACGTGGCTTTGGTTTAGAAGCAGTATTGGCGAATTCTTTATTCGAGTGACGACACAGCCTCGATGGGATCTAGCCATAGACACATTGCAAGCTAAAGTGCAGACTTGGCCAATGGATCCTTGCAGCTGCGGTGAATCTTGTGAATGCTACAGAACAACCATCTTAATGATCCCTCATCGCAACGAATTAATGGTTAAATCATTACGTTACGCTTTAATCGAAAATGCCTCTGATATCATGATGCAGATATTTGATCAATTAATAGGTAATTTATTTTTAATTAATTTGAACTGGACGAAATCCAAAGGGCGTACTTAGTTGCCACTCCCATGTAAATATTGAAAAAATAAAGATAGTGCCGAGATATAACAAGTTTATAATATTGTATGTAATAAATATTAAAATAGATCACGAACAACGAAATCGGTTTGTTTATTTAGGTCATGCGACATTTTGATTCGAATGACAGAATCACATCCTTACAATGGAAAGTGTAGATATTCGTACTTAGGTGCTGCGAAGCATTGGCCAATTAGTTCGCGCAATCAACATAACAATTTCCATTTTCTCACAGAAACAACAACTGGCAAGATAATACTTGGTATGCTGCTAACGGAAGGTGGTACCAACATGTCGGATGTTCATCATATTCTTCGCAGTGAGACGACATTTCGCATTACGTCTCGTGCTCTATTACCTCGATTAGACCATGTGACGTTCTCCCAGCACACCAGAGCCGTCCTTCCCCTACCTGTCACAATACCTGCTAATGATAAATCTGAGAAATATTCTGTAACATTTACGTCAGATTGCGGCATGGATATACGTACTTACAGGATATTGTTTATAGAGAGCGGTCAGGCGATTTCGAATGCATTTAATTTTGTATCGGGTACTCTTTCACATATATAAAATTTAGTTTTTTTATGGTTTTTATCAGTACGATTATTATATTCATTTTGTTTGAATTCTAATATTTTTATCGTCTGCTACATTGTGTGTTTATTTGTGATAGAATTTCTATATACGAATCCTTAAAATATATTCGATTATTTTCAATATATTTTTTGTGTTTCATTCACATAATAATATTATTATGATTATCATGTTGCGGGAATCGAACCATTTCGACACACAATATGCATTCCGAAGACTCTAATATGTGTACCATCGTAAAAGGCTAATTATTACACCAAAAAGGGATATAATAAGAAATCGGAAGCGGGAGCTAAAACGCATCTATTGAACCGCAAGCGTGTCAAGCTTGAGATGTCGCGCGATGACCGGCGCGTGGCGCTCTTGAGCAGCCACCTTGACCCCGAGCCGCTCAACCGAATCCAGCAGCCCTATTCCCCAGACATCATAACACAATATGTGTTTAGCATCAGAATACTCAAAGATGTTTTTTTTTTTAGTTTTGAATATGTAGATACAGTTCCACCTATTTATTAAAAAAATAGCATAATCCTCAGAGATGTGCATTACGCTTGCCTACTGTAACTTGATGCATTACATTGATCTGTTTTAGTTGTAGGTAAATATTGCTTAATTAAGTAAATATCTTTTGAAAATTCATGAAACAATGCAACGACGTGCCTCATTTTATGCAACATAAACATGTTATAAGTATTATTAAAGTTATCTTATCAAGACATCACTTGTGTTCGGAAGATGTATTTATATTTTACGTGGGTCAGGTTACTTATAACATCCTTTGTATAATTATTTTCAATATTGAATATAATTTATGTTCGGTGCGACGTGGCAATTCGTTTCGTCGCTTATCGTCATTACTTTGAAGTATGCGCGTAAATCCAATCAGCGATGTAGAATTGTAGACAATGGCAAGCGAAGCTCATCGCTAGAGACTCATTTAAGTAATGAAGTTGTAAAATTAAAACTGACCTTCAATAAGGCTCATAAGTCATATTAGAGAACGATACTTACGTATGCATCTAGATTTGCAGCTGCTTTTCACAATAAAATCTTGTTTTAGAACTAAATTAATACCTGACTGTTGACTTGACTTAGATTGAGATCTACAAAGTGAACTTCAACTTAGTCTAAGTCAAAGAAACTAACTTAGTGAGAATTTGGAATTTTTATATCGAAATTTGACTTAATCCAAGTCATTTTTACAAGAAAATCTTTGCTTAGTCTGTCTGTCAGTCTGTTTTTCTTGTAAAAAATGGCTCGGACTTAGTCGAAGTTCAATTTAAAAATTCCAAATCCTCACTGAGTTTGTTTCTTTGACTTAGCTTTTTTAGTCGAAGATCGCTCTATAGATCGCAGCCTTCGTGTAGTGCTCTATTAGTTTAGTTGAGTGCCCAGAATTGGGACTGTACATGAGAGCAAGTACAACATAACCATGCAGCATAATGTAGCAAATCCGGAAACGCTGATATTCTAAGAAACGATTACATATTTTTATTGCTTTAATAATAAACATTATTTGAAAGTCTGTTAAAGTGACAAAAAATAAATCAAACTCGTATACACAAAAGGCCAAATAATTGCGTTGTGGTACGGCCATACAAAAGGACTAGAATAATTATCCATTTATCGGCGGAACCAATACTACACTAGATTCTACGTCAAGCACTACAATAACAACACCTCTAACTATATACGTAGAGTTTTTACTGTACAACTGTTTTATATATCCATGCATATTTATTGATATTATACCAACTGGTCAGTATAAACCAAAGTCGCTTCCCGCTGTCTGTTTGTCCCTATGTATGCTTAGATTTTTAAAACTACGCAACGGATATTAATGCGTTTTTTTTAATCCGTCGGAGGCGGCACATATATATGTTACATAAGCGTATGGACCACCAGAGGCCGAGCCGCCCGTGACTATTTAAGTCTTTATTGTACATCACATACAAATTACAAGGTACAATGAAAAACAATAAACATAAGCTAACTATGACTGTGTCAGCGTACAGCGAAACGAATGAAGCTAAGAACGTGGAACTTCACACGGCTGCCTTTTATGACGTAGGCGAGCACTAGTACACACCGGCCAAACGAAGGCGAACGAAACTCTACCTGTTGCGTTCACACAAACACACTTTCGCTGTTGTGGGAATGAAACAGGCATGTTTCACGTGTGTACGCACCATAGAGGAGTGACAATGAATATACGACGGGACAGACGCTCACGCGAGCGTATCCGCGAGCAAATGCTGGAACTTCTATGAACTGGGCTACACGATGTTTTTGTTTGAAAATCTTGCGTGTAAAAATAGTAGTCCGCGTCCCTTGTTGATAAAGGAGGTAGAGGTATTACCCATAATCAATGATTCACAGGTACTGTTTTGTCGCCTGTCACATGTCGCCTTCTTGGTATAGTGGCAACATATATGGGCTGAGGACTAGGAGTCCTAGGTTCGATTCCTAGTTCAGGCAAAGCTATTTTTCTAATTTGATTTGCCCGGGACTGGTCGTCAGGTAGGCAGTCGGTCGTAAAACCTAAACCAAATAATTTCTGCAACATGTTTGAAAAAGTGTGTTTTTGGGCTACCGGAAATCTCACTCACCGATCGAAACGCGACAGCGAGCTGCCTCTTTACGTCGGTTTTCTGTGAGACAGTGGTATCAAAACGGGCGAGCCGGCCCATTCGTGCTTTAGACGTAATTGTCTACAACGTGGCTCTACCACTCAAATATATCACTCAAGGCTGAATAATCGACACTAATTGCCGTTAAATACTATATTGTCATTAGTATTCATAAAAACTTCAAATATTAACTTTACATGCAATATAATTGCTTGCAAACATTTCACGCAAAAAAAAACTCTACCTATAGCTAAGTATGTATCTTGAAACCTAACTACGTGAAAATCTGTGTTGTATATTTTACGTCATCGAAAAACGAACAAGTATATGCTTTTGCATAATATTTTTCGAGAGATCAACGACACCCAGTTTTTCTAATCATCAATTTATTCATCTAAATTAAGTTATCTTCAGGCTAAATTTTCAATAGTGATTTTTTTTTCATCTTGGGAATAATTCTGGACTTATGATATTGCATAATTCCAGACACCCAATAAACATATCTACCTAAGGATTTTGACGGGAAGTCCGACAGGGTGGGCGTCGCTTGTTAAAATTATTTCATATTATTCTCTAGAGCTGTGTTTGTTGGTTTTAAGTGTTGTGGTTTAATGCATCAAACTTCAGTGAAGATGGACAGTATAATGTGGAAAAATTTTAACCGGTGATCTTCTATGAGTTTTGCTTGGTGCATTGGCTGGCTTTGTTTGGTCGATTCGCCGAGTGAAGGTCATCTGAGGGGCACTGGATTGGAAGGAATTACCGCCATAATCCCAGCAGGGCCTTGAGATCATCCACATCTGGGTCTCATGGTCATTGTGAAAACATAATTGCTCTATTTACCTTGACATTGGCTAAATCACCGCATATGCGTGGAATATATTATTTTTAAAAGAAGAAGAACATATCTACCTATTACAAAAAAAATACCCACGAATTAAGAACATCTTCTTTTGAAGTCGGTTGAAATTGCGCCCTTATATTATCATTTTACGTTATCATTTTGCTTTATAGTAAAGAACCGAAGTCATACCTACGTACGTAGCGGACTAAGTGATTTGAAAGTATTTTTGAAACACAAAAAAATAACACTAGGCTCCCAAGGACAATCCGTCTACCCGTTGTTAAGTACATGCCTTCACATAAAATCACTACCTATATCATTCATTCTGAGTATTTTTATAAATTCACAGGAACTTTGAAGTAAATTACGCGTAAATAAAAAAAGAGTTATTTTTATCTCTTTTACACTAACCGCGTTCACAGTGATACAATATTCTGTCTTGATATTATATAGAATTAAATTGATATTATGTAATATTAAAGCCTAACATGGCATAAATCAACGTTGGCCAAACACGATATTTTAAAACAATCTTACATAGTACGACGACTTCCCATGAGCAAAATAATTTTAATGCGTCTTAATACCATAATAACATTTTTTTTTAATTTAATTATTACATAGAGATATTACATTGACATTGCATGGCGATGTTCACACTAGGCTAGGCCTGTATCGTGAACATCCAATCAATTGTTTACTAGGACAAACACATAATAATTATGTAAAATAATATAAATACATTCATATCATTTAAAAGCACCAGGCTATAAGTTCTCCTATTAGACACGTCCGAAATTTAATATAATAATATTAGCCCTGTACAAATATGAACGTCCCACTGCTGGGCACGGGCCTCCTCTACTAATGCGAGAAGTTAGGTCTTCGTCTACCACGCTGTCCTAATGCGGGTAAGTAGACTACACATACCTTTGAAATTGTTGTGGGGAAATTCTCGGGTATGCAAGTTTCCTCACAATGTTTTCCTTCACCGATATAGCAAGCGTTAATTCACAATGAAAATACACTTAACATAGTTAATGGTGTATGCTGTTTTGGGGGTTGGTCTCGAACCTCCGACACTCGTCTCGGCAGTCCATACCATTCCCAACAGAATTATCGCTGCTTTGTCCTAAATGTACTTAAACAAAAATAATCAGACAAATAAGTAAGCTATATCGTACTGCGTGTCGTTCGCATAGTGTTATTAAAGTTCTATGTATATCGATCAGTAAGGGCCATTATAGAGGTATAGTGTCCTTCACCTTTTTACGCGTTTATGCGTTGCACCTATAAGGAAGAAAACAAATCGCACGTTTAGTAATAAAAACCAGTTAAGTACCCGATTATTGGCTGAAATAGAATTCCGGTCTTGAAAAGTTTATAACATAAAATATTATGAAACTATCGTGACGTGAACTGAACGACATGAAACTATCATGACTACATTGATTTAGTACGAGCCGCAGCTCGTAGCCAAAAATTAGGTTTAGATAAAAAGAACAGCGAATTGAAAATAAAACTGCTGTTTTCTTCCGATGAACAATGAAGCGAAACTACTCAATCGATGGCTGTCGTCATAACAGTTTCATAATACTTTTTGTTTTTTTACTATTGACCGTGTTGACGAGACTAAAAATAATTGAGGGGGACGCTGGTATGATGAACAACGGAAACAGGACAATACGAGAATACGTAACCAAAACGCTAGAATTCACTAAATGTGAGGAAACAATGCGAGCACGATTTATTACTACCCAATTACCTACTATTATGACTATGAGTTAACCGTATTAACAATGATTTTAATTGTCTAATGTCTATAAAAATAACATATTTTCCACTCGGTACTCAATAAATATTTATTGTAGTAATTAAGCTGTGAATCATTTCATTGAGAAACAATCCGGTCTTAAAAAGCCTGGTTGGGCTAAGACCTTTCTTTTAAACGAAACATATTTGAGTAACTTTGAATGTATGTTTATACATACAAATGAACAATAAAGCAATGTATAATTAGAGTATTTTGTTTTTTTGAGTCTTCTGCACGACAAATTGGTCAGATAGCATCGGAAAACGGTGACTGCAACGAAAAATACATAAACTTATGCTATGCCTATGTGTTCTAGGGAGCAAACAAAAGTAAAACATAACTAATCCATCTACACCTTGCCGAACTTATACATGAGAATTCATACTGGGCAGCTCATGTTGAACTTTAAAAATTAAAAATAATTTTGAAAATCGGTCCACATTTAGCGGAGATATCGCGTAACGTACATAAAAAAATACAGACGGATTAGGACCTTCTCCTTTTTGGAAGTCGGTCGAAAACTGAAAGCTTTTCTTTTAGAGTTCATTGCCAGTTGCAGCAACAAAAAACATCATCATTGAATTTGATTGATGATAAAAAGTAAATATTGACGGTAATTTATTTATTATGATACCTTTAGTTTATTTATAACAAATATTGTCATAAAAATATTTATTTACAATTTATTTGTTCAAATTTAACAGAATAGAAAAAATAAATTCAGACTCCACCTGTATTTTTACTAAAACTGGTAATTTAACCGTCGGAGGCGGCACATAGTATATATGTTACACAAGCGTATGGGCCACCGGAGGTCGAGCCGCCCGTGACTATCTACATTATTTCTTTATGATAAACTTATACTTAACATGAGTGCAGTATTTTCGTTACATATATATGTACATCTGTACAAATTACTAAAATTGGAGCGTCTGTAATTTCAAATTAACAGCTCTTCACTAAGTGCATATGAAAGAACATACGGCATTTAAATAAAAAATATATTTTTAAATATTCTTCTGTCTGTTTGTTCCGGCTAATCTCTGAAGCGTCTGGACCGATTTTGACGGGACTTTCACTAGCACATATCTGATGTTATAAGGAGTAACTTAGGCTAGTATTATTTTATTTAAATAAATGTCCACGCGAATGGAGTCGCGAGCAACAGCTAGTACTAAATAAGAACAAGTGCAGTGTCGCACGTCGAGTGCCGTCCTGGCTGTTCATACACAGTTACCGTGCGAGCGCCTCGAGCGCAGTAGAAAGCTGGCCTGCGCCTATAAATCCACCTCTCGCCAGTTCTTACCTCCATTGTCTTATAGATCGTCTTAACTTCTAGTGTCCCTCTTTGACACTAGCCCACTAGCTTCGATTTATATTATGATTTTACTGTAATATCAGATTGAATTAGAATAACATAAGGTTGTTAATTCAGTGTCAGATTTGTGTCAGAAGTGCATTATGGATTCTCAACAGTTCCGAGAGTTCGGCAAAGAAGTTATAGACTTACTGGCCGATTACGTCGAAAACATACGAGACCGGTACGTCAACTTGTATTGTTAATTCGGTATAAATATTAAATGAACCTTCACCTAAACCTTGGTCAGTGTTTTTGAACTTGGTTACGACAAAAGTTGTTGCGCTTACCAACGAATGTTCGATTAAATAAAAATAAATATTTATATTAATTTGTAATTGGTAAAAATATTGTTATTTACTAAGGCTCAATTGCACCACTATTATTAACCTAGAGTTAGTCCTAACCGCAAGTTAAGTTACATGTCATTCATACATTTTCTGTCAATTTAGCTTGCGGTTAGGACTAAGCCTAGGTTAATAATAGTGGTGCAATTGGGCCTTACTGTATAATGTAAAATACCTTTATATTGTTGCCTGGTGTCGCGACAGCTAAATATGCATGACATAGGCAGGAGTTTCTACCCCTGCCCGGCTAGCATGCGTGTCCCGATATATCTCAACAACCGACGGGAGAGATGTCAATTATATATAAACGAGGACGCATGTTAGAGTCCAATATATACAAATAGAGAAAACCGGTTATAACACGACAAAAAGCGTAGACAAAATTTCTCGTAGCGCGCATGCCAGGCGGGCTGGGTTATAAATTACTCGCTACATATTATAGCAACTAAAAATGCTACTTTAATAAACATAGTTTTGTCTCAAACCTTAAGCTCGTACTTAGGTACAAATAATATAATAATTTATGATTATAAATGCTAAAAACAACGCTTGTTAGTAGCTTGTGTAATTTAAGTTGAACTAAAACAATAAAATATTACTCTGTGAGGCAGACAGGTTAAAACCTACCTATTTATATATACACATTAATACTCATAAAGTAACTGTGCGCTGAAAAATCATCTCTCAGTTGATATACTAAGTCGTATCCTTGGTTTAACATATAATTGCTATCAACCGGAAGGTTCGAATGAGTTCTAAACCCAGATCAGGCAAAATGGTTTTTCTATCACGACTGGACTGGAACACCCCAAAGGGGGTTGACGTCGGGCAGGCAGCTTAAAACTAAAGCCGAATCGTTTCTATTGCATATTTGAAAAAGTGTTTTGCGCGGACATGGGATGAAGGCAGACAGAAGAGTTGATCTATGAAGTGCTACCGCTATATTTTTTTTCGTAATTTTACATAGTCATTGTGTACTGTTCAGCTAATTTACATTAACGTAGACCGAAAGTCTCCACGTATGTTGATTGTGACACATGGACTGTGACAGACGTGAAATTATATAGGTCTTGTTTTTCCTTTTGTCTATGGAACCCTAAAAACGACCTTGGAAGTGAAACTATATAGTACGTCCACAACAAAAATGGGTTCTAGATATGGATTATAGGTATATATTAGGACAACTGGAAAAAAATATTTTTTCAGTAGACTAGAAAAACATTTATCTTGTTTTTAGAGATAATTTTTTTCTTGTCTCCTGAAAAATCTAATTTTTTAGTTGCTTTAGTGACGATCTAGGTGTGCGAATTTTTACGGATGTGTTACATAAAATAGTTAAATTTTACATTTAAAATTGTAAAGTCTCTTAATTATGCTGATAGAGTAGTTTTTTTCCACACATATAAACATAGGCTAACGCTTATATTCCCGATGAGGTAGATAGATATGAACATAAGGATACCCACCCAAACTTATGTACATCCCTGCGTGCGACTGAAATGTTATTTTCTGAATATAATATGCCTATATTTAAATTAATATGATAATTATATCAAATTCTTATCATTAATTTTAAAAAGCCTGCGTTTACTGAAAGCAAATAGGAACATTTGCATTCTGCACGTTCGCTGATGGCATAAGTAGCTGTGTAAATCTTACAACACGAAACCTTCCATCAATTATGCTATTATTACACTGATTATAACATAGTCACGGACGCACTGATGGGATTGTAATTGGATTCAATAAACACTATTTTCCTTCTATTGTTCAACGAGTGTTTAAAAAAACAAACAGTGTTTTATTAACACGGACAATAAATAAAGTTTATTAATATTTTAGTTTAAATAGGTAATCATTTAGGGCGACTTGCAGCGCTCCTACTAATGTAGAGTTAAACCTAAACTCTATTTATCCAACAGCTCACTCCTTTTTTAAATCAAGATTTGAGATAAATAGAGATTTATCGCGGAGCTTCAATTGGCCCTTAGATTATAAATATACTCGTAAAAGATACTAACTATATATCAGTGCGCAAATTATCATTCAGAAGCAAAACCTCAAATGTATCTCCTCAAATAGTATCTACATTATGTTTGTACAGTTAGATGCCAATATTAGTCACTTCACACGCCCTCTATGCTTTCCATTTCCCTGTAGTTGGTGAAAACTGGTCTTAAAACTCTCTCGACTCCCTTATGCAAGAGTCCGCCTGCGTTACATCGCCGTTTCTATTTCAGCCGTCAATCAGTATCATTGTGGCGATTTAGTTACTAGGTAGTATGGTTATCTCAGGATGACGAGCGCAGTACAATGGTTTATTAGGATTAAACAACTTGGATCGCAATAAGAAAAAAAATCAACCAAAGACAGGTTTTTTAAATTTTGTGTCCTTGACTCTCATTGATGATGATAATAATGATTATGGTGAATATATTTGTAATGATTGAGAAATTAATTTGGAAGTTTTTTTATTACTAATCGGAGTAAATGTGCATGTAAATGAGGATAGAAAGTAAGATTATAGTGATAAATGTGTCATGTATGTATGTACTTTTCGGGGATACAGGTGTGTACTTAAGATAAAATAAAGTTTATTTTTACAGGGATGTATTGCCGTCAGTTGATCCGGGATATCTACAGAAAATGCTTCCAGAAGAAGCTCCGGAAGAATCAGAAAATTGGAAAGAAATTATAAAGGATTTCAACGATGCAATAATGCCCGGTGTTAGTAAACATTATTTTTTTAAACGTGAATGTGCTTTTACATATCCAAGGACAATAACAATGACTGTTTATTTTTTTTACCGAATCAGTTTTTGTTGTCGATTCCTCAAAGCTAATCTAATCAGTTTCCTGATGTGGTTTTTATTAGGTTTTCAACTGACGCGTGTGTCAAAACTATACCTCTATACTATTCAATAAATTACCTACAATATCAACGTATAAGGAAACAAACCAATCTTAATATCATATAGCACGTCTTATTATTAAGACATATATCAGCTTCATATCTTCTTTTTTTATCGGTGTTTTCTACAAAATTTCAAGCCGGACTTCAAGCCTAAAGTGCTATAAAACGAAACGATGTTCGGAAAAGTGCATAGAGTTTAGAAATTATAGAATCAATCACGATTATATATTTTTTTAATAATATTTTTAACAAATGTTACTAATCTTTATGATGAATAACATAATAGTTTCCATTTTTATACGCAGTTTTACTTACGGTACTTGGTGCGGTTTCTTATTATGGCATAAGCCACCTAAGCTAGATGCATTATAGAAGTCCGATTTTTCTTTTAATAACTAGTATGTAATTACTTATGTGATGAACAAAATTACGAAGAGGAAGCAACAAATAGACAAAATATAAACTGAACAAATGATTTAATCTATGTTTAAATAGTTACGGGCGGCTAACATATATGTGCCGCCTCCAACGGGTTAATATTTTTGATATCGTCCTACAAAATATGAGAAAAAAACTTTTATAATTTTTCAGATCACTCATTGGCATTCTCCACAATTCCACGCGTTTTACCCAACAGGCAATTCATATGCAAGCATTGTGGGCAATATGCTGAGCGATGGTTTAGCTGTCGTTGGATTTAGTTGGGTAATTTATTATATTATTATATTTAAAATTATATGCATAAATAGAATATACAGACAGTGACGGACTTAAGAGTATTTATCCGCCACGGCGCGGCGCTATTAGGCTGGATCAGGGAGGCGCTATATTACTTAACTACACTAAACAAAAAATTTCAAATCAAAAACATTTCGCTAAAATTAACTAGCTTCAGAATAATAAGAAATACATAAAATATTACTATTGTGTAAACCCAATCGTGACGTGTAGTCTAAATAAATCGAACTGATCCACATTTTTACATAACATTACGTACATAAAAAATGTACACAAATGGCATATCTTCATTTTAAGTCGACTAAGAGGGGGCCCTGAAGCTACGATCCCCCCGGGCGCCTGTAGTCTTTAGTCCGCAACTGATAAAGACGCAATTCTGTCTAATTAAAATTAATGAACTAGTCTTACATACTAACGTGTAACTTGTTCTATGCTTATTGCTTGCTAATTCTGGACCAAAAATAAATTAAATTAATTATTATGATATTTAGATGGCGAGCCCAGCCTGCACCGAATTAGAAGTCATAACTATGAACTGGCTTGGAAAACTTCTTGGTCTACCTGAGGAGTTTCTAAACTGTTCTACTGGACCTGGTGGAGGAGTTATTCAGGTATACGATAATTGTATTTGTGCCCGATATGGCGATAGGCTCGCCCCCTATCACATCTGGGACGGAACTAAGCTCGGCGAAATGTGGGTGTTCTAGTTCGCTAGTGCGCCTCTGCCTACCCCTTCGGGGATACAGGCGTGAGCTTATGTTATGTTATGTGTAATTACTACCATCAGTCAACCCATTGCTTCAAATTATCATCATCATCATCAGCCATAGGACGGCCACTGTTGAACATAGGCCTCCCCCAAAGATTTCCAGATCGACCTGTTGGAAGCTACAAATTGTAGTCGATTAAATTGAATTAGAAATAATTCCTATTTTAAAACCTTATTTCACAGGGATCAGCGAGTGAAGCGACATTAGTAGGACTGCTTGTTGCTAAAGACAAGACCATTCGCATGCTGCAAAGAAATGATCCTGAATTAGATGGAGACACTCTCAAACCAAAACTCGTTGCTTACACGTCTGATCAATGTAATTCCTCTGTTGAGAAAGCTGGACTATTAGGTTCCATGAAAATGAGATTACTGAAAGCTGATTCTGATGGACGACTACGAGGTGATACACTTGCAAAAGCAATGGAAGAAGATAGGGCTCAAGGCCTTATACCATGCTACGTTATTGCAAATTTGGGCACTACAGGAACTTGCGCGTTTGATCCTATTAATGAACTAGGTCCTATATGCAATGAAGCTAACGTATGGTTACATGTTGACGCCGCATACGCAGGTGCGGCTTTTATGTGTCCTGAATACAGACATTTGATGAAAGACATCGAATTTGCAGATTCAATCGTCGTTAATGCTCACAAATGGATGCCTGTCAATTTCGACTGCTCCGCCATGTGGGTGAAGAATGGATATGACATAATGCGCGCGTTTGATGTTCAAAGAATATATTTAGACGACATGAAAAATAATATTAAAATTCCAGATTACAGACACTGGCAAATGCCATTAGGTCGGCGATTTAGAGCATTGAAATTATGGACTGTTATGAGAATTTATGGCGCCGAAGGACTCAGAAAACACATCAGAACACAAATTTCATTAGCGTTGCATTTTGCAAAGCTGGTTCGTGCTGATGATCGTTTCTTAGTCGAACCAGAACCATCGATGGGGTTGGTATGTTTCCGGTTAAAGGACGGAGATATTATCACAAAGCAGCTATTGGAGAACTTGACAAAGAAAAAGAAGGTTTTCATGGTAGCTGGAGCATTCCGAAATCGGTATGTCATACGATTTGTGATTTGTTCTCGATTAACTACGGAAAAAGATGTCAATTATAGCTGGAGCAAAATCAAAGAAGAAGCTGACCTTATATACGCGGATAAAGTACATACCAAACCACTAATACCAGCCATCAAAGAAATATTTTCTAGAGAAATATGTGAAAAATCCAAATAGATATAAATACTTACAGAATAAATATAATATAAATAAATACTTATGTGTAAAATAACTCATCAAAAGAAAAATAAATTTACGATAACTTTAATATTAGTGTGATAAATGTAGTATTACGTATACAATTATACATAACAATAATATACGGAAAACAAATAAATAAATAGTTACAGTTGTTATTTTTGCTATGGACAACTATTAGGCGTTCCAATAAATTATTATACACTTAGATAAATACATTTAAAGCTGTATCATCACCATAATTATGCGTGAAATGTAGTTTAATCTATGCCCCACATACATATGTGACGCTGTTTTTTTAATTGCTATGAAGTTACAATAAAATGGGAGTTTGAAATAATTTGCACAGGTTAAAGGTCGTGTAAAGGTTAATAATTTATGGGTTAGACTAGACTTATTTTGTACTTGCATCCCCACAAATATCACTATTATAACACAAAATTATGGTGAATGGTGGATTCCTTTGGTAATTATTGTGTACCTGGGTGTATGACCTACATGTATAGTTTTTAAATTGTGCTTTTACGTATCTGCTAATGCAGTAAAGAACATTGGAATTGCATACGTAATGTTGAGATGAAGCCAAGGAATAAAATAAAATTAAATTTAAAGTTATTTTTATAATCTTTCAAAAGTCGTCATATTGGTTTGCAATAACATAATTGTCCATTGGTTTTATTATTAAACTTAAAAATAGAATCATTAAAAATATACACATTTATTAGGTCGTTATTCTTGACTAAAGCATTATACTTTCTTTTAGTATATAAATTGTGTTATTGTTATTGCTATTATTAATTGTATCCAAATTCTAGGCACTGACTGCCTCGGTGGCGTGGTGGTATTTCGGTACGACTACGGTTCTGAGGTCTCGGGTTCGATCCCCGGGTCGGGCAAAGTGATATTGGATTTTTCCATATCAGCCCGGAGTCTGGAATTTGTGCCCGATATGGCGATAGGCTCGCCCCCTATCACATCTGGGACTGAACTAAGCTCGGCGAAATGTAGGTGTTCTAGTTCGCTAGTGCGCCTCTGCCTACCCCTTCGGGGTTACAGGCGTGAGCTTATGTTTAAATTCTAGGCACTATGCATGAAACTATTAATGACGCTTGAAGACATTATATATAAGCTGTAATTATATTTAAAATTCCATTTCGATGGCAATAACGTAATTTAGAAACAAGAAGCAACCCCAAGATGTAAAAAATAATAATAATATAATTAAAACAGGATAATAAAAATTAAACATTTTAATTGTTGTTATTGTCTATTGTGTAGTTAAATTGTTAATATTTACTAAAATTTACTGGTGTAGTTATATTGCGTGCACGATACGACTATCGTCCTGAGGTCTCGGGTTAGATTCCCGGGTCAGGCAAAGTGATATTGGATTTTCCATATCAGCCCGGAGTCTGAAATTTGTGCCCGATATGGCGATATGCTCGCCCCCTATCACATTTGGGACGAAACTAAGCCCGGTGAAATGTGGGTGTTCTAGTTCGTTATTGCGCCTCTGCCTTGTATGATGTGCATAAATTGTATGATGGGCGTCATCAAAGAAAAATATCATAGCTCGATAGCGCATCCGAAATCCGAATACCATAAAATATTTCTATAAGTTAAATTCTCGCCAAATAATATAAAATATAATTTATATCTGTTATAAATATTGTAAAATTGTTTCATAAACCTATAACGAAGCTAACAATTATATGACAAAAAGTATTTAGAGAATATTATAAAGCCTCATTACGATAACGACGAGCGAATGTGATGGATTTATAGCGGCCTTAGTAGGTCGATGATTAAAAAATAGAAGAATTGATGATTATAAATTAATTTATTCTTCAAAACGAATGTAAAGTAGGCACAGGTCATTGAATTAAAAAAATAATCATTTATACGGTGATATTATTACTACTCAATCGTGTCATGACGACTAGTTGGATTTAATAATAATAATAATACTAGCCCTGTAATATTACTGTCCCACTGCTGAGCCCGGGCCTCCTCTACTAATGAGAGTGGTTAGTAGGCCTTAGTATACCACGCTGGCCTAATGCGGGTTGGTAGACTTCACATACCTTCGAATTTCTTGTGGAGAAATTCTCGGGTCTGCAGGTTTCCTCACGATGTTTGCCTTCACCGTTATAGCAAGCGATATTTCACAAAGAGAACACACTCAACATAGAAAATTCAAAAGTGTATGCTCGATTTTGGGGTTGGTCTCGAACCTCCGACACTCGTCTCGGCAGTCCGTACCATTCTCAACTAAGCTATCGCTGCTGTTTGATTTGGATGATTTTTTATATAATATCTAAGTTCCTATAACTTAATATAAGCTTGGAACATATGTAAATCTAATAGTAAAAGTAGTAGTAAGTATATTAATCTAATGGACATCGTATTTCATAGAACACACCCAAATTGAGTAGAAGGTACACTATACCTTCTACTGTTACAACGGTCACTACTGTTCTCCCACATGGATTTATTGAAAAGGAAAGGAATAGGGATTAAGGAGTGGAAATATCTGGGCCTTTCGAAATTTCACTCACCGAGTGAAAAGAAACTGCAAACTGTCAATCCATGTCTATTTTTGGTAGTAGAACCCGATAGAGCTGAATCAATAATGTAAGCAAAAGTGTCTAGAGCGTTGCTCAACATTTATTTTTTTACCATAATAATAAAACTGGGTTTTCCTTGTGCGAGATAACGAGGCGATACGCGAGTAAAAAATAAACAATATGATTGCTTTATTTTCCTAGCATCGCAAAGCGCAGCTTTTGGGGCAGATCTAAGTATTTATAGAGATGTATACTGGGGATGTGAGTGAGGAATGGGTCCAATATCTGCGCACTCACCCTATCCCGCCCGCGCACAGCTGGATACCAACTGGTTACCAGTCACCACGCATCCTCGCACCACTCAGCTACTCCTACTCCCAGCTTCTCAAGTCGCGCCTCACTCGGGCCTCGCTACACATGTTCGCATCATTTTTTATTTATTCTTTATTCTGCAAATAGGATATTTTATACCACTTTCACATGTCAATTACGAGTTTCGTGGCTATCCCTGAGAAGAAATGTCAAAACAAACTCAAGGGTTATGGCCTCTTTTAAAGTCCAGACAATACATGATATATAAAATTACAATTTAAAATGTCAACTTATTTCTAAATGCAATAATATATTAATATGCCAATGGAGCAATGTCAGAAAAAATATTTAGTCTAAGGAAAAAATAATATAATAGTAAAATAGATAATTGTGTTGATACAGCCTTATAGTGTCAAGATAGTCAGCTGCTCAATCCCAAACATTTTTGTCTTGTAAATAGTCCTTTACATTATAAAAACTTTTCTGCATAGTCGGTGTTTAATAAATTATTTAAATTTATTAAGGCTTAATTCTCTAATATGACTTGGGAGACATCGTCTCGCTACATCGCACATCTCTGGTAGAAAGGATAAGGGTCTGTGATAAGGCCATATTTTCTGGAATATCTACATTGGAACTTTTTTCTTGTGACCAACCATTCTTTCAACCTGTCCTTATTCCCCACACCCACAATACAACGTGGGATTGACGCACAACTTTTCAAGCATGTTGCAGAAATTATTCAGCTTAGCTTTTACAACCCATTTTTAAATTTAGGTATTCTAATCTCAGACAAATTAAATAATCGATTTGTCCGGTCTGGAAATCTAACCCAGGATCTCCCCGATCCACAACACATGGAATATCTGCACTAGACCAAAGTAGTAGTAGGTGCAAATAAATTTATTTTTGTAACCATTATTCTAACTGCTGTATTTTTCCCACAAACATAAGATATTGTATGTTAATTAAATACTCCCGACGTGTCGTGAAAAATATCAGTTTAAAATAGAATACGTGACATAGATGAAAAGATTACTTGAAAAGCATAATCAATGTTCGATGGGAACAAGATAAAAAAAAATTCAATACATTTTTAACCTACAAAGTATTGAAACTAATTCTTACTTACACTGTAAGTAACTCATTAAATACAGTAACAAATTCTTAATTATTATAATTTGTCGCCTTCTTGGTCTAGCAGCGTATTTGGTTTATGGAGCAGGAGGTCCGGGTTTGAATCCTAGCCTCTCGGGTAAAGCTCGTTTTCTTACTTAATTTTCCCAGGATCAGACCTAGACGATAAGCCAGACGTCATGGTTTCGCCTATAATTGTAATAGTCGCCTCCAAAAATCCAAGATATCCCGACCCCATAGCCTTTTTTTAATCCATTTATACATAATAGATAATTGGTCCCTTAAAATTTTATCTCGAATACTGTATATATAAGTATATTCAATACTCGTATGCTATAACAATAGTTCATTATAAATTTTAAAAAATCATGCGTCATTCATTTATTATAATTGATATATAAATGCTCATTTAATAAAAAAAAAAACACTTTGACGTAACTTATATTATTACTGAATTCACAGGTGAATTAAATAGGCTCTAATGCTTTTAGTAAGTTGAGACCAATTCGAACAGTAGAGCAATCATGAGTTTTTTTACATTTCTCGCTAGGGACTACTTTAAATAGTTGGCATGGAAAACGTCAATTCCCCCACGTAAACGCTAGAGGTATTCGGGTGTTTGTGATACTTGACAAATATTTTACGTTATCGCTAGAGGGAAATGTTAAAAAACTCATAGTCTGCTATAGTTGCAAAAACGATGCTAGTTTTTGTTTTCGAAAAGTGAAAACACGAAACTAACATGTACCTCTATACTAAGGCTCAATTGCACCACTATTATTAACCTAGAGTTAGTCCTAACCGCAAGCTAAATTGACAGAAAATGTATGAATGACATGTAACTTAACTTGCGGTTAGGACTAACTCTAGGTTAATAACAGTGGTGCAATTGAGCCTAAGGCCCGTACGTAATTATCAAGAACTTCTGAGTTACCACTAACGATTGCTGAGTAACCGAGTGACCCACACTCTAGAGTGCTAACATTGTAGCCTATATCATGAATAAGCGGCCTCGACCGGATTATTACGAATATGAATGCGAAACTGTTTCTGCTAACACACAGTTTCAAAATTCACATGTGATATCGCATCTTTGGCTAACTATTTCTTTGACAAGTTGCAGCATCCTGAAAAATACTTTGTTATAGAATCATCCCACTTTCATCTAATCTCTCTTGAATTTTGAGTACAAGCTGTCTCTGGACATTTAATGGTAAATTTTATCGAAAGCCCTGACTCAAAGTTCAAACCCGAATTAACGTATAACTCTTTTTGTACATGTTTCATTGCTGTTACGTTTTCACGGCTGAAGAACCAAACTGATTTTGATGAAAGGTACAATGAAATATTCAACCCTAGCAAATGGACAAATTATTATGTACCTAATGGAAATCTATATCACAAAAATGATTCGTTCACTGTTGAATTAGTACCCGAAATTAACGCAGGCGAATCCGAGCGCCAAAGTTATTATTATATGAACTAATATTATTTGAATTGCGGAATTAAACAAATAGTAAATTTATAAACTTTCACCTTTATTGTATATACGAGTACAGTCAACAACAAAAGTTAATGAGCAAAAACAAAATAACAGAAAAAACACCTTAAGCAGTTAAGTATCGAATAATCTCAAGTTTAAAAACTTAATAGACTGATTTCAAATCCGATCCTAACCAAATTTATATGGGATCACTCGTGAAATAAGCTCTATCGAATACAAAAATAATATTGAAATTCAGCCCACATTTAGCGGAGATATAGCGTAACATATGTACATAAAAAAATACAGACGAATTTAGGACCTTCTCCTTTTTGGAAGTCGGTCGAAAAGCTGACCGCCTTCTGCATCTTAATGTTGTAAATATTTACAAAGGTAATTAATATTGGTGTAATATACAAGATTTTACATAAAGTTGGTATTTTGTTTTGCTTATTGACTTTTGTTACTGACTGTACCTATATCATATTATAATTGTGAAACAATTTTCTCAACAATTTATACCCTTTACATAGATAACACCATAATAAATAACATGTTTCACTCGTTCTAAAAAAAGAATTTTCATTAATTAATATTCTAAGTCCGCATTTTCACTGAAATTTTTATATACATACATACATAAGCTCACGTCTGTATCCCCGAAGGGGTAGCCAGAGGCGCACTAGCGAACTAGAACACCTACATTTCGCCGAGCTTAGTTCCGTCGAAGATGTGATAGGGGGTGAGCCTATAATCAAATTCCAGACTCCGGGCTGATATAGTAAAATCTAATATCACTTTGCCCGACCCGGGGATCGAACCGAGACGGTAGTCGTACCGAAATACAACCACGCCACCGACGCAGACTGACATTTTTATAATACTAGAGGTACATTTTAAGGGATACAGCGCTGTAGATAGTTTTGTCCACAAACAATTTGTATTTTTTATGTGTTTTATAAATAAATCTTGCGTCTTAATCAAAGTATGAGACAATAATAAAATGTTAGCCACGTTCTTCTGGTTTTAGCCATTATTATTATTTTTAGCTAATGAGAAAAACTTTAAATCATTCATGCTAGTATTCGTAGAAATAAAGTGTTTTTTGAAGATAGATACATTTTTTACGGGCCGGTGCACCTTGCCCCTGACATTAGATTATTAAGATGCGTTTACAATTGTACAGAGGCACGAATTGTACCTACTCACGAAGAGTCAGCGAGCCACAACATCGCGTCGCTCAGGAATAGGATGCTCAGTGTGCCTAATGTGAGCTGCTTTTACCACGTTTTTTTCGCAACGCCATATTTTTCCATATAAATTGCAGCTACGCGATCGATTTGGTAAAAAACATAGATACATTTGGTAATATTTTGCTAAAGACTAAAGTAATAAGTATACATAAAGTGTTTGCATCCCACACGACGTGACGCAATGAAGACGCGTCTGGTATTATATTGCAGACTATACAAAGTCAATCAGTCATTCATTAGTTGTGCTATTCCTAAACCGAAGAAGATGAAACGATTTTATTCGCGCAATAAAAAAATAAACCAAACCATCATCAGAGGATAGTTTTTCAGGACGTCAATCTCAGTGTATATAAATAGGTTTGTGCACGAACGAAGTCATGAAATTCTATAGTACAATGATGGTTTGGTTTATTTTTCTATTTACCATTTTTATCTCTTCTACGTCGTTTTAAATGCATCACATCTAATGAATAACTAGTTAACTATGTATAGTCTGTACAGTGATTTACTGATTGCGTTTTGAACAACTCTTGCACACCATCCCTGAATAAGTCTACCAAGAATCTTATACCGATAGATCCTTTTTCTACGTTAATTTCGTGAATGTGTGTGAAGTGTGAACGCCACCTTATCCGAATACATAACAACATTTGCTTATTATAAAGGCAGCACGCGCTAAATTGTTCCTTCATTATCTTCTTTGCCATCGTCTTAACTTCTACAATTTTCACATCCTTAATTGGTACATATTAGCTGATAAATAATTCGATGACAATTTATTCTATCCTTTTATAATATAGAATATAAAAATAAAACAAGGATCTAAAGAATATTCCTATTTTTTTTAAAACCTAAATTCAAAGTGCGAAATGGATGTTCAACAATTTCGGATATACGGTAAAGAAGTCATAGACCTAATAGCGGATTATATTGAAAATATAAGAGACCGGTAAGTGTCTTTAAAAAAAAAATTATTAGCTCATACAACAAATATTACAAAGATAATCTTATTTTTAACCCCAAACCCAAAAAGACGTGTGCTATAACTTTAATGTTACATACATACATTATTTATGTGTCATAGCTCTTAAACGGATTAACCAGTTTTGTTTGTCTGAAATGTGTGTTTATGCGTTTAAAGATCGTCAGCTTTTTTCAGATCGATTTTCTTTCTTCTCTCAGATTTGGAATTCAGTATCATGTGAATTATTAGTAGAATCCCGATACCAGAGGATTTGGAACCAGTTTTTTCAATACATGTAGAAACCGGGTCAAGCAATGTTTTTGGAGCCAGGCAGAACAGGGTCCAAGCTCTAAGCCCGACACGCTATGGCTAATAACTGCTAAATACGTTAAAAATAGATAAACGAGCCAAGTGCATGTTTCATATCTGACCACGCACAGTACAGGGTTCCGAAGTAGGGTTAAATGTTATTGAAATAAAATCTTGTTAGACATCCTTATATTATGATGATATGAACTTATATTTACTACTTGTTTTACATAACTAAGAACTTCATCTATGTAGTGTTCAATAGAATTTGTGCGAAATTTTACTTTTTTAATTTGGTCTACTATTAGTCGTTACTCTGTAAAGTCTACTTAGCCGTGATCGTTTTCTTTTTAATTTCGTTATTATAAGCGCCAACATTTTTTTACATTTCTAGAACCAACAGTTTAGCTGCTAGGGGGTGCGGATACTTGACTCTACCAAAAATTAACACTTAAAAGCTTAATATTTCGCAAACGAATTTTCATATCGAAAAAAATATTTTAGCAAACTCGCAATGGTTTTAAACGATTTATCCAAAGATACCCCACACTATGGGATAAATAAGAGAAAAAAATCTTCCCCCACTTTGCCTGTAGTAGAGGTATCCAACAGAAATCTATTTTTCTGATTTTATTTTGCTATTTTGTCGGTGTAACTGATATGTACAGACATACCAAATTACAGCTTTAGGGCCACTTGCAGCTCCGCGATAAATTTCTATTTATCCCTAATCTTGATTTAAATATAGAAATGAGCTGTATGAAAATGCGAGATAAGGTGTAACTCTACATTAGTAATAGCGCTACAAGTCGCCCTTATTGTACTAGTAATCTCTGAACTAATCCGCAGACAGACAGACAGACAGACGGACATGATGAAACTACAGGTAAAAGTTATTTTTTGTCATTTGGTTTCGGAACCCTAAGAAGAAGGTTATCAATTCGCCCCGTTTTTACTAATCTCTTGCTAAACTATAGTACTACATTTGCATACCTAGTGAGGTATGCAGATGTAGTACTTACTATATACCTACCTACATTTTCTTATGGGTAGTGAGTAGTGACCCATAAAAAAATGTAGGTACTGTCAACGAAAAAATATTGAATTATTAAATAATGCTATATACTTATAATATATTAGTAAAGTGTGTTCTTAATCCTTATGACAGGTTTTTTTACAAATAACCTACATGGCAGTTATGTCTAATATGTTTTGATGTTATTCAAAATTTTTGTAATTTGGTATAATTCCGTGGCGAACCTAGCTTTGTATAGAATACCACCATACTTTATTGCACTTTTCTTACCTATGAGGTCAGAATTAACAGGGTCTAAATATAATTATTTAAAAGGGGTACATATTTATACACATTTCTGGCATAAGGGTTGAAACACACTATATATATTTGCATATGCAAATACTTAGATAATTATTATATATTTTCAGCGATGTTTTACCATCAGTGGAGCCCGGATATCTTATTAAAATGCTGCCAGCAGAAGCTCCGGAACAACCGGAAGATTGGAAAGATGTCATAAAGGATGTTCATAATGCGATAATGCCAGGCGTTAGTATTATTTCTTTCTACCTGCCTTTATCCCACTGTAATGTGAGGTCGACGCAACACACTTTTTCGAGCATGTTGCAGTAATAATTTGGCTTAGTTTTTGCGACCGGCTGCCTGCTTGACGTCAAGGTCCTCTGAGGGATCCAGTCCCGGGTGAATTAAATTATAAAATTCGCGTTGCTCGACATAGGAATTGAACCCAGGACCTCCAGGTCGACAGCCCATATATGCTGCGACTAAACCAAGAAGACGACTTATTAATAGTTAGTATTAATTTACAATAGACGTAAAATAGGGCAGTTTCGCTGAAATATAATAAATATCCCGCAAATATGTATGTCATCAATCCTGATGTTTTTTTTGAGTTTTAGACAGCCTCCGTGGCGGAACGGTCGAGTAGCCGGCTGTGAAGCGAGATAACGCGAGTTTGATCCCCGCATTGAGACAAATGTCCCACAAATATTTGTTTTGAGTCTGGATATTGTGAAGCCGAAAGTCTCTCGTAGTGAACTCACGACACAAGACTCAATCTTAGTGTGAGGTCAGGACTATGTATGCCTGTTAGTTGTAAAAAAAGTTTGTTGAAAAGATGATCAATGAAAATCTAAAACCGACTTCAATAATAATCCGATCGAAAACAAATTTACATGGCGCTACATTTAGAATAAGCTCTATCAAAAATATAAACTTCAAAATCTATCCACATATGCCTGAGATATCGCGCGTAAAATACATTAAAAAAATCAACATATTAAAGTTATTGAAAACACATAACATCCTTGATATGGTATAAAAGAAAAAAAAATTTCAGCTTACTCACTGGCAGTCTCCGCAATTCCATGCGTTTTATCCGGCGGGCCACTCTTATGCTAGTATTTTAGGCAGTATGCTGAATGACGGCTTGTCTATCGTGGGGCTTAGTTGGGTAAGTATATTTTATATTAATTTGCTATTTAAATCCATTAATGCGTGGAAAGTTTCAGTCGCCTCCTTGATTTAGTGACAGCATGTATGCGCTGTGGACCGGAAGGTCCTGGGTTCGATTCCCAGGTCGGGCAAGGCAAATTTTCTAATTTAATTTGCCCGGGACTGAATCCCTCAGAGGGGGTTGACGTCAGGCAGGCGGTCGGTCGTAAAAACTAAGCCAAATCCTTTCTGAAACATACTTGAAAAAGTGGTTGCGCCAACCCCACATTATGGTGGGATAAGGGCAATTAAAAAGAAAGACTATGTGGAAAGTTTCTTATAACACATCAGATAATAATACAGAAAACGATTATTTACCAGGATACGTTATGACGCATATACTATATAGATACTTATTTTGAAATTCCATGACCCAAATATGTCATAGTATAGTTTTCTGAACATGACAGAAAACTATACTATGACATATTTGGGTCATGGAATTTCAAAATGTTACGAGATAATATCCATAATATTATAAACCCGTTATCAACTCAACAATAGTTTTGTATTTTTGGAATGGACATAGCTTTAGATTTATAATGGCAATTTTAATTTTTAGAAAGCTAGTCCAGCTTGTACGGAATTAGAAGTCATAACTATGAACTGGCTTGGAAAATTACTTGGTTTACCAGAGGAATTTTTAAACTGTTCTCCTGGTCATGGTGGTGGAGTAATACAGGTAATTTTATCGTAATCATGTTTAAAAACAATAACTATTTAGGTTGTATGCATATAAATTTTATCCATTTTGTAGTATCTGTACGTAAAAAGTTGTACGAATGTGTCAATATCCATTGAACATAACTCAATTTGATTAAAAACATAACCCTCCTTCTGAGGCAGTGAGTAACAAAACGCTCATTTGTCTTTATTTTGTGTCCACAGGGATCAGCAAGCGAATCAACGCTGATTGCATTAATTGTAGCTAAAGACAAAACTATTCGCAGATTAATGAGTCTCGATATAATGGACGATGAAGATGAAATAAAATCTAAACTAATAGGTTACACATCAGATCAAGCTAATTCATCTGTTGAGAAGGCAGGACATCTAGGCTCTATGAAAATGAGATTACTTAAAACGGATTCGAAAGGGAGGCTACGTGGCGAAACACTAAAGAAAGCCATAGACGAAGACAAAGCCAGGGGACTAATTCCTTGTTTTGTTACTGCCACTCTTGGCACTACTGCAACTTGTGCATTTGACCCTCTATATGAAATAGGACATGTCTGTAATGAAGAAGACTTATGGCTTCATATCGATGCAGCATATGCCGGACCTGCTTTCGTATGTCCTGAATACCGATATTTAATGAAAGGCATTGAATATGCAGATTCTATAGTAACCAATCCTCATAAATGGATGCTTGTTAACTTCGAATGTTCCGCTATGTGGTTGAAAGATGGCCGCGACATTAAGCGTGCTTTTGACGTAAAAAGAATATATTTGGACGACACAAAAAATAAACTAAAAATACCAGACTATAGGCATTGGCAAATACCTCTGGGCCGGCGATTTAGATCACTAAAATTATGGACAGTTATGAGAATTCATGGTGCAGAAGGACTCAGAAAACACATTAGGACACAAATTTCACTTGCGTTGTACTTTGCTGAGCTAGTTAGTTCTGACGATCGCTTTTTGGTGGAACCAGAACCGTCCATGGCTCTCGTTTGCTTCCGTTTAAAAGACGGAGATAATATAACACAACAATTGTTAGAAAGCTTGACATGTAAGAAGAAAGTTTTCATGGTTCCTGGTTTATATGGGAGTCGATACGTTATTCGATTTGTGGTTTGTGCTGAGACGACAACAAGGGAAGATGTTAATAACAGCTGGAAAGTAATTAAAGAAGAAGCAGATCTTATCTACGAAAGTAAAATACACACTAAACCTCAAATCAAAGCTATGGATGAACTACTTACAAGAGAAGTGCTTGATAAATTAAAACAATACAACATATAAACCACCTATTAAAGTTACGTTTGTTAACTAGACTACGTTTATATAAGCACTTATATCAGATGGCATTTATGGTTTGCAAATTAATTTGTATTACAAACATGTTCTAAATGTGTACGCACTACGCACAGTGTCAACAAATATATCAATTAAAATGAATAAAGGTATTATTAAACAGTAAATTTAAATTAGTATTTTCTTTAGTATTTTACCCTTATAAGTAGAGTTTTGAGTTTATAATTTTGTTTTTTAAGTTACAATGAGCGGAATTTATTGTCTAAAACTTTTTAATACATCTTAATTTCATATAATACCAAATAAGAAAGTTCGACAGTTACCACAGGTTACCACCGAAAGATATCCAATAGGTATTTATAATCAATGTATGTTGTCATAAAACCTCTTTAAAAGATGATCTGAGGGCCTCCTAACAAAACAAGAATATTCATGTTGGTTATCTGTGAACTGATGAATTACAGACGATTATAACACAGACATGGTATTCAGATCTTATTAGACTTAAACCGTCTTTATTTTTTATGCTGTTTTGATTGTTTCATTGTTTCTGCGCCTGTTATAACAATTACTCATTCAGACTCAATTAAGGCGTTCTTTCAAACAGTGACTAGAAAAGGAACTTGTGAGTCACTTGAACATCCTAAATGTGCCCCATTCATTTAAAATTAGCAACGCACTCAGATTCTTCTGATAAGTACTGTGAGTGTTCATTGGCAGTTGAGAATGAAGCTAAATGATATCAAACCTGAACCCCTGAATTGGTTTGCATTTTCATTGTACAAGCTGCCGATTTTAAAGACCATTAACGCCCAGGATTGAAATATCTAAACTACTTATGCTTACGATCATGCATGCAAAACCTATAATCAAAACTTTGCTCTAATGTTATATTCCGCTGTCACTAGCAATATTACCTTAGATCATGTCCTTGACTATTACGATTCGAGAGTTAGTTCTAAACTCGATATAACTTACATCTCATTCGTATACTTAAATCGAGATTTATCTAAATGCTGCAAGTCGCATGATAAAGCATAATCTTTATACAAATCTTTTGATTCTAAACAATTGAGATATCTAATTTACGTATTATAGTTAATATCACGGGCCAGCATCCTAGTGAGT
The DNA here is from genome assembly GCA_036417725.1 of Clanis bilineata. NCBI lineage: Eukaryota > Metazoa > Arthropoda > Insecta > Lepidoptera > Sphingidae > Clanis > Clanis bilineata. The sequence continues at coordinate 11,608,032 of CM071140.1, forward strand.
GATATACAGCATCTACCTTCATCTCTATTGATGCAGGGCTTATAACACATTTTTTCGCAATAACTATTTTTTATACATGAATCTTGAAAACAAAAACTCCTTTATCTATATTACCCGCTATAATTATGCTTAGTATGACGTCCCAGATGGACATTTTTTTATTGCAGAGACTGGCAAACGAGCAGATGGATCATCTGATGGTAAGTGATCTCCACCGCCCATAGACACCCGAGACTCAAAAATATCATGGGTGCGTTGCCAATCTAAAAGGATGGAATGGAAGGGGAGGAAAAAGGGATTGGGAAAGTGAAGGGAAATTTGGCTACCGGAAATCTCACTCATCGAACGAAACGCGACAGCGAGCTGCCACTTTACGTCGGTTTTCTGTGAGACAGTGGTATCAAATCGGTCGAGCCGGCCCATTCGTGCTGTAGACGTAATTGTCTGCAGCGTGGCTCTACCACTCAGACAAGTTTTTACCGGACTGCCTCGGCAGGAGGGTAATGTTTATTATCTACTTTCTAAGCAATACCCGTTACTTTATAAACCGACTTAAAAAAAAGGAGGGTTAACAATTCGTCGAAATCTTTTTTTTTATGTATGTTCCCCGATTACTCGAAGACGCCTAGGCGATTCGAGAAATTCTTTTTTTTTAAATGAGTGTACGTCTCAGGTGGTTCCATTGGCACCAAGTCAGAATCTGATAATGGGGTCTTAGAAAAATCGAGGGCAACCTTCAAATTTTATAAGGACCCATAGTGTGTTTTATATATCTTATATATTTATTACCAGACGCAAATACCTGAATAGTTTTAGCTATTCAGGTATTTGCGTCTGGTACTCATCCATCATCTCTTGTTGCTGAGCTGATGATGGAAAATATAACTCCTTAACTATTAGGAGATGGTGAATAATTATTTCAATATTAAACTAAAAACAGATAAATAATAATTAAAGTTTAACAAAAACTGAAAACCGACTTCAAAAACGAACACTTAAAAGTATGTAAAAATAACAACAATTTCATTGAAATTAAACTATTTTTACGGATTATATCACGATTTGGTTTTAATTTTTATGCCCGACGTTTCGAAAGCTTTGCAGCCTTCGTGGTCACGGGTCAGACTAAGGTGTCATTTGTCCAAAATGTTAATATTACTATATCTACCTTCATTTTAAAATTATACAATTTTAAATTTAAAAAGTTAGTTATTTGCGATCCGATTTACGCAGTATGAGCTCACGGTGTCTTGAGGTCTGGCAGTTGGTCTTTTGGATTCTGATTTAATTAAATGTATGATTGGGTCCCAGGTTTGTGCAAGCTTCCAACCATCTTCTCTATTGAAATTAGGGTGTTTTTTAATTTCAATAGCCTCGCGTATCATCCTAGGTAGGAATCGGTGTTCTTTGGCAAGGATTTGTGGTTTATCGAATCTGAGGTAATGTTATGAGCCTTCCTCTGAATGTTCAGCAACTGCAGACTTTGTGGAGCGTCGGTGTTTCACGTCAGCTATATGTTCTTTTACGCGGGACCTATCTATCTATCGGGGTTCTATATGTTTTTTGCCAGACCTCAAGACACCGTGAGCTCATACTGCGTAAATCGGATCGCAAATAACTAACTTTTTAAATTTAAAATTGTATAATTTTAAAATGAAGGTAGATATTGTAATATTAACATTTTGGACAAATGACACCTTAGTCTGACCCGTGACCACGAAGGCTGCAAAGCTTTCGAAACGTCGGGCATAAAAAAATTAAAACCAAATCGTGATATAATCCGTAAAAATAGTTTAATTTCAATGAATAACATTCACGTAAACCTAAGAAATCATTAAACAACAATTTCGTAATTCTTTGGAGTTGGTGACTTTTCATTTAATCTACTTCGGCCTCAGTCGGAAGACGGTTTTTTACTTACTGCTTTACTTACGGGTACCTACCGCAATACGGTTTCTTTTTTTTATGCGAATCATATGTCAACTAATTTTCAGTTTTTGATTAAAACTACAAAGATAATACGATTTATACGTATTCAATTTCGTTGATGTATGGCGGGGCTCATTCTTCATGACTTCATTCTGTCACGCTTCATAATATAATTAATATTTATACAGGTTGTAATTAAACATTCAGTTTCGCGTTTATAAAGTTGGTGGAGATAATAGGTTTTAGTTAAAATGAGCATTACTTTATCATTATAGCGTCGTCCTCAGACAAAAACTGTGGTCTTTATTAATTTAGTAAAACAAAATTAATCGAAACATATTTTATGAATATTAGTCTATAGAGCAAAATGGATTCCCAACAATTTCGAGAGTACGGTAAAGAATTAGTGGATGTACTAGCGGATTACATCGATAACATAAGAGACCGGTAAGTCGTATTATTACATACATACATACATACCTAACTCTGGATACAAAAACATGTCATGTACTAATATTTTATAAAATACATATTGACCAACGAATTCTAGTATACTATATAAACTTAGGTACGTACTAATATGCTGAAGTAACCGCCGAATGTTCATACATTTATTAAGGTCGCCTATGTTGTTTAAGGCCGTCTTATCTGTCAAAATTGTATGGCGAAAATCAATGTAAGAAGCCTTTTAAGTTGGTAGCGTTTGACTATTCGAGCCTAAGTTCGAATCACCGACGTAAAAAAAAGATGGACGGAGCGCTAGGAACAGTGAAAGTGAAGCAGGGTAACGATGCGACTGAGCATGTTATGAGTGTTAATTTGTGCGTAGGGCACTTTTTTACAGGCGTATTTGTGTGCGTGGCTTCTCTGTGGTGTCCGTTGGACTATAGGCGAGATGGTGTCCTTCCTTTTTATACGTCATACCTATATAGAGGAAAATTTCTGGAAGTACAGAACCGATTTTAAAAATTCTTTATACTAAGTATTAGAAAGTTATGTTCTATTTCTGAATGATATAAGCTATTCTTTTATCCGAGACAAGACTCACGAGAACGAAGACACTGGCGATTATAGTTGTTGCCAAAGAGATTAAATATTGGAGCTATTATAACATTGAAAATATGTTATGAATTATGTTCGTTAGTAACGACATCACTTGATAACAGCTGTAATGAATAATAAATACCTAAATAGAATAATAATGGCAAATCTAAAAATTCAAATATAGTAGGTAGGTACTGCTTGTACGCAATCTCAATAATGATGGGAACAGATGGGAACGACATGTTATTGTTCGGGTGCTTTTCCTTTTTTTATGCTCCTTTGAAAATAACTTAACTAAAAGAGAAAAAAAACTGCAAATACATCTAGAAAACACATTCTACTGTCAATTAAAATAAAATCGCATTTTCTTTGTTATTTATTTATGAGTTCAATGACTTTCAACTGAAGACGCGGTTACATAATGATATAATTTTATACACAATATTCGGAGAAGCATTAATGTAATTCTTGTATATTTTAGTGATGTTTTACCTCCAGTAGAGCCTGGATATCTTATTAAAAGGCTTCCAAACGAAGCTCCGGAACAACCAGAGGATTGGAAAGACGTTATGCACGATTTCAATGACAAGATAATGCCAGGCGTTAGTATACAAATTGTCTAACGTATTAATCTTTGTAATAATTCTTAATCTCTCTTATTGGTAGAGAAAGCTATTATACCCAATCATGATATATGAAATCTAATAACACAAGGTTAAATATTAATAACGCCGAATCCAGGACCACTCGGTTCACAGCGCATATGCGCTGCCAATCGACCAAGGAGGCGACAGTGCCCAGATTCAGAGTGGTGTCATTACCAAAGCGAATGGATGTTTTCTAACAAGTTTTGGCCACGATGATATCCCCCAGACGAGGGTTGGTGTCAGGCAGACATTCGATTGTAAAGACTAGGCCAAATTCTTCTGCAACATGCCTGAAAAAGTGTATTGTGGCCGACCCCACATTAAGGTGGGACAAGTGCAGATAGAAAAGAGGTTATCTATTTCCTCCACATTATTATCGAGATAAATGTAAAGTATTTAAAACGACCTAATATTTATTTGATAAATATTTTCAGATCACGCATTGGCAATCTCCGCATTTTCATGCCTTTTTTCCAACAGGCCACTCGTTTGCAAGCATTTTGGGCAGCATGCTTAGTGACGGTTTAGGTGTCCTGGGACTTAACTGGGTAAATAATTCCTTCATTGTATTATGAATAGCTACGTTTTTTTATTGTATGAATTGTTCTATTAATATTAGTTTAATGCTTCCAGTTAGCGAGTCCCGCCTGCACAGAACTAGAAGTTGTAACCACGAACTGGCTTGGTAAATTGTTTGGACTACCTGAAGAATTTCTGAATTCCGGTTCGGGTTCTGGTGGTGGAATTATTCAGGTTCTGTAAATACAATACCAATTGTTGACAAGATTATCTTCATATTGCAAACTGATACTTTATTTTGGATTCACAGGGTTCAGCAAGTGAGTCAACATTAATGGCATTACTTGTAGCAAGAAATAAAATTATGCGTGTGCTTAAAAGCAACGATCCGAATATTGATGAAGAGAAGGTGAAGCCAAAACTAATTGCTTACACGTCTGACCAGTGTAATTCATCTGTTGAGAAGGCTGGAGTTTTAGGTTCAATGAAAATACGCCTACTTGAAACTGATGAGAATGGAAGTCTGCGAGGTGAAATACTAAAGAAAGCTATCAACGAAGATAAAGCTTTAGGGCTTATACCTTGTTACATTATAGTTACACTCGGTACTACTCCAACCTGTGCATTTGACAATCTTAATGAATTAGCACCCATCTGTAAAACAGAAAACATGTGGTTACACGTAGATGCAGCATACGCGGGTGCTGCATTCATATGTCCGGAATACAGATATTTAATGAAAGGAATCGAATCTGCCGATTCTATAGTCGTCAATGTTAATAAATGGTTACCAGTTCATTTTGACTGTTCCCTAATGTGGGTTAGAAATTCTTTCGATATAATGCGTGCTTTCGATGTCCAGAGAACTTATTTGAATGATATGAAGGACCTAGGAATCCCAGACTACAGGCACTGGCAAATACCCCTGGGCAGGCGATTTCGATCACTAAAATTATGGACAGTTATGCGAATTCATGGCGCGGAAGGACTAAGAAAACATATAAGGACTCAAGTGTCATTAGCATTATACTTCGCGAAGCTAGTCCGGGATGATGATCGCTTTGTGGTGGAGCCAGAGCCGTCTATGGGCCTCGTTTGCTTCAGGCTGAAGGAAGGAGACAATTCCACCATGCAAATGTTAGAAATCTTAACCAAGCGAAAGAAAATTTTCATGGTAGCGGGTACCTTTAAAAATAAGTATGTCATAAGATTTGCAATTTGTTCACGATTAACCACGCAAGAAGATATCAATTACAGTTGGAACGAAATAAAGGAAGTAGCCGATCTTATATTATACACAGACAAAATAAATGGAAACCTCAACAAAATACCTTATTGAATAATTACATTATTATTGTTATTATATTCAAATGGTATTAACCTTACTGAATAATTATGACGTTGATATATTAGAAATGTTAATCAACAATTTCTAATTTATTAACGTTATATTATGCAATAATTTTCATTGGAATAAAGTATAATGATATAAATATTAAAACAACACTTAAATCACTTTTCTTTTACATACATACCCACTACTATCCTACTACTACATATCCTACCTACATACTGGATAAAATTCTTTACCTACATACATATAGACATAAAATCTCGCCTGTATCCTCGAAGGGATAGGTTTTATTTTAGGTAGTACATTTAGAGGTAGATACACAAAAGAAGACTGCCTCGGTAGCGTGGTTGTATTTCAGTACGACTACCGTCCTGAGGTCTCGGGTTCGATCCCCGGGTCAGGCAAAGTGATATTGGATTTTTCCATATCAGCCCGGAGTCTGGAATTTGTGCCCGATATGGCGATAGGCTCGCCCCCTATCACATCTGGGATGGAACTAAGCTCGGCGAAATGTGGGTGTACTAGTTGGCTAGTGCGCCTCTGCCTACCCCTTCGGCGATACAGGCGTGAGCTTTTGTTATGTTATGTTACACAAAAGAAATAGTTATTATTACAGCATCAACATTGTATGAAGAAAACTTTTAAATCCCAATGATAATTCTTTTGTCTCCTGCATAAATTATTTGTCTATCTAACAAAAGTAATTGAATTTCAAAACATTCATTTTGAAAGGAAATTAAATTGCTAATTCATTCAACTCGACATAGCACGTGACCCATATGGATGGATATATACCTACTACCTGTATTTATACACCTAAAAGTAAAACTATAAAACTGAACGCACGGATGTAAAAAAAAAGATGGACATTAAAAGTGAAGCAGGGTTTTCGGCCCATTCGATCTATCGACACGTAATGGCATGCGTGTGCGTAGGGCATTTTGGTACAGACGCGTTTGTGTCCGTGGCTTCTCTATGGCATCCGTTTAGCGAGATGGTGTCCTTCTTATTTTTTACGTCCGAAACTGAACGTTCCTTTTACTACCTATTTTGCTTTTTTCAAAGGTAGGTTTTATTGTTTGATTTCATCCTTAACTTGAAAGATAAATAAATAAATAACACCCAACAGTAACACACATAGCCCACACTAAAGTCGAGTCTTGTGTCATGGCCCCGTAAATGTCGGGAATTACGAGAGACTTACAGTGTAACAACAGTCAACACCCAGACCTAAAACAAATATTTGTGGGCCACATAAACATTTGTCTCAGTGCGGGGATCGAACCCGCTGCCTCTGGCTTCACAGTCAGCTGCTCGCCCGCTATTCCACGGAGGCTGAATAAAATAATACTAGTGGTCGCCCAGTGATCGAAATTCGACCTTGATTAATTAAATTTTTAATGTTTACCTTTACTAGGGTATTTTTATCAAAGATATAAAATAGCCTTATGTACTTCTTTTCCATAAAAACTATATATAACATCGCGTCGCGTCGTTGTGATCGTTTCCATGAAAATTCACTAAACTTAACAGGAGATGGCAACAAGCCTGCAGCCAGTTCCACAAAGTAAGAGGGTTGTTCAAATGACAAGATTATTAACAGAGCACCGAAGCTATGAAGGGGTGGCTCTTTCCGGATTTTAGTGACTCAGTATCTACGATATAACTTCAAGATTCACCAATTGTCCATCAACTTATTGCTCAGAGTCTAGAAGATATACCGAGTAAAACAGAATGTCCTAATTTCACATTCCTATATTTTTTGTAAGTAAATAAATTGTCTAAGTGAAAGAATTGTGCGTTAGAAAAAAATTACATGTGATCTATCAGAGATAATAATCAACCGATATTGCGATCAAAACAGTTGCATATCTCAATTAAAACATTATATTTTAATGGTACGACGTAAAAATAAAACACGTCCTAGAATATTTCCAAAAATATAATTTAAAATTTATTTAGGCTAGTGTCTTATCCATCAATTAATTTTTAGTATCAATTATTCAATACTTTATATACAGCTACAAGTTTTACTGATACATAAGCCGTAAGAATATCCTTTGGGTATGCAGTGTTCTTGACAAATGATGTCCTCTGTTGCTTCTTCGTATTGGCAGCTGATTCTTCCAGGGATGGTTGATCCTGAAATGTTATTACATACCCATATAGCATAACTAAATATTGAAACTTTTGATTACAAGTACCTAAATATTTCCATATTAACATGTTTTATCGATGAGAAATCATGTTAGGTACCTTTCGTGTTAAACTAGGTTAATGCGTAGGAACCGGTCTTGATGTTCTCTTAATTTTGGCTGTAGAACGAGTCCTATCATTAGTACAAAATCTAACTCTACAAGAGGATTGAAGTATGAACTCAATCCCGGGATCAAATCCCCTAAACTCTACAAACCCAGTGTAAATTCTAAACCTTGGTAATATACCTACTGCAGTTTCCCAAAAACTACAAATGTTTATGCTGGACCTGAGAATCATAGACCACACTGATCTACCAAGCGAATCAAAGATGTCAACAATTATAATAATCAGTTCACCACAGATTATTGTTATAACGACCATGACATGGATAGAACTACGCGATTACCATTTGTATAATAAACAATAATACCTAGGTACCTACTGCAAAAGAGCCAATCTTTCATCATAATGTGTTGATCTATTTAAATTGTCTGCCTTGGTGGCGTTTTTGTACCTATTACATGCGCGGTACGACTGTCGTCTTGAAGTCTTGGGTTCGATCCCGATTCCCGGGTCAGGAAAAGTGATATTAGGATTTTCGATTCAGGGGCTGACTTATGACACTTGATTCGAATTTGATTTCGATTCGACTTCATTTAGTGACTTAAAATTCCACCGAAATAGAGTTAAAAGGTGCACTAATGTCACGTTAAAAAATACCAAACGACAAGTTCTCCAATCGAATGCAACATTATCGCACTTTTTAACTCGATTTCAGAGAACTTTACCTTACCTAAGTCAATAAATGACACCGAATCGAAATCATATTCGAATCGAGTGTCAAGAGTCAGGGGGCTGTTCCAACGGAGTCTGGAATTTGAACCCGATTGGACGGAAATATGCTCGACGAAATGTAGATGTTCTAGATCGCTAGTTCGTCATTCCCTACTCCTTCAGGGATACAGGCTTGAATGTGTATATATGTTTACATATATTGCATTCGAAGTTCATTCGTTCAATACACGTCGCTTAGCGACATTTTACTGGTTTTGTGTATTGTGCATGACCGCCTTTTTAACAAGGCCTTCGTTTCTGCAATGAACTCATACCAACTTTCTGTTTGTAGTTTGTACGTATATTTATATGTTATGTACGATTGGATTATACCAACCACTAGCCCGAGCACGAAAAACTAATGTAAATGTAAATGTATTCGAGTTCGCTGCGCACTGATGACGTTTGGGTAATATTTCATACAAATTTCATAGACGCGCATCGAGTTCGAATACATTTACGGTTGTCAGAAGTTTTCCTGCTCAGGCCGCAGACCTTTAGAACATCACGGAAAACTATAGAGGTATAATATGTATCCACCAAATAACAACGAGGTAACGAAGTAAACAACACAGTTGTTTCAAGATAAAACTCATTCAGTCAATGACATTAATTTACGAGGATTTCCCCAAATTACCTAATACAATTTCCTTTCACATAAATATAACAATTATTTAAATACTTAGGTTTGCACATACCTAACTCATTTAAACCCTCGACCACTCAATTGCGAATTTTATAGGCAACCCCAAAATTGAGCGATGCGAATGAAGAATGCTATTTCTTATTAGACGATTTAATACATTTTAAATTAACTCACCTGCAACATCTTTAGCTGGAATATCTGCTATCTGTGACACTATAGAATCTTCGTTTGAAAGATTTTCGTGCTGACTTTGGAACGCTGTACCGTCTCTCGGAAACGCAAACGATTGCACAACATAAATTGATAGCACCATCGTAACAAACAATACTTTCGAAGCCATTGTTTATTTTAATTTCTAAATATACAATGAACTAGCACATATGTAAATCGAATATAAAGTAACTAAAGGTCAACCGGAGCGAATTTATATATGCGTGTGGGTTCTAAGTTATTCTGTTGTCGAATGCGTAATTAGGTACCGCTGCTCGGTGTCCACTGCACCGAGAGTGACTAATGAGTAATGACCCGTCATTACTAAACATGTCAATTCCGCGTAGGTGCATGACTCAAACAGATTTCTATAGTTTGTAACTAGCGTTCATACAAAAACAAAGCTATAAAGGGAACAAAGTTAAATAACTAATAATACGTGGTTATTCCGTATTCCAAATTTAATTTTAACTAATAAGTTAATTTGATGCAAATGGGTGATAATGAGACAGGATTAACAATTAATCACTTCCATACTCAATTTGTATTCACTTTTTTGCAATATTACTTTTTTCGTTGTGATTAACGCATGAGTCACATTAAGTCCTTCTCTTACGTACTTATAACAGGTACCTATACGCAAATTCACTTGCCCGAATAGAACTTGGGTACTTCACCCATACTTGACATTACTGGGAAATCACAAGAGTACTTACGTATCTCGGTCGCAAGTATGTGGGCCAGATCATAGCAGGGCCAGGGGTGCGTCCCCGTGGGCGTTCCAAAAAGCTATGACTAGACGTTTTGGAGCAAGATATGAGACTCAATTGTCTCACTGTGAAGAATGCTCAAGTCCGGGCGCAATGGAAGAGTTTTAGGCGGATCTTGGCATAAGACCGAGATAACGCCAGGTTGCTATAAAAAAAAATTATAGCAGAAACCAGCGAAAGGAGCAGTAGGTCAACCATGAGTTTTTTTTACATTACTCGCTAGCGACTCCGTAAAATATTTGTATGACAAACACCCGAACGCCTCTAGCAGTTACGCGGGGAACTGACGTTTTCCATACAAATATTTTACGTCCTCGCTCGTTAATATACGTGCAACAAACTCATGGTAAAGCTATAGGCGGATCACATGTTAAGTGATCTCCACCACCTATAAATATCCACAGGTCTATTGACATCATAAGAGGCATTGTCTACAGATGCGCTTCCGACCGTGATTTAAAAAATGGTTGTTTTGAAGGTGAGGAAGATTGAGCTTCCGCAAATCTACGAAAACACACTTTTTCAAGTGTGTTCCTGAAAAGATCTGGCTTGGTTTTTACAGCCGACTGCCTGCCTGACGTCAACCCCCATCTGGAGGATCCAGTCCCGGGAAATAGTATTAGACACTACTCCTAACTTGGGAATCGAATCCAGGACCCCCCGGTCCACAGACAGGTAAAATAATAACATTCCGAATAAACCTTACCTACATACCTACATGTAAACGAGCACTAAACTAGCACTATAAAATAGAATACTTCATACTGAGGTTGGTAATTAGTAATTATAATTAGAGGTATAATGTAATTACTCATTAGCAACAAAGTATTATACATAAAATAATGCATTATTATGATCAGGTCTTAGGTCCTCACATTTTAGGGCGACTTGCAGGGCTCTTACTAATGTAGAATTAAACCTAAACTGGATTTATCCTTCAGCTCACTCCTATCTTTAAATCAAGATTCGGGATAAATAAAAGTTTATCGCGGAGCTGCAAGTGGCCTTAAAAAACAGATTTGTTCTCCAGAGTCAGAGTGAGGCTTTGTGGCCCAACTTTTCATTATCCACGTAACTTTTATTTGTTACTTTTGAAATATATAAAACATATATAAAAGCAAAATGAATTAAGCAATAACGAAAAACAAAGTTATCGGGCTATTGAAAAATCGTCCCTAATCCTAATACCAAAGACATTCAACAGTATTTAGACGGGACAACAGCACAAAACTTGTTATCCAAAATTTTACCTAGTGGTGATAAGTCGCTCAGTTTATTTGAAATATACGCGCGTAATAGGTCGGCCAGCGTAATTATATTGAGAGAATAAACTTATCTTACATGATTTTTAATTATTCACAAAACATTCAAGGGTGTAAATAATTAATTGTAATAATCGGCCTCACATTGTAATAAGTGGTTGATGGCGGTACTGAAGTTAGCGATCATTTTTTTCCTATGGAAACTTGCTTAATAGTCCCTCGATAGTAATAACATAACATAAGCTCACGCCTGTATCCCCGAAGGGGTAGGCAGAGGCGCACTAGCGAACTAGAACACCCACATTTCGCCGAGCTTAGTTCCGTCCCAGATGTGATAGGGGGCGAGCCTATCGCCATATGGGGCACAAATTCCAGACTCCGGGCTGATATGGAAAAATCCACCACGCCACCGAGGCAGTCCAGTATAAATAGTTAGTAATATTAAATGTCTTTGTCTAATACAAATGAAACTTCATAATTAAAAAAATAAAGCTAGTTTATTCAAACATGTCATCATATGTCAACAGAGTTCGCTTGGAGTCCTTAGGTGGAGGCGCGTTTCGGTTGTTGGACGCCGGCGTCCAGGCACCCGCCGGCTGCGGCGGTCGGCGTGCTGGCGTAACGCGCCATCCCTCTTCAAACGATTCGATAGCTGCTTGAGCATGCCCACATATATCTGGACTGTCGAATGTCAAAAATATCCTGAAACAAGAATATTTATTTTTATGTCACCCATGTTTTTAAGCTATTGCATAGCTTCTATCGCGGGCCTGAGCGTGGAGATCGAATCCAGAAATTCCGTAACGAAGATAACCTAACACCCCCCACTCCGACCGGCGGTGATATTTTTTAGTTATGCCATCTATCGATGAATAGCAGAACTTTTAATGACTTTTTAGAAATATCACGCTTGTCTCTTTAGTTCAGCAACTCGCCTCTAGGTGGCATTGGTTGTATCGGCGTTACTGCACATGCGTAATCCCCCTCTTCGCCCCGCAATGTGGTGACTCATGCCTGCTTAGAGTTTCGGCGTTACCTCCTCTTTGTATTTACTTCATGGTACGACTCTACGAAGCTCGCACGAATGGAGACGAGCTGCTCCGAAATCGGACTAATAAGCTGTTTGTAAGAAAGTATATAGGTGTATTGATTTTGGATGCTATGCAATAGCTTTACCGCGGCAGTCCCGGAGTGCCACACGTTTGCTTTTTTTCTGGCATATTTATCGCATTTATCATATCTTTGATAATACTGCTATAAGGGGTGATGGAAGCCCTGCAGGTATATAATATTGAAAATAGTACATACTTATCATCATCAGGTTCCTGTGCTAATGTGAATGGTTCAAATGTAGCGAGGCGTCGTCTTAATATTTCCTCAGAGATTTTTGTTCCCATCACCTGAAGAGTGCAACTACGATTTACAACTGGTGCTGGAGTCTCACCGGTAGGGTTGTGAGGACGAGTGGTTTTCTCATCTCTGTAATAAAAGTACAAATAACGATAATTCAATATTACTTAATGTTTCAGTTTAAAGTAGTGAAAAATAACATGACGTGAACAATTATGTGGATACTGAAATAAAAGATCCAGACATATATCAGCATCTATAATTGGTATGAATGTCATTATTTTTAAATAGCTATGTCAGTATGACTTTGGAATTAGGTCTTAGGGTCTTGTGGAAATCGACGGTCCCTACGTACAAAGCGACATGTCAAAAACTGAGGTTTTCAGAACAAAATGAAGTTTATTTATAAGTTTAAGAGCCATTTCACAAAATTCGACTGCTCCAGATTAGGTAAATAACTCACGAAGTTCGTTCGAATCGACAAAAAGTGAAGATAAGGGATCATGGCGCGACTAAAACATTTTGATACTTTTGCATTTCAGTGAACTCGAGTTATCCGAATTTTAATTTTATTACTTATCATAATGTAATATTGTAAAGTATAATATAGAATATGTAGATGGATACTAAAACAAGCCAGTCTTATTACAACATAGCGTAATATTAAATTAAATTTATATATATATTTCCCGAAAAGGCATTGACAAAATTAGGTTAAATTTTTATCTTTTAACATTACTATTACGCTTTTAATTGTCCTCCGTATATGTGGAAATGTTATTGATACCAACTTTCTTAAACAAAATAACGGATTTATATCACCATCATCTTTATTACATCTTCGTGTTTCCGAAATAGATGAAGCCATTTGCAGGCGTGTATGTATAGTTATGATGATGTTATGATATATGTGAAACAACAAAACTAACTATTCTAATAACATATGGACTTCGTAATGACGGCGCTAAAAATCATCAATACATATAATAAGAATGTAAATATCGCGCGTCTGTACATTGCTTAGATTTCCAAAAAAACTAATTGGGGGGTTCGGGAATAGTAATAGAACACATTATTATCATTTTTAGAATTTTTGTCTGTCTGTCTGTATGTTTCACCACGTATCAAATGAAAACCACCAAAGTAATTTTACGGAACTGGATAGAAAGTCATAGACCACATCTTGGATTAACATTTTGACTTTGTTTTATTTAAATAGGCCAACTCTATCAAAAGATACGGATATTTTTGTTCTGTGTGTGCGATTGTTGGGAATTCTTTATAGCCTGAAAGTGATTTTCAAATTTATCAATAGATGGCATTACCATATTTTCTGAGTCATATTGAATATTTTACGAATTGTGTACCATTTTAAAATCGTTTAGTGATCCGGGGTCGAAATCTAAAAAAGTGACCGCCTTTTTGTTTTTCTTTGTTTTTGGGCCTATTGACTTCAAAATCAAAATCGCGGTCGCCCCGTGGATCCAAACGACGAAACCGATATCAAATCTGTCAAAAGTGGCCGCCATTTTGTTTTTCTTTGTTTCTGGGCCGATTGACTTTAAAATCGATATCTTGGTTGCCCCGTGGTTCCGAACTACTGAACCGCTGTAAAACCTGTCAATAGTGGCTGCCATTTTGTTTGTCTTTGTTTTTGGGCAGATTGATTTCAAAATCGATATCTGAATCGCCCCATTGTAGAATATTTAGACTAAAACGACAGGGTGGATCGATAAATCAAAAGTTTTTACCGTTGGCCCTACAAAATATGCGTGCGAAGCCGCGGGCAAAAGCTAGTAGTTAATATAAGTCAATAAGCCATATAAGTCAATTAGTTTTATGTTTATGAGGATTTATTTATAATAACCTAATTTTTACTTGCAGCTCCACATGCTTGAAATTGTAGGATTGAAGGGAAAAGTTTATGATTTGTCGATCCGGTCTGTCATTTTAATTTGAATATTCTACATGCGCATGTGGCGCAGCGGCCGAGTAGGCTATGAATCGTGAGGTCGCTGGTTCGTTCCCGCCCCCCGAGACAAGTGTCTGTGTGACATAGATATTTGTTGTAATTATTTATTTATTGAGAGAGAATCCCTTCAGTCCTACAAAATACGCGTGCGGAGCCGCGGGTAAAAGCTAGTATAATATATTTTATTTACATAGATTACTACCTAACAAATATTACACCTAAATATATAATATTTTTTTTAGTTTTGACCCCATATCCGCCCTTCCGAATCTACTCGGTAGCCCAGATATCGATTTTGAAGTAAATCGGGTCAAAAACAAAGAAAAATAAAAAGAGCGTCCACCTTTTCAGTTATGACACCAGATCTGGCGTTGAAAATTACGGGGCAACCCAGATATTGATTTTGAACTCAAAGAAAGAAATAAAATAAACTTTATTCAGCCAATGTCTCAGGCAACAGTGAGTGGGAGAGAACAAAAAAAAATAAGACAGAATATGTAGCACTAAAGATCAAAGATAAAAAAATCAAAATTTCAAACCCTATTTTATCCCTTTTTGGGGTAAAAAAAATCACAACCTCTGTCTGATCCTAGGGCTAAACTTTCATCAAAATCAGTTTGATCAGCGGTATCTGAATTCCTATATATACTTTCATCCCATATTTCATGCCTTTAGGGGTTGATTTAAACTCCATTTGAGTCCCTAGGGTCAAAGGTATCCTTATTTTATCAAATCTGCTATTTCATCAAAATCTATTAAGCGGGGTTTTATCCCATTAGGGGTTGATTTAAAAAATAAGGAGACTTTGTGTTAATCCAGGATGTCAGCAACTCCCATACTAAATTTCATCAAAATCTATTTAGTCGTTTTTGCGTGAAAGAGTACCAAACATACACACACACATACACTCACACAAACTTTCGCATTTATATTAGTTCGATGGTGATTATAACAAAAACTGAAAACCGACTTCAAAAATGAACACCTAAAATGTCTTCAAATCTTAAAAATTTTGAAGTCGCGTTTCAGTTTTTGTTAAACTTTAATTATTTTTGTGTAATATTGAAAGAATTATCCACCAACTCTTAATAGTTAAGGAGTTATAATTTACATCAACAGCTCAGCAACATGAGATGATGAGTACCAGACGCAAATACCAATATAGTTTTAGAAAATATATAAAACACACTTTGGGTCCCTATAAAGTTTGACGGTTGCCCTCGATTTTTATAGGATCCCATCATCAGATCCTGATTTGGTGCCAATGGGACCACCTGGAAGGTATACTCTTTTCAATAAAAAAATAATTTCACGAATCGGCGTAGGCGTCTTCGAGTAATCGGGGAACATACATAACAAAAAAAGACTCAGACGAATTGTTAACCTCCTCCTTTTTTTGAAGTCGGTTAATAAAATGCAATTACAGTACAATGAGGTACAATAATTAAAATGATATACATAACGTACTAAAAAAAATAAACTCTCATGGATCAAAACCTATCAGTTGTGGTATATTTTGTAATTACGAATTCTATAGCATTCGGGAGCAGCACGAAAAAAATCGACACAGGTCCTACTCCGACGAGCGCTGGCGCGCGACTGATTTCCGAACGCAAATTCATTGCAATTTTGTGCGATGTATTTTTTGTAATAAAAAAGTTATCAATAAAAATATTTTCATTTGACCTACAAAATAAGGTTGTTTATAAAACAAAGTTTATTTTGGTACAAATCGTTTCTTGTAATTTGCTTTTCTTCCTTGCAAAAACTCGCGATAAACTTCGGATATAAATCGTAAAAATCGTCACAGTCTTAATTTTTTTTACAATTAGTGTGATTAATTATCGATATTCTGTTTACCAAACGTCAACAGTTTTATATGCCTGATATCTAGGATTTTTCTCAAGTCCATGTAATGACTTTTAATAAGAGAATTAGGAGCCTGAAGAATACCTGTTTCGTTATTTTCAACAAAGAAGGTACGGGAGATTAATCGCTACTAAAAAATCAAAGTAGTATTAGTAAATGTTTTAAACAATACGTCAACAAAAAGAATCGATCTATATTTTGAATGTATTCAATGGCATTCAACCCGTTCTTATCATGGTAAATTAGGCGCTCAAAATCTTGGAAATCTCGCATAAAATGTGAAATGCCTCTTAAGAATTATCATACTTGTTATCTTGTTCAATTAGTAATTAAAGTAGAATTATTAGAACACAAAATAATAAAAAAAAATATCTTTATAGTTATGAGTGTATGGACAATCTAAAGCCATACATGCAATAAAAAAATATGACATTTTGACTTGTCTTTATATATGTAGGGACTAGGGACCGTCGAAATATTCAAGAAAAATGAGTAATGTGACATCATGCATCATGATTGGTGTTTGCAGTAACATAACTCACAAATAAATAATTAAGTATTTAAGTTCTTTCTTTCTGCCTGGCGTTATCCCGGCCTTCTGCCAGGGTCCGCCGTCCTACTTAATCGCTTCCACTTCGCCCGGTCTTGAGCGTCCTCTATGGTGAGACCATTGGTTCTCATATCTTCCTCCAGAACATCCAGCCAGCGCTTTTTGGGCCGTCCACGGGAACGCAACCCTGGCACGATCTGGGCCAGACACATGCGACCGACGTACTCCTGCGGTTTCCTCAAAACGTAGCCGTACCATCACAAGCGACATTCCTGCATTTTATCTGCCACGTCCCGGACGCCAAGACTACCGCGGATGTGCACGTTACGTATACGATCTAGTCGTGTAACATTGCACATCCACCGCAGCATCTTCATTTCCGCGACGTGGATTTGCCTAACATGTCGCTTAAGGGCAGGCCAAGTCTCACATCCATACAGGAGTACCGGCCGAACGATGGTTTTATATATGAGACCTTTAAGTCTCACTGGCATCTTGCGGTCGCAGGTGACACCCGTGACCTGTCGCCATTTAGCCCATGTGGCGCCAATGCGTGCCGTAACGTCGGAGTCGATATCACCCGACTCGTGCAGTACAGACCCTAGGTACTTAAACTTGTCAGTTTTCACTGCAAGCTCGTTCCCTATCCGGATACTATCTGGGTCTGCACGCCCGCAGCCCATGTACTCGGTCTTCGCCACATTTAGTTTTAGACCGCCGTTCTCAAGCGTCTCCTTCCACAGGTTTACCCTCTGCTCTAGGCGCTGTTTGTCCTCATCTATTAGTGCTATGTCATCGGCATACATAAGACCCACGGGGGTTACTCCTGTACTTCCGCCGTTGTGACATCGAGCACTAGGTTGAATAGAAGAGGACTCAGCGCCGAGCCCTGGTGTACCCCCACGGTTATCGGGAAAGAGTTGGTGTCGCCAACAGCAGTCCGAACCAGAGACTCGGATCGGAGGTACATGTCCCTGATAATGTCAATATATGCTTCTGGCACTCCTTTGACCCTTAATGCCCACCAGATCGCCCGTCGGGGCACACAGTCGAAGGCCTTCTGCAGATCTAAAAAGGCGATATGCAGAGGCTTCTTCCTCGCCCTGTATGTCTCGCTTAGCGATCTAATGACAAACATTGGGTCCATAGTGCCACACCCTGGTTTGAAGCCGTATTGACATCCAGAGACATCACACTCTTGGCGGAGCCTGGATTCAAGGACGCGTTCGAAGAGCTTCATGGTGTGGCTCATGAGCTTAATGCCGCGATAGTTACCGCAGTCCTGAACACTACCCTTACCCTTGTATACGGGAGTTAGAAAACTCAACCGCCAAGGGCCAGGCATTTTTTTGGTGCTCAGTATGCGGTTAAACAAGGCGGCAAGAAACTCCACACCATGAGAGCCCATCGCTTTCCATCGATAGGGATGTTATCAGGCCCCACCGCTTTCATGTGACGTGTCCGATTCTTCATGTGACGGAGACAACTAAGGACCTCGTCGGGCGAAATTGGGGCAACCAATCCCTGATTCGATGGCACCTCAGGGAAAGACACGTCAAGATACTGGGTGTTTAGCAAGCTGTGGAAGTAAGAGCGCCATCTCTCCTTTACCGCGCTGTCCTCGCAGACCAAAACACCCCGGGAGTCCCTAACACATCGACATTTACTGATGTCGAGTGTCGCTTTCTCCCGAGCCTTAGCGAGCCGCTATATGAGCTTTTGGCCCTCCACGGTCTCTAACTTCCCGTAGAGAGGAGCCAGATAATCGTGTCGAGCCTTAAATTAAGTATTTAAGTTACCAAAATAAAATTATCCTAGGAGTATTTTTAATAAATTCGTATAGCACACAGTATTTCGATGATAAATCTATGTTCCTACAGAAATTCATTGATATTGGTTACTATAGTCAAGTACCCAATTGTACATGCAGTGTATATACCGGAATATTAAGTTACGACAGGCTCGACCACCTGCAGCCAAGTGGTTAATATATGTGGTTAATATATGTATCATGCCGCTTCCAATAGGATAACGGGTAAATCTGTAATATATCTCTCATATAAGGTATAGTGAATAAAGTTCATAGTACATGACACATTAAAATTTATCAGTAGTATTCATAAAAATGTTGTAAACCATTTACAAGAAAAAATTACTTACTTGTCTCTACTAGTTACAAATGAGTCATACAGATATTTCACTCGTGGTGCAGGTTTTTCTTCTGGAGGCGGGGGCTCTTGTGATGCACTGAATGGTTGATATGATGCCACTCCTCCTGCCCCACCAGCTGAACCACTTAGCTTCCTTTCTCTACCTATAATTGCCATGATATCGGTTTTCAATTATTTACTGTGGATATACAGTTCAAACAATAACATTTTATAGAAATGTAGCACCATCTGTAGTTTCTGGGATCTAAAACTGGTTTAGTACAATAAAAACCGCATCATCATCATCATCATCAGCCATATGACGTCCACTGCTGAACATAGGCTTCCCCCAAAGATTTCCAGATCAACCTGTTGGAAGCGGCCTGCATCCAGCGACTTCCTGTGACCTTTATCAGGTTGTTGGTCCACCTTGAGGTGGACGTCCTATGCTGGCTAAAAACCGCATATTTGGCTTTAAATACGTAAAACGTGATAAACACAGCCCTCTGTAATGGTTAACTATTGTTAGGTACGACAAGGGATAGCGAGTCATATAACATTATAAAAGTCTTTAGTTACAGTTTAATGCCAGTCACAGACAATAAAATAATACAGAAAAGATGTTACCTGCGCGTGGTCGTTTAAAAGTAGCATTCTGAGGTTGAGGAGGTGGACTCTTTATAGCTTGAATAGCGCCACTTTTTATTAGTTTCCGCGCTATCTCACGTGCATCCCGTGCTTCAGTTGGCCTTTTTGGTAAAATAGGCTTCTCAGGTTCCTGCTTGGGCGCTTTCAATGCCTGAAGAGCTTTCTTCTTTTTCTTTAACTTTTGGTACTTTGCTTGCAACATTAGCTCCTCCTCCGTTAAATTCGACGGGAAATGAAGATAAACCATTTTAATTAAAGTATGAGTTAAACCTACGTTAAACAGAATAGTTTAATGGACTTACTGAATTCGAAAAATGTATTTTTATTCTAAAAAATAATATTTTGACCGAATTTGACAGACTTGACAGTTGTTTTTTTTTTTTTTTTTTTTTTTTTTTTTTAAATTTTCCCTTTCGGGAAGACAAAGGGATCTAGCCCATACAGCCTCGTCTTAAGTGCTTTTTATTTCTTTATTTGCTTATATCTAATTTTTCACAAGTGCAATGAAATCGGATGTGTTCAATTTCAAGGCCCTGCTAGAGTTTTGGCGTTAATTCCTTCCAGTTTGATGCTTTACAGACGATTTTCTCGCAGCAGAGGAGTCGAACATGGTCGACCCATCCACCCGACAAAAAGCGTCCAAAATCACTTATTTCAAAGCTTCCATACACTGTCCATCTTCGTTGATGTTTATTGCTTAGATTCACATCACATTTAAGCCACAAGCACAACTTTAGACTAGAATATGAAATAATTAAAACAAGTGATCACCCGCACCGTCAGAATTCCCGCCAAAACTCTTGACAGTTGTTTATTTGTATATCACAGGGGGGGCTATTGTCTTTTACAACCTATCGAGTATAAAATTTGATAGAATTTGCAAATAATAAAGCTATCTCTTTTTTACTAATGGATGTCATCTCAGGTAAAGAAGGATCAATATATAAGTGTTTATTCCTTAGGCACGCATCCGTCGATAAACCACGCCCCCGGAACAAAGTAATAATATACGGCAGCTGAAATGGTGGTCTAGTGACGCGGGGCGTGATTCATTGCGTATGGTATCGATGTCGATAAAATGTTTTATTTAGTTATTTCATGGTATATTCTTTTGCATTACATATATATATTCTCACACCGATAAAAGGAGGCAGAAACTATAATTTTCTAATTCATATGATTAGAAAAGCTCTAGCGCGTTAGATGACGATTTTTAAAACAAACGATTTTTTGAGTTTTTCATTTGATTGATGTCGTCATTGAGTTAAAATTTAAAGTGCACATTCTGTTGCTGATAATTATATCATTGAAACTAATTGTGCCAATAATAGTTTAATATTTTAACTAAATAATAAACGTAATGTTTGATAATCAATAAATAAAATAAAACAAGTAATAAATAATAAACATACAAAAATATTCACATTTGAACATTTATGTACTGCTTTGTAAAAACAATACAAAAATGTTTATCGACAAATCATCGACTATATTACTTTAACACACTAAATTTCCGCCATCTTTAGCTGCCAGTCCATTGCCAAGGTCACGGAGAAGGAACCGATCTCCTCTCACATCAGCCTAAGTAAAAGAGGCCAATTAAACATGCTTTGGACTTACCTTTTTATTTGTTTTTTACATTTTTTTTCCACAGGGAACGGGCTAAAATCGGAGACCATGCTGCCAAGTCATTAGTAACATATTACTTTTCTTTCTAACGTAACTTAGCCTTTAAACTAATTATAACTACGTTTTTTAAGAAAAATGAAATACGGATGTGCCAATTTCAAGGTCTTGTTGTAGTTTTGGCTTCAATTCCTTCCAGTTTGATGCTTTTTAGACGATTTTCTCGCAGCGGACGAATCGAATATGGTCGACCCATCCATCCAACAAAAAACGTCTAAAATCACTTATTTTATTTCAAAGCTTCCATACAATATTAATCTTCGTTGATGTTTATCGCATACTTTCACATCACATTTAAAGAAAAAGCACAAATTTAGACTAGACCTGCGCCGTCAGAATTTCCCCCAAAACTCCCTTTATATTTGCATTCGTCCCACAGAGAACTGACTAAAATCTATGAAAATGCTGCCAAATCTTTATTTACAGTTTGTTGTATTATTATTTAAAAACATAACCTACTTTGTGCTTATTTCAAGAAATTGTTGTAGTTTTTATCAAAGAGCATGTAAACTGTAGTTTTTATGTCCATTTAATGTTAGTTCGACGCTTTTTAGAGGATTTTCTCGTAGCAGAACAATCGGACATGTTTGACGAATACGTCCCAACAAAAAGCATCCAAAGTCATTTACTAGTTAATTTTTAAGTATATTTAAAATACATTGCCCATTTTCGTTTATGTTTATTATATAAACATGTAACTAATAATATGGCAGCATGGTCTCAAAACTTAGCGGGTTTGCTGTGGACAAATGGAAAAAAAAAAAACTGGGTTTTGGCGGGAATTCTGACGGTGCGGGTGGTCGCTTGTTTTAATGATTTCATATTCTAGTCTAAAGTTGTGCTTGTGGTTTAAATGTGATGTGTATCTAAGCAATACACATCAACGAAGATGGACAGTATGTGGAAGCATTGAAATAAGTGAGTTTGGACGCTTTTTGTCGGGTGGATGTGTCGACCATGTTCGACTCCTCCGCTGCGAGAAAATCGTCTAAAAAGCATCAAACTGGAAGGAATTGAGGCCAAAACTTCAGAAGGGCCTTGAATTCGAACACATCCGATTTCATGGCACTTGTGAAAAATTAGATATAAGGAAATAAAGAAAAAAAAGCACTTAAGACGAGGCTGTATGGGCTAGATCCCTTTGCCTTCCTGAAAGGGAAAATTAAAAAAAAACACTGACAAATGACAATTTGCATTGACATTTGACAAGAACGGTCGTGCCGTATTTGCGTAAAAAGTAAAAATAAATAATGTTTCGCATAGCAAAAAATATACTGCCTTTATTATCAAAAACGTTTTTGAAACGATCATTACAAACACATGACAACAATATTTTAATATTACTACAAGGAACTCGGCTGCTTTCGGATGCGGGTAAACAACAAACCTTTATCAAACTACTGTATAAATATTTCGATCTTATTATTATCATTGTTTGTATTAACTTTTCACTCTAGTGACCTTACAAATTACTGTTCTTATCATAATTTACACATATAATTAGAGTTATTTCAGAGCAATTGTTGCACATAATTAATATGTAACAAAACTTTCATACTCGTTTGAACAACATTGATATCAATCTTATATTATGTACCATTCGTAGGAACTCTGAGGTTAAATTTAATAACTACATTAATTTTCTACTTAATTCCGTTACAGTTGATGACAAATATTCATTGAAGCATGAAGATGTTGGTCGACCTCTATATTTTGATGTACAAGCCACATCACCAATGGTAATAGTTTATAAACGATATTTATTGTATGCTAGTGTTCGCCCAGTGGTCGGATAATTCATTTAATTTTTTAGTTTGAATTATATTAGGATTCTTTTGTCAAAGGCTTAACCTCTTCAATCAAAGGTTTCATTATGGCTACTCAGTTAATTGGTTATTTTCTAATGCATTTTATATAAAAAAAATAGCTATAAGCACTTCTCCGTATAAAATATAATTGTGTCAAATTTTCATTTTACATTAATTTCACATTCACATTTTTGTGCAATTTTCTTAAAAATGTGTACAAAGTTTTCGCTTCACATATTAATATATACATTATCACTTTATTTCTATTAATATTTCTTTTGTTTTATAATGATTCACTTCAGGACCCAAGGGTGCTCGATGTTATGTTGCCTTATTTGGTGAGTCATCATGGCAACCCACACTCTCGGACCCATGCGTACGGATGGGAAAGTGAGGCGGCGGTCGAAAAAGCCAGGGAACAAGTAGCCCATTTGATTGGAGCTGATCCAAAAGAAATTATATTTACTTCAGGGGCTACAGAATCAAACAATATATCTGTGAAGGGAGTTGCCCGCTTCTATGGACCACGGAAAAAGCACATAGTGACTACACAAATTGTAAGAATTAACTATACTACTCTACAGTCATAAATAAAAAATAACTTATTTGAGTTTTCGTCATAAAAGAAAAAAGATGCAACTGATTTTTCTTCATAATGGATACATATTTTTCTTTTTGTTATGATGGCAGTCCTATTCATCTGAGAAATTTGTACCGCAGTAGGTAATCATAAATCACCAACTTTGAATGCATGCTATAAAATAACAACTTAAAAGAGACCTGGTAACAATGAATGAACATGGTGATAGTTTAAGGTCTGTGTTTGGGCAGTATACACGGGTATTGTGTTCCAAATGTGAGAGCAGAATGCCATTATATACTGTATCCTAGAAGCAAAGTACAAAGTTCAATAATCCACTATTATAGGCCTACTGTTTTACTGTACTATGACACTTTCAGGAACACAAATGTGTGCTTGATTCATGCCGTGCTTTAGAAGGAGAGGGATTCCAAATCACATACCTGCCTGTGCAACAAAATGGAATAATCAGTTTGGAGGACTTAGAAAAGGCTCTCACCCCTGAAACAAGTCTTGTGTCAATAATGACCATTAATAATGAAATAGGTAATACACAACATTATGGGCATAGTGGTTGCAAGTGCGGTACGATTATCATCCTGAGTCTTGAACCCAAGACAGGTTCGATCTCCAGATCGGGGTGATGATATTGGATTTTTCAGTATCCACCCAAGGGTCTGGAATTTGTGACTGATATGGTAATACCGTAAAACCGACCGCCTCGGTGGCGTGGTGGTATTTCGGTACGACTACGGTTCTGAGGTCTCGGGTTCGATCCCCGGGTCGGGCAAAGGGATATTGGATTTTTCTATATCAGCCCGGAGTCTGGAATTTGTACCCGATATGGCGATAGGCTCGCCCCCTATCACATCTGGGACGGAACTAAGCTCAGCGAAATGTGGGTGTTCTAGTTCGCTAGTGCGCCTCTGGCTACCCCTTCAGGGATACAGCCTTGAGCCTTTTGTGTTATATTCATAGGTGCCATTGAAACAGAAAAAATATGTTGACTATTGTAATTTTCACTACTATATGGGTGAACTTCTTTATCAAGTGTGTGATAAAATGTAAGGTTTTATGTTACTTTTATTACATTGTATCAATGAATGTTATTACATTCTCAAGGTTACCAATGTGTTTATTTTGGTACTATGAGTCATATTAGACTGTTGAGAACATTTAAAGTAGCTGGTTGTGAAGTAAGATACTGTGGTTTCAATTCCACACTGAGACAAATGTTTGTTTGGGCTTCAGATATTTGTTTCAGGTGTTATAGTTTCTGATACCCATGATACAGGTTGCTCAGTGTGGGATCAGGACTATGTGTCACTGTTGAGTGTGTTTATTATTATTATTATTTCATAATAGGGTGATATACTTGTCTGTCTGTTAGCCTCTCCTACAAAATAGACATACACATTTAATAATAAAACATTGACTGCCTCGGTGGCGTGGTGGTATTTCGGTACGACTACGGTTCTGAGGTCTCGGGTTCGATCCCCGGGTCGGGCAAATTGATATTGGATTTTTCCATATCAGCTCGGAGTCTGGAATTTGTGCCCGATATGGCAAAAGGCTCGCCCCCTATCACATCTGGGACGGAACTAAGCTCGGCGAAATGTGGGTGTTCTAGTTCGCTAGTGCGCCTCTGCCTACCCCTTCGGGGATTCAGGCGTGAGCTTATGTTATGTTATGTAATAAAACATTTTCTATAGGTGTAAGGCAGCCAATAGAAGAAATTGGTAAAATATGCAAAAGCAAAAAAGTGTTCTTTCACACTGATGCAGCACAAGCACTCGGAAAAATACCACTGGATGTGAATAAAATGAATATAGACTTAATGTCTATTTCTGGACATAAAATATACGGGCCTAAGGGCGTTGGAGCTTTGTACATTAGACGCCGCCCTCGAGTCCGGGTTGAACCGATACAAAGTGGTGGTGGTCAGGAGCGGGGAATGAGAAGTGGAACTGTTCCAACTCCCCTGGTAGCCGGACTAGGTAAAAACTACGATCCTTAAATCGTTTTAGTTGCGTATTTGTATTGTGTGCTTGGTATGAGACCACTGACTGAATTCTCGGGTTAGATCCCCAGGTAAGTGATTTTGGGTTTTTCTTTTCAATATCAGCCTGAAGTCATATTATGGGACAGAAATAGCATGCAGAAGAAAAATCATTTCTAGTTAAAAAAATTATTAATGAATGTTTAATGTTAACAGTTTTTAATACAGATGTTATAAGTAGTTATAACTGAAGAAGTAAGAGGTATACTCTATTTTTCTAGGGGCTGCTTGCGAATTGGCAGAGCGTGAAATGGCGTACGATCATGCTTGGATGCAGAAACTGTCACAACGGTTCTTAGACAAAATATATTCCAAATTAACACATGTCATACGAAACGGTGATGCAACACAAACATATCCTGGGTGCATAAATTTATCTTTCGCATATGTTGAAGGCTAGTATAAATTATTTTATTTATATCTAGTTAGTAATTTTGGTAAATAAAATTACTCTCACAATATCTCTCTCTCACAAATGACGAGGCTTGAGACCCAAGCCACCGGTGGTTAGGGGTTCAGAGTAAGGAACCGCCTCACAATGCGTGCCGTGTCCAATAACACTGCCTTCTGTATCTGGCTCTTGACCCAACGACCAATTGAAATTGATATCTTAATTATTTTTTACAGGTGAATCTCTTCTTATGGCATTAAAAGACATTGCATTATCAAGTGGCTCAGCTTGCACATCAGCATCACTTGAACCATCTTATGTATTAAGAGCTATTGGTACTGATGAAGATTTAGCACACAGTTCTATTAGGTAAACATGCTTCATGTCTAACCTTTTCTACTTTGGGTCTATTGGTTCATATTCTTCTAATTTAACTCAGCGTCAGGCAGGCAACCGGACGTAAAAACTAAGCGAAATCCTTTCTGCAGCATGCTTGAAACAGTGTGTTGTGCCGACCCCACATTATAGTGGGATAAAGGCAGGTAGAAAGAAAGATTCCTTTACTCAACTGTTGGCAACCTTGCCCCCCTGGGACCTTGTGTGGTCCACAAGAGCCTTCCGTGCGGCCTTGCACCCCTTCACATGTATACACATACATAAGACATAACCAGAACTTCAAAATTTAAACTAACTTCATAACCTCCTTCACGAACCTGTGCTATTTTATTGTTATGGGGTTTATACCATAAATTATGGTCCATAATCTATTTAAAGTTAGTGAAATAGAACTTGTTTCATTATTTCAATTTTTAATTCTGTAATTCTAGGTTTGGCTTAGGAAGGTTTACTACAATTGATGAAGTGGATTACACAGCCGAAAAGACAATAAGGCATGTGGAGCGTCTTAGAGAAATGAGTCCACTCTGGGAGATGGTGCAAGAAGGCGTAGACATCAAGACAATTCAGTGGTCTCAACACTAAAATTATTGATACAACACTACAACGGCTAATGATTCCATTCATAGAAATTAGGATTTCGTGATATTATATTGTTATAGTAAAGAGATCTGGCATAGAAAAGTACCTATTTATTGTTAAATTTGGAAATTAGACTTTTAACTTTCCTTAGTAGAGGAATATAGATAATTCAACTTATTCCTTTTTTTCTCTGTACATAGAATACAGATAATAGTTGTGTATGGCTTTTAATAAGCTTACTAATCATCAATATAATATACAATACATCGATGTTATTAATACACAAGTCCGAACTTTATGCCATTCATAAAAACATTTTGGCAGTACTTAGCTTTAAAATTAGTTGTTCACGTTTCTCTTTGTCACATGAAAGGGTCAAACTAGTTTTATAGTGAAGCAGCGCGTAAATGCTTATATAAGAGGCATCATGTGCAAAACCACAAGTGTGTTAGATGTGCATAAAATATAAGATGAATTATCTATATTCTATAGAAACAACGTATCTTATAAAATTGGTAGTTTTTGGTAGTCATTCTTATCAACATGTAAAAAACCAAAGGACACATTTAATTTCAGATTCATTTCATTATTGCAGCTTGCTGGTTTGTTAATTTCATAACATGTTACATTATTGTATTATAAACATTATGGATTACTGAGTGATATTGTATATTTCGTTGCAAATTTTTGCCTCAGGTATTAAAACATGAGTTGAAGAAATAAAATATTTTATAAAACAAAAAAGAATGGTTTATTTTGTTATTTTATCAAATTAACATTTGGCTCATACACATGACATACACAATAGTTGAAGGAATGGAAATCTAAAACATTATTAATATAAAGATATAACCTAAAGACATGGACAATACAGTGCAAACAATACACTTCAGTGACAACACAACTCACTATTATTATGATAAAGACACACCAAGTCATATCATAATTATTCATTTCATAATATCAAAATTTGGTAAAATAATTTAATATTCTTCAAAAAAGAAGATTTATATTAAAATCATTAATTCAAATTAAAGCTTCATTATCAGATTGTTGAAAACTTAAAACTAGTATTAGAATAATTTAATACAGGTATATTTGATATGATCATTAAATAATATTTAAATGTCACAAAATATTTAGGCCATTATTGTATTTGAAAATGTAGATTGTAAACTGGTCAGAATGTCAAATATACAAATATTTCTACCAATTATAATCAAGCCAGCACACATCTCCAGCTAAACCTGGACATCAGTAAAAACAATCATAAATACACACTCAATAAAGCTTAGATGCAAAATCTCTAATGATTTCAACTTGACAGTAACTTCAGTGTACTTGATCAACAACTACAAGCTGGCTCTTCAGGCGGGTCTGGGTTTGATATCTTGAAACTGTTATGATCCAGGGTCTGTAACTCAATCCTTGACCTATTAGACTCCACCAGCTGCAGAGCTATATCAGCAAACATTTCCTCAACACCTTTTCCGGTTTTACAAGATGTTTTGTATGTACTGCTGATGAGATTGTGACATTGCTCACTGTGAATATAAAAGAGTATAAGCATTTATAATTAGCTAGAGTCTAGACAGTTAATATGACCTTGTCAAACTATGGATGCATTGAAGTTAGCTACTCCCGCTATTGCTTTCTATTACCAGTTGTTTTCAGTTTGTTCAATAAGTAAGATTACCAGTTGCTCAAATTCCCTGTTTTTTATTTCTCCAAGTGTTATCCTTAAGATTTGCAACATACCCATGATTTTTTTGGTATCATGTCTATGGGTGTTGAAGTTCACTACCAGATGCCTCACCTGCTTGTTTGACAGTTTCTACTAAAAACTACCTTCAAATCACCCATAATATTACAATAAATTAGAAAAAAATAGTAAAATACCAGAATGTCTCAATGTCTGCATCTGTTACTTGGGGAGATGAGCCCTCTAAATCTGATTTATTTCCACATAAAAATATTTTGGCATTCTCCGCATATGTCACTATATCAAGTAAATGCTGGCTCAGCACATGAAATGATGATGCATTGTCCAGAGAAAATACCAAAATTGCTGCTTCAGCAAACTTATAATAACTGGACGTAACAGAAGCAATTCGTTCCATGCCTCCTGTATCCCATAGTTGTAGCTAAAATAATGGAAATGTGTTTTTAGTACTGCAAATATTAATCTGTTTTTCTTATTACAATAAAATAAAGGATTTAAGCTATGCCCAATCAACCAAAACAGTTCTCAATGATGAATTAAATAATGTTAAATAGAAATGATTTTGAAATGGTCTCACTATGGAGGATACTCGAGACCGGGCAAAGTGGAAGCATTTAAGTAGGAAGGCAGACTCTGGCGAAGGCCAGGATAATGTCAGGAAGAAATAACGAAAAAATTATTTTGTAATCAAAATGTCTGTTTTAGATTTAGGTGTTGTTAGATCGCAGTTCACTAGTTCCTGACACCCATTACACAAGATTTGTATCCTACTGTGAGATCAGGACTATAGTGTAACTGGTAAGTGTTTTAAATACAAATATATATAAGATAGCATAAAGTGCAGCTAATTTATGTTTTTACAAATTACCAGTAGTCTTCTTATACACTACTCTACCATTATATAGGAAACTATGGTTACCAAATTAATTCATAATCTAGGCTTGGTAAATGTAACTCCTTTCTTATTGTATGTGATTCTAGACACTATCCTGGCATATTGAGTTATTACTAAATAGTAACCTTGACGTCTTTATCCGCAACTGGGTATAATTTTTCGAAGTGATCTAATCCCAATGTCGACCTTCTATCCGAGTTTGGAACGAAAGTATTATTAATAAATCTCCGAAACAAAGAGCTTTTCCCAACACCATATTCACCACATAATATTACTTTGAGCACTGGTGTTTTTACAATAGCCATTTTAACAAATATTTCAGTAGTAAAAATATAAATATGAGTTCATGAAGAATGGGGCGAACGAACGAACGCGCATTTTATGACATTTGACATAATTTGTTTGACATTGACACTTTTTTTATTAATGGCAATTGAAATACATTATGCCAATGTCAAGTTAGGGACATTGACACTTGTCAGCTGACATTTTTGTTTCTTTTTTTTTCATTTATTCCACAGGTAACCGTTAAGCTGGGTCTCCTGCACTAAAACATTACACAAAACACCTACACAAAACATGCATTTTTTTATCTGTGGTCCATTGTTCTACGAGCAAGCGATAGCTAAAATCGTTGTTTTGTGTATGTGGTTTTAGTGTTTCGTTCGAAAAATCTAGTGCAGGAAACCCGGTTTTAGATCACACCCTATTGTCTATTGCAACCTATCGTGTATAAAGATAGGATCAGCAAAAAATAATGCTATCTCTTTTCTCCTAAAGGGTGTTAATTCAGGTAAAAAAAGGATCAATATATAAGTGTTTCTTCATAAAGACCCGAATCCGTCCATAAGCCACGCTCCCGGGCCGAAATAATAATATTACGGTAATAGGAATGGCGGTCGAGTGACGAGGAGCGTGATTCATTGCGATATTATCGATATCGATAAAATATTTTATTCCGTTGTTTCATGGTATATTTTTTTACATTACACACATATTACCACACCTGTATACCATAAGAGTAGGCAGACTATAAATTTCTAATTCGTATTATTAGAACAGCTCTAGTGCGCTTAGATAACGATTTTTATAGCAGAGATTACCAAACGTTTTTTTGAGTTATTCTCATGATTGATGTTATTAAGTTAATGTTTAAAAGTGGTCATTTTGTGGCTGATGGTCATTATATTATTAAAACTAATCATACCAATAATACTCTAATAGTCTCTGCCTACTCTTATGGTATACATGTGTGATAGTATGTGAGTAATGTAAAAAATATATCTTAAAATAGCGGAATAAAATATTTGATCGATATCGATAATATACGCAATGAATCACAACCCGTCACTAGACTGCCATTCCTGTTGCCGAATTATTATTACTATGGCCCCGGGGTGTGGCTTATTGACGGCTGCGAGTCTATAGAAACAAACAAATGTATATTGATCCTTCTTTATCTGAGCTGACAATACTGACACCCTTTAGTAGAAAAGAGATAGCATTATTTTTTGCTGATGCTATCAAATTTTATACTCGATAGGTTGTGTAGACAATAGGGCCCCCCTGTGCGTTTATCGAATATGTGAACTGTCAAGACGACTATTAAAATATTATTGTTATTGGCATAGTTATTGGTTTATTGTTCGTATATAAAGTGTGCTAAATGGATGAAAAGATAATTTGACATATTTAAATCAAGATGGATCTACAATCATCACATTTGGCAGCCGCTTTAATGTCCGGCACCAGTTATAACAGTACTACTGTTGAAACTGATGCTCCAACTAGTAATCCTGTTGACGAAAACAAAACGGACAAACCTAGCGAAGCACCCAAAGAAACTCCGGAGGAAGATAAAGAAGATGTGGCCAGTGGGGAAGAGTTCACTGATGAGGTTTCTATTTTGTTTTTGTATCCCTAACATAACAATTAATAGTGTAGTACTTCAGTCACTAGTGCTTGTCATATCACTTAATATTTATAATAAGAGCGGATATTAGCACATGCCAGGATAATCTTAAAAGTTTTTGGGTAATGTTTCCATTTAATTAAACCAATTTTATGGACATTTTAATTAATTAATGAACATACTGCCCCTTATAAAAATATTTAAGCGCTGCTTATCGTTAACTATAGGTTGTCCCTTTCATTTTTAAACAATACAAGGGTAAAAGTGACAGGCTATTCTTAGTGAAAAGATAAGTGAATTTTTTTTCATAAGTAAGGCCCACTATGTATAATGTCTTATGGTGTAGGATTCAGAGGCTCATGCTGGGAGTAAGTCTATGCCAGGCAGAGGAGTCACTTTGCAGATGCTACTAGAGGATAAAATGCTTGAACCTGGTATAGCTGCAATGACTATCGAATACCTAGTAAGTAAATTGATTCTTTCTTTCTACCTGCTCTTATACCGCATTAATGTGGGGTCGGCGCTACACACACGCTACACTTCATTTTTGAAGTCATACTTGTTTTGGTGCATTTAGGTGAGAGTAAAATTGAGAACTGTGTGAGCACACTGTTAAGGCAATCCAACAGTATGAATGTGGCCATCAAGTATCCAACAAAACACATTGATATTTTTGAAATTTATAGAAAAGCCTGTGATTATGTGTGATATTTATTTGTAATATTTGAAATACCTGTCGCTGACGTATTTTGTAATTAGTATTTCAAATACTTGAGGCTTTAAAATACATTTAACCTTCATTTAGCGATCAAATCATCACAAGATGATGATTTTATTGTTTTTGAGAACAGAGACAATGATCAACCACATGCATCTAAAATGGAGTTAGAGTTGGTCAGCTTCGTAAATGATAGAAGCAAAGAGCTTGTATTTCAATTAAAGCAAAGCATGTATTCTGCCCAGCCCTGAGTACAACCACCATTTTTTCTAATCTTTTGATATGTGTGTATAAAGTGTATACAAATATATGCACATAAAAAATGAGCAATTGTGCAAGAATATGTATGTTGAATTATCTGGACATTAAAATATTAAATGTAAATTATTATTCTAGGGTCAAAAATTTGTTGGGGACTTGCAGCCAGATGGTAAAATTAAATCTCATGAAACTGAAACAATATTTTGTTCTCCATCAGCATGGGCTATACATTGTAAACGCATAATAAACCCAGATAAAAGGTCAGGCTGTGGTTGGGCATCTGTCAAATATAGAGGAAAGAAACTTGATACTATAAAAGCTACTTATCTTCGTAAAAAACAGCTTCAGAGAGAAAACATGCATAGTGACGGTTTGTTATTTATATTGTTTTTTTATGTCTAACTACAAAAAGGTAAAGGTTCTAGTTAAAAAGAAAAATAAATTAATTGGTCTGAATTTTATTAATCTCGGCGAAATGTGAGTGTTCTAGTGCGCCTCTGCCTACACCTTCGGGGATGCAGGTGTGAGCTTATGTTATGATTTTTATTATTTTACTTATTACATAATTTTACTTATTCACATATCCATTGCAATAATTATAGCATATTTATTTTGTAGAAGAAACAGAAATGGAGGTAGAAAGTCCACCAGAACCACCACCACAAAGAATAGTCATGAAGCATAACACTGTGCCTAACAGAATGATGCAACAGTAAGTTCACAGCAGACTAAATTATACTCACTGGTCACTTGGATTCTGAGTTATTTATTTTGATACACACAAGACATTATGTGTACAAAGACGAGTCTCCTGCACATGTTTTTTTGAATCAAAACACTAAAAACACCTACACAAACCAAAGTTTTTCATTGTCTCGTGCTGATATAATTATGGACCATAGACAAAAAAATTTAGAGATACCATATTTTGTGTAGGTGTTTTATGTAATGTTTTAGTGTAGGAGACGCGGCTTAATATTGTATGTTTATTGTTTTATGTTTGGTATTGTTTGTGTTTTCCAGTGATGCAAATATGCTGATAGAAGCAGTGTCATTTTCGTCTGCAGGAAAAATTCAACCATTCTTGGTGTCAGTGAGTTCAAATGCAAGTCTTGTTCTTGATATACATTGCCATTTAAAAAAAGAAGAGGTGTATGGTTACCTTGCTGGCACTTGGGATTTAAACAATCATAGTATGTAGCTTATTACAAATACTTTACTGTTACAGATATTATAATATGCATAGGGACTATATGGACACAGCAGCTTTTGTTAGAAGTATAATAATAATAATATTAGCCCTGTAATATTACTGCCCCACTGCTGGGCAACGGGCCTCTTCTACTAATGAGAGGGTTAAAAGTATATTTTATCTTAAAGGTATATACAATGTTAGTCGGAGTTTATGTAAGAAGCTGAAAAGGCACTATAGTACTTGTAATAACGATAAAATTTTATAATTGCAATTTTTTCAATATATCTAATACTTTCGTAGATTGATTCATAGATTTTAAAAAAAAATCGCATACACAACCATAAGATCAGCAGTTTTATATTCAAGGTTACGAATCACGTGGATGTCAATCGAAGTACCGCCGCCGTTGTAAGTCATAAACCCGATAAAGCCCGTCGCGTAGGGCGGCGCGCTTTGACATAATGTCACCCTTAATTAATAAAATTTATTTTTCCACAAAACTTGATTTTTGATGATTTTATGATTTATTAATGTATTCACAAAAATGTGTAATATAAAACTAATTTCCCAGCTTTGAGTTTCACATAGTCCTTAATTTTTGTGCTTATTGCAAATCAAATGGAAATCTTTAGGATATAGCAGCCATTCGTTGTGTAATGTTAGAATTTAGATACACTATTAATTAATTTTTTTTTCAGATTTGATGATAACTCATACTTTTCCATGTATGGTCAGTAAAAATGACAGTAGACCGCGTGTGTTGGTTGAGCTTGAAATACAAATGGAGATTGAGAAACTCGGCTTAACACTTCTGGGATGGTACCATTCTCATCCCACAAATCCCGCGATGCCAAGTCTTAGAGATTGTGACAATCAACTTGAATATCAAATAAAATTGCGGGGACCATCTGAAATATTGTACATTCCTTGTATTGGTGTTATTTGCTGTAAGTATACATCATTATTTAATTAGTAGTTAATAAAAAAAAAACGCGCAAAGTTGTTAAAGTAATCTGCTAAGCGATTTACTCACTAAACACAACTTGCGTCAGTCAAATTGTTTGAATAAAATGCATTTATACTTTTTAATTTGTTACAGCACCATATAATCCTGAGAGTCCAGTATTAGAGTCATCATTAACATTCTTCTGGGTGATGCCTCCTCCAGAACAGAGGCCTACTGAGTATCCTCGACCATTATTACTGCAATACAATATGGTTCATGACAGCCACTTATCTGCTCATGCCATGGAACAGATCAAGAAAATCATCAAGTATTATACAACATTTTCAGATGACATGTCTGTTAATTTCAAAGATAATTTTAAACCAGATATATCATATTTAGACAAGTTAAAATGCACCCTTACTGCAAAATTTCCAAGAGAGCAGAGTGATGGTTGGTTATGGCACTACATACGCGACGAACTTGGTTGTTCGTCTGAGAACGATGATAAAATGGATTTGGATGCGTTATTGGCGGTTCCACAACCTATTCCCGTGTCCAAACCTAGTCAAGCTACGTCTGTGCCTAACTTTCCGTCAGTTAGTACTTTGCAGCAAATGGTCAGTCGGCCGGCAGGCATGCCGCCGATAAATGTCTCATCTGGTATTGGATCTGCTTCGCCGCATAAGTTTGAAACTCCTCCTCTGAACATACCTGTATTGTCTTCGTCAAAATCTTCATCCAAATCAGCAACACCGACACTCCCGTCGACATATCCTACAGGTTTGGATATGTTAACAAGTATGGCTCTAGGACTCGGACCTGCAAACATGTCTCTTCCATTGGGCCCTACCGGTTTAGAAAGTTTAGCAGCAGCTAATAGCATGCTAACTGGTTTAACACCAAGTATGGCGCCAAGTTTGGCTGCGAGTTTATCTAGTACTAAACTTCCTGATCCTCCATCGTATGCGGCATCTTTACAGAACCTTACCAACAGTATTGGTAGTTTTGATAAAACTCCAAGTAGTACTGCCACCAGTACATCTTCTGCGACTCCTATTCCTGCTAGCATAGCATCTAATCTCATGATGAGTTCTGCTGACATTGCTAACGCTCTATTCTCTGCAAGTAAATACTCCAGTGCCGGAATTTTGGGAATTCCTGACCCAATGTCCAAGTCCACTTTGGCAGCTAATAATATGTTTTTGTCTCCCTCTCTAATGAAAATGCAAGAGTCGTTGTTAAAACCTCTGTCTACTAGTAGTCCGATATCAACTAAAGCTGGACTAGATCAGAACATGATGATGAAATCTCCGCACGATTTATTGAAGTCGCCACACGAATTGATAAAGAATAGTAAGGATTACCTACCGCCAGACTTTGGTAGTGTTGGCAAAGGAAAGCTTGATAAGCCCGAGCACACAGATATGACAAAACACACAGAAACTAGTTCTTCTAAAATAGAGACCTCTAAATCTGATATTAGCGAAATAAAAGCAACAGATTTTAGCCTACCGTCTAGAGTTGGAGGTGAATCATTTTTGAATCAAATGCTCGAATTAACAAAAAAGACAACACTGCCAGATTACATGTCAGAATATGAACAAGCTCTAAAACTATCTAAATCTGACGATATGATGACCTCAGTACCGCCGTCTAGCCATGCGTATTTAAATACGTCGAGTATAGTGGATACAATAGCACAAGTATCAATGGGGAATTTTTCAAAACATGATGATGTAACTGACTATGACAAAGGACAAGATTATAGTACAAGTAAAATGTCCAGCAACGACAACGATAACTAAATGCATAACTAGTTTTGTAGTACTTATTGCCTAATCGTGTTAGTAGGATGAAGATGTTCTAGAAATCAATTGCTTATAGAAAAAATACACAAAACATTCTTATCAAGATGTCTGTCGGTATTTTAAGCTTCTGTGTTAGCAATAAACATGGACTAGTCTACGCAGTATAGGTACATGTTGCACAAAGGTGATGATGTATCTTTGTTATTATTCATTGAAATAAAACTAGCTTTTACAGATTTTATCGCGATTTGTTTTGCATTTATTTGATTTTTAGTCCCGACGCTTTTAATCACTAAGGCTGTAAAGCTTTCGAAACCTCGGGACTTAAAATCAAATAAATACAAAACAAACCGCGAAAAAATTCGTAAAAACTAGTTTTATTTCAATGAATAACATTCGCGTAAACCCAAGAAATAATTATTTGTTATTATTATTGAAACTAACATCCTTGCAATATGTGAAGCAATACAGTTTCAAGACGTGGCCTGGTAGCTCTTGTATAGGCATTTAATAGCAATAGTACAGTATAATATAAAAATAAAGTTTTCTAAATCTTTAGGGCGACATGCACCACTATTACTGACCTACAATTTAATTTGAAGTTAGGACTAACTGTAGATTAGGAATAGTGGTGCAAGTCGCCGTAAGTTATCAGATCTGACTATATTATGGGCGTGATTTCATCCGAACACGTCCAGTACGGGTATTGCAAACAGCACAATGTCCTGATGATTATAATATTGGCAGTTGACATCCGGACGTATTCTGGTAGATAAAGATAGCTAATTTTAATTATGTGCATTTATGAATGGATTGCAGCTTTTTACCAGTGGAATAATCAAGAAATTATTTGGTAGTATATTACCACTTTAGATCAAATACCCATTTATAATGTTAGTGTAGAATGTAATTATTATAATATCATTCATACGGAGTCTGTAGCATTGTGCTATATTATTACTTTCTGTTCATTGTGCGCAAAAACGACTGATGTATTTTTTAGAATGTAGTTATCAATGTATTTCTGTGTATACAGATAAATTATTTATTATGATTAATTAAATTACGATTGTATACCTGGTATTGTTTTCTTATTACTTTAGAGGATTTGTGTTATCATAATAATATACCGTGTGCTATGTAATTGACGTTTAGGTATCATTATATGTCTGGGAAGTAGTGTTGTTTAAACCTAAGATTATTCTCTATACCTACTGTTGATCTTTGGCATATAAATGGTATAAACACACCATTCTCAAAGCCTAAGTAATTGCCTAAATTATGTCTCTTATGTTTTGAAAAACATCAGCAATATTGCTTTATAATACACTTTTGTGTCAAGAATTAAATAAATGAATGCATAGAAGAAAATTCTTCGACATAAAACAAGGATTCGATTATTCTTGATAACTATAAAGAATGCTTAAATCAGTTGTGATTGGAGTGATCTGCGATCAGCGATAAACAACTAATCAATGCGATATGATAATGACCGTCGATTTGATATTGGGATTATGCATCGAGCAGGCACTTTATGAATACTGTTAGCCTATTTAGTTCGTCGCTCCTTCGGTGATAACACTTCTGTATCTGTTATTGTTTATTTAATTTGTGACAAGGAACAAAATACGTGTTCAGTGATGTGTTTGTGAATATGTGTTTTTATATGAAAGGTATGCGTATCCTGTCTATACAAAATCAGTGGAAAAAAACTTTATTAAAATGACGTTTAACGGTGAATGCACACCTATCCGAACTGCACGTGCCGAAGACATCGAATTCAAAGGAATAACTAGAATGTAAACGATATGGATCGTGCGGGACGGATAAGTGTGTACGATTACCATTATACTTTGTTACTTGTGGAACAAATACGGAGAGAAACAATTTTTGTTCTAGTTATGAGATAAAGCATAATGGCCACAACTACACCAGGCTTCAAGAAGTTGGAGGATGACTCTGATGAGTCCGAAACAGAATACACACCACTTTATGACGACGGTGATGAAATCGAGTGAGTGCGAATTTTGTTTCATACTATTTTACTCAGTGCAGTGACTTGGACCTGTGTACCTGTACCTGGCCTAAGCACTGTGCAGTCCAAATACATTGTACTATCGATAATAATTGTGTCAGTAGGGTCCTTGTATTATGTCGCTGCGTTCTGAAATTGTTTGAGTAAAGCCGGATTTCCTGCACTAAAACACAAAACATGTATTTTTTTATCTAAGGTCCATTATTCTACGAGCAGGTGACGGCTAAAAACGTTGTTTTGCTTATGTGTTTTTGTGTAATGTTTCGAGAAAAACTAGTGCAGGAGATGGGGCTTTACACTAACTGCTCCCGTTGCTTCTCCATCCGAACCACTACGGCGGGATTTAAACAGGTATAAAAAATAAGGCTTACCATTCCCTTTCTTTCCTCGCATTCAGGCTTATCATATAATGGATAACACTTCATGTGCGGGGACACCCTCTTATCGCGCTTTTATCGTAGAAGATTTGAAGTATAGAATCCTATGTAGGTAATGAGTATATCCGTACCTACTTGGTTTTGTGTTGAATGTCACGGTTTATTGTATATCAAAAAGTAAGATCCCTCATAAAATCACGTGGCAATAGAATTGCACTTAGGTACATGTAAAATAATTCAATTTACAAGTAACACAATGTAACATAACTGTACATTACACATAATACATTACAGTCATATAAAAGTCTATTACGTATTTTTTTAAACATGCGATTTTTACAATAATTAGGAATACACACGCCAATGCCTATTCGTTTAGTTTACTTAATTTCGGTGAAGTTTGTACACAAATTCCTTAATTTTTCTCTTATGTTGAAATAAATTATTCTACATTCCACTTGAATTTCCGATAAGGTTTTTAAAGTCGTCATAATGCAACGAGGTGGTTCGCAAACAT
This sequence comes from Clanis bilineata, assembly GCA_036417725.1. Taxonomy (NCBI): domain Eukaryota; kingdom Metazoa; phylum Arthropoda; class Insecta; order Lepidoptera; family Sphingidae; genus Clanis; species Clanis bilineata. Next base: position 11,647,877 of record CM071140.1, read on the forward strand.
GCAGTTGAGTCACAGTTAATGTTAATAGATAACATCCATTTGTAGATAGCGGTATTGTTTAATCCCCAAATGTTGTAGATATTTTTAAAGTATAGGTGAATATTACAATGAATTCGACGGACAATGAAAGCAATGCAGTCGCCAATTATATTAATAATGTAAAGATTCATGAGATTAGGATAGCAGTGGCGTGCGGTCTATATGGACAAAGAGACCCTTACATAAATGTTGTAGTCTACCCATTTACATGAAAATTTGTAATTTACTTAAAAAAGAATAAAACAATAACAGTTTTTCTAAATAACAGTACACAACTTGCATCGACACGGGGGTGCTGATAGTGATGGTGAAGCAAGAATCAAATAATTTTGTAAATTTTGTCTACCCTGTTCGGAATGTCTGTGCACGTCACGTAGTCGTCACACGTCACGTCATCTACCTCCTTTCAAGCCCCTTATATGCAAGGACATAGTCATAATATTTATAGACTGAGACCACGGGTGACATAGACAGGATAAAAAAGAGAGGCGTCATTTGGTGTCGGCGGCCATTACACCAACTACACCAACAAGATAGAGACAAATGACATAGGTCCTACTCACGACTACCAATACTCGTTCAACATAGAATATACTTTAGGATTGGCTCTCCTCAGTCTGCAGCTACGCTAGGACCAGCCACGTTGCAATGTTAGGTGGTGATAGACTATTCTGTAATTTTTTCGTGTTTATTCTTTTTAGCCAAAGAACAGCTCAAGAAACAAAAGGATGGAATCTCTTTCGAGAGATACCAGTTAAAAAGGAGAGTGGGTCTATGGTTTCTACAAAATGGATAGACGTAAGCGTGAAAGTTTTAAAAGTGCTTGCATACATAGTGGTATTCTGTGCAGTACTGGGTTCCGCGGTCATCGCTAAAGGGACTCTTCTGTTCATTACGTCACAACTGAAGAAGGATCGGCAGATTTCTCATTGCAATAGAGCACTTGGTAAGACAAATAAATTGTAGCATTTGAAAATTCAATTTATAACATATCTAGTTCTTTCGAGGGGCTTGCAACATGGCTGATGGAGTGGTTATAGGGTTACATACTTGTACGCCTATATCGGTCATCTGCCTCGAACGTCTCTTAATTTGCTTCTTTTCTTGATCGGGGAACCCGTTATGAAGGCTCGTATGATTCTGGTGACCACAGATATATTAAATCTTTGTCGATACATTTTTGGACTGCACCGCGCTTACCACCAAATCTGACGTAGTTCGCATCTACATATCTACTTCATACCGGCCATGCCGTCTTAGAGGACGAATAATGGTTTATGAAACAAGAAATCGCATGACCGATTTCCGCAGTCAGATCACTCACATAAATGTACCTATATACATATAGAACCAATTTAACCTTAATTGTTTCTTTATTTTATATCTTCTAGATATAACGCAGAATGATTTTCCTTTTCCATAGTTTATATATATCATTTATTTATTTTTTGCTTCAGCTTTAGATCAGCAGTTCATAACAGTTCACAGTTTAGATGAAAGAATAACATGGCTGTGGGCAGCCCTTATCGCGTTCGGAGTACCAGAGCTGGGCATGTTTCTACGGTCTTTCAGGATATGCTTCTTCAAAAGAGTTGCGAAACCAACGAAAACGCAGTTCGTTGTTGTAAGTCTTTCTGTCTGCTTTTACGCCTTCCAATGTGTTGCCGGTCGTAAATAACCAAGCCGAATAATTGTAGAACATGCTCGAAAAAGTGTGTTACACCGAGCCCTCATTGTGGTGGGACGAGGACAGTTGGAAAGAAATATTTCAATGCCTTTATTTTCTAAGTTTACCCATACAATTATCCAAAATGAATGTATCGACAAAAAGGATTATCATCGTTTTCGAGAAGTATCAAAACTTCAAAACTGATTCATATTAGGAGCCCATATCAGGACAGTATTCTATACATGGTTTTATTTACATTACAGGCTTTCATAACAGAGACATTACAAACAATAGGAATAGCAACACTAGTGTTATTGATTTTGCCAGAACTGGATGTTGTTAAAGGAGCTATGTTAATGAACGCAATGTGTGCAGTACCCGGGCTTTTAAACATATTCACAAGAGACCGTATGGATTCTAAGTTTTCTATAAAAGTAATACTGGACGTGCTAGCTGTATCTGCGCAAGCTACGGCGTTTGTAGTATGGCCGCTGTTAAATGGTACGCCCGTTCTGTGGACCATACCGATGGCATGCCTGTTAGTGTCTGTGGGCTGGTGGGAGAATTATGTTGACACCTACAATAAAAGCTACGGTGAGTAATTTTATTTTATTATCTTCTACTGGGATAACCACATCACTGGGGTCTGCGCTACACCCTTTTTAAAATATATTGCGGAAAAGATACGGATTAATACGGAGATTATTTTTTACGACCCTTTTCCTGACGCCTGCTTCTGTGGTCATTTCATTGAAATAAAAAACATCTATATTTTTTACAAGAATACATACTCGAATACCGAGTGGGGCCGACATAACGACATTTAATCATACCAGATATACCTTACAACGTTGCAAGGGTTTGTACCAAAAAAACAATCGAATAGGTGGAATAGTTTAGCCACAGGATTGATTTTTAGTTTTGTCAAATTTTACACATGATATACCTTCGGGGCGACCTAAAACAGCTGATATTAGCGGTCAAAGACTTTGTGGATAACAAATATGAACGGACTTCTCCTTGCCTTGGATGCGAGTTTCACGCGCCGCGTACCTACTGAAGTTTACCTACATGTAGATTGAAATAAAACTATTCTTACGGATTATATCACGATTAGGTTTTAATTATTATTTTCTACATGTAGATTTTTGCGCATTATACCGAGTTTACACAGTATAAATGGTGTGATATTTAATAACCGAACTAAAAATTATTTTTTCCGTATTAACGTTACAGTTTTTTATTGCTGCGGCGAAACTTAAAAATACCTACGTTACTCATTATCAAATTTAATGTCGTTAGGTTGGCGCCACTCTGTATACTTAGTTTGGAGAGAGTGTGGCGTCATTGGATTCGGCTATGGTGGTGAAATGAAAATGTATCGAATACCACTTATATGTATTGTACGCACTGATTAGGTTTTCCCGTAATAGTTGATGTAAATGTTAAAAATAAAAATGTTTTACTTTTTTATGTTTTGGTTTCAGTTTTCACAGTCCTGCAGGAGTTACGCGACAACCTCAAGAGGACTCGGTACTACACTCAGAGGACACTTTCCATTTGGAAAATATTCGTGTTTATAGTGTGCATATTAATATCAATGTTGATTCAAGATGATGATCCGCTTTCATTCTTCACTCGCGCCTCTAAAGCGTTTGAGGAGCGAAAATATGTGGTTAATGAGGTATGTCGTTATTTTCGTACTTTTTCGAATATCTATGATATTCGCTATATAAAAGATTTCATGTCTTTATGTATTGCAAATTGGTATTAATGACATGTCTTCTTTTTATGACATTACTTTTGTGTTTTCCGACACAGGTTCTAATAGTGATACGAGACGATGAAACCATAGGTTATGACGTCACCGGAGGCATATTCGAATTGACCGCGTCATCTGTCTCTTCTCTATGGGTCGTGTTGATCCAAGTGGCAGCCGCGTACTTCTGTTTCGGAAGTGCCAAATTCGCGTGCAAAATTCTCATCCAGAACTTCAGTTTTACCCTCGCATTGTCCCTCGTCGGCCCACTGACAGTCAACCTACTTATCGTGTTATGTGGAATAAGAAACTCAAATCCATGCGCTTTCCACGGAACTATACCTGATTATCTGTTCTTTGAGATACCACCGGGTAAGGAAATTTAATTATGATATTATAATCGGCGCAACACATTTTTTAAATCATGTTTCAGAAATGATTTCGCTTAGTTTTTACGACCGTAGTGTGAGTGGTAGAGCCACGGTGTAGACAGTAACGTCTACAGCACGAATGGGCGGGCTCGACCTGTTTGAAATCACTGTCGTTTGCTGTCGCGTTTCGTTCGGTGAGTGAGATTTCCGGTGGCCCATTTCCCCCCTCCCTTGCCCAATCCCTTTTCCATTCCTTTCCATCCCCTTCCATCCCCTTCCATTCTCTTCTTTTAGGTTGGCAACACACCCATGATTCTTTGTGTCTTGGGTGTCTATGGACGGTGGAGATAACTTACCATTAGGTGACCCACCTGCTCGTTTGCCAATCTGTGCTATAAAAATGTATATATATATGGAAAAATCCAATATCCCGACCCGGGAATTAAACCCGTCTCAGGACGGTAGTCGCACCGAAATAAAAACACGCCACCGTGGCAGTCAAGGAAGAAGATGGCACGTCAGCTATTATGTAGTCGAATGAAAATGTTTACATCCAAGCCAAGCGAATTGAAGTAATGGTAATAATTTCCAGTGTACTTCTTGCGTGAGTACATCGCGTCGGAGATGGCGTGGGTGTGGTTGTTGTGGCTCGCGTCGCAGGCGTGGGTGGTGTACCACACGTGGCAGCCGCGCTGCGAGCGGCTCGCAGCCACCGACAAACTCTTCGCCAAGCCCTGGTACGTGGGGCCGCTCATCGATCAGTCCATGCTCTTGAACAGGACTAAGGATTTGGACAATGATGTACAGGTTGAGGTCAGTAACGTGCACAGGTGTTTAAATTAGGGTACAGATAAAATGAAAAATTATTTTTAATTCTGACATTATCATTATTACCATAGACGTGTCGAATAAAAAGATAAGAGGAGTGTTGCAATGTTGAATATGGTTTTGGTTGTGCTTTTTCCTTATTCAATTAGCAAACTGTCGATTATAGATATTTTTTTAATAATCGTAATATTTTTTAGGATCTAGACAAAAAAGGTTTTGGTGAAGACGCGTCTATTGGCAGCGAGCTCAATGTATATAAAGATATCAAACCATCCGATTCCATTACCAGGTAATATAAATAATAAAACTATATAATTTTATTACATTTTTAACTTCAGCTCAGATAATCATTTTACGCCTATTTTAGTGCAACTGAAATTAATATTAATTTAATTTATAATTAAAAATACTCGTGGGCAAATTTTGATTGGCACGTTGGCAAAAATAGATTCCCTCATTTATAATTTATACGTAAATATTTAATTTTGACTACATACAAGATGAACGTAGTGATCTTGCAGCCGGATCTTGGTCTATTCTCAGGCCTTAAGAGCAACACTTAAACCTAATCTGTTTGTTACTTTTTAACTTACTTAATTTTGGATGTGCAATACACAACAAATTGTTTATAGAATCCGAGTGTGCACGACGATGTGGCACGAGAACAAAGAGGAGATGACGGAGTTCTTGAAGTCTATATTTAGACTCGACGAGGACCAGAGTGCACGTCGAGTCGCGCAAAAGTACCTCGGGATCATCGACCCTGACTACTACGAACTTGAATGTAATTATTGTACAAATAAATCATTAACGATTTTTGTAATCGATAACTCTGGTAGAGCTCTCTCCCAAGTGGTAGAGCCACGCTGTAGACAGTAACATCTATAGCACGAATGAGCCGGCTCGACCGGTTAGATACCACTGTCTCACAGAAAACCGACGTAAAGTGGCCGCTTGCTGTCGCGTTTCGTTCGGTGAGTGAGATTTCCGGTGGCTCATTTCCCCACTCCCTTTCCCAATCCCCTTCCCTCCCCTTCCATTCCTCCTTTTAGGTCGGCAACGCACCCATGATTCTCTTTGTGTCTTGGGTGTCTATGGGCGGTGGAGATCACTTACCATCAGGTGACCCATCTGTTCGTTTGCCAATCTCTGCTATAAAAAAAAAAAACTATATCACTTGGTTATGATCTAAATAAAATCGATTTGAGGCGTTATAAAATCAACATGTTAAACTACCTTCTTACCGTGGAGCAAAATTAAAATAGAATGGAGAGAATAGATGTCCAATTAATAGATCTACTGAAATATAAAAAATCGATTTTGCCTTCAGGTCATATTTTCCTGGACGACGCTTTTGAAATATCCGATCACAGCACCGAGGACTCTCAAGTGAATCGTTTCGTGAGATGTTTGGTCGACACAGTTGACGAAGCAGCTTCCGAAGTACATCTAACTAACGTGAGGTTGAGACCACCGAAGAAATACCCTACGCCGTATGGCGGGAGACTAGTATGGACTATGCCAGGAAAGAACAAGCTGATTTGTCATTTGAAAGATAAATCTAAAATACGACACAGGAAGCGATGGTCTCAGGTAAATGTTCAAGTAATAGAATACTTTAACCTAAATATTTAGTTTAATTAGTAGACTTCAAAGTATCGATAATTTATAGAAAAGTTATCGATAATTTTGTTAACTTCGTTTATAGATTCGAAAGTTTAATCTATTCGGTTTAGAAAAAAAGTCAAAAAATTGGGAATGTCATTCATTTAAAAAAAATCTATTATAGAACGCAAATGCTTCTAAAATTGTGAAAAATAATATCGATATTTTAATTTTGTTTGTTAAGTACTAAAGAACTGCTACTTGTCTACAGGTTATGTACATGTACTATTTACTTGGACACCGCTTGATGGACCTGCCAATATCTGTGGATCGTAAAGAAGTGATAGCAGAGAACACATACCTTCTGGCTTTGGATGGAGATATCGATTTCAAGCCGACTGCTGTTACTCTGTTGGTTGATTTGATGAAGAAAAATAAGAACTTGGGTGCCGCTTGCGGTCGCATCCACCCTGTCGGCTCTGGTGAGTGAAAATTATAAGCTACAAATCAGTTTACAAACACAATAATTATGTACTTTGCATCTTGACATTTTATTTTGGGGAACTATCTAGTGCATATATGAGATATGACGTCTTCGCAAAGTCACGTCAGTGTAGGAATAAGAAAGTGTACATATCTTATAAAATCAGTTTATCGATATTTGCGTGATTCACGTTTGTTATCCGAAATGCATTCCATGAGAGTAGGCACAGACTATGGTTGTCCTTTACACGCCCCTGAGATATCAATTATGCTTATTAGCCTCATAATTATTATTCCGTTTTTGTTAGTTTATAGCACTTCTGACAATTCTTTAAAACAAACACTGATTTTTCAATCCACACTTGTTTAGTCGATCTATTTCATTAAACCCCTATTATCCATCTTCTCATTATGTTCGTACCACCCCAACATGCAAGTTTCAAGTTCACATTTCAAGTGGTAAACCCACGCTGTAGACAGTAACGTCTATAGCACGAATGGGTCGGCTCAACCGGTTAGATACCACTGTCTCACAGAAAACCGACGTAAAGTGGCAGCTTGCTGTCGTGTTTCGTTCGGCGAGTGAGATTTCCGGTGGCCCATTTCCCCACTCCCTTTCCCAATCCCCTTGCCAGAGTTTCATCGATTGTATTCATGGTTTTATTACAGGTTTCATGGCCTGGTACCAGATGTTCGAATACTCTATCGGCCATTGGCTCCAAAAGGCTACTGAACACATGATCGGCTGCGTACTCTGTAGTCCTGGGTGTTTCTCCCTGTTCAGGGGAAAGGCTCTTATGGACGACAACGTCATGAAGAGATATACACTGACCTCCAGCGAGGCAAGGCATTACGTTCAATACGATCAAGGTAAAAGTCTTTGCAGTTTTATATGTATCTACTAACGATGAATTAATACGAAATACATATTTTTTATCAAGCGATCTTCGCTGTGAAGCATGAAGTTCTGGGTTCGACTTCCAAATCGCGTGGATATATTTCTAACACGATTAGTCCGGGACTGGAATCCCCAGAGGGAGGTTGAAGTCAGGCCAACAGTCGATCTTGCAAACTAAGCTTAATACTTTCTGCAAAATGCTTGAAAGTGTATGTTGCGCCGACCCGACATTGGAGTGGGATAAAGGGAAGTGGAAAGAAAAAGTTTTTTAGCAGAGATTGGCAAACAAGCAGATGGGTCACCTGATGGTAAGTGATCTCCATCGCTCATAAATAGTCAAAACAAAATAAATCATGGGTGTATTGCCAACCTAGAAGACGGAATCTTTTTTTTATGTTATAAAATATGGCTTCCATCAAAGTTTGGTTATTTAGCCAACAGTGTATAATAAATTCAATAGTAAAAATATTACGATATTATAAAACTGATTATTCGAAGGAAATTATTTGTGTTCAGAAGCATAGTCCCCAAAGGCGACATTGGGAGGGGGTGGTCTATGTTCAGTATCTCTAGTACGAGTTTATTTTGAGAGTTCTCGATTCTCGAAATCGACAATAGTTTGCGTTTTGTCCATACATTTGACTAGCAGCGCCACTTTGCGGAACTACAACGAACTAAAAAATGTATGGAGAAATTGTAAATGATTGTCGATTTCTATAATTGGGTACTTGACTATTATTTTTTAATTGATTTTATACGAAATTTACGCCATCTAAAACGTAACACAGAAAGAAATATTGAAATACTCCCAAAAATAAAAAAGTTATAAGCCTTTGTAGTTTGATGTAACCTTCAAACAGCGGAAAAGAGAAGTATCAGTAAAATCATGTCACGGCCATAACTGTGCGTGCGTTGGAAAGGGATAGCAAGATACCCCCATTACGCCCCCGCTCTTGCTCATTGTAGAATTTAAAATATGAATTACTGCCTCATTTTTCAACCAATTTCGATGCGGTTTTTAGAGAAGGGTTTCTTTTTGGTTTTATTTGCTACTACATATAAAAATGTGTCTGAAATGAAACATAGTCAAGTACCCAATTGAGAAAACTCGTACTAAGGGTATAGTAAGTGACGTTATTGTTGGTGTGTGGAGGCGAGGACCGGTGGCTGTGCACGCTGCTGCTGCAGCGCGGGTACCGCGTCGAGTACTCGGCGGCGTCCGACGCGTACACGCACTGCCCCGAGCGGTTCGACGAGTTCTACAACCAGCGCCGCCGCTGGGTGCCCTCCACCACCGCCAACATACTCGACCTGCTCGCCAACTACAAACGCACCGTGCAAGTCAACGACAACATATCCGCGCTATACATCATGTATCAGGTACGGATTACCAACTCGGCCATGTAGACAATGAGACACTGTTTACCTTGACAATTGCTATTTCCATATATAGAAAATAACGATAAATACAGATTTTTCAAAATAGCAATGATTCGCTTGTTTTAAATCGACACAGAGATGATTATCACTATGATGGTGTCGCAAGAGTTGAAGAAAATAATTTATGCAAGATTTTTGTCTACCCTGGTCGGAATGCCTATGCACGTCACTGCTGGAGGCTGACTCTTGACACTCGATTCGAATTTGACTTCGATTCGTCTTCATTTAGTGACTTAAAATTTCACTGAAATAGAGTTAAAATCAGTCGCCGCCATTACGTATTGATAGATCGAATGAGCCGAAAACCCTGCTACACTTTCAATTTTCCTATCGCTTCGTCCATCTTTTTTTTTACATCCGTGGTTACGGCGACCCCATTTTGGAGTGGTATAATATGTACAAGGGCAGATGGAAAAAAATGTTTTAATTTCAGATGATGCTCATGGTGGGTACGGTCTTGGGTCCCGGAACAATATTCTTGATGATGATCGGTGCAATAAACGCTATCACTGGCATGAGTAATATGAACGCGCTTTTTCTCAATTTGGTACCGGTACTTCTTTTCTTGACCGTGTGTATGACATGCAAGTCCGAGACTCAGGTAAGAAACTATAACAGAAAATTATTGATATCTTTCTTTCAGGAATATACACCCCGGTTTACATAAATAGTCACGGACATAATCCTAGCCGAAGGAGTCTTGTGTCGTGGGTGTTGGAAACTAATAGAGGCTTTTGGTTTCACAATAGTCATGACACATCCAGACCCGAAACAAATAATTTTGGATTAAACAAACATTATATAATTCATGTGGTGTCATGGACATGGATTTAAAAAGAAAGATTTGTATTTAGCGTCAGAACAATAATTATATATCACTGTTAGACTGCCTCGGTGGTGTAGTGGTATTGCGTGCGCGGTACGGCTATAGTCCTGAAGTCTCGGATTCGATCCCCGGGTCGGGCAAAGTGATATTTGATGTTTCGTTATCAAACCGGAGTCTGGAATTTGTGCCCGATAGGGCGATAGGCTCGCCCCCTATCGAATCTGGGATGGAACTAAGCTCGGCAAAATGTGGGTATTCTAGTCCGGTCGTGCGCCTCTGTCAACCCCTTCGGGGATACAGGCGTGAGCTTATGTATGTATGTTAGATGTTTTTTTCATAGTAAATGTTTGTTATCTTTCTTTCTACCTGCCCTTATCCTACCTTAATGTGGGGTCGGCTCAACACACTTTTTCAAGCATGTCGCAGAAAGGGTTTGGCTTAGTTTTACGACCGGCCGCCTGTATGACGTCAACCCTTTCTGAGGGGTCCAGTCCCGGGCAAATTAAATTAGAACATTCGCTTTGCCTGACCTGGGAATCGACAGTCACAAATGTCTTTATTTTCAGATAATGCTTGCAAACATGATCACGTGTGTATACGCGATGGTAATGATGTTCGTGATAGTCAGTATCATGCTGCAGATATCAGAAGACGGTTGGCTCGCGCCCTCCAGCATGTTCACTATATTGACATTCGGAATATTCTTCGTAACAGCAGCATTTCATCCACAAGAGATAATATGTCTGGCGTACTTACCGATATACTACATCACTATTCCGAGCATGTACATGCTGCTCATTATATACTCTGTGTGCAATCTTAACAATGTCACGTGGGGCACTCGAGAAGTTGTACAGAAGAAGACTGCTAAGGTACGGTTTGTGTTTCAATAAGCTAGAGCTGCTAGGTCATTAGACAAATCGCTCCCGACTGTTGGTTAACTGACTGAGTTGCAAATTAATGAGTCTTCATGAGTATGCTGCCCAAATCAGTAAGGGCCTTACTAATAACCGTTGTAGGTACACGTCTGTCATAGTAATATGTTATAAATATGTTTTTTCAAGACAACTCTCTCCATAATGGTAAACTAATGCCGCTACATAGGCAGACAAAACTTTGTAACCATAACAAAGTTGAACGACGCCCTTTTATTATTTTAGCTACATTCGAGTAACTGATTGTAATATTATAAAGAAAGATTTTATTTACGTGTCACAAATAAATAATTATACTAAATATTTTTAGGAGATAGAAATGGAGAAGAAAGAGGCAGAAGAAGCGAAGAAAAAGATGGATAACCAGAGTTTGTTGAAATGGTTCGGTAAGTCTGAGGAGACGAGCGGCTCGCTCGAGTTCAGCGTGTCGGGGCTGTTCCGCTGCATGTGCTGCACCAACCCCAAGGACTACAAGGACGACTTGCATCTCATGCAGATCGCCAACTCCATAGAGAAAATTGAAAAGAGACTGACAGCCCTGTGAGTACCAACATGCTAGTTTGTAGTATACGAAATTATGCACGAAGCTCTGCCAGACCAGTATTATACAATCAGACCAATATCATATCTATCACCAACAGACCACCACTACCACCAACTGTTCCCCATCACCACCACTTGACCAATCATTATCACCATCACTACCAACTTAACACCAACACTATCAACTGTCCACCATCACTATCCCCTGACCAACCATTATCACCACCATTGTCCAACATCTCCACTACCTGATCACCACTACCACTGTTTATGTATTTTTTTTTATGTATGTTACTCTATATCTCCGCCAAATGTGGACCGATTTTCACAATTATGTGTTCGATAGAGCTTATTTCAAGGGTGGTCCCATATACATTTGGTTACTCTCGGATTTGAAGTTGGTCCATTAAGTTTTTAAACTTGTGATTATTTAGGTCTTGAAGCAGACATAACATTAATCTTGCTAATCTAAACGCTTTACACACAATCTATAATGAAGTCCCAATAAAGGAAAACTCAACATGCACGCAGTGGAACGATGAGCTTAGGGTCCCATATAAATGTATTTTAGTCGGTTTTTAACTTATTAAACGTTTGGTCATTATTAGGTTATATTTTTTTAATATTAATGTTATTTAGCGGCGCTACCGATATGAACGAGCCGATGCAGCCGCGACGCCGCTCGTCTCTGGGTCTGCGTCGCGACTCACTCGCCATGATGCATGAGTATGAAGACAGCGAGATATCCACCGAAATTCCACGGGTATTTACTTACTATAGTATACTTATTTTTTTTACTTTATGAAATCAAATAATTGATGTATGTTGTCTACGAGTGAGTCCGTTCAGGTGAACCACGCCCGTCCTAATACCATGATGGCTGAAAATTTTTCGGAATGTCACGACTAAAAATAAATAGAAATCGAGATAGAATCATCAGTTGCCAACTAAAAGAAGACAACCTAAAAGAAGACAATGGAAGGGTAGGGAAAAGGAATTGGGAAAGAAAGGGGGGAAATGGGTCACCGGAAATCTCACTCAGCGAAGGAAATGCGAACTGCCACTTTACGTCAGTTTTCTGTGACCGGCTGCATGCAAATTCGTACCCCGTGACCTTCGGAATAGGAAGACAGAGGAACACCGCGGGGTTTAGTCAGTAAGAAGGTCTAGACCAGTAAGTCCGACATACCGGAGAGATCTGTAAACAGATTCCCCGTGTTAAAAAGGGGTATAAATTGTAGTAAGCTCCCTCGCATTGTAATAAGTGGTAGATGGCGTTACTGACGTTTGAGAGCAACTTTTTTGTATGGAAACTTGCTTGATAGCGCCTCTATAGTCAGTACCTAATATTAAATATCTTTGAGTCGGTAAGTCGGTCTAGGTCGGTAAGTCCGACATACCTCTGAGTTTCGACTCGGAGAGATCTGTAAACAGATTCCCCGTGTACGCAAAAAGGCCGATGTGGTGGACTGAAGGCCTAACCCTTAGACCTGTAGACCAGGTCTGTGCCCAATAGTGGGACATCAATATTACAGGACTGATTTTGGGTACTGTCTCCAATTAATTTACGATGGAGTACTGTTAAAATATAAAAAGAAAGTAGAACCTTTACATTTAGTAATATTAAGAGGGACAGTCAGTCTACCAGAGACAATTCGGTCAATGACACTTTCCTGCCTATTCGGGCCTGAAGCGTATCGAACAATGTCATTGCTTTTGTACTAACTTGAATTAGCGTGAAAAACATTTATTGAACTTTTTTCTACTAATGGCGCGTACACACCTGGCCGAACGAAGGCGAATGAATCATACCTGTTTCATTCCCACAAAAGCGAAAGTTTTTTTGTGTAAACGCAACAGGTATAGATTCGTTCGCCTTCGCTCGGCTGGTGTGTATCCGCCATAAGATTTTTGTGTCAGTGTGTTTATCAAAAGCCATGATCTCATGATAGCGGGTGACTTTGGTGACTTAAAAAAATGTTTTTTCTTATGTTGTGCAGGAAGAAAGAGATGATCTTATAAACCCGTACTGGGTGGAGGATCCCAATCTGCAGAAAGGCGAAGTAGACTTCTTGACAACAGCCGAAATAGAATTCTGGAAGGATTTGATTGACGTCTATTTGAGGCCTATTGACGAGAACAAGGAAGAAAAGGTGTTTATGTGTAATTTGTACTCGAAAGGAAATCGAGTATTGTACAAATAGTACACTATTTGTGCGATACTAAATTTTTCATTTTTTGTGTCTTTTCCACCTGCCCTGATGCCACTTCATTTTGGCCAACACACATTTTTTTAAACATATTTTGCTGAATGCCTGACGTCAACCCCCGCTAGCGATCCCGGACACATCATGTCAGAAAAATAGCCGTTGCACGACATGGGATTCAAACCCAGGACTCCCACCTGTCCACAGACCATACACCTTGCCATCGTGTGCTAGGAAGTGATTGTATTTAAATTGTTTGTTATAGGAACGCATCAAAACTGATCTTAAGAACTTACGTGACACAGCGGTGTTCGCATTCGTGATGTTGAACGCTATATTTGTGTTAGTTATATTCCTGCTGCAGTTTAACCAGGATCAGTTGCATATACAGTGGCCGTTTGGTCAGAAAGTCGAAATTTCGTTCGATGACGGAGCTAATATTGTGAGTATTATTAACTGACAACACAAAAATGAGTTGGTTGGCTATTTTATTCCATGTTTGGCTAAAATTTATGCAAACTGAGGATACATTTAAATTATTTTGAAAGTCTTAGGGATTGTTTCAATGAAATAAATGTCATTTTGTCTGCATTCAAATAATCATTTATTGCAAATCTCAATTTAATTTATGGCTTTGTTATTTTTGATATATGTACTTATCGCCAAACTAGATAGGAATGATATTTTGACCATTTTATTATTACGAGATTTGAGGTGCATTATTTTTAATGTACTGACGCCAGGTGCACATCGATCAAGAATATCTGACGTTGGAGCCGATCGGTTCCCTGTTCCTGGTGTTCTTCGGATTCGTGATGCTGATCCAGTTCACCGCGATGTTGTTCCACCGGTCGCACACTATGACGCATTTGCTCTCCACCACCGAGCTTCACTGCTGCCTTACTAAACGGGTGAGTGTTCCCCGTATATTACGGTTATGTGAATAAAAAAATGCAGTCTGTTTTATTTTCCCTCAAATCGGGCGATGAACGATTCCAATCTAAATGTAAAATGAGTTGCAATGTATGTACTTTTGCATGATAACGAAAGTCTGACTAAAGTTAGTCACAGCCCAGAAAAAAATCAAATTCTGCATCTCTTTAATCTCACTCTCTGAAATAACTTATAATGCTGCCTGTGACTAACTTCACTTTAACTTCATGCTGACCAAGAAATATTGCGGTCATAGGAATGATGATATTGATAAAGTTATGAAATTATTTAAGTATTAAATAATATAATTAATGAGCGTTTGTGCATTAGGCGTTATTGAAACTAAATTAATGTTTTGATTTACAGTGTTATTCGGATTTTATGTAAGAAGCTGAAAAGACACTAGTACTCGTAATAATTAACAACTTTTATACTTGCAAATCTTTCAATATACCATAATATATAATACTTTCATAGATAATATAATTTAAAGATTTTGAAAAAATCGCATAAACCATAAGATCAACTGTTCATCTTAAGGCCGCGCCGCCGATGTAGGTCATAAACCCGATAAAGTGCGTCCCGTCGGGTCGCGCGCTTTGACATAATGGCGCCTTTACCTACTCGATCATACGATTGATGGCGGGTACACACCAACCGAATGAAGGCGAAAGAACGCTCGCGAAGGGCCATCGGCGATGGGGACCGAACGTTCCCGATCATTCGCGAATGCCTACGTATATCACATCATTACGGTAGAATTATATACCAGCAATACATTATGTTGGCCACGGCCCTACACCCTTTCCGACTAACCCTGTAGTAAACTATTAACTTTCGTTTCAATAAACGTGTATATATATTTTAAATACCGCTTAGATATTGGTATGAATGATGACTATACCAATGTTACTCTATGCAGCCAGACGAGATGACCGAACATCTGCTGGAGAGGCGGATGGTAGATATAGCGCGGGAGCTGCAAAAGTTGAATACCGACGACCTGGAGCAGCGAGCCGCCGACACGCACGAGGTGTCGCGCCGCAAGACGCTGCACAACCTCGAGCGCGCGCGCGACACCAAGCACAGCGTCACCAACCTCGACGCCAACTTCAAGAGGCGGCTCACTATACTGCAGAACGGTGATACAAGTGAGTACATAAACATATCAACTCACAGTAGACAGTAGACACGCACGAGGTGTCGCGCCGCCGAGATGAACAATCTTTTCTAGAAAAAAATAAAAATGTCGGCGGCGCACACGTAGATTTGCCGCACATAGTATGTTATGATTCATAATATTTTATGATAAACTAAAAGTCAAGTCCCCTGATTGTTATTACTTGTAATTTGTTAAGACCAAAATATATAGATCTATTCTTGTTCCACCTGGCTTTATCCCATTCCTCGTTGTGTTTTAAGTTTAATATCCGTATTAGGATTGTGTATTTCACAAATATTAGTTTCTGGGTTTGGTAACGTATTGCGACCTAGAACCCAGCAGTGGCATTGAGTTGATTGAAATGATTGGATGGAGATAGTCTATGCAGCGTGTCCTTGTAGAGAAAAAAAGCATAAGGCTATTTATGTATATCATGTTCTTTTACTCCAGATGTCATAGCTCGTCTGTCATCATTGGGCGACGATGAAATGACTCGTCGGGCAACTATTCGTGCTCTAAAGACCAGGAGAGATTCGGTGCTGGCTGAAAAACGACGGTCACAACTACAAGCGGCTAGTGACGCGGCTAGTTATCTTTACGACCCGTCGGGCTCTGCGGTAAGATATCGATAACAATCGATTACAGCTGCGGTTACATATCGATAACTCTTATTAGAATTTTACTTTTGCCGTTAATTGTTATGAGTGGTGAAATGGTTCTTAATGATTATGGTAATTAAAATGTTAAAATAGAGTTCCAATGATGTTATTTCATTTTTTTTTTCTTTTTGATTTAGGAATTTGAATTACGTTGTAAAATCTTTTTCTTTCTGCCTGCCTTTATCCCACCTTAATGAGGGGTCGACGCAACACACTTTTTCAAGCATGTTGCAGTATAGATTTGGCTTAGTTTTTAGAACCGGCTGCCTGCTTGACGTCAACCCCCTCTGAGGGATCCAGTCCCGGCCAAATTAAATGAGAAAATTTGCCCGACATGGGAATCAAACCTAGGACCTCCTGGTCCACAGCCCATATATGCTGCCACTAGACCAAGGAGGCGATTACGTTGTAAAATATATATTTATAAATATATCGATATTTGTTTATAATTTTGAAATGTTGGTATTTGTTCTCAGGCGACCGACTTGGGTAGGCGAGGCTCCACGACCAGTGCCTACATCAACAAAGGCTATGAGCCGGCATTCGACAGCGATGAAGATGAAGGGCCCCGACCTCGCAGGAGTACTGTACGGTTTAGAGAAAACACCGTGATATAAATTATTTTATTGGTCAAGTTTTATATACACATGGATTTTAATAAAAAGTTGCTTGAAAAGGATTTTTTAATTTGAGGATTTTCATTAGTAGAGAAGCCCGGACAGTAAAGTATCGACACGCAGAACGACTTTCAGGATAATTATTATCGAGGTCACACACAACGTCACGACGAGAACCTTAGTGTAGTGGATCTAAACATTTAGTTATAATATTATCTTTTTCGTATTTCGCGAGGGTCCCATTTGATCTATTTCTACAATATCAGGCATATTTATTACGTCCTGTCCTTCCCAATATAATGGTGCACCTCCATTTTCGAATGATCGTACGCCCGCAACTTGCTCTACAATATTGCCTTGACTCGTGAGGTGCTATATGACCAATATGTGCCCAACCAGTTTTCGAAAATGGAGGTGCACCATTATATTGGGAAGGACACGACGTAATCAAATAGTACTTGCATGTAGCAAGTACTCATCGTCAGCAAGAAATTATATTCTTGCTGACGATGACGATCTTTTGAGATTTATTTCATAATGTAGTTGTTCGTGATAACTTTGTCCATATTCGCAAAGACAAAATCCTCAGTTTCCCTAAAGAGTTTATCGAAACGAAACTAAAACCCGGGAGTAAGTTCACCTAAATTGAGCCTATTTGGGCCTCGATAGAATAGACTGTGTAACTGATCTTTGACACTACGTCGTTGTGGAGAGAATCATTTCTAAAAATCAGTCAGGTCTTTTAGCATTAAGGCTTGGGCTTGAGATATGAAATCTCACAAACTTATACCAAGTGGTCCTTTTACAATAAAAGGCACAAGTGATTCAAGCTGCGATAACTTTTCCGAATAACCAGTTTTCAACCACAATGCCGTTAATAAACCCAAGTCAAATCTGACATAATACAATGATTCACAAAAATCCCAACGAAATACAAGATTTTTGGAGGTGTCAATGAGTAATCGAGTGCGGGGTCTGGGGAGTGTGGTCGAGCAGCACGCCGTGGCGGAGCGGCGTCGGTGAGCTGTGAGTATTGAGTAGTGTAGAGTGAGCAGTGAGCAGTGAGCAGTGAGCGCGCGGCACCGCCGGCCACCGCACACGCACCGCAACATGCGCACCGACCACGCGACACCACCCGCGAGTGCATACACACCCTAACAGTGTACAGTGACCTAGGATTTACAAACACTTTAATAACAAACACTAATAACGGTACGTACTTAACCTTTTCTCGATTTTTTTGGATACTCAAAAGGCCAAGTCATTCTCGGCAAAAATATGCAAGGGTGAATGCTTGAATACGTTCACGCAGGTAAGGTATTTCAAATGTAATGAGCCCTTGAGCTCTATAAGGAATAAGTTATTTAAGAATTTCTTATTGGAATCTTACTACGCGCAGCTGTTTATTGGTTTCACTTTCGAACGTTTCGTAACCGTATGTTAAGAATCACGCTGTCTCTAAATGAAAATCTCAGTTTCATTATAACTCCTTGAATCTCTTCATAAATGTATGCATATGTAAGTCTATTGCAATCGTAAACAAAAGTGAATGTGGGCGGCTAGTATGGGAGAGTTGGAATGGGAAACAAAGACAACGTCATTTCCTACGAACTTGTACGAGTATAATGTTCGACCTCTAAGTTATTACCAAATGTTCATTGCGATTGAAAGATAATGTGCTGGTAGGTAAGAGGTAACCATTTATTATGCAACATATTCCATGTCCTTTTACATCCGGTTCTTATGATGCTCTATTCAAAAGCTTCATTTATCTTCTCTTCCCCTTATCCCACTACACTGTGAACTCGACACACTTTTTGAAACATGTTTCGAAAAGATTCTGATTTAAATATGTTAAAAGCCTCTTTCATTCTAGTCCGTTTTACACTCGACCTGATGCTTAATACGTACAGAGATAGAAATATTTCTTAATAGATAGTTATTCTGGCCTGGACACTCACGAAACTCGAATTTCGACAGCTTGTACACAAAATGCATTACAATTTATTCAAGTATTTAGTATCATGTTGCACACTGTCTAAAACGTTTAGGTAAGTAACCGATTGAAACTACCGGTATATTAACAATTATTTCTGAAGCAATATGTTTCATATAAACTATTACAATAACAGCCACTATTGTTGTTCATTTGTAATTTTGCAATACCTTAACTAAATGGGAATGTAAAGTGCAACATGCATAAGCTCTCGCAAGTACATATGTACGAATGTGTAGGCGGCGGTGTAATAAAGGTACTCACGGTCCACGGGGAAGTAAAATAGAATATATTCCAAAAGCTGTGTTAGGTTTCTACGACGTAACAAACTGCTCTATACGTTTGAGAGTTTACTTCTATTCCGGGAATATAAGATTGCAGATAAGCTTTTAAAGAAAAGAAACACCAGCACCACGCAGGTTTACATACCGTCGACAACGCTCAAGATTTACAATCAGATTTAGGGGATCACATTCGTAGGTTTCTATTACATTACGACTCTCAGACTTGAGTCAAGATTTAAAGCTAGTATATACTAAGAATCCTGTTTTAAAACTAGATTAATGCCTTTGTATCATTCTGTAAAACGGGCCGTAAAGGTCACCGTATGCTCTCAGGTCGCATTCCAACTTTGCTCTGTCATACGCGATCGCTTTTGTTATTTTGTAAAGTTAAATGAGAAAACCATAACTTTGACTACTTGATGTTCGTGTTATATTTTCATATACAATAGCTGTTAGTTCAAATTAAAACATGTATTTTATAAATGGGATATTTTATATCACTTTTATATGTCAATTTTATGACTTAAAATTAAACAAACTTAGGGGTTATAGCCTCTTAAATTCAAGACAATTATTGTTACATTGAGATATCCAAGTGCAATGTGTGGCCAGTGTGGCCATAATGGATTGCCTTTTGAGGGAACAATACATGATTGATATCACTCCAGTGCATCCCTGTACTACATTGATAGTAAAACTTTAAAAGCTTTTATAGACTACCATAGCGTGGCATCTGAGGCCAACTAAAAGTCCTATTGAGTCAACTTAGGATAGTAATTACTAATCGCCGACTACTCATATTAAAACTACGTCATAAACCGCAGTGATTAAATTCGTATTCAACATAGCAAGATCAGAAGGAAGCAAACCGGTCACGATGTTAGGCCAATATTGGATAGATATGTCTGCGTCAGATGCATACAAAATATACGAATAATAGTTTAACTCGATTACATCCATTTACATGCAAAGAGATCGAGCGGATACGTGCGTACTCCAGTATGAGTATGCTCGGAGACCTCTAGCGCATCCGTTTCAAAAAACCTCGTTACCGACAAATGCGGTTTCCGTAAATGCAACCGACTATCTAATTTAACACAATTACCTAATTAATAATTATGTTTGTTACGCAGTCGTGGGACTTGTTTAATAACATTAAATATGTAGAATTTTCGAAACGAATTGTAACGATCAAGATATACACGTAAATATAAAATAGAGAATTTAAATATTACGTTACTTAGGTACTTACCTAACTCATTTTAATAAGCGTTGAGTAATGACAAGGTTGTTAATCGCATCATCTCTACATAACTAAATGTCTCTAGGTACTTAAAGTAGTTACAGACGTACGACAAAGTGATCCTATAAAAGTTCTAGTATGGACCGTACCACATAACAATAAACTTTTATTTTCTTAAAGCTTTTTCTGTAAAAAAATATTTGCTCTTTGCACTATCTACTCATTCAAGCTGAAATAAACAATAAACCTTTAGTGTTAAATTGTAATCGAATGTCGCATTCTGCATAAAGGTGAAGCTGTGTTATTAGTCAAGGATATTAGTGAAACCTAGATCACGTTTTGAATGTATCATTGTCTGTTGCTATACCTACGTTACATAGAGTTCTAGCAAATAACTTTTTTGCGTAGACCACATTCAGTTTTTGATCGTAAAAGTTAACAAATATGCTTCGTACATACTTTACTACATCGTTTCGAAAGTTTGTTTTCTATCGGAATAAGGAAAATACCTTTTGAAGTTTTGGTAGTGTTTATGAAATAAACATGTGTATTTTATACGAATTTATATTCAATTTAAAAATATTATACAACAGAGGTATTATAAACTATACATAAATGTCAAAGTATTTGCCCCTAAAGTTGAGTAACTATGATTAACGCGTGTGTAATTAGGCTGTGGTCATCCGTGAAATTTTAAACTGTGTGCCGGCATTACACGTCGACGGGCGCGGGCCTTGACTGTGCGCCGCACAGAAGAAAGTGGACTACAATTAGCATGTAGTCTGCGTACCACGAAAATTTATGACTATAATGTTTACAGCTACAATTTCCCTGTAAACAAACACGTATTAAAGATACGCAAGAGACGGAAAGCATTTTATATCTTCTATATATCTCTGTCATGAACCGTGCCAAATGCGTCGTGACCTCGTTTATTTTATTATGGCTTTGTAAAGCGAAAGGGTTTGTTGCTTAACATCGGTCTGATTTCATCCTGATTCCTGACGTAGGTACGAGAACGTTGTAGATAATATAAATGGCTCACCGCCAAATGTTCATACATTCATCGTTTAAGGCCGCCTTATCTGTCAAAATTGTATGGCGAAAATCAATGTAAGAAGCCGTTAAAGTTGAGGAGCGTTTGACCATTCGGGCGTTAGTCTTAAAGTCAATTATTACCGACTTCAAAAGAGGAGGTTTTGTAATAATATTTATAATTTACTCATAAATCCGACATGAGGGTAACTATTTGAATGACGGTTACCAGCCTGGAAGAATGTTGTTCCATGATGGTTCCACACACATTGGATCAAAATCTGGTAATATAGTACGGAGCAAAGAAATGTAACTCCTTAATGAACAACATATTGTGATGTCACAATTGTAAATTGTGTTACAATTAATCTGTACCGAACGTTAAAACCGTAAGGTAATTAAAATTTGATAAAAACTATAAAATCGAACAAAAACACCAAATAGTTAATAATGAAAAGATTTCTTATATGAGACACAGGTAAAGGGTTCCTTAAACTTTGATGCATTTTCCCTTCTTAGCCTTCTTGCCTCAAATATTTGCTACGATATATTTTTCAGGTAGAGTGTATCAAGTTGCTGGACCTCGCTATTATTAAGTGTCAGTAGCTTAAGCTGAATTAAAAATCTTTATAAATGTTGTGTATTAGTCGTACTAAATTTGAATATGTTGACTTTCATCGACCTTAATTGGGCTGCGTCCCAAAACAGTGTCCCGGAACATACTTTAGAACCTTCTCGTCCACGTGGTTATTGTTTCATTTAGCCTCATACCTATAGCGTTCATCAACATAAGTAGTACGTACGTATGTAAAATTAAAGGAAGTAACACTAACAAGAAACTATCCCTTTTGTTGCTTCTTTCGCTATTTTCAAGTAGTATTTTAAAGTGTAACAGATTCGATACACCTGAAAATGTTTTTTAAATAAAATATTAGAGGTATTTATCGGTATTATGAAACATAGAGTATCATAATGTTATTACATTGTTGAAATGATTGCAACCGTAACAGCTGGTAGCCGTTAAGAAAATAAAAAGATCAAACTAAACTTTATTTCACTTTCACATTCCAGAAAACACAAGTACTTTACAATAATCACCGTAGTGTTACTTTAAACTTAAACGACTTAAAATAAGTCACGGTTGCGCCGTGTCGCTTCAATGTCAAACCGATGAAATTGCTCTATAAAAGATTTCAACGCACGCCCACTAGTATCGTTGTGGTACTCCAAAGCGAAAATAATATAGTGTGGTTCAAACATATCAAAACGAATCGAGATTTTACACATAATCTAGTAGAAAACAAAGAATCAGGTGCATTCGTGGCATACTTTGCATTAATAAGACCTACTTTCTCTTTTTATTCAGATATTCTCGCGCCTATGGCTCATGACCTACGAATAGTTGAGTAACAGTTAAATGATACAATGCAATCACATCTTTATATTTTGCTTGTTACTTAACTTCTACACAGTGATTTTTTTTTTTTATAAGAAAACACTATCCGTCTACTTATATGAACTTCATATATCAAATTGAAAAAAATACAACAATCAATTCATAATTTTCCCGACAGATTAATAATATTTTTAATAATATTAAGAATCCATTTCTTATAAGCATCTTCCTTGAACTGCATAATACTATCTGCGCTTATATCATAATACGCAACGATTGCATAAACGTGAAGTTGTTTTACATTTAGCACGCAATATTAGGTTCCCTTAATAGACCAGTCATAATTCAATAGTTTAGTAAGTTTAGTCAAAATCGCGTCTCGTTGCCAATTCACCTTCGAAAATCAGAATAAACGATGTTAGGTTAGCAGTGGCAGCGAGCTCGTCGAGGTCGCCGCGAGTCGCAGCTCATACCGCCGCACCACAACCGCGCCGCCGCCGCCGCCGCCGCGCACGGGCCGATGTCGGCTGTCGACGTTGTATTCACGCTCTAGCGGATTTCTGGCACGCTAGTTTGTTACATTTGTGAATTACGTCTTTGCTTGATTTATCGGTTCATTGTATTTGCATGGGTTTGCATATTATTATGATATACGAGGAATTCATTGAGACTGAGTTTTTCAACGTTTCCTAATATTCATCCAAATATCTTGCCGTGAAATAAATGCCATATTAAAAATATGTAAAGAAAAATCTGTAAAGTCATCATGCTCTACAATATTGAGGCCATAATTTTCCAGTTCCCTTCTACAATTGTCGATGCTGTGTCCTTATAACTTATTCCGATGTCGTCCCATGTGACTCAAGGAATGCAGAAATCAGCTTTTTCTTACTTATTTTATGATAAAGTCCGTGACTTGAACACATTAAAGAAATACGTTTTTATTGCGTGTATTTAATATTTATTTCATTACCACAATTTCGTAACCATAACAAGGTCTCTACGCGCAGTATTTTCTCTATACGTATATTTCGGCTCATGGTCTTAAAATCCAAATGTCAAAGGTATTGTAACAGTCATTGTATAGATCTAGTGATGTGCCGAGTCGTTGTAGTCATAGGTTTTTAAAAAGTCAAGGTAGTTGTGAGTGTGAGGTGAGCTCACTTAGGTATTAACTATCCCAATAACGCATTATTCTACGAATTAGTGTCATTCCAGCACGACCGTGGATAAAAAACTAACTATGAGTGACTGCGTTACACTTAGGCTAGAATCTATAGAGCGAACTTAGATTAAGTCTAGAGTCAAAGAAACGAACTCAGTGAGGATTTGGAATTTTTAAATCGAACTTTGACTTAGTCCGAGACATTTCTACAAGAAAAACAGACTGACAGACAGACTAAGTTAAGATTTTCGTTTTTCTAAGTCAAAGTTCGATTTATAAATACCAAATCCTCATTGAGTTCGTTTCTTGGCTACAGTTATTACTATTCATTCAAAATGATCTATGAACTTCCCGATACGTAATATGCATAAACAGTTATGCACATTCTAAACTGGTCAAAAATGACGATAATTCGATAATTATCACGTCATAATAGATATTGCATATTCTAATTGGCCATAAAGAACGTGTTACAAACGATAAATTTCACACTGGATTCGCAAATTAGTCCAGGTAGATTTACTAATTGAATTGTTTTGTAACAATTTCACTTTGCAAATGATTATAGAAATTGCTCATATTTTAGGATTCAAATTAAGTTTCCCTACAGAATATTTCTTTCTACCTGCCCTTATCCCACTTTAATGTGGGATCGGCGCACGCAAGACTCTTTTTCGTGGATGTTGCTGAAGTTTCTCTACAGAATTACATTTTATTATTAATCTGTCTTCCATTTTTTAATGGGGTTGATATTTATTATGTTATGTGATGCAGTTTTATTTTTGTTCTATATGCTCAATTTGCGCAACATTTTATTAAAGAAAAATCTCCTTTAGATATAGTCATTCACGTTTTATGATTAGATCATGATATGTTTGTCATACAGTGTCTCAAGTTAGTTGACTACATACAATGCTTAAGGCAGTGTTGCGCAGTGTCGAGGGTGGGGAGTGCGGTGGGGGGACAGGGCGGCCAGCTGGTGGCCGTCAATAGTGAAAGTAAGCCTGTTCCGCTCGCCGCTGCACCAGTCCGCCTCTACTTGAGTTACTAAACATTATTGATATATTTTGTAGCGAAATTTACTGCGGTAGAATAACCACATTCCTAATAAAGCAAATATTTTACGCATTCCATAGTCTTTAAGTGTAGAGACGTTCTTACAGATTCGTAGCAGAGATGTGCGCTCAGGAGGGGACGTATGATAGAAAGATAATCATCAATTTTCACATGAATCTGGCGTATATATCAAATAATCGTCAACATAATAGCTCTTAGGCGAAGTGGGGTTAAATAATTTAAGTAGGAAAACAGAGCTTGGTATTAGATATTAAATAGACTGGAATATCTAACGTCAAGAAAAAATTAAATATAGATCAAAATTTGAGGTATTTCTTATGTAAGATACTTAGCTTACGAATCCCCAAAAATAAAAATAAAAGACTACCTATCTTTGGAGTAATCGTAGGAGTGATAACCGAAATTACAATTTCTGTGCACGGACGGTCCCTTACTTTTGACACTCGATTCGATTTCCACTACGATACGATTTCCTTTGATGACTATAATACTAAAATCGAGTTAAAAAGTGCAGTAATGTCATGTTAAGAATTACCAAATGACAAGTTCTCGAATCCAACGCGACATTAGCGAAATGAAATCGAATCATAGGCGAAATCGATTCGAGTGTCAAAAGTTACCCTACTGGTTTCTAAAACATAATGCATCACTTAATGCCAATAAAGCCGCGTCACCTGCAGTAGTTTTTCTACACAAAAACATATACGCAAAACAACGACTTTAACTGTCTTCTGCTCATAAAATAATGGACCATAGATAAAAAATACATGTTTTGTAAAGGTGTTTTTTGTAATGTTATTGCCCTTTTCTTATAAAAATATGTTTGCGCTGCTTGTCTTTAACCATAGGTTGTCCCTTTCATTTTTAAGCAATGTAACGCAAGGAAAAAAGTGATAGGCTATTCTTAGCGAAAAGATAAGCGATAATGTTTTTATAAGTAAGGCCCGTAGTGCAAGAGACGCGGCTTTAGATCTACATAATTTTGTCATTATCTAAACTCTAAACCGTATACAGTTAGGCTGAGATCTATAGAGCGAACTTCGACTAAGTCTAAGTTAAAGTAACGAACTCAAACTCATACAACAACAACTGAGTTCGTTTCTTTGACTCTGTCTTAGTCGAAGTTCGCTCTATAGATCTCAGCCATAGTGTGAGATACTGCCCTTGGTAGTGTGTACTACATATTACGTTGGATTATTTGTTGGCAAAGTTTATTTTAATTTTACAACTTAAATGTAAACAGCAAATGTGAATACCACGCTAAATTGACATACACAATATTTATATAAAGTTTTTAGTATGCGTGCAAAGAATTTAAGGCCCGTGATATAATCAACAAAGCACCTTATGTTCAAAACAATTTTGTAATATATTTCCGTAATAACGAGTGACGTCACGTAATCGCCTGGTCAAAACATTAGACTCAGATATACTCATATGTGTGTAAAATACATTTTCTGTTTCCCTTTTATAACGAGTTCAACGCGTTAATTAATTAATTTGAAGGTCGAATTAGTTTTGATAGCTGGATAAATATCGTTGGATGGATATAATATAATATTCATAAATTATGACTGCCTAAGTGGCGCAGTGGGCGAATAGCTGGCTGTGAAGCGAGAGGCCGCAGGTTCGATCCCCGCAACATTACAAATGTTTGTGTGGCCCACAGATATTTGTTTCGGGTCTGGATGATGTGAGATCGAGTCTCTCGTAGTTTCTAATATCCACGATACAAGTTATACCTAGTGTGGGGTCAGGACTATGTGTGTGACTGTTGGGGTGTTATTTATTTATTTATTAAATAGTCGTCGATGAAGTTATTTAATATTTTTTTAAGCTAATTGGTATAATATGGTTGTTTCTCTTTTCGACCGACTTCAAAAAAGAAGAAGGTCCTCAATTCGACTGGGTTTTTTTAATAGGACGATTTATATTCATTTAAGCGGGCGATGTGCTGAACCAGATGTGGTTGACCCTCCGAAGGATTTTTTAAAACTGATATTATAAAGTACGGACCAGTAAGGAGTAGTAGTAGACTGCCTTGGTGTCATAGCTGTATTGCGTAGCCGGTACTGCCATCCTCAGGTCTAGGGTTGGATCCCCAGGTCAGGCAACGACATATTGGGGTTTTTCTATGCAGTATCAGCCCGGAGTCCGGAATTTGTGGCTGATATGGCGATAGGCTCGTCCGTATCGCATCTGGGACTGGTTTATTAGGCATAATGTGGAGCAATCAAAGCCTGCTTTGAAACCTTAAAATCCTTATATTGAAAAATTATTTCCTTCACATCGTTAGATTAGCAAAGCAATTCTTATCATTACAATGGATTCTCCTTCGCAAAGGTGCCAAGATTGAACGTCGCTATAAGAATAAAACTATCATTGTGTGCAATAAAATGATAATACCAAAGGATTGGAGTGTCCACTGCCCAGTGCCCAGCATCGTGGAAGTCGCTGACCTTGTCGACGTCGACGTACATACGGCCGACGCGAGGCGGCGCGGCTAGAGTTGCCAGGCTCTAAAATAAAATCGCGGCAGAGGCGCTGAATTTGGCCGGATATTTTGCCCTGAAAGCTGGACATATATTTTTAACAGCCAAACAAATACATTTTTAACATAATCACAAGTTAAAACTTAATAGTCCGAAGAATCGACGAAGAATTTTTAAAATCGATCCATATTTGGCGGAGATATCGGGTAACATACATAAAAAAATACAGGCCTTCTTTTTTTGAAGTCGGTAGAAATTTCTAGTCTCTAGGACTATGTGACTGTTGTTTATTATTTATAAAAAGGTGGTCAGGTTTCACGGTTACGTTTGCTGCACCACAGCGTCGTGGAACTGCGTATTCAAAATCCGAACGTGCCAGACAGGTAAATATTAAGGTTTAAGCCCGGCAACCCTAGACGCGGCGTGTCGGTACACCTCCGCTTTCGAAGCACACTAAGCTTTGTCTCTCTAACTCGCTCTACTTTGTTTTACATAGCTATAATTCCCTTAATTCTTGTAGTTCTTATAACTCCTTCAAAATATGAAAAAAATATCAAATTATTTTCTATACTTTCTTCGACTGTCATATAGGATATATTAAGTTCACTTCCGCACAAGAATTCATTGCAAGGTCTTCAAGCTTCGATCTTACTACGACTTGTTATATCTATATTGAGTCTACAAGAGACGGATATTTTGAAAATGTTAGTTTCTTGTTTAATTGATGGATACCTATTTAATATTAAACATTTTGGCAAAAGTAAGTAGGAAGTGTTACAAGTACCCTTTGTCAGTGAACCTAACGGTTTCATTTATTAAAGAGAAAAGAAAGAAGAAAGAAATGAACACATAGGTAAATATATATATTCATACTTATGCATGACAAAAGAATGTGCACTGTTACGCGGTTTGTAAGCCTGTAAGGGACGAATGACCGGCAAGGTCGAGGGCTCACTCGCGAAGAATGTGTTCCGAGTGAATCATGTAGTTGAAGCCTTATAGCAATTCATTTCTACGAAGAAATAAAAATAGAAAGATTTACTAATAACTATTATGTTAACAAGTTTTTTCAACATACGCTTTATTAAATTAACAGTAGAGCAAAGTCGCTCTACCATGAGTTTTGAATGTTTGTATTATCGTATAATAAAAATTACATAAGAAACCAATACAGCACCCTAAGATGATTGCTAGAGGACTTATTTTTATTGATATAAGAGTTGGAGAGTAACAGAATAATCTCACCAATAAAGACGCCTTTACAGACACAAATTATATGGATAACGAGCACCGATAGCTCGGGTTTCGAAACGTCGGGACTAAAAATAAAATAAATACCAAACAAATCGCGATAAAATTAGTTTCATTTCAATGAGTAACATTCGCGTAAACCTAAGAAATCATTAAGCGATAGCTCAGTTGAGAATAGTACCTACGGACTACCGAGACGAGTGTCGGAGGTTCGAGACCTCTGATACACAACTGACTTTTTATGTCAAGTGTTCATTGTGTATTATCGCTTGTTATAACGGTGAAGGAAAACATCGTGAGGAAAATCTGGATTCCTGAGAATTTCGAAGTTATGTGAAGTCTACCAACCCATTAGGCCAGCGTAGTACACTAAGATCTAACCCCTCTCAGTAGAGGAGGCCCGTGCCCAGCAGTGGGACAGTAGAGGTATAATGTGCTTATAAAGGTGTGTTTATTGGTGAGATTGTTAACTCATTAAGACTGTATAACAAAAATAAACTATCATAGGAATTATTATTTTATATTTACGTGAAAATACTAATATATCATAATAATTAATAACAGTTTGAGGGACCATATATTTATAATATTGTAAAAGTAATACCTATTTCTTGAAAAGGAAAGACATGTCGCGTAATATCAAAGTATTTAATATTAGGTATATATAGCAAACTTGTTTTAAAACACGCGATTAGCGCGTGACTAACAAATATAACGAATGATTTACATATATATTGAATATAGATTTGTAAATTAACGCAGCATCAGTTCAATTCGATTGAGAGACTTATGCCGGCGCAAATTTCTTGCCATAGAATGGTGGAATTGAGAGTTTGAAATAGAAAGTTGTGACTCATTAAACTTGACTATCGATAGGTTTGATCAAGGTTACTGCTTACCGCGACACTTTTTACAAAGCATAGATAATAGATACGAATATTGGACTGTAACTGTAGTACCTACTATTTTCGACCGAATTCAAAAAAGGAGAAGGCCTTCAAATCGTCTGTATTTTTTAATGGATGTTATACGATATCTCCGCCAAATACCTATAGACCGATTTTCTAAATTATTTTTGTCTTCTATAGAACTTATTTTAAGGGTAGTTCCATATCAATTTGGTCACGATCGGATTAGAAGTCGGTCCGTAAAGTTTTTAATCTATTTTTCTTAATCATCGTATCCATTTGAAGAAGTTCTCACGATGGAATATGTGGTTGAATATTCTAAGTATTTCCTATTACCATATTCTGCATCTGAGGAATGTAAAATATTTCATGCTTTGTCGGTGATGTGTAATCCTCGAGTGCAATTTATGTTCATTAAATTATTGCAAGTTCACAATGTCAATGTTTTTTTGTTGCAGAAATAAATCAAAATGGCGGCGTCCGGAGGAAAACGGCGCGATGAAGCCAGCGACAATTCCGACGACGAGCTTACACCCCTCGCCAACGACATATATGGCGGCAGGTAATTATTACTTAGAACTACCCGTAGGCAGATGTATACGAGATCCTATCTCAAGAGATCTGTTCTTATTCCACTCCGTTGTAGTGCCTGCGCAACACACTTTTACATGCTTGTTACAGAAAATTCAGGATTCAGATTAGTTTTATGACCGGCTACATCCCTGACGTCAATCCCTTTTAGGGGATCCAGTCCCGTAAATAGTGTTCAAAACCATTTCACCCGGTTTGGGACTTGAAACCAGGACTACACGGTCCGCACATCGTATAGTCGGTGTCAAATCGACACATAACTCCCCATATGCATCGCCAAGGGAAATAAACAGGACAACGGCCCCTCTGTCTTTGAGATTGAATAAGTATTGAAATTCCTTACTTTTCTATTTCTCGGAAACAGTTCTTAGCCTGTTACACCCACTGTAGCTCTTTGTTGGCGACACTTTTATCAGATGCCATGTATACATATTGCAAAATTATTGTTAGTCATGAACAGAAAAAAATTGGCACATATCTTATAAACTTTAATCTTGGCCAACGATTTGTTGACCAAATAGGCAGGTTAGATTATTATTTCTTAATCGAACGGCATTTGTGCAACACGTTCGGTAGGTGTCTATAGACTTAGATGGAGAGACAGAATCTTATAATACACTTCAATATAGTTTTTTGGATGAACGAACATATAATGCATAACACAGCATACATTATGTATTAAATCCCTTATTTTCAGCAGATGTGGACCGATTTTCAAGATTTTTATTATGTTTGATAGGATGATCCCCTATTCTGGTCTAATGAATTTTGAAGTAGTTTTTTAAGTTATTAAACATGAGATTATATATAGATTAATCAAGAATTTAAAAGTTGATAATTGGTTTAAATTCATATTTAGCATTTGTTTTATGTATGGCCGTTATTATTAGTTAAGTACTTTATTATTAGCGCCTAAACATAATTATAAACTCCTTTAGATACGCTTTGATAAATATAAATAGTTACGATCCCTTCTCTTAGTACCTTCAACGAAGCGTGTAGAAATGATGGCAGACAATAACGTTACATTTGCTGGCCTTATTTTAGAACCGCGAAGCGATCAAATAATCATCAAGGAATCGAATGCATAGATGTCCCCTTCAGCTACATTGGTAATCAATTGGTGATGGTAATTTTAGATACTCCTACCTACCTATAGATACCTGATTTATATTTCCCGTACGTGCAGCCACTTTTTGTACGTCGTCGCTCTGTTTGGCCAAAGTTGACCTGAGAACTTCCTTGTTCGTGAAGATGTATAATTATTCAAAATATCGTTATATTGCATGGAATATAATTAGTTAACATATACATAACATAAGCTCCCGCCTGTATCCCCGAGGGAATAAGCAGAGGCGCAGTAGCGAACTAGAATCACATATTTTGCCGAGCTTAGTTCCGTCCCAGATGTGATAGGGGGCAAGCCTATCGCCATATCGAGCCCAAATTCCAGACTCTGAGCTGATATTGAGAAAACCTACTACCGCTTTGCCCAACCCGGGGATCGAACCTGATACCTCAGGATGGCAGTCGTACCGAAATAATTAACAACAACTACGAAACAACTACGCAACTAACACAGTCATATTATTAGGTAGTTACATATTATTAATAATAAATAATAATTGAAAAAAATGCTACGAAGAAGTCCTTACGCAAGAACAAATTCATTGAAAAGATTAGGTGACAGGTCCTAAGTTACAATCAATTAGGCCATGACAGTGATTTAATGTTTTGAAAAATATTACATGAGTGCCCGGGTACTTCGATTCGGTTTCATTTATTGACTTAAAATTCCACCGAAATAGAGTTAAAAAAGTGCACTAATGTCACGTTAAAAATTACCAGATGACAAGTTATCGAATCTAATGCAACAATAGCGCATTATTAACTCGGTTTCGGTGGAATTTTAAGTCACAAACACATAAAAAACATAAGCTCACGCCTGTATCCCCGAAGGGGTAGGCAGAGGCGCACTAGCGAACTAGTACACCCACATTTCGCCGAGCTTAGTTCCGTCCCAGATGTGATAGGGGGCGAGCCTATCGCCATATCGGGCACAAATTCCAGACTCCGAACTGATATGGAAAAATCCAGTATCACTTTGCCCGACCCGGGGATCGAACCCGAGGCCTCAGGACGTTAGTCTTACCGAAATACAACCATGCCACCGAGGCAGTCAGTTTAAGTCATAAAATTAAATTTTATCGAAGTCAAATTCGAATCGAGTGTCGAAAAGTCAGGGGGCAGGTCCTTAAAGGGTTATACATGTAAATCCTGCCATTAGACCAATTAATCGAATAATATATTAAATGTCGGCAACAATAGTTACAAGTTTTTATACTAAGAGGTCGGTTGAATGCGTGTTCACCGATCGGTCACTGCGGCCCGGAACCCGCTCAAATGCCAAGGTTGTCAACTCTGACGACACAACTTTCGATCGATTGCTGACTGCGCCACATATTTGCACTTGTTTCAATGAAGTCGGGATAATATGGGGATAGATATTCTTCTTAAAGGGATCATATCAATATACGAGTAATTCTCGATCAAAATGTCAAAGCACAAAATCTATCGTTGCTAAAATCTAACAAATTCTTCGCATATATTGTGTTCTTGATAATTCTTTTAATATATTGCCTATAATACGACTATCTAAGATTCTATTTGAACTATAAACAGTATACTGTAGATAAGCTTAATTTACAAAATCATCGTGCTCGTATGTTATTTTATTTGAATAAGTAGAGCTAGATTTTCCATAGTAAAACGGTATCGTGTAGGATGCAAAGGCACTGTGCTTTGTCGGGAACTGGAGTGTCGCTCGTGAGCTGAATATTAGATGCGCGCTCGAACCATGAACTACTAGTCACTTCGGTTCGACCACGTACCGGTTCTATCGGAGAACACGACATCATCAACTTAATATTCAGATTTGCACTCAAATAAAAACACTAAATCTGTTTCTAGACTAAAATGGGTAAAATTCCATATTTATTTTTATGGGACATATTTATTTTGCTCCTTTTTAATGTGTTAAGATATACATAGATGTAGGTGTAAGGTCAAATTGAACACAAATACGTGTCTAGGATAAAATAATATGTCTGGGAATGACGCAATCTCCTCCGTATATGTGATAGCAGATATGGAAGTCGGTAGAAATGTTTATGCTCTTTCCCGAAAGAAATGGTCGTTGACCCTTGAGGTTGACTGTTCGTATACTGGAAGTAGTGTTTGGCATACCAAACAATGTATCAACATTATATTGTAAGAGAAAGAATATAAACGTAAACATAAAATGTGAAAACCACACATAAATTAGTCAAAGTTGTATGTGTTGATAATCGATAGCGTTGGCGTGCATTCCATATAGACAAGGAGACATTGTCTACCCTGACAATTTGCTAGAATTACATAATGAAAGAAAAAAGGATCACTAAAAAGGGTTTTTCAAACAGCGCTCGGTATATTATTGTACATTGACGTGAGAATGATCATGTTAGTTAAAGTAAAGCAAGAATAAATTGAAGAAAAGAATTATGCAAGATTTTTGTCTACCTTAATCTAAAAACCTGTGCACGTCATTGCTCAATAGTAAATGGAATTTGTTAACTTTTCCTTTTGGTATGATTTTTCGAACAGCGCATCGTAAATATTATAAAATATCTGATAAATAGATATAGGTAATATTATCGCATACACATTATTATTACGGCCTCGACACCTGATAAATATCGGTTCGCCTCATTGGTTTACCGTCAATCAAGCGCCAACGGGACGCAGGCTTGATAATGGATGAGTTAAACGTCTCCAAGAAGCACAGTCAGGTCAGGGCAGATGGTTGGCAGCATGGCAGTTAAACGTCATCTGTAGGATGCCTTAAATGTTGCGGCGGTGGTAGAGTGAGATGAATAAGAGCAAGCTTCGTGAGTTGAAGTGCTGAGATGTACGATCTGCTCACGTTATATACCTCTACATATAAGCTATCAGGACGAGATGTTTAATTACCTACGTAATGTTCTATTTTAAGTCCATAAAAGAGAAAACAAAATTACGATGAAATGGAAGCTTGTTCAGGACCACACGTAGAAATGGGGACAGTGACGGATCACTACATTGTCTTGGAGAAGGGTGTTCTGATCTAGCACTGAAGCAATATATCTGCCAGAACCTTAGAACTTACACGATACTTGCAGGTATATGCGAAAGAAAGAAGAACAACTTTGGCGTCTTATTTATTTTCAAATCTGAAGATTACCTTTAATGGTGGTGTGACTAGAATACTGTAATGTTTAACACGTAATACGACATATTTAATACATTTACGAGTACATTGTTAACAAGATGAAGGCTTTCGCAAGTTTTCGTGAGTTGAAACGACATTGAGTGCTCTATTGTTCTGCAATATGTCATGACTTCATGAGGGTCTTTCTGACTTATCACACACAAGTAAACATGTTGTAACTATTTAATAACCTAGTCGGACTATTCTTTATGCGACATTATCCAGACAGCCTCCGTGGCGCAGCGGGCGTTTAGCCGGCTGTGAAACGTGAGGTCACGGGTTCGATTCCCGCACCGAGACAAATGTCTGTGTGGTCCACAGATATTTGTTTCCGGGTCTGGGTGTTGTGAGACCGAAAGTCTCTCGTAGTTCCTGATAAGCACGACACAAGACTCGACCTTAGTGTGGGGTCAGCAGGGTTACCACCACCTCTTATAGCAGTATTATTATAATCGTTCTTCGTTTGTTTTGTATGGGAATCGGTACAAGTAAGATGATAATAATACTGCTATAAGAGGTGGTGGTAACCCCCCCAGGACTATGTGTGTGACTGTTGGGTGTATTTATTATTATTATTATCCGACTTGAATAATATTTCTGAATAGGAATTGGTTT
Organism: Clanis bilineata; assembly: GCA_036417725.1. Lineage (NCBI taxonomy): Eukaryota > Metazoa > Arthropoda > Insecta > Lepidoptera > Sphingidae > Clanis > Clanis bilineata. Next base: position 11,683,192 of record CM071140.1, read on the forward strand.
ATATAACAATTATTTTGCGGTTTGGCCGAAATTAAGTCACGTGTCCTGCACTAGTTTTTCTCGAAACATTACACAAAACACATACGCAAAACAACGATTTTAGCTGTTTCTACTCGTAGAACAATGAACCATAGTTTTTTTTTTGTGTAGGCGTTTTGTGTGATGTTTTAGTGCAGGAGACGCAGCTTTAACAAAACAATACTCAGTGGGTGTAGGTCTCCACAAATGATTACGTACATTTAATACTTCGGAAACATCATATACCTTGCTAAAAATGCACAAACTTGTAAGTATATTATAATTTATATAGACTGACTCGGTGGCGTAGTAGTGTTGCATGAGCGGTACGAATACAGTCTTGAAAACTTAGGTTCGATCCCGGGTTGGGCAAAGTGATATTTTTTTTTATGAGTATCAGCCCGGAGCCTGAAATTTGTGCCCGATATGGATTGGGACGGAAATATGGGTGTTCTAGATCTTTAGTTCGCCTTTGCCTACCCCTACAGGGAAGCAGGCGTGAGTCTATGTGTGTATTATAATCCAGCTGTGTCACCTCCTTCAACTAATAGCAATATAGAAGTTAAAGGCCGTAAGGTCTTTGGTTGAAATCCTAGGTCGGGCAAATGCGATTATTTAACACGAATTGCCTAAGACTGAATTCTCCAGGGGGTTAATGCCAGGCAGGCAGCTAGTCTTATAAACGAAAGCCGAATCTTTTCCGCAAAATGCTTGAAAAGTGTTGCACCGACCCACAGTGGAGTGGGATAAAAACAGCTAGAAGATTTGAATTTAGCTATAAATATTGCAATGGTGTGTCTCAAGTCTAAGAATGAGATCTATAGAGCGAACTTCGATCTAGTCCGAGCCATTTTTTACAAGAAAAACAGACTGACAGACTAAGCAAAGATTTTCTTGTAAAAAATTCGGACTAAGTCTAAGTTCGATTTAAAAATTCCAAATCCTCACTGAGTTTGTATCTTTGACTTGGACTTAGTCGAAGTTCGCTCTATAGATCTCAACCTAAGAACTCTACCTTGATCACTAAAAACTCTATCTAAAGATCTAGTGACATCGAGTTGCCATCGCAGTGATGAGGAATATTCATGCTGAAGTTGGCGTCGCACTAACTTTTATTGAAATTGAATGTCCATGAATTAAACTATATGCAAATTGAAATTAAAGCCCACTACAAAGGATAGATAACAAACGTACCTGCCATTATTATTAAATTAATATTTCTTGGCTGCATCCAGTTTGTAATAAGTTTAATTAGAAATTAGAATATTATATATTTAGAACAATAAATATAAATGTTTGTTAGAAAGTTGAGTTTATTATTCAGTGTAAGAGATGGCATTAGCAACTAATGAGTTGACGATATAATTTCACGTGCTTACTGCTGCAGAACGTAGATTCTACACACTGTTCCACTTCACACAGACTGGACAAAAGCAGAACAATACTTAGTATTGTTTACTTCCTTTCATGAAATTTAATAGTTGATATTAGTATAGAGATAATTATGGTTATTTGGGTAAGATATATACAGTACCTATCAATTAATAGCTGATAAATACAGGCTAGGTAAGTCTTTTCCACTTTTAAACATTCACATTCAAGAATGTTAGTATACCCAGTAGTAAAAGTTTCTTCACACAAAAGTGGATATAAATAGCTTATTATGCATCAACTTCCGATTTCAAAATTTGAACACATAGGAATTGAATATATTCTGCAGATAAATGGTTGTTTATGCATAATGTGTTCATAAAATGGATATTAATATTCACATTTTGTCCAATAGGAACAATAGCAAATCGGTGGTCAGTGTGGTGTTCGCATACCGGCCCACAGCAGTCGGTATTGCGATCGCACCGTTCGCTGTCCTCATAACAAGCCGATGAGTTATTGAACAATATTCGGACGGACAGGACAGTGTTAATTTTAGTAGTGTTAGTTTTATTTTTAAATTTTCATCAACATTCAGAATTGGTTGTGTTTTAAAATGAAAGTGCGGTGAAGTTTGTTACAATGAATGACCCAGATCGCAAAAGTTATTACGAAAAAGAAGAATTAGAAGAGACGGTTTATATTCCCAACAACAACAATTCTATTTATAGCAATGGAACCTTGCATTACTGTAGTATTTACAGGTAACAAAATATTTAAATGTACGCAATTAACGCGATTCAAACGCAAGTGTCACCGTTAGAAACTTTCATTGAATGCATACGCATACCACCAATTCTATCATTCTAGAGTGAGTACAAATACCTCATGAATGAAATTTTCAAATGGGTATATAAGAAAGTTAAATCAAGTTTCTTATATACAATTATGATAATACTTAATAACAAATTAAATTTTAATTGTTCCTTACATCACATTTTAAACTAATAAGTTAGCATCTAATATTTTGATGTAGAGTACGCATCTATAATCAAACTCTACTACTTTCTGTGTATTATTTTCTGCTATATTATATTCTATAAGGTTTCTTTGGTGTTCACGTATAGTAATAGCCACGTTACGCATAGGTAATTAAACGTCTTCATTCTTCAATCAACGACTTTCTATCAACATAGCATTACATTTACACTAGGTGCATCGCTTGCGGTTTCACCTATATACTCGTACCTTTGCCAGTTATTTTTAACGGTTGTGGTTTATTATTTGATATTTAGATCATTACTAAGATGTATAATGGTGATGAAAGATAAATTATGCTGTACTCATACGCTTTCAAATGTTTTAAAATAATCAGTTGTCTTCTCTCCGAGTGTTTTTAGTTATAAAACGGATTATAGATAAAATTCGCTCAATATATGACTTAACTTAGTCCTTTTACAATATGTAATTGTTTACAAGTATTTTAATCTTCTTGTTAAAAAAAATAGAAAAATATTCATAAACAACCTCACTTATAATTTTCTAACCGTCTATTCAAACAGAACCAGTGGACAAAAGTGAGGAACAAGGGTTCCTCACTTTTGTCCACTGGTGGACAATACATAGTATTTACGGAAAGGATAGTTGAATGAAAATTAAGGAAAAATAATGTTTATAATCTATAGAACTCTACGAGTAAAATTTTTGTAACTACTTAACAGGTATTTAACTGATAGGATATTTTTTTTTTAAGCAGACTGGCAAACGAGCAGATGGGTCACCTGATGCTAAGTGGTCTCCACCGCTCATAAACACCAGACACAAAAACAATCATGAGTGCGTTGCCAACCTAAAAGGAGAGAATGGAAAGGAAGGAAAAAGGGATTGGGAAAGGGAAGCAGGGAAGTGGCCCACCGGAAATCTCACTCACCGAACGAAACGCGACAGCAAGCTGCCACTTTACGTCGGTTTTCTGTGAGAAAGTGGTATCAAACCGGTCGAGCCGGATAAACACACATATACACATAAGCTCACGCCTGTATCCCCGAAGGGGTAGGCAGAGGCGCACTAGCGAATTAGAACACCCACATTTCGCCGAGCTTAGTTCTGTCCTAGATGTGATAAGGGGCGAGCCTATCGCCATATCGGGCACAAATTCCAGACTCCGGGCTGGTATGGAAAAATCCAATATCACTTTGCCCGACCCGGGGATCGAACCCGAGACCTCAGAACCGTAGTCGTACGAAATACCACCACGCCACCGAGGCAGTCGAGCCGGATATAAAATAATAAATATAGAATATAATAAATGAATTTAAAATATTTCTTCGCAAATAAGAGCAGTGTAATAAGAGATTGATAATGATAGTGCTCTGGCCGCAACGTTTTAATTAGGTTACCCACCAGTGGTAGTTGAGCCTTACGTAAGTCCTACTGTCACAACGCACAACTACGCCAAGTACGTGGACTGTGTTGAAATGTACGGTGTAACCGTTTTCTACGCGTCCAAATAATAAAGCATGTGTAATTAAACACGCGAAGGTCACATTTGCTACAGACTGTCGGAAACGAGGCGGAAGGAACTCTGACTAGCAAAACACTGCGAACGCTCGAGATTTCTCTTGTACTGTGTGAAAGTTGTTTTTCTCGCTTCAATGTCGTGTATCTTTACGCTGTCAACCTCTAACTGACGAATACAAATATGTGAAAAATATTTTTTTATAGCAGAGACTAGCAAACGAGCAGATGGGTCACCTGATGGTCTCTACCGTCCATGGACACCCAAGACAAAAATACTCATGTTTGCGTTGCCAACCTAAAAGAAGGGAATGGAAAAGGAGGGAAAAGGGATTGGGAGAGGCAGGGCGGTAATTGGGCCACCGGAAATCTCACTCACCGAACGAAACGCGACATCGAGCTGCCACTTTACGTCGGTTTTCTGTGAGAAAGTGGTATCAATCCGGTCGAGCCAGCCCATTCGTGCTGTAGACGTAACTGTCTACAGCCCGACTCTACCACTCAAAAAATATACTTTACCTAGTATATTGTTATAATATATACTAGGTAAAATGGGAGCTAGCAACTGCATTTCAACACATGCTGCCCAATTCCTATGTCTTTCTTTTAAGGTTGACAACGTAGGTAACCATGATTTTTTTGGTATGGAGTTCTTGGAGGTGTATATGGGCGGTGGAGTTAATGTACCACTCTCTACCATAAGAAAATACGCAGTACACTGTTAAAACTTAACTGATATTAAAACAATTTTAACGAACTTTATAAAACTTATAACGTTAGTTGCTAAAATGCTTTTTTATCTTTCCAGTCAAAGAACAGTACAAGAAACGAAAGGATGGGACGTGTTCCGAGAATTCCCCCCGAAGCAGGACAGTATTTCCATGGAAACTCAGAAATGGCTGGAGTTCACAGTCCGCATGCTGAAGATCTTAGCGTATCTCGTCGTGTTCGTGGTGGTTCTAGGCTCTGGTGTCCTCGCAAAGGGCACGATGCTCTTTATGACGTCACAACTCAAAAAAGATAGGCGGCTCGAATACTGTAATAAGAATTTAGGTAAGTTTTCCAATTCTTTAAACCGAACCTGGTTTAACTACAAACAACTATTTGAAGAAAATAGATTTTTCAGAGTATTTTATGCATAAACAAAATTGCCCTGTAACTTCACTGTCCCACTGCTGGGCACGGGTCTCCTCTACTAATGAGAGGGGTTAGGCTTTAGTCTACCACGCTGGCCTAATGCGGGTTGGCTGACTTTTCATACCTTTGAAATTCTTTTGGAGAAATTCTCGGGTATACCGGTTTTATCACGATGTTTTCCTTCACAGCATAGCAAACAATAATTCACAAAGAAAATACACTTAACATAAAAAAGTCAGAGGTGTATGCTCCGTTTTGGAGTTTGTCTCGAACCTCCGACGCTTTTCTCGGTAGTCCGTACCATTTCCAACTGAGCTATCGCTGCTTTTTTACATTTTACACATTGCCCGTGATTAATAAATCTAGCTCTGTAATATTACTGTATGTTATGGCTATGTAATATTACTGTATATGGCTGATGATGGTGATGATGATGATGATTATTACTGCCCCACTGACCCTGGGTAATTCTATGACTAGAATGTCAGCATCAGTCCGGGTTTTGTAATTTGTACCTAATTTGGCGATAAGCTATATCGCTATATTATCGATAAGCGCATTATGCCACTAATATTAATTTGCGAAAAGTCGGTGGACTGTTGCGCCTCTGCCTGTACCTTCAGTCTTCAACTTTCAAAGGTCAAAGTAAGTGGTGTGATTTATTCAAATATTTATTAATATTGTTTGATTTTCAGGTAGAGATAAACAATTCGTAGTCAGTTTACCGGACGAGGAGCGGGTGGCGTGGATGTGGGCTGTACTCGCTGCGTTCGCCATTCCGGAACTAGGGACACTAATCCGCTCCATCAGAATATGCTTCTTCAAATCCTCAAAGAGGCCAAGCTTTGTACAATTCATGGTGGTAAGTGTTAAATTATCTACTATATAAAAATAAATCGGGTTTTCCTTCCTGACGCCATAACTCCAGAACGCACGAACCGATTTCCACGGTTTTGCATTCGTTGGAAAGGTCTCGGGCTCCGTGAGGTTTATAGCAAAGAAAATTCAGGAAAAATTTCAACAGAAAAGCGGGAAAATCTTTTTGCACATACAGCGCCATCTCTGATACATAGCATGTACTACAAACCAATATTTTAAGTAGATGGTGCTGTATGTGAAAAAAGATTTTCCCGCTTTTCTGTTGAAATTTTATTTTTTTAATTGACGTTAGTATCGTATAAATATTAATGTCAATATTTGTCAACTGAAAAATTATTTTTTGTTGGATAGCCCATTTATCGAGGACGGCTATAGGTTATATAACATCACGCTATGACCTAAGGGGTTACTGACGGGGTGACTGATCGGGTGACTGAGGGGGTGACTGAGGGGGTGACTGACGTGAGGAATGACGGGGTGACTGATGGGGTGGCGGACGGGGTGACTGACGAGGTGACTGACGAGGTGACTGACGGGGTGACTGATGGGGTGACAGACGGAGTGACAGACGGGTGACAGACGGATGACAGACGGGGTGACAGACGTATGACAGACGGGTGACAGACGGGTGACACACAGGTGACAGACGGGGTGACAGACGGGGTGACAATCAGGCAGACAGATGGGGTGACCGACTAGGTGACAGACGGGTGACAAACAGGTGACAGACGGGGTGACAGACGGGTGACAGACTGGGTGACCGACGGGTTGACCGACAGGATGACTGTTGGGGTGACCGACGGGGTGATGGACGGGGTGACTGACGAGGTAACCGACAGGGTGATGGATGGGGTGACTGACGGGGGTACTGACTGGGTGACTGATGGGGTAACAAACGGGGTGACAGATGGGTGACAAACGGGTGACAGACGAGTGATAGACGGGTGACAGACGTGTGACAGACTGGGTGACCGACGGGTTGACCGACAGGGTGACTGTCGTGGTGACCGACGTGGTGACCGACGGGGTGGCCGACGGGGTGATGGACGGGGTAACCGATAGGGTGATGGACGGGGTGACTGACGAAACCGGACCAAAGTAGATCATCCCATTACCTCCTTTAGAATTATTGGATTATAGGTGCCTGAGACTCATTCTTTCAACCCTCTCTCTCCTACGCAGACAAAGTTGCGCGGGTCAGCTAGTTACTGTATAAAATGTAATGGGATTGCCATTGTCTACTCTGAATAAGTACTACTGTTGTACTTCTGTAAGTAAACTAATATAAAATAATAAGATTGTGTGGCTGTCAGTTTATCTTTTTCAACAAGCCATTGACCCAATGCAACGCTTTAAAATGATTTGTTGCGTAATTTATGGCCGGAGTCACAAAGTCTTTGCCTCGGAAATCGGTAAAAACTTCCAAGTGTCCAATGACCGGAGCCCGCCTGTTCTGCAAAAGCTAGTTATCGATAAAGACTTTGAAAAGCTTTTCTTTGGCTTGAATATATCTCTCTACTAGTAATATCGTAATATGGTAATATATATTGTTTATTATCGTTTTCAGGTGTTCATCGCAGAATCTCTACATACTATCGGCATGGGTCTCCTGTTCTTCAAAATCCTCCCCGAATTGGACGTAATCAAGGGAGCTATGATAACAAACTGCCTCTGTATCATTCCTGCTATATTAGGACTGCTCTCGCGAAACTCAAGAGATTCTAAGAGATTTGTCAAAGTGATTGTCGACATGGCTGCGATTGTTGCTCAACTCACAGGATTCCTAGTGTGGCCGCTTTTGGAGAACAAGCCTGTGTTATGGTTGATTCCAGTGGCGTCCCTGTGCATCTCTTTAGGATGGTGGGAAAACTACGTTACACGACAGAGTCCCATAGGTAAATAGCAGTTATTTAAATATTAATTAACATTTTTAATATAGCCCTGTAATATTACCGTTCCACTGCTGGTCACGGGCCTCCTCTACTAACGAGAGGGGTTAGGCCTTAGTCTATCACGCTGGCCTAATGCGGGTTGGTAGACTTCACATATCTTTGAAATTATTGTGAAGAAATTTTCGGGTATGCAGGTTTCCTCATGATGTTTACCTTCACCGTTATAGCAAACGATATTTCACAATGAAAATACACTTAACATAAAAAAGTCAGAGGTGTATGCTCCATTTTGGGATTAGCCTCGAACCTCCGACACTTGTCTCGGCAGTCCGTACCATTCCCAACTGAGTTATCGCGTGTATTCTTTATTAATTAGCTTATCTAACTATTAATTAGGAAATATCACGTTATGTAAATGGGTGAGAACAATAGAGTAATAAAATTATATTTTTTAATAATTTCAGGAATAATCAAAAGTTTAGGAAGACTTAAGGACGGATTCAACAACTCCAGATATTACACTTACCGATTCATGTCCATTTGGAAAATCTTACTGTTCATGATGTGCAACCTGTTCTTCATATGGTTTGAAGGCGACGAACCGAGCATGTTCTTCCAATTATTCAATGTTGGCTTCGGCCCACACAATATTGTTGTAGAAGAGGTGAGTTTAATGTTAATTATTAATTGAAACCAATAAAAGTCTACAGGTTCACGAGCTAAGCTAAACACAAAACGAACCCTGCTAAACTAACTTTGGGTGATAATTGAGCTAGCATCAACGAGTAGTTTGTTTCTTTGTAGTTCGCGGTGTAAACTCAACTATGTAATTTCGTTATTGTTACGTGAGCTAAGCTTAACAAAGTTAGCTTAGCTTGCGGTATGATTGCGCTTGTGATTATTGTTCTTACTTAAGAGATCTAAAGCTTTACAGTTGATTTAATTCAGCTAGCTATAGCAGTGGAGTTAGGTACAGAATTCCCAAAGATCCCCGATGATATATCATGTGTACTTTGAGCCAATAATCTACGACAATAATACTAAGTAAATGTTAAAAAAACACGTTTCAAATAGATATCCTAATGCAAAAATGAAAAGATTGGGAATTCGATTATAATTGACCATGGACATTGGATTATTTTCAGGTACAAATACAGTTGGGCGGAACAATAATACCCGATCTCGCCAACATAACATTATCTGGTGATTCCGTTGAAGTAGCAGCAGCTTACAACTCGGCCGTGTACGTTATGCTGATCCAAATATTCTCAGCGTACATTTGTTATATATTCGGCAAGTTCGCTTGCAAAATTCTCATTCAAGGCTTCAGCTACGCATTCCCTATCAACTTGGTCATTCCGCTGGTTGTGAATCTGTTGATTGCGGCTTGCGGTATTAAGAATGGTGATACTTGTTTCTTCCATGGCACTATTCCCGACTATCTCTTCTTTGAAAGTCCTCCAGGTATTGTTGGTTTTTTATATTCATAACAGACATTGCTTATTGTAAATACATATGTGGTATTAGCGTTGCATCTATTAAGTCAAATATAGCTGTTTAAATTATGTACAATTTTCATACTCACGAGTTTTTATGCATGTATTTTTATTTTCAGTATTTACACTCAGTGATTTTATAACCCGCCAAATGGCTTGGATATGGTTGTTATGGCTATTGTCACAAACCTGGATAACAATACACATCTGGACCCCAAAAGCTGAACGTTTAGCCTCCACAGAGAAATTGTATGTCTTTCCGATGTACAATGGATTATTAATTGACCAAAGTATGGCGCTCAATAGGAAGCGAGACGACCAAAAGGATGTAAAGACTGAGGTTAGTACCAGTTAGTAGTAATTCAACAATCTTACATTACCTATACTAATATACTGGCGCAAGGGTACTTCATACTTTAGTACCCCATTAGATAGCGACCACCGTGCATATGGTGCAAACCTGCAAATTGAAATCAGAGTTCGTTCAAGCGAATCGCGTTTAGGTGCCAATGCGTAAACCAACATGAAGGCGACAGTTGAGGACTGCAATGTCTCTCGAATGTCATTTATATACACAACAAATATTAATGTGAGGCGAAGACTGGCACAAAAATAGGTTGAAAAAGCATTAAGTGCGTTAATATGCAAAACATTATAAATATCACATATTTCTCTCTTTTAGGACCTTGCCGAAATGGAAAAGGAAAAAGGTGACGAATATTACGAAACGATTTCTGTTCACACGGATAACACAGGGTCATCACCAAAGGCAGTAAAATCTTCTGATCAAATCACAAGGATATACGCATGCGCTACTATGTGGCACGAAACAAAGGACGAAATGATGGAGTTCTTGAAGTCTATCCTGCGGTTGGACGAAGATCAGTGCGCTCGACGTGTGGCTCAGAAATATTTGCGTGTGGTTGATCCGGATTACTATGAATTTGAGAGTAAGTGTCACTAACGGTTTCCACAGAATAAAAATATCAGCCACATATTAAATTCTGAATTTTCACGTATGAACATGGGCTTCCTCACAATTCTTTCCTTCATCGAAAAATCAAATGATAAATAATTTATAATTAATACACACTTAAAAACCGTCAAATACAAAGGCTTCCGTAATAGGGATGAACAATGTACCTATGTACTGATTTCTTAAGTTTACGTGAATATTATACATTGAAATAAAACTATTCTTAATTATTATTCTTCGGGAATAATAATTAAAACCTAATCGTGATAGAATCCGTAAGAATAGTTTTATTTCAATGTACCTATGTACTAACAAAATTCGTTATTTCAGCTCACATATACTTAGACGACGCCTTCGAAATATCAGATCACAGTGACGACGATTCTCAAGTGAATCGTTTCGTGAAACTTCTAGTCGACACGATTGACGAAGCTGCATCTAATGTGCATCAAACCAACATTCGAATTCGCCCCCCGAAGAAATATCCCGCGCCGTATGGAGGCCGCTTGACTTGGGTATTACCAGGAAAAACTAAAATGATATGTCACTTGAAAGATAAGTCAAAGGTTCGACACAGGAAACGTTGGTCCCAGGTAGTCTTGGAAATCAAATAATCCTTTCTTTTATATATATCTCGTTGAAAGATTTCTTAAATATTTATTTTTTTTAGGTCATGTACATGTACTACCTTCTGGGCCATCGCCTAATGGAGTTGCCTATACCCGTGGACCGTAAAGAAGTAATGGCCGAAAACACATATTTACTAACTCTCGATGGAGATATCGATTTCCAACCACACGCTGTGCGATTACTTATTGATTTGATGAAAAAGAACAAAAATCTGGGAGCCGCGTGCGGTCGTATTCATCCTGTTGGTTCAGGTAAATATAGCGTACATGATAGATCTTCATACATTACAATGTAAAGATATGAGATACCTATCACATAAATGTATATTTTCAGGTCCTATGGTGTGGTACCAGTTATTCGAATACGCTATTGGTCATTGGCTGCAAAAGGCGACTGAACACATGATCGGCTGCGTACTCTGTAGTCCTGGATGCTTCTCTCTCTTCAGAGGAAAGGCTCTTATGGACGATAACGTCATGAAGAAATACACATTGACATGTAACGAGGCCCGGCATTATGTGCAGTACGATCAGGGTTCGTAGGACCATTAAACACTGTTATTTTCATTATTAATGTTAAAATGTTTCTCATATACTACTTTTATCTTTGTTACAGGAGAAGATCGTTGGTTGTGTACGCTTTTGCTTCAACGAGGTTACCGAGTAGAATACTCAGCTGCATCCGACGCTTACACACACTGTCCCGAAGGTTTCAGCGAGTTCTACAACCAACGTCGTAGATGGGTGCCTTCGACTATAGCTAACATTATGGACTTGCTTATGGACTGTAAACACACGATCAAAATCAACGACAACATTTCTACGCCGTATATCGCTTACCAAGTACGTCATAAATTGTTTTCAACTTAATTCATTTATATGATTTTTTTATTGTGAATAATGTACTACTCATTTTGTAAAAAATCTAAATGTTCTTATTGTTTTTTAATATTAGTTAAGTCATAAATATACGTTACAGATGATGTTGATGGGTGGTACGATCCTGGGCCCCGGCACGATATTTCTTATGTTGGTGGGAGCTTTCGTGGCGGCTTTTAGAATTGACAACTGGACCTCTTTCGAATATAATCTGTACCCCATTGCGATTTTCGTGTTCGTTTGTTTTACAATGAAATCAGAGTATCAGGTACGTATATAATTAATAGGATAACTATTAATGATTTGTATTTGAGTGGAAATAATGATTACCGTTGATATTTAATTTTCAGCTCCTGGTGGCACAAATACTGTCAACGGCATACGCTATGATAATGATGGCTGTAATCGTCGGTACCGCTCTTCAGTTAGGCGAGGACGGCATAGGATCACCTTCGGCCATTTTCTTGATATCACTTTCGAGTTCATTCTTTATAGCGGCTTGCTTACATCCTCAAGAGTTTTGGTGTATAGTGCCTGGTATAATTTATCTATTGTCTATACCTTCTATGTACTTGCTTTTGATTTTGTATTCTATTATAAATCTGAACGTAGTATCATGGGGTACTCGAGAAGTACAGACAAAGAAAACGAAAAAGGTAAGTTGAGTGTCCAACGCATTCGATACGAATTCAATATTATTAATTAAAAGAAATTATTAACTAAGCACACTTCTAGGAAATTGAACAAGAGAAAAAAGATGCTGAGGAGGCAAAGAAAAAGGCAAAACAAAAATCATTGTTGGGTTTCCTTCAAGGAGTGAACAGTAATGAGGAAGAAGGGTCCATAGAATTTTCGTTCGCGGGTCTCTTCAAATGTTTATTGTGCACGCACCCTAAAGGAAACGAGGAGAAAGTACAACTTTTGCACATAGCATCTACTCTTGAAAAATTAGAGAAAAAATTGGAAGTAGTTGAAAAGTGGGTTTGATGTATTCATCATATTATGCTTTAATTACTATTATGGTTATTATGTATAAATTCATTTCATAATTATTATTTTGCAGAGCTGTTGATCCTCATGGGATAGCTCGCAGTAGAAAGATGTCTTTGGGACACCGAGGTAGTAGCACCAACGGTGATCACCAACTTGACGCTCTTGCTGAAGGACCCGATGAGGAAAATGATTCTGATTCTGATACTGACACCATGTCCACTGAACCGAGAGTAAGCAGATATTACTGATCATTGACTGTTTTCAGTTATAACGTTATGGTGTTCTTTTTCTTTCGTTTTAATAAGTAGTCTATGTTACTCGCTGATAATGTATCTTTCCGTAGGTGAAAGAATTTTCAAAATCACTTCAGTATTTTTTGAGCCCATTTATTACAAACAAAAATAAATAAAAAAATATATCTTTGATGATTAGATAAATAAATAATACAACATTTCTGTTTAGCCTTTTATATGACTATTCGTTTTAGGAAAGAAGAGATGATCTCATAAACCCATACTGGATAGAAGATGCTGATTTGAAAAAGGGCGAGGTAGACTTTTTGAGCCCGGCTGAAGTTCAATTCTGGAAAGATCTCCTTGACAAATATTTATACCCTATTGACGAAGACAAAGCGGAAAAGGTAAATTAAGCCACCGAAATTGAGATGTAGGGAAATACAGAATAGGATTGCAGTATAAACTTTACGGACCGACTTCAAAACTTATCCGATCGTGACCAAATTATATTATATAATGTATATAGAACCACCCTTGGAATATGCTCTATGGAACACAAAAATAATCATGAAAATCGGGCCATATATGGCGGAGATATCGCGCATCATACATAAAAAATACAGTTAAATTGAAGATATGCTCCTTTTTTTGAAGTTTGTCGGAAATAGTAATTTATTTGTTGGGCCTTATTAATACAAAGATACAAAAAAGTGTCATTCAATAAAAGAAAAAAAAATGATAAGATATTGAGAACTCAACAAAACACAATTAGCCACTCTACATAAGAGTTGTTTTATAAATAACAGTTAAAAATAAGAACAGCGCTATTATTATCTTGCTACTTTATTATTATTGAAGGCAACCATTATTGAAATACAAAATTTCATTATATTTTACCAGTACCTTGAACCTTCTAATAAGTTTTTATTTCAGGTGAATACAACTTTGTATTTAATCTTTTTACTTATTACTAAACATTGATCTTCCCATAATTTTAGGAACGTATTTCGAGAGATCTGAAAGAATTGAGAGACTCGTCTGTTTTTTCATTTTTCATGATCAATGCTCTTTTCGTTCTCATTGTATTCTTACTGCAATTGAACAAGGACAACATTCACGTTAAATGGCCCTTCGGAGTTAAAACTAACATTACATATGATGAGGTTTCACAAGAGGTAACGTGAGAATCCACTACACAGCGATCGACATTCAACGATGACTAGGGAGTGTAGGGACTTCGCGCCATAACGCATGCACTCGCATTCACGAGAAATAATCCCAGTCACCCTTGAAAGTTGATGCAATTATATTAAATATTTCGTGTTTTATTAAATTTTACAGGCTCGCATTGCAGGCGATCTGCTTGAACTTCGCAATAAATCAGTATTTGCATTTGTTATGTTCAATGCTTTATTTATATTGATAGTATTTTTATTACAACTCAATAAAGATCAACTCCACGTCGTTTGGCCTTTGGGAGTAAAGACAAACATTACCTACATCGAGGAGACAGGCGAGGTATAGCCAAATGTTACCACAGAACGTGTGTCACTTCACGTCTAACGACCTCCTTCTAACCGGTCTGTCTTGGGATGGCACACCAGCATGGAGATTCGGACACACAGATTCTTAATAACTGTGGCGGCACATTGTTGGTTTCACATTCTAATAAATATCCAAACCCTTAATAGATGTCCTTAACTTTGGTATTTGAATTCGATTGATTACATAACAAAATTCTTTCTTCCGATGCTAAATTGTAAAATTAAATTGAATTTATTATTTATATCAGTGGGGCGGGAAAATCTGTTATAAGACTATACGTCCAACTGACACACGTTTCCCAATTCGATACAACGAGGAGTTTATTAACGCCTCCCTCTCTGTCTTTCTATTCTGTCTATTAAGGTGGCGGAATTTCTTTTCTTCGATTAAACAAGGTTGCAGGGTCACCGGTATCCTCTGTACATACATACACACACACCTCAATATGTGGTGATGTTTTAACACTGTATTCAATTATTTATTGTCAATTCATTCAAAATGTTCAAACTTCATTTACATAAATGTTTGACGGTATTGTGTGTAACTGCAAGTCGTGTTTCCACTTTTCACTCATAAAGTGCATTTCAACACATAGTATCACAATATTCACTAAGTGTTTCATAGTTTAACGGTTACCAACGTAGCGTTAAACTCCATTTATGCACCAACACATTATACGTCATATTTCAGCAGTATTGTTTCTTTATATCAGTTCAATGAATTTCTAACGAGTATGTAAATATGTAGTATTTCTGATGTATATCCTTCCAATTCAAAATGGATATTTAGAAACAAACTTCACTGCGATCGTAAAATCATTTTCTACTTCATCGTGTTTATATGTATAACAAAATTGCACTGTGAAATTAATATTTATTAATACACCCCTTACCGTTATTTTTAACATGTCTGTTTACCATTCCAGGTGCTCATATCGAAAGAATATCTCCAATTGGAACCTATTGGTCTGGTTTTCGTATTCTTCTTCGCTTTGATCTTAGTAATACAGTTCTCCGCTATGTTGTTCCATCGATTTGGAACCATTTCACACATACTGTCATCCACAGAACTGAACTGGTTCTGTACGAAGAAGGTAATAAACTACAAAAAGTATTTATCGAAATCTAAGTTTGAAATCATTAAGCTCTAACAAGGAGAAAGTTAATGAATAATTATGGTGAATCAGACATAGTAAAGAAATATTTATTTACTATTCTAGTACTAGTAATTGTGTGTAACAAAATCTTTATTTTTTAGTCGGATGACCTGTCCCAGGATGCCTTACTGGATAAGAATGCAATAGCAATAGTAAAAGACTTACAGAAACTAAACGGATTGGATGACGACTACGACAATGACTCAGGGTCAGGACCCCATAATGTTGGTAGAAGGAAAACAATCCACAACTTGGAGAAAGCTAGACAGAAGAAGAGGAACATTGGAACGCTTGATGTGGCGTTCAAGAAACGATTCTTTAATATGAATGCGAATGACGGACCAGGTAAAGGCAACTTAAATGGTATTTATTACTTAAAAAATGTAGAATACAGTATATATCGTTGATAAATTTTCTTTAATGAAGTAATTTACAATAGATTAATTGTTACCTAAGAAATGTATAAATGGAAAAGATGATAAGAATTAAAATAATATAAATAAAATTGAAATAAAAAATAAAAATGCTGTATTTCAGGTACTCCGGTTCTTAATCGCAAAATGACATTACGTCGAGAAACTTTGAAAGCTTTAGAGACAAGACGTAATTCCGTAATGGCGGAGAGAAGAAAATCACAAATGCAGACTCTAGGTGCTAACAACGAATATGGAGTTACTGGAATGGTTTGTATATCAAAAGTAGTACATTAATATGATGATATGATCATCATTTTTAGGATTTTCAAGTCCAAATATCCGCATGAAAAATCATATCTAAGTTATTCGATTCATAATCGAGAGGTAAAAAATGCCGCTTACTTGGTCTAGTGACAGCATATGTGGACTGTACTGAGTAAAAGCTGTTTCTCTAATATGATTCACATGGGACTGGACCACCCAATGGGGGTCGATATGAAGTGGGCAGCTAGTTGTAAAAACGAATAATTTCTGATTGGAACAGGAGTTGCGCCAATCCCACAGTGAAGTGGGATAAGAGCAATAGAAAAGGATTCAAGATCAAAAAATGATTGTATTTAACAGCATGTTTTTAGAAATGAATAGAATGTTGTAATATATCGGTCGAATACTATCGAAATAAAAGAAGAAATATTGTATTAAAAATTAAATTTGCTTAAATTAGTGTTAATTGTGTATTTTGTAATTTTACAGCTCAACAACAACCTAGGTCCTCGCCACAGGACATCGAACGCCAATATATCAGTGAAAGATGTGTTCGCTGAACCTAACGGTGGACAAATAAACCGCGCATACGAAGCTTCGTTGGGCGACGATGACGACAACAACACTATGAGACTACAGCCAAGACAGAATCAAGTATCATTCCAAGGCAGATTCTAGGATGTGGCTATATTTATGAATTTTTGTAGATAATGATTTAATACTCGTTAAGTTAAACATCGAAATCCTTTTTTACACGAACAATGTATGCTTGTGATATTTTATTTTTCGACGTGACAGGGACATTATAAAGTCACAGAATAAATACAATGATAGAAATTACAGCTTTATTTTAAGATAAACGTAATCACAATTTACACTGCCAATTTATACTCTTTTATACTCATTAATAGTTTTGATAGTTAAAAAACCAATTTTTAACAACATACAACTTCCAAAATTGTTAATAAATTAGTTTACATTTATTTTTGTTTTGATTTTGTTATTATGGTTCATGAATGAGAAACAAGGTTGAATAGGGACTGTTTCAAAGTGAATTATTGAATGCGATTGGGGTCTTAGTAAACAAAATAATTTACCTAGTTCTCTAAAAACGAGACAAATTCTGTGAGTTTGAAGAGTTGGTCTTCACTGGAGGTGTGCAATGGTGCTGGCTGTGCAGGCGGCACTGGGTTTATAGTAATGCCGTCATTTTCGATTGTCCACTTCCTGTCCCGGCAGCTATGTAAGGCAGCATCTCGACTGAGACCGGTCATTGACACCACAGTGTCAAGCGATATTGAACTGTAGGACCGACCAATCAAATTCATTGTTCTCTCTCTTACCTTTTCTGAAATTAATCATTACTTTGTCAATAAATATAAACTATTGTTTTGAATAATTAAAGGCATGAAAGGGTGCAGGTGTTTTGGCATATGAAAAAATATGTGCAGTATAACACATTCATCTACTGACCTAGAGGTTGAAGGCTTTTTTATGTCCATAATTACATACATTCATGGACTCACGTGTGTATCCCTGAAGGGGTAGGTGGAGGCGCACTAGCGAACTAGAACATCCACATTTTTACGAGCTTAGTTCTGTCCCAGATGTGATAGGGCTTGTTCCTATTGCCATATTTGTCACAAATTCCACACTCTGGGCTGATATGGGAAATTTCAATATTACTTTGCCTGACCCAAGGATCGAACCCAAGATCTCAGGATGGTAGTTGTACCAGAATACAACTACGCTACTGCGGCATTCTTGTCTTTAATTATATAAGGATATATTAACATTGCAACACAAAATACATCAGTTTACAGAATCAGGAACAGCCTCTTCTAACTGCTGATACAAAGACTATCAGGATTCCTAAATGTCCTTCAGATTCATTTGGTGGTATACAATAAATTAAGATTCAAGTAAAAATATGAAGTAAATTGTAGTGTATTGTTAAAAACTCCAAAGCTCAAGATGTTTCAATATGAATAATTAAATTAAGAGATTTTTAAAATAATATTGTTACTCCTTCCTTTCGCTTCCTTGCAGTTCAGTAGCAGCATGAATGGGCTGTGGATGGGGATTTCCTGGGTTTGATTTCTAGGTCAGGCAAAGCAATTTTTTTAATTTGCCCACGACTGGATTCTTCAGGGGGTTGACATCAGGCAAGCAACTGGTCGTAAAAACTAAGCCAAATCCTTTCTGCAACATGCTTCAAAAAGTTTGCTGCGCCGACCCCACATGAGGGGGGATAAGGGCAGATAGAAAGAATTATTGTTATTTCTTCCTTTACTCCTTAACCAAGTGACAGCGTAAATAAATTGTGGACCAGGAGGTTACAGGTTCAAATTTCAAATCTGGAGCACAGCAGATTTTCTAAGATGATTTATACATCACTGGTTCCCCCAGATTGACTTTAGGACAACAGTTGTAAAATTGAAGCTCAATAATTTCTATAGTGCCTAAAAAAGTGTGATGCACTGACCTCACATTGAATGGGATAATGACAAGTAGATAAAAAAATCATCACTTCCATGTTTTCCAAAAAAATAGACACCAACAATTAATAACATCAACCTTTCTATTTTTTTTTAACTATTGATTTGTATTTTATAAGTTATTTTAAATAGTCATGGGCGGCTCGGCCTCCGGTGGCCCATACACTTATGTAACATATATATGTGCTGCCTCCAACGGGTTAATAAATAACACAAAACACACCTTCTAATGCCCTGATGATATTTGCAACTGGTTCAGTCCAATTATATGCTGCCAGCGCTTGGTAAGTTCCAGGGAGATCTTTCTTCCATAGTTTTTGTCCAACAGCCCAAATGGCTGCTATTTCTGGGTTACTAGATGTTATGTTTTGCGGTATCCTCTTCCACAAGAATTTTGCATTGCACCTGTAAAATGTCAGTACTGTTTTATTAAATATATTTAAACATACTTATATAACATTGAATATATTTAGACATACTTATATATTATTATAAATCCTATTATCTACTTTAAAATCAAATAAATACCATGGTCTTAGGATTTATCAATTAGAGCTGCAAGTGTAAAAAGTTGTTTATATAGAGTAACAATGGTACTTACAGATCGTTTTGGTATAAGTAGATAGCTAGTAATTGTGCGTATGTTGAGGGTGAAGCAATACCATTTGGAGCCTAAAAACAATAATAAAATGAATAACACAATTAACTAAGAATTACTACACTGATACCGGACCAGTACCAGAAAAATTCGATACATACCTCTAATTCCTGTTTCTCTAGATCTCCACAAAGCTTATCAAAATTAGTGATCATATTATAAATTGTGTTATATTTTCTAAAAATGTACTGTAACAATAACTCAGCGACACTTTATTTTTATTTTCAGTATCTCCTCAATCCTGTCAATGTCATTGTCATTTGCTACTTGTCATTTTTTTTTTAATTTTCCCTTTCGGGAAGGCAAAGGGATCTAGCCCATACAGCCTCGTCTTAAGTGCTTTTTTTTCTTCATTTCCTTATATCTAATTTTTCACAAGTGCTATGAAATCGGATGTGTTCGAATTCAAGGCCCTGCTGAAGTTTTGGCGTCAATTCCTTCTAGTTTGATGCTTTTTAGACGATTTTCTCGCAGCGGAGGAGTCGAACATGGTCGACACATCCACCCGACAAAAAGCGTCCAAAATCACTTATTTCAAAGCTTCCACATACTGTCCATCTTCGTTGATGTTTATTGCTTAGATACACATCACATTTAAACCACAAACACAACTTTAGACTAGAATGTAAAATAATTAAAACAAGCGACCACCCGCACCGTCAGAATTCCCGCCAAAAAATCCTATTTTTCTTTTTAAAATCGTTCCACAGGGAATCGGCTAAGGTCAGAGACCATTCTGCCAAGTCATTAGTTACATGTTTTACTTTTTAAACCTAACCTAATAGGGTATTACACCATTTTTTTGAAATGTGTTTTAATGCGATCTTAAGGTAATAATATTCTACTAAAAAAATTACAACATTTTTATTCAATCGATAAGTGCCTTAAAAATGCGTTTTAATTTTATACCGCGCATAATTTGGCGAAAACGCTAACGCGCGCGAGAAGCCATTTTTCTTCCATAGTCAAGACGTCATTAGGAACGTAAACAAATACGCGTAATATTGGAATTGTAAATTATTGCAATTTAAGAATGAGTTATTAACCTGTGTTGTTCCTGAATGCGAGAATATAAGTGTAAAACAGCGGACACGTTGTGGATTGAAGTGTCAAGTAATGAAAATATGAGAGAAACTTGGTTAAATGGATCACGTGAAAAGAGTTTACTCCGTACATTATTTCAAGTTTAATCTTAGATAGTTTGTGTTTTTATGAAATGTCGTCGGTTTCTATGATACTATTTAAGTAAAAAGTACACGGATAATAAAATATAATACAATAGCAACCTAATGTTGATCACTTGGTACTTTGTTTTCATGACCGTATGACGTAATATCATGGCGGCTACTATATCGCTTAGTAAAAGAACAGATACAAAAATTCAAAACTTTGAATTGTATTATAAAATGTATTTTATCATTTTATGAACTAACACCATCGATATAATAATATACCTAGATGCACAGTTGACGCTCAGAAAGTGAGACAGCCAACGAGTGCTTAAAATGTAAGTAAGCACTTGTATGCTGTCAGTCGGGCGCCGACCGTTCGCCTGTGAAGATGCCTAAATGCTCTGTGAAAGAGTGCAAAAATAACACTCTTACAAAGCGCAAAACACATGGGATTTCATATTTTAAGTAAGTATAATTCCCTTACTTGATTCTTAAAACCTTAATCATGTTAAATCAAGTATTAAACGTGTATAAATAATTAATTTAAAGAATTCAGTTAATAAAATATTTTGTCCCTTTTGAAATCATGATTTGGAACAATGAAATACATGGAGTCGTTTTTTTTGTAAATATATTATATTTATTTTAAATTTATGATTTTTTTTATTAATTTTATTTATTAATTACAGATTTCCACGAAATGAAATAGTAAGAGATAAATGGCGTAAAATTATTTCCGAAGAAAGGAGAGAAGAAAATTTTAAACCCAATTACTCAAGTGTGGTTTGTTCAGACCATTTTGCCGATTCCGATGGATATTATACAGAAGAAGGGATTAGGAAAATTAAAAAGAATGCTGTACCAAAAATAAAGGTGATAAATTGTCATCAGCTACATTGTCCTTAACTAATGTTTACTATTTAATTTAACAATATGTATGCTGTTGGTGTACCTATAAATAAATAAATAAATAAATATTGCCACATTTATTGACTTTATTTTAGATTGTCGTAACTACAAGTTTAAATGAGGCAGGGTGCAGTACAAGTGTAATAGCTGAAAAATATTTGATACACAATTCATCAATAGCAAGCATATACCAGGTACATACTGCCATGTAAAATGACTATTTAATAATTTGCGGCTAATTCTAATAAATGTTTTCAATCAAAGTGTGCAGATCATAAAAATTTGCCAACATGAACAAAGTTGAACATTCTGATGTCAAATAATAATTTTAATGGTTTATTCTCGCGATTTTTAATTTTTTAATTTTCATTTTTATCTTGGATTCTCGAATTGAGATCATTTATTGGAACCGGTCGTTAGGCATAATTACTATAACAGTAATTGTGGCGTCATCATTTATTGGAAACATATTCATTTCCAGGAACCAGCAATTGAACCAATAAATAATGAAGGATCACCAATACCATCAGAATTTTCATCAATCTTAAACACACCTAAGACGTTATTTTTGAAAGATAATTTGAAAGAACGCAACCAAAAATTTAAACTTAAATCTAATTTAGTGCGAAACTTAAAAGGCAGAACAAAAGATTAAGAAAACGAAATGATAGTCTAAAAGAAATTATTAAGAATCTAAAGAGCAAAGGGCGATCTTAGTGTGGGGCCAGGACTATGTATGTGACTGTTGGGTGTTATTTATTTATTTATGAATCACGTTAAGGCAAAACAGTGCTTATTTCATATTCATAACTCATAAGCTTTGTTATCTTCTAAACATTTATACTCTATCTATCTCTTAATGTAAGTAAGATTATTATACAGATATCGCCATTCTCATCTACATTGTACGCCACGTGGTCAACATTTCTCACAAATAAATACAAGAACTATTCGACTCCATTCAATCTTTGTCCAAGTGACTAGAATGTTTCTTTTAATAATGTCAAATTATTGTCAAATTCAAAAACGATTAGAAATTCAAAAATTTCGAATACAAGAACGTTTGAACATTCAATTTAAAAAGCTACTTTATGCCGCGTCTATAAGGTCATATTTGTGTTAATTTAATGAAATTTGTGATGTTTATTTGTTTTGTCTGTCGAGGACACTGTTTACAATGATATTTGTATGGAACTGTGCATCTACTTAGGTATATTATTATATCGATGACTAACACTAACATTTCCCGACTGCTTATTGCGTAAACTATGTCATTTGTATAGTTTTAGATATTTTCTCGTATAGAGTAAAATACCCTATTTATAAACTACTGTTTAAACTAAGTTTTCACAAGAACAATGAAACATGGATGTGCCAATTTCAAAGTTTTTTGGAAATTTGGCGTTAATTCCTTCCAGTTTGATGCTTTTTAGACGATTTTCTTGTAGCAGAGGAATCGAACATGGTCGACCCCTCCACCCGACAAAAAGCGTCCAAAATTACTTATTTCAAAGCTTCCATACCAATAACTAAAGAAAAAATAAGAGGACCCGGCATAATTACAAAAACTACGTGTTTATTATGAAGTCGATTCCGTCATTTTAGTTTTGCGATCTATTAACTTATATGTAATAAGTTGTCAGCGTGTTATCAGAATTAAATAACGTATAAATACTTATTGATTTTATTATAAATACGGTGTTTTATTTACAACAATACTAATTTCGGAATATGAAAAAGATGCTAAGTGTTACATTAATGGGATCTTTATTTCGCAAAGTCGCCAATTTTGTTTCGTTCCATACATTAGGAATGCTTCATCGAAGTTATGCCCTGTCCTCTATCTTCTTTTGTCTTAGTTTCATACACAGTCCATCTTCGTCGATGTTTATCCATCGATATATTATTTACCTAGATGTACAGTTGACGCTCGGAAACTGGTACAGCAAAGGAGTGCTTAACACTACTTTTGCCTACAGTCAGACGCCGATAGAATTCTAAATTTCAAAATTCAAATTTAAGAACGTTTGATCATTTCGTTTAAAAATCTACTTTATTACACGTGCAATGTGCATAGTATTATATTTGTGTTGATTTAATTAGAACTTGTGATCTTTTTCTTTGTTTTATTCGTGAGACCACTTTTTAGGAAGATATTTGCAAAGAACTGTGCATCTAGGGTATATTATATTGATATGTTTATAGCATAAATTCACATCATAATTATTTAATTCAAACTTAGATCGTCAGAATTCTCGCCAAAACTTCCTGTCAGTGTTAGGTACATAAGGTAACACAAGTTTATTATGGCACTTAGATCTCCTTTGGATCTCCTAAAGGCGCGCTTATACTAAACAAACATAAGGCTAGAGCTAGAACAAGAGCATTCTTTCGCGATCTTTTAGTGTAAACGAACAATCGTTCTTATCTTTTTACACCAAAATATCATCGAGCAAGAATGAGAACCGTGAACTAGAATTCTTGCACGATAGATATTTAGATCAGCCGAGCGAATGCTCATTGCTCATTCGTGTGAATTCTGGGGTTGGTAGTGCTTCGTTGTGGCCGACCTCAGACACTCAAAAAAGAAAGAAGGAAGAGACCTTGGTGAGTGACAAATTGAATGCAGCGAAGGATATTGGATAATGTAGGTGGAACGATGACGTTCAAACGTCGTCGGATCCCACAGACATCTGCAATTGGGTACTTGACTAGTTTTTAAAAAGGCTATTCATTAGTTCATCCTAAACACGTAAAAAAAATTTCGTATATTTTTTTCATATATATAGTTTAAAAACGCAAAAACTATTATGTATAATTTGCCGCCAAAACGCCATCTATCTACCTGTAGATACGAGTGACGTCATCTCACCTGACCATAGATACAAAATCGCTTATTAAAAAAATATTGCAGTAATAACCTGTATGATTTTAAACTAAAAAAACCGGCCAGATATTTCGTCGATCAGACATTGATTGTCGATCACATCCTCGTTGAAATTAGGTTGAGCTTCAAACTAAAATACGAAAATAATATACCAAATAATCTGGCAGTATGACTTTGGATCTTAGGTCTTAGGCCATTGTGGAACAAATTTATAAGAAAAATGAGTAATGTGACATCATGCGTCGTGATTGGTGTTTACAGTCACTTGACGCACAGATAAAAAATAAGTATTTAAATTACTAAAATAAGATTATCCTTGGAGTATTTTCAATAAATTCCTATTGCACAGGTTATTTCGATGATAAATCTATGTTCCTACAGAAATTCACTGATATTGGTTACTACAGTCAAGTACCCAATTTCGGTAGGCTTTTATCAATAATAGACATTTTTCTTGAGACCAATCCATAGTTGAATCGATGAGTATAATATGTACAGTGATTCAGATCGCTCGAACACAAGAACACTTTGAAGAGACCGCTCCAGGGGGCGAGCGCGTCCCACAAAAACACACAAGAACGCTATAAGCATCTGTTCGCACGCTTTAGTACCGTTTACATTAAGCGAGCGAGCATTCTTAGAATATTACATAGCATCATTGCGAACGCAGATAAAACAATGAAAGAATGCTCTACATTTGTTTACACTAAACGAATTTGATACAGTGGGGATAGAATGAGCGAATGCTCATTCTATCCCCACTGTATCAACGACGAGCGAATGCTCGTCTGATGTAAATCGACCTCTAAAAGCTGTGGCAGATTAAGCCAATAAAAACTAGATGGCGTTATCATCCTAAAAAGCCAAAAGTATACTTATACCGAGTCCGAGTACACATTAGTGTATACCGAACGAACGCTCGAGAATCTTCGCTGTTGCATTGACACAACAGCGAAGGTTAGTTTGTATGATCGCAACAGCCAAGATTCGCGAACGTTCGTTCGGTTGGTGTGTACCCGGCATTATACAAGATTTTCTAATTAATTCCGTATCAGATCTAAGATTAAAAATTCAAATATTTGCAAAACCGTTGCGCAGAATTGCAAGAGAGTTCGGTTCGGGATACTACGTGGGGTTTTGTCAGTCGCGATGTTGCAATGGTTTATGAGTAAAAAACTGGGGGCTGACTTTTGACACTCGATTCGAATATGACTTCAATTCGATTTCAGTGACTTAAAATTTCACCGAAATTGTGTTAAAGAGTGCACTAACGTCACGTTAAAAGTTACCAAATGACAAGTTATTGAATCTGATATTAACGCACTTTTTAACTCGATTTCGATGGTATTAAATGAAACCGAATCGAAGTCAAATTCGAATCGAGTATCAAAAGTCAGAGGGCAGCAGCCGTAAAAAGCCAAACTCGTCATCGATGATCGAGTTTCGTGAGTGAGATGACACCGCTCACTTGCCTACACAAATTGCCCCCTTTTTTCTTTGGTTTCATAATTTTACGCGGACCCGCAGGAAAAAGTTGTTAACGAATAATTTTCGATGTTTCACATCGGCCAGGCGTTCCGCAGCAACAATTTTTTATGTATTCTATAACAGGTACAATACTCCTTCATAATTCTAACTAAGGGAGGGCCAAATTTTATGTATTTACATAAAGATGATACTTTGGATGATACATTGAAAAACTCTTCCTTTTCCGAGATAGGTTCAAAAACTTAAAAGTTTAATTTCCAGGACTAGTAGTACTACGCCCTAACCTTAATTGAAATTCCTTACAATTACACAAAACAATCAATTCTAATTACAGCGTATGAAGTACTAGAGTAAAACAAAAAGTGGGGAAATTTTGTATTCATCTGGTATCCCTTGGATAGATCAATTGAACAGAAAACCGTGGTTCACTTTCAATGTTCCTAACATTCAGTCCTCCTTATTCTATAGGTCCATGGCCCCCATCTACATGACGGTTTTTTGAATACCACAAAATCGTTATAATGAGTACATTATTTATGATTAGACAGGTTTGTCAATTTTTGCAATCGAATTTTGTACTCCAGAATTCATAGCTTGTTTATATTTTTTTATAGCAGCGACTGGCAAACGAATATAGATAGGTCACCTGATGGTAAGTGATCTCCACCACCCATAGACACCCAAGACACAAAAAGAATCATGAGTGCGTTGCCAAATTAAAAGAAGGGAATGGAAGGTGAGAGAAAAGGGAATGGGAAAGGGAGGGGGGAAAGGAGCCACCGGAAATCTCACTCACCGAACGAAACGCGACAGAAAGTGCCACTTTACGTCAGTTTTCTGTGAGACAGTGGTATCAAACCGATCGAGCCGGCCATTTTGTGCTGTAGACGTAATGATCTACAGCGTAACTCTACCACTCAAAATACACTCTATTCAACTTTTGTGAATTGCTTCTGCAACCAAGTGACCCAAATTATTCTCATCCTTGACGTCTATTGATTGAAAATTTGGGCGGGCTTGTCGATCAACTTGTCGAGTCGATCCGCTGTTGTTGCCTCTCAAATCACAATGGGCCCCGGTAGGCATAACCGGTGATGGACTAGTGCGCTGAGTCACCATTCAATATTGTCGCTCGTAATGCTAATTTATAGTTACGCTTGTATCAATTTGCATTTTAATAAATTTTCTTGTAACTATAACGTTGTGGACCCATTTGTTTAAATTGCTTTATTCGTGAAATAGATATACAATATGTTGTGCTGTGGCTATTTATAGGTATCAGTGCTTAGGTTAATAATAGTTTATGTAGTGATTTAAATGTATTGATGTTTTAGGTACTGATGTTATATTAATGATGTGCCTGTATTGTAATGGAGTTTTTATATGATAAGTTACGCTTTATAATGTATCTATATCGATATGTACTATCAGGATGTTTATAAAGAAGTAATTTATTAGTTTAGTTAAATATTTTGTACAAAGATTGACGAGCAGGAATCATTTCGACACTTTCACAGTTTGTCGGATTGTCCAATGGAACATGTCACGCTCTGCCGGTAACCAATGGGTAAGCTTGCAGCCCCGCCTTATGACAAAGGCGTGTGCCGTCTCCAGCCCAGATGGCCACAACAATGCTTTTGTCCGACAATAAGCTGGTGCTTAGAGATTTATGACAAATGATAGGACGAATTGCATAGCACGTCATTCAATTTTCCCACAAATACACTTAGGTACCTACTCAAAACTAATATGAACCTTGATTTAGCTTAAGAGATAGTTAACGTAATTTGTTTTAGATAAAGGAGAATTCAGAAACCAATTAACACAACCAGGGTTAATGTAAAGTGAAAATTAAGTTAGATAGCAAGAAATCAGTTATAGCTGCTACGAAGCTAAAGGTCTTGTGCTTGATTACGCGGCTAGGAGCATCAGTGTTAAGTGTTTCTAATATTACACGTTGATAAAATTGCACATGGTACACGTTACAAGTGGTGCAACGCGGCCAGTCGGTTGGACCCGGGTGACCCGTGTCGAGGGGTCACCGTGCTTCACCGTCGCTATACCTCGCCAAGCCGCCGCAGCGCTGCGCCGACAGCACTGTGCAAAATCGTTAATTACATTCAATTTTGGCCTTACAACACGCTACAACAGCTACACTACTACTTGTAATGTGTAAGTACTTGCTCGACACTTAAATCATTTTTTATCGAAACGTTAACATCAGCCTTTCCTTTGTGTGTACTACACATATAAGTTAATTATATTTCGAAGGTTTTATAGTTACTGAGACGGAGAAAATAAATTATCTTTGATTAAAACTGCATTAATAAAATATGAGTTACGTAAAATGTAATTTGAAGAAACCTAGTAACACAAGAGTAAGTATAAAATTGTTATATTCCAAATACGCTATTAACGGTACTTATTGGTACCCGAATCCAAACGGCACGAGGTCAAAGAAAAAAAATGAATTTAACGACAGTGTTAACGCATCCAAACTTAATGGACATTAATTAATACAATTAGCCGACGGCAAATTGCACGTAAATACTGAAATAATGAGCGTAAATTGAGGCAACTTTACACTTCTGATTTATTGTCCTACACTTGCCTGATTTCGAAGAAAGAGAAAACAGACCAGTTCGGACGGATATTACGAGCAGTATACGAAATTGAAAATGAATATTTATAAAAACTTAATCACTGTCTACTGTCCCCTCTAGAGGTCACAAAGAGAAAACATATTTCAGAACATTTCCACTTAATCATACAGATCACTTTCCTCTTAGGTAGGTAGGTACATGAGAATTATAATTGTGAGAATCGAAAAGAGTCAGAGACAAATGGAATTATAAATTAAATACACGAAGAATAAACTACTTATTATCCACTAATAATATTTAGAGGACAAACTATCGTCAAAATTACATAAAGAATTAAAACTAGTCAATGAAATGGTAAGCTAGAAATCTATGCAAAAAATTCCGATGTTCGCGATGCAAATGCACAACCAGTTGATTAAGAGCTCGTTGGTCCACCAGAACCAGCCTGCGAAAACAACTTGTAAAACAGGCTTTAAAGAGGAATCAAATTGGGAAGTTATTTCACTACCACTTCGTAGTGGCACCCTGTTTAATTTTGTGTATTTTATGGTTTTATGTGTGCCTACGACCTACGTCGCGTCGTTCGCTTGCTGAAAGACTATGTTGATAAATTTCCCATTTGGTGCAACATTACTTCATAGTTAGGAAGATAGTTTTTCATTTTGTTAGTTCTACCCTTTAGAAATGATCTTCACCAATAACAAACGCCATGAAAAATACACGGAAAATGCAGTTTGTTTGGCAAAAAAGTTTCTCCATCTGCATAATTTCCTAATCATAATATGATGTTTTGCCATGGTCACGGCTGATGCTAGAAGAATATTTAATAACATTGTGAATCGATTACTGTTATGTGAAACTATAGAAATGATTTTCAAAGCGCCTCTTAACATTAAAGTTTTATTTTATATATTATAAAATAAAATTGTCCAGGTGCATAATTTATTATTGGCTGCATGTATCGAGCGAATGCAGATACATAACTATTTATGCAAAATTCAAATGTGATAGTGGTCCGCAGATGGAGAGGTCCAAGTTTTACTTATGCATTTTGTAAACACGCGTAGTTTCAAGGCCTCCGACATCTCGCTTCACCGAAAGTCGTTTAGCTTTACAATGTAAAATACTCGTTTGCTCGATGTTTAAATTTTGTAACACTAATTTGGGAATAATTTTATAATTTTGTCATGAATAAGCTAATGAGGATGAATTGCCCATGGGCGGCGCTGATTGTGAATATTTCGCGAAGGTAATACTGGGTCCGGGGGCTTTATCTATTACCGTTTATGGAAAGGTACTGGTGCGAATTAGCTCGGTTTGCAAAATGTGTACTTTTTTTTAATTTTAATATATAATATATAATAATATAATTTAATTTTAATTACTAACGGTCGGTTTCAATAAACAACCTCAGTTCGAATGTGCAGATAGATTACAAATATTAACCAACAAGAACACAGTTTGAACATGACTCCGTCAAATAACTTGATTTGATTGGTTCATAATCACAATCTATCTGCACACTAAACTGAGATCGTTTATTGAAACCGGCCGTAATTCTCATTAGTTAGAATATAACCTCGATTGATTATAAGACTTCTAATTATCTACTAATTATAATTGTTAGGCCCAAGATTTTAGTGGGCTAAGTACTGATATCAGTTAGCCCGATAATTTGTTGTCTAATTAACATACAATATTATCAAAAGAGATCATTGTATATAAACACAAAACTGTGATTATTGAGGATTTAACTGTACCTACGTCATACTATGTAGCACAACATAATGTCCTATGACTATTCTTTGATACCTCATGACGCGAACGATCTCTATTAATAATAATCATGTGACAGAACTGCGTGTTTTTCGACAAGCAACAAATGTCACAATGGTGGGTCTCGATGCAGCGTGGTTTCGATGTGTTATCAGGAACCATTTAATAAAATTGCGGCCCGATGATGGAGTGGCCGAACCAACACGCCAAGGGTCCGGCTATTACCACCTGACAACTGGTGAGCGATCGCCACCGATCCTTCCTACACAGCTCTACCATTGTCACAAAACAATAGAGCGCAGCTATCTTCAATCAAAACAAAGCGGATGCTAATTGGATACGCGAAATAACAAGTTGGGTTTTTATTGTACCAGTCATGCGAGTTTAACTGTGCTATTTTCAATTAATTATCAATATTATTTATTCAAGAACCAATCACGTATACAAATATAGGTAGGTACTTACGTATTATAACAAAAACTCAACTAACTTATGGGGCCTTACTAAAACATTTTAGCTGAGCAAATTGCTAAGAATAGTCTGTCCCTTTTATTTTAAAATAATGTGACACAGGTAAAAAAGTGACAGACTATTCTTAGCTATTTGATAAGCTAAAATGTTTTTATAAGTAATGCCTTTGTTTTTTAAATTGAGCGTACGAAGACTTATGATATTTTATGTGCAAACCAGACCCCCGAATAATTTAAGGAGTAGGTAACTATTGCTTTCAATTCATGCGACCGCGACAATCACATTTTTATGTTTGTATCCCGTTTACCGTGTATTTTATCTCACAACCGTTAAACATTAATATTTGACACTCAAAATAATATTTGTTTAATTAAAATGCCGTGGATAACTCGTATCACCCAGCAATTGGCTATTCAGGTTGATTTGCAGTATGTCATGATTTTGCCTCATTAAGTTTATTTATACACCCCGCAGGTCAATTAATCGATAAGCCCTCTCGAGACATTGAAAAAATGTAAGAGAGAATTTCACTTCGATTAATCGAATGTGAACATAATTTCGTATACAGACTATACAGTTCGTTTAAAGTAGTTAATGTATATAGTATAAAAGTCAATAATTCTCATATATTATTTTAAATGTTTATTCATAATTACGAAACCTTCGGCCATGCGGTAGCCCTAAAATTTCTTAAGAGACAACTTTTGAACGAGTAAAAACAATGTCGTTAATTATTTCCTCGTTTCTTGACCTGACCTGACAATACTTACCGAGAATAAATAGTTTCATGATTTAAAATAATGAATCAAATTAAGTTTAAGTATTGAGCAACGTTACTAAAATAGACATCGTTTAAAAAGCCGATGAATTAAACGACTAATTAAATTAAATACATACGTATTGTCGATGTGTAGCCTACTTACTGGTTAATGACGGTACGTTTTTTGAAATGTAAGTACATCCTACGATAAATTATGTTCGATATAGTAATCAGTTAAGTATCCTTTCAGAGGCTTACTGTATATGAGTCGAACAGAAGACATAAGTCGCGACATTGCGGCTGATTCAAAGGATGATCGATTGATACCTACCAGCGGGAATATTAATTCTAATAATTATGATTTGGTGAGAAAGTATTAAGTTCGATTTAGTTCCATCAAACGGTTGAAAATACCTACGACATGTTTATAATATATCGAGTATCTGATACATTACAATTCATTACACAAAGACATAGAGTTCCACAGACCTATTTCGTAAGTACCTGCGGACTTAGTCAAGTGACACACAACATAACATAAGCTCACGCCTGTATCCCCACAGGGGTAGGCAGAGCGCACTAGCGAACTAGAACACTCACATTTCGCCGAGCTTAGTTCAGTCCCAGATGTGATAGGGGGCGAGCCTATCACCATATCGGGCAAAAAATTCCAGACTCCGGGCTGATATAGAGGTAGAAAAATCCAATATCACTTTGCCCGACCCGGGGATCGAACCAGAGACCTCAGAATCGTAGTCGTACCGAAATATCACCACGCCACCGAGGCAGTCGAGTCATTAGTCAACTTATGCGCTAGTCGAATAGAATAGTCGAATAGAATAAATGTATGGGAATGATATAAGAGTACGCCACATAGCTTACTCTTATGTCATTCCCATACATTTATTCTATTCAACTATTCTGTTCGACTTGTCTTGTCTAAGTCCGCAGATCACTGTTTCATAAAATTATGCGTTAATCCTTCATTCGATTAAAACTCATGACCTCATGGAATTCAAAATTAACATACCACAACCACTAAATATAATAATACAAATGACAAAATATTGGTTTATGTTAAGATAAAGAATAATTTGATACAATAAAGTATGTTTTGTTATGGATATACGATTTACCAGATCAGTGCATCGGACGTGGCGTGAAATGGCCAGTTAGTGAGTAATATCATGTTATTTGGAGTGGAGGCGACGCGACGAGGGCGAGCTCGTGACGGTACTTCGTGCGCGCACGGCCCTTGGTCACGAGTCGCTCTGCTGACCCTACCGAACCTTCCTTTACCACAAACCTTTATTTAGTACAATCACATGAACTAAACCGATACCATCATAACTTTATTATGACAGCGACAACCCTGTACAAAATATTTATAAACAGGTGCCTCAAACGAACGGTTGAGCGTCTTAATATTAGCTTTTAATGGCAGATATAAATTAAATGGAACACGAAGGTTTTAGTCAAACGGTTCATGAGGCTCGACCGGAATACATTGGTATAGCATTCGATGCATTAAACTGTAATTTTATTAACATTTTAGTGGAGGCAAACTATAGATGTTGTTACGCTCAGCTCGACTCAGTGAGGCACAATCTGCAATCACCTAGGCGGTAAATTGAACACGTAATTCGTTTAAATTACCTAAGTTTCCAATTCCAACACCTGATATTACACGGCATATTGGCAATCATACATCAGTTTATCTCTATCATTGTCATCAATAGATTACTTATATTTGTTCGGGTTCAACTTATAGAAAAAATTAGCACTGGTGCCAATTTACACTACAATATTGTTGAATATATAATTTGCCATTAATTATATTTCTTTATTTTGAATTTATCATTTTTTTACATTTTTAAATATAAATAATATGTTTAAAAATGTAAAAAAATGATAAATACACTTAAAAATATAATAAAAAACCGGGAAAGTCTATGCTGCATATCTGACCACGCAAAGTACAGCGACCCGATCAGGAAAAATTCTGACTGTCGTAAATGTATACGAGCTCGATGCGCGTCTATGAAATTTGTATAAGATATTAACCAAATGTCATCAGTGCGCAGCGAGCTCGACATTTACGATTGTCAGAAATTTTCCTGCTCGACCCGCAGGGTTCCGAAATAAGGGTAACTGTTACTTAAGTATAATTTCATTACATATAACAACAATGTACAATATTTTTCTTTTTGCTTTGGTCGGCTATTACTCATTAACTTGCAAAGCTTGCTTAGCCGCCATCATTTTCCTTTGATATTATTATTTATGCTACTACAGTGAATTTTTTTTCATGTATCTGTTTGGAATATGAGGGGAGGACGCTCTACTCTACCAAAAATTACCACTTTAAAGAAGAATATTTCGCAAACAGAGCCTCGAATCGAAAAATAGTGTTCACAAAACCGCAATGTTTTTAAAAGATCCCATACCATAAGATATCCAAGAAATAAAAATCATCCCCACTTCAGATGTATGGGAGGCACCTAAAAAACATTTTTCAAAATTTTGTTTTACTGTTTTCTCAGCGTGGTAGTTATGCTGCTAACTGACAATTCTCTAGTACTAATAGTCTCTGAGATAAACTGCGGTCAGACAGACAGACGGACGGACATGGCGAAACTATAAGAGTTCCTTTTATGTCATTTAGCTTCAGAACCCTAAAAAACACAAATATAACCCTCCCGATGACGAGGCTTGCGACTCAAGCCACTGACGGTTAGGGACTCAGAGTGAGGAACCGCCTCACATTGTGTGCCGTGTCCAATAACACTGCCTTCTGTATCTGACTCTTGACCTAACGGCCGATTGAGAGCCTTTGAAGATGTTGATGGAGGTTCTTGCTATGAAACCATTAATTATTTATTACCTTTTCTGTTTTTTCTTATAAGGGTATTATTAAAACTCTCTAATTAATTAGTTTTTATTTTATTTTCCTTAGAATAAAATGTTATATCACCGGCATCCAGCAAAAAACTAATTAAACCGTACATAGTCCATTAGGTCATTGTGCGGTACCTAGTCTTAGACTTAAAATTCTTTGCAGTATTACACCGAATGTAGATACTGTTGAGTTTATTATTACCATTATTACCGACCGTTAATCTAAACGAGAGTACAGGCACGAACAGTGGCGTTCCTGATGCATGCATCATTTAATGCGGGCAGGCTGGGTGCACGCTTTCTTCGCCGTGCCGTTACTAATAAATTATCACGGAAATCATGTCCCAATGTTGTACTCTTCTACCAGTACACGGCCACTATGGGAACCGCATCATGCCCATTATAATATCTATGAGTTCACTATACAGCACACACACCACCAGTCTTAGGTCGTTTAAGCAAGACATACCTAGTATATGGTACATTGTTTTGTTACCCATTCAGTTTTTGATTACTTACTTTGAATTCTCTTATAATAATATTTTTACATAAACATAACATAAGCTCACGCCTGTATCCCCGAAGGGGTAGGCAGAGGCGCACTAGCGAACTAGAACACCCACATTTCGCCGAGCTTAGTTCCGTCCCAGATGTGATAGGGGGCGAGCCTATCGCCATATCGGGCACAAATTCCAGACTCCGGGCTGATATGGAAAAATCCAATATCACTTTGCCCAACCCGGGGATCGAACCCGAGACTTCAGAACTGTAGTCGTACTGAAATACCACCACGCCACCGAGGCAGTCGAGAGCAATATTTTTACTAATATAATTATTATAATACAATCACCATAGAAGTGGTAAAACAATCGATTTGTTTTATATAAAATATGTAAATTATTTAAATTAGATACGCTTTAATATTCCTTTACTGCATATCATCTTAAAATACATTGGAGGTCGACTACTTTCCTAAATGAGTATACGTTTTGTAGTTATACAAGTTTCGTTATTGTGAAGCGCAATAAATAAACCATCCGTGTATAATTTCCGAAACAAAATTGCATGTCATTCTAGGGCGTGGTGGAGACATACGTAATTATAAATTCGGTGATTTATATTAACGTTACCGAATTACCCTGGCCGGTCGCCGTGCCATGGCACCGTACTTTATGCGTTTCCACTGTCGAAAATCGGTGCAAGTTAAGTAATGTCCATGAATTTTATCTGGGTCGTGGAATCGGCGAGTACCGCGGGAGTAATCTGTTAAATGCGAATCTTGAAATGCTTTTAAAACAGGCGTGTTTTTGGTGGTTAGTAATGCATTTTTGCAAGCAGGCTGGGTGCGCGGCGGTATTACGCAAGGATTCTCGGGAAACTGGTCCGACCGGCTCCAGATCTGGGCCAGAGTCATCTCTCCGCTAAGATATTATTACTAATAGATATTCGACACCCAACAGCCATCCGCGGGTCGGCGCGCGGTGCGCGGCGTGGTGTAGCGCCCGTTAATTACCCGTTATATTGCTGGATTTGAATCATTCCGCTCTTGGCAGCGGTCGCTCTCGGACGTATTGTCACTGCACCTGCAGTGATTTTACAACCGATTACCGGCCTGTTTGTCAGGTCGGATTGCAGCCCCGCGCTGCCGTCTCGGTAATCCGACCATAAAACAAAGCTCCGCTTTGTTTTGTCGGTTACCAGACAAAGGGCCCATCCGCGTCCTTTTCAGGACAGGGATTAGCCCGAATTCTCGGTATATTGTTTATTGTCCCCTTCAGGGAATTAGCTCGGTGGTAAACCTCA
Source organism: Clanis bilineata (assembly GCA_036417725.1). Taxonomy (NCBI): domain Eukaryota; kingdom Metazoa; phylum Arthropoda; class Insecta; order Lepidoptera; family Sphingidae; genus Clanis; species Clanis bilineata. The sequence goes on from CM071140.1 coordinate 11,719,519, forward strand.
CGGTGTCAACAAGCCGAAGCTAGCGGTGACCCGGCCCGCGCCACGCCCCTTCAGGGCTGAAGCAAGCCGGACGGGTGCGGATAAGGAATTAGTGGAGGCACACCACTCTTTCCCCCGCATATCTCCTTCCCAACCCTACCCATCCCGATTTCCATCCCGTGTATCCGGTTGAGTGTGCGGTCCTCGGACCAATACCACTTACGGTGCACGGACTGTTAGGAACCCTTTCGCACATTAAGATTGGCAAAGGGATACCAGCTTAGGGCACACCTAATTTTAAGTACACCCCCCCTCGCCTATACCCGGCGAGGAGGGTCATTCACCAACTCAGCCCCGGGCACACCCACCCGGGGACGTAAATTCACGCGTCCCACCGCGACCCGCGACCCGCGATCCGCGACCGTACGTCAGTGCGAGCGCCGCCCGGTTTCTTCTAGTGTGTTCTTTCCCGGGCGGAACGCACCCCGCGTCGGAACACACTCGCGCCTTAAACCTCGACTTCCCAAGCACTCGCGATGGCCCCGCCAAAACAGAAGTTTGTCGTGGCCCTCGCGAAGGCGGCGGAAAACCCACTCGCGTGGGCTCGTATTGAAACTCTCTTTAGAGAGATTATGCCGGACCTTTTTGCCGACGAGACGGAGAGCCCGTCAACGGACGACGGACCCTCCGCCTCGCCCACCGCTCCCTCGGGGCCCATCGCTACGGCGATGGAAACCGATTCACCCGCATCCACCAAGAGGCCCGCGGCTTCTTCAACCTCCGGCGATTCTCGGTCGGAATCATCGTCATCCGAGCAGGATGACGACGGTTTCACGACCGTGAAGCGCGGGAGGCGGAAGAAGCCGCGATCGGCCACCGCCGTGTCGGTGGCAACTCCGGCGCCCTCTGCGCTGGCCTTCGACACCGACTCGCCGGCTTCCCCCTCACCCCCGTCCTCACCAGCCGCACCCTCTAGGCCCTCCGCTCCCTCTGAGCCAAAGGGCAAAAAACCTCCCCCAATCAACATCCGCGTCCCGGATGGTAGCTCCTTACCCACCCTTCTCGCGAAAATACAGTCTCAGGGCATCACCCTGAGAAACAATAGGTGGAATAGCCTCCACAAAACAGTCACCGTCATGCCGGCTACGGTGGCCGACCACCGCGCCCTTACCAAGTGGATGTCTTCCGGAGACATCAACTATTACACTTACGCCCTCCCCGAGGAGCGCACCTACCGCTTTGTTATACGCGGAATCCCGTTAGAAATGTCGACCGAGGAAGTTACATTAGGCCTTCAAGAGAAAGGCATCTCTTGCGTCCGGGTTACCCGTATGCACCGTCCCGCCCGCGCAGACGCCACTCAGCAGCCCTACGAGATGGTCCTCGTAGAATTAGAAACCCCCGCTGATGCCAAACATCTGTTTGCCATCAGCGACATTCTTGGATTCCGCGGCTTCACCGTGGAGACCCCCCACCGCAAACGGCTAATCGGGCAGTGCCACAACTGCCAACTGTATGGCCATTCATCGCTGCGTTGTCGCATGCCCGCCAGGTGCGTCAAGTGCCTCGGAAATCACGGAACTGCACAGTGCCCACGTCCCAAAGATAGGACCCAGTGCACGGAGCCGCCTTCGTGCACCAATTGCCGCCAAGTAGGCCATCCGGCTAGTTATCGTGGGTGCACGCATGCCCCCAAAAAACCGACCCGAGCTCCTAAAGCTCTACCCCCCAAGGCCCCTCAGGCTAAATTCATCCCTGCACCCATCCCGGCGCGCAACCATTGGCAGTTGCCAAGCAAGCAAGCCGAAGAGGTAGCAGCCACCACCCAGGCCCCCGGCGGAGTCACTCCCGCCATCCCGGCCACTCCCAGCCAACCCACCGCGGTTCCTACCAATCCTGCTCCAGCTCCCACTCCTGCGGCCTCCCGGGCTAACCCTCCCAGGGCAGCCCAGCCGCGCCCCAAAAACCCTGCACCCCCTACCGCGGCGGGTCGCACACTCTCTAAGGCTGAAGTAGATGCCATCTACGACGCCATCATAAACCCCCCGATCGACTACTACACCCTTATCTCTGATAAAATAAGGGAAATAGCAGCCAAGGGCCACCCGGACGCAAGACTGGTGTCTGACTTAGAAATTCTCTATAGGGAACACCGATCCTACATCGCTGACTTAATTTTACCGCCTTCCGATGGCTAACAACAATAATATTTTTTCCCCCCCGTCGCGGACCAAGCCTCGCTCCCTCAGAGTGGGCTTTTTCAATACCAATGGTATTCGCGGCCAATGTGCCGAAATCGCACACTTTGTCCGCGATAACAATCTGGACGTTTTCCTCATCCAGGAAACGTTCCTCAAACCTGCTCACCGAAACCCTAATATCCCTAATTTCAAAGTAGTTCGGAACGACCGCACTACTGGCCCTTTTGGTGGCACCCTAATATACTTTAAAAGGTCCCTGCACTGCATACCTCTAGACCCCCCCGAAAACCTGACGAACATTGAGGCTTCAGTCTGCAGGCTAGCATTGACAGGACATCCGCCGATCACTATCATCTCGGCTTACCTCTCACCCCAAAAGGAGCTTCACTCCAATGAAATTTCGACCCTACTGAGCATGGGGGAGTCTGTCCTTCTGGCGGGCGACCTCAACGCCAAGAACACGCTCTGGAACTGCAACTCTACCAACAGCAGAGGTGCAGCACTAGAGCGGTGTCTAGACACTATTGATATGGAAATTCTAGTTCCATCAGAACCCACCCATTATAGTAGAATTAACGACAATCACCGACCTGACATACTCGACATAGCGCTTGCAAGGAACGTATGCCTACGCGTGCGTTCCATGCAGGTGCTACAAGAGTTGGACTCTGACCACAGACCTGTGATCCTAGATCTAGTCCCTATAAACGGTCCCACAGACACAGGTCCTAACGTACCGATGAAGGTGAAAACGAACTGGCGTCTCCTAGGCACCAAGCTCGAGGACACCTCATCCCCTGATCTCTCCGCGATCCCGACCAACATAGTTACTCCTGAAGAGACGTCCGGCGCGATTCGCTCCTTCACCGCACATATCCAAAACGTCGTGAGCGACAGCTCCGAGAGGGTGCCGGAGGCTATGCTTAGCCATTGGCACCTTCCCGAAGACGTGAAATGTGTGGTGAGGAGGCGAAACGCCGCGCTGAGAGCCTATAAGACGAATCCCTCCCCGGATCAACGGCATCTAACGCGTTTCCTCCAACGCGAGGCCAAACGTCGCATCCAAGAGGCCGTCGATTCGAGGTGGGAAACTCACCTATCAGAGCTAGATCCAACTCACCAGGCTTTCTGGCAGTTGTGCCGTTCCTTCAGGAGAAATGATACAGTCACCATGCCCCCGCTCAATCGTCCGAATCAACGCCCGGCGTTTGACGACGACGAGAAAGCGGAATTGCTTGCCGACAGCCTGGAGGCTCAATGTTCACTCACCTCAGTTCCCATTGACCCAGAGCATCTCGTTGCGGTTGACACTTTTGTCGAAAGTAGGAACGCAATCCCGCCGCCACCGATACCGGTTCCGCGTCCGCGCCCGACAAACGTCGACCCGGATGTCGACCAACCGCCCGACCCACTCGCGCCGGTGACAATCGAAGAAGTCAGTTCTCTGATCAAGGCGCTCAAAAGACGAAAAGCCCCCGGGGGTGACGGTATATCCAATAGAGTCATGAAAATGCTCCCGGAGCATCTAGTTAAAATTCTCGCTGACATCTTCAATGCAGCGTTCCAAAACAGCCTCTTTCCAGACGTCTGGAAAGAGGCGGTTGTGATAGGTATTCACAAGCCGGGGAAACCCGCTTTCGAACCCTCCTCTTACCGTCCCATCAGTTTACTCAGCGCTCTGGGTAAACTCTACGAGCGAATCGTCCTCGATCGCATCAAGATAGTCGCCCACCTTCACCATCTGCTCCCTCCAGAGCAGTTTGGTTTTCGTAGTAGGCACAGTTGCGTGAATCAGATCCTCCGCATCACGGAGCATGTCCACGACAACTTTAGGCGCGGAATCCCTACCGGTGCTCTTTTCTTTGATATTGAAAAAGCATTCGACAAAGTGTGGCACAACGGCTTGCTCTACAAGTTGTATACCTTCAATGTGCCCACACAGCTCGTGCACATCATACGAGAATTTTTGTCGAATCGCGGTTTCAAATATCGCGTGGAGGGAACTCTTTCCTCCCGACACACCATCACTGCCGGAGTCCCGCAAGGCTCCGCTTTGTCCCCTTTTCTTTTCTCGCTATACACAAGCGATATTCCTAAACCGAAAGACGCCCATCTGGCGCTCTTCGCTGACGACACGGCAATCTACGCTTCACGTAGAGACCCGGACAAAGTGATTCGCATTTTGCAAACCGCAGCCGATGAACTCGGTGAGTGGTTCCGAAAATGGCGAATCACTGTCAACCCCGCCAAAAGTCAGGCAATTCTCTTTACCAAGAGAATTTTCACCCAAAAGCCTAACGCTTCAGTCACCATGGCCAATAAGGCTATCCCTTGGACCAACAACGCCAAATATCTAGGAGTCAACCTTGATCGGAGACTGAACTTCATCACTCATGTAAATGCGGTACGCGCGCGAGCCGCAATCGCGTTAGCACGATTACATTTTCTATTAAACCGTAAGAGCAAGTTGTCAGCCCGCAACAAGATTAGGATCTACACAACGTGTATTAGGCCGATAATGACTTACGCGTCGCCCGTGTTCGCTCACATACCGCCCGCTCGACTTAAGCGTATGCAAGTCCTGCAAAACGTCTTTTTAAGACGAGCGCTTAACGCTCCGTGGTACATACGTAACCACGACCTCCACGTGGACACCAACTTGCCGACCATCAGGCATTTTATGCAGATGGCTAGCAGACGCTACTTCGATCGGGCGGCACACCACCCAAACACGCTTGTCCGTCAAGCGTCAATATACACTCCATTTGACCGTGCGAAATGGAGACGTCCTAGATCCGTTTTGTCAGACCCTGATGACGCCATCACTCTGGCCATTCAACGTAAGATCGAGCATCTTAAATCGCTCCCACACTCCACACGACCGATGTTCCGTCCCCGCCGACGAGGACCACGCCGCGCTCCCAGTAGCAGCCCCCCCGCCCCTGGTAACAATTCCGGCCCGCGTGCCGATGACAGTAATGGATAGTTAGGAAAACACGTCCACACTCCCCTAATCGTTGATGTCTTCAACATCACCCCCTCAGTGACCGCCCTGAGCCGAGGTTCGTACCCGTTAGTGGGTTGCCCTCAGCGTGGTCACCTAACTTTATGGGTTGGGCGCACCTGCGTTCATCCCAACAGACCGGTGTGGCTGAATTTGCCGACTCGGTCAGGCAAGCAGCTGTAGGGCCAAAAAAAAAAAAAAAAAAAAAAAAAAAGGATTTGAATGATGTGTATATTTGTGACTACATTTCAGTTTAAAGATTGAAATCATTTCAATTCACATTTTGTTTTGCAACTCATTGTCTAATCGATATTGGACAAGGTGTGAAGATTGTTTCATCATCAAAAGTATATAAATGTAGAGCACATCAAAGGTTTGATTTAAATATCTTTGAAAATATATTTATTTCTAGGCTTTCAAGAGAACTTTAAGCACATTCTGAATACGTTCCTTTTCATTTAACTGTCTCTATCTGAGCTATACGTATACGGTTATTAGACATTTTATATACATAATTCTATTGACACGATAATTCTTTCAATAAACCATCTTATTCACTATATTTGAATACTGTTTTTGTAATATAATGCATATATATTACTAAATTCATAAATTATGCTAACGCAACACTTGCTATTGTTTTCTTTATTTGAACAATTTGATTATTTATCGGTGGGAAGGACGAGATCGTTTCGGCTTACACAATGTAGATTTCAACTAACTGCTGACATTTCATTAAAATATATTGAAATCGTGAAATGGGGCTTCCCATTGATTGGTGCGGTAGAGGCCGCCGCTGCACCGCCATGCCAGCGCGTGCCTCGGTCAATACTTTTGTATTGATTTGTTGCATATTACGAAAGCAATAATTACGTTTTTTGGTATTGGTATTATGGATAAATATCTCATATTTAAATTAATACATGTAATTCAGAAAATGTAGGTCCTGTCATTGCAGCACTTTTTGCATCCTCTTGTAAGCAGTCTCTTTTTAGGTTGGTCACTTTAACTTCACTCGTTACTAATGATAACTTTTTTATGACTTACGAAAGCAGACGAGTAAACGGTGATGTTGCAGAAAGAATTCGGCTTAATTTTTTACGACCGGCTGCCTACTTGACGTCAACGCCCTTCTGGAAGATCCAATCCCGGGCAAAGTGTGTTAGAAACACAGCAGCCCGACCTGGGAATCGAAATCAGGACCTGCCGGTTCATACATTCTGCCACGAGACCAAGGAGATTTTATAGTATCATTAAACATTTATTAATCAAAAATTTTAAAAAATAAACCTTAATTATCAATAACTTTTACTTTTGCCAATAACTTTTTGTTACCATATTAATCCAGTCATCAGGTTTGACAGTAATATTTTGATATTTTAAAACAACACAGCACAAATACGTAGGTAGCTGATAAATCTAATTTATTGGTAGCTCGTGCAATCATGCGCATGTACCCAGTAAACACAGGGTTTATCTCGGTAAATAACTAGACAGCGGGGAGATTCATTAGGCGTCGATCCGTGTCGGCCTGTGCTGTAATCGAAGCAATTGTTCTCCGGGAAATTCAATTATTAGCTGAAGAGGAAGACGCGAGCGCAAAATATCGACCATTGGGCAACCCGCTGCGTTGTTAGCAGTTAGAAATAATTGTAAGCGATTTATCTCGAGTGCTGACTATAATTAAATGCATAATAATTGAAGGAGCGTCGTTCGAGCTGAACAATAAATTGTTAACAGCGGCGGCATCGCTGGCATGGTCCACGTCGCGTCGCATCGACCATGGTCCCGCGCCGCCGCGCCTGCGCCACAGTGCGATACTGGCGTGGCGCGGTCGTGCTCCGTGCTCGTTGTAATTTCGATTAGAATGGTTCGCCCAGGATAGTTCGCTCTCACGCTTACAATGATTAGTGTAATAGCTTTATGTGACCTGTTATTAAATTAGTTCGCCACTTAAATCTATCGCATCTACTTTCAAATTTATTTTATTTCACGACTTAATAATTTGATAGATAATATTATTATAAACATGCACTTAAGTATTTAAATGACTGTGCAGAAATTATTTACTTAAAAGTTGTGACATGTATTTGCAACATCATGTGTTCTATAATAAGTATCTATATCTATCTATCTATTCTGATATTCTACAACTGAAAGTTTGTCTGTTAAAACATGAAAACGCCTGGAACCACTGAAACTGAAAATAATGTAATCATTTTCTGAGCGGCAGAGGCTACTTTTTATACGAGAACAGACATTACATGACCGAAGCCGCGAGCAATAACTAGTCAAATAATATTTTAGACACCTATGTTCACATTACCTGGTATGAAATGGAAGACAATGAGATGGAAATAATATCTAAGTGTAGGATATAATATGAGTGGTTTGTAACAAAGCGAATGTAATTCTGTGTATTTGTTGTTGAATTATTCGCAGTGCATACACGTAGGGACTGAAACGTATATGGGCACCGTGTTTTGTTTATGTACGCCTGTGCATTCTACACTTTATCCCCCAATAAAGATACCCGCATGGAATACAAAGGAAAGCTACGAGAATCTCTCATTGTAAACTCCCAGTCGTATGCTAAAGGTAATCCTAACAGTGGAGTATATTTGTAACATATTACCTTAAGCGGTGGACCTTATAAATTCAAATTGCTTGTTGTCGTTAAACACGTCAAGTTATAAATCAAAGCTTTATCTGTACTCGTTGTAGAAATAGTTACGTGACAGCTCTATGGCGAAACAATTTAATGTATTGACACGGTCGTCTGTAATGGGAGTGAACATCTACTGTATCCACAACTGGGACTCTTCAACTTATACTTGTTTACATACAACACCTCCGTAGCGCAGCGGAGGAAACGGTTGTAAAGCGAGAGACTACAGATTGGATTCCGGCATCGAGACAATGTTTGTGTGATCTATATATATTTGTTTCAGGTCGGAGTGTTCGGAGACTAAAAGTCTCTCATAGTTTCTGATACCCATGACCAACACTAGTATCTTAGTGTGAGAACAGGGCTACGTGTGTGACTGTTAGATGTATTTATTTATAAGTTCACGTTTGTATCCCCAAAAGGGTCTGCAAAAGTGAACTAGAACACCCTATATCAATCCGAGCTTATTTCGTCCCAGAGGTGATAGAGGGCGAGCCTATCGCCAAATCGTGCACAAATTCCAGTCTCCAGGTTGGTACTAAATAGAAAAACCCAATATCACTTTATCCGAGCCCGGAATCGAACCCCGAGGCCTTGTTGAACGGTACCACGCACGTAATACAAGTACGCCACCGACGCAGTACACTTGTTCAATATTGATATATACGCAACATTAAAGGTATTTCAGTTTGATGTAAACGTAGATACAGCAAATATTTGGGTGCCATTTTACCATCGATAATAATTACGATGTGCGAATATTGCGGTACCTTAGAATATGCTTTGACAAATCACGACTTTGCAATTCCAATGCAGCAAATTTAATGTATGGGCGGCAGTTTGCATTCTAACCGCGACCCAACAGGCCACCTCTTACCTAATGCACGCTTATTTGAGCTTTTTAACCTTTCATATTGTACAGTTTGATCATTGAGGGACAATAAACATAATGAGAATATTTAAGTAGTCATTGTTTTCGATTAAACCTAACTTAGAGCCGCTGTATGCTATAATCACCGCTGCTCTACCGCGTGCTTCACTGTAATTTTGTCCCATTTAAGTTTATGAATTAATTATTTATTAAGAAAATATCAATTGCTTTATAAACAGTTTTAAATTATTTTAACGTATCCTATGTAAATAAAGAGTAATAAACCGACTAATATATTGCACTTAGATAAAACTCGATTTGTACCAAATCTAGGAATAAATAAATCGAGTTTAGGTTTAACACTAGATTAGGAATAGAGCTGCAAGTCCACAGTTTGTATAAGATTTTCATAAAAAGAGACTGAAAATTCTAGAAACTCATAATGCTACAAAACATATTTCCTAAATGAAGATCTTAATATTTGTTACAAAACACCAACCCTTACATCATATTCAATATGTCTGTATCTACTTCTCGACATATCCCATTATAATGAACCGTTAATCATAAATCAAATTACAATGTTTACAAACTAATTCATGAATATCAATGCAGGCACATACAAAGGGTTGGAAGCTATAGAGTTGAGATGTTTTGTAAGTCCGTGGCTGAATGAGGCAAGCCCTGAGGCTAGTCTGTTCTGGCGCTGGCTAGGGTTGCGTAATGTACGTTTGTGAGGTGGATGAGGGTAGGAGGAGGTCCGAGGGGCGGCGGGGGGCGTGGTGGGGCGCCGCGGGCGGGCGGTGAAAGGGCTGGGCGGGGCGGCGTGCACAGCGCCGCCCACCGTTCATTTCACCACGGTTGTGGCGACTGGCGACGCTCCACCGCTGCACCGCTCCACGCGCGCCCTACTTCTGCAGACAGGTTCGCTCTTGGTGTTCCATTGTGTTGTGTGCCAACATCGAACAATACTATTGTGAAACGTTTAGATAACATCCCCGCAGCCTGCAATTTAGTTAACTACAATATTTTTAACAATGGCACAAAAACTTCAATGTTTTCTGTGAATGTTTTTGGTTGATTGGTTTTGCTGTACACCTAAATTATAAAATACGGCACTAGGAGCATTAGAATAGAATAGAGCAACAGAATCATTATATATATCGTAAATTTACATAATGATGTACGATAATACCTACTATACTTTAACCTTAATGTTCCAGAAAACAAACAGGTATTATTATTGACATTATTGACCGATGATACAAAGTAATTTGATCGAAACTCCACCACCAAATCAAAATGTAAAATTACTTACATATATATTCTTATGTTTAGGAATAGTTTGTCAGTTTTTTCCTTGCGTCACATTATTTGAAAATGAAAGGGACAAGCAATTCTTAAAGATAAGAAGAGCTTAAAAATTGTTATAAGTAAAGGGTATCAGCAGATTACAGTGAACGACTGATGGAAACAACAGACAAGTTACGATATATACTGCAACTTGCAATTTCGTATGTGCAGGAATCCGTAGCCGATTTGATAGTCAAGTGTTAAACGTGCTCCTTTGTACAGGGAGGTAATTGCGCTGAAAGCCCTCAATTTGAGACGCGTTTGTGCCGCGTTTGGTTCTAAATAAGACGTCGCCGCGTGGAGTGGTTAAGAGGCCGCATTACTCCTATTGAACCCTGCGGCCAGCATTACCAATGTACTTACAAAGAACGTTCACTACAGTACAACTGATTGTTGACGAAATAGTTTCTGACGCTAATAAAATTACTAATTTCGGGCAATACTTGGAAAGATGCGTATTGAGGTTTTATTATAATAAAAACTTTACAATTTCGATCATCGTCATCAGCCCTAACCCATCTACAGCTATAGCCTCTAATACACACTATATTGGAATGAAATTGTGTTATACGAAATATTATTACATACATACATACACATTCACGCCTGCATCCCATGAGGGTAGGCAAAGACAATTGAGCGCCACAAGCTACGATCTTGACACTCCTCTTTTGTCTCGTCCGCATTCATGCATCGTTTCATACATTTCTGCCGGTTGAGGGTATGAGGTACGTAATATAAGGGTAATAAATTATATATATGTATATGTGTATATATTTAGTAAAATAAATAGGTCAAACTATTAATTTCCCTTACAATGAAAATGTTTTCTATTAACTGCGTCATTCACACTTAACCGCCATTACTTAAGCACCCCCTAAAATTTAGGTATTTTGTTTGATTGTGAATGAAAATCTTTGGTAAACCCATTAACCACTTTTGCTTTTACTTCATTATAAATTCGAGTGTTAGTGCATAAAAACAGAACTATGCAGGCAAGGGTACGTCTGATTTTTACATTATTGAGTAGGCGGTTCCAACTTCGCTGGTGGCGCTTCATGAACATGCATATCAATCACGCGTGTTTTGTGCTTCAAGGCTTTCATTTTCAGCTTGCAACTTCTTTTGACGTATGTTTTTAGATATGTTAGATATATTAGCTGCACATATGCAATAAAAGACTATAAGTTGTAGGTAAGTGCACCAGTAAGGTTACATATGCTTTGAATGCACTTTAATTCCAGATCTAATGAGATTTGTATTCGAAAACTGTCATAAGTAGGTAACCATAGTAATTGTATGAAAGTTTGTGCACTAGATCTTACACTTTACGCTTCCTAAAGCCGCCACAACCGGTATCTCCAGGCCGGATTATCTCACTTTTTTATTTCGAATAGGATGTTGTGCGTATACATACAAACACACGTAGGTACTTAGACAAGCGTGTCAATAAAATGAGATGATAAATTTTGTGCGTCTCTATAATTAAAAACAAGATTAGCTATAAATCAATGTAATAACCCATTACAACGTTATTACTGAACGATAATGGATAACGTCATTTCAATTACACAAGTAGTCTCATTTCGAATTCAACAAGTATTGCCTATTAATCTAGGGGCGTATCACGGCACGAGCAGCGCCATTCAATCGCGTCATCTTTCTCTGCTAGGCACTGATCGAGTACGCAATGATACGTATGTAAAGTTGTGCCCATATTTTCGTTGCTATGTCACAGATCCCGAAAGGTCGCTGAACTCAAACTCCATTGTTTTGCGTTGCGTCAACGTATCGTCTGCCTCGGGGTACAATGAATTCAATTTGTACCGTATTATTGTAGCAAATTATTGCGGTACTCATAATTATTATACGTGGTGTTATTATATGTGAAACAACATTATTTTTGTGAAATATTGAACCAAGAACTAACACCGTAGCTATGTTTGCATAAGAATAGAATGAGGCAGGTGGCAATAAAGACAAAGGCACACTACGTGTAAAGGGACGCATATTTGCTTCAATACGTGTAATCACCATTCCTTAGACGCCATAGAAAAACCTTACATAATAGTAAAGATTATATTGGCTATATTGAATTCCTAATAGTAAAGATTATATTGGCCATTAAAGAGGTTCTCATTGTTCTAGTGTCTCATATTTTCCACTATAAGTACAGCGGCGACGTCCTCTCGAAGCGCACCGTTTATCTCTTGTCTAACTTCTTAAATGGGTATAAAGTAAAGAGCAGGACGCACACCGGTGAGCACGAATTGACAATAAGAGCAAAGTTCAGCGAGGTTCAGGACTTTAGAGGAATGTAGAGGCGCGGAGTCGCGGAGGTGCGGGGGCGCGGGGTGAGCGCTTGCGGAGGTGCTACGGTACCTAACCTCTACAAAATCACGATTAGGCACTATTTATATCGACATTTATAAACTTCACTAAAATCTATTATGCATGTACAGCAAGCATGGGAAGCGATTAAACTGATAGTGTCAATAAATGGACACTGTCATTGAGCAATTCAATAAACTCTGAATAAATTTTTTTATTAAATGAATTTGAAAATTCTGTAAATCAATTTAGAAAGTGAAGTCATATTTGTATGTAATTAAATAAATACCTATGAGTAGTAAACACTGAGGCTGAGATCTATAGGGCGAACTTCGACTAAGTCTAAGTCAAAGTCACGAACTCGTGAGGATATTTACTAAGTCAGAGTCATTTTTTACAAGAAAATCTTTGCTTAGTCTGTCTATCAGTCGGTTTTTCTTGTAAAAGATTACCCGGACTAAGTCAAAGTTCTATTTAACAATTCCAAATCCTCACTGAGTTCGTGACTTTGACTTAGACTTAGCCGAAGTTCGCTCTATAGATCTCAGCCTGAGACAGGAACATTTTTGCGGGTATTATGGATATCAATATTACCCACACTTCTTTAAATCCATAGTACTCTCTAGTCTCAATGATGTTTGTAAATGATTCAAACAAAGCCGCAGGCAACAAGTAGTCAGAAATAATAGCTTAAGAAACCTAAAGGGGATTAATAAACATAATTTTCTAGTACGAACAATTCTGAGAACACTTATCTTATTGTCAGTATTAATAAATTAACAATAAGTAAGGGACACGGCGCGAGGTCAGTGGGTCGCCTATAGCTCTAAACGAGATCGTCTTATAAGTGACGGCGTGGCGCAGCGTGGCGTGGCGTGGCGTGGCGTGGCACCGACTATTGGCGAAAGTAAAGGTGGAATGGCACAAACTGTGTTCACGCATGACCCTGGGGTCAGCCGCACACATTCTGACACATGTCAATTAAGGTGCTCTCCGCCGCCAGGCGTGGATTGAGTGCTTGGACATGTTTGTGGAAACCTTCATCAATGAGATTGATTCACGGCTCCATCAATTTGGAATATACTATTTATTACTCCGAGAGGTGGACACATTAACTTATTAATTATAATTAACTTTACCCCTTTACAACATTTATTTTATCTTTCGAAATGTGAAGAGTAGGTTATTTAAATTGGTGCACGATGTAAATATCGGCTAGTACGTGAACACATCACGAAATATAAAACCCACGTGTGTAATTTGTGTTGTAACAACTGACAATTACAGTGTTTGCAGTTCAAAGTACGTTTGTTACTTTAAACTGTACAATGATATACAGCGGCTTCGTTATTTCCCAAGTGTCTTGGCAATTTACAGAGTTGCGGTTCGATCAGCTCTTATTATTGTTAGAGGTCGGACGTGTACAAACATCGATTTCGTGTCGTTAATCTAAGAGTGCGTCTCCGCCGAGGTGAGAGCCGAGTGCCGACACTGACGGCTCACCTCACGTCGCGTCGGCGGCGGCAGATAACGACGTGTAATCATAACTGCATTGTAATGTAAACTTTAAAAAACGAATAGGTAATGTGCTTGCACGTAACTCTTGCGTAAGTACAAACATTTTGTGTAAAATCATATTATTGATACCGTAGTCATACCTACATACGACGCTACTCGCGTGTAATTTGTACGTATGTGTTTGCGTGAATCATGCCGCCGCGCTTGTGTATATCGACCGAGTGCATATCATGTCCTTTATGTCGAAACTCGGTTGAAATAAACGATTTTTCATAACATTCGCTTTGTTGCATTAAAGATCGAGCGCTTTAAGCTTACAAAACAAGGTTTCGGGTCAAAAGTCGGGTCAAGCGAAGCATGTTTTGTTGGACCTTCTAGACGTGGCTGTGACCTGCGTCCACCAATATGTCGAGGCAATGAGCTGACTGTCGACAGAGCAAAATATTTTTTATTACTCTTTGCTGTGAAATAAAATAGCTTTTATGACGACTATTATTAAATAATATTACCTATCAAATACAAACTGACGTTCAAATTATAGCCATACTGGATTTGTGTACGTAGTTTAAAGTTGTATCATAATTATGATTGTTACGCCACAAAGGAACAAACATACATAGCATGTACACAGGCTGATAAACACATAATTTCAGAAAATGAATACAATTAATTTTTAAAAATGTTTATAGACGTCGTAAAACCAATGTAAATTATTGGACACATACATGAGTACTCATCATAATTATTGTGTTGTCGCGTCACGTGAGTCACGTGACAAGTCGCATCGTTATACCGAAGCTCTGCTAAAGCTTCCGTAGTGAAAATGACGTGCGGTACAACGTGCACGGCGCAGCGCGGCGCGGCGCGAGCGCACATCTCGTATGCAGCCGCCCTAGCACATTTGCTTATAGCGCGTGATTGCGGCCAATTATTTTCTGTTTATCTCTAATTACGCATGCGCTGCTAACATTGGCGGTTTATCGTCGATCTGCCCTTCGGCCCGAGATTTGATCGCTTTTCCAATCAGTTCTCTAATCCGTAAACACGGCGGTCGAAACATCAGCACAATGGAGATAAATAGGGTCAAATCGGACCGCTGCGACAATCACCGATAACTGCGATAGCTGTTGACTTTCACGAAAATATGAGAAATTCGTTCCGATTGTCATTTTGATTTAATCGGTGAAAATGTGACCCGCGTTAAGTGAATTCCTGGTAGCGACTTTTTGTTGCGAGACCGTGAAAGATTGCCGCTTTGCACGTGTCGCACCGCGCCGCGTAGCCGGGATGACTTGCGCGACGTTCGTGCGTGTCTTATTGGCAGGAGCTCTCGGACAGTATTAATTTATCGCCAAGTCGTGCAAACAAAATGACATGCCAGTTTTTTGGTGCACGTTCACGTCGGTGAAATTAGGGTGCAGTTATACAACAAGGTCACAGCGGTCGCCATGTCCTGTGTGGTCGCCGTGGCCGGCTTTTTTAGAACTGACTCGATGAGCTTTGTGGTTAAATTATTTCCGTCTACATTTCATTAACAACGCGTTTTCCAACATGTTTATTCAATCGTAATGTAGCGGAGTATTTTGTTAATTTTACGACGAGATGTTTGAAATTATAGTGTGCCATCAGCATACTTGTTACAGAGTTGCGCAAAGTTGCGTTAACTTATCGTTGTTTATTGAAATGTATTTTTTGGATAATGTGTCAGTAAATCATAGACACTGGTCTATGATCAGGTACTGACCTAAGCTCAGAAAATGCATAACACCAATGCCATTATAATATGTCAGTTTCTTAGTTTCTGAGTCCGTTTATCGACCGACTTAAAAAAAGGAGAAGGCCCTCAATTCGTATGTACTTTTTTTCTTACAGCAGAGACTGGCAAACGAACAGATGGGTCACCTGATGGTAAGTGGTCTCCGCCGCTCATAGACACCCGACACAAAAAGATTCATGGGTGCGTTGCCAACCCAAAAGGAGGGAATGGAGGAGAGGGAAAAGGGAATGGGAAAGGGAGAGGGGAAAAGGGGCCACCGGAAATCTCACTTACCGAATGAAACGCGACAGCAAGCTGCTACTTTACGTCGGTTTTCTGTGAGACAGTGGTATCAAACCGGTCGAGCCAGCCCATTCGTGCTGTAGACGTTACTGTCTACAGCGTGGCTCTACTCAAATGTATTTTATGTATATATGTTTCGCGATATTTCCAAGTGTGGACCGATTTTCAAGATTATTTTTGTGTTCGATAGAGCTTATGCCAAGGATGGTCCCATATATATTTGGAAACGATAGGATAAGTTTTGAAGTCGGTCCGTTAAGTTCTTAAATTTGTGATTTATTGTTTAATATGCTGTGTACAAAAATACACATGTTTGTTTTATGCAGAGAATGAATAAAGCAGTTTTTAAGTTCCACTTTGACCTTATACCTAACTGTCGTATTTAAGATTTGAAGACTCACATAAACTGATACCTATTTGTTGTGGCTGATTGTGAAATTGATGCTAAATTCCGAATTTGGTAAAGGTGAAGGTTTCGCTCATTGTTCTCCTTAAAGTTTCTAAGTTAAACTTTCAAATATATTTAGTTATTCATCAAAGTCCCAATAAAATATATCATATTATAGAAATACAGCTTAAAATAGTGCCTCTTTGGTTTAGTGGCAGCGAATGTGGAATATAAACAGGGGAGTGCTGGTTTCAAGTCTCAGGTTATAATATGTTTTTTTTCAGACACGATTTGCTCGCGACTGTGTTGACGCGACCCCCAGAAGGTGATGACGTCACAGCCGGTCGTAAAAACGAATCCCAAATCCTTTCTGCAACTGTATGCTTAAAATGTGTGATAAGAATAAGTATGGAATAAGGCCAGAGGACGAAGTACAGCTCGAAATAAAGAAATGTATTAATTTTTCAAATAGGTACTTTTCAACACGTGAAGTAGGTACATACAAAAATCATTTTTACATCGAATGAACGGTTCTGTTATTCGGCAGCAAGCCTGTCGTCATGTGCGTGTTTGTATTTGAGGGATAATTGCGATTGGCGACGGACTCCAGTATGGTCGCTTTGATACCACCGCTGTTACGTCGGCCCGCGGTTGAATTGCGCACACTTTCTTCGCCACGCTAGAAGCTGCGTCGACAATTACATTCACAACTGCCGATTAGCAATTACCACTACAAGAAAGTACGCGTTTATAGCCTATCAGAAAGTGATACAAGCCAAGACATTGATTGCAGTTTCAATCTTAGTCTCGAGGTACACTTTACCAGTGAAATAATCACAAGTTTAAAAACTTAACAAATCGACTTCAAATCGAACACAAAAATAATTGAAAATCGATCCACATTTGGTAGAGATATCGCGTAACATACATAAAAAATACAGACGAATTGAGGATCACCTACTTTTTAGAAGTCGGTAGAAAAAACCATCATGATTGTCATAGTGGTGGACCTAAGTTTAGACCGACACGTCTGGCGAATGGTGGACGCCCGTGCCGAATAGTGGCAATACATTTATAATGCATGGTATCAGTATTCATCAATCTTATCTGTTCATATCAGCGGCCCGAGCAGGAAAATTTCTGACAATCACAAATGTATTCGTGCTCGAGCTCGATGCGCGTCTATGATATTTGTATGGAATATTAACCAAATATCATCAGTGCGCAGCGAGCTCGAATTTACGATTGCCAGAAATTTTCCTGCTCGAGCCGCCGATATGAACAGATAAGATTAATGATTCCTGGTACCATACATACCATACAAACTACGTTGAACCCAGGTAATACTATTTACGACTGGGGTGTAATAATTGTAATGTAATCCTCGAAAATCATAACATCCCTTGGCAATTCACAGAACTATGCTCGCATAGACGTTACTGAATATACACTGGATAACTGCAACGCGTCTCAAAGTCCCTGAAGAAACAATCAAAACAAATAAAGCCCACGTCCACCACAAAATTAGGTTGAGAAGGATGTAATATCATTCTATAGATAGAACCCTGTCGTTTTTAATCGTCGATTAATGGCGCGGCAATCATTTCATAGCAACTATTAAATATTCTTATTAAGGCAAATAACGCTCTTGTAACACATACTTCCAACATCATCAGGGTACTATTAAAGCTTACTAGTAAATTAGATTTATTACTACTCAAACTTACATTCATCGTTATTGGCGTTCTTAGGTCTATCGTGCAGAGCCTCATTTAGGCCCCATTCAGATGCGGAGATTTTAACATTTGTTCGAGGCGTCATGCAATTTTAAAAGGACGTAGCCTCATAAATGACTGTTTTAGCTTTATTTACACTTAAACGTTTCCACAATAAGTCTAAGTCGAAAGAGGGCTTTAGGAAGAGCAGGTTTACAACGTGTTGAAGACGAAAAAAAAAACAATTGCAGAAAACCGTCAGTTACATAATTGCAAGTATGATACAGCCTTGTAAACATTTATCTCTTATATACTTGCCTCTCTTCTATCACCAGCAGGTTGTATAACATGCAACCTACTATTATAATATCTCTCCGTCTATAAATAAAAAAAAAAAATTAATCCTGTAATATTACTGTCCCAATGCTGGGCACGGACCTCGTCTATTAATCTACTACTACTACTAGTAATCTCTCCATCTATACAAGGCTTTAATTTCTACGCAAATAACCTATTAATGGTACGTTAAGGAAGTTTGTGTGTGTGCACCTTTGCTCTTAGATATCCACTCTGAATGGGTATCGTAAATCTACTCGTACACGTCGAAGACCCACTGAAAATAGCTTCCGCTGTGCCACGTCGACCCCACGATGTTGGGTTTCCTGCTTTGTTAATTAATAAGTAGGACTGTTTGTGTAATCGAGTGTTACTTGTTTGCTGTACTTAGGTTGACTTGCACCACTGTTAATAACCTACAGTTAGTCCTAACCTCAAGTTAAATTGAAAAAGAAATATATGAACGACATGTAATTCATTACATGTAATGTACTACATGGTATTTTATTACAGATAATATATGATGACATTTAGATCATTACATGAAATGAATTACATGTCCTTCATATATTTAGTTTTCAATTTAACTGGAGGTTAGGACTAACTGTAGGTTAGTAATAGTGGTGCAAGTCGCCGTTAGTAACCTTAGATTTATGGAGCTGTGGACTGTCCAATAATTCATATTTACGTACTTAGAGTATGTCTTCCTTTAAATGCTGTTTATGCCCACAATGTTCATGACTCGCGAGTCAAGTATCCTCCTTGGTCTTGTAGAATCATCTGCGGGCCACGAGATCCTAGGTTCGATTGCCAGCCCGGCAAGCATTATTACCGATTTGCCCGGGACCAGATCTCCTAGAGGGGCTTGACATCAGGCTGGCATCTGGTCATAAAAATCAAGCCGAATAATTTTGATAACACAGGTATATGTATTTAAAAAAACTCATTTAAATTCATCTAATCTTTACGTCATTGATAAGGGACTACTCTTGGAACAAACTCTATCGTACACAAATCTTGAGAATTGTCCACATTTTCCAGAGATAACGACTCGTTCTTTCTTTCTACCTACCCTTATCCCACCGGTCGGCGCAACACACTTTTTCATGCATGTTGCAGAAAGGATTTGCCTTAGTTTTTACAACCGGCTGCCCGCCTGACGTTAACCCCCATCAGAGTGATCCAGTCCCGGGTAAATAGTGTTAAAAAGCACCCGACTTGGGAATCGAACCCAGGACCTCCCAGTTCACAGCCCACATATATTGCTACTAGACCAAGAAGGCGACAGATATCGAGTAACATACATAAAATATCGAAGAATTGAGAACATCTTCCTTTTGAAGTAGCTTTAAAAGTGTTTTATGTAATAATAACAGTAGCCAGTAGCACGAGCTCGAAAAACTAATGTAAATGTAAATGAATTCGAGTTCGCTGCGCACTCATGACGTTTGGTTAATATTTCATACAAATTTCATAGACGCGCATCGAGTTCGAATACATTTACGGTTGTCAGAAATTTTCCTGCTCAGGCCGCTGGTTATGTAATAAATAAATAAAATAGTTAAATAAATAACTATCGCCCAACATTGAAGTGGGAGAAGGGCAGATGGATGAAGGCATAACATTCATGAATATTATACGTACACAAATATACAGTAATTACAGTATACCTCTATAATAACATCTTTCATCAATACAGCAGGTAACGAAAATTTTGTTAAGAAATAGGGAAACTAAGTTATTTGTTAGACACCGTTGATTATGATACAGATAAAATTAAATAAATTGTACATTCGTTGTGCTATCAGCACTAAATCTGTATATTTTATTCCAAATTTACTACAACTCTAGGTAGGTACGCGGTATTACTTAACCTCATAGGAATTTCCATTCTCTTTAAAAATGACGAAATGTTTATTTTTACAAGATATCATTAATCGTCCGGTACCATATGAAAGAGGTGTTTAATTTTATATTATGCATATGTTATGATGAAATATCTAAGACGTGTAGTAGCCGTGTTGGTTAAGATTTCATTAAAATCCAGTTTCAGAGATTAGCATCTTCATGTAACATAAATTACCTTCAAATTACTTCTTAGCCACACTTGGCAGTTTGTACGTAATTTTATCGACCGACATCCAAAAAGGAGTAGGTCCTCAATTCGTCTGTATTTTTTATATATGTTACGCGATATCTCCGCCAAATGTGGACTGATTTTCAAATTTGTTTTTGTGTTCCATAGAGCTTATTTCAAGGGTGGTCCCATAAAAATTTGGTCACGATCGGATTTGGAGTCAGTTTTTCTTCCTAATGTATAGAAAAGTAATCCTGTATATTGTCCTATCTGTCTCACTACCTCTTTAATGCTAAGGGGGACTTGAATCAGCTAGATAAATTGCGATTTAACAATCTTGATATAGAAATGAGCTGTAGGATAACTCGAGTTTAGGTCTAACACTATATAAGTCACCTGAAACGCTAAGCCCTAGAGCTTAAATTTTGAAAGCGTATCCAACCTCAGTAAGAGAAGATTTGTTAATTTTCCATCCTCATAGTGGTGAAAAGGGGTTGCAAAATCTGTATATGGGAATACCAATGTTTTTCTTTAGTTCAATTAAGCCATGTTAATGATCAGTATAATAATATAAAACACATGCATGCAACAATGTAGGTATAATTATAATTTCTTCTCCTGAGGGAAAAAGCGGGCAATTCTTTTAAAGGAAGTACTTACTACTCTTAATCCTAATAGATACCCATAAAATCGTTATTAATCACGTAGGCATGTAAAAAAGCACTTATGACAAGTCAACACAAGCAAATTTTGAACTAAGATATTATAATTTACATTATCTCCCTATAAATTTGAAGACAGGCTGGCAAGTATGGACATAATGACGATGGGATGGCTAAGATAGGGTGATAAGGGGAGATAGAAAGAAAGAAAGAAAGAAAGAAATAAACTTTATTCAGCCAATGTCTCAGGCAACAATAAGTGGGAGAACACAAAAAAAAAAAAAAAACAAAATATGTAACACTAATAGGTAGGAAATTATTAGATTATTATTATTATTAGATAGGAATAGGGTGAAAAGGAATGGGATGTATGGAAAAGAAAGAAAGAAAGAAAGAATTATTTATTGACATAAGTGTGGTGGCATACAGGTACAAGACATGGAAACATATATTTAACTATACAAATATCTATGTATGTATGTACCTAATTATTAAATATCAATTATCAGATCACCCAAACATGTGGATGATAATATATGTCCCACCACAACCGTATGGGAATGGCATATAGCAGGAATGGTGGCAGGGGATTGACTGGAAATACTGGAAGCAGTTGGGATTGGTGCATGAGGCGCTATCCTAGGTAATCTTTAGCCTTTCTCTAGCTACCTACGGATTAGGGCATGCAAAAACCGGATGGTTTTGGAAACCGATTTTTTCGGTTTTTGTATTTAAAAAAAACCGGTTAACCGGTTTTTTCGGGTTATTCGGTTTTTGGGCTATATTTTCGTTTTTTTTAGTTTAAATCTTGATTAACGAGATGAAGTTGAATTTCTGCACGTAATTATTTTCAGGCTAATTCCAAGGCTCTAACGTGAGTTTTGACATTTCTTGCTAGCGCCTACCTAAAATATTTAATTTATATGATGAACGACATGGCGACTGCCTCGGTGGCGTGGTTGTATTTCGGTACGACTACCGTCCTGAGGTCTCGGGTTCGATCCCCGGGTCGAGCAAAGTGATATTGGATTTTACCATATCAGCCCGGAGTCTGGAATTTGTGCCCGATATGGCGATAGGCTCGCCCCCTATCATATCTGGCACGGAACTAAGCTCGGCGAAATGTGGGTGTTCTAGTTCGCTAGTGCACCTCTGCCTACCCCTTCGGGGATACAGGCGTGTGCTTATGTTATGTTGTATGATAAACATTAATTCCAAACGTAATTGCTAGGGGTTTTCGGATGTTTGTTATACAAATAGGTAGTCGTAGTCGCTAGCCAGAAAGGTAAAAATACTCACGTTTTTTTTTGTTTTCGCGGGGAAAAGTGTTTTACCGCTACCGCCACGCCTTGGGGAGACGTGATGATTATGTCGGATTCGCCTGTCCTACGACCCAACGTTAAGCCGCACCGGAGAGATGGACAGCATCTAGGCGACCCTTAGGTCGAGTCCCTAACACTATGTATCCTACACCGGTAATACCGACTAACGAAACGGAAGGGCCCGGGGTTGCCCTACACTTAAAGCGTCCAGGCTCCAGCCGGAAGAACACTGATTGTTCTTCTTTTTCTACCTGCCCTCATCCCATTTCACTATATGCTCCGCCCTACACTTTTTCAGACATGTTGCAGAAAAGATTCAACTGTTATTTTAACAACCGGCTAGGCTATTTTTCTGATGTCAAGTGACAACCCTCTTTGGGGGCTCCAGCTTCGAGTAAATCATATTACATAGTAAACAGCTATGCCCTTCATCTCTAAAGCCTATAAACGCTGCCATTAGACCAAGGCGCGACAGGTTAATCCACCATCATTCTCGTGCCTTTGTCCCAATTTTATTTGGGATCGGCGCAACATGTATTCGACTTCCATAAACACGGTCATCTCATCTTCACCATCTTATCTTACACACACACACTCTGTCCACCTTTTCTTTGGTTTTCCTCTACCTCCCCATCCATTAACATTCACATTCATCACTTTCTTATCCACTTATTATGTCGCTTCTCTCCTCATAAGATGCCTATACCAAGACAAACTGGTTCCTTCTAATCTACCTACCACAGGTGTCACTTTCAAGCTTCCTCTGTGCTTAATCCTAACTCTGTCCATCCTTATCACTCCACACATCAATCTCAACATTCTCATTTCTTCTGCATGCAATCATTTCTCATCCGACTTTTCAGTGACCCTAGTTAAGCTACATATTATTATTAATGCAAAATAAAGTCTGTCTGTGGAGTTTTAACGACGAAACCGTTGAACCGATATTGATGTTTCATGTGAGGATAACTTTTAACTCTGCGGACGAATCTAGCTTACTTTATTATTTTAAATCAGCCCTCAATAAATCAGTGAAATAGGGGATTTGTAATAAGAACTAGTTTATTTATTGTAGTCCCCACTTTATGCAATATTCTACATAAGGGCGCATGCTTTGGATACAATATAATTTTAAGTAATACATAACTTTAAAATTGTATTCATGTATTTTATTGTATCCTGTTTTGCGTCTAACTTAAATAAATAATATAAAAACATATATAAATACGTACAATGTAAGATATGAAAATGGACCAACATTTTGCTATTACATTAACATGACAATTGTGTGGCTGCTTTATTTTGTTTTCTGTCTGGCAATATCATGGCCTAGTATCAGGGTTCGCCTTCATACCTAAACGCTTCTACTTCGCCCGGTCTTGAGTATCGTTTACAATGGGATACTTGGTTCTCATATCTTTTTTAAAAACGTCTAGCCAGCGCATTTTGTGCCGTCCACGGGGACGCACTCCTGTTACAATCTGGTCCAGACACTTGCGATCGACGTACTCCTGTGGTTTTCTCAAAACTTGACTATACCCATTGCAAGCTATATTTCTGCAATTTATTTGCCACGTTGCAGACATCAATACTACCTAAGATGTAAACGTTACGTATTGGATGCAGTCGTCTATCGTTGCCCATCCTCCGCATCATCTTCATATCCATGACGTGCATTTCCCTAACATATCGCTTCAGAACAGGCTACGTCTCACATCCATATAAAAGTACAGGCCGAATGATTTTCCCTCTTGCAATTTCGCACAATCGGCGCCACTACGGGGCTTGACGTTGGAGTCGATATCTCCAGACTCGTGCAGTATAGATACTAGATACTTAAACTCGTCCGTTTTTACAGCAAGCTCGTTCCTTATCATTGTGTATATATTTAATTGTACGTATTTATTCACTATTGATGTAAGGAGGAAAAAAACCGAAAACGCCGAAATAACCGGTTTTATAGACGAAGAAAACCGGTCTTCAAAACCGGTCGGTTAATCGGTTTTTTCGGTTTTCGGTTAACCGGTTTGCATGCCCTATTACGGATGACGACCCGAAGAAGAACGGCAGAAAGAAACTCCGGGCTTATTTTTTCATCATCAATTGTCACCAATTCTTTTTTGTCTTTTGTCTTTTTTACAAAATGTCGATACAATTAATAATCATATTTATAAAGATTCACGCATACTCAATACCACTGGAGATGTAGGTACGGAAAGAATGATGAAAAGGTGAAATGGCATTGTAGGATGCAAAAAACCACAATAACAAAAATCCTTATATCCATACCATAAACAATAATTTAATTCTAACATGGAGCTGAAACAGAAAACTAAAGTTATATTTCACCAGGCAGCGTCGGGTTATATTCCCTTCTAACTTCTTATGGGTTCGCTCACCAGTATTTGCATGAATATTATCTACGCTTACGCACGTGCTTAGGATTAAGATGACAGGTTTATTAAATCATCTTCGACGTAATACAATAATGATTGATGAATACAGTTATAATACATATTACTACATTATACACTAAAATTAGAAGTTTATAAATAGCAATAATTATGTCCAATCCACTAAACCGCTAGCAGTTTGATACACGAAAGGTCTTATTTCTCAGATTTCTCTCAATTTGAGAAAAAGGTCAGCGCCTAACAGTGATACAGTATATTTTAATAGACGCTTACAAAGAGGTATAGTTGTTAGGGTCTGTTAATTAAATGGTATTATTGAAATGGCTATAAGTCAATGGTATCCTGTTAGTTGTAGATGACGTTGCAGTGTCAGGTCAAGGTCACTATGTTATTGTAATGTCATTGAACTTATAGAAAGAAAGAAAGAAAGAAAGAAAGAAAGAAGAAATAAAATCAGTTTATTCCACATATAATAAACAGAAAGACTTAAAAAAATAGAATACTCCAAATCCGAGATAAAATTAAAATCGAATCCGAAAAGAGGTGATGATCTTCAAACGACTGAACAAATTTTGAATCATGGCTAAGAGCACTTGCGATCAAGTCACATTTGAAACAAAAATAAATTAAGTTAAAATCGGTTCATCAACAATGCTACAAACAGACACACACGTTCAACTTATAACAAATCTTTTTTGGGTCGGGGGTTAAACAGAAATATCTAAATAAATGTAAATACAAATTAAATATTCTATGCGCTCTGTTATATAAACAATATTCTTACCAATGAACACGACTTTAATTAATCGTTAAACTTTATTGTGATTGCACAGGCACCGAACAAATATCTAGAATGACTGTTTTCAGCTTCACTATCGGCTACGAATAAAGGTGATCTTCCTTTAAGCATTAGTCATTCGCAATAAATCGTTAGCAGACAACTTATTAGCTACACAGTACACAAATTTATATGTTAAATAGTTATCACGACCTATAAATCTAAATAGGCGAAGTTGTCCTAGTATTCGAGTGTTGAGATTATTAGGTACGAGTTTAGATAGTTTTGATAATTTCGTTTTCTCCATACATTTCACTAGTATCTCGATGACTCGACTGCCTCGGTGGCGTGGTGGTATTTCGGTACGACTACGGTTCTGAGGTCTCGGGTTCGATCCCCGGGTCGGGCAAAGTGATATTGGATTTTTCGGTATCAGCCCGGAGTCTGGAATTTGTGCCCGATATGGCGATAGACTCGCCCCCTATCAAATCTGGGACTGAACTAAGTTCGGCGAAATGTGGGTGTACTAGTTCGCTAGTGCGCCTCTGCCTACCTCTTCGGGGATACAGGCGTGAGCTTTTGTATGTATGTATGTATTTCACTAGTAGCGCCACTTACGGAAACTACTTTTTTACCTGCCCTTATCCCACCTTTATGTGGGGTCGGCGCAACACACTTTTTCAAGCATGTTGCAGAGTTTATTTGGCTTAGTTTTTACGAACGGCCGCCTGCCTGACGTCAACCCTCACTGAGAGATCCAGTCCCGAAACTACAATGAACTAAAATAAAATTATGGGGTACACAGGGAAAACGAAAACCATCATCGTTATCGAGAAGTGATGACTGCGGCCCGAGCAAGAAATTTTTTTTGGTTAATATTTCATACAAATTTCATAAACGCGCATCGAGCCCGAATACATTTACGATTGTCAGAAATTTTCCTGCTGCTCCTCATGCTTGCCCGTAGTAGTCAGAGTCACAGAGTAAATTTATTTTTTGGCCTCGTTGTGATTACATTTGAGGGTGTGATGACATTTAGCTGCACCATGGGCATATCAGAGTAACTTATACATATTACATGGGCAACTTTGGACCACCTTTCTTAAAGCAGTAGCCACGCTCTAAGCAGTAACGTCTACAGCACGAATGGGCTGACCGATTTGATAACGTCTTACAGGACACCAACGTAAAGTGGCAGCCGCTGTAGTGTTTCGTTCTGTGAGTGAGATTCCGTCCTCCCCTTTCCAATCCTTATTCCCCTCTATTAAGGTTGGCTTAATGGCTAATACCATCGATACATCAATTACCTAGATGCACAGTTGACGCTCGGAAAATGGGACAGCAAAGGAGTGCTTAAGCACTCATTTTGCATACAGTCCGACGCCGATGGAATTCTAAATTTCAAAATTTTGATTTAATTACAACTTGTGATCGTTTTTTTGTTTTATTTCTGAGACCACTTTTTGAGGAGGATATTTGCAAAGAACTGTGCATCTAGGGTAATAATATATTGATGGTATAAGCCATCAAAGAAAGAAAACAAAAAAAACGATCACAAGTTGTAATGAAATCAACACAAATATAACCCTATGCACGTGTTTAAAGTAGGTTTTTAAACGAAATGAGCAAGTGTTCTTTAATTTGAATTTTTAAACTTAGAATACTATCGACGTCCGACTGTAGGCAAAACGAGTGCTTAAGCACTTCTTTGCTTCCGAGCGTCAACTGTGCATCTAGGTAAATAATATATCGATGGCTAATACCCTTAATCCTTTGGTAGTTAGGTTACCAACAGGTGACCCACCTGCGTTTGACAGACTCTGCTAAAAAATATTCGAATCAACCAACGGTGAGCTTTTAAATTCGTGCGCCTGTATACATTAGGACCCAATAATTTGTTCCTTATTGATAATAGTTATGTAGATCAGTCATGTAGACAAAACAGGTAACAGCACGGTTCGTCCGCACCAAACCATAAGTTAGCAAGAACAAGGTTTTGTTTTGCATAACAAGGAAATACATTGTCTTTTATTGTAATTTTGCAATGTTATAACATTTTTACGATTTGATACACGTTTGAGTGTGCGCATAAAATGTGCAAATCAATAAAATAATATGTATTAAGATGTACCAATTAAGTTTGCTAATCAAAATATCTTATAGTTTACAGCTTGGCAAAAAAGTGTATGGAATTACCATCGCCTGCTGTCCGCAAACTTAAGTCGTTTAAAAAAGTATCACATACCACTAATATAAAGTACATAAAGTCACTTCAATGTCATCATCGCGGAAACAATAAAGTATGTTGAACATTTTCGTGTTATAGTTTTTATGAATAATAAATGAGAATATAGGTTATCGAGGTGAATGGTAGATGAAAAAAATCTAAGTAATGTCCTCGGACATAATCTATTAGAGTTGGGCAAATCGTCTAGACGAGCATTAACGAAAACGAGTCTTAAATCGATAGATGAGATTACTAAGATCAATTACATAGTTCTCACGGGTGCGGGGCGCGCGTCGCATCGCGCCGATACCTAGTTGATAGTAGCTGCCGCGTCCGCGTGGCGTCGCTGATGCTACTGACTGTCCTTATTGTACTCTACAGTCAATACAGTCTACAGTGCATACAACATGCTACAAAAATCAGTGCAGCTCTTTCAACAAATAACTATAATACTAGGAAATGAATCCCCTGCTGCTGGCTGATTGATTACAATAGTACACACTTAGGCCTTTATTCATAATAACTTAGTGGGACGCTATAATACCGCTGTAGGACGTTTCCGAAAAATTGTTATTCATAATAGCTCAATAGCGTTAAAACGTTCCCAAAATCTCCCATAAAATGTCTGCAATTTATAGAAGCTGGCACCCTACTTTAACGCTTCAATAGCAAAAAATATGGCCGATTTCGATTAGCTGATTCGTATTTAACGTTCCACCCGTTTTGGTTGAGATTAATTTGAGGGTGCCTGCGACTTCTATCATAAACATAAAAACATAAGCTCACGCCTATATCCCCGAAGGGGTAGGCAGAGGCGTACTAGCGAACTAGAACACCCACATTTCGCCGAGCTTAGTTCCGTCCCAGATGTGATAGGGGTGAGCCTATCGCCATATCGGGCACAAATTCTAGACTCCGGGCTAATAAGGAAAAATCCAATATCACTTTGCCCGACCCGGGATCGAACCCGAGACCTCAGAACCGTAGTTGTACCGAAATACCACCACGCCACCGAGGCAGTCTTCTAGACTTCGGAGAGACTTCTATCAAATGCAATTAATGTTATAAACACGATAGTTTGTGAGGTTGTATGGATGTTTTGTTACTCTTTCACACCAGAATGGTTGATCGGATTTGAATTTAATTCGGTAAAGAAATGCATTATAGTCTAGAATAAAAATGTCTAGGATAACAGGACAAATAAATGTGATGCAAAAGTTATGACCTCATGGTCATAAGTCGCTCAGTTTATTTGAAATATACGCGCGCCAGGTCGGACAGCGTAATAATATTGAGAGAATAAACTTGTCTTAAGTGATTCTTCACCATTCACAGAATATTACATTCTAGGATGTCTTTATTTATAGAGGAATATCACATAGGCTACTTTTTTCCAGAAAATGTAGGGTCTCCGTAGGATAGATTTGTTTGAAGTCAGCTAGTATTTAATATTTTCCGTGTGATATTTAATTACATACCTTGATTTCAACAAAACATCTTTTTCTTCAATATCATCATTATCTTAGCACGAATAAATGAAGAGAAATAAAACATTTCAAAAATACAATGATGAATTTTATTAAATATGATTCAACAAAAAATACTTATACACGCATGTTGCCTAATTATTCTTCAATACAATGTTATGTTGAAGCCGCTGTGAACTGGAAAGTCCGGTCCTGAAGAATTCCATTCTCAAAGAAGGCAGGGTATTTTTCTTACACGATTTGCAAAGACTGGAAGCCTCCTTTCATTCATACGCTCCAAGGAATATCCTCCAAATCTAAATTTCATTTCCAAATATCCATAATCTACCCATCTTCGTTGATGTTTAGGTATTGCATAAAACAAAATCACTTCACATGCAACAAACATAGTTTTACTTTGATTAAATTAATTAAATAAATATATAAACAAACTAAACTGGTCGCCATGGTCGCCATTTGCCATTTCGAATTGCGCGCGCAAGACGCGCGTGAATGATTGTTTTTTTTATTAGGCCATCGTTCCATGACTTTCCAGAGACAAAACTTGTTAAAATTACGTTTTATCTATGTACTAGCAACATTGTGACACGGTAAGTATATTTTAGGTAATGGAGCTATAGTAAACTATTATGAATAAAGAATTGTATCGAACCTTCGATAGGCTTAAAATGCATTTTTACCAATATGAGTTTATATCTTCATTAGGGGTTTTATTATGAATAAAGGCCTTAGATTAATGAATGCTACCTATAGAGTACACAGTCATTGCTGTTAGGCGTATATTTTTATATATTAACTCTTACTTACTTAGCATAGTAGGTAGTAATGCTTGGTAGTGCTTACGATCCTATTAGGTGTTAGATTATGACAGGTATAGCCGTCAGTTAGATTCCATTGTTTTTTTAATTTCGTATTAGGGTACCTAAATAAGACCACAAACTGTCATATAATTTATACTGACACAATCACGAACAAACGCACCAACGATTATATAAATATTTGTTATATTTCTTTCAAAGTTATTTATTATATCCTTCATGAGTGAAATATTTTTCAAATAAAATAAAAATAACACGTTTACTGTTAATCTCATTAATGTGTACGTGGGATACTTAAGCAACCATCTAATATGCATACCAGCACCGAATCGGATATGAATACACGTATAATATCCTGTATTGGATCTAATAGAGATATTTAAAATATATTGAAATAATCCAGTCGCGCATATTACCAAAATTATAGTTAGGTATTTATTAAAAGTAAAATTTGCTAATACAGTAATCAAACAAGTCTATAAAATATGTAAATAAGTGTGTTGATGCCGTCACCACGACCGGCGCGGCGCGGACTGCGGTCGACTCGTCGCGTCGCGCCAGAACATTTGACGCACATTAATATAGCAGATAAATTATACTCTGGGAGTGTCCGATCCCACGATACACAGATAAGATTGCAAATGACTGATGCGTAGTACAATATGTAATAGATCGACCGACCGCCGCCAGATACAGAATTATTCGTCTCACATAATAGGTCATTTATTGAGATAAGTGTCAATGTCAAACACGTATCGTTTCGGAGAAATGCCTAATGTTCATGACAAACTAAAGCTACTTTACGGATTTGACCATAGCGAGTTTACCTTCAGGCGCTAGACGTTATAAATTAGGCAACTCTGAATTTATGACGCATATTACACATGTCTGACTAATTAAGTAGGTATCAATAAATATGATATGAGAAAAAATATATTTGTGTCTGATTTATGTAACAAATATTGTATAAATAATTCCCACATATACAAGACCCATTCACTTTTACATCGCATCTAATCCAATCGAATATTAAAGAACAGATTCATTTTCGTTTCCACGGGACGAGCCTACTGATTAGCATATAGTAATGTGAACAGGTAATTATCATTTATCACACTGTAGTTATCCACTTCTTAGTATCTCGTTACACGTACATGTTGCAAGTAAACAGCAACATAAGGTAAACAGTACTTATAAGGCTACATCGAGGGGTCATACTGTGTTAGATATTTTTGTAAGTTTTATGGTGTACAAAAGCAGATGGTAAGTGGTTACTTTCCCCCAAGGGAATAGGCAATGCCTACCAATAGAGAAGAAAGGAATGCGGTTTATAAAGTCGTGTATTTGGGCATCCTGAATGTATGAGTGTTGCATCTTATTAATTTCACCTGTACCTACCTCATTTATCGGTGCGATTATAAAGATCGCGCTGTGGAAAACAAGTTTATTTAACGCACCTAGTGAAAAGTTATGAATCCTACAAACGAAAGAGAACTACCTTTTACAGTATACTCGCGACTCCGCCCACGGGCAAGTATTTTTACATTGTATCCATTTATTATTTTCAACCGTTATTTACTTATCTCGGGTTAAGTTTCCAGTATAATGAAATTACTAATTGGTTGCAATATTTTGTTGGCATCTAACTACGTGTAACTACTTATATTATGATAGTCAATGTAATTTAGGTCGTCGGGTATCATCCTAGTTCCTATAGAGTCATTAACCAAAAAACATTAGAATTACAAATTATATAAACGTTACGCACTCTTCTTTGTAATTACGTCTGCTTAGTGAAATATCGCCTCGTACATTGCACGTTCTCATGTCGATTATTTAGATATCTGCCTATAGTCGCCGGTGATTAGTTTAAACAAGATATATTACGTTCTATTCAAAGCGTTTAGAAAGATCATTAAGCACCCAGTCGGATGTAAGAACGACAAGTGAACTGCCGATTCATGTTTATGTGTCATAAGTAAGTAGGTTTTTGCTTGTAAGCCTTTGGAGATGCAACTCATTAAGTTTCGGAACTAAATCGCGTTTCCTCGTCTATTGTAACTATTTGGTGTCAACCGGTCAACGACGGCGCTGTCATAACTTTAATCTCTCATATTAAACACGTGGGCATTTCCGATAAAAAAAGTCATTACCGTCGTTAAGTAAAGGCAATGGTAATGACTCATGTGACCACGGTAATGACAAACCCTTAATAGTATTATAATTATTAATTGTTATATAAATAAATAAATAAATAACACCCAACAGTCACATACATAGTCCTGACCCCACACTAAGATCGAGTCTTATGTCGTGGGAATCAGAAACTACGAGAGACTTTCGGTCTCACAACACCCAGACCCGAAACAAATATCTGTAGGCCATACAAACATTTGTCTCGGTGCGGGGATCGAACCCGCGGCCTCTCGCTTCACAGCCGGCTACTCGCCCGCTGCGCCACGGAGGCTGTCGATACAGTCGATTTATATGTATATAATGTATCGTTCGCATGGATTATTAATACTTATACGTGTCTCATGGCTTGTACGTTCTTGCCATGCTATGCAGAAGATAGTACAGGTGATGTCTGAAGTTATATACATAACAATTATTAATTATATTACTATTAAGGGTTTGTCTTTACCGTGGTCATCTGAGTCATTACCCTTACGACGGTAATGCCTTTTTTTCGCGGAAATGCCCACGTATGTTTAGTTTAAGAATTTATATGTACTTAAAAGTGCGATACTGGACATTGAAGTGTGTAACACTCCCTCAATCTTTCTGGAGTGTGGATGATTATAGTTGGTGATGATAGCTTATCATCACGACAATAATCAAGTGTCACACAATGTAGCCAATGCGCAACAACTCACTAGTGTTTTTAGTTTTATACCCACTTTTCACCGAGCTTAGTTCCATCCTAGATGTGATGGGGCTATCGCTTATCGCTATATCGGGCATAAATTCCAAACTCCGAGCTGATACTGAATTAAAAAACCCAATATCACTTTGCCCGACCCGACGATCGACCCCAAGACCTCAGGACGGTAGTCCTACCAAATTACAACTACGCCACCGAGGCAACCGAGTATTACAAAAGAAACGTATTCGAATCTCGGCGAAATGAAACAGTAAACATAATAATTATTTTAAAAAACCTTTCCCTGTGGATACTTACCTTGTGAAAGCAGCTTACCTTGATTGAATTTTTCTTTGTCTCGGCCACGTCATGATAAGTCAATCAGGATACATTCAGTATCTACATGTAAACTCGTAACATTTTAAACTCTTTGCTACCAAAAGGTTCTCTGGTAGAGATTGTCTCTACCATTATAACATCATTAACGTTCGTTTATAGTGAAATTGGGTCTGGTTAATTGAGTCTTATCGATTAAACTGAGAAAGTAACATAACATAAGCTCACGCCTGTATAGGGGTAGGCAGAGGCGCACTAGCGAACTAGAACACCCTTTTCGTCGAGATTAGTTCCGTACTGAGAAAGTTGTATCCAAGTTAGGTAATTTTTACCAATAAATGCGACGCCGTATCCATGACAAGGACACTTCCAACACTGAAGTTGTTTTGGTCATCTTATAACTGAAACAAGGCCTTCAAATAAGCTTGAGTTGGCGTACAAAGCGCTTAACCTAGTTGTAATGATGATGCAAATTTGGCCGAGAAATCGTCTTGTATCGCACACTTTCATAACAATCCGGTGATTGATTACATAAATTTGAATACTGACGCTGTTAAAACCAAATTAAATTCATATGCGGCATCGGATAAAACACGTCGCAAGACTCTGATAAATTACCGAAATGATGATTAAGTGACTATTGCGTACATGAGCATCCGAGTGTTGTATCGTAATCAGACATCGTACATTGCATTGCGAATTTACTTGTCCATTTAATTGATATTAAATTACCCCAACTATAATTGACGTGGTCGCAAAAGTAGTACCTAAAAGCGCTGGCTGAGTTTAAAGGAAATTATGAATTCTGGTACCTATTCGCACTGCTATGGCTATCATCGCAACAATGTATGACATAATAAAAACAAGTGATTTGTTTAACAAATCATGAAAGAAAAAGCAGTTGACTTAAAAATGTAAGGCTAAGCAATAATCACAAGTTTAAAAACTTAACGGACCGACTTCAAATCCGATCATGACCAAATTTATATGGGACCACCTTATATAAGCTTTATCGAACACAAAAAGAATTTTGATTATAATCAGTCCACATTTGGCGAAGATATCGCGTAACATACATTAAAAAAATACAGACGGATTGAGTACCTTCTCCTTTTTGGAAGTCGGTAGAAAATATACAAAATTTATCACTTTCATTTACGTGTAAACGACTTGCTATCAAGAATTAAATATATGACGGGAAACGGTTCACAGGACATTACAAATTGTCGAGAGCAGTGATGCATAGCGCGCGACCACAAAGGCCCTATATTTTTGTCTTATTATCGTAATTAACTGCATATAAAATCGCCTCACAATTATTTTAATGCTTATTAAACACGTGCGCTGAAGTGGAGCGCGGTTTCTGTAACCGAATGTCGGTACC
The DNA here is from genome assembly GCA_036417725.1 of Clanis bilineata. Lineage (NCBI taxonomy): Eukaryota > Metazoa > Arthropoda > Insecta > Lepidoptera > Sphingidae > Clanis > Clanis bilineata. The sequence goes on from CM071140.1 coordinate 11,754,310, forward strand.
GCGACCAATTATCGCCATTGATTCTGTGGTTAGTCACAAACATAATTCGCGACGAAAAGCAGGTGCAGCCCTTGGGAAAATCATTTTGATTTATGGCGTGCATTTGGTTATTATAATATGATTATTCTTTTATTATATTAGTAATATCTGGTTATATTGAATCGGTCCTGGGATCGATTCCCAAGTCGGGCGGGGTATTTTACTAACACTATTTGATCGGGCCTGGATCCGTGGAAAGGAAACAAATTAAGCTCAGTAGCCCGAGCACGAAAAACTAATGTAAATGTAAACTCGCTGCGCACTGATGACATTTGATTAATATTTCATACAAATTTCATAGACGCGCATCGAGCACGAATACATTTACGGTTGTCAGAAATTTCCCTGCTCGGGCTGCTGGTTACATTATTTATAGATTAATACATTAATAATTCAACCTTTTAGTTTTTGCATGCTCCTATACCTACTAAAATATAAATTTAAAAAATGCTAGTGTATGTACTTAAAATGGTCATAAAACCGTTGACTCTAAACGTTTGTTCCCACGTATTACAAGACAAGGATTAAACGTCTGAGACTGCGTGGTGTCGTCAGAAAATTAAATGCATTAACAATAAACATTACACGCATTCATTGGTCGTAAACTTAAGCAACGGTTATGAAACATTTATTAGACAATATTTCTATTTACATTTTTAGGATTCGCTATTCTTTCGAACGACAATATTTTAAACAGACTAAATTGGGAAATTGCTCTTCTTAAATTGGTATTAATAATAATTCATTATTCTTCTAAAAAAAGGAAGAACTTTCATAACTTTTTTGTATCCTCAATAAATAGATTTTACTAACAAAAAAATATGGAATTTTCTATGTAAGTATATTGTCCAATAAAATTAATCATCGCATTATTTAATAATCAGACGGTCAATGATTAAGTAAGGATCTACCCAGTAATGAGGTAATGTTGTCGCTATGTAATTTATATCTTATAGTTTGAAATTGACGAGTACAAGATCCGTGATTAGCGTGCTCATTAGCATTGGCACGAATAGCGCTTACGACGTAAATGAACCGTACTATTAAGCTTTGCCTCATAATATATGTATAAGTACGACAAGCTTTGTTTCTCAGAAACGGCTTATGTTAATTTATTTCTTATATAGACAATAAACGTAGTAGGACGTCCACCTACGAGGAGGACCGACATCCTGATAAAGGTCGCAGGAAGTCGCTGGATGCAGGCCGCTTCCAACAGGTCGATCTGGAAATCTTTGGTGAAGGCCTATGTCCAGCAGTGGACGTCCTATGATGATGATAAACAATAAAATTATTTATTTTTTTACGTAGATTCGTATTTGACACCGATGTGGAAAATACTCAATGTTATTAAATTATAATGTTTAATAGTTGGGAATGTTATGATTTCTTCGAGGATTTCCCTGTTCCAACTAAACTAGCATAAAGTTTATTATGAAAGTGTTTTATTCAAATAAAATCAATCGTAATCCTGTCTAAGTATAATCTTACAGAAACCTAATCAAAGACGACACTTGACGAGACAGTAACAAGATTGAAGCAACATAAATTTCACTACACCTAGACGTAGTTACCTAAAGTAATTTGTTGCGAGGAATAATGAAAAGCGTCAAACTTAAGCAACGTATCGGTAATGACGCCTGTCCAATAAAGTGTTGTGAAACAGCCAGCTCGAGGGCGCAGTGGAATAGCTCGTCGTAAATAATTGGAAGCGCCCTGTTTGTACTAATGTACGATCGAAACGCATAATTCCTCTTCATGAATTGAGTCATAAATTTATCGCTAACAGAGCATAGTTTCCACAGCCTCTCCTCAGCCGAACGTGGGACGAATGTAGAATACCAATCTCAGCTAATAACAATTTATACATTTGTACTAGCATTATTGATACTCTATTATTGATCTATTATTACTTTTATTCATTACCTTTTTGTTATTTACATTACCTAAATCTCTTATTATTTTATTTATATGTAGTAAGTACACACACCTTATTTACACAGGGGGTTGAAGTCAGGCAGGCAGCCGGTAATAAAAACTTAGCCAAATCCTTTCTGCAACATGCTTGAAAAAGTATAGCATATATATAGCAGTACCGATACGGATACTCTGCAATAGAAGCATATTCGCACATTAGTTGAACACACCCTATGACATATTGCGCGAATATTTAATGAAGAAGTTAAAAGTAATAATTAGTGATTTATACATATAAAATTAGCAGTTACTAAATCCATGTAAATACGTATGTAATTTAATAATTCACAATTTGACTGCTGATGCGATGAAACTGATAGCGTGTGATTATGTATTTTATTATAATAACAGACGTAGGTAAGGTAAATACCTACAAATACAAATATATAAACATATTCATATTAATCGATGAGTCTTTTGAGACCTTGAACAGCTCAACTAGCAAAAATGTACAAATGACGGACCGTATGAAGCCCGTTATTAAAGAATATAATTTCCGACAAAACCAGAAATGATTTTATGGATTTATGATTCACCGAACCAGTTACCTTTAACCAACCTTGATACGAAACCATTTATCAATTTCGCCCGCAGGCATTACGAGGTGTTTTTAATCCAAGTTTATGCAATTCGGTGTCACACAATGATGATTTACCTTCCCATTAAGAATTAATTTGGCCTACTACAAAACATACAAATGCACTTAAATGTAGATCTAATCAGCGGTTCTGTTGATTGACGCAAAATATCGTGTCTAGAACTGAAATGTTATCAGCAACGTATTTTGCAATATTGCAAAGCCTCCCCACCTGCAGGTCGTTCTATTTTTTACCGGATATTATCGTGTCAAAATAAATATCGCTAAACTCGCAGACGTAAAACGTTTTCATTCGCAATCTCTAATAAACTTTATCTATAAATAGGTTCAGATCATAAATTGAAAACAATGCACATTCAACAATGATAAATAAAACGAATTCCATTTTAATATTAAAAGTAGGTAAGGCTAAATTGATGTTTGCGATGCAACTCCGAGACCAGACACGTCCAACTAAAACAAGTTCCACCGATTCGTTCTTGTAATATCGGTGTAATTTATTTAATGTTAGAAATAGACCTCGCCAGCGCCACAAAGAATATTGGCTTTCACAACGGAACCTGGCAAATTTATGTGCCGCGAGATTTTGCCAACACTGCACTCGTAACTATCCACAAGAACAAAGTAACACCACGAACTGAATGCACCTGCTTCTCACACCTCCTCTGAAAACAAACAAAGCGGGTTTACTACTCATAAACACTTTTCTGTATATGAATTTTGGCTATATAAGAACATTTGAATTTGGTTATATTTAGGAAGTACTTATTAGAAATTTATAAGCCAGAGATAAATTAGTACCTATATTTATCTGTCTTCGAAATTTCTAATAAATATTTCCTTTTAATCTTCTTTTTACCTGCCCTTATCCCACCCTAACGTGGGATAGATAGATACACTTTTCAAGCATGTTCAAGAATGGATTTGGCTTAATTTTTACGATCGGCCCACGTCAATATCATTAAATAGTGTTAGATAAACACCCCGCCCGACCTGGGAATCGAACCCAGGACCTTCCGGTTCACAGTCCATATACATTACCACTAGGGCAAGGAGGCGACAGAATGTTACTTGACTGAAGAGGTATATTTAACGGTTGGTTCCAATAAGCGATCTCAATCTGAGTGTGAAGATAAATCGTGATTATTTTGTATCGGAACGTTTTGTTTTCATACTCAGGTACTTCAGCACAAAAGCAATCTATCCAGTTCACAAACACCTGCATATTGATCACTAAGCAATCACTCACTCATGATCTTTTTTCTAAGATGTATAATTTTTGCTAGTAAAATCGTCAGGCGAAGGTGCTTAGAATGGCATGGGGATCTATTACATTGAACCAGTAATTTAGCCAGCCTACTAGCACGTTTCCCTAGTACCGCCTAAAGCCAATTCCGTTACTAGGAATTATGAGTGGATGTCGGAGTTTTACACCTGCCTATGGAAACCGTTTTTGTAATTACGCTAATTGTTCAACTATACACACGTTCATAGACATTTTATCAGTCAGTTGTATAGGAATGTCTGCAGATAACTAGGTAATTTTTTGTCTCATACGATGTAACAGACGGCGATACAATTAAAGCGCCTTTTTTTGAATCGTGCTTTTTATATGAATTTATAAAACGGCTTGTATTTTATCGTATTTTTATGTAACTTACAATTTTATGAATGCCGGTGGAATTTTGTAAGTTATATAAAATGGTGCCGCTTTCAAAAATATCAGTACTTTTTTTCTTTGTGTGATTATATATTGATTCTTTAGTGGTAATCGTTTTCATCGTTTTGGCCGCTGAAGGCTTTTCCATTTTTATGTATCTGTATGCATGAAATATCATAAAAAGCTAACCTTTTCTTTTTTCGCATATTATAATTTATACGCGTAATAATGTAGAATATTATAACTTATTTAAACATTAATATAAATCCCATAATGTTTATTTTGAATAATTTTTGAACATCTTACACGGACCAGCGTAAAACTAAAGCTCTACATTACTTAAATACCAACTGCACATACTCAATTAAGATGTTTGAATAATTTTAGGAACGACTGTACCATACATGGCAGCACCAAGCATCCATATTGGCGAAGAAATTACATTACATTTTTATTACACGGCACAGCCCAAAGTAATTATCGATATTCATCTTTAAATAGCGTCGTTATCGCGTGCCCAGTCGTCTAACTGGTTCCTTAATACCGACAAGATGGTTGCAGCTAGTCGTAACTAATTGACGACAGACGAGGCGTTACAATTATTGTGTGTCAAGTTAGTAATTGGCATCATCGTCCGTCGATCTTGACCTAAGTCACGCTGCACTGTAGGACGGGTGTGTGACTCGCGAGCCGATGCCGGTGCCGATGCCGGGCGCGGCGCGGCGGGCGGGCGGACGAGTCGCGAGGCGCTCGGCTCTCGCGTGCCGCCGCACATAACGGTCCCAGCAGCTGATCCTCGCCATTGTCCTTTAATTAAACCCAATAACTATTTTAGATATTTATAGTAATGAAGATAAACATTAAAAGCTACTTTAAATTGATGTCGACCAGTGGACGACACGATTTCATTTTTTACAATTTATTTAACGGGTTCTACTGTAGTTGTTTGATTAGAAATTCTCTTAAAATATTATATAACACAATATATTCAAAATACACACTACTAATACACGATAATATAAAACTTAATTATCTAGTGATCAAAGTTAAGCAAAATACCCATTAAGTAGAATTACGATAATCATTATAGTTATTGTGAAATCACTGACTAATACACTAATGATGTTAACTAATAAAACTTATATGTCGACAGTTATGGGTTTGTTAGTGTTTAATATTTACACACCTTACATTTTAATACAAAATATTATTTTATATATTTATTACAAACCTTTTTAATATGGGGAAAAGAGGTTTATACTAACGCGGAATACGAATATTTGAAAAAAGAGAAATGAAAGTAGTTGACAAGTTGGCGTCAATTATTATCGCATTAAGAACCAAGGAAAAAGGAACAGAAAAAACTATAAAATATCAGCGGCCCTGAAGCAAATTAAAGGATTTATATATACACATCCAGGAGATGTAATTATTGGACTGCTAACCTTTCCACGGGTTTAAGGGTGAGCTTAGTTAATATATATATATATTATATTTTATTTTTAAGACTTTTATTCACAGGAACGAGACGCCAGGGCTGAATTCCAATCGCGGAGTAATATTTAACATTTGGTCCAATTCGAGTCGGATTTTTATAGCGGATATTTCGGATAGTTTTCATTGGAATTCTCAAGTCCTGGAGTTTCGTTCTGTTACAAAAGTCGCGGTCGGTTCTTATTGTAGTTTATGCGGTATCATAAACGCGGATAGCACAATATACTTTGGCGGATATAAGTATGTTGATTGCTCAAAATTCATAAATTTATTTATTTTTCGGCTTCGAGCGGTTATGGGCCGATTTTTCGTTAAACACTCTACAGAGAAACTCAAATTATATTATATTGCGGTAGGGCTACATATATTTTATTAGATTGCTCCCTTTATTTAGTATATATTTTGAACATACATACAAAACATACAGTAATTATTTTCGGTGCGGATATAATATTTTATTCATCAAGAAAATAAAATATTACAAACATTTTTTGTTTGAATTATTGATTTTTGTCTGTTGCTTAGAAACCAGGCAATTCGAAATCCGGTTTTTGTCAATAAAATTGACAACGGTGACAGCTAACATAAAACGTTTGATAGCTCGGCGGTGATTAGATCATTGGATGTTGAACGCGGGTTCAAATCCAGTTGATTTATTATTTTTTGTTCGTTTGGCAATATTATTAAATAACGTAGTTTTTTATTGCTGGCTTATTGTTAATTTTTTGAGAGAGATTATATTTAATATTTTAATAGGTATATTTTGAAAATGCCTCCTAAAGGCCAACCTAAACTATTAAAGGTGAAGTATGATATTGCTTCATTAAATTTGGACAAACTCTATGAGCTCTCACAAATAGAGTTCATTTCGGAAGCGGAAAAAAATGAATTTAAAGTAAGGTATGCGGATTTGGAAGATATATATACGGAGTTTACATCCAGTCATATTGAACTCCAGGCTAACCTGGAAGAAGGTGATGATTTAGAAGGGTTTACGAAAAAATATGTAGCATACAATCAAAAATATTATGATGTAAAACGAAAGTTTTTAGAGTTGTTTCCGGAGGGTAGCTGTCAGTCTTCTGAATATGGTACTGCTTCCTCAATGGATAAGCCAAGGGGCAAGCGGGCCCTCTTGCCAAGAGTTCAGCTTTCGACTTTTTCGGGTAAAATAGAAGAATTTGTATCTTTCATGGATTTGTTTGAGTCGTTGGTTGGAAAAGACCCAACATTATCAAACACTGAAAGGCTATATTATTTACTTGGGTCTCTTTCCGGGGAACCAAAAATACTGACAAGACACTTGTCTATTACTGCGGACAATTATTCAATTGCTTTAGATATTTTGAAAGCTCAATATGGCAATACAAGATTATTAGCGGATAAATTATTATATAACTTATTGTGTACTACTAGGGTCACAAAGAATTATTCCTCTTTGAAACCTTTTCTTAATACTGTCATAGAGAATACTAAGGGATTGGAAAAGATGAAATTTCCAGTTTCGGCATGGTCTTATCTTTTATTTTACATAAATTTTCAAAAGCTTGATACTAGCCTGAAAAAACGGTTTGAAGCTAAAGTAATTGATAAAGAGTTACCTAGTTTTTCTGATCTGATTCAGTTTTTAGAAAATGAGGTTAGAATATTGGAATCTAGTGGTGAAAGTTTCGGTGGTAAAGATGGTACAATGAGTTCACGGGCACACCATGTAACATCAATAACTGAATCAATTGGGTGTTTATTTTGTAAACGGGGGAGCCATCATTTATCAAAATGCGAACAGTTTTTAGCTTTGACTCCACGTAAACGCAAAGATCATATAAAAGAATTTCGGCTTTGCTTTAGATGTTTAGGAAAGCACAGTATTAATGAATGCCCGTCGAGTTGGACGTGTTTTAAATGCAAATCCACTAAGCACCATTATCTTATTCATTTTGATTTGCCGGTGGCGGCTGCGACTAGGGGGGTGTCCGGGGTTCCATCAGCGGTCGGGGAATCTCGCACACATAATGCGGCCTCAAGTCGGTCAGGCGCATCGGGAGTTGATCCAAGCCACGCATCTGCACCGGTAGTAGATGGCGGCGCGGCTTTAACTGCATTCAACAGAAGGAAGGGTTTAGGTGGGTATCGGCGGACTGTGCTTCTAGCGACGGTTATAGTGCGTGTTATGGATAGATGCGGTCAATTTCATGAAGTGCGCGCACTATTAGATGGGGGGAGTCAAAGCACTTTTATCACTGAACATTGTGCTATCAGGCTTAATTTAAAACGATTTAAGTCAGATATTGTCTCCGTTTCGGGATTAGGGGGAAGGCCAGTAAGTGATTGTAAAGGAGGGGTGAATTTAGTTTTATGTCCTAGGTTTTCGGAAAATCCTAGACTGGTTACAAATGCTGTAGTATTGAATAATATAACCCACAACTTACCAGCTGAAACGCTATCTGAGAATTTGGCGACATGGTATAGAGGTATTAATTTAGCAGATGATCAGTTTTATGTTAGTCGACATGTAGATATATTAATAGGTGCGGATCTCATGTACGAAATAATGATAGGTGGTTGTGTAAAAATCAATGATTATTTACCGTCCGCAATGAATACTATATTCGGATATGTAATAATGGGCCCGGTAACCTATGCAGCTCCTCAGATTATTGGTAATCGGTCTCAACAATTATTCTCGGCGCATGTCACCACAGATCAAATTTTAGAGAAATTTTGGGAGGTGGAAGACATTCCAGATAAAATTGTAATTAACCCTAAAGATGTTGAATGTGAAAAGAATTTTAGGGAAACTCATCTTCGGCAGGATGAGACTGGTAGATTCATGGTGCGGTTGCCATTTTTAGAGGATAGACCGGAATTGGGTGACTCTATTTTAATAGCTAAGAAGCGGTTCATGTCAATGGAAAGGCGATTACTTTTGAACGCACCATTGCGTGAGAAGTATATTCAATTTATGCGGGATTATGAACGTATGGGGCATATGTCTGTCTGTGACCGGGAACCAGACGATTATGCAGAAGGAATCGGTTATGTAATACCTCACCACGGTATTTTTAAAGCGGGCTTTGGGCTGGATAGCACCGGTGCTATCTTAGTGTAAAGTTCTTATGCAGCGGCTTTGGAGGTTAAGTTCATCGTGGGATGAAACTCCACCACCGGATGTGGTAGCGGAATGGTCTGGTATTGTAGCTGATTTACTTAAGATCGAAAACATTTCTATTGAGCGTTTTGCATTAACCACAAAGAAGATTTGTTCTTTGCACGGTTTTTCTGATGCTTCTGAAAATGGATATAGCGCGGTTGTATATCTTAGATCTGTGGACGTTAATAACTCAGTAAAGGTTTCTATCATGATGGGTAAATCGCGGGTTGCACCATCCAAGTTAAAGGTTACAATACCGAAACTAGAATTGTTAGGCGCTGCTTTGTTAACTCGGCTTATAAAGTATGTTTTTGAGTCTATTAAAAACCTCATTCAAATAAAAGATATTTATTGTTGGTCGGATAGTACTATTGTTCTTTCTTGGTTACGATTGCCTCCTCATACATTGCAAACGTTTGAAGGGAATCGGGTATCCCAAATAGTAAATTGCGGATTAGAATTAAAATGGCGGCATGTACCATCACAAATGAACCCTGCTGACGTGGCAAGTCGGGGTTGTCGAGCCTCGGTTTTGCTCACGAGTACCATGTGGTGGACACCTACTGAGGTGATATCCCACAAGCCACTGGGCTTAAAGGGGATAAAATAACGTGGCCAGTAGAGAAGCTTAGACAGGAAAAAGATTTACCGGGAATGCGGAAATCTTCGGTAAATGTTCATATGGGAATTATAGAGGTAGATCCGGATCCCATATTTAATAAGTACAGCTCACTTATGATGTTGCAGTCGGTTATAGCTTATTGTTTTAGATTTATTCACAATACTAGGAATTTATCTAGTAAAGTTTCAGGGGTTCTAACGGTAAGGGATCGCAAATTGGCTTTGGAACGTCTGGTTAAATTAGTTCAGCAAACGGACTTTGCTGACGACATAGATTGTTTGAAAAGAAATAAACAGTGTTCAACACGGCTAAGGCGATTGCTTCCATTTTTAGATAGCTCAGGTTTACTGCGTGTAGGAGGTCGTTTAGACCGTTCAAACCTTTCGTTTCAAACAAAGCATCCACTCGTTCTGCCCAAGGATCACCCTCTAACTAGATTAATTATCGACCATACACACAAGGTTCATTGTCATATTGGAGCGACAGGCCTACAAGCTATTTTACAAAAGGATTTCTGGATCCTATCGGCTCGGCAAGCCATTCGAAGTCGTATTTTTAAATGTATTTCGTGTTTTCGGTCTAAGGCAACGCCAGTGGAACCAATTATGTCTGCCTTGCCAAGTGACAGGGTAAATGCAACTGGTGTATTTCATACGGTGCAAACGGATTTTGCAGGTCCATTTTCAATTAGAGCATCACGTCTTAGAAATGCTAAGGTATTAAAGGCATATTTATGTGTATTTGTCTTCTCTGCAACGAAAGCAGTGCATTTAGAGGTTGTTGGTGATTTAACGGTAGAGGCATTTACAGCCGCTCTGATGAGATTCACAGCACGGCGTGGACTTCCGAGCGTGATACGTTCTGATAACGGTACTAATTATGTAGGGACAAACAAACACCTTCATGAGGTTAATAAATATCTATTAAATAGAGAAGTTGCGGATAGTCTCATGAATGTCGCAGCCAAAAGCGGTATAACTTGGCTGTTCAACATTCCTGGGGCGCCTCATTTTGGGGGTTTGTTTGAAGCGGCGGTTAAATCTGCTAAAACATTAATCAAACGGATGATCGGGGAGCAGATTTTAACCTACGAAGAACTGACCACAGTGTTTACAAGAGTTGAAGCGGTTCTTAACTCTCGACCACTGTGTCCTTTATCAAATGATCCTAGTGATCTTGAAGTGCTGACACCAGCACATTTTTTGGTTGGCAAGCCTTTACTGTCTGTACCAGAGTATAATTTGGAGGACGTAACTAATACACGTTTAGGTCGTTTTAAGTTAGTTCAGGCTATAGCTCAAAGGTTTTGGAGGCAGTGGAGTGACCGGTACCTACACTGTCTACAAAATAGGAATAAATGGACAACACCGAAGGATCCGCCAAAGGTGGGGGATCTTGTGTTGATTAAAGAAGAAAATATTTCTGCTCTTAAGTGGAGACGCGGACGGGTTATAGATTTATTACCTGGAAAAGATGGAGTTGTCAGAGCTGTCAGACTTAAAACTCTCTCAGGGAATTTTATGAGGCCAGTTGTAAAAATAGCAAGACTGCCTCTGGACTAAATCCAGGAATAACGTTTCATTTTAGTTGGTTTTTTTATTTTGCGGCGCGGTATATTATTATGCGGCAATTCAAACAGAAGTTTTGTTGTTTTGTTTTCCTTTTGATAAAGGCTTTAGCCTTTCTCGGGCGGGGGTATGTTTAATATTTACACACCTTACATTTTAATACAAAATATTATTTTATATATTTATTACAAACCTTTTTAATATGGGGAAAAGAGGTTTATACTAACGCGGAATACGAATATTTGAAAAAAGAGAAATGAAAGTAGTTGACAAGTTGGCGTCAATTATTATCGCATTAAGAACCAAGGAAAAAGGAACAGAAAAAACTATAAAATATCAGCGGCCCTGAAGCAAATTAAAGGATTTATATATACACATCCAGGAGATGTAATTATTGGACTGCTAACCTTTCCACGGGTTTAAGGGTGAGCTTAGTTAATATATATATATATTATATTTTATTTTTAAGACTTTTATTCACAGGAACGAGACGCCAGGGCTGAATTCCAATCGCGGAGTAATATTTAACAGTTAGTATGCCTTCGTGTCTGTGTCTGTGTTCGTTAGTATGGGGGTGTAAGGGGGGCGAATTAGATCTCAAGCCCCCAAGTGCCAACCCTACCTGCACGTGGTGCACCCTGCTGTCAACGGATGTGGCTCTGGCGGCCGACTCGTGGCGGCATAACCACATAAAATATGCTGGGATGCCAAATGCTCCTGCCATCGACGGGCAGCAGCGCCGATGGTAAAACATGCCAGCATTCTGCGGTCACCAATCCGCCTGCCAAGCGTGGTGACTACGGCAAACCCCCCCAAATGATGACAGACCACATAAACTTACGGCCCCCAGTTCCCGGTAACCCCACTATTCCTGACCACGGTACCGGTCATGGTTACGGTGGGGTGGGGGGTGCTAAGAATCCCCGGGCTACGGCAGGGTACCACAAACGACTGTCTCTGGCGACGTACAACGGACGCTCTCTACGGTTGGACGAGCACATGACAGAATTGGAAGTGGAGTTGAGTCATATTAACTGGCATATCGTGGGGTTATCTGAAGTCCGAAGACAGGGGGAGGACAAGATAACCCTAGATTCCGGTCACCAACTCTACTTTCGAGAAGGACATCAACCATCCCAAGGTGGCGTCGGATTTCTGATCCACAAGTCACTCAAAGGCAACATTGTGGAAGTTGGCAGTATATCGGCGAGGGTGGCGTACCTTGTCTTGAAAATAACTGAGAGATACTCTCTCAAGGTTATACAAGTGTACGCCCCAACATCCACACATTCTGACGATGAAGTCGAGGCCATGTATGAAGGCATAGCGAAGGCTATGTCTCATACCAAGACTTCGTACAGTGTTGTCATGGGTGACTTCAATGCCAAAGTGGGAGTACAAGAATGCGGTGAATCGAGGGTAGGATCATTCGGCTATGGGTGCAGGAATCACAGGGGACAAATGCTAGTCAACTTCCTTGAGGCTCAGGGGCTTTTTCTTATGAACTCGTTCTTTCAGAAGAGGCCTCAAAGGAAGTGGACCTGGCGAAGCCCCGACAATGTGACTCGGAACGAGATAGACTTCATCATGACCGACAGGCGCCAAATATTTAGAGACGTCTCCGTGATCAATAGGGTCAATACCGGTAGTGATCACCGACTGGTAAGAGGCACTCTAAATATAAATGTAAAAATAGAACGTGCGCGGTTGATGGGGTCGACTCTCCGACCAACACTGCCCCAAGTCGAAACCAGCTGTGAAGCCTTCCAGTTGGAGCTACAAAATCGGTTCGCCTTATTGGAAACCACGGCGGACATAAACGACGATACCAACAGTTTGGTGCGGACCATCCGCGAAGTGGGCTACAAATACTTTCGACCAAAGAGCAAAGGACGTAAGTCGAAGCTCTCTAGCGAGACTCTCGAGCTGCTGAGGAAACGCCGAGAATTATTAACCGCCACACAACCTGAATGTCAGGTACTTAACAAGGAGGTGAAAAGGCTGATACGACGCGATATTAGGCGCTTCAATACTCTAGCAATTGAAAATGCCATTGTGCAAAACAAAGGCGCTAGAGTATTCGCCAAGCCAAACACTTCCAGTTGTCACCTGACAAAACTCAGGACATCACACGGCAACACCGTTACCTCAATGGCAGAGATACTCGCTGAGGTCGAAAAGTATTATGGGGATTTGTACTCTCAAAGAGCATTTCCACCTAAGGCCCATGGCACGGATGATCCGCGGGCCAGATTAACTCGCCACTATACAGACGAGCTACCCGACATCGACGTGGACGAGATTAGAATAGCCCTTGGACAGCTTCAGAATAACAAAGCTCCGGGAGATGACGGAGTTACCACAGAGCTACTCAAGGCAGGAGGTACGCCTGTCTTGATAGAGCTTGTCAAGCTCTTCAACTCCGTCATCCACACTAGCACAACACCGGAGGCATGGAGCAGGAGTGTGGTGGTTTTGTTCTTCAAAAAGGGAGACAACACCCTGCTGAAGAACTACCGCCCCATATCACTCTTGAGCCATGTTTACAAGCTGTTCTCGAGGGTTATCTCGAATCGTCTCGCCCAAAAGTTCGATGACTTCCAGCCGCCGGAGCAGGCCGGGTTTCGGAGAGGTTTCAGTACCGTGGACCACATACACACACTAAGGCAAATTATTCAAAAAACCGAAGAATATAATGAGCCCCTATGCCTAGCGTATGTGGACTACGAGAAAGCCTTCGATACCGTTGAGACCTGGGCTGTTCTAGAGTCCATGCAGAGATGCCTGATAGACGATAGATACGTCCAGGTGATGAGGTGTCTTTATGAAGCCGCATCGATGACCGTCCAAGTACAAGAACAGAGCACGAAGCCAATCCAACTACGTCGTGGAGTAAGACAGGGAGACGTGATCTCTCCAAAACTTTTTAATACCGCGTTGGAGGACGCTTTTAAGATGTTCGATTGGAAAGGACGGGGCATCAACGTTAACGGACAATACATCTCTCACCTGCGATTTGCGGATGACATTGTCATTATGTCGGAATCTCTGCAGGAGCTGGAGGAAATGCTGAACAGCCTTAGCCGTTCTTCAAGACAGGTGGGTCTTGGGATGAACCTTGATAAAACGAAAGTAATGTTTAACAGTCATGTTCTCCCGAGACCTGTTGTCGTAGGTGACGCTACTCTCGAGGTTGTGCAAGAATACGTTTATCTTGGCCAAACTATACAACTCGGCAAGCATAACTTCGAGAAAGAGGCGGATAGGAGGATTCGGTTGGGCTGGGCGGCATTCGGAAAGCTACGCAATATTTTCGAGTCGTCGATCCCTCAGTGTTTGAAAACGAAGGTTTTCAACCAGTGCGTCTTACCCGTAATGACCTACGGAGCCGAAACCTGGACACTAACCAGCGGACTGGTCCGCAAATTCAAAATCGCTCAGCGTGCTATGGAGCGAGCAATGCTTGGCATTTCTCTGGTGGACAGAATTCGAAATGAAGTCATCCGCCAGAGAACCAAAGTGATTGATATTGCTCGCAGAATTAGCACGTTGAAGTGGAAGTGGGCCGGTCATGTCTGCAGACGGACAGATGGCCGGTGGAGCAGACATGTGCTGGAGTGGAGACCGCGTTTAGGCAGACGTAGTGTGGGACGCCCTGCTGCACGATGGACCGACGACTTGAGAAAGGTGGCGGGCAGCGGATGGATGCGGACTGCGCAAGACCGGGATGGTTGGCGCTCACTTGGGGAGGCCTACGTTCAGCAGTGGACGGCGATAGGCTGAGATAAAATAAAAAATAAAAAAAAAATGCCTTCGTGAATAGTAATGATCTTCCTGTCAGCGGCAGTAGATATCTCATTTATATGTATTTATAATTGTAATACTTATGGCACAGATTGCGAATAAATTCTAAACTCTCGATCTCACAGCCATAACATAATTTCTCAGTCCTCTAAGAGGTCTCACGGAATTCTTGGAAAAGTAGAAGGTAGCGCAAACTGTAGCACAAAGGCTATTAACAAGTTGAATGATTTTGTATCAGCGCTTTATGTAAAGTGGCATTTGAAGATACCAGCAATAACGCTGGGCGGGCAGTTGGCGACGATGCAACTTAACCGTACCTACTACCGCTTAAGACCCATGTAGATGACATAATTTTGTTGCACGACGGCGGCGCGGCGGCGATATTGTAGCAAAAAATTCTTAATGCGATGACTCATCACAAAATGTAAATCAGGCATCATTTTACATGGACATTTAATGACAGATTTCTGTTTTATTATCACGTTTGTCGTACGAAAATGTCTCCACCTACATGTAGCTTTAGTCTCTACCCCTCTCTGCCCGCTTAGCCCTTCGTCTAATTAACCGCGTCTCAGGCTAATTTGACGCGTGAGTGGCTCGCCGTCGCCTAATGAATGGTATCGCACACGTTCATCGCACCACGTCGCTGGGGCCGTGTACAGCTGCGCCCGCGCATTAGGGAAATCTAACCTAGCCAACGATAAAAGAACCCATTTCAGCATTATGCAGGACGTGAGCATTCACTTGTGGCCCCTACACAATCTGTTTTGTGGAAATTGATTTATTGATTGAATATTGATAGTGTACTTACAATGTATCGGAATAGTGGAAGAACTTCAGTTTTCTCTCAAGTTACTATACATATTCGTAGTGTTCGTAGGGTGCGCGCGCAAGTCGTGCTATGCGGATATTTGGACACGTGCACCCCTAACTTTTTGGTAAAACTATTATAAACCACAAATAATAATAGTTTATTGGCGGAAATCCGTTTTTTATATCAAAGTTAACATATTCTATAATATTTTTTTATTTCTGACACGTTAAAGCGCACTAATTACTTATAGACCGAGATCCGACTGCAAGATCATTACGTATGTATTCAAAATCTAATTTTTATGGATAATTATAAATGGGAGAATCTATTTTTGTCAAGGTACCAATCAAAATGTATCCATAAAATTAGATTTTGAATACATACATCATGAACGTAGTGATCTTGCAGTCGGATCTTGGCCTATTATTAATTAAGTAAAATCCCTAAACTAAAACAGTACATTTACTTTATACACTCAAAGATAGATTATGCTTATCAAATGTAATCAGTGAATCTGCTACATTAACTTATAGTATGGTGCAATAGGAAAGCATGACGCGGCCAGATTGACCAAATAGACCATCTGACTCCAGAGAAGCGAGGCTAATGCGTATTCAGTACCGCATCTGTCGGTAATGTTGATTATAGACATCGGAGGAAGCTGTGAGTGCAGTTCTAATGCACTGATGTATTTATGCACGCACAAAGCATGTTGCAAATTACAAAATGAATAGGTAGTGTGCAAGCCTTCGTATAGGCATATACTAAACGCTAATGCAATTGCAAATATGTTTCACATAGGTATAATGAAATAAAGTGTTTCTTAATCAATTATTCACGTTTCTTATAGCAATTGGAGCTGATTGTGATGTACACTTTATAAATACCACCAATGTCATAAAAATAATGACACATGTTGTCGACAGTAAAGGAAAGAAATGGATATTGAGAAGGGGAAGGCGCATCACGACGTGCAACACAACGTTGGTTTTCTTTAAGATAATGGTAATAACCCGGCCGGTCCAACCCATTCAACCTGTAGCCAAAATTATGTCAGATATCTCATCTTATAACACTAATTACTTACCTTCTCTTACCCTCGAATGTTGAAACGCAATTCCAACATTTGAAGTCACGTTTTGAAATCGACTTATCAGTTAAATAAATAAACACACCCAACAGTTACACACATAGTCCTGACTCCTGACCCTACAATAGGTATAACCTGTATCGTAGGTATCAGAAATTACGAGAGACTTTCGGTCTCCTAACATCCAGACCCGAAACAATTAATATCTGTGCGCCACACAAACATTTGTCTCGGTGCGGGAATCAAACCCACGGCCTCTCTTTTCACAGCCGGCCACTCGCCCACTGCGCCACGGAGGCTGTCTTATCGTTGAATGCTCCTACACTTAAGGCTGCCTTATGTCGTTTAAGGCCGCCTTATCTGTAAAAATTGTATGGCGAAAATTAATGTTAGAAGCCAGTAAAGTTGATTAGCGTTTGACCATTCGGGCGTTAGACTTGTATAGCGCGAAATAATGTAAGTAGCTCTTAAAGTTCAGCATTGGGGGTTAAACATTTTAATGTCCTAACACTTTGTCAAAATCATGCTTTTATTATACTAGCTTTCACTCGCGGCTTCGTCATATTTTCGGAATAGAAATCCGAGTCCATTTTCCAACCTATACACTAATTCTTAAAATAATGATGCTGTAAAATGCATATTATGCATGTACAATTGTACATTCTGTATTCACTATATGGTATGAATCTTATAATAACTAAATTGTAAACGGCAGCATCCAAAGCTTTTAGATTTAGCAAGGTTTTATGTGTAAACTTACAATATTGCATTTAATTAAAATTTATGCACTTTGCCTTGTAATGTGCAACAACGAAAAATTATCATCAATCATCCGTGTTTATATTCACAGTAAATAACGCTATAATTTATACGATTATATTTAGTACATCTACATTTAAGTAACGTAATAATTTAATGCAAAGATGTTTTGTAATTCTTTTTGGCTTTGATCTTTTACTAGAGATCGTTCATCATTTTTGTAAGCGTAAAATAATTATAATAGACTTCGAGCTTAGTTTGTACTACTCAAAGCAGATTTCAGAAATTCTGAATAAAAACCGGCCAAGTACAAGCTGCATATTTGATCAAACACAGGACAGGGTTCCGAAGTATATATAATTTATTCAAATAAAATTATATTTCAGTTTCTAATTTACCCTACTTCGGAACCCATATATACTACCTGTTTTATATATCTAATAACTTCATCTATGTTGTATTCAATAGAATTTGTACGAAATTTTGCTTTTTACTCGTCGATCATTACTCGTTAAAATGTAAAGCCTGCTTAGCCGTGATAGTTTTTCTTTTAAATTCGATATATGTATATGTGACTACCATGATTTTATCACATTTCCAGAACCAACGGTTTTACTGGTAGGGGTTTGGACACTTGACTCTAACAAAAAATAATGAGCCTGAAGTTAGCAGAAACTTTTTTATGAAATTTTTCAAGTTGTCATATAGATTCGAATAAAAGAGTGATTAAAAACAAAAATATGTAAATAACATCACAATAAAATAAAGAAAATATGCCTTATTTTTTTTTATTTTTTTTACTTACCATTGCTAAGGTATGCTCAGATACAAACTTTGCCATGAGATTCTGGCGATTTGAATCGACGAAACGAATATTTTGGGCTATGCTTTTTTTGATTGCGCTATTATCTAATGGCGACTTCCCTCTTTTTTTTAATTTTTTGAGAAAATTATTACCACGTCATATCTCCTCCAAAAAATATTTTTTCAAAAAACTGAATGCAGGCATATCTTTAATTTGCTATTATCTAGTGGCGACTATTTTTATTTTTTCATATTTTCGTCTTTTTTTAATTATTTTTGTAATTTTAAAGCAAAAATAAATTTCCATTTTTTTTTACCATGTCAGATGAGCGAGAATAAACATGGGATCAAAAAAAAACAGCATAGCACCCTTTCCTTATTTAATAATCTAATGGCGACTTCTTTTATTTTTTTATTTTTTTTTATTGGTACTTCTATATGACAGTTTAAATATTGAAATCAATTAAACGCTTATAAAGTCCCATACTCAATACATAATGAGTGTTTTTGGGCATTTTTGGACAAATAGAGAATAAAAATACAATTAAAAATATAAAACACCACAATTTTGAAGTTTTGAGGAATTTTGAAAATAAAAAATTTACCAAGTCATATCTCCGACAAAAAATATTTTTTACAAAAACTGAATGCAGACATATATTTAATTTGCTATTATCTAGTGGCGACTTCTTTTATTTTTTTAATATTTTCGTTTTTTTAAATTATTTTTGTAATTTTAAGGCAAAAATAAAATTCAATTTTTTTTCACCATGTCAGATGAGCGAGAATAAACATGGGATCAACAAAAAACAGCATAGCACCCTTTCCTTATTTAATAATCTAATGGCGACTTCTTTTATTTTTTTATTTTTTTTTATTGGTACTTCTATATGACAGTTTAAATATTGAAATCAATTAAACGCTTATAAAGTCCCATACTCAATACATAATGAGTTTTTTTGGGCATTTTTGGACAAATAGAGAATAAAAATACAATTAAAAATATAAAACACCACAATTTTGAAGTTTTGAGGAATTTTGGAAATAAAAAATTTACCAAGTCATATCTCCGACAAAAAATTTTTTTTACAAAAACTGAATGCAGACATATCTTTAATTTGCTATTATCTAGTGGCGACTTCTTTTATTTTTTTAATATTTTCGTTTTTTTAAATTATTTTTGTAATTTTAAGGCAAAAATAAACTTCAATTTTTTTTCACCATGTCAGATGAGCGAGAATAAACACGGGATCAACAAAAAACAGCATAGCACCCTTTCCTTATTTAATAATCTATTGGCGACTTCTTTTATTTTTTTATTTTTTTTTATTGGTACTTCTATATGACAGTTTAAATATTGAAATCAATTAAACGCTTATAAAGTCCCATACTCAATACATAATGAGTTTTTTTGGGCATTTTGGGACAAATAGAGAATAAAAATACAATTAAAAATATAAAACACCACAATTTTGAAGTTTTGAGGAATTTTGGAATTAAAAAATTTACCAAGTCATATCTCCGACAAAAAATATTTTTTACAAAAACTGAATGCAGACATATCTTTAATTTGCTATTATCTAGTGGCGACTTCTTTTATTTTTTTAATATTTTCGTTTTTTTAATCATTTTTGTAATTTTAAGGCAAAAATAAATTTCAGTGTTTTTTCACCATGTCAGATGAGCGAGAATAAACATGGGATCAACAAAAAACAGCATATCACCCTTTCCTTATTTAATAATCTAATGGCGACTTCTTTTATTTTATACTTTTTTTTAATTGGTACTTCTATATGACAGTTTAAATATTGAAATCAATTAAACGCATATAAAGTCCCATACTCAATACATAATGAGTTTTTTTGGGCATTTTTGGACAAATAGAGAATAAAAATACAATTAAAAATATAAAACACCACAATTTTGAAGTTTTGAGGAATTTTGGAAATAAAAAATTTACCAAGTCATATCTCCGACAAAAAATATTTTTTACAAAAACTGAATGCAGACATATCTTTAATTTGCTATTATCTAGTGGCAACTTCTTTTATTTTTTTAATATTTTCGTTTTTTTAAATTATTTTTGTAATTTTAAGGCAAAAATAAAATTCAATTTATTTCACCATGTCAGATGAGCGAGAATAAACATGGGATCAACAAAAAACAGCATAGCACCCTTTCCTTATTTAATAATCTAATGGCGACTTCTTTTATTTTTTAATTTTTTTTTATTGGTACTTCTATATGACAGTTTAAATATTGAAATCAATTAAACGCTTATAAAGTCCCATACTCAATACATAATGAGTTTTTTTGGGCATTTTGGGACAAATAGAGAATAAAAATACAATTAAAAATATAAAACACCACAATTTTGAAGTTTTGAGGAATTTTGGAAATAAAAAATTTACCAAGTCATATCTCCGACAAAAAATATTTTTTACAAAAACTGAATGCAGACATATCTTTAATTTGCTATTATCTAGTGGCGACTTCTTTTATTTTTTTAATATTTTCGTTTTTTTAAATTATTTTTGTAATTTTAAGGCAAAAATAAAATTCAATTTTTTTTCACCATGTCAGATGAGCGAGAATAAACATGGAATCAACAAAAAACAGCATAGCACCCTTTCCTTATTTAATAATCTAATGGCGACTTCTTTTATTTTTTTATTTTTTTTTATTGGTACTTCTATATGACAGTTTAAATATTGAAATCAATTAAACGCTTATAAAGTCCCAAACTCAATACATAATGAGTTTTTTTGGGCATTTTTGAACAAATAGAGAATGAAAATACAATTAAAAATATAAAACACCACAATTTTGAAGTTTTGAGTAATTTTGAAAATAAAATATTTACCAAGTCATATCTCCGATAAAAAATATTTTTTTACAAAAACTGAATGCAGACATATCTTTAATTTGCTATTATCTAGTGGCGACTTTTTTATTTTTTTCATATCTTCGTTTTTAAGGCAAAAATAAATTTTAATTTTTTTTCACCATGTCAGATGAGCGAGAATAAACATGGGATCAACAAAAAACAGCATAGCACCATTACCTTATTTAATAATCTGATGGCGACTTCTTTTATTTTTTCGTCAGTCAGTCGCCATTAGATTATTAAATAAGGAAATGGTGCTATGCTGTTTTTTGTTGATCCCATGTTTATTATTTTAATGCCTAAAAAACTCATTACGTATTGAGTATGGGACTTTATATGCGTTTAATTAATTTCAATATTTAAACTGTCATATAGAAGTACCAATAAAAAAAAATAAAAAAATAAAAGAAGTCGCCATTAGATTATTAAATAAGGAAAGGGTGCTATGCTGTTTTTTGTTGATCCCATGTTTATTCCCGCTCATCTGACATGGTGAAAAAAAATTGAATTTTATTTTTGCCTTAAAATTACAAAAATAATTTAAAAAAACGAAAATATTAAAAAAATAAAAGAAGTCGCCACTAGATAATAGCAAATTAAGATATGTCTGCATTCAGTTTTTGTAAAAAATATTTTTTGTCGGAGATATGACTTGGTAAATTTTTTATTTCCAAAATTCCTCAAAACTTCAAAATTGTGGTGTTTTACATTTTTAATTGTATTTTTATTCTCTATTTGTTCAAAAATTCCCTAAAAAAACTCATTACGTATTGAGTATGGGACTTTATATGCGTTTAATTGATTTCAATATTTAAACTGTCATATAGAAGTACCAATAAAAAAAATTAAAAAAATAAAAGAAGTCGCCATTAGATTATTAAATAAGGAAAGGGTGCTATGCTGTTTTTTGTTGATCCCATGTTTATTCTCGCTCATCTGACATGGTGAAAAAAAATTGAATTTTATTTTTGCCTTAAAATTACAAAAATAATTTAAAAAAACGAAAATATTAAAAAAATAAAAGAAGTCGCCACTAGATAATAGCAAATTAAAGATATGTCTGCATTCAGTTTTTGTAAAAAATATTTTATGTCGGAGATATGACTTGGTAAATTTTTTATTTTCAAATTTCCTCTAAACTTCAAAATTGTGAAGTTTTACAATTTTAATTGTATTTTTATTCTCTATTTGTTCAAAAATGCCCAGAAAAACTCATTACGTATTGAGTATGGGACTTTATATGCGTTTAATTGATTTCAATATTTAAACTGTCATATAGAAGTACCAATTAAAAAAAATAAAGAAATAAAAGAAGTCGCCATTAGATTATTAAATAAGGAAAAGGTGCTATGCTGTTTTTTGTTGATCCCGTGTTTATTCTCGCTCATCTGACATGGTGAAAAAACACTGAAATTTATTTTTGCCTTAAAAACGAAGATATGAAAAAAATAAAAAAGTCGCCACTAGATAATAGCAAATTAAAGATATGCCTGTATTCAGTTTAATTTTTAAATATTTTTTGTAGGAGATATGACTTGGTAAATTGTTTATTTCCAAAATTCCTCAAAACTTAAAAATTGTGGTGTTTTATGTTTTTAATTGTATTTTTATTCTCTATTTGTCCAAAAATGCCCAAAAATACTCATTATGTATTGAGTATGGGACTTTATAAGCGTTTAATTGATTTCAATATTTAAACTGTCATATAGAAGTACCAATAAAAAAAAATAAAAGAAGTCGCCATTAGATTATTAAATAAGGAATGGGTGCTATGCTGTTTTTTGTTGATCCCGTGTTTATTCTCGCTCATCTGACATGGTGAAAAAACACTGAAATTTATTTTTGCCTTAAAAACGAAGATATGAAAAAAATAAAAAAGTCGCCACTAGATAATAGCAAATTAAAGATATGCCTGTATTCAGTTTAATTTTTAAATATTTTTTGTAGGAGATATGACTTGGTAAATTTTTTATTTCCAAAATTCCTCAAAACTTAAAAATTGTGGTGTTTTATGTTTTTAATTGTATTTTTATTCTCTATTTGTCCAAAAATGCCCAAAAATACTCATTATGTATTGAGTATGGGACTTTATAAGCGTTTAATTGATTTCAATATTTAAACTGTCATATAGAAGTACCAATAAAAAAAAATAAAAAAATAAAAGAAGTCGCCATTAGATTATTAAATAAGGAAAGGGTGCTATGCTGTTTTTTGTTGATCCCATGTTTATTCTCGCTCATCTGACATGGTGAAAAAACACTGAAATTTATTTTTGCCTTAAAATTACAAAAATAATTTAAAAAAACAAAAAAATTAAAAAAATAAAAGAAGTCGCCACTAGATAATAGCAAATTAAAGATATGTCTGCATTCAGTTTTAGTAAAAAATATTTTTTGTCGGAGATATGACTTGGTAAATTTTTTATTTCCAAAATTCCTCAAAACTTCAAAATTGTGGTGTTTTATATTTTTAATTGTATTTTTATTCTCTATTTGTCCCAAAATGCCCAAAAAAACTCATTATGTATTGAGTATGGGACTTTATAAGCGTTTAATTGATTTCAATATTTAAACTGTCATATAGAAGTACCAATAAAAAAAAATAAAAAAATAAAAGAAGTCGCCAATAGATTATTAAATAAGGAAAGGGTGCTATGCTGTTTTTTGTTGATCCCGTGTTTATTCTCGCTCATCTGACATGGTGAAAAAAAATTGAATTTTATTTTTGCCTTAAAATTACAAAAATAATTAAAAAAACGAAAATATTAAAAAAATAAAAGAAGTCGCCACTAGATAATAGCAAATTAAAGATATGTCTGCATTCAGTTTTTGTAAAAAAAAATTTTTGTCGGAGATATGACTTGGTAAATTTTTTATTTCCAAAATTCCTCAAAACTTCAAAATTGTGGTGTTTTATATTTTTAATTGTATTTTTATTCTCTATTTGTCCAAAAATGCCCAAAAAAACTCATTATGTATTGAGTATGGGACTTTATATGCGTTTAATTAATTTCAATATTTAAACTGTCATATAGAAGTACCAATAAAAAAAAATAAAAAAATAAAAGAAGTCGCCATTAGATTATTAAATAAGGAAAGGCTGCTATGCTGTTTTTTGTTGATCCCATGTTTATTCCCGCTCATCTGACATGGTGAAAAAAAATTGAATTTTATTTTTGCCTTAAAATTACAAAAATAATTTAAAAAAACGAAAATATGAAAAAAAAAAGTCGCCACTAGATAATAGCAAATTAAAGATATGCCTGTATTCAGTTTAATTTTTAAATATTTTTTGTAGGTGATATGTCTTGGTAAATTTTTTATTTCCAAAATTCCTCAAAACTTCAAAATTGTGGTGTTTTATATTTTTAATTGTATTTTTATTCTCTATTTGTCCAAAAATGCCCAAAAAAACTCATTATGTATTGAGTATGGGACTTTATAAGCGTTTAATTGATTTCAATATTTAAACTGTCATATAGAAGTACCAATAAAAAAAAATAAAAAAATAAAAGAAGTCGCCATTAGATTATTAAATAAGGAAAGGGTGCTATGCTGTTTTTTGTTGATCCCATGTTTATTCTCGCTCATCTGACATGGTGAAAAAAAATTGAATTTTATTTTTGCCTTAAAATTACAAAAATAATTTAAAAAAACGAAAATATTAAAAAAATAAAAGAAGTCGCCACTAGATAATAGCAAATTAAAGATATGTCTGCATTCAGTTTTTGTAAAAAATATTTTTTGTCGGAGATATGACTTGGTAAATTTTTTATTTTCAAAATTCCTCAAAACTTCAAAATTGTGGTGTTTTATATTTTTAATTGTATTTTTATTCTCTATTTGTCCAAAAATGCCCAAAAACACTCATTATGTATTGAGTATGGGACTTTATAAGCGTTTAATTGATTTCAATATTTAAACTGTCATATAGAAGTACCAATAAAAAAAAATAAAAAAATAAAATAAGTCGCCATTAGATTATTAAATAAGGAAAGGGTGCTATGCTGTTTTTTGTTGATCCCATGTTTATTCTCGCTCATCTGACATGGTGAAAAAAAATTGAAATTTATTTTTGCCTTAAAATTACAAAAATTATTAAAAAAAGACGAAAATATGAAAAAATAAAAATAGTCGCCACTAGATAATAGCAAATTAAAGATATGCCTGCATTAATTTTTTTGAAAAAATATTTTTTGGAGGAGATATGACGTGGTAAAAATTTTCTCAAAAAATTAAAAAAAAGAGGGAAGTCGCCATTAGATAATAGCGCAATCAAAAAAAGCATAGCCCAAAATATTCGTTTCGTTGATTCAAATCGCCAGAATCTCATGGCAAAGTTTGTATCTGAGCATACCTTAGCAATGGTAAGTAAAAAAAATAAAAAAAAATAAGGCATATTTTCTTTATTTTATTGTGATGTTATTTACATATTTTTGTTTTTAATCACTCTTTTATTCGAATCTATATGACAACTTGAAAAATTTCATAAAAAAAATTCTGCTAACTTCAGGCTCATCAAAAAATAATACTTTAAAGTTTAATATTTCACAAGCGAATTTTTGGATCGCAAAATGGTCTTAACAAACCCTGAATGCTTTTGAACGACTATCCAACGATATTCCACACCATGGGATAATCGAGAAAAAAAATAGCATTTCCTACTTTACATGTAGCTACATATAAAAAATGTCTATGCAAGATTTATTTTACCATTATGTTGGTGTAATTGATATGTAAATTACATGCCAAATTACAGCTTTTTAGTCTAAATAGTCTCTGAGCTAATCCGTGGATCAGGCAGACTTATAGCTGAAGAATTATAATAATTGAAACGTTTCAATTGTGATAATTCTTAAGATATAAGTTTACAATTTAGTTATTATATTCGTTTAAAGCCCTACTTAGATGAGAGTTTAAAGCATAATAAAAGTGAGAACAAAATCTCTTGCGAAGAAATGTCTTATTTTTTTACATCTATGTTCATATCAATGACATCCTCGTAAAAGATAATTTTCTGTCTATACGGACTTTATTATTTTGTCGAAATATTGCCCCCGATTCGATATCTAAAAATAGATGTCATAAGTACTGTATGAAAATCAAGTGTGATGCAGCCATTCTTTCTATGTATATTGTCTTTACTTTGGTCATTTAGGTATATTTCCCAAGATGGAGTGCAGTTCAGGTAGTACTTAGTATATGATCTATTTAGATATTTGGTTCGTGCTTCAAACATTCCAGTAAAGATTTATAACTGATGTAACCTTATGACCGGGGAGCCATTCAACACCTTCGAATAGCCATCTTCAAGTCGAACTAAGTTATTGCTCTGTACTTAAGACTGAACAGTTTTCTAAAGAACAGTTTCTATTGCAAGTGATACATTTGACATATCGAGGACGTTTCGCAAATTTTAATCTAGATTTGTTTCTTTTTTGTTAAGCGTCAACGTCATTGGTCGTCAGTGTTGAATATAGAAAATTTTGAAAAGAAAATCTAAAACAATACGTAATAAAATTGACTGACGCAGCTATAATTTGACATCGAATTGAAAAACGACACAATTCTAAAATGGTTTTGAAACAGTGCCAAAAGTTAGTTTCACTGACAAAAGACTAACTCGTAAATGACGTAATATGCATGAATAAGTTTGTGCATACCCAGACAAATTATTAGGCGGTCTGTATGATCTAACAAATAAAAACCTCAATAGGAATATAGGTACAGTTATTTGCAAAACAGCCTTGTGTTTTTTACCATTAAGTTCAAGTGCTATTAACGGGTCAGTCTGCGCTATTTTACAACTACGTATTATTAGCGGACGCGATAAAATACCCGTTATTTATGTTTATCCACGGGCGAATGCACAATTTATGCGCGTTATATTTGAAAAACTAGTCATGTGCGGGGAGCAGGAGCCTTCAGAAGGGTCCGTGCTATGGTATATCTTTATTTTCACCTGCCCTTATACCACTCTAATGTGGGGTCAGTGGCCCGAGCAGGAATAATTTTGACAATCGAAATCGTATCGAGCTCGCTTCGCACTTATGAGATTTGGTTAAAATTTCATGAAAATGTCAAAATGTCTAGGTCGATTCGAATTCGATTATCAATAATTAATATTTTTTATTTTTCTCGAAAATTTATTACTGTCCTATGCTGGGTACGGGCCTCCTCTACTTATGAAAGGAGTTAGGCCTTAGTCTACCGCGCTGGCCTAATGCGGGTTGGTAAACTTCACATATCTTTGAAATTATTTTGGATAATTTCTCAAGTATACAATATAGGTTATATAATGTAGGATAAATATATAATATAGGATTAATTATATTCCACATTGTGTACATCTATGGTGGTGGATATAGGTAATATTCTGTATACATATTCGTGGAAAACTGGTCAAGCTTGCATCCTTCTTTTTTATTTCTAACTGCCCTTAATGCACCTTGAAGTAGAGTCGGCGTAACACACTTTTTCAAGCATGCTACAGAAAGAACTTGGCTTACATTTTACAACCGGCTATCTACCTGACGTCAACTCCCGTTTGGAGGTTCAAGCTTGAATCTTAAAACAAAAAATATATCATATATTTTTTAACACCTAAACAACTAGACAGAAAGGTTGCTTGACTGATTATAAGCGCCACACCTAACTTGAATAAACAAATAAATATCGTCGTCATCTAAATTATATATAGCTATATTTGGCCAGTGACTTTATTACTTTTTATTAGTTGACTACCTCTGTGGGGTAGTTTTAGGCTGCACGCTTACTGTCCTGGGGCATTAGCCAAGTGGCTTATGCTAATTAAGCTTATTAAGCTACTTGGCTAAGCCCGCTGAGGTCTTGGGTTCGTTCCCTGGATCAGGTAAAACGTTATTGGGATTTACAACATGAAGTCAAAAAAATGTTATGGCGATAGGCTCGCCCTCTATCAAATCAGAGGACGGAGATTAGCTTGGCGAAACTGGATACAGTAGATGCGCCTCTGTCATCCCATTCTGGGATGTGAAGCATTAGTATGTGTATACTTACAACATATTAATAAATAAAGAGATTTAGGTACCGAGCTTTTTGACAAATTTTGCAACGTTATGAAACATCTATAAATAAAACTGGTTTCGTAGATATTGCCAAATTAACAGCTATAAAATTAAGGATTTGAATAGATTTATTAAAATGCACGTTATTGCATGTTCATTATAATAAATTCTTTAAACATGATATGCATACGTGGTCGCAGGAAACTTTTCCACTAGGGCTTGATATTATGTCGCTCCTTGTATTAAATTAAACCTCGTAACAAAAATAATAACGTATTATAAATCTGAATACAAGTAAAGCATCATAATTATAATAGTTACTAGTATTGAGCTTTTATGCACACTCGTTTTCGGTGTGCATAAAAGCCACACACACACACACACACGCCACCGACTGCCTCGGTGGCGTGGTTGTATTTCGTTACGACTACCGTCCCGAGGTCTCGGGTTCGTTCCCCGGGTCGGGCAAAGTGATATTGGAGTCTGGAATTTGTGCTCGATATGGCGATAGACTCGCTCCCTATCATATCTGGGACAAAACTTAGCTCGGCGAAATGTGGGTGTACTAGTTGGCTAGTACGCCCCTGCCTACCCCTTCGGGGATACAGACGTGAGCTTATGTAATGTTCGTTTTCGGTTTACCATCGTTGATATTTGTTTGCTCTACGTAAAGTTATTTAGAATCTAAGTATTTCTTTTCCGGTGTATTAATAATATTCCATTTAATTCACCAACATATAAGCATAGATTGAAAATCCCGAAAAATAATATTGAATTCTTCCTTTCTACCTGCCCTTATCCCACCTTAATGTGCGCAACATACTTTTTCAAACATGTTGCAGAAAGTATTTGGCATATTTTTTTACGTCCGGCTGCCAGCCTGACGTCAACGCCCTATGAAGGATCCAGTCCGGGGCAAATTAAATTAGAAAATTCGCTTTGTCCGACCTGGATATCGAACCCAGGACCTCCCGGTCCACGGCCTATATATGCTGCCACTAGACCAAAGGTGCGACTAGAAATAGAATATTAAATAAGATTATGAATTTCAAGATATTCTTTTTGTAGATTTTACAATTATGCATCGTATAAACATCAAAAATAGGTTGTAACATATTTTCTTTCTGTATGGTTTTCCTGGTCTAATGTCGTCGGTGCCAAGTCGTCGGCCACCGGAGACCGAGCCGCCCGTCACTATTAAATAATATTTACAGACTTGATGCTTGAGATTACTGTTATTGCACAATTTTTAAGTGCATCGGTGCTGCAGTGTTGACAAATGTACCGGACAACTGCAGTCAGGTTGTCGGCAAATACCGATATAATTTATCTGCATTTAAGAGCTTATCGAGCAATTTGTCACCACCTGACGATATTTTCGGCTAAACGTTGTCAAAGAGTATTAATTTCCTTGCAGAAAAGGGCGTTTTACTTTTTATCCTTGCATAGTGACGTGACTGCACTAGACCTAAAGCCTGAGCATGAATGATTTTTGAATCAAATTCGAATCGAGTTCGACGTGATGATTTTTATTTGGATTTTAAACTACTAAATCGACAAACTAAATATCACTGTAGCGCACAATGAAACTCGTTGTAAGCCTTCGCAACGAAGCGAGCGTGTTACCGGCTGTGAAGCGAGTGGCCGCAGGTTCGGTCCCCGCACCGAGACCAATGTGTGTGTAACCCACAAACATTAGTTTCGGCTCTCGCTGTGGTGAGACTAAAGGTTTCTCATAGTTTCTGATGTTGACTGCACCGGGAATACATAATATATTTAACTGTGGGGTCAGAAATATAAGCGAGTCTAATGAGTTCTTTCTTAAATTATTCTTTTATATCCACAATAAGTAAAAGTGACCTAGCAAATAAAAATGATAAAGAGGCACATAAAGGAAGAAGTTTTTAACCATATTTTCTTAAAAATAATGCGGCTATAAAAATATTATTTCATTTATTTTACACAACTGCAATAAAATATGTTTTAATACACTGCAGTGGTTTTATATTTCTTGACGGAAAAATCATCCAATATTCTTGTATTAAGTAAAAAAACAAGGCTGTATAGCTGATTCAAGTTGTGCAATTAACAAAAATCTGCTTAACTTTTATGATGTAACTAAATATTAAAAATAGCTATGTAAAGTTTCACGTCAACAAAATTGTTAACGCGTACAAAAATCATGGCTTGCTTTGTAAAACAACTATAAGACCATAGAGTAACGATGGCAGTTTACAAAAATAAGTCTCTACTCATCAAAAACGAATTCGATCAGCATTACCGTATTAAAAAAAACAATAGCTTACCGTGAGCACACCACAAGGCATAAAGCCTCTTTTTTTAATATTCGAATTACTTTGTTTTGTGCTTTCATAAAAAATATCCAAGAGCATGTCTGACCATGCACAATAAAGAGGTTTGAAGTAGGAATAAATGGTACTTAAATGCATTTTTTTTAAAAACTACTCATCACATCTCAAACCAAATGTTAAAAGTATTTGTTAAGCGCTATTACATTGATATTTGAATTAGAAGGTGGGGACACGGTTCTAGGACTTTAGAAGCTAATGTATCGTAAATAAATTAGTGACATGAATAAAAAAACAACATAGAATCTTTGATTTCCTTATTTTTAAAGACTTATTGATAGATACCCACAATACCTTTTGGCGATGGTAGAATAAATACATTCATCGCTCAGTTACATAGTGATATGGAGAAACACCCATAAAAAAATATTTTTCCCCATTCTTTGTTCATCGTCTATTTACATATATCTAAAATCTATCATGTACAGTCCCAAATAACGCAGAATGTTTCTAATTAAAATGGCTGTGATATGCAGAGATCAGATAGACATAATAAAATGATAAGCGTTTCGTTTTGTCACTTGTCGTTGGAACCCTAAAAATGACGGATAAAAAATAAAGTGCAAAGTAGTGTCATTTCTGTTGGTCATTAAAGGCGCGTTACTCTGTGTCACGGTCATGCAATCGAGCGGCTAATTACTACAACGACGAATCACGACTCTCACCGCTTAAAAAGCTTTAAGCTGCGTCATTTGTTTGCGGCCATAATGGACTGATAACAGATACGATTTCGTTTTTTTGCTCTCAATTTTTGCGTTCGACTACACTTTGATCTGTGCTATTTTAACCAATTATCCGTTGGATTATTATAAGTAATTACATCAGCAAAACATACTACGATTTAGTACCTAAGATTATAGCAAATATATGTAATTCCTGGGAAGGTTCCTGGGGCAATTTGATTACGACTGGCGACTGATAGCAACCGCCAGCAGTATATGTCGTCATGACTCAGGCAAGTCATGTTCTTTTATTTGTGCTTTATTAATGCAGTAATAGAATATGATTTTTTTCTATACTATAATAGAAAAGACTTCAACGCGAGCGAAGTTGGGACCACTTACTCCACGAATACAAAACTAACATTAATGGCTAAAATCATTGGAAACTCGTTGTGACAATGAGGACATTTAACAACATTTTAATAAACGTGTCATTTCCTTTCCCAATCACTATTTCCCTACTCTTAGGTTGGCAACGCAC
Organism: Clanis bilineata; assembly: GCA_036417725.1. Classification (NCBI taxonomy): domain Eukaryota; kingdom Metazoa; phylum Arthropoda; class Insecta; order Lepidoptera; family Sphingidae; genus Clanis; species Clanis bilineata. Next base: position 11,786,194 of record CM071140.1, read on the forward strand.
CCATGATTATTTTTGTGTCTTGGTTGTCTATGGGCTGTGGAGATCACTTACCATCTTGTCATTTTACCATGACCCATCTACTCGTTTGTCAGTCATGCTATAAAAAATACTTATTTACATTATGATTACGCAACACTTTTTATATTGTATTGTAAATTGAACTTTATAGCACTATTAAAAACACGTTGCACGCAAAAATGTATTTACCGTGGAAAGCGTAATAAACTTTCAACACCATTCATTTTGGAGCTCAAGATACCTACAAAATATTTCATGAATGTACCGTTACTTAAGGGCGCGATATTGTGACATCCATTTACATCTGAAACAGAATTACAATAATTTCACTTAATTACAGCATTTATTTCGCGCTGAGGTCACGCGAGCACACTATCTCGCGCTCTCTCATTACTGACTCTGATGACAATGAACTTAAAAGAAAAGTTTTCCGTATCAAGCTTTTCCGTAAACTACTTTAATCATGTTAATTGTTTTACATTGAAAATTTAAAGAACATTAATAATCATGCCGTAATAATGTAAACGATGTTGCTCCATTATAACAACGTTAATATAATTTAAGTGGACTCAAGACCTCATACATAATACTTTAAGGATTTTGATGACCAAATTATGGATTGTTTTATTAGACAAGTAATCATAAAATGGTTGATTTTAGTGTTGAATTGGCAGCGATTGTGTTCGCAGTTATAAAAATTGATTTTTGTATTGGAGTTCTTGTTTAAATGTGTAGTGAATTTAAATTTTATTGCAGCGTTTAAAAATATCTGTGAAAGAAATATTCAGAGACGGGATTTCTTGGTATTAAAAAAATTTCACACTATAACTATTTAGGACCCAAACCACCTACTTTTTACATTATTGTTATAAATATATTGTTATAGTAAAGTACATTTATTGGCTACCTAATCTACATTCGATCTATATAATCTTTTTTAGTCTCTCATATAGACCACTTACACATCTACTCAATTAATAAATTATATATAACATAATATAAGCTCACGCCTGTATCCCCAAAGGGATAGGCAGAGGCGCACTAGGGAACTAATACACCTACATTTCGCCGAGCTTAGTTACGTCCCAGATGTGATAGGGGACGAGCCTATCGCCATATCGGGCACAAATTCCAGACTCCGGGCTGATATGGAAAAATCCAATATCAATTTGCCCGACCCGGGGATCGAATCCGAGACCTCAGGACGGTATTCGTACCGAAACACAACCACGCCATTGAGGCAGTCGAAATTATATATCTATTGACTTTTAAAAATACCTGCAACCGTGTATTATATTTCAGATCTTTGGAACCATAAAGGTTAAAAAACAGCATGATAGTAAGTTTACTGGGTTACATAGTAAATCATAACATAAGCTGACGCTTGTATCCCCGAAAGGGTAGGCAGAGGCGCACTAGTGAACTAGAACACCTACATTTCGCCGGGCTTAGTTTCGTCCCAGATGTGATAGGGGGCGAGCCTATCGCCATATCGAGCACAAATTCCAGCCTCTGGGCTGATATTCACTTTAACCGACCCGGTGATCGAACCCGAGACCACAGGACGGTAGTCGTACCAAAGTACAACGCCACCGAGGCAGTCGATACGGGGTTAATGTACAAAATATTTTTGTGATGAACATCAAAGCTATCTGTGGTCGGAAGCCGAACTATTATCTGCTTCCATCGATGTTATTATTAATTCATTTTGTAGGTGATATGCATCGACGTAATCCGGTGCCAGTCAAAGACGATTCCCACGTTACTTATATAAAAAGTACTATCCGCAGCCAGATAAGAAATTCAATAGAAAATTATATGTACCAAATGGGAAGATGGCATGATAGCTCGTAGCTTTCGTGAGTGGATCAACACGCGGTGGTCGGGCGGCGGGCCTTATGTAGGTCGTCTGGTAATCGTTCTACTCCGATTGTAATGAAATGATTTAAAATCGCCTGTGAATGCGACTCAATGGATTAACTAAATTACATTTCGCATTGAACGTTCCACGATGTACATTAATGAAGCAAAAAGCACTGACTTCACTATCGCCGGCGGCAAGGTCTATTGAAATGATATGGTCGTCAATTATAATTAATATAATGAGAAATTTGCTGTATAATCATTTAAATTCAACCGAGCGGACATTTGCTTAAGAATCTATTCATTTAAATCAAATTAACGCCACGGCGCTTGGATGTTTATATTAATAATTTTCTCATATAAATGCTGCATTTTCTTTGGTCGAGACAAGGTCGTGTACACCAAATAGTAATTATATAGAACTGATACGTCATGTCAATAGTGAGGTGATCAGCTTGGATAGCGTGGTTATGGGATTTTAAGTTACTAACGCAGATACATTTACGATATAATGGGCCTCATAAATTATCAGTTCGTTCAGTCAGAGAGCTCGCGGCTACATTATCTAGTACCGATGAATTAACATAACATCAATTATATGTCCTGAACATTATTATTCCATTTAGTTTTTTGTCAGTGATTTATATGTGTACGAAATAAATAATAATATGAATGTTTAGATAGTGTGAAATAAATACAGTTTTTACGTATATATAAGATCTAGGGGTATATTCGATCCTTTGAACAATAATAACAATTTCGAAACTCATAATTAATTTATAATAGAATATGTATATCTCGGTCTGAGTAGTTATTAATCATATAGAAGGTATCGTTGCAAAAGAAAAAGACGCTTTTGAATTATTGTCAATTGTTTTTCCGGGCACGGCAAAGTGACTACACTGCACCTGATGGTAAGCGTAGTGCAGTCCAAAAAAACTACCGACCACTGACAAACAATTGGATTTATTATCAGTGGTCGTCAGAATCATGCCGGCCTATTTATGTTGGATGTTGCATAATTCTGGGTGTGGTGAGACCGAAAGTTTCTCGTAGTTTCTGATACCCACGATGCAAGATAAACTAGTGTATGTGTGTGACTGTTGGGCGTATTTATTTGAAAGAGAAATAAGAATTATGAACATGAAGATAAATTGTACCTTTCTCATCAAACAGATAATGAAGCAAAAACGTAGTGAGACCATATTTTCCATACATATATGAGTTAGCTAACTCGACATGTTACTTATATTCATATAGAAATGCGTAATGTGATTTTAAACATTCATTTTCTTGCTTTGCTTAACGATACATATGCTTCTCCTTCTCCAAAGACATTAAACACTTTAAATTTTCCTATCCTTCGCAACCACAGTTATTCAAGCATGTTGCCTGAAGGATTCGGTTTAGATTTTATTATCGGCATCACCCTCACCCTCTTCACTGCAAATAATTCTCACCATTGCTTCATAATATAGTTCTAAATTTAATATAACAGATTTTATTGACTAAAGGGCCCGCAGTGGAACCAATTTTAACATAAAAAGTATTAATACAATTACTTAAAATTATTTTCACCAAAACGTAATGCAACCAGGATAAAATGTGAATCATTCTGTCGACAACCCACTTAATCGTCAGGTAACATAATACGCCCGTCTTCCGTATATACATAAACGCAATAAACTGGTGTATTTATTTACGGAATTGTATTAATCCACTTGTATGGACCATAAAATGGTTGTATATTTTAGTGATAATATTGGTGTACACAAACTCACAAAATTAAGGAGGGGTTTAAGTGTTTCGAAATGTTTGTGTGGGTGTTATCTTTTGATATAAATACGTCTTAATATGTTTCCAATATTATATGTTGTTATAAGTATACCCAATAACTGTTGGTTATATTGTAATTAGAGAGTGACTGTTATATATTTGCGCATCATTATTCACTCAAAATGCTATGGGTTTTTGAATTGAAATCATCATAATCATCATCATCATCAGCCATAGGACGTCCACTGCTGAACATAGACCTCCCCCAAAGATTTTCAGATCAACCTGTTGGAAGCGGCCTGCATCCAGCGACTTCCTGCGATCTTTATCAGGTCGTCGGTCCACCTTAAAATGAATTGGAATGTTTGATATATAATCATACAGACATACATAAACTCACACCTGTTTCCTGTTGGGGTAGGCAGAGACTAAGGAGCGCCAATTGCTTCATAATATATAATCAATCATGCCATAACGGCTGAATGGATTTGGGGTCCGTCAACCTAGTTTTATCCCTATAAGGTACTACAGTAAGGACCATTGGCAGCTCCACGATAAATCTATATTTATCCCAAATCTTGATTTAAAGATAGGAATGAGCTGTAAGATAAATCGAGTTTAGGTTTAACTCTACATTATTAATAGAGCTACAAGTCGCCCTAAGTTTCCGTGGGTTACACTCTGACGCGGACGGAGGCTCGAGGACAAGCTAGTTTTATTATAAAGTTTATTAGTAACTGTTACTTACCTACATTAATTAATCTATGTCAATATTAGCGCATAATACATACAAGTTTTTCTTTGTCTCTATTTTGCATGCAACACATTGGTGTTGTTGATTAAATTATTGAATTTTATCAACAACACCAATGTTATTAAATTATTGAATTTAATCAACGTCTTAAGCAATTTTAGATCATTAAGATACATAAGAATATTTCAATATTGCTTATTAAACAGAATTAGAATTTCGTCTCTAGCTCCAACTTCCAAGCCATCCATCAGCTATATATGATGTAGGTATTTAAAATATGTTCCAAAAGTACAAATACTTTTTTACTACTAAGATTTATGTTAGTACAAGTATGAGTTCAATGTGTCAATGCATAAAAATATATTGTATCAATTTTATGTAAGCAAAAAAGGAATAAAAGTTGGCTGAGTGGTTTTTAAAAATTTACGAACACAAAGAAGAAACAGACATTTTGAAGTCGATCTAAAATATGATAATGGAATATTCAGGAGTATTACTATAATAATACCTAGTCATACATTATAACCAAGTAGAATAATCTAGAAACCACAAATACTTGGAACAAGAAAGGAACGAATATAATCAGTATTATTTAGAATTGAATGAATAGCTCGGCACGATAAGTTATTATAGGAAAGCAGGTCAGGCGGCATCGCATAACGAGCACAGATCTGCACTCACCTTCGAATCCTTGACCCATCCAGAAGACGCTACTCAAAGACAGAATGCGCCTCGGTCCTGTCGCTGTACAGATAAACAGGTATTTAAAATACCGTTCGCCGTGGGAACCGCGACAGGCGTTCCGACAGCGATAACCCTGCGCGCCGCTCGACGCTCGCTACGTCGCGGCGCGGCGCGTCGTTGTCGCGTCGCTTCGTATTGTCGTCGCGTCGTATCGTCGCGTCGCACGCTCGCGTCTCCCGCCCGAGCCCAGCCCGTAAGCTCGACGGGCCCCGTTCAGGCGTTCTGAAGCCACGGATGGTAGATTACGTCGCGTCGCATCGTTAGGCAAGCAATGAACATCCACGCCGACACCTAAACAACACTGCATGTTTTTATGAGGTACTATCTACATTTTTATCTGAGCTCTTATTTTCAATAACCGTAATAGTCGCTTAGAGAGTTTAACATTGCAACGGAAAGATCGCCTGCACGTTATACATAAAACAAAACTCTATTTGATAAGTGCGAAAGCTTAAAACTTATTGATGGTATGGCGCGCGGCGCGACCCGTTCGGTACAGAGGTAAGGCTGCACGCTGTGAGATGTCATCTCGAGCCCCCGCTGTGACTCGCGAACAATATTGTCTCTGCTAAAAACGTATTGTAAATTTTAAAATCAATTCGTATTCATTGTAGCGAACTGTTAGGCCGGCTTACGAAACAGCATAAACGTGTTTAAATATTACCTAGATATGCTAAAAAGCTTTTAAATAATGTGCTATGCACAAAAATGAAGCCATTAGGCGTCAAGCTCGTTATATTAAACAATATATTGGACAGGTTCTAGTTTGTTTTTGTCTAAACGATTTTATTCTAATACTTACGTAGGCATATGTCAACAAATTTTAACATACATGATCTGTGCCATTCTGTCGCCTCACTCGGCACTCCATCTAAAATCATTAAATATGCAAACTCTACATTATTGGCCGTGTATAATCACTAACAAAACGTTTAGTCAATACAATAATTATAACACTATTCGAATAATAAAGTTGGAAACAGACACTAAAGTAATTATGTAAATTATTAACATTTTATTAGTATGACAAATATATTGGGCAAGAACAAGTAAAATCCACTTTATTAAAAATACTTGGACGGAAATAATAAAAATCCATACAATAATATAATAGGAACTCAGAGTGCCCACGGTATACAATATTATACAAATCCAACATTTTATAACATAAAGGTTTAACAAACTTCCTCATATATTAATAATTTATATTATGTTGTTTTTTGTTCTCAAACCGGTCAAATTGCATTACAATATTCGTGACAATGATATATTTTATTGAAACACAATGTAGGTACATGGCTAGTTTTAGTGACAATAAGAAAAAAACTAGTCAAATGCAAAATCCTCGTGATTTGCATTTTTATCTCACAAGTCTGTCTTTAACAACTGTTTTAATGAAAGGATAATTAATTTACAAAGCTAGACTGACTTCCATTTTTTATAATTCATAATTATGTATAGTTTAAACCTGTAATTCACTAGTAATTTGGTAGTTTGGTAGTTGATCATCACCGTAATTATTCAGTACTTTCTAGGTAAACAAAGACTGCTCATAGGATGAAATAGCTAGTTTGTAGAGTAAATACGTAAATATGGAGCTATCCCGGGGGCTGACTTTTGACACTTGATTCGAATATGAATTAAATCTGGTTTCATTTAGATCATCATTCATTTTGATCATTTAGATTTTTCAGAGTCAGGGAGCAGATCATTTGGTCGTCCGAAGGTCCGCGTTCCTACTGCGCTTCCACTTGGTCCAGTTTTGAACATCCTCCACAGTGATGAGTGAGGCTATTGGTTCCATATCGTTCTCCAAAACGTGTAGCCAACACCTTTTGGGCCATCCTCGGGGATGCATCCTTGGTACGATCTGCTTCACACATTTGCGACTGACAATAGAGTGATCAGCGGGCTTAGACAAGTGACTTATGCGCTAGTCGATAGAATAAATGTATGGAAATGACATAAAAATACGCCGCATAAGCCACTTGGCTAAGCCCGTAGCAGAGTAACTTTTGACACTCGATTCGATCTCGAACACGATTTGGTTTCATTTAGTGCCTTAAAATTCTACCGAAATTGACTTAAATCTGCGCTAATGTCGCATTAAAAATTACCAAATGACAAGTTCTCAAATCCTACGCGAAATCATCAAAAGTTACCTTACAGTAAATACTATGCGAAGTCTTTTTTAGTTTTGTAGTCACCTGTACTTATAGAATTTAATGGTAGAGCAGTAATTAACGAAATTATCATTTCTTATCCGAATATGGCAAAGTGACTACATTACAACTGAAGGTAAGCGTAGTATAGTCCAAAAAAACATCGACAAACAATGAGTTCATCAGTGGTCACCAGAAACATGTCCGCCAATTTGGTTAGTTTAGACCTTTAATCATCGATATATTATATACCTACCCCATAATATAAGATAGATAATTATCCATATCATAACACGCACAAAATTTCAATTTCTCTTTGACTCGTTTCTAAGAAACCGATGACGGGTGAAACTCTATTAATTTAGGCGAGTCACTTACATTGTCCACCACATTTACCTGTTAAGTAACCATTAGTTCTTGCTAAAAATATGCAAGCATTTATAATAATTAGGAGTATAATATCCGACAGCCTCCGTGGCGCAGCGGGCGAGTAGCCGGCTCTGAAGCGAGAGGCCGCGGGTTCGATTCCCGCATCGAGACAAATGTTTGTGGGGCACAAAGATATTTGTTTCAAGTCTGGGTGTTGTGAGACCGAAAGTCTCTCATAGTCTCTGATACCCACGATACAGGTTATACCTAGTGTGGGGTCAGGACTAGGTGTGTGACTGTTGGGAGTATTTATTATTATTATTTATTAATATGGTCGCCTCCTTGGTCTAGTGGCAGGACATATGGGCTGTGGACCGGGAGGTCGTGGGTTCGATTCCCAGGTCGGACAAAGCAAATATTCTAATTTAATTTGCCTGGGACTGTATCCCTCAGAGAGAGTTGATGTCAGGCAGGCAGCCGGTCGTGGACGCTTAGCCGAATCCTTACTGCAATATGCTTGAGGTATTGCGTTGCGTCGACCCCATATTGGGGTATAAGGGCAGGTAGAAAGAAAGAAGGAGTATAATACGGTAGCAATATATATATAATCGGGCTTCTATACTGTTGGCTATGCAGACGATGTAGCTATCCTCATAAGGGGAAAGGTTGAGTCAGTCCTTTGCGATCTTATGCAAGGGGCACTCAAAATCGTCGAACGGTGGTGTTCTCAGCAAGGACTGACAGTAAATCCATCAAAAACTGAACTAGTTCTGTTCACAAAAAAGCGAACTATAAATAAATAACCTTCGCTTACCAAATCTCCAAGGTACAACGCTGACTCTTACCAAAGAGGTCAGGTACTTAGGTGTTATCTTGGATGACAAACTGCTATGGAATAGACACATAGACAACAAACTACAGAAGGCCTGTACTATTTTTTGGCAGTGTAAGAGGCTACTGGGGAGAACCTGGGGCTTACATCCCAGAATCACCACGTGGCTATACACTGCCATTATACGGCCTATAATCACCTATGGTGCTGTGGTGTGGTGGCCCAGAACCACACTGACCACGGCCAAAAATAAACTGCAGCACTTCCAAAGGCTAGCTTGTACAGCTATAACGGGCTGCATGAGAACTACCCCTACAGCGGCGCTGGAGGTAATGCTAGGACTACCGCCTCTTGAGTTGTTCATTCAACAAGAGGCGGCCTCAGCGGCCGTTAGATTGAAATCACTCAATCTCTGGGGTTCAACAAACGGGGCTCACACTAAAATCCTTGAAGAAGCTATCAACTACCATCCAATGATAGCAGCTCCTAATGACAAGGTGCCCAAACAACACTTCTTCAACAAGAACTACACCGTTCAGCTTGTTGAAGAACAACACGACTGGTCCGGAGTACATGAACTGCGCATATATACCGATGGTTCAAAGACCAGAACGGGATCGGGCGCAGGAGTGTACTCACCCGAAATAAACATAAAGATATCAATGGCCTTAGGTGAACATAGCTCTATTTACCAATGTGAATGTGTTGCTATCACACAGGCCGCCAACGCAGTGGATAAGCGACGTATTAAAGGCCAAAAAATACGCATAGTGTCCGACAGCGCTGCAGTACTACGAGCCCTTGACAGCAAAACTATTCAGTCTGGGCTCATACTAGAGTGCCACCAAGCACTGATGGTGATAGGTTCCACGAACCAAGTCACCTTACAGTGGATAAAAGAGCACAGTGGCTCTCTAGGCAACGACGCAGCAGACGAGCTGGCTAGAGGGGGGTCGGACCAACGAGTAATCGGACCCAGTCCAATATTACCGCTGCCCTTCAACCAGATAAGGTCATGGCTCCGCCAAAGAACATCAAAACAACATGCTGATCAATGGGCTACAATGAGCACTTGCAAACATTCTCGGGATGCTGTGCCACACCCGGATGTTCGCTTAACTAAACGCTTGCTGTCCTTAGACAGGCCATCTCTACGCATAGTCGTAGGTACCATAACTGGACACTGCCCACTTAACAAACATTTGTATGTTCTAGGTATGACCGACAGCCCCCTGTGTAGGGAATGCCTGTCGGCCGATGAAACAGCTGCCCACGTCATCCTGGAATGCGAAGGCGTTGCTGCACAACGGGCTAAAATCCTCAACACACCGAGGTCGCTCCGAGAAGCCTGCGGAGACCCCAGGAAGATCCTGCGCTTCTGGTCGGAGCTAGGCTGGCTAAACTTTTAGCTGGCATCACGTCACGCACAATGGTCCATCATCGAAATGGACTGATTGCGGAAAATGGAGCCCACACAACAAACACAACAAACAAACAAACGGTAGCAATAACCCTTAAAATATACTTCATCTAGTACAATCACTTATTTGATCAATGGTATCATCGTATAAAACTATTAACTATTATCCCAATGGGAATATTATGGAAAGGGAAGTGAGAGATGCTACATAAAGATATACAACATCACATCATAAAGCATCTCATAAAAGTTTTAATGCGTTCGCTGATTGTTATCTGTGATTTTTATAGCGGTGCAAATGGACTTCGAAAGCAATATCTGTATTAAAAATTTTAATCAACGTTTACAATTTATCATCGTACAAAGCGTAAAGGGGTGTTCTGGCGCTTAATTTTAGGGTTGCAATGTTTACATGTTGATGCATAAAAGATTATTATCGAAGTGACTGTATAAATTACATTAAAGAGTTTAAAAGTTGTGATATTTTTGATGTCCATGTAAATTATGCTTGGTTTTTAGCGAATTTGATTGTCAACAATATCTCTGCTCGGGCCGCTGGGCTCAAAAGAAAACGTAGAAAAGAGCTTTGACCAGAATTTTTCACACACGTTTCCGGACAATTTACAATTTTGTGATATCCGTATGTCCGTCCGTATGCTACCCAACGATGGAAAGATTTATGAAAAATATAATTTTGTCTCACCATCATTTAACTAAGTGATGAAATTTTAGTATACTAAGAGCGACTGGCTCCACTATTACTAACCCACAGTTAGTCCTAACCTCAAGTTAAATAGAAAAAAAAATAGTGAGTTGTGATTCATTACATGCAATGTAGAGGTACTGTATGTAATTACAGAAAATATATGAATGATATTTAATTCATTACATGTAATTAATTACATGTTATTCGTATATTTTTTTTTATTTAACTGGATAGGACTAACTATAACTTAGTAATAATGGTGTAAGATTGCTTACAGCGTAAATGCGAAGTTATAATGAACATGCTGTAAAAGTCCCAAGTGCGACAATCTTTCACACAAATAACACACATAATTAGTTATTTGAAAAAAATAAGACATGTCGCACAAACTGTAACGTTCTCATCGAAGTTGCAAATAGTTTTTTAAATAAATAAATACAAAATTCAATGATAGCTGCGTGTGCGACTCCTGCGGCGCGTTGAGGTTTACGTTCACTATAAGCCAACTAAGGAAATTCGCTTTTCTCAAGATCAAACAGTATTGCGCATTGTAAACACAATAAGCATGGGTACACATTCTATATTTGGTAATAATTGATTGCTTGTTAGCAGGACTTAATTGCTCACATTTATTATATACTAGCTTTTGCCCGCGGCTCCGCACGCGTATTTTGTAGGGCCAACGGAAAAAACTTTTGATTTGTCGATCCGCCCTGTCGTTTTAGTCTAAATATGGGCGACCCAGCTATCGATTTTGAAGTTAATCGGCCCAAAAACAAAGAAAAACAAAATGGCGGCCACTTTTGACAGGTTTGAGAGCGATTCTGTCGTTCGAAACCACAGCGCGAATCAGATATCAATTTTGAAGTCAATCGGCCCAAAAACATAGAAAAACAAAATGGCGGCCATTTTGACAGATTTGACAGCGGTTCTGTCGTTCCGAACCACGGGGCGACCCAGATATCGATTTTGAAGTCAATCGGCCCAAAAACAAAGAAATTCAAATGGCGGACACTTTTGACAGGTCTGACAGCGGTTCTGTCATTGGGAACCACGGGGCGACTCAGATATCGATTTTGAAGTCAATCGGCCCAAAAACAAAGAAAAACAAAATGGCGGCCACTTTTGACAGGTCTGACAGCGGTTCTGTCATTTGGAACCACGGGGTGACTCAGATATCGATTTTGAAGTCAATTGGCCTAAAAACAAAGAAAAACAAAATGGCGGCTACTTTTGACAGTTCTGACAGCGGTTCTGTCGTTTGGAACCACGAGGCGACTCAGATATCGATTTTGAAATCAATCGGCCCAAAAACAAAGAAAAACAAAATGGCAGCCACTTTTGACAGGTCTAACAGCGGTTCTGTCATTCGGAACCACGGGGCGACTCAGATATCGATTTTGAAGTCAATCGGTCCAGAAACAAAGAAACAAATTTTCAACCCCTATTTCATCCCTTTGTAGGATAAAAATATATCGCACCCCATTTCTGTCCTTAGGGCTAAAACTATCCTCATACCAACTTTCTTAAAAATCCGTTCAGCGGTTTCTGGATTCCCATAAAAACTTTCATCCCCTATTTCATCTCATTAGGGGTTGATTTAAAAAAGTAGCCCATTTGTGTCTTTAAACTCAAAGATATGGACTATCCCATACCAAATTTCATAAAAATCTATTAAGTGGGCCTAAAATTCCTATACAAACGTTCATCCCCTATTTCATCCCATTAGGGGTTGATTTAAAAAAGTGGCCCATTTGTATCCTTAAACTCAAAGGTATCCACTGTCCCATACCAAATTTTATAAAAATCCATTAATTGGACCTAAAATCCCCATACAAACTTTTAACCCTTATTTCATCCCTATAGGGGTTTATGAAAAAAAATGAAGTACCCCATTTTATTCCCTAGGGTCAAATGTATCCTCATACCAAATTTCATCAAAATCCATTAAGCGGTTCTAAAATTCCCATACAAACTTTCATCCCCTATTTCATCCCTTTAGGGGTTGATTTAAAAAAAATAAAGTACCCTATGTCCGTCCTTGGGGTTAAAAGTACCCATATACCAAATTTCATCAAAATCGGTTCAGCGGTTTAGACGTGAAAACGCCACAGACAGACAGACAGACAGACAGACAGAGTTACTTTCGCTTTTATTATTTAGTAAGGATTATCAAGTTCTAACAAACAAACAATACGTGATATCTGATACATATAAGAACGGCCCGAGCAGGAAAATATCTGACAACCGTAAATAATTTCGATCTCGATGCGCGTCTATGAAATTTGTATGAAATATTAACCAAATGTCATCAGTGCGCAGAGAGCTCGAATACATTTACGATTGTCAGAAATTTTCCTGCTCGGACTGCAGTTAATAATAGTGACATACATCAAATATTGTGAACTTGTCTTACAAAGAAACAAGCGGCAATGTACACGATCTTAAAATAACTGATTCCTATTTATTTTTATTTGTACAATGTTCACAAATAAAAATCGAGGTGGTCGGTATTCGTCCGTCATAACACAGATAAATAATATTCTATTACACTGGTATAAAAATAAAACTGTTAATAAAAATAAAAGTGATCGTTTTATTATAAACGGGACCGTTAAACAAAATAACACATCAAAATGGCCGTTCACCTGCGCTATCCCACGATCGGTCGTCTCGATTTATAGATATCGCAAAATCGAAAGGCACTTCGTATTTTGCATAACGCTTATAAGTTGTGTAGCACAATGCCCCATGACCTACAATGAGCCGAGCGCACAACTATGGACTATGGACAAACTCTATAGATCTATACTCATCGACGGCAGTACCATCGATCCGGATTTCAGATTGACCTCCGCAAATTTATGTGGGTCAGTTATTTATTCATCAACCTACATGCAATCGGCGCGCTTAAAATAGATCAATCCGCAACATTCATATCTCTAATTTCAATAAGTGACTCCGAATAATAATAATTAATCTGCATATTTCTTGAGAGCTCATTTGTGTAAGCAAAATGTGCTTTTACATTACTTTTTATATTCACTATAACAATAAAATAAAATTCGTAATAATCACTGTAACCTAGTTTCCGTAAGCGATATTTGTAGAAATCATAAATATTTCTATTTTTCTAGGTCATTTTAAAAATCTGAATACTGTAAGATAATTATGATTATATTATAACTCTATAACTGTCTGTCTCACAGCCTCAAATAATAAATAAATACACCCAACAGTCATACACATAGTCCTGACCCCACACTAAGATCGAGTCTTGTGTCGTGGGTATCAGGAACTACGATACGCTTTCGGTCTCATAACACTCAGACCCGAAACAAATATCTGCGGGTCACACAAACATTTGTCTCGGTGCGGGAATCGAACTGACGACCTCACGTTTCACAGCCGGCTACTCGCACGCTGCGCCCCGAACGCTGTCAAGTATCAACATCAAAATCCAGTGAGTTTGTGCATCACAGACATATTGTCGATACTTTTCACAGTAGACTCACTCTCCGCCACGCGGTTGATACGCTGTCATCAGCATCATCATCATCAGCCATAGGACGTCCACTGCTGAACATATGTAGGCCTCCCCCAAAGATTTCCAGGTCATTTAATTTTCATGAAAGGGGTGCACTTCACTTTTGCACCTTATTCTGCTCGCATACTTTATTATGCCATAAAGGGAGTGCTACAATACTTCTTAATAGATACTTCATAAACTATAAGCCCAGATTCACATAGTTACTTAGCTTCGGTTTATTTTATTTCACAACATAAAATGTTTGTTATAGAAATAAAAGACTATTCAAAGAAGAGATCATTTACGAAGTTATTTTTTGATTTTAAATTTAAAATAAAGCACATTTCGATAGCACTACAAATTCCTTTTAAAGCTTATAAAGTGAACTTACCATCACTTTTTAATGTGGAAAGCTCAATAAGAAACGTTACAATGAAAATCTTTGGTATAGTGTAATAAATATTTAAGTATTTTAATATCTTGCAAGTCACGAACTCACTTTTTTTTTTTTTTTTTTTTTTATAGCATAGACTGGCAAACGAGCAGATGGGTCACCTGATGGGAAGTGATCTCCACCGCCCATAAACACCCAAGACAAAAATAATCATGGATGCGTTGCCAACCTGAAAGGAGGAAATGGAAGGGGAGGGAAAAAGGGATTGGGAAAGCAAGGGGGAAATGGGCCACCGGAAATCTCACTCACCGAACGAAACGCGACAGCAAGCTGCCACTTTACGTCGGTTTTCTGTGAGACAGTGGTATCAAACCGGTCGAGCCGGCCCATTCGTGCTGTAGACATAATTGTCTACAGCGTGGCTCTACCACTCAATAAAATTCGTATATTATTCGTATAACCGTACATAAAATAAATTATAAGAAGCTTATACTTTTATATTCTTGTTTTATAGAGGTAGTATAAAATAGCTATATTTTAAAACATAAGCATCGAGCAAAATCCAGGACCAGGACAAAATATTTAGTTTAAATAGTTTTCCTTGGAAGAAGTGCCTACACTTTTAAACTATAGAAGCGTTTTATGTACCTAGATCAGGAATCCAGATACAAAACGTGAACAAAATTTTATAGTTTTCCTGTTAAACAAAGATTACGTGTTTATTATCACATCTCCTAACAACCAAACCAATTTTTAACGGTAACCAAATTTAACTCTCTCTGCCTATCCCTATGGGAAAGGCGTGAGTTTATGTATGTATGTATGTACGAAACCAATTTAATTTGCGAAAGTAGCGCGATACAAAAACGTTATGGAAAATACAAAGTTTTCTTGCTGTCGTGTCACTCGTGTCACGTGGTCAATGTAGGACACAATGTGTTATTAAAGGGTAAATGAGTTTGTATTCGCTATTAAATTCATTGAAAACGAGGTAATGTTTATAACGTAGTACGAGTAAGTATATGCACATATTCTATAAATAGGGATTGAAAAAAAAAACAACTTCATAGTCTGGAATGCCTACAAACGCATTTCGATTAGGTTTAGTATGTTAATTTACCTGTCAAATACTTACGGGGTTTTGATCATTAATTACTATAATTAAAGTCATACAGACGTCATTATCATATTATTAGTCGTCTGCAAAAAATGTACATGTGCTTTAAAAAAGCATTCGAAAAACACATAAATCTTATTGTTGTTCAATTGGCTTAATTTCCTGTATCGACCAGTCTCTGTAGCGGGCTTGCGGCACTTCCAAATAGGTGTTCTGATATTCTTTTTCTCAACGAATAAAAATAGAGCAAAAACTCGTCTCAAGTTTTTTATACCCGACGACCTTGTAGCTGAGTGGCTTACTGATTGTGATACACAGTTACTAAAAAACGAAAACTGTGATAAATCGCAGGTATTAACGACGATCGTCTCGGAAAATACAGCTCTCGAGAAACAAATATAATAATCAATTTCCATAAAACGTGAGCTTCCTAGACGAATAACCACGAGGTAGCCACTAGCCGCTCAATCAATCAAAACACTTCTTAATACCTTACGAGGATTCACTTTTACTTTTATTCAATAACAAACCTATTGAATATTTATGAGAGAGCAGCAGTTAATAACATCATTCGTTCGTTATTGAGTGTTTCGACATAATTATTTTGTTCAGGTGTCGACCGATGGGTGTGATTTGTAATATGGTGCCCATCAAGTAATTATTTATGTGTATCCGTGGAAATGCCTGTTTCGCTCAACTGTGAACGGCTACATAAATACTGCTGATTAGAGTCAAAGTTAAAAGGTTATCCGCAAATTTAACGGGTTATACAAAATATTATCACAGTGAGACTTGGCTACTAACATCCTAGGTTGTGTACAACATAATATATTATCCCGGGCGTATGTATATATTCCATACGTGGTACGAGTGCCGTTCTGAGATTTTGGCTTCGATACCTGACTCGGGTTTTTTTGCTCCTTATTTGCCTAGAATCTCGAATATATCTCCAATATGTCGATAGGCTCGTGTCATCCCTCGGCACCCTATCACGTCACATATCACATATAGGAAGAAAATTAGTTCGACATAAGTTTGTTTACTAGTAGCGTTCTCTGCCTACCAGGGACAAAGTCGTGATATGCGTGTATATACGAAGTATATTATTATGGTATATATGTACATATTAAGTAGACATCGAATGTAACCAAAGACTTCTATGTATACTACTAGACAAGCTGTTTAGAAGTAAAATTGTGTTACATTACGGCAAATGTTTGACGTTTGAAGGCTAAGGAAAATAGCCGATCTCTATAGTGAGTTACGGTCAATTGACGGAAACTTAGAACGCAAATTCTCTGTACCGATCAGAGGGGTTACCATCACCTCTTATAGCAGTATTATTATAAATTTACTTGTACCGATTCCCATACAAAACAAACGTAGAACGATTATAACAATACTGCTATAAGAGCTCGTGGTAACCCTACTGCCTGTCTAGTAATACATAGAAGTCTTTGAATGTAACGCGAAAGTGAGGTAGCGTTTTTGAACATATATTAGTGACACCAATATTCAATTGTTAAACAATCAACAAAAGGTACACACTGACAAAGCACAACTTTCTTTTCTATGAACAATAAAACGTGATTTGCTGCCGATTATGAAATGTTTGCGTAATAATTGAGTTGACAATATACGCATCAAAGCATCACCGAAACTTCCATACATGTGTTGTAAGCGTGTTGTAACTTGTAAGCTATAAAGACACCCTAAATATGCTAATACTACAGTAATAAAATTTAGTATGATAAGAAAAAAATATCAGCATAGTAATTTAAATAAATACCTACGTATGTATGAATACAAACATAATACATAACATAACATAAGCTCACGCCTGTATACCCGAAGGGGTAGGCAGAGGCGCACTAGCCAACATTTCGCCGAGCTTAGTTCCGTCCCAGATGTGATAGGGGGCGAGCCTATCGCCATATCGGGCACAAATTCCAAACTCTGGGCTGATATGGAAAAATCAAATATTACTTTGCCCAACCCAGGAATTGAACCCGACACCTCAGGACGGTAGTCGTACCGAAATACAACCACGCCACCGAGGCAGGCACCGAATACAAACATCTGATTACAAATAACTACATGAAAAGGATCTAAATTGTAACATAAAGGCTGGTACTTCATAGATATGAAATCAACATCGATTGTTGAGTAATGTTGAACTTGAATTTTAATTTAAGATTATAATAATTATTGTTGTAATATCGTAAATCCAAAAATGTGGAAGATTGGTTGAATACTCAATCACGCCAGAACGGCTGAACGGACTTGGGTGAAATTTGGCACAGAGATAGATTATAGTCTGGAACATAACATAACATAACATAAGCTCACGCCTGTATCCCCGAAGGGGTAGGCAGAGGCGCACTAGCACACTAGAACACCCACATTTCGCCGAGCTTAGTTCCGTCCCAGATGTGATAGGGGGGCGAGCCTATCGCCATATCGGGCACAAATTCCAGACTCCGGGCTGATATGGAAAATATCAAAATATAGTCTGGAATAGCACATATAATACTTTTTTACCAAAATAAAATACTGTTTCCATGAATTATTATTATTATTATTATTTATGGTGGGGACGTCTGCAGTCGCACAGACGGGTGATCAGCTCACTCACCAGAGCTATTTCACCCTTAATCCCAGTCCGGGTGGCACTCCACTTCCGCTTCGGAGGCAACCGAGCCGCGCAACAGCCCCAGGAGGCACATCACCGTTGGGTTTCGGCTGCGGCTCAGACTAGCCTTTGGACATCATGGGGGTCTTCCAGGTTTGCACCTTTCAGGTCCGCCCACGGATGCCCAGCACGTCCGCCAGATAAGCCCCGCCACGTCAGTCGGTTAAGACCTCTGCGGCAGGGCCGCCCAGGCAGCCCGCGCCCAGCCTGTATGTGAATACCTGCTGTAAGGCATTGTCTGCCCACATACTCTCCCACCCTTGGGCGGAAAGCCTCCCAATTGGGATGCAGCGCCACCGGTCCCCCCTAGCTAGTCATGGCAGTGTGCACCCTGGAGCACTGGTTTTACTGGTGCTCCTGCAGTATGCCCCCTACAAACCTTCTTGTGGCCTTACTGAACCTAATGATGTCTCCTAATTTGAGCTCCAACAGCTGTTCCTGTTCTAGTCTGTCCGTTCCCAATAGTTCCCATCTAGGCAGAGAGTACATTGGACACTCTGCCAGAAAATGGAGACTAGTCTCCTCCTCTCCACATTCCATGTTTCCATGAATAGATTTGTCAATAAATTTCCACGCGAACGAAATCACGGACAACAGCTAGTAACATAATAATAATAATACGCATTGTACTCGTAGTGTAAAATGTAATACGCATTTTAATAATTATTTTGTTTAAGTTAGTTTTAATGTATCTATTTACAGGTTATTATTACTAAAAATAAACTTAAAAATCAAATTTAAATTCAATCGATTGCACTGATACTCAATTCAAGAATTATTTCAATTAAGTGCCGAAGAAAGTTATATGCTAACCGACATATTATGTTAATATATATAATTTTTGACCGACTTCAAAAAAGGAGAAATTCCTCAATTCGTCTGGTTTTTTTTATGTATGTTCCCCGATATGTCCACCAAATGTGGACCGATTTTCAATATTATTTTTATATTCGATAGAGCTTATTCCAAGGGTGGTTCCAAATTTGGTCACGATCAGATCAATTTTGAAGTCGGTCCGTTATGTTTTTAAAATTATGATTATTGAAGTTAAATTTTGTTGTCAGATACTCAACTTATTTAGTTCAAATGTTACTAAAAAGTTAAGAACATATTCTTTGTTAAGTGTATTTGTAAAATGCAGTGTAAAAAATAGTTGATAAAGTAATTTTTATGTGGTTCAGAAGACAAGGCAGCCGTTGGTCGCGGTCTGTTGACGCCATTTTTACAAAGAGAAAATAATGCAGTAAAATTTAGTTCCGATGTATTTATGACCTTATTAACCGCAATTACAAATTATGAATATCGTAGGTAAAAGTACTAAATAATTTTCACTATCCCGTGTTTTACTTAACATATGTATTGTCAAATTATAATGTAGCAAATGTATAAGCAAAACCGTGGCAAGTGTAATAAATGTATATTAAGTACCTAAAATACATTAAAATTACGAGTATTTAAGATAAAATTTGGAATTATGCAACAAGAAGAAGACTAAATAGATTAACAATATTAGTTAGGTACCTACTGATAAAAGTTGCTGTAATAAAATTAGAATATATATAGTTTAATGAATCATTAGAATTTAATATTCAGAAATGCTCTTTTTGAAGTTGATTATCGTAAGTACAATGCAGATATGAGGTAAATGATTTCGAAAACGTTTTAGCCGATGGGGTTCTTCCAAGCATC
Source organism: Clanis bilineata (assembly GCA_036417725.1). Classification (NCBI taxonomy): domain Eukaryota; kingdom Metazoa; phylum Arthropoda; class Insecta; order Lepidoptera; family Sphingidae; genus Clanis; species Clanis bilineata. The sequence goes on from CM071140.1 coordinate 11,806,259, forward strand.
TAAGCTTCGCTAGAAAGTTGCTTATCAATTCAATTGTCTGAGCCACGCCCGCGCACGTCAAGCTCTCATGCCTATCTCATTGTGGTAATAATTCCAAACGCCTATTATGAATGATGTTACAATCAAATACCGTTTAGTTGTTAAAAGTACTTCTACGGGGCTCTTGAGTTAAGGTTTTTAATGATGTGCTAATGTTACTTATTTCTAACGAAGCTTGACGTCAAGGTAGTTTGTCGCAATACGACAATCCGTAAGTCAAAACCAAATATGGGAAGGCATTTATTACAACTTGACAACCCTACGTCGGCTAAGATAGTTTATTGGTAAATTAATATTTTTTTTTTATTAAAATGTTTAGCATACACTATTATTATTATTTATTTATTTATGAGCCTGTTTTGTTCCAATGTAGGGCAAAGGCTTCCCTTCCTTCCTTCCACCGATACCTATCGTAAACCTGTGTGTACCAGTCTTTCTTGTAGGAGTCCAAATTATCTCTCCATCTTCGCTTCGGTCTGCCGCGTATTATTAGTTGATTAATATTTTCTTATTGCAGAGACTGGCAAATAAGCAGGTGGACCACTTGAATGTAAGTGATCTCCGTCGCTCGCACACTCACGGTACCAAAAAATCATAAATGCATTACCAACCTTAGATAAGGGAATTAGAATTTGAAGGGGATATGCGACATATGCCGCTTCCAACAGGTCGATCTGGAAATCTTTGGGGGAGGCCTATGTTCAGCAGTGGACGTCCTATGGCTGATGATGATGATGATGATGATGATGCGACATGTGCCTAATAATATTGACTTGTACGCTACAATGTACCTAAAGACTTGCGCCTTATAATAATTCGTATTTATCGACCAACTTCCAAAAAAGAGAAGGTCCTCAATTCGTTTGTATTTTTTTTATGTATGTTACGCGATATCTCCGCCAAATGTGGACCGATTTTTTTTTTTTTGTGTTCGATAGAGCTTCTTTCAAGGGTATTCCCATATAAATTTGGTTACGATCGGATATGAAATCGGTCCGTTAAGTTTTTAAACTTGTGATTATACATAATATTTTCCAACCCGCAATAGGCCAGTGTGGTGGACTAAAGCCTAAATTCTCTCATTGGTATGTCAGGCCCGTGGTCAGAAGTGGGATAGTGTTTCAGGGTTAATATTATTTTTAAATCAGATTTAGGCGAAAATATTAATTAATATTTAAAGAAATACTTTAAACATCTACACATTATGATAGCTCAAACAACCGTAACAAACAAGCGCTGCGGCATGTGTCAGATATAAAAACAATGCATATAGTTTGGCACATCCTGATATTCATCGATGGCTTCAAGGTTTGAAGCGGCGACGGCTCGAGCATCGTGTCTTTATTTGACAAGGCCAGGATAGGCGAGGCCATAAATACAAATAATTATTTCTATTATTTATTTTTCTCGATGCAGTCATCGAGAGCTTTGCGACCCTAATTGAAAAAGTACTTCAACGTTCATTTACAAATTACAACACACAATTCAAAATCTACTGTCTACATCAATTAATGTGTTAGGTGCTGAAATAGGAATATTTTGTTGTTCTTTTTATTTCCTTATCTTCTTATCCTTTTTACTCAGTGGCGGCACTTTCAATACTCTATCTCCATTTTGGCGATCTTCTGCCATATCATATCATCATCATCATCATCATCATCATCATCATCATCAGTCATAGGACGTCCACTGCTGAACATAGGCTTCCTCTAAAGATTTCCAGACCTGTTAGAAGCGGCCTGCATCCAGCGTCTTCCTGTGACCTTTATCATATCATATATTAAGCCTCATCTCGGTATGTTCTTATAGTCGAAATCCAATTTATTGATGGACCTTCTGCTTTGCCCTATACAGGCATGGCTATTACTTCCTTTGTCTAATAATGGTCTTCAGCACTGGATATGTTATAACCATCGAAGTCAAGTTTCACGCATATTGTTACGGATGTTCGAGGCTTTGAAAGTACCTCTAATGAACATATGTTGATATGGAAATAAATATTTAAATTATCATGACTCGCTTATTGTTGGCAAAACATTCCAGCATCTCGTTGAAATCTTTTGTAAGGGAATATTGAGAAGCATTGTTATAAGCTTTTATAATAACACTAACTTGATTTTTAAATACAATGGTACGAAATAAAACGTTAAAATTAATAACCGAGTCGCAATATCCTACGAATAGGAGTCATTTCGTACAAATGCGAATTAATGAATATGTTTTAAATTGCTATGCAGCTCACCCATGTAGATATCGGAACCTGTCCACGGGCAGTTTGTTGTAGAATGACCGTTCTTTGTCCGAGTTGTCCTAGACAGCCGCCGCGCGTCGCATTCATGCATAGTAAATAATTACAGTGATCAGCGGCAGGTGGAGGCGCACGCGCGCGCATAGAAATAGAAAGGCACATTGCAGTAATTATTTTGTACAGTTATCCGTAATGGGACGTTTTGCGAAAGCTGTTAAGTAAATAAGCAGCATATCCTGCGGTTCCTGCCGGGTGCACACGCGCCGCTCGCGACTCGCGAGTTCGCGACACATGCACGCGCGCGCTCCCGTGCACACCGCGAGCCGCCGCCCCGCGCCGCCTCGGCCGCCCCCGTCCGCCTCGCCGCACCACTGAGCCTTCCACGCTCCTAGCGCCCTACACTTTATAACCGTAAAGGCATTACAGGAATCATAATGAGGATTCCTTACTATGAGTGCTTCATTTAACTTAACTAGCGCACGTTCTTTAGATTTCTTTATCGAACATTTTTTCCTCGGTCATTTGCTTCTTTTATTTATATTTTTTTTAATTTATGTACATGTGTGCGCTCGTTAGCCTTATTTAAATATAATCGCAATATATAACGTGACTCTGAGCATAACAATAACTTGGTCACTTATCTATGATCCTTTTTAAATTGTCACAAAACGCAAATGAAGTAGAACCATTAACTACTTTTTACTTGAACGTGCTTATATTAACATACGTCGAACTCCGTAATTAATGTTTTTCAATTAATAGAGATCATTCTGTTGGTTTTAAACTCACATGTAAATATCATGGTATATGATTAAAATTAAACTTTTGTTCTTGACACTGTTATCAAATATCAGCCCTTCTGCATTTGTGGAACATAATTTGTGTAAATATATGTAAACTGTAGGCGACTTGACGGAGACAATTGTAAACGTCGCGCGGTCGTGTCGTCAACACGTAGCGGATCACCGATAGAAGAAGATCGGCGGCGGACATCAAGCGAACCGGGCGGCGCAGTGCGGCGCGTCGCGGGCTCAGCGCTGCCGAGCGCGCTCCTCGCGACTCTGGCGGGTCAGAGGTTAAGCGATACTTTATTTTGAATAATTTATATGTCGTACTGCGATAGATGGCGTGCCCTCCGCCATGTACTGTTTATGGTAATGCGGAATATCTCGCATTGCAAATGCGCTGAATGTGTCGCCACCCGAAGCAGCCGCTCGCGATAACCATTATTCAGAATATATTTACTCCCAAGAAGCGGCGAGTTTCAGGACAAATGTTTTACAACCAACAAACAATATTTTTAATGTCTCCATTGTTTTCAAAATAAACGTAAATGCTGTAAGCACGATAAATTATATCGATATCAAGGATATTATTTATAATAAATATGTGTATAATTATACGAGTATTGATACTTATGTATATTATAGGTACTTTGCAGTTTGGGTGTGTTGATTTTTTTGTTTAGAAAATTTTTATTTTTTTTTTTTTTCCGCATAAGCTTATAGTTGAGTAAAATCTTTTTGTTCGAGCGTTACTCGGCTTCATACACACATACATATTTATTATTTAATGTAATAAATCGGTGCGTGAGAGTACAAATTATGTGCAGTATAGTAAGTCAAAAATTCACTTTTAAGAAACTGCCATCAATCAAAATTAATGGAGTTATTATCGCACTGGAACTTTCAAAAAATATTTATTACGGACATAAATCAATCTTAAGGGTCATAACGAAGCAGCGCAGTGAGCTTTCTAGGACGAGGCAGGAGCACGAAGCAATTATTGTCTGCCTTGCTTCTCGCCCCGCACCCCTCACCCCGCACATGGCCGCGCCGCCCTAGCCACATCACTTAAAATTATAAAAAAAATAATGAAAATATGTATGATCGTTTACAATCGGTAAAAAGTAAAAAAATGTACTTCAATTAAATCAGCCTAAGAATAACACATATATAAAGATTATTATCGCCGTGTGCACGACTACGAAAATAGGTTTCTATAAATAAATTTAATCATTATTTTATTAATATTAAAGTATAAAACGCCTTACTATAGTATGAAAATGAGTACATGCTTACTTAAATTTTGTAACTTTGCTCGTTGGAATTCGTAAGTTCTCTCTAGTGTTTACGATAATACAAAGCAACAACAACAAATAACGACAATTAGAGTCATCGCATAATACGTACTCCAGCATAGTTAACAATTTGTTGTATAATAAATCATGCTAAACAAAAACTCAAACGAAACGCATATATCATGAGCAACATATATAATTTATAAGCGAAGTCGAAGAGTTTCGCAACTCAGCCAATGAACAAGGTAATATAAGATTTTTTGGTCATCTATGATTCTGTTGATTTATTCGTTTTTCAAGATAACTAATCGATAACGAGTCTCAGTCGGAAATTATTTTAATACAATATAGCGAACAATATGACGTGATATTTTTAATAGATAATGATGTTGATGTACGACAGCGGCCCACTAACCGCGGCCAAAACGCGCACCGTGGGAACAATATTTCGGCTCTACGATCATTCTGTTTTGCAATCGCTTAGTTTATTTTATATTATAATATTTGAGTCGCGTTCACCACGAAACACGATGGATGCAGCTGTAAGCGAAACAGACGCGATGTACAACACGGTCAAGCCTCGCGGGGTTACAGTTAAACGCAATATTGAACTGTTAAAATTATTTCAAGACTGACACATGGAAACGAGAAAATCTGGTTGATATAAAACAGATTAAGAAATCGACGTTGCGGTGGCAAGTTGGTATGTATTTTGATTATAATTGGCAGTATTTTAACAAACCGAGCAGTGCCAGGGGCGCAGCGCTGGCATATTTATGTGACCCGATGCTCGGCTGACCCGCGCTGAGTTGCCAAATTAACGAAAGCTCACGCAGGTCGAGAGTCGAGACACTTTCTACTGGCCTGTATGCGTACCAACATTTTCATTATCGATCGCTTTCATAATTCAACTGACATTTTTGTTTCGTTCAATTGCATCGGAGAAAAAATTACCACAGACACATTGAGAGTTTTTAATAATCAGTGGCGAATACTTTATTTTTAACGTTAAATTGGGCTGGATTTACATAAGCCACAATTCTTTTCCTATAAGGTCCACGCTTTATAAAGTCTTTCTTTCTAGCTACCCTTATCCCACCTTAATGTGGGGTTGGCGCAACACACTTTTTCAAGCAAGTTGCAGGAAGGATTTGGCTAAGTTTTTACTGCCGGCTGCCTGCCTGACGCCAACTCCCTCTGAGGGATTCAGTCCCGATCAAATTAAATTAGAAAATTTGCTTTGCCTGACCTGGAAATCCAACCCATGACCTCCTAATTTATTTATATTTTTCGGTATTGATTGCGCTTGTGGATCAACTTATACATATTTATTGCCATTATTTATTACACCATTCATTTTAAGCTATTTAAACTCTCGCTTCATTTAAAATGTAATTTAATAACGGCCATTGTGTTTTCTTTCACTGAAGAATAATTTCTCAACTATAAGTAGTGCACGATTCTGCATTTAATTTTAAGTCACCGATTCTTCCGGAATATCGTGCCTTCACAGTTCACAGTAATGACGCGTAGAAATTTAAGATATATGTAGATACTGTTGGAATGTTTTATTTATTGGTAATTATTAATTAAATTATATTCCGTTACAAAACTTACACCTATTTATACCTTGCAGGCATAATAAAATAGGTGTAAGGAGATCTGCAGCCCGAGCACGAAAAACTGATGTAAATATAAACTCGTTGCGCATTGATGGCATTTGATTAATATTTCATACAAATTTCATAAACGCGCATCGAGCACGAATACATTTACGGTTGTCAGAAATTGTCATGCTCGGGCCGCTGTAACTAACTAATAATAAACACCCACTTTTCGCCAAGTTTATTTCGATCCCATATTACGATAGGGGGTGAGCTTATCCATCGTCATAAAATATAAACATTATTTATAAATTAAATAATAAAAATTAATATACTCTTTTGACTGCCTCGGTGGCGTGGTGGTATTTCGGTACGACTACGGTTCTGAGGTCTCGGGTTCGATCCCCGGGTCGGGGAAAGTGATATTGCATTTTTCCATATCAGCCCGGAGTCTGGAATTTGTGCCCGACATGGCGATAGGCTCGTCCCCTATCACATCTGGGACGGAACTAAGCTCGGCGAAATGTGGGTGTTCTAGTTAGCTAGTGCGCCTCTGCCTACCCCTTCGGGGATACAGGCGTGAGCTTATGTTATGTTATGATATACTCCTAGATTATTGTTACCTTACGCGCAATGTTACGAAGGTCACTGAAAGAACTACAAATATTACTCAGTGAATATAAATATTATCGCGATTGTGATGTATTATTACTGTTCTTAATTTGTGTGGGTACGTGTCAATAATTCTATGTAGATATTTTATAATTATTAAGGATCAGAAGAAGAATTCCACCTTGCTTTTAATACGGTAAGTTGTTTATGCGTACACAAAGGAGACCGTATACCGCAACACTTTTCTTTTTTTAGCTTTAACTTCGCAACTACGCAGTGCTGTATAGTAGATAGTAAATTATGTGCTATTACATTAATTAATGTTTTAGCATTACAAGAGTTTTTACATCAGTAAATTAACTTAGCAGCTTTTATAACTGTGTAAGTAGTTTAAAATAAGTATGTCTTTAATAACGATATAATTTGCAGTTTAATAATGAACAATATAAAAAATATAACAAAAATAAAGCTGATTAAGGTGTAAATATAAAATTAGCTCCTAATCGAACCGATTTTAAATCGATGTTATTGCATTTTTTTACAATACTTGCCGATATGTTTCCATCTGCCTCTATTCCATTTAAATGTTGAGGGTTGGCGTAATACCCTTTTTTAGCATGCTGCAGAAAGGATTCAGCTTAGCTTTTGTGCCTTGCTATCTATCTAAAGACAACCCATTCTGGAGGATCCAGATCCGCGCATATCGTATTACAAAAACGGCTTAGCCCGATCTGGGATTTGTACCTCCCGGTCCACAGCATAAACCCGCTGTCACTAAGCTTAGGAAGGGACTACAACGACCAACTATAAGCATCGACCCAAAATTGGGTTACGAGCTTATCATTACTCAGTCAGTCTAAGGGCTACTTGTAGCTCCGCGATAAAACTCTGTTTATCCCAAATCTCCTATCTTTAAGGAGTGAGTTGTAGGATAAATCAAGATAAGGTGTAACTCCTAAAAATAATCGCCCTTCGATTTTAACTTAGTTTTATATACACTAAAGTCTTAATTGAAAATTGCATTAATGTCGAATCGAGCTCGATAGACACCTATGGCATTTGTATGTAATATTAACCAAATGTAATCAAAGCACAGCGAGCTCAATACGAATTCAATTGTCAAAAATTTATCCGATCATGACCAAATTTAAATAAGCTCTATCGAACAAAAAAATAATCTTGAAAATCGGTTCCCATTTGGCGGAGATATCGCATAACATACATAAAAAATACAGACGAATTGAGAACCTTCTCCTTTTTGGAAGTTGGTCGAAACTATACCTGCTCGGACCAGTGTAAACGCGTAGGTACTAAGGGCCTTTCTTGTAACGCCTGGACGAACACCATTACCATTGCACGCGACAACATTTACAGAAGTGATGTTTTACGATACTACCGGGCTATTAACAATTTGTGCCTACCGATTTTGTAATTATTGTTATAGCCATCGCAATTACTAACGACAATGTTTCCTCGAATGGAGAAAGTCGCATGTAAGAATAAATCATCGTAACCGGCGTAGGGACACGTAGCAGATAAGCGAATCGATGAAATAATGTCTGTACCATGGAACAAACGTTATGACAACATGTTACTCGAACATGCACGGTGGAGCCCTCGTACATTGGGACAGCGCCTGCTGTGTCGCTCAACCCATTGTCTAGATAAAGAATGGAAGGCATTTATAGCGAATCACAATATCGTCAACTCAATTTTTAATTTAATAAATCAATCTCCTATTACAACAAACAAAAATAACAAGTTTTCTTTTGTTATAGCTTCGGCCGGAAAACGAGGAAGGAATGAAGAAGTTTTGACAGTTCACAAAAAAGATGATCGTTTTCGTTTTCTCCATACATTTAACTAGCAAGCCCATCTTGCGAAAACTACAACGAACATAATGAAGATAATAATGCATGGAGAAAAATATAAAACTATCATTGTTTTTGGAAACTAAGAACAGTCAATACTAACTCCTACAACTTCAGGCCTTGAGCAAAAGCTACTTGATGATATTATAAATTAAGATGTATGAAACTACACAATATTTAACGTAAATATGCCTAACTAAAAGATAAATTAACTGACTTACAAACCTGACCGTCAATCAGGACCCGTCATCGGTAGCTCAAACATTAGTTTTTTTTTACATTTCACTCTAGAGATTACGTAAATTATTTGTATAATGTAATAACGTAACACGTAACCAGTAGAGGCGTTCGGGTGTTTGTCATACAAATACTTTATAGTCGCTAGCGTAAATTGACAAAAAGCTCATTAGTAAGTCAGTCTTATTAGTAGCTCAGTCCTTCTTATTGGAAGGTGGTTGACAAATACTGACTTATCGCAGTAATTTACTATTACGACACTAATTACATTTAACTCAACGATAAATTAACGAATATTATTATCTTATATATTTATGCACAAAATGAAATTCAATTTCCCCAAACAAAGTGAAGTAGGCCAATCAGATAAAATGCGACTATTGAAAAACGAACTCGTAGCAATAATCACTGCGTCGATAAAAGGTCGAGACTCGAGACTCGAGACTTGCGGCTTGAGACTTGCGACAGCGACGCTAAAGCCGCGCCATATTGTATTCACGGGGTAGTACGTTTGCATGAAATGATCAATAAATTAGTGCCGTCAATAAAGATATCGATCAAAATTACAGGGTTCCGATGATTTAACAAATATGAGTGGATCGCCTGCGTGGAACTCGCGGGGGGCCGCGTGCTCTTCCGTGAAAATGTAATGCTGCGGGCGCGGGCCTTAATAACAACATAACTCCATGAAAGCTGCACCAATTTCTGTAATTATCATAAGCATTGAACGGTTGGAAGCACTTAATTAATAAGATTTCTTTATTTCCCAACCTGATGTTCAGGCTGCGGTGCTATTCTGTCCATGAGTCGAAGGCGATCATTAAGAAACCTGTAAAAACGATCAGGGTTAATGACTTCCGACACTTCGAAAACATTGTTGAAGCGGAATATCGTGTGTAGGTATGCTTTAAAAATAAATTTTAATGAAAACCAAGAATTTAGATCAACATGTTTAACTTATTCACCATTCGTTTCATGTTGATTATTGTTTACTTTATGATTTGCTTAAGTAACGATCCGTCTCCTGCACAAAAATATTATACAAAATACCTAGCCAAAGCATGTATTTTTTATCTATGGTCCTTTATTCTACGAGAAAGAGACAGCTAAAGTTGTTGTTTTGCGTATGTGTTTTGTTTAATGTTTCGAGAAAAACTAGCGCAGGAGACGTGCCTTTGTGGTGCGTTCTCATGAGCACTCAGGCCGTGCAGGTTGGCGAGAGGAATACAAAGGCAGTAGTATTGATATATGAGAGTGAGAGGTCATTAAAGCACCCATCGGCCACCCCAGGTGCGTGCGTTACCCTCAATAAAAAGTTGAGCGGGTCTCATTAACGCCTTGCGCAACCTCGAAAGCGGCCCTTGGGGCGCTCGTTGCCAGAGACAAGTAACGCAAATTACTTTGGCACCGTTTGACGGCGGGAAATTTCATTACCACGAGCACATATCATTATTATCTCGGCGGCAATCTACATATTTTACTGAGTAATAAATGCGTGGGTAGTTTCACTTTCGGACACTGGTTTTCGAAAATGACCTGAGTTAAAATTTGCACCGGCGGCACTCTTGAAGGGCATGTTACAGTTTTAAGTGAATTTCTTTTTGACCTCTCCTTTCAAGGTGTTATTGGTAATTGCAAGTATTTTGGCATATAATTTGGTGTCAACAACATAAATGAATTACAAAGTGGTGTAGGTATGAAGAATTAAATAAAATTTTAATAAAATTTTAAGAGAAAAAAAGAATTAACTAGTGAAAAAAAGCAAATTTAAAAATTATTTAAACATTCTTTTATGTTATAAAATTAGCCTGCAGTTTCACTTGCGTATTAAGTTTAAAGATTCTCTAGAACTGTGCTAGTGCAATATGTAAACCAGCATTTTTGTTAAATAATTATCATAATATGCCTTGAATTGGATAGATGATAAGGTACTTTTAGACGAGTTGGTTCATAATTATGTTATCGCTGTATATGACAATCTTCTGTGTAATGCTGCGAGTTACTAGTTGATTAACTATAGTAATCAGTCCGACCCATGACCACGAAGGCTGTAATGCTTTCGAAACGTCGGGACTAAAATTAAAATAAATACAAAACAAATCGCGATAAAATCCGTAAATACTAGTTTTATTTCAATGTAGTAATCAGCTTTAAAGTAAAAGAGCACAGCAGCGCTTGCCTATGACCACTTTTGCCTCAGAAACAGACGATTTTATCATCATCATCAACCACAGGTCTTCGACTGCTGAATATAGGCCTCCCTTAAAGATTCCCATATCGACCTGATAGAAACGTCTGCATCCAACACCTAGCAATATCAGTTTATTTATTTATGTATACAGAATACAGATACACAAAAAACTGTTATTTTTTAAATGCGGTCGAATAACGTCGAAGCTTGTTAAACTGTACGAACTGATCGAGTAGTTAATGACACCATGTTTGTAGTAATGGCTGGTGATTTTCACCCCGAAAACATTTTACAGATTAAATTTTTGCTTATCAAAGAGTCACACGTTTCTCCCTGACATTCGCTAAGCGTATCATTTCGTGGGTTGTAACCGGCAATTACGTGCGTCGGTGTAAAAGATTTTCATAAAGTACACTATTATTAGGTAGAGTACCTTAAAATTGCGAGATTGATTGATTGTTTGTGTGCGCATGATAAGTTGAAAATAATTTTAAAAACAGTGTACGAGATAAATGTGCAATTTTGTATTGGCAACAATCTGTAAGGTATATTAAGGTAGATATTTATCTTACTAATTTTCACCATAGAGTTGTACAGGATCTACTTTCTCTCTAAGTATGAATATTTTTGAATCATCGTTTCAAATGTTATTTAAAATAAACAATATACCCTATTTAAGCCCAAGCATGTTAAACCTATACCTACCAATATAGTTACCCTAAACAATATTAAGAAACTGTTTCGAGTATTAGTGGTTCAGTTGTTGTCTCTGATGCAAAGTTCATAAAATAGATTATTTGGATAACGTTGAGATGATGTTGATTATGTCCAACTTTATCAAGTTACGTACGACATAACACATAACATAAGCGTATGCCTGTATCCCAGAAGGGATAGGCAGAGTTCCACTAGCGAACTAAAACACCCACATTTCGCCGAGCTTAGTTTCATCCCAGATATGATAGGGGACGAGCCTATCGACATATCGGGCACAAATTCCAGACTCCGGGGTAATATAGAAAAATCACTTTGTTCGACCAGAGAATCGAACCCGAGACGTTAGGACCGTAACCGTACCGAAATACAACCCCGCCACCAAGGCAGTTTGTACAAAGTATTATTTCATCCGCAATTCATCATCTCCTTACAAGATATTTTATATTCATACATTAACGGTACAGAAGAATTATACACACATATTGCGATGATATAAATACCTACGCTGGTACAGGGCAGGGTTCCTTACATCCCAGCGTCGTGGCAACATCAGATAGTGGGCGCAGCTGTCATTGCAGCCATGCCGCATGAATAATTTTGAGATGCTTTCAACAATTATTCCACGTCGTCGAAAAATTAAGGCAAGGATATCTTAAAAGCTCAGCGCAAAAAAGTATAAGAAAATAACCTGAATGAAATGGAACGTCAACGCGAAGGTTGAAATGTCGCCGAGGGCACGGAGAAATGACGGCTCAGTCCGTTGTGTAAACCTGTACTTGTTGTAAATCGATTACGCTTTATTTTCTGGTACATACCGCGTTCGCGTGTCGCTCGCTAATTATCACGAGGTGTCGATTCGAAAATCGGTTTACAGAGAACGCTTCGGAAAGTTCGAACAAATCATATTATTATGGCAATTAAGATGCCGCTTATTACAACTATGTTACGCTATACAGGCTTGTCATATTTCCGTTTCGGAACAGTACTTACTAGATTACAACCGGGTGTAGTTTAGTAAGTTTAGTAGTAAATTTTATGGAACCTTTGTGCACGAAAGGTTTTAAATAACTTTTTTTTGTTTGTTTTAACTTATGAATGTCTTTGGGCAAGATTAAAGAATATGAGAGTAAATGAGGCAAAGGAGGTTTTCAAGAATCATATTAAATGGAAATCTATTATCTGCCTGCCCCTATGGGAAACAGACGTGAGACTATATATATAACCATGTCCTATATAAACTGCGACGAAACCAATAAGGCGCTATTTGTAAAAGAAAAATAAATTATTATTCAATTCATTTGGTCCGGAAAACTAATATAATTAAAAGTGTTTTATTTAATTAACGTTAAGGAGTATGGAGATACTATATAGATGCGCCTGTTTTTCACGAAACAAAACACAAAACACATACGCAAAACAATGATTTTCGCTATCTCCTGCTCATAGAACAATGGGCCATAGATACAAATGTTTAGCGAAACTAGGTTTTGTGTAGTTTTTTTGTTTAATGTTTTAGTGCAGGAAACACGGCTTTATTGTTTGTATAAACAAAACTTTACCTTCGTTCATAAATCTTTATAATTTTAAAAAAGAACAATAAGCTAAAATCTTTGTAATCGTTGAAATGCAATATAACAGTACGTTATTCATGAACATTCATTTCCACGAAATATAACTAATTATCAATTTGTGGCCAACAGACAAACATACGATTTAGTTCTGCCGTATTATGTATACCAGTGAAAAGTACTTAATTAAATTTTAGTCATGGCAATACTTCGAACGCTTAAATTAATTTCTAACTGTACTTCTTAAATTTTTTTATGTGTATTGCAACACTGCTACTACTTATTCTTCAAATCTTCAACAACAAAAAACGATTCATGTGAATAATTCAATTTTATTATAAGTAATGCACAAATCACTTAAGTAGATCTTAAGATAAAAATTGAATTCCAAAAATAAACTGCTTATAGATGTTCAAGTTATAAACTAACATATAACATTTAAGCATTTTTAGATGAAAGATAGTAGAGATATATTTCAAGTGTTGATGCAATTTCATTCCAGCACTAGTGCAGCGCTGAGTCTTGAAATCAAACTGTTCAAAACTTTATAACACTAATCTACAAAACTAGCAATAGAGTAGCAAAAGTGAACTTCAAAGTGAATTGGTAAAACTAAATAAAAGTGAATTTTATTATAATGGCTCTTTGTTAAATATAAATTGTATATGAAAATTATGATAAATTACATTCAGCGGGCCAAGCAGGAAAATTTCTGACAATGGTAAATATATTTGAACTCGATGCGCGTCTATGAAATTTTTATGAAATATAAACCAAATATCATCAGTGCGCAGCGTGCTCGAATACATTTACAATTGTCAGAAATTTTGCTCGGGCCGCTGATTGCTCAGGTACTATACTTTTATGCAGTTTATTATTTTCATTTAAACAATATTGTGATACTATACGAGGTAAAGATGAAAAAACTTCTCAATAAATAACAAACGAATTTCAAGTCTATTGTCTAATTTTTGCTAACAAGACATTAAATTAAAATTTATTTACAAGTTTTAGCAACCACAATAGAATTAATAAGACGTATGATAATCAAATGACCTGTCTACCTTGCGACATAAAGCAAGTATTGTCAGTTCAATAGTAAAGTTTTGCATATGAATACAAGATACATACATTTAGCATCATTGTCAGACAGTAATATAATTAGACTATCGGGTTTAGAGCTGCTGAGAGCTGTAAGTCTTGTTTAATAAATGTACTATAAATATTTAGAACATAATTAATATATATTTCCTGAACATAGGCCTCCCCCAAAAATCCCCAGATCGACTTGTTGGAAGCGGCCTGCCATCCAGCAACTTCCTGCGACCTTTATGATGGCTGATGATGATGATGATAATGAAATATCTATAAGCTCGTGTCATAGACATAGGGTATTCTATAGCATGGAAGAAGTTAGGACTTAGGAGCAGACGGGAATTTTATCGTAGGTCTTATCTCAAGGCGCGATGTCACGGTTTTCACCTATGAAGCGACACTTCCAAGCGCTTGCTTATATTGATTGTTTTCAATACCGCTTTTTTATTTTAGAAGATACAAACAAGTAAATTTCTTCCAAATGGATATTGCCATAAATTCTCCACACTCGACTGAGCTTTTTCTCAAAAATTTAAAACCGACTCTGTTAAGACTGCTGTACCTAATTATCATTCTTTTAAATTTAAATGTTCCAGATGTGAAATTAATGATACGAATATTTTATACGAGAATTGATAAGACATTATAACATTTACGAAATTACTTTGTGTACAAATTACAACACTTTTTGTGATTAATCATTAAGCCGAGTGGGAATAAAGCTTATCCTAAGTATAAATATAAATGTAATACTGAAATTAGTCACTGGGAATCTGGCATTTAATTTGCCGTTTCTATCTGCACTGATCAGTCAAGCAGTAACATCTAGATTGGCTGAATGATTTTATTAGTCTAATCCTAATTCAATATCGCTTTTTGTTTGTCTGGCCGAAGCCTGGGAGTTGCATCCTGTTTGAGACTAAAATGTTCACAGACGGTAACTTTCACTAGCTAATGTTCATAATGCAACGACAGCTAGTCCGATAACATAATGTCAACAAGTCCGTCCACATTTCATGCACTTAAAAAGTGTTATTTGCACACACAAACACAAATGCAAGTTGGGCGCAGCGACTGCATTAAACTGTCATGCATTCGATTATTTTTAATGGCACAAACGTGAGATACGGCGGCTCTATTTAATAATTCTAAAGACGCTATTGTATACAGTGTACAATTAATTAAATATAGATGTAGCATTTAAAAAAAATTGTTAAGTATTATTGTATATCGATTTAACATCTAGATTTAAATTTATGTCTAGACGTGCAAGGTAAAATCAATTAGAAGGATAAACCTAGATTTATTACCTTGCAAGTTCACACTAAAATTATTAATGCCGACAACATTAAAAGTTCCGCAAACTTAAGTAAATCAAGAAAAACATACCACAGTATGCACAGATTTCCTCGTCTTTTAAAGTTTTAGTTAATGAGATTACTTCTGAAGATAGTATAAATTTTAGGTTCTAAAATCTTCATTATCAAAAATTAAATAATCTGGCATGATTTTACGGCTGAAATCTATAGAGCGAACTTTAACTAAGTCTAAATCAAAGTCACGAACTCAGGGGGGATTTGTAATTGTTTAATTGAACTTTGACTTAATCCGGGTCATTTTTTACAAGAAAAATAGACTGACAGACATACTAAGCAAAGATTTTCTTGTAAAAAATCCTCACTGAGTTCGTGACTTTGACTTAGACTTAGTCGAAGTTCGCTCTATAGATTTCAACCTATGTGTTGATATTTTATATCACAACATTTTAAATCTAAAATAGTGTTATTTGCTACACGGATTAATTATTTTTTCCAAAGTAGGAGTGATATAAAGTCTATCAACGTAAAAAAAACGCGTGTAGAAGTATACACCTCTTCAAGTATAAAATAAAATAGGTAGTTTATATTTAAAACAAAGCTTATGGTAATGGCCTTCAATATTTATTTCAATAATAAATAATAATATCTAGTATCGACGTATCAGTAAATTATAGTATCAGGTGTGGCTATCTCATCATTGATGTAATAATAAATCAAATCCCTAACAACGTTAGACTTGTCGGTGTAATAAATGAGTCTATTTTCAGTTTTCCAATCTATCCATCTCAAGTTGTCTACATTAGTTCGAACATGAGACTATGAGTCAAGTTATTCTATTTAAGTCGGTATAAGAAGCCGACTTGAATTCATACGGTCTAAATACACTGGCCATCACAATGCATCAGCGCAACGCAAGTGAAGGGCACTCGGAATTCTCGGATTATTTTAACTTGTCTTTTTCAATGTCAGCGTTTAAAATAATTGCATCACAATTTTAAAATGCGAGGCTTTTGCTTTTAAGACGGTTTTAAGCGACGTATAATAAGATTATTTCCTGGAAACATCGAGACACCTCTTTGTCGGAGCGTGTCCGTTATGATCTAGCATTATTAAAACTAGGGCTATTTTTATAAAATGTGTATTATATATTTTTTAAAACTGCTTTATTTAAAATACTATATTAATTTGTTAACACGTGTGAAGAGATCAAGTTTTCCTCGAACCTATAATTAAATAATATGTATTTTGCATAATCACCGTCATTATCGATTTTTTATTTGTTGCAATAATAGGCAAACAAACCATTCTCCTAAGTTATGAATATATATATTAAAAAAAACTATCAGTCGACAAATTTAATAAGTCTATTCGTGTTCCCACAATATTATTATCGGTATATATTAAATGTTGGTTGCTCTCAAATCAATAGTAGATTGAAATACACATTTTTAAGTATTACAATATCTAATATAATTCGAGATGTTTAATTATTAAAACTAATATCCAGTATAATCTATGCTTTTATTTTTATAACATTAAAAAAGGATAAATTTCCTCTACCTGACCATATAGCTGCAGTACATGTCGACGCAAGCTTTCTTTAGCTGTCACTTGTGCTGTAAAACTCTACTACCTACAATATTTCTTAAGCCTCCTCTTACATACATACCTAGCTTATCTTATCTCTTATAAATTAATATTAAAATGTATTTTAGGCCACGTTTTGGCAAGACAATTATTTGCCACATTTTATCTTACATTGTCAACAAAGTCCGGGACATGAGGCAACACAATACGTGTAGATACCACATGACAGCTTCCAATTAATTCCCACGTAGCCAGGCTATTAAAATATTCATACCATTTATCAAATAGTACAAACAGAAATACAGGATACACTCGTACCTGTGACCTTCCATTCTACTGACGCACAAGATCACTCGGATTGTACTCGTATTAACGGAATCACTCTCTCCGGTTCCCATACATTATTGTTCCGTGTCGGAAATTTATTTCGACAAAGTCAATCGGCTGGGTTGTTTGACTGACATCGAATCCACCAAGCGTAGGCAGGTCTATTGTAATTCAATTTAAACATAGGCACCATAATTCCGGCGACATTGAATGATTCTTAGAATTAGATTCAGTTCCAGATAGTTACGTTGTTTCGATACAGTTTTGAAATTACAATCACCCGATGCTCTATGGGTTATGAAACGATGAATATTTTTATTCATTGCCCAATTTAGAGCGCTGCATCAGCATAATTTGTGATTTAAAAGGAGCGTGCGTTACATTTATAGATTTTTCGTTCCACATTTCGAAATTTTAAATTAATGAGATACGTTTCGCTTTTTAAGCTTTGAATCGAATAAAATAAACAAAGCTATGCAAATTTTTAATACAAGTCTTTCTAAATATAAAATAATATCAGCCCTGTAATATTACTGTCCCACTACTGGGCACGGGCCACCTCTACTAATGAGAGGGGTTAGGCCTTAGTTACCTAACCACCACGCTGGCCTAATGTGGGTTCTAAATATTGTTTAATGCAATTTATTTTGAACTAAATATTTGATAAATAATCATATTTAGTTGTATTTACCAAAAATATATTTATAACAGAATCGTAATTTAACCTTAATACTCTACTCCGGGACACTACACTACTTTAGTTCATTAGATTATTATATTCATCTCGATTCTAGAGTCTATATAATAATAACTCATAATCTGATCAGTAAATTGAATAACTGTTATATTAAATTAAAATATAAAAACTATTAAACATATTCATATAGACGTATTAGGCGGCCAAGATCTTTATCTCTATCTTATTAAATACAATCGAAAGTGTTATATCTGTCATGAATTAACACCATGTTCACGATGCAAGCTGCCCACCCGTTATGTTTATTGTTTGTTTGGCTCGTGCATTTAAATGCATAGGTATCTATTCATGTCATATTTGAGTGCATAGTATCAGTATTAGTGCTAGCCTAATAGTCGAAATTTTACCGTAACTAAGTCATTATACACATCCTTCGGGAGAATCGAATGTACACGGGTCTATTCTTCAACTCGATTCAGATATGAATCGAGTAGAAGATTTGAAGAGTTCATGAGTTCATCGTGGCAGATTTCAATACCATGCGTCCGGTGTTAGCTGTCCTAGCGAATATGAATGGCCTACCATCAGCCAAACCCGCCGAGCAGGCCCATTCATGCTGTAGACGTAAATGTCTACAGTGTGGCTCTACCACTCAAAGCACTTACTTCTTGAAGGCCCACTTAGAAGAATTTTCCATTGATTATGATATCAAATAGATCTTAAGTCTACTCTCGGGACATAAAATCTCTGGGCCTTCGTAGCTACGAATGTTGATGGTTGTTGAATCCATCCAAACCAACAACCGTATTCTGGGATTTATAATATTAGTAGTGATTATATATTATCATTTGATACAATAAAGCCGACGTGCCGGCGTTGTGACTTGTGACATCATTGTCATTCACCATGCACATCGTGGACAATGCGAGCAGAATAGATAATTTGTTTTGCAATATTTATCAAGTTACCTAAAAGTATTGATAGTAGTAATCTTCGTAATGACTAAGATCTGACCACACCTGCATCTCATTGAACGAGGCTGACGGTAGATACCTATATAAAATGACATCATTTTACGCTCCAAGTTTAACACCGACATATACGTAAAACATCATTTAGAAGAGAGAGGAAGATTGTATGTTCAAGGAGAAAATTACAGTGAGTTGTGAAACTAGAGGTTTCGGGTTCAATTCCCGCTCCGAGACAAATGTTTCTGTAATGCAAAGGTATTGTGGATATTAGAAACTACGAGAGACTTTCAGTTTCATTACACCTAAACCTAAAATAAATATTCGTGTACCACACAAACATATGTCTTGGGGCGGGAATCGAACCCGCGCCCTCTCGCTTTATAGCCAGCTACTCGTCCACTATGCTACGTTATAAGCTTTCAATTATAATAACAAAAAAAAATGAAATATAAAATTTTGTGTAGGTGTTTTGTGTGACGTTTTAGTGCAGGAGACGCGGCTTTAGTGAATTCTATCAGTTAAATGCTGATTATACGTATTAGGACTTAACTTTTATATTATAGATTACCTAATTAAATAATTATATTATACCTCTCAGTGTTAGAGCCACGGTGTAGACAGTTACGTCTACAGCACGAATAAGCCGGCTCGACTGGTTTGATACTGTCTCACAGAAAACCAACGTAAAGTGGCAGCATTTCGTTCGGTGAGTGAGATTTCCGGTGGCCCAATTCCCCCTTTCTCTTTCCAAATCCCTATTTCCGTCCTTTTTGGTTGACAACGCACCCATGATTCTTTTTGTGTCTTGGGTGTCTATGGGTGGTGGAGATACTATACTTACTACTTACCATCAGGTGACCCATCTGCTCGTTTGCTAGTCCATGCTATAAAAATAAATTAGTATCACCCCAGAATAAGCGCGAACCATAGCTATTAAGATAATAATGTAAACATTGTTGAACTGTGAAATATAAAAAAGTGTGCCGTAGCTAAATTTTACTGTTCTCTAAACCATTTTACGATTTTTTGTTGTTTCTGAGTTATAATTTGTGGAAGTAGGTAATGACATGTAATGATTACTTTTAGCAGATTTAATACGCAGTTGTGAGAGTTTGTTATAAACTTTAATTAAAATGAATGTCTTAAATTTCATTATCGCTCTTGTATGATCCAGTAAATAATGCATTAAAAATCATTTTTCATTATATGTATGGAGACGGAGAGCCATCCCTAAACAGTTGTCCTAGGTTCAGTATCCTTTTGGGTAGCAGACTAGCAGCTCATAGAACAAGCTTGCTATCCAAACGTCTATTATATATCAATAGTCTCAGAGTAAAATGACTATGACAAGTACGCCCTCTTATTTACAATTCACTTGTTAGACCTCATATTGAATATCTGGTGGAAGTATAGGGAAACGGTGCAAAGTCTTTAGTTCAAAAAATAAAAGTCATGCAAAACAAGCTGGTTAAGACGCTTTATAATTATGACTACCTAACTCCAACAACCACAGTATACAAATAAACAAAACTTACAATCAACCAATTACACATATATAAAACATGTATTTTAATTCAAAAAATATTAACACACGAAACACGTTCTCAACTTCACTTTAGTTAAAAAAATACAGATATAACACGAGACAACGAAACAAACTTCATCTGCCTACACCTAGGACCAATTATGGTAAGAAAAATATACTTTTTGAAGGAGTCCAGTTTTACAATAAAATACCAGATTTTATATTAAAATATAAAAATCTAAAGAGTTTTAAAAAACTCTTGGAGCAATATGTTGTAAAATTATAATATAATCTAATTTAGGTTAACGGAATACTAACACTACACTAACATTCTTTTATTATTGTTAATTTCTCGTAATAAGAGAGCAATATTGTTCATTTTCGATAAAATAAAGAATCTATAAACCGAAATAAATAGACGGACATGTACGGATATGATGAAAATATAAGGCCGTCGGTTTTGCCATTTGGCTATGGAACCCTAAAAATGGTAGGTGCATAGATTGCACAACATCAATAATAAATACAAACAAGCAAGTATCTAATATTAAAAATAAAAGCAGACAAGATTTACTCAGCGAATAATAACAATGTACGGGTAATAACTGTTTAAACTATTTCTTTTTCTTTGAATTATTTTAGGTCAAAGTCAACGCCATTCTTATTTAATATTGGTGCAATACAATGATGATTCAAACTCCAATACAGATTGAATTAGCAATTGAACTAATAGTTAATAATTTTTATTTATTTATTTATTTCGGCTCAAATATATCTGGAAATCTTTGGGGAAGGCCAGCAGTGGACCTCCTGTGGCTGCTGACAATGATGATGATATCAATTAATAGTTTAGTTTAGTCTTTGTACTATTATACTATTATGAGATAATAGTTTTACATTTTCGTTTATATTTTTACTTTATTTTCCAATAAATCGTTAATTATTAAGAATTAAAATTGTCTTCTCATAACTGACACCACCTGGCTACCAGTTTTTTGTTGAAATATTAAAATTTACGCATTTTTATCTATAAACATAATTGCCTGCTAATAAAACGCTGACGTTGACAAACGCCTATGTAAATTGTTATAATATAACGATATATAAAATATCGAAACAAGAAACCCAACAACAGACTTTAATCTCTATTTGAAACTTAATGAATACATAATCACAAGTTTAAAACTTAACGGACCGACTTCAAAAATACGATCGTGACCGAAGTTATATGGGACCCTTGGAATAAGCTCTATTGAACACAAATAGAACCTTGAAAATAGGCCGGCTCGACTGGTTTGATACCACTATCTCGTAGAAAACCGATGTAAAGTGGCAGTTCACTGCGGCGTGCCGTTCAATGAGTTATATTTTCGGTGGCCCAATTCTCCTCTCCCTTTTGCAATCCCCCTCCTTTCAAGGTGGCAACGCACCCATGATTATTTTTGTGTTTTGGGTGTATAGACATAGGGGCGGTGTAGATCACTTACCATCCACCTGATGGTTCCACCCACCTTCTCCTTTGCCAGCCTCTGCTATAAAAAAACATAAACGAAGGCAGTCCCTCCTTTTTGAAAGTGGGTTGAAAACTTAAGAAGTTTTAGATATGGCCGTAAGAAATTTTAAATATGGCCGTAGGGCAAGTGGTGTAAAATAAGCTTTCGAAATAACGAGCTGCATTCGCGTTTGGAAGGAGCGCTCGAGCTAATACTTTCCGGGAAATCTGTGTCAGAGGTCAGGCGGTAACATGCGAGATTCGCGTGTTACACGTCGTCGAGATACAAGATAATTAATAACCACTTAAGGGAAACACCAATTAAAGGCTTTCATTAATTAAACAAGACAAACATCTAATTGATTTATAATTAATCTCACAAACTATATTCTTATCATTGTATACAGGATTAATGAGCATTCTTCAAATGAATATCATTTAAACGTCTTTATGCTCCTTACTCATTATAGAAATATAATATAAATGGTCCCTACTTAACTTTTTAGGAGGATATTTGCAAAGAACTGTGCATCTAGTATATTATATTGATGACCTAACACCGTATAAAATGCTTTAATTTTTTTCACATGCAGCTTTGATACTTCTTTGGATAAAAGTAAACCATATAACAAGCTCGCGTTAGACTACCATGTTTTAGATGTCGAAAAACTTAACGGAGCGTCTTCAAAACTTATCTGATCGTTACCAAATTTAGATGGAACTACCCTTGGAATGAACTCTATCGAACACAAAAAATATCTTGACAATCGTTCACATTTGACGGAGATATCGCGTAGCATACATAAAAAATAGACGAATTGAGCACCTCCTCCTTTTCTTGAAGTTGGTCGAAAATGTTCAAGTTTCATACTCCAATATTTTCTCCCCTAAGAAAGCCATAAAAATGTAACGCAGTCTTATAATAATAATACTTGTATGTAATTTGTATACCTGCCTAACTGCAGTCCTATGTAAATCATAAGCTCACGCCTGTATCCCCGAAGGGGTAGGCAGAGGCGCACTAGCGAACTAGAACACCCACATTTCGCCGAGCTTAGTTCCGTCGCAGATGTGATAGGGGGCGAGCCTATCGCCATATCGGGCACAAATTCCAGACTCCGGGCTGATGTGGAAAAATCCAATATCACTTTGCCCGACCCGGGAATCGAACCCGAGACCTCAGAACCGTAGTCGTACCGAAATACCACCACGCCACCGAGGCAGTCACCTATGTAAATCTTGTAAGAAAAATCGTGTCTTCAATTTGAGATTCGAACCCAAGACCTCCCAGACCAGAGTTCCCGCTGCCACTTAGCCAAAGAGACAATTATAATATTTTCTTTCTAACATAATAACATAGTTCATAGACCGCAAATCTGTCAAAATTGCATTTTTTGCGTGATGTACTTTCTAAATACTAACAAGTTACATTGAGTGAGAAGATTTTGTTCCGAATTAATCCGATGCAGTAAGACAATGATGCCTTTCTTATGACAAATGACGCGCTCGTTCACTAATCGTCGAACAGTATTCTTGCAATCAATCTTCATTAGGCGTATAAGCGCCGCCTGGCGATTTATTTAACTTCCATGTTTTAAATTAGTACCTTCGTGCGAGAAAGTTGTGCAGTGAAATGAAAAATACACAGTATTTTATGTGCATACTTATAATTGTTGACAAATTATACGTAATTAGCTTTTGCCTGTGGTTACTCCCGCGTTAGAGCCTACACTTACACTGCCTTAGTGGATGAATTTCCAAAAATACTCTCTTAGTGCTTGCCTACGTCATAAAAGGAAGACATGTGTAGAATTCGACGTTCCTAGTTCCAATAGTTTCGGCTGTACGCTGATACGTCAGTCAGTCATTCAGATTATCGTTATATATATATATAGATGACATAAAATAACATAACATAAACTCACGCCTGTATCCCCGAAGGTGTAGGCAGAGGTGCACCAGCGAAATAGTACACTCACATTTCGCCGAACTTAGTTCCGTCCCAGATGTAATAGGGGGCGAGCCTATCGCCATATCGGGCACAAATTCCAGACTCCGGGCTGATATGGAAAAATCCAATATCACTTTGCCTGACCCGAGGATCGAACCCGAGACCTCAGGACGGTAGTCGTACCGAAATACAACCACGCCACAGAGGCAGTCGAGGCAGCATATACAGATGACGTCGATGAAGAAATAAATTGGTAAGCTTACTAAGATTTGTTTCGGGTCCGTTTCATAAGTTCAATATTTCTTGATATCCCTCTTTTAGTATCGTGTACAGAAATTCTTATCAGGGAAGAGACCGAATGAAGAAATCTTGCAAAATTATGGTCTTCAACTCTTACATCACCATGAGGCCGACCGTCAACGCGTCACCAAACGCTGCTATATTAAAAACATTATTTTTGATCATAATCTCATTGAAGTAAATAGCAAATTATCAAAATAGACAGCGTCTCTTTGCCTATATGGACTGCACGTCACTCCTATATTTATTCTGAATATTATCATGTTCTATGATTAGCTTTTACAATTTTGGTAGTCTAGTAGTCTGTCTAAAGGGATTTCTCAGAACTCGAACCCCGAAATACGTAAACGAAACGAAATAAGTAAACGATCATAATGTTTTATACTATTCATTAAAATATCCTAATTTATTACCTAATATCATAAAACCTTTCATTTATTTTAATAGGTTCGTCTAAATATTGCATAATATTTGATTAATAGACCATCTGCATTAATAACCCGTTGTATCCAAATAGAGCACAGTCGTAAATCAAATCTGGTAATTTGCAAATTTTCGCTTTAATGTGTATTTTTTTTAAGGTACGTTATCATGCTAATAACGGGCATGATAAAAAATTATAATTTTGTTTTGTATACCAAATAAAAATAAGGAAATGAAGCAGTGAATTCATTGTTTTTGTTCGTAAAGTACGGTCATTGTGCAGCGTGTTATGTCGTCGGTGCGGCGCGGCGTGGTGCGGTGCGGCGTGGTGCGGTGCGGCCCGTGCCCGTACTCGAGCGCCTTTCACCGAGGGTCGTAGGTCAGGGCGCGCTCAGGTGCTCCGCCCTCACCGCCCCGCCACCCCGCCACACCGCCGCCTCGTCCCGGTCGCCCTCGCGCCCTCCGCACTACACTTAATACTCGCGCCCTGCAGCATGCCACGCCGCTAACGGCCCGCCACCATTGCTCTATTCAGCTGTCGTCGCTTCGACAAAGCCGCGGTCGCTGGGAACCGCAACACTTATGAATTATTCCGCTGCTCTATAATATATCTAGCAAGCAATTACAAAACAATACGAATTGATACCATAAATTTCAATATGCACGTTGTAAAGTTTCAGCAATGATAGGTACTAATGGTATAGGCGCTCGACGCTCGGTGTTCGCCTCCCTGACTTCCGCGCGTATCTATATGTACAGTCACGTCCGTTAATACCGACATGACCGGTAGAAAGTCATACGTGTCAATTACTCTCTGAAATTTAGGTGTCGATGTTTTGTGACACCAATGTGATAATTTCCTGTTACTAAAGATAACGATCGAATCAATTTAGTGATGAGTGTGCAGCACGTACGGTTGCGGTATCGTGCGAGATGCATCGTTAGGTTAATGCGGTTATGGCGGCGGAAGCTGCATACAGCGACGGCGAGCTTTCGGCGGTTCCCACGGCGCCCCTCCTGCGACCGCTGCGGTTACACAATGAGAGGTGAACGCGGATCTAAGCAATCGCTTAACCTCGCCCACTGCTCCGCGCTTTGCGCTCGCCGCCACGCCGCGCCGCGCCGCCGCATCGCACCGCACCAAGCCACGCCGCGCCACGCCGCGCCGCCACATCGCACCACCACTGCGCGGCGCACCACCATACATCGATAATGGCACTATCAACGCAGTTTCAATAATTATGCCAAAATGATAATCGGTTCGATTAACTTTAGATATATATATTCTTTCTTATTCTTTATCTTTCTATATTTCTATTATTTTAAGTTTATACCTAAACACATAACACCTAATTATTATCTCCCCAAGTATTACGCAAAAAAATGTATATAACAACCGATTTAATTTCCTTCATATTATAATTTAGTACGCAGAAGTTACATTATACAGAGACCGAGACAAGCCAAAAGATTACAGTATCGGTGGCTTTCGATACATCCGGTAATTCTGGCGGGGTCATGACCGCTCTCTTTGTCCAGCCTCCAGCCTAGTACATGTGATCCGCGCGTGATTGTACTCGATGTGCTTAATTATGCTGTCACATCGTCACTTGATGGGCAACAGTGAAAGCGAACGTGTGTGCACATCTATCGGTAACTACTCACTCAGTAGATATAGACTAATAAGTAAATATAATGTGAACAATACGTACATAGAATCACGCCTGTATCCCTGAAGGGGCAGGCAGAGACGAACTAGCGAACTAGAAGCACACACATTTCTCCGAGTTCATATCCGTCCCAGATGTGGTAGGGAGAGAACCTATCGCCAAATTGGGCACAAATTTTAGACTCCGGGCTAATACTGAACAAAAAAACATTTTTTTTACCTTAGTGTGAACAATAGTGTTTTAGTTAACATATTTCAGTAATGGCATAAACCTACATCTGTAATAATTTTAATTCATATTTAGTCATGTTTCTACATTATTATCATAAATTACCGTAGACTGAGACCGTAAATTAATTTGTTTACTCTATATCCAATCACCATTCGATTCATTATTCAAATGTATATCAGAATTACTATAATATATTTAAATATGTCTGTTTTTAGTGCTTTACGAACTAGCAGAAAAATAATAAGTTATTAAAATGTAGCTATATAAAATTATACTACATATAAATCAAGACAAATTTGCATAACCACTTAACACACATAAAGATACTCGCATCACGGCGTTACATAATTCTGTGTAATATTCAAGTGGGTATTAATCAATAAACGTGCAATGTTTCAGGAACGCCTGGCGTCATATTACATTACAACATTTTCACAATCTCAATGAAAATACAATATCTTGAATATTTTTTTACAAAACTTTGTCTCCATACAACGAAGGTTGGTTTATCAGCCAGTGGTAGCGCATTAATTCTTTTATTTTATTAACACAGCTCACATAGCAGAGCACCGTGTTTAACCGACTTCAATAGAGGAGGAGGTTCTTAATTCATCTGTTTATATAATATATTTTGTATATATTTGTGAGTACGGATAACACCGGTATTCATAGATCGATTTGGATGAATATTGTTGAATGTTGATTCCATCTTTTGGAAAACAAATTAAGTTTAACAAAAGTTAAAACCCTACTTCAAAACAGCAAAAATTTTCTTACTTCTGGGAGTCGGTGACTTTTCATTTGTTCTGCACTGATACCGAGTAAGAAAGTTTTTGGCTTTATTAAGTCGGTTTTAAATCAATATGGGCCTTACTTATAAAAACAGTTTAGCTGAGCAAATGGCTAAGAATAGGCTGTCACTTTTTTCCTTGTGTCACATTGTTTGAAAATAAAAGGGACAGGCTATTCTTTACCATTTGCTCAGTTAAACTGTTTTTATAAGTAAGGCCCAATTTCATCTACTCGGCTCAGCTAGCAGATCACCGTCTTTCAGTTTTTGTTTAGAAAAAAGAACAGTAGGTAGTGTGTTGGTGTGCGCAGTCGGCGTTCGGTGCTTGACGCCACGCCGCGCCGCGCCGCGCCGCACGCTCGTAGCACAATTTCCATGCGCCCGTCGCGTCGGTTCCGGCTTTGGAATGGTCCGGTCCTCCTTGAGCGTCGCCGCTGGATCCGACAGGCTCTCCGCTCAGTCACAATCTTTTAGATCATCGTATACGTAATATAACACATACGTGTCACTTTTGTTACATTATATTCGGCAAATAGAACTTTTGCGATCAAAAAGATTTTATAGTACTATACTATTGTTTAATATCTCTACGATACATAGCTTTTCAGTGCTGACCACATTTCAGTGTTGATAAACATAATTATAATAATATATTTACGTGAAAGCATAAACTCATTTGCCATCGAAATATTGAGTGGTAGAGCCATGCTGCAGGTAGTTATGTCTACAGCACGAATGGGCCGGCTCGACCGGTTTGATACCACTGTCTAACAGAAAACCGACGTAAAGTGGCAGCTTGCTGTCGCGATTCGTTCTGTGAGTGAGATTTCCGGTCGTCCAATTACCCTCCTCCCTTTCCCAATCCCTATTTTCTTCTTCTAGGTTGGCAACGCACCCATGATTCTTTTTGTGTCTTGGATGTCTATGGGCGGTAGACAGTTATCAAGTGACCCATCTGCTCGTTTGCCAGTCTCTGCTATAAAAAATGTTATGATCTATCTCAGGCAAAGCTCTTACAACCTATATACAAGATGTTTTTAACAGTGGTATCAATTATAACTTCACGTTAAGGAAGAAGGATCGATCTAAAAATAATTTTAGATTAATATAAGACTTATGCCTAATTGTAGTTAAATTATCTGTTTGACCACTCCACTTTGAACTTTTCTCTTTCTGTAATAAATTATGAAAATCACCACCTTTCTACAACACTCAGTATATCTTAGTCCTAAAAACAATATTTTCTTCGCGTTCAGTAATAATAATCTAACATATTTTATTTATAAATTCGCAAATCTAGTATGATAATGAAGTAGGTAACTTATTTAGTAGGTGACATTGTAGGAAATTACTTGATTCTTTTTAATTGGGACTGGTTAGTTCACGTGAGTCGATTATGCATCATTGATTAGTATTTATTAGAGCTGCCTCGGTAGATACACAATTGTTTCGGTATAAATGTGTTTTTTGTGTAACGGTCAATATGTTTTGGAGTTTGGGCCACGGCCCACGGCCCACAGTGTCGCGTCGCCTACACGGCCATACTACAAAGTACAGCCCTCCGTAAAATGAGCCGTCGACAACTGTTCGCGTCCGTTCGATATTACGCGTCATCCGGAACTAAATCAACATTCAATATTTTTATCTTCCTAGTATTCAACAGGATCTGAAATATATCATGATGGGTTTTTTAATCAACCATTGTGTGTTTGTTGTCAGATACCGAAATATTAAAAGGTCGTTGCGGGATTTCAACTTAACTGATTACTTGAGACAACTACAACAACATTAAGTACCTACATATTTTATACATAGAGGATATGTTTTTTCTTATCAATTACTAAAGAAAAATAAGACGATTTGGCATAACGATGTGTTTACTTTGAAGCCGGTTCCGCCATTTTAGTTTCGTGGTCTATTTAAATGTAAGTTGTCACCGTGTCATAAGACTTATATAACGTACAAATGCTTATTGATTTTATTACAAATACAGTGTATTATTTACAATAATACTAATTTCGGATTATGAAGAAGATATCTAACTGCTATATTAATGAGAACTCTCTTTCGCAGTCGCCATTTTCGTTTCTTTCAATACATTAGGCATGCTTCATTTTTTCGTAGTTATGCCTCGTCCTAATTCTTCTTTTGTCTAAGTTTCTTATGAAGACGTACGGGCAGTTGGCCCATCGATTGATAAGTCGATAGTTACTGTCGCCTGTCGACATCGACAATGCCACCGACTCTACGAAGCCGCTTTCTGTCTTTCTACCTGGCACCTGCCTTAATTCCACCTCAGTGTGAGGTCGGCGCAACACGCTTTTTCAAGCATGTTGAAGAAAGAATTCGGCTTATACAAGCTACCTACTGTGAATAGGGAAAGAATGGCGTTTGGTAATAGCAGGAGATACACATATTAAAATAGCAGACTAT
The DNA here is from genome assembly GCA_036417725.1 of Clanis bilineata. Classification (NCBI taxonomy): domain Eukaryota; kingdom Metazoa; phylum Arthropoda; class Insecta; order Lepidoptera; family Sphingidae; genus Clanis; species Clanis bilineata. The sequence continues at coordinate 11,836,237 of CM071140.1, forward strand.
AATGTTACACAACATAAACATTTATTTACTTAGCTAGGTACAAATAAAATACAAACAGACAATAAAATCAAGCAAGTTTTGCACCTTGTTTATTGTACTGATAAGGCGAACAATTGTCTAAAAATAAATTAAACAGTCATTTGAATGATAGATATTGTGAAATCTAATCTCCGTTAAAGTATTTTAGCTTCTGGTCACAAGAAATATTGCTCCGACGCCGCACCAACAGGTTGTACAGTTCGCCACAGTTACCTGAGACCCGAGCGGGAATAACTTTGTCAGTAGAATTCGAATCGAAGTCAATACACACTTCAGACATTTGTATAACATTTTACAGCGAGCTGGATACGATTTCGCTTGTCAAAATTATTCCTGCATTGGCCTTTGATAAACTTAGACACGTAGACTGATTTTTATCTTCCACAAAGCACAATACAAAGACGAGATTGTCATTAAAATGTTTCGAAATAAAGTAACACAATGTAACAAAATACTATTTATCAAATCGAATCATAATATTAGATCATGGAAGGTGCATTTTGTGCTGAAACGTTTACCATTACACACATACAGAATAAAATCTACCATAGTGGCCTGTTCCCGAGAGTTGCCAGTGTTATCCTACTACAACCGTCTACAACTACAACCGTCAGGCCGGCACAGTTTTGACAACTATTGAGGGGCGCAATTACTAAATAACTGCATTCGATTCATATTTAATCGTCTTAAATATGAACACGTATCTTCTTTCCGCGCACAACTAAAATGGCTAACCTATCCGCCTGCGCCGCAGTTTACTACGCTGTTCTCAATACTGAAGTCTCCTACTCCACCATCTTATATAACACCACTCTTTCAGTATCTCCACTCTACCCATGAGAGAAATCTACGCTCTTCTAACAATCTTCTCCTCCTCTGCCCATCTCACACTTCTGGTATTGTGCATTTCTCTTTCCCGGTACAATCTATTCTTCTCTGGAATACTCTCCCACTCGAGATCAGGATGTGCACGAAGCATACGTTTAAGGTGAAGGTTCGTGGTTTGCTTTTGAATAATATGGTAGAAACTTGAGGGACATCTTTCTCTTCTGCTGTTCTATATGTTTTTTTTTATATATAGTTATATATGCATTATTTCTTTATAATATATAATATGTTGTATAATATTCATATTATTTGATTTATAATTATGTAGGATTTGAATTTCCCCATTACTCTTTCAATTAAATTTACACACCTACTGTCTCCGATCTCTGCACCACCCTGGGTTGACTGGTAAAGAATGTCCTTGGCATTAAGTCCGCCTTTACAAATTTGTGTAAAAAGTTTAATTAATAAAATAAATAAATATGACCCGTATTACAAAACGCCAATTACGCGTGAATCTAGATTTTAAAACTAGTTTTTTAAATCTACAATATTATTTTAACTACATTAATACATAAATAACATTCTATAAATACTAACATCAATGAAAAAAAATACAAGATCCAATTTAAATTTACGAGCGCAACTGTACTAGCGATAGTTACGCGACCTCGCCTCATCGTACATGGGCTATCTATTATACATATAAACGACATTCAGACATATATCATCCATGATCACTTTACAATCCACGCGACAGTGACAATGTGGGCAGAATACAGTTTAGGCGTCAATTTAAATAAAAATAAAGCGTAGTCAATAAGATCAATGCGGTTCGATCGATCAACCGTTACTGGTATAATGTACCGAAGACCACAGCAGGTACATCAATCAAATGACCTCTAAAACCACTTTGAATGTACTGCTGGAATCTAGCTAGCCCAATGTCAGTCATACACTCCAGTCTACTCAACCAATGTCATATTTTGAAAAGTATATTTACGGCAGATGATGGTTACTTACTAAGGCATTTTATTATATTAAAAAGTCTTAATAGCTTAGGAAAAAAGTATGTGAGTTCATTTAACAATTTCTAATCTTTACTTTTTATTTCTTTACTGCTTCTGACACATGAGGCCACGCCTATATCCCAGGAGTGGTAGGCAGAGACGCACTAGCGATCGATAGAACACACATTTCGCCGAGCCTAGTTCCGTCCCAGGTGTGATAGGGGAGAGACTATCGCCATACCTTGCACAAATTCCAGACTCCGGGCGGATACTGAAAAATCCAATATCACTTAACCCGACCCGGGGATTGAATACAAGACCTCAGGACGATAGTCGTATCGCGCACGCAATACCACTACACCACCGAGGCAGTCAGTATTGCATCTGAATTGTTCATAGACCACATTGGTGTGAAAAAAAAACACATTTCACACCAATATAGTCTTTTAATGATTTAGAACTTTAGGTCATGTTGGCATCAAAAAAAATATTTTTGTAGGTTGGCTCATTTCTGCACAACACGGTTCAATTAAGAACTAATAATAAGCTAATCTGTAATAGCACAAAACTGCCACAAATTGGTGTGGTAAAAGACAGTAAATGTGTACACATTACTTATTAGGTCCGAGCTTTTAACATAAACTCCATGAGGAAAGATGACGCAACAACCCAATAACTTCCGCACATAAAATACAAAACTTACTGAGGTGAGAAAATTTATATGTATTTTCGTTACCTAAGCGCTATATACAGTAAAACATCGAGAAGTCTTAACGTGCTAATAAAATTTTATGCGTTAAAAAAGAATTAACGTGACACGGTCACACTATTATTAAATTTCAGTGTTTTACACAACGCAGTTTTGCACCTTGAGCGCTATCTTCAAATCGACCTATCCAAAGAATAAAGTTACATATGAAAATGAATCGAAATTGCTTTCTTATTTTTCTAAGCTTATATTTACCTATATATTTAATTAGTATTTTTTATTAAGTTATGACATAATAACAAGTTAAATTATACATATATAGACATAGCTTAAATATTTACTAGTTAAATATATAGGTAAATATAAGCTTAGAAAAATAAGAAAGCAATTTCGATTCATTTTCATATGTAACTTTATTCTTTGGATAGGTCGAAATGTACTCGTATATTTTAACACAGTTGACTCTTTTATCATACGGCATATTGCAATGCAAAGAACTATCTTAATAAATAAAAGAAAGCACATATTTATAATATAGCTATTTATGATTTAATTTTTTCATCGAAAATATTGCATAATTTGTTGTACACACTATTCAGTAGGCTCAATTTAATATTTTATCACTGACCTATAAAAGATAGCCTCCTCTTGTCGTCCCCATAGTCTATTGGCAGCATATATGGGCGGTGGACCGGGAGGTCGTGGGTTCGATTCCAAGGTCTGGTAAAGTCAATTTTCTAATTTAATTTGCCCGTGACTGAATCCCCCAGAAGGGGCTGATGTCAGGCAAGCAGACAGTCGTAAAAACTTAACCAAATCCTTTCTGCGACATGTTTAAAAAGTGTGTTGCGCCAACCCCACATTAAGGTGAGATAAGGTCAGATAGAAAGAAGACCTTTAACAGATAGAATTGAAATAGTCAACAATCTACTTATGTGTATCTATTTATCTGTCAATTTAGAATTACATATTATAATATTCGTACATAAAATATTTCCAAAGCAATTAAAATAATGTGTGACATACGTGTCAATTTTTTCTCTTAGGACATCGGTGATGGATTTCCCAAATATTTTTACAAGTTTGCCAAAATACGACACACGAACAAATGGGTCACCTGTTAGAAACCGTCGTTCATACACTCCCACAATACTAGAAAAGTCATGCAAGCATCTCAAATTGCTTCTTATCCCTCTTCGAATTCGGAGTATGAAGAAACATAAATAGGCCGGCATGATTCTGGTAACCACTGATTAACCCATTGTTTGTAAGTGATCACTGCTTTGTTTTTTGGACTGCGCTACGCTTTACATCAGGTTTACCACTTCAGCAACCACTAGCACACCGCACTAAGTCACTGCCTACCGTGAGGTGAGCACTCTCTTTAAACGTCATTTAAAAATAGCAGATGTAAAAGATAAATAAAAAAGAACCACATATAAAATACCTTATAATCTACATTAATAATTAATCGTTTAAAACCTTAATGCGTGCAGTTAACTATAAAAAATTAAGGCCATGAACGCACAAATCAAGCAAGATGGGAATATTCCATCATAGTATCGTTTAGCTGCATATGCGCTGTCAAACACATATGAATTATTGTCATAGCCGATGTATTTATGTACTAGTACCTGTAAATATGCAAACGGGGCCACTGGCCCGCCACAACCGACTCGATACATCATTAATTAATATTGAACTGTCATGGGAAGTGTTGCTCAAGACAACTTGCGTTGGGAGAGTAACATATTGCTGTTCTTGATGACAGTTAATATCTGATATATCTGCACGGTAAAGATTGAACAGTCCAGCTATCGACAAACGCACCATATTCTATTCGACCGTACTATTTACTTTTGTAACATATTTTTGAGAAAGTCGTGAAAAATGAAAGTTTCTTTTATAGAATATTGTATATACTAAATGTGAATGAAGAACGATGTCTCAGGATGGAGAAACACTGCCCTACTGGCTTAAAGCTTCACGGTAATAATTAAGAACAATATTATAATTATATGCCCTGAGTACGAGTCATGACCTTTTTACGGAACTAGCACGAAGTGATTAAATACGTATGATGCAAAATAAATTAAATACTTCGTTAAAAAGTAACGTAGTATCCGCTGTTGCGAAATACCCAGCAGTGCAATTCTGAATTATGTGTGAATCGAGAGATCATTTAATAAAATAATAAAAATATGACAACTTTCAGCCTCATAAGCCTACTTTTATTTAGTCATTTTTCTTTTGATAACATCCTTACATGTCACAAGTCAAATGGACGTTGTATTCAGTATTATGCAAGGTTTGTGCAGTTGCACTCGAGATTACTAGCCGCACCTTTACACACAACTCCACAAAGTAAATATTTTGTAGTAGGCAAGTGTGTCCTCGTATCCTATAACAACTACTTTCATATTTATAGAAATTGAGGATGTATGCAATTGTAAATACCGAATATACGTCATCTACTTGCCAATGACTCAGCCACTGTGTTAATTTATCAGAAATACTTTGGCAAACATGACAATGTTTTAAGCATCAATTTTGTATACGTGTGAATAACGAAAAATAAGTTAATTCACGTTGCAAACTATGAAGTATGTCAATGATCAATCAATTATTATAGTCAGTGCTTTATTTTCCGACGCATACCTACATGTGACTAACGTATTACATCACTATCACTCTGTTTCATATCTATCTCGTGACTGTTTTAAAAAAATTATACATCTGTGTAACTTTATAATTGTAATACCAGTGTATGAGCAAAACTACGTTATATACAATCATGTGGGAAATATGTTCCTAACACCATGAAAGGAAATCCTCATAAAACATGCTAAATAAATATTACTAACCGTAGCAAATCGTTAACCGATGTATGAAAGGAACTACCGTACATTGTCATATACGCTACGGTAGATACGAGTAATTACTGGTTATTAAATCATAAAATACCTATGCGACTACACACCGAGAATGCCTCGACATGTATTTTTGCATTGCTATTGTAACCTTAAGGAATCTTGATGCGACACGATGAAGATGATGATGAGCATCAGGCCTAAAATCTATTTTAAAACCAACCCCCAAAAACCTTGACCTTGGTCCTGGATCTCTCTCCTCTCTCATCTCCGATTATTCTCAATATGTACATACATACATACACACTCACTTATGCATTCCATGGGGATAGGCAGAGACAATTGAGCGCCACAGCTACGATTCTGACACATCTCTTTTGCCTCGTCCACATTCATGCATCGTTTCATACATTTCCGTCGGTTGAGGGTACTCCGAACTTGCCCTTTACGCAAGAGATCGCTTATTTGATCCAAATAGGATCATGTCGGGCGCCCTCTTCTGCCGCTACAATTTACTTTAGCACAATAAATACCTTTCCTAAGTCGCCTTTCATCCAACCCCTCTACATATTCAAACCACCTAAGCATCCTTTTCTCAATCCTAGTTACCAGATCATTCTTCAACTTACTACATTATGTAAGTATTTAACGAGGAAGTAAAGTTTGCTTAAACAGTGAAGGAAAACATCGTGAGAAAATATGCATTCATGAGAATTCTCCACAAAACTTTCAAAGGTATGTAAAGTCTACTTACCTGCATTGAGCCAGCCTGGTGGACTCAACCTCTCACATTAGTACCTAAAGGAAACGCGTGCCCAGCAGTGGGACAGTAATATTACAGGGCAAATATTATTATAACAATCTATTGTAATAATTTACAAATTAAACCTATTTATGCAAATCACAGGAATCAAATTAATAACTGCGTCGGTGGCTTAGTTGTATTGTGCGGTACAACTACCATACTGAGGTCTTGGATTCAATCCCCGGATTGGCTAAAGTGATATTAGGTTTTTTTAGTCAGTATCGGTGGCCCTAGCAGGAATATTTTCGACAATCGAATTCGTATAGAGCTCGATTTGTATTAAATATTAATCAAACGTCATCAGTGCGCAGTGAGCTCGATATGAATTCGAATGTCAAAAATATTCCTGCTCGGGACGCAGGTCGGACGGAGTCTCCGCCCTGTGGAATGGGGGCGTTTAAAGATTTCCGCCACGGTATCCCCTGCCTGTCGTAAAAGGCGACTAATAGGGGATATCTGTCAATCAGAGGTCGTGGGCGCGCAGCGGGGGTCTGTTTCAGCGCCTGCACAAGACGACCATAAGATGGACAGTAGGACGTGTTGGCTTCGTCGCTGGCATTGACGCCGATGGCGTCTTTTGGTGTAGGGGGCGTCAGAGCCCTTCCTATAAACAGAGGTTGGCCGCAATGCGGCACCGCGCAAGGGCGGCTCCGGCTGAAGCCGAGGCGCTTCTCGTCTTGGGAAACCCGAAGCCGTCCTTAATGCGCCGATGGGGGCCATCGCGGGGTTTTGGTTGGTATTTCCGGTATAGGGTGTAAATAGTGTTAGGGACTCGGCCCAGCGATCGCCTGGATGTCAATCATCTTTCCCAGGTGGTTAAATGCTGGGTCGTAAGACCGGCGAGCCCAACATAACCATCCCACTTTCCCCCGGAGTGGGTTGGTAGCGATAAATCGTTTTCCCCGCGTAAACAAAAAAAAAAAAGGTCGGACGGAGTCTGTTATTTGTCGATATGGCGATAGGTTCGTCCCATATCACATCTGAGACGGAAATAAGCTCGGTTTAATATATCATCATCATCATCAGACATAGGACGTCCAGTGTTGAACATAGGTATTAAATTAACTGCTAAATTAATATATATTTGTACTGTATTACTACGTATCCGATTGCGGGATACGATCCTTCTCTATTAGTCAGAGAGGTTATGTCGCAGGCAATTGCTACATACTCTCAATGAGGTACCTAAATTACCTTTGAAGAAATAAGTTGTACATTTTCCTGTTGACAAAAATGATACGCCGAGTGTGATGTCAAAAAGTCATGTTCCTAATGTTGGAGTGCGATGTGTTATTATATCACCGCACAACATCGGGCCGCTGGAGATTTCACTTTGTTGTTAAACAAAATTACATTATGCAACTGAGTGTCGAGTGGTGTACATCTTTACGTATATGTAATTTTTACTTCCTCAATTATTTGTCTGTAAATCTTAAAATTTTATGTCCGTGCAATTAATTTGAACTGCTATTAATGATTATTGGTTATCGATTTTCATGATGTGTGTTTGAAAAACAATATTATTATGTCATTAGCCTATATTCATTTTAAGTTTGCTTTCAATATTGAGGAAACCAATTCATTGCGTAAAATACTTTGAAACGATTGGCACAGATTTATGCGACTGAAAGTTTTTAAAAAGAATAACGACAACACGTAATTTTATATTATTTTATTTCATTTGATTAGATACAATAACTTCGATTTATTATATAACTTACATACAAACAAAATAAAATTAAGAGATCGCCTTGTCTAATAGTTCGATTAACTCTTCTTATCCACACCAACCGAACGAAGGGCTTCAGTGAGGGAGACCGCACACTTGCTCGCCTTCGGTGATGGCATCCACACCAATACACCAAGCATCCGGAGCACGGCAGAACGGGACCGAACGCCTTTAATCGCTCCTTCGCATTCAATAAATCGTCCACACTCCACACCGACTCGTTCGCTTTCGTTCGTTCGCCTTCGTTCGACTAACATGGAGCCGGCATAATTTATGTAACTTGAATACATAGGTTTATTTGCTCATTACAGCACAATTCGACCAACATATATGAATATCTATATATACTTGAACTACTTATATCTATAGATACTTGAAGCGAAAACTTTGTACACCTTTTTAAGAGAATTGCGCGAACGGATTCGCGTGAAATTTTGCACAGTTAAAGTTTATAAGGAGAAGAAGTGCATAAAGGTATTTTTTGTTCTTTGACAAAAGAACCCTAATAAAGTTTAAACTTAAAAATTAAATGAATTATGGTCGGATTTCGACCACTGGACGGCCACTATGAATACACACTGATGACGTTTGGTAAATAAAGATATGTCATAATTCACATCATCATTAGCCACAGAACGTGAACTGCTGAACATCAGCTTTCCCAAGGATTTCCAGACTGACCTGTTGGAAACATTACGCTTCTTTAATCTCCGTCTACCAGATGGTTCAAAGCTGTTTAACATTTTCAAATTCTGATAGAAAATAAATATATCTAAACTAAGCCTATACTGTCCTATTATTGGGCCTCTTGCACCAATGAGTTTAGCTTTATTCTACCACGTCGACCTAATTTAATAATAACAAAAAACGATAATAAAACAATGTCAAGTATGAATTTGTAGCGTGTTGTTGCGTATTGCGTAGGTACTATGATGATATAAAGAACAGATTTCCGTTATATTTAGCCGTGAATAATTTAATCTCTTGAACATAAACATACAATTTTATTACACCTGAAAAATGTAATACTCACACATCTATCAACGCAATAAAAAATACTTTTACCTAACCTACATAAGATAGATGTAGACAGGCAAAACAAAAAGTGTTTGAATATGACATAGTGCTATAATATGCAAACGAATGTCCGAACTCCGACGCAACGCAACTTGCAGTATCAGTCATTGTCCGTATAGGTATTTTTAAGCTGTGTCAGCGGGTCATCGACTCACTCCCAATCACTATGACATCAGCTTCACTACTTAGGATTACAAAATGCTTACTCTCACTCTCGTAACAGCTAGGCTTTACGGTAAGAGTTTCAATAAATTTTGTAACCTCATTATAAGTTGGCAGCGCCATTGTGAAGAGATGACACGTGACTTTCATATTTGTCTACATATTATTGTGGTTTTTATCAGCACTTCGCAGTGACGGGAAGCATCACCGATTGTTGATTAGCGTTGTGTAACGCACGACAAAACAATTAAATGAAAGAAATGCGCGTGAATAATTATGCAAATAGTAAAGGCCATTCTATATTAATTTCGCACATAATCTAATTAAGTAAAGCTTTTTGCGACTTGTGTTGAAGCGGCGAAGCAATAGTAAGCTACAGAGCACGCTTTGTGCTACCTCTACGAAAAGGGGGAACTACTTTTAATTTTTACTCTTTCAATCTTTCTACCTGCCCTTATGTCACCTTAATGTTAGTTCGGCGCAACACACTTTTTCAAGCATGGTACAGAAAGGATTTGGCTTAGTTTTTACGATCGGCTGCCTATCTGACGTCAACTCTCTCCCTGAGGGATCGAGTCCCAAGTAAATTAAATTAAACTTCCCGGTGCACAGCCCATATATGCTACCACTAGATCAAAAAGGCGACTACTTTTTTACTATTAAATATAAAATAGTGGGTCCAGTCTACTTGCGAAAATTCGAGTGCCAAAGCTGTACATTGAACAAAAAAAAATGAAATTTTAAGCACATTAATATAGGTATATTGTATCAAATCCAAAGAGTAAATCCAAGACTAACCTACAATAATGAAAAATTAAAAAATATTCCCTGATAAATAAGGAAAAACAAAATTGCTACATAGTGTTGACCACACACCATAACAGACTCATATCGTAAGATGTTGGTGGTCGTGGATATCAATTGTATTTACCGTTTTACTATTACACCAATAGTTATATGAATAGCCCAAACATTTAATATATATATTCAAGATCAATCTAACAGCCTTGTTCTCAAGCGAACATTCGCATTTCGCCCACTGCCTTAGTCCGAACACAACATATTTTTTTATCCGAGAAATCGGTAAAGTATTGTAATATAGCAAGTTTTATATTCCCAAAGAACATCGTTATCGTAGTGTACAGCACTTATTATAATTTACCTAAGTATATTGAATATTTAATAACAATGATGATTAATAAAAATAATGTAAAGAAAGAGAGATTGTAAAGTGTTCTATTCATTCTCTATAATATTAACCATTGTCTATGGCATACATGGTCTCTACGAGATGATGAGCATCATGAAATCTGATTTACAAAAAGTATATAATTTTTTATCTAAATACAATATTCTAGATATGTACCAGTATTATTGTTTTTAAAAATTACGATGTCTTAAATGTAAATGGCAAGCATTAATAATGAGAAGAGTTAGCTTTGTAAGCTTATACGTAGTTGGCCTAAGGGCACGCTGGTTACAGCAAACATAATCGTAGAAGTTAAAAAGTAATCAATCCATTCTCTTTGGGAACATTTACAAATTATGTCTTCAATGACTCGTAAAAATCTCACGACTCTCACTCGACAAAGTTGTGAAACATTATAAACGGCACATCAACAAACCATAATGTAAGTTTACTTTCAAATCATTATTAATGTATTTGTCTTCGCAAACAACTAAATATCAATCGATTGATATAATTTACATAACATTACGTATTTGTAACAAGTTCGCTACGATGTTATTATCATTTGAGAAAATAAATGATTGTAGTATCAAACAAACTATCAGATACAGTTTCTAATATTCATGTTTCTCTGCGATATTAGCTACTCTGTGGCAAATTAACAGTAGGTAACCGTTGAAGGAAGCTGAACAAAGTACTATTAAAACCGTATAGACCTACGCACCTGTCCGTTCCATGTATACTCTTCCATATGTTAATTCATTTGCACCGGTTTTGGTTGCAACATTCACCGGTCATCCACACGCTATATCTTTAAGTATATAGAAACCAATAAAAGCTCATCTCATACGTACCAATGAAGGTAAAAGACTGTTATCCTTGAAACTCTGAATATTTTGCAACATAAAGAACGGTCCACCTAATCTAGAAATAAGGTAAGCGTGATTGTCCACCGCGACCTCTGCTTGCTCGATTAATATGTTAATTTACATTATTTATTAGGCAATATAGACTTCATACCTCTACGCTAATACGATTTGTTGCATTTTGGAAACTTTATTCATTTTTGTTGTTTTTGTATGATAAATATAATGCAGCACTTTGTTGCAGATCATTTTGTTTATAGTAAACTTGTATGGTACTTAAAGTAAAAACTTTGCTTTTGTTACAAATTAATTTGAAATGTGCATGTAGTTATTTATTTTTATGGTTTCCTAATAAAATCATTCCAAAGCCATTAGATTTTTCAGCATCAGTTGATTGAAATGATGATCAAAATGTTATTTTTTGCTCGCAAGTCGCAGCAGATAAGAGTTAGCTTTCCGGAGATGGAAGGTAGCATTTATATTACTGTTTCGTAAACTATTGTCTGGTTCAAACACACATCCACTGTAACTAATTGTCGAATTCTGGGTGGTAGGGTAGTTGTCACTTGACTGTTTTTCGGACCTTGCTAGGATCTTGATATTAAAAGCTACAATAAAGCTAGTCGCTTCTATTTCTTCATCGTCTATACGTTTGCAGACACACTTCTCTTGAAAATAATAACAGTTATAAGCGTCGCCCCTAAGGTAGATCTAGCTTTAGAGCCACTTTTAACAAGTTGATCTGGAAATATTTAGGCGAGGCCTATGTTCAGCTGTGGTTATCCTGTGACTGCTTACGATGAAGAACGTGTGGCGAGAACTATAATAATTTATTGTGATGTGACATTATCGTGCAAAAATGTCTTCAAATAATGACATAGGTCTCTCTGTGCTCTATGCTGCCCTTCTGCGGACTACCAGACTTCACATAGCACCAGAATCCTTATGTAAATATTCCAAAACTAGATTAGTATCCTAACTATTATTAAAATGATTTGCTAGTAGATATAATTAAACATTATATAGACGACAATACGACATTGCGACAAATTATTTGATAATTACGAAAACATATTACGGTTGCGTGTCTTTATTTGTTTCACGCTTATATATTTTACGAATAAGCAAAAGTTTGACAAATTTGTTCTTAGAACATTTAATTTAACACTCACTGATGTAACGGTAAATACGTTAAATAAATAAGTATAAAGTTCCGCATTATTTACACCATCCATGAAGCATAGGACACCGTTGAGACGAAAATCAATTATATTGCTGAATTCTCCATCGTCTTCGTTACGAATCATTGTTATATGACACCAAAACTACTAATAGGAAAAGGTAAACGGCAAACGTATTAGCTTTTTTAGAAACATCTATTGCTTAATTTGGACAAGCTTGGAGCCCCAATAGCCCACAAATTGATAATACAAATAGTTATCAAACTTCAAAACAGTTTATGTAACGGTGATCTACATACATGCTGAGTAGTGTGGTGGTTCTGCCTATTGCCGTGTGCCATCGCTCTGTGTCATTGTCATGCGAAGCGTGAAGCGAGGCGACAGAGGCTGCCCGGCCGGCTTCGACTGCCACGATGCCGGCTAGACTTGCGACAGGCGATGCGATGTGTAGGCAGATTCGTCTCACAATCGCGCGACAAGCTTCCATATTTACTTATCCAGTGCCAACTTACCGGTTTCGCGCGAGTGGGCCGCTACTGGTTCTTTTTCGTATGTTAATATGACCAGTATCTATTACTGTCATTATGATTTGTATTATATTCATTTGAGATTTTAAATTTAGCGTTTGCCATACAGGCACAATCGAATTGATAATAACCATTTAATAACATTTATGTAGAATTATTCAGAAGTCACAAGGTTATAGTTAAACTACAGTAAAGTCGTATTTTTATGTACCTAATTACCTAAACATACCTACTTATTAGTTCTACCTAGAACCATCTACTTCCAGTACCTACAGAAGGCTTCCAGAAGTTAATTGATTTTCTCCCACGAGCTAACAAACTACCTACAAATTACAATTAAACTTCCCTCCAAAGTATTCTTCCAAGACTAACAATAATTGTTACACCACTAACAATGTATGTAATTCGAAAAAAAGTTTAAAGGTATTTTCGTGAAAACTGTGACTTGGTTGTGTAATGCTTATACTCAAGCGCAATTATTGATTATTATCTGGGGGACTGCTCATTTGCCTTCGAAGGCTAAAAAAACTCAACGTAAAAGTGGCGCCATAATTATTATAAAAGCAGCTATTCGATTATATACGTATAACACGTACGTACCTAAGTAAGACCGCTCTAAACTGATAGGGATCTAAATGCGACATGAATGCTTTATTCAATAAAGTATTTTTATGTAACGTCTAAAGTCATTTAATAATAGCATCTAGACATAATTTAAATACCTAATTCGATTCTATGGCGGCGATATAAAATTCAACAATAAAAGTAAAAGACTGAACGCGACCTTGGACCGAAGTGGTTTGTTCCGGGTTCGCTCCTCCACCCGACCGGTCGCTGAGAGCCTTCTCTGAGCCCACACTATAATTCGCTGCAGTCTGCACCAGTGTGCCGTATGCATATAAGATGCAATCAAATATAGACGACTACTACTACTATGAACATTTTATAGACGTTATTATTTTAACTTTGATTATTTACAAGAGATAACACAAGCCTAAAAAATAAACGAATATTTAAGAAGTAAGAAAATACAATTTACGACTCGCATTACGCAGCTCAATAAGATCAAAAACTTATATTTTTTTCAATAGTTAGCTGTAGCAATGAAAGACAATGTAAAACATTTTTATGAAAAATAATATTTAAACACCAAAACAATAATATTTATTTTCTAATGCAAACACGCACATGATATTATTACCTATATTAATAATATGAATAGCATTCTCCTACCGGTGACTTTGTTTTTACATAAATAATTAGATCGAAATAATAATATTATAAAATTCACGGACATGTGTTATACAATATGCATTATACGTTGAAATAATATGATAAATAAAATCATAAAGTAGTGCTAAAATAATTTATTGAGTTTCAGCATGTTTTTATAATGAATTAAATAATGAATAAGGCAATCACGTGGTATTTAATGCATCTATTAATGATGACGAAGTAAAATTACAATATCAATTTAAGCAAAAGCTGAGATTAACATACGGACTCGGCGGTTTCACCTATCACAATTTCTTTGGAATAAACAAATTTCACTACTTATTCATTAACGTTTGACTCGTCTCCCTCGGATACAACTACAGCTGTGTCTACGTGCGGTTCTCCTTCGTCAACTTTATTGTTGGTGTCACTGATTTCAGCATCAACCTCATGTACACAAGTTTCACTCTCTGCATCAGTATTTTTAATTATTTCATCATCCTCATTACACATATCTTTATTACTGAGGTTATCGGTATCGTTAGATTTTGAAATATTCTCACCAATTTCCATATTTGTTTGCGTTCCAAGATTAGGGATTTCAATCGATATTGTCTCATTTTCACATTCTTTAGTCGACTCCGCCACTTTGTTTTCTTCAAGTGGACGAAATATTTCTTGCAAGGATGACACTTTCTTCTCCGTTGGAATTATTCTATTCAAATATACTAATATATCAGAAAGTGACACAATTCCTATTAACTTATTATCTTTATTATTATTAACTAACAATAATCGATGACTTTCAGTTCTAACTATTACTTCTAAGGCCTCGTATAAAGTAATACTTGAACGACATTTTTGTAACTTTTCTTCCCAGTCTTTCTTTTTATTTCTTACTTCACCTATCGTTAAGGACAAATTCGAATACAATTTTTCGCTCACTAAATTCAATACTTCATATTTTGCATAAACGTCAATCAATGCACCATTGTCGTCTAAAACTGGTAATGCAGATATATCTTTATCTAAAAGAAGCTGAAACGCTGATTTTATACTAGTGCTCTCAGTAACATAAGCGATATCCTCATACGTCCCGATTTTTAATTCGACTAGTGTTTTATGGAAAAACGTTAATTCGGGGAATTCATTAAGGTAAACAAAAAGAAACCTTAATATTCGTTTATGAGACAATATATACAGAACGTCGCCAGATATTGGATCAATCATTAATAAACGATGGACTCTATTTTTATTAAGTAAATTTATAGCATCGTGCAAAGATTGATCCGGTCCTACACTACATAATGGTTTACGTGTCGGTCTTAATATTTTTCTCCAATTATGGAGAGTGTGTTTTTCCAAATCTTCGACTGGTAAATTTTCTTGCTCCAGATGAAGAAGAATTCTTATAAAATCCGTGACAGTTATCATACCAACAAGGAGTTTTTTGCCAGCATCCCAAAGCGGTGCAGACCGGATACCATGAGATATTAAAGTTGAAAAAGTTTTTCTCACAAAAAACTGAGTATCAAATATAATGACCTTGGCTGATTTTGGTAAAATTTCATAACATTTATGATATTTGAAAAAGTTTAATAAAAGCCTGGTCTTATCTCGTCCTCCTATGGATATTTGAACGATAGATAAATAAGGATCATATTTCGGAAGGCCTCGTACTTCTCGAAATAATTGTTTTGCTTGTATTGGATCTAAAGAAGCGTAGGAATTTTTATGGTAAGTTGGCGATGTGGTTTCAATAGACGAACGACGAATTTGTTTTGCATTTTTCTTTTTTACAGGATCCACCGGTGATTGATTATTTTCAGCATGTGGCTTACTTCGAAATATATCCATCACCCTAGTAATAGGACTGTATTTTCGCGAAGATGCCCCCGTTACTGTATGGTAGTATTTTTTATGTGAATCTTTTGACTCGGCGACATTTTGTTCGTCTTTTGGAGTTTCTTGGTTGTCTGTGGTTTTTGATTGTGGTTTCGATGATGAGTATTTTTTAGCATCGCTCTTCCTTCGTAATCGAAAAATATCAAATATTGAACTACGTGGACTAGATGACGTGCCGTGAAATGTTTCATATTCTTTTGCAGTGGAAGAGTCTCTATCGGCACTTGACGGTCTTGGAGTATCAGCAGTTCGGTCTTTAAATATTGACCTCACATGTGGTCTGTGAGATTCAACTCCGCGCGTTCCAAAATGTACCGTGTGGACATTATTTTCAGCAGTCACATTACTGGAAGGAACTTTCTCTTCAGATGTGGATAAAGTTGTAACAACAAACCTTTTTCGCTCCCCTACTACCGTCTGGTTCTCTTTTTGTGTTTCCGATTGATTTTTTTTCTTTTTGTGTTTGTGTTTTGATTTGCCATGCTTTCCAGGCGACTCTGTTGTAGCACCTTCATTTTCTAAGATTGGATCCATATCGGATTATGCCAAAAAGGAACGTTTTATACTTTTATTGCAGACCATAATCCGGAATCACCCGTGTAGACACCTGTAATAAAAGAAATCAGCAAATTATTTTCATTGAAAAGGACACAATAACATATTTTCTGATTGATTTGATTTTTCATTTGAAAAATTAAAATAGGTGATGAGGTGATCCTTTTAGTATTGTGGGTATTCAAATTTGTGGAAATCAGTTATCCTCCAAAGGCCTACTAACTTTTTGTCGGTTAGATCATCAAAAATCTACAGGAGTAACAATATAATTCACAATACAGGGACATCCTTTACTTATTTACACTTTCCTTCTTTGAAATAAGTACTAGCTACTTCACTATAAGTAACGTAAGTGACGTCATCACAGTTAAATATTCTCGTATGTATCGTAAATATATTAATCATGTTACGACAAATTAATCATATTTATTAGATGATTATTATTTTGATACATAAGACCGGTAGAATTGCGTAAATTCTTTAAAAATTTTAATCATACAAATTCTTAAATTACGACATTATACATAACAATAATATGGTCTCTATTGTGCGTAAATCCTCTTTGATATACATACTTATTATATTTTTACCGTTGCTAAGCAACACATTGCACCATTTCCAATGCGCCAGTTTTAATGATTAGTGAATGCATCTGTAATTGCGTAATAACACAAATACTACTATATGTCTGTGTTTACTACCGCTACTGTTTAACCAATATGATATTAGTTTCCTGTATGTGAACGGAACGTATTCAAACTATCGGAGTCAGGAAATATCATGCCGCAAAAGTGCGCGTATTCACTACCATTTTTCTAATCAATATTTCTGCCACACATCGTAATGACGTAATTATATACAATTCGTACCTGAGTCGATGAGACGTTCATTGTTGAGTGATATTTACACTATATATGAATTGTATGCTGTCATTAAAATGTTTAACAGGAGTAAATCACTATTTTTTGAGGACGCGCGCGTTATTCGCGCTGATAACACGGGACGCCATGTTGACTGTCAAAATTGCGGGAGGGGTCGACGTGCGACATCTGTCGGTTAGGAAACTATATACGAAGGGACGCATCACGCAGCTAAATTGAGGTTCGAAACGCGGGACAGAAAACACTGATCAAAAGTTTTATTGAAAAACTGTAAGATGTCACAACCGTACCTTACGTCTTTGTTTGATAGTACTAGATGGATAACTGTAAGGGCCAGTTTTTGTAACAAAACGTCATAATTAGGAGTAAAGTAACAGTAACGGTTAAATTTGATATTTTAGCCATTAATTTTATACCGTTTCTTTTACTTATAACCTTTACGGTCCCCTTAAAAAATTCAAGGAACTGTATTTCCCAGCGTACATAATAATCGTATAGAATAATAGATATTACATTTACTTTAATTTAGTTATTACCTTTGCTGTACCTACATGAATAAACTGGCATTGTATCAGGATTCAGCACTTTGCAATGACATAATGCAATAATATAGGTAAGTTTTTTAACAATCTCTAAAAAGTCTCTAGAAAATTAGCATTAATGACAAGGATTTTTATGTTCTCAGAAATCCTTTTAGATTCTAGGGTTAGTTATCCACAGTAAAATTATTGTTATGCGTATTTTTGTTCTTATTTTTTTATAGTTATTTCGTATAGCCTTGGTCTAGTAGCAGCATATCTAGGCTGTAAACAGTAAGGCCTTGGGTTCGATTCCCAGATTGGACAAAGCTATTTTTCTAATTTGCTTTGCCCAGGATCCACCCCCAGAGGTGGGTTGATGTCAAGTAGGCGTGGTGGTTAAAACTAAGCCAAATCCTTCCTGCAACATTCTTGAAAATGGGATCGACCCCATATTAATGTGGGACAAGTCAAAAGGGCAGGCACAAAAAAAGTTATTTCGTATTTTAAAACCTATTCAAATATTTTTAAGGACTTTTCTGTCATTCATGTTATTATATTTTGTACATATTTGTTTATTTGTAATCGAATTCAAAGAAGGAGGAGGATGTCAATCCCGTGCATTTTTTCTTTAATTATGAATACATTTCCTCGTAACTCATGCAAAACTTGCATATGGCGGAAGAAACGTATTTATTTTAAAAAGTAGCCTATGTGCAAAATGCAATTTCAGATTTTAATCTATCTCTATGCCAAACATTAGGATCCGTTCAGCCGCGCCGCGCCATTCCGGGCTGATTAAGTAATAAACATCCATTCATCCAAACTTTCGCATTTACGTATAATATTGGACCATACGAACACGAAACACTATTAGGTACGTCACATTGACTTGGTGAATTAAACGTAGAAAGATTTTGAAGATTATTTTTGTATTCGATAGAGCTTACTTTAAGAATATACGTATATATTTTTGCTCTATATAAAGTTAGTCAAGATCTGGTGGGTAATTCTAAAAATCTATAAAATAAAAAAATGCCTAGAATCTGGATTTAGAAAAGGGAAAATAGGACGATTTATTATTCGATTAGGCGTACTTCATTTTTTCGTAGTTATGCCTCGTCCTCTTATTTTTTGTTTAGTCATTGCATTTTCCTGATACAAAAATAACATAGTTTATAATATGGAACATATAGAAGCAGCGATAGCTCAGTTGGGAATGGTACGGACTGCCGAAACAAGTATCGGAGGTTCAAAACCAACCTCAAAATAGAGCATACACCTCTGAATTTTCTTTTTTCTCTGTATTTTCATTGTGAAATATCGCTTGCTATAACGATGAAGGAAAACATCGTGTTCCTCACCTGCATACCCGAGACTTTCTTCACAGGAATTTCGAAGGTATGTGAAGTCTACCAACCCGCATAAGGCCAGCGTGGTAGATCGACTAAGGCCGAACCCCTCTCATTAGTAGAGGAGGCCCGTGCCCAGCATTGGGACGGTAATATTACAGGGCTAATATTATTTATTATTATTATTATTATAGAACATACGTTGCTAATTATGTTATTCATTATGATATAATTAAAATTAAGTGAAGCCATAAAGCTTGAACCTCATAAAATTTCTTAACCAAGCTATTTAAAAGGTATAACGTTAATCAGTTACATCATAATTTTAAACTTTATACATAGCATAATGAAACGCAAAGTGCTTAATTAAACTTTTTGCCGTCGGATGTGATGACGACACCGACGTCTAAATTTAGCAAACATCTTTTGTAAATATTGCGCATGCGTGAAAAACGATGACGTAATGCACCGTCATGAATGGGTGACGTCACCGATTAAGGGCGAGGGGTAAACGATGACGTAGCAAAGCGGAGGGAGCGGGGTGAGGGTTCGATCAATACTGGCTCTGATAATAATAATATAGTACGTCCAGTTCAGTGACGCTCGACTAATGTTGACACGGGAGTAGAAACAAATTGCCTTTCAATAAGCTACGGGTCGGTAGATCACGTGCTAGACCCGGTTGCACTATTCCATTTACTACACGGGTCACCTGGGTTCAACATAGTATCATATAATACCTATCATCATTTTTTCCAACGGCCTAAGCAATTGAACCATGTCAATGTCAGACATCGTGTATGCAAACGTTTCGTTTAGTTACGGTCTAGTGGAATTCTGAATTCTTATTATGAATCGTATTCGTAATTAATCGTAATGATAACAAAGAACATTCGTTTCAGGATTTGTGAACATTGTTGCTTTACATAATAATTACCCATATTTAAAATGGTCTAGACGAGGATCAATTTATTTCAAAAATGATCCGTATAAATTAGTTCGACCTGATGATGACCAGGGAAAATCGGGAACATCCTCAACGGATGAGAGAAATTCCATTGTGATTTGGATTTTGTATTAGAGATTAGTTTGAAGCCGCTTTTCGACCGACTTCCCAAAAAGGAGGTCCTCAATTCCTCTTTTTTTATGTATGTTACGCGATATCTCCGCCAAATGTGGACCGATTTTCAAAATTCTTTTTGTGTTCGAAGGAGCTTATTTCTAGGGTGGTCCCATATAAATTTGGTCACGATCGGTAAGTTGGAAGTCGATCAATTAAGTTTCCAAACTTGTGATTATATCTTGTTATTCTTTTATAGACGCAGTTATTATTCATTTTTAATGTGTTTTGAACATTATCGCGAATATCGTAGAATAATCATGATACACAATCTAAATCATAAGGTAAAATGGTAAGTAACGCATATTTTTTCGATATAACTGATTACTGATCACTATCATTAACTATTATTAATATTATTATTATTAACTGACGTAAATATATTATTAGTTGCTACATTTAGGGCGACTTGCAGATGTTACATAAATCTTGATTTATATCTAATCTAGATTTAAATATAGGAAGGACATGTATATTAAATCGAATTTAGGACTAACTCTAGATTAGTAATAGTGCTGCAAGTCACCCTTAGGTTAACATATTATAAAATTTGCGTTAACTGTGCTGGGTTTATTAGTACAATTAGTACACCGATAAAGAGTGGAAATAAAATACGCAAACATACCAGGATGTTTGATAGTAAATACTGTAATAATTAACAAACCTACACTACGATAACACAGTAAATTTACCATTTAATGATAAATGCGCCTGTAAAATCTCTAGATAACTGAGACGACTGTTTGAGGCTTCTTATCGTGATTCTTGCGGCTATTCCGTCACTGGAAAATCTCCTATAATCCTAAAATCTTATACGCTTGATAACACGGATCTTATAGTTCTTATATACGTAAGTAGGTACTTCATGATATTACGTATTAAGTACGTACTCAACACAGATATTGTTAAAGACAGATATTGCTAAATCAAATTTCATTCAATGTTTACGCTGTTCGATACCTATTACCTACTACCTACTTTATGTTAGTTGCTTATCTTTGTGACATAATAATACTTAAGTATGGATTATTTTTCAATAATTCTCAATACCCTTGAATGAAGAAGTTGCCGATAATGTAAATAAACAGCTGATCTGTGATGCTATATAAATAAACATTGTTGATATAGGTATTCTATGGAAGTTTATGGTGAGTGTAAAATGTACTTTTATTTACTCGGTGTGTTGAAAAATATCCCCCTCTACATTATATATGTTATTCACACAGTCTTTACAAGTATTCATTTGATATTGCAAAATCAAAACAGATAATGGGCATCAATAGCAAGAAAAATCTTTATGCCCTTTGTTCTCACAACACACAATTATGAATAAACTAACACAATACACCCAGGTGCTTGTTCAACGTATAAATGAACTAAATATCTCGCCAAACTGGTGATGTGCCAAAACATCCCATGACTATCAGCTGAAAACCATGTGATAATACTACAGCAAACAACACCGAACGGCGAGCTATCGATATCTGAATATAGATAGTTATGTTTTTATATTGGGCACTCTCAACATAACCTCAAAATGTTACACAATAATGTATTTGGAGATATTATTTTTTTATTGGTTTAATTAATGACACAGACAGCATACTCACAACGGGGATCATTACGCTGAACTCCTCTACCACTGACTATTTATGTACACTTCTCACACACACACGCAACGTGCATAATGCACTCAGTATCCGCGGACAGTTTCACAGGCGTCGCGACCGCGTTAAACTGAGCACAGGTACTTCACTGGTCGATTATACGGTCATATATCTTGGGCATCTGTTTGAGAATTGATGAAGCTATTGTTTTTCCAGAGACCGCCATGCCCAATTAGTATAATTTACAACGGAGCCACAGAGTGTTCCAACAACACGCTGACGACATGATATCGAACAAGCGAGTCGCGTTCACGTTATGGAATTCACTCACGGGCGCGGGCCGCTGATGCCGTTGCGTTCGCGCACCGATATGAGCACGCACACACACGCGCGCGCCCTCTTGTATACATAATTACACACATCTAAGCCACACATTAAATATAGAAGATGCTACAGGCTGACTCAGCTGTACTACTGATTAATTGTTATTCCACTATAGGTACTTGTTTGTACATCATAATCGCACTAATTTTGCGTTTAACTATTCAATAATGTAACGTTCTATTGTTTCACAATAGATCATGTTTGTAAGTTAGACTATAAATCATTCACAAATAAGTCCTTAAAAGTAATTATCAGTTTTCAAATATTTATTCATTTCACAAAGAAAATATCTGCACGCGTTTTCATCACCTACTACATCTACATTGCTCATTCAAATCAAGTGACTTCTGCCGTTATGATTTTTAAGGAAACGACTTTTTTTTTCATTTGTTAACTAACTGATTTGATTGAACCATGGATCATCAAAAATACCAAGGGTATCACCGGTGCATTATTGACTTTTTGGAATGTGGTCCTCCATAAACATGAAAGATACAACATAATCGATCATAAAATATTTTAAAATAATAAGAAGGTAGATAGATACTTAGAACATAGAGTTACTTTTGAAATCAGAAAATGAAAGTAGGAAAGGGCTTCTTGAGCCTCCGGCATTCTCACACCTACACAATATCTTCGCGTTATACGTACGTAATACGTTCGCATCTTCTATGCAATGGCGGTGCCTACCATTCTTATCTGGCCCAAAACGTTTTACGATATGGCTCTTCCAATAACTCTTGTATCAACTTTGTAGCTATCAGAAAGAAGTGATTGAGATATTTTTTATCTGATGACGACAGACTATCATTACCCCTGATGGTATGCCCAAAACAAACAGTGGGTTTATCGGTGGTCGCCAGAATCATATCGGCCTATTTATACTTCCCATATTTCAAATAGGGAAGAAGCAAATCGTGGGTCCTGCTACAAGACAGGTTGATGACCTATGCGGGCACAAGGAAACAGGGATGTACTTCCTGTACCCCCAGACCCCATAAAGTAGAGTCGCAAGACCGAACCTCGAGTACTCAAGAGAACCGAATATACATAGGCTGATCCTAGACCGGGAACCACATAATGAGGTCACCATGGCAGGTTTTAATACCATGAGCCTAACTTATAAATACATTTTAGCTGAGCAAATGGTTAGAAATAGTCTGTCACTTTTTTCCTTGTGTCACATTGTTTGAAAATAAAAGGGACACACTATTCTTAATCATTTGCTCAGCTAAAATGTTTTTATAAGTGTGACCCCATATGTACGGACACGATAGTCGCTACTGAGGTGGATGCGAATCAGACATTCAACAGTATATAGTCGGGACAACAGCACAAAACTTGTGATCCAAAACGTATGACCTAGTGGTCATAAGTCGCTCAGTTTATTTGAAACATACGCGTGCTAGGTCGGCCAGCGAAATAATATTGAGAGAATAAACTTATCTTAAGTGATTCTTAACCATTCACAAAATATTCTAGGGTGTAAATTGTAATAATCGTCCTCGCATTGTAATAAATAACTGATGGTGGTACTGAAGTTTGAGATCAATTTCTTTGTATGGGAACCTGCTTGATAGCCCGTCTATAGTAGAATAGAGGTACATATATCACTAGCAGATACATATCTGCTTAGGTACATACCTAAGTCCTTATCATAAATATTGAATCTACAACACCAAAGGCTGTATATATTATTATTTTGAGTATATAATATAATAATTTTAAAATGACGTTAAATAAAAACTAAGTGGCAAATACATACTTATGCACTGTGTACATGTATAAAAATCTAGGTATCATGAAAATGTAACGCTCTACTTCTAAATACATATTAATTAACGACTTGTTACTATTTAGCATATTATTTTAAGTTTTATATCAAAAGCCGGTTGGAGCTTGATAAAACTTTTATACGTTCGCGGTTGCCTCACAGATTTTCTATAAATACTTTATAATTTATTCAAAAACAAATGTATATTTTAAAATGAATATATTTGCTGCTATTCCTATAATTTTAAATAAATTATTATTGACGTATGTTTATAGTGTGCATAATATTTTTTGTCCATTATGATATCAGCAAGAAGAATTGAATAAAATTTCTCACGAATTAAAAATTTTTCAGCTAAAATGTCCTTCAGTAATTAGCATATCTTTAGCAAGTATTATATTTCTGTATTTACTCTATATACTACGTTAATTTCCGAGAGAGGAATACTATTTAGTATTATGTAAATGTTGATCTGTAACTGGCCCACGAGTTGCGATAAATGAGTCATAGACTAATTAACGCACATCTCAGTAGTACGCTTGGCTCAATTTACTAATAACGAAGTATTTTGTCAATGACAAATATTTATCCAAATATTGTAATAAGTTTTTAGTAAACGTTATCATAGTTATCCGATAAAAGATAGGATAACCATCATAACCTTGCCTCTCCTATCATAAAACATTTCGTAGGGAGAGTAATAAATTTAATGTAGTATTTAATGTATATAATTTGTAATTTTTAATTTTTAATTTAATATTAATTTAATTTTTAGTTTCGTTGTATTAATGGATCAAGTTGTCCGAATTTCAATAAATAAATAAATAAATAAAAATAACAATCTTTTCAGCATTAGGGTACTTTAGCCAATGCTCGAAGTGGACGGGAACGCGTGGGAACGGCGTTCCCTTTCGTGAAATAAACATTTCGTTTCACAAAATCAGCGTTTCATAAAGTCAGGAACGCAGGGGAAACAGCGTTCCCTCTCGTGAAAAAGACCAATTCGAGCATTATGTAGACCACTTAAGGCGACTTGCAGTCTATTATTAATCAAGAGTTACTCCTAAACTCGATTCAACCTACATGTCATTCGGTTATTGTAGTAAGTGTTAAGCTATCTTGGAGTGGTAGAGCCACGCTGTAGACAGTTACATACGTTTACAGCATGAATGGGTCGGTTCGACCGGTTTGATACCACTGTCTCACAGAAAACCGACGTAAAGTGCAGCTTGCTGTGGCGTTTCGTTCTGTGAGTGAGATTTCCGGTGGCCCATTTCCCCCCCTCCCCTCCCCTTCCCAATCCCTTTTCCCTCCCCTTCCATTTCCTCTGTTTAGGTTGGCAACGCACTCGTGATTCTTATTGTGTCTTGGGTGTCTATGGGCAGTGGAGATCACTTACCATCAGGTGACCCATGTGTTCGTTTGCCAGTCTCTGCAATAAAAAAAAACTATTGTATAAAGCCGAACTGTCTCAGGCATTTCCTAACAGTTAACCTTAGATGCAAAGAAGATATAAAATAGATTATATAAAATGATGGGAGACAAAGTACGTATCCGTAGTTACCTCCTTGGCCAGCTGGCAGCGTATATGATTTGTGAAATGAGAGGTCCCGGATTCGATGCGGATCCAGGTCGGGCAGATATTGTGATATGCCCGGGGCTGAATCCCACAGAAGGGGTTGACGTTATAGAGGCAGCCGATCGAAAAGAACTAAGCTGCATATATGTACATATATTGCAGACGCTTAAAAAATATATATTACGCTGCGCCGACCCCACATTGAGGAATGAAATGGAAAGAACAGAAAGGAAAGAAAAAATATATGTATTAATATTTAGACATTTTAACATCAAACCTTTGACAGATGGGCAAGTCTTTTGTCGATGAGTCGGCAATGCGACGGCATCGATTATAGGTAAAATTAGAATAACTGGACGCCTGCCCGTTCTGTGAGCAAAATAGTACTGTGGCATGCGACCAAGCTTAACAGCCGCAAATACATACATGTACCTCTATGAATGTGGACACAAAGTGGTGAGCACCAACCCATTTAATAAACTTTTATTTGTCAACCGACTTCAAAGAGATGAGGTTCTCAATTCGTAAGTATTTGATAGGTTACATATTATCGGAAGCTAAGGCCGATTTTCTTTACTTCTACCAGCCCTTATGTCACCTTAATATGGGTTCGGCGCAACACACTTTTTCAAGCATGTTGCAGAAATGATTTGGCTTAGTTTTCACGACCGGCTGCCTGCATGACGTCAACCCTCTCTGAGGGATCCAGTCCCGGGCAAATTAAATTAGAAAATTCGCTATGCCTGACCTGGGAATCGAACCCAAGACCTTCCGGTCCACAGCCCATATATGCTGCCACTAGACCAAGGAGGCGGCATTCAATGCAATGAAATCAATTTAAAAATGTATATAAAATGTGCAGTCAAAATGGGAGGAGACACATAAGTCCATACCGCATGCACTCCTTAACACATTGTGTCGATACAATGAAACGACACATTTTGTTACTTGTATTGTATAATGTAATGTATTGGGCACCTGAAAAATAGTATCCCTTGGAGCCTTGCAACTTGCAAGTCAGTACCATACTTGCTAGAAGTATTAATTTTCTAAATAAATAAATAATAAAATTTACTGAGTTACTGATTTTTAGTCGGAATGCCTACAAAGACAATCCGGTAAGATGACATAGATTATACATACAAATGTATAATCTATGTCATCTTATGTTTTACCCATCCATGTATCCACTGTTTTTTAGGAAGTCTTGTGTCTAATAATCATTAGTTTAAAAACCTAACTGACCAACTTCCAATTTACCGATCGTTACCAAATTTATATGGCACCACCCTTGAAATAAGCCCTATCGAACACAAAAAGAATTTTGAAAATCGGTCCACATTTGGCGGAGATATCGCGTAACATACATAAAAAAATACCGACGAATTGAGGACCTCCTCCTTTTTGGGAAGTCGGCCGAAAAGGCTAAATGCTGAATAAGCATGTAAACATCTTTGCAAATAATAAAAAAATAGACAACAGCATGAGTTAATATAATATATGATAAAGGTTGCAGGAAGTCGCTGGATGCAGGCCGCTTCCAACAGGTCGATCTGGAAATATTTGGGGGAGGCCTATGTTCAGCAGTGGACGTCCTATGGGTGATGATGATGATGAGTTAATAAATCTACCTACCGACCTCTGTGTAAACTGACAAATTGTGCCTTCTCCCGATCGTTGGTTCGATCTAGTTTTTTAAAGGGTTTGTAACCCATTTACATAATGAAATAATGTTCTATGATTGGTCGCCTCGTTGGTCTAGTGGCAGCATATATGGGCTGTGGATCGGGAGGACCTGGGTTCGATTCCCAGGTCTGGCAAAGCGAATTTTCTAATTTAATTTGCCCCAAAGGGGGTTGCCGCCAGGCAGATAGCTAGTCGTAAAAACTAAGCTAAGTGCTTTCTGCAACATGCTGGAAAAAGTGTATTACGCTGACTTCAAATTAAGATGGGATAAGGGTAGGTAGAAAGAAAAAAGATTCATTATCATCTTCTTCTTCTTTTAAAAATAATGGCTTCCACACGCATATGCGGTGATTTAGCCTATGTCAAGGTAAATAGAGCAATTATGTTTTCACAATGACCATGAGACCCAGATGTGAATGATCTCAAGGCCTTGCTGGGATTATGGCGGTAATTCCTTCCAGTCCAGTGCCCCTCAGATGACCTTCACTCGGCGAATCGAGGAACTCTCCTCCAAGGGAACTCTATTTCACTTTCATCCCAAAATATATTTTATGTTAAGATACGCGCTTGCTCGACCTCGTTTTCCTTAAATTATGAAAAAAAAATTAAATTAGTAATTAGGTATTACATTTTTTCCATTCTTACATATTTATTTCAATACAATGCTCTTAAAGAAAAACAAGATGACGATCATTAAAATGCTAATTGATCACTAATTTTCATACAATGCAAATACTTATATTTGAATATTTCTCCAATAACTTACACTTAAGTAGATGTGCATCGATAACTAGACGTTAAGCAGTTATTTGAAGTAAACATACCATTTTGTATCGGTAATGAGTGATGAACAGCACTCCGAGTGTCCGCGTGTGACGTAGTTTACAATCAATGCGGAAACGCCGCGCTGGCCAGTCTGCGGCGAATGGGAGCACCGAGCACGGGATGCGTCGCACCGACGCGACTCGCGAGACGTGGACGACCCGACGTAAGACGCGTCGCGCTGCACTCCCAGTACCAGCGTCACTCATGCACTTTTTAAACCATTTAACTTAACTAAATCATACAACATTTTTTGCCTGCCTTTATCCCACTTTAATGTGAAATGGACGTAACCCACTTTTAAAGCGTGTTGCAGAAAGGATTCGGCTTAATTTTTACGACCGTCTGCTAACATCAACCCCCTTCCGAAGAACGCTCTTATTAATTCCGACGACAATTTCTACGACTTTTTGAGGTGGGACGAGGTATGTTATCATTATGAACGCATTAATAACGTTGGAACAGCCAAAAGATCTTTGGAACGCACACATAAAGAAAATACTTACTTTTATGCTACGACTACTTCTACAGTGACAAATACAATACAATCCTAGATTTTTTAAATTTATAGTTACATCGAGATAAGGGAAATGTGTGCATAAGCCCTCATTCGCACGAGAGCTTTTTCAATGCGCATTCAAAAGCATCTCAACATGTCTGTTCACATGAGTGCTTGAAAATCATTCTTGCCTTGTTTTTTTAATAAGGTATATTCTACAAACCGACCAACGCTCGGCGTTTGAAAAACGCCACGTTTTAAAAGCGCCTGCGTTTGAATAACTATACTACAACTCATTTGTTCTATTTCGACGCTTTTTAACGCGCGTTGCAAAAGCTCTTGTGAATACTATTAAAGAAGGAAATCTCCGCTGATATAGCTTACAACTAGCTCACGGGGGGACGCTATAAAATAATTTATTTTCAAAGTAGGCAGTATACAAAATATGTTTGGGAATCTCTGATATAGAATAACATAACACATAACATAAGCTCACGCCTGTATCCCCGAAGGGGTAAGCAGAGACGTACTAGCGAACTAGAACACTCACATTTCGTCGAGCTTAGTTCCGTCCCAGATGTGATAGGGGGCGAGCCTATCGCCATATCGGGCACAAATTCCAGACTCAAACTTCAGTTTCTATTTTTTCTATAGCAAAGGCTGGCAAACTTTTCAGCAGGTAAGTCACCTAATGGTAAGTGGACGTCTCCGGCGATAGGCACCCACGGTTACAAAGAATCATGGGTGTGTTGCAAACCTTCAAAGAAGAAAATATGTGATTAGAGAAATGTTTTGTGTGAGACAGTGTTGTCGATCCGGTCGAACCGGTATTTTTCTTAAGACCCATCTACATCTATGAAAATAATATTTTTTCATAGTTGTAGAATTTCTATTCACCCCGTTTTACCTATCTTAAATATATAATTTAAGATGATACGTAAAACGGGGTGAATAGGAATCGTCGGGTGAATAGACACGAGATATTTTAAACCCGGTGGAGGCAGCATTATATAGGTACATTACATAAACGTCTCGACCACCGGTGACCAAGCCGCCCGTCATTATTATGGTTATAACACAAATGGATTGATCAATATATAAAAGTAAAGCATAGTTCATACTTCGTGTCCAAAATTGATATTAAATTGTTTATTTTTTGTTGTTGATAACAATTACGCCAGTTTAAATAATTAAAAAAAAACAAAACCAATTTATGTCTATTCGCCTGCCGATTTCCATTCACCCCATTTTTTACGGTATGAGGTAAAATTAGAGGTATAATACGTTCGAAATGAATTAACTCAAATATCGTTGTTATATTTCCACGTAGAAACTAAAGTAGTACTGGAAAGTGCCTTCAGATATATATAGGGTATATATAGAGTTTTCAGAACAACGTACCCCAGAGTTACAATGATTAAAAAGAGATAAAGTGTGTAAGATCGTATTTTTTGTAGAAATTATCTCTTAAAGCACCTTTTGAAACCTATTTTGAAAATTCTTTTACCAGTTTTCTACCGATGAGACATTCCTGACTGACATAGGCCACCCCTCAACTAGGAAAAATGCACAGCTCCCTTAGGATAACTATGCCAACAAAGTCCCGGGCTACAGCTAATCGAATATATACAAAAACATCAATGTGTAGTGCGAATATCAGTTCATTTAAGTTCATTTCTGATGTCCTTTTTGAAATTTGGTTTTTGAACTGTTATAAATATAGGGTCTTACTTATAAAATCATTTTAGCTGAGCACATTGCTAAGAATAGTGTGTCCCTTTTATTTTCAAACAATGTGACACAAGGAAAAAAGTGACACTATTCTTTACTATTTGCCCAGCTAAAATGTTTTTATAAGTCCCATAATAAACATAGCAGCCCGCATAATAAACAACGGAAGCTTATGGATTCAATAGATAATTTAAATAATTGAATACATTTCTTGCAAATTCGTTATGACATAAAAATCCTATACTGAAATAAAGATTGAAAATACATTTTCTTCTGTGAATGTAATGACGTAGACAAAGTTACGTTGAATTTCATTACGTAATTATAACATGTAGAACAATGTAGGCAGGATTTATCTAAGTGATGTAGATACCAAAATCAGAAATAAGAAAGATAGTCATAAAGTTAAAATATTTCTACAGTTTCCTTATGCCTATAAAAAAATTGTACATCTGTTGATAATTGTTATGTACATATATTCTATTACTATTATAGACTATATAAATACGCGCTACCAAATTAGAAGTGAGTATCATCGTACTAAGATAAATCCAAAAGACCTAAATATACGAGCCAGAGTTAAACTTGTTGCTTCTGTTGCAGCCATTATATTTAGGTGTGTACTGTGTTTGTGTCAACTGCTTGTGTGATGTACTTTTGTTTGATTGTAACATCGTTGTAAGCTTTTCATTCGAAATAGCACCTAGTCCTTTACATAATAACGTTCCATAAACAATATTAACCAATCTTTTTGATGTCCTTCGTTCTTACATAATATTGAGAAGAAGGGAACAAAACGATCATAAATCAAACGCTTAACAATATTTTTAGTATCCGGATGAAAAAACAATATTTAGGTAGGTACCGTATATGTAAGTATAACTTGTAAATCTCTATCGAATACAACATACCAATGACAACTATGGAGCTATTTATTGAAATATCTATATAAGTCATCATCATCATCATCAGCCATAGGACGTCCACTGCTGAACATAGGCCTTCCCCAAAGATTTGACGTCCACCTACAAGGTGGACCGACGACCTGATAAAGGTCGTAGGAAGTCACTGGATGCAGACCCCTTCCAACAGGTTGATCTATGTAAGTACTAGTAAATTAAACGTACCTAGCTTACAAATAAAATCAAAGCTTTTCCCACCTATCGTAAAAAAGATATAATTTTCCAAATGTGCGACACTGAAACATTACATTAATTTTATATTGAAATTTATATTTTATGATTTCACAACATGAATTTGAGTTCATCTGTGAAATGTTCGGCCGACAACCGACAGGAACGGTATGGCGTTCAGTCACAAGCACGGGCGCGGGCGTATGAAAGCTCCGTACTAGCGATGCCGTTAGCGCAGGCTCGGGCGGGCGGCCGCGGAGGACGGCGGGCGGCGGGCGGTCCGTGGGAGGTACCGTTAATGACGTCGCATCCGTGACGTCGCAGTGGTGACGTCAGGCAACGCGATATAGCCACCAGCCTCGGCGGCGGCGGCCTCAGTAACGCACCGCCCGTTCGCCAGCGCGTACCTGCCTCCGCGCGCCCTCTCGCGAAATATCTACACGCAA
Source organism: Clanis bilineata (assembly GCA_036417725.1). Taxonomy (NCBI): domain Eukaryota; kingdom Metazoa; phylum Arthropoda; class Insecta; order Lepidoptera; family Sphingidae; genus Clanis; species Clanis bilineata. The sequence continues at coordinate 11,868,436 of CM071140.1, forward strand.
CAAACTGACTGAGTGAGTGAGTGCGCGTGCAGTGAGTGGAATGTGCTAGACCGCATGAGGATCCTGCTAAGCGAACTGGGTCTCTCCGGCGCGTGCCTCAGTCTGACCCTGGAGCCGCGCGCCACTTCGCTGGAACCCGAAAAGCCTGCGCCAGGTCAGCGCCCGTACGACGATACGCGATCCACTACTTCTGTGTTTATTTTCGCTTTCGTTGTGTAGAACCTCTCGGTGTACTTGTAGAACTGTGTGGAACTGTCGTGATGATGGCCATCGGCTAGAATGCGAGGTGCGTTGCTGACGCCCTCCAGCCAACACTGCGGCCTTAGACAATTCCAACACAAACGTACGTACCTTTTTATTTTATTTTTTATTTTGTAATTTATTATTTATTTACGCTTTTTATTTTTCTTTCGTCCTTAGATTTATTATAATTTCATTATACCTATTTTATAAACTCAACAAACAATACACACTCTAATTCAAATTAATACATACATAATAACACAGAAATGCAACTAATTATTTCAAATCAAACTAAAAAGTTGTATTTATCAAACTATTCATTGAGTAAGCAAAACACAAGTTTCAATAAATATCTATTTAATTTGACACATTAGATCATAGTTAAATTAAAAGTAATCGGTTTCAAACGATAACTAGTAAAAGGATATGTTTCTGCTACGTTCTTCACTGATACAAGATACGGAAATGTTGAAATACAAGTTTTGCCGCCTAAAAATAGATGGTATTATACTATCGAATAAATGTGATAATATGCAAAAATTAATAAAACATCACACCATGTATTCAACGCATGCCTTTAACAAAATTCGTGATTGCGCGATAGTTTAATAAGTATTTAGGTAGAACACAAACAAGTAATGGTGAAATACATTTCGACATGAGCACGACCAGTCGAAGATGATCCACACCGCGTCTACTCTGCATAAATTATATTCCTCGAACACATCACGAGTGTCATAATCATATAATATTCCGACGCTCGTGAATATTTGACACGCGAAAAGTTTTATTGTGTATTGTACTGAATTATCTACGGATTTGTTTCGGGGTGAATTAGGCAAGGCCGAGTATAATGTGAGATGTTTATGTGATAGGCTCCGGAGCCGAAACTGCCTGTCGCAGCCCACTTGCCCAATCGGTTGTCGCAACCAGCAGACGTCGCATCTGAGATGTGACACTGCAAATTGCTGTCGCAAACTATACTCCACTATATTATGCGACGTTCATTACATACACTATTCGCTTCCCTAGATCATTAAATTTATAAAAACAAAATGCAAAGTGATAGATAATATCTATGGTAAATATTAATCAATATAAATACTCTAAATTAGTAGAGAAGTGTAGCTCTGAACTAACTTTCCGGTAAACGGCGCCAAACTTTCACTTTTTATTCGTGTAACCTTAGCAGAGGTTTGTTTCGTTGAATGATAATGCATAGATTTTCCATATACGTTGTAAACAATAATATTTTATTCCAAAGTAATGTGTATAATTACAGTTGAAAACGAAAATAAATATAAATAAATTCGTAGATATGATTCTCTGGTTTAATATTGACATGAATTAAATAATATGAATGCAAATGCATCGTGTAAATTATAAGTAATAGACCTGTATACTTTTCAACAAATGTTATAAACAATAAGCTATATCCTTCGCGTTAGATCATATCGCTTTCTTTATAATAGCGGAGTTACGTCACGTTGTCTAAAAATATTTGCATGAGGGTGGCATAAAAGCGGCTGTAGATTGTAAGGGTGGTTGGCGATTGCCGACGTCAGGTGGTACCGGCGACGGCGGACTGCTGTCAGCCAGCGGCCTCGGCCTCTGCATCGCCCGTGACGTCACCAGCCACGTTACGTCACGCATCGATCCGCGCGCACCGTTTCAAGGACGACCTTGCTTGCCGCCCGATCGTCTACCGACTTCCTCTAACTTGGAACCACATGCAGACATAAAACACAACTTTTTTGTCTCAAAACGTACGATGCCATGAGTCAAAATATCGAGGATGAATCATGAAACCAAACGACAAACTCAACGAACTATAGAAAATAAATATTTAGGCTTCATTAAGTATTTTTCGTAAGTACAAGACAACTATCCATACTAAAAAAATATATTCTGCCCAACAAATAAAACAGAAGATAAGCAGTCTCTGTCAAAATAAACAGTAATCAGGATACGTGTAGATATCCCAAAATAAAAGAAGGGAATACTCATTAGTCGTACTGAATATACTTAACGTAGATAAAGATAATTTTATCATACAACAATTAGGAAAAATATATCTATTGTAAACTTATTGTTAACGTGGCTGCATAAAATCATCTAAATTCTAATGCGTCGTCATAAATTATAGTTTTCCGTCATGTCCTCTACTACTCATACTCAAAACATTTTCCCTAATGAGATTTGCTCTAATTTTGTACGACAATTATCTAAGTCTATATTTTTTAAAAGTCGCAGGAAGTCGCTGGATGCACATTTCGCCGAGCTTAGTTCCATCCCAGATTTGATAGGGGGCGTGCATATCGCCATATCGGGCACAAATTTCAGACTCCGGGTTGATATTGAAAAATCCAATATCACTTTGCCCGACCCGGGAATCGAACCCGGAAAACTCAGGACGGTAGTCGTACCGAAATACAACAAAAAAATATCTGAACTACGCAAATGAAAAGCTTAAATATTTAGTGCCGTAAAAAGAGCATCGCGTGCAATTATTAAATAGAAAATCTTTTAGGTGCCTCGAAAACGCCTAAATAAGCAACTAATTTAATTTTCTACTCAGTATCGGCCCGGAGCTGAGTCTAGAATGTTTGGTATATATGGCACAATGAGAGTGAGAACAATGTTTTACATTACTTAAATGAAGAGACAAGTAGGTCGCTGGATTGTTGGTCCTACGCCATATTATGTGCCATATCTATAATCAGAAACAACGTTAATTACGACCTACTGCATGGCCCACTCATCTGTAATGTGATCAACATTCGAAGACAAACCCTAATGTTATGTCCCAAAATGCCGAGCTAACAAGTGTTTACATAGTGTTAGTTCGCGGAGAAAATGTAAAAACAGTGGTGCAAGAGATGGAAGACAAAAGCTTATAAGATTGTATCAATAGGCTAATATTTATTTAAACCTAAGTGGTGTTACGTGCGATGTTGATATTATGTAATAAAAAAAGTATAATAAATCTGTGGAAATTACTATAACACATATTAATAATACTTCAATGTATTTTAAAATTATTATAAGTTATGTTGTTAGGTATGTATAACATAATGTTGTCACACTTTCAAAGCTTAATAATAGTGAATATGGAAAATACTTTGAGAAACTTGAATTCCATTCAACAATGTTGTATATTTCCAAAGATGTGTTTCTGAATTGGGAATGGAATAGGGAGAACCATTCGGATAGCAACGGTCGCCGCGACCGCGGTGGCTACGAGGCGAGAGGGTGGCGTGACGTCAAAAACTATGACGTCACACGCACACGTCGTCTACACGCTTTTATTTGCAGTATGCTACAATCTGCCCACTGTATACAAGAATTCCGTATTTTTAACAAAACTTTTACGTACAGTCTTATCAGTTCTACGGCTTCCTTGCAGTTTTTTTTTACTTTTAAAAAATCTGCAAAAACAAACCAAAAGGTAGGAAACTCAAGGAAAAAATCCTAGAAAAATTTAATATAACTGATATCATGTTTCGTTACTTTATTTATATCATCTGAATAACCATGTTAACTAAAGCATATTTAATTTATATTTCACTCATTCGCGAAGCGACATGACAGTGTGATATCTAGAAAACCTTGATTTTACAAAAAAGCTTTTAAAATAAGCGTTAAAAGCGTCTCACTCTATCTCGCTGTCTTATCGACGCAAATGAGTGATTTGTTCCTTGATATTGGGGTAGAAAATCAAACATTATATCATTCTCATTCTTTTGAGAATTCCGACCTCTACGAAACACTACACACCAATCATAAACATTAATATAACTAAACGACAATCTCCAAATCTTCGGGGATACAGGCGTGAGCTTATGTTATGTTATGTGACAATCTCCAAAACATGAACAAATGCCGCTATATTGCATTTATAGTCTAATTTCGGCGAAGTACGACAAATCATTTCGTCACTATAATGTTTACGTGGTGCGCTTACGTAAAATGGTTATGAGTGAAAACGTCACACAATGAAAAAGCTCGTAAACGCGGCTCACTTAGTACGTCTGCTTACGTAGTTCTTGTACGGACGTACATACGATAATAAAATGTACGCAGCAATCGATAACAACATAAATTGTTCAGTGCTGCCATCTACATATGGAAGTAAGAACGTCTTAATTTAGTGGAGTAATACCCTGCAGGGTTGTACAACGGAGGGTTCTGAGATTTACACATTCGGTATCAATCCCAGTATTCTGTAGATGGCGTTACTTAAATAGAACCTTGTAGTAGTTGTTTGGTAGAGCTGTTTCAGTAGTTACTTCTTTATTTAATAGATGGCGAAATTTTCTTCTAAGGGTAAGGTTTTGTAACTCTATCTTATTAGAATAATGCAACTTTAGCATGAATCAAATTAATATTGTACTATTTATTGATACGCGCTTCGGAAATATTTTATTGTGTACTAGAAAACATATATTTTGAAATATATATGGAAAACTATCTCCACAAAGCTGCATTCAAAGCAGAGGTAGGTTCACTATGATTCACAATTTCATGGTGGGCTTGGTGGACTGAGTTGTCGATCTCAACTCATGTTGTCTCTACTAATCATCAATATAATATACCCTAGATGCACAGTTCTTTGAAAATATCCTCCTAAAAAGTGTTCTCAGGAACAAAACAAAGAAAAGATCACAAGTTCTTATTCTATCGACACAAATATAACCCTATGCACGTTTTATAACGTAGCTTTTTAATTAACATGAGCAAGCGTTCTTAAAATTGAATTTTGAAATTTATAAATCTATCGGCGTCCGACTGTAGGTAAATTTAGTTCAGTTTTCTGCCACTATTTTCAATAGAATATTTTAATTGAATTTGAATATTAGGCATCCAAATAATAATTTGAATACCTGTTTAATAGGCATTTTTGATCTAATAGGTACTCACGGCTTTCTAGCTGCTGGGACTAGCCGACCGCTTTACATACTTTTCTACCTACTTTCCTCCGATTAAGGGCCGAAAATCCAAAAGCCTTGTAGGGTAACTTTTGACATTCGATTCGAGTTGGAGTCGAGAACTTGTCATTTGGCACTTTTTAACGCGACATTAGCGCACTTATAACTCGACTTGGGGAGAATTTTAGGTAATTAAATGAAATCGATTCGTAGGCGAAGTCGAATCGAGTGTATAGTGTCAGGACCCTGTCGTACGATGTTTCTTTACTTATCTTTTTATATTTTCTTATCGAAAATAAATTATTGATAGACAATACATTAAGGGTCTTATTCATAATAAAACCCTTATCGAAGGTATAAACATATATTAGTTAAAATGCATTTTAAGCCTATAAAAAAGAAATTCAATCTTGAAACAGCTGATCGAAATCGGCTATGTTTTCACCATCGAAGGTTTATAAGCTCCACAAAGTTATTATGAATAAGACCGTTAATATTTTATCCTCATAAAAACATTTACATAACACACATAAGCACACGCCTGTATCCCCGAAGGGGTAGGCAGAGGCGTACTAGCGAATTTTCACTACCCCCATTTCGCCGAGCTTAGTTCCGTCCCAGATATGATAGGGGGCGAGCCTATCGCCATATCGGGCACAAATTCCAGACTCCAGGCTGATATGGAAAAATCCAATATCACTTTGCCCGACCCGGGGATCGAACCCGAGACCTCATGACGGTAGTCGTACCAAAATACCACCACGCCACCGAGGCAGTCAACGAATAGATACTTTATATTCATATAATTGCTGTAATAAATTATCACCTGTATTCAATTTATTATTACGCCTTGTTAACTAAGAACTTACTGCAAATTACTAACAAGAAATGTAAAGCAAATTAGTTTATTACCCACAAACTGTCAATCACAATATTTATACACCAATGGTATCTAAGCCTTCTTGGTCTTGTGGCAGCGTATATGGGCAATGGACCGAGAGGTCTTGGGTTCAAATCCGAGGTCGGACAAAGCGATTTTTCGGATTCGATTTGACTGCGACTGGCGCTCTCAAAGTGGATCGACGTTAGGCAGGCAGCCGGGCCTAAAATTAGGCCAAATTCTTTATGGAACATGCTTAAAAAACTATTTTGCGCCGACCCTACTTTAAGTGGGATAAGAACAGGTAGAAAGAAAACGTATCTAAGTAATGCAATATTATAAAATATATATTCTTGTGTTAATTAATAAATATATACATATATGTAGTACTTAAATATACCAATACAATAATAGTACTTACTTATGCCAATAATAAACCATTCAATATCAGGTCGGTAAGAGTACATAAGTTAGCTAGTCGAGCTCGATGCGTGTCTATGAAATTTGTATGAAATGTCATTAGTACACAGCGAGCTCGAATATATTTAAGATTGTCAGAAATTTTTTTGCTCGAGCCGCTGGTTATATTTCAATATGTCTCAGTTAATGTACAGTTAATGTAAATACTGTAAAAATGAATAATCTAGTTCTCTACTTTCATCAGAAACAAATAACTTTAAAAACCTTTAAAACAAGATTAATTATTTATATTGTTCTAACAATCATAACAATGACAATAAATATGTAATGTTCAATTTCACTGTTCAATTCAATGTAAAGCTAATATAAATAATTACATAACTGTTTTTTTTCAAGGATGTACAACTTTATAAGGGATTCTAAAATAGGGGTTTTAATTTATCATACTTACTTATAACTAACGAATAACCATTTCTAATAAACCACAATTTTGATGCATACGCAATAAATGTTGCAACTTTGGTTTTTATGAGTATTGAATGACTTTCTATGATCATACGAAATGTTTCACAGAAATAAGAAATAATAAATTACATTTTATTTTGAATAGCAATGACCATTACAAAAATCTTAATAATATACTCATTGACAGTCACATTGAAAAAATCCTATAAAATACAAGATATATTAAATAAATAACAATTTAAATAATAAACGAAGAGACTTGGTTAGACGACGCAAATAATGCCACCAGAACTTAAGTCAGATGCGTAACTATCTCAGTGCTTACTTCCCCTTTTTGACAGACTTCAAAAGAAGTGTATTTTTTTCTACCGACTTCAAAAAGAGGAGTAGGTTTTCAATTCGCCTCTATTTTTTTTAATTTATGTTACCGATGTCTCCGCCAAATGTGGACCGATTTTCTAGATTATTTTTTTTGTTTAATAGAGCAAGGGTAGTCCCCTAGTATAAATTTGGTCACGATCGATAAATTGGAAGTCGGTCAGTTAAGTTTTTAAACTTGTGATTATTATGTATGTTACCCGATATCTCCGCCAAATGTGGACCGATTTTCTAGATTATTTTTGTGTTCGATAGACCTTATTCCAAGAGTGGTACTACATTTTAGTTACGATCGGATAAATTTTGAAGTTGGTCCGTTAAGTTTTTAAACTTGTGATAATTATAAATCCAGCGATCAATAAACAAACATTCCCTTTGGAAACAGACAGTTTAAATAGTCAAGCCATACTGTAAACAGTTATGTGTACAGCACGGAGAGAACACCGCGCCGCGCCGCGACCATTGTCTCACAAAGAACATACGCATAGTAGTAGCATGGCTTTCCAAGTGCAGCTTTAGTGAAATTTTAAGTGGCCTAAATCCCCTCTTTTATCGACTCCTCAATTCATCTGTATTTTTTTATGTATGTTACACGATATCTCCGATACTCTTTGTACTCGATAAATACTTATTTCAAAGGTGGTCTCATATAAATTTGGTCTCGATCGGATTTGAAGTCGGTCTGTTAAGTTTTTAAACTTGTGACTATTCCAATTCCTAATTCTCCTCCACACATACATAAGCTCACGCCTGTATCCCCGAAGGGGTAGGCAGAGGCGTACTAGAGAACTAGAACACCCACATTTCGCCGAGCTTAGTTCGGTCCCAGATGTGATAGGGGGCGAGCCTATCGCCATATCGGGCACAAATTCCAGACTCCGGGCTGATATGGAAAAATCCATTATCACTTTGCCCGACCCGGGGATCGAACCCGAGACCTCAGAACCGTAGTCGTACCGAAATACCACCACGCCACGGAGGCAGTCTAATTCTCCTCTTCCCATTCTAATTCCTAATATCTTCAAGGTTGACATCGCGACCATAATTCTTTTGATGCTGCGTCTATGGGTTCGTCGTAATCAATTATCAGCGGGTGAGCCACCTGCTTGATTGCCAGTCTACTTAGCTGCTATTTTACACCACCTTTACGTCATAGCAACTTTATAATAAAAATAAAACAACCAATTTTCTTTCTACCTGTCTACCTTAATGTGGGGTCGGCGCAACACACTCTTTCATGTTGCAAAAGGATTTGGATCTGTTTTACGACCGGCTGCCTGCCTGACGTCAACCCCCTTTGAGGGATTAAGCAAACTAAATTAGAAAATTTGCTTTGCTTGACCTGGGAATCGAACCCAAGACTTCCCGGCCCACAGCCAATATATACTGCCACTAGGCCAAGAAGGCGACATAACAAAAATAAAATAACCAATAAAAAACTAAAAAGCAAATATTATAGTGCTATCCATCATTAACATGCATGGACACCTAATTGGTTAGATAACATTAGAAATTTATTTTCGGACACTTTTATATTAATTAAAAGTTGTTAATTGATGTTGGGGTATGATAACATTTGAATTCTACAAATAATTTAGTATTCTTATATGCAGTATTTAATAGACTCACGTACTTATGATAGTAGACAGGAAGAAATGAGTACATTCTTCAGCGATATGTAGATAACATCTTAAAAAGAATCCTAAAAAAGTTGTCAAGTATCAGGCAACTTCTCATGCATATAACATAAACTTAGACTCATTTAGACTTATATACGACTGCATTGTAGATATTTTCCATAAAAATAATGTTATACTCAGACTATATTTATCTATTCTAGAACAACTATTTTAAACTGTGAGATGGTTAGCAATGAATACTTAATATCTTGGCCTCATTATACTCAAATCATGCAAACGTTTGCCTATAAAAGATGTTGATTATATTATGTTCAGTCTAGTTTTTTTCAAGCAAGTATGTTACCCCGCGGAAAACAAGTCACCAAGACCACAGGTTAATCTCGTTTGGAGCTTGAGTTGCGTACGCGATTGTAAAATGTTTGACACTATGTAAAGACACATAATGTATGTGTGGACATAGTGATATGTATAAAAATAATAATGGAGCGCAAAAAGCTATATTATAGAATGTGTTTAAGCGACGACCTTCAGAGCGCGACGCAGCGGTCTAGGCGCCGCGCCGCTTGCGCGAGAGACGGCAAGTTTGACTACATATCGTGGCAACTATTTATACAACCTATGGGCGTTAGTCTTAAAGCTAAATACTTACTTATGCTCCTGTTTTAACGTGTTTAATAAAATACAATACAATTACATGAAAAACAAAAAAAATACGTAAGTGAAACTACAAACTACTTGTGGTTTTACAATGGGCGGTCTTATCGCTTAAAAAGCGATCTCTTCCAGACTACCATTGGCTGGACAGAATCTTAAATAAAGGAAGTGGACGGTGGTGTTTTAAAATATTTTAAAAATCTTGGCTACTCTTGACTCTATAATTTTTTACGCTTATAATAATTTGGCATATGTCTGTGGCATATACAAATGAGCAGTTTCAAATGAGCTGTGCGGCCGAGATCCAAGTAGATCCAGTAAAGGATTTTTACATACATAGACTCACGCCTATATCCTAGAAGAGATAAGCAGAGACAAAACAAAACAAGAACATCCACATTTCGTCGATCTCATTTCCATACCAGAAGTGATAGGGGGCGAGTCTATCGCCATATCCAGCACAAAATAAATGGTTTTTTATAGGTATTAATTACAATATTCCATTTCTAGGTTCGAATTTTTTTTCGACCAACTTCAAGAGAAGCAGGTAATTAATTCTTCTGTATTTTTTATGTATATATGTTACGCGATATATGGATCTCCGCCAAATGGGGACTAATTTTCAACATTCTTTGTGTTGACAATTTTGCTTTAGATTGAGCTTATTCCAGAGGTGCTCCCGTATTAATTTGGTCAAGATCTACTAAGTTTTGGAGTCGATCCATTAAGTTTTTATAAGACATAAATACACATTTATGCCAAAACAGTTTAATGCTTTGATAGACTTTTCTTTCTACCTGCCCTTATCCCACCTTAATGTGAGGTCAGCGCAACACACTTTTTCAAGCATGTTGCAGAAAGGATTTGGCTAAGTTTTTACGACCGGCTGCCTGCCTGAAGTCAACCACATGTGGGGCATCCAGTCCCGGAAAATTAAATTAGATAAATTAGAAAATTCGCTTTGCCTGGGAATCGAACCCACTACCTCCCGGTTCACAGCCTATATATGCTGCCACTAGACCAAGGAAGCGATAGACCAATAAAATTATAAAACCGATGGTACCTACGTATATCGTTATTTTATTTCTGCGTTATAATTCTTCTTTAATAACTAATTTTCTGTAACAAATCAAATTTTGTAAAAAAAATATATGCAAACATATAAAACGGTTCTGTATAGGAAAATCTCGGCGGCATGGCGTTATTTGTGTTATTTTACCCAGTGTTAGTTTTACAATAATTAACAAATATTATTTATTCGGATTTCCTATGGTATTACAAGTTCTAAAGACTTTTTGTAAAACAATAATAATACTTAGGTACCTCATTTCTTTTCTAAAGTAATTTCTTGTCGAGAATTTTTTAAAACAGTACAAATATGTCATAAGCTTTTCAATAATTTACGTTTTAACATTTTTAGGAATGTGTAATTAATTCTAGACGGACGTTATTTTTAAACTGTTTCCTTGGTATTAGTAGAATATCGTTAAAGAATAATGAATAAGTAAGTAATAAATAAGAAATATGACACCTAAAACGCTTTTTAGTACACCTAACTTTGACTCCACACTAAAATGCGAGTCTTGTGCCGTATACATATTCTAATACAAATTACGAGACACTTTCGAAAATAATTCTCATCATTAGTCATTTTCAAGGTCAAGGTCAACTTAATTTTGCATATTATTATAATCTACTTCAAATTACAATACAATTAGCATCTTCAGATAATTTGGCTCAACTCTAATTTAATGGAAGTGAATAAATGAATAGTACAGAAGTAACAAGAGGTACAACTTTTGAAACCACATTTATGGAGCTTCTTTCCGCCCTTCCTACGATACAAAGCAGACTGCTTGTGCGTGAGTTTATAATAGTAGAATTTGGCAAACGAGCAGGCGCGTCACCTGATAGTAAGTTGTCTCCACCGCCTATAGACATTTAAGACTTACCAAAAGAATCCTCAATTCACAATCTTTCTATTAACCTGCCCTTATCCCACCTTAACGTGGGGTCGGCGCAACACACTTTTTCAAGCATGTTGCAGAAATAATTTGGCAAAGTTTATATGACAGGCTGCGTGCCTGACGTCAATCCCCTTTGGGGGATCCAGTCCCGGGCAAATTAAATTAGAAAATTCGCAATGAAAATTCAATCGCAAAAAACTAATGAAGATTCGACCTAAGAATCGAATCCACGACCTCTCGGTTCACAGCCCATATATACTTCCACTACACCAAGGAAGCGAAAATCATTAATCATCACAATATCATAATAATATAATAATAATACAATAATATATTCACAATATCAATCAAAAATTGGAAAAGTCAGGAGGGATTTGAGCCACCAGAAATTTAACTCACCAAACGAAATGCAACAACGAGCTGCCACTTTACGTCGGTTTTTTGGGAGACTGGTATCACACTGGTCGAGGTTTAAGTTATTAATTTTATTTGTTAAAAACATCAGGTATTTTTTATAAACTATGAACTTGAATAACTAACAAAAGCTGTTGTTTTGTTTATAGCTTAATAAGGCCGGAATTAATGGTTCTAAGCATAATAGAAATTGCAAATGCCACTGATTTCATAACCTCCCAAGGGAACCATCACTTGTTTGCCCCAAAAATTTTACCCGAGGACACGTGTTAAAAAATATACTTAAAATCTTAAATATAGGGTTGAAATTACTTTGCTGTTTTGTCTATTCTTATACTGTTGCTATATTGTAGCCCACCGAGGTGTATACATGGGATTCAATTTTCTGGGCGTGGCGAATCAAGCACCGTAACACAATGTATTCAAAACGCCAATATTTGGTCGACAAAACTGCCGTATAAATAGACGAACTTTCTTTAGACATCGTCACTTTATTAGAGGGAAGCCAACCCTCAAACACCATCCAAAGCAGTACCAAGAGCTTATATCGATTAGTAAATTACGTGTGTGGTGAAGGAAGAATCAAAGTATGTTCGCCGAGGGTAAATATAAATAATGCATGACTCGAATAGCGTGATAGTTCAAAGGATTGTGCCGTCAATTCCATATCTACTGGAAACCCTTACGCTATCTACCCTTGTTTACTGCTGCTCATGCGTTAAATTGTGTGATTATTAGTTAAAAATATAATAAATAAACAAAAATAACTCATTATATCAGTGTTTTAATATTGTGCATTTTAGTAATGTAAAAATTCTACGATTGTTACAGGGCCGAGCGCCATAGAGTCGCGCTCGCCAAGCGCCTTCACAACCAACTCATCCAGCATGCTACTGCTGCAGACACACGTAAGAATTAAGTTTGATATTCAAATACAACTGCATAAATAATAGTAGCTTCTTTTATTAATGTGACAAGTCATTTATTAAATAAATAAGTCCATGCAATAAATGAAGTATTAGAACACCTGATATAATTAGAAACACACGCGGTAATATAGTTTTTAAACTATCATAAGTATACGTATGCGATCGAAATGAGCCTGCTATTGGCGCGTCACGGCCGCCCCAGTCGACAAACCGCCGCCTACCACTGCGACGCCTCCATTATCGATTATCATTTCATTTCTATTGCAGAGCAACTACGGTTCGTCCTTTACTGATCTACTATCACCGCAATATCAAGAAGACTCTTCCGAAATCTTGGAAGAAAATCTTGACCCGTTTCCTGACGTCGAGTTCCACGCACCCGTCGCTCCTGGAATCAAGTCGCATCGTGCCACTCCCGTGAGCGAGACCTCCTCGCCAATACTTGGCCCGGCATTACCTAGCTTCGAAGAAACTTATTCTGTTCGTTACCCAAAACAAGAAATGGCAGAATTTGGTATAAAAATGGATGAAGACTGTTATAATGTGAGCGCATACTCTCATCAAGGCCACACCTCAACGCAACTTCTCTACCAATATCATCAGCCCTCTATACCTTATGTTCCATCTCCTTACTACGCTCCACCTCAACCATGCAGTCCTTCTTTTGATACGGGCAGCGTAACTCCAACCCAGGACTCTTATTCTCTACCATCCTACCCGAGCTCTGTCGACCTTCATGTGACTAGCGAACAAGCAGCCAGACAACGGCGAGCATCATTACCTGTACAAAGATCCGAATCAAGTAGCTCCAATGATAGTCCAAAAGTACATGGCGGTAGAGTGCATTGCATGCAAGCGTCCGCGCCCAGTTCGGCATCGAGTTCACCCGGGGTGGCTCCGCCGGAAGGTAGCGGACCCCGTGCTGCCCCATCGTCTCCGAGCCAACTTTGTGCTGTTTGTGGTGACACGGCTGCGTGCCAACATTATGGTGTACGGACATGTGAGGGATGCAAAGGATTTTTCAAAAGAACTGTTCAAAAGGGCTCGAAATATGTTTGCTTAGCCGAAAAATCTTGCCCAGTTGATAAAAGAAGGCGGAATAGATGCCAATTTTGTCGGTTTCAAAAATGTCTTGCTGTCGGAATGGTTAAGGAGGTTGTCAGGACGGACTCACTGAAAGGACGACGCGGCCGCCTGCCATCGAAACCGAAATGTCCACAGGAATCACCTCCTAGTCCGCCAATATCACTTATAACAGCTCTAGTCAGAGCGCATGTCGACACATCGCCGGATTTTGCCAATCTGGACTACTCCCAATATCGGGAACCTAATACCTTGGAAGCACCAATGTCGGATTTAGAAGTAATTCAACAATTTTATTCACTTTTAACGACGTCAATTGACATGATCAAAGTGTTTGCTGAGAAAGTACCCGGATATGGTGAATTATGCTTAGAAGATCGTGAGCAACTATTTGCATCTGCACGGCTAGAGCTGTTCGTACTACGGTTAGCCTACCGAACACGTCCTGAAGATACGAAACTCACGTTCTGCAATGGCCTCGTGCTCGACAAACGGCAGTGCCAGCGTTCGTTCGGAGATTGGCTGCACGCTGTGTTAGACTTCAGCAATACCTTGCACTCCATGGACATTGACATCTCCACATTTGCGTGTCTCTGCGCTCTCACACTTATCACAGGTTGGTCTTTTTTAAATCTTATATTTGTTCCTCCACAGTTATCAAATGTAAATATTTTAGGTAATACTTTTGTGAACATTCCTCTAGATAGATGCTAATAAAAGGTTTCTTAATTATTGTATTTACAAAATTCTTGAGGATTTCATCTAGTTTCACGTAGGAACCTAGTCGATAAATATCTAGGTTCACAAAATTTTATTTTCCTTGTTAACAGAAAGACACGGTTTAAAAGAACCACACCGGGTAGAACAATTGCAAATGAAAATCATTGGTTGCCTGCGAGCTCACATGCCGGGCGGCAGCAGCGGGACCGGGAGCGTCGTCAGCAGCGCTCCACACTTCAGCCGCGTGCTGGGCGCCCTCCCAGAACTCCGCTCATTGTCGGTACAAGGATTGCAACGCATCTTCTATCTGAAACTAGAAGACCTAGTGCCAGCGCCACCTCTCATCGAGAACATGTTCCGCGCCAGCCTACCCTTCTAAGACACGTTAGAATTTCTCGAGGACCAGTCCCGCCTTCGAAACACATTCTCCTTTCGTTTTAGAGCCGACTCCGTTATTTTTGTAAGTGTTTAGAATAAAAAAATATTTTTCTAGAGACTAATTAAATTTTTTATAGTACGCGATCTCCCACGGAATCGGTTCGTGCTAATTATATAAAATTAATTTTAAGTAGGTACATAAACACAGTGACAATCATACCGCTTAAATACTAAGCTAAGATTTATTTATTGAGAACATTTAGGAACTCGTATTTTGCGTGTGATTTCATTTAATCGTGTAATGTTGTGTATTTAGTAGTCTGCATTTGAGTTACCGCTCGTGATCAATGGCATCTTGTCGTACAAATATTCCTATGTTATTTACTTACGTATTATTTAAATAAGAAATTCTAGTCACAAGACTTAGTAATATAAAATAACTGGCCCGTACATAAACGGGCTTATAGATTTAATATAGGACATTTTACTTATTAAAAATAGGCATTTAATGTCCTTTTTGTACGAATGTTAGTATCGCGCGGCAAGTTGATTCGTGACTCATAATTGGGCGAATTGATCTAAGTTTAATCAACTGAGATCGTGTCGCATGTCGCGCGAGTGAGTGCGATGTATGACGTCACAAAACACGTCACAAGGAATGTCGGAAGTTACCTTTTAGTTCTAAATTATTTAATAATTTTAGACGCTAGAACAATAAGTAATATTTTGTTACAACAATTATTATTATTACTATACTACAGCTATCCGAAAAGTTCAGCATTATATGAAAAACCATCACTGAGGTATATCGCTAATAAACCTCAGTGCCAATTATGAGTGATATTTTACTCTCTAAATCCTACAAAGTGTCTTAATGTGTACCTTTGTAAGTAGATAGTGTTAGAATTCTCCTAATGCACTGTTGTGTACTTTTCTACACCTTCTAAAAACATAAGGTATGTATGTATTGATAACAATAATTGCTAAATTAGACATATCATTTACAAAAATTAAAAGTTAATAAAAAGGTTTACATTGCTTTTTGTATTGTAAGAGAACCCCAAAAAACAAGGTGAAGAACTCCTACATCAATGATTTGCTTTTTCATATAAACAATAAAAATATTCCATATTATTTGTACGGAACAATAATAATACTTACAATATTCTATGCTATTACAAATTAGGCTATTTACGTACGTATGTACGTAACGTAATACGTTAAACCGGCATATCTAAACTGTTCATTATTTAACATTGTTCGTAAAATATTTATATGTAATAAATATAATGATAAAATACTTTTTCTTTGTCGGACCAATTAATGAAAAAGCAATGAGAGGAGATTGTAGATAGTTAAAATAATTGAAAAACTTTTCAAGCCTCAGTCACATCTGAATGTCTGAATAATCTAGGTGTACATTCAGTGAGTGTTGCCTTTTATATTAATATGTAGAGTTTATAAAGCTACGAGTGAATGAAATGTCTCTGTTTTTTACATATTTTATGTATTGATAGGAGAAAAATTAACTATCAAATCATGAATACCGGAATCAACGCCGTTTTCCGCCGTTTTAACGTCCAAATTACCCTAAGAGACTGTTCTTATTAATGAAATTGCATTGTTGAAATATAATTGATGTTATTCGACTTATAGGTCCTTTACCTGAACCTATATGCTTAGTGTTAGATGTAAAATCGCGTGTGAAAATTAATAAGTTTTTACGTGATTGATAAGTGTATGTACGTGTACCCTTTTATAATGCTGGACTTTTTACACAAACGCTGAACTGTCTTATTATTAATTTTATAGATTTTTAAGGATAAAACAACTATTGTTTAATTTACAAGTGTTACATACTTCTTAATTTATGTTCCTAAGTATTATACCTATCTACTTACGTTGCATTTATACTTTATATATCAGTTTTCAAAATTACAAATTGATTTTTGTTTTCGTTTACATTATTTTGACTACGTAAAAATTTTCATTGCAACATTTTTATTAAAGATCAGTACCTACTTTTACGAATACTGTGGTCACTCACCCCATGCAATCGTAGAGTATTTTTCAAGAGTAAATAATAGAAGCAGACAATGTGACAGAGTAAACAACATTTATTTGTGTCAATTATTAAATAAAAGCTAATAAAAAATATTACTAATTGCTTGATTAATGAATAATTTATTTTTTTATTGAGAAATGTTGTTATATTAGAGCAATAAAAATTAAAATTGATATAACTAGAAACTATAATACATTACTATTATATTAATAAACCTAATGTAAAAGTCTATTCAGAAATATTGGGAAAAATATTTATTCATTGTCTGCAACATTCGATTGAAAAATACTTTACCAGATTGTAGTGTGTTTATACATTAACAATTTCAAAGTAAGTGAAGCATATTTATCTCATACGGATTACACTAATTTCAACTGTATTAGGTTTATCATTCATAAAATTTCGTTGTCGAAGACGTTTATTATATTCCGTTATCTTGTAGTAGGTAGGTAGGTCATGCTTAGGCTTTGCTCTTCTATAATATTCCTTATACTCAAGTTTGTAATAAAATGCATTTCTTTATGTCTCAACATAGATAAATAACTGTGCTTTTGTTAATCTTAATGTTACACAATTTTTTGTAAATATTTCTTTGAAATAATAATTCGGCGTGAATGCGTCTATGAATATGATGTTTTTTATTTAACTCACTTTAACCAAAATCTTCAATGTACCCTTCAACAACTTTCTATAACTTACATAGACCAAATATTATATATATAACATACATGCATAAGCCCGCGCTGTATTCCCGAAGGGGTACGGAGAGACGAACTAGAGAACTAGAACGCCCATACTTCGAGCACAAATTCCAGACTCCGAGCAGAATCCAATATCACGTTACCTGACCAGGGTATCGAACCGAGACCTCATGGCAGTAGTCGTACCTACTGCGCACGCAATACAACTACGCCACCGAGGCATTCATAATAATTATAAGTATTTATATACTAATAACAAATGATTAATTATTTTTTTGACCGAAGTATAAATAAATAAATAACAATACTTGTAGCAAAAATAATTTCAATCTTTATATGTATACCATGGCGCGTACACACCGGGCCGAACGAAGGCGAACAGTCCGGAGTCTGGAATTTGTGCCCTATATGGCGATAGGCTCGCCCCCTATTACTTTGATATTTTACTCAAATAATAGACTAAATGTTGATAGTCTAATAAATAATATAAAACTACTGATATACATATATAAATAATGTACAAAATTAATAACTTTTGTTAACTTGTTGTGTAACTAATTACTATTATGCACTGCTTTATAAAATTTGTTACAAAAATTATATCGATTATTATTAACGACAACATCATGTGCAAACACTAATAATTCCGCCATCTTTAGCTGCCAGCCTGCCTCAATGTCACGGTGACGGAACTGATCGCCTCTCGCTTGTAATAGACAATAGCATTTAAAACATATATTTTTCTTTAATTATTAATTTAAAATCAGTTGTTTGATTTGGCATAATGCCAGACAATTGCCAATAATAAAAATAATAAAAAATATATATGTCAGTGTCAGTTCACACTTCACAGTTGTCAGTTGTCACTGTCAATACTATTATGGCTGCGTTCCACTAAGCGTTCACAACGATCAAAATGCTCCTTTAGCCGTTCCACATAACGACCGCGGTCGTTGTGGTCGCGGCGAAAACGTCACTTATGACGTCATGACTTACGCTCACGCGAAGCTCACGACGACCCATCTAAAAAGGTGGGTCGTCGTGATCATTGAGAAAATTAGCGGCGTTTTCAAAACTCAATGCATCAAAAATGGCGGCCGTTAAGCTTACGTTATTTCATGCGGAAAGATATATTTTAGTAGAAGTGAATGTTTCTGCAGTGGATATAATTTTTTTTTTTCAATATAAATCGATTTAAACAATAATTAATTAAGTTTATTTTCAAGGCTTAGAGATTATAACCAAACCTGTTAAATATTTTGCATTATTTTTATTAACTCGCCGTTTGTTTGTTTTAATTATCAACTCCACGCTCAAAACGCTCTATAATCCATTCCACTTGAGTTTACGACAGTAACGCTCACAAGCAAGTGGAACGGGAAAAACTGCGGTCGTGAGCGTGATCGTTGTGAACGCTTAGTGGAACACAGCCTATAAATTTACTAATTTACACATATAATAAAGAGAGAGAGGAGATCGGTTCCATCTCTATGACCTTGGCACCAGGCTGGCAGCTAAAGATGGCAAAAAGTTTAGTGCGTCTAAGTAATAATTTGTCGATAAACAATTTTGTATTGTTTTTACAAAGCATTACATAAATGTTTAAAAGTGAATGTTTTTGGATGTTTATTATTTATTACTTGTTTTTAGTTGATTTATTTAACATTATCAACAATATTTTTATTATTTAGTTAAAATAACATAACATAACATAAGGTCACGCCTGTATCCCCGAAGGGGTAGGCAGAGGCGCCCTAGCGAACTAATACACCAACATATCGCCGAGCTTAGTTCCGTCCTAGATGTGATAGGGGGCGAGCCTATCGCAGTATCGGACACAAATTCCAGACTCCGGGCTGATATGGAAAAATCCAATACCACTTTGCCCTCAGGACGGTAGTCGTACCGAAACACAACCACGCCACGGAGGCAGTCGTTAGTTAAAATATTGGTATTAATGGCACGATTAGTTTCAATGCTATAATTATCAGCCACAGAATGTGCACTTTAGATATTAACTCAATGACGACATCAATCATGAGATCAACTCAAAAAATCGTTTGCTAATCTCTGCTATAAAATCGTTATCTAAGCGCACTAGAGCTTTTCTTGTCATACAAATTGGAAAATTATAGTCTCTGCCTCCTCTTGTGGCATACAGATGTGATAATATGTATGTAATGTAAAAGAATATACCGTGAAATAACGAAATAAAAGATTTTATCGATATCGATAATATACGCAATGAATCACGCCCCGCGTCACTAGACCGCCATTCCAGCTGCCGTATTATTATTACTCTGGCCCGGGGGCGTGGCTTATAGACAGATACGGATATACAAGAACAAACACTTATATATTGAAATAAAACTATTCTTACGGATTCTATCACGATTAGGTTTTAATTATTATTCCCAAAAACAATAATAATTAAATCTAATCGTGATAGAATCCGTAAGAATAGTTTTATTTCAATGTATAATATTCACGTAAACTTAAGAAATCAGTAAACACTTATATATTGATCCTTTTTTATCTGAGTTGATATCCATTAGTTAAAAAGAGATAGCATTATTTTTTACTGATTCTATCAAGTTTTATACTCGATAGGTTGTAAAAGACAATAGGGGCCGGGCCCCTTGTGATTTAACAACATTGTTGTGTACAAAAATCGACAAAATCTTTAAATTGCATTCCATAACAAATATAAAATAAATTACAGCTTAAAAAATATAGCTCCAGTCATCCAGGCGCAATAGGTTAGCGCATGGCATTAATAAGAAGAAGCGTATAAACATAATTTTTATTAACCTGAAGGTACCTTCCTCTGCGTATTTTGTGTACATTGTTGATTGTACGTACAGTTCGTATAATGTCTCCATCAGAAGACATAAAAAATGTTTTCGATAAAAATTTGGAAGATTTTGAAATTCAGGAGGTACTTCGTAACGGTACTGATTTAAGAGAATATGCGTTACAAATCGACAAAGGTATAAGAGAGGCTGAAAAAGCTTCTGTGGCTGATTACTTAAAAGAAAGTGAAAACATTGGTTCACTGCATAACCAGATTGAAGAGTGCGATAGCATTCTTGCTAAAATGGAAAGCATGCTTACAGTGTTTCAGGTACAAAATACTTGTACTTTATGCCCCTTATAAAAATATTTAAGCGCTGCTTATCTTTAACCATAGGTTGTCCCTTTCATTTTTAAACAATGTAACGCAAGGAAAAAAGTTACAGGCTATTCTTAGCGAAAAGATAAGTGAAAATGTTTTTATAAGTAAGGCTCTATATCATAAAACCATCTTATTTCCAGCCTCTAGATAGCCATTTATTATGAGACATTTCTCTACCAAAGTTTATGCATTATCCCCTGTATAATCCATGGCAAGCATGGATAAGTTGATTGAGCCAACTTCCAATCCACCCCATCAATCACCTCGTCAGTCAGCCCTTAGGTCATAGTGTGATGTTATATAGCCAATAGCCATCCTCGATAAATAGACTATCCCACAAAAAAATATTTTTTCAATTCGAACCAGCAGTTTCTGAGATATCAACTTCCCTGCTTCTTAACATTTTTCATTTTTGCTCCGCTCCCATTCGGGACGCCGCGCCGGGTCAGAGTGACGTTACCATCCATCGATATAATAATATACCTAGATGCACAGTTCCATACAAATATCATTGTAAACAGTGTCCTCGACAGACAAAACAAATAAACATCACAAATTTAATTTAATTAACACAAATATGACCTTATAGACGCGGCATAAAGTAGCTTTTTAAATTGAATGTTCAAACGTTCCTATATTCGATTTTTTTGAATTTCTAATCGTTTTTGAATTTGACAATAATTTGACATTATTAAAAGAAACATTCTAGTCACTTGGACAAAGATTGAATGGAGTCGAATAGTTCTTGTATTTATTTGTGAGAAATTTTGACCACGTGGCGTACAATGTAGATGAGAATGGCGATATCTGTATAATAATTTTACTTACATTAAGAGATAGATAGAGTATAAATGTTTAGAAGATAACAAAGCTTATGAGTTATGACTATGAAATAAGCACTGTTTTGCCGTAGCGTGATTCATAAATAAATAAATAACACCCAACAGTCACATACATAGTCCTGGCCCCACACTAAGATCGTCCTTTGCTCTTTAGATTCTTAATAATTTCTTTTAGACTATCATTTCGTTTTCTTAATCTTTTGTTCTGCCTTTTTAAGTTTCGCACTAAATTAGATTTAAGTTTAAATTTTTGGTTGCGTTCTTTCAAATTATCTTTCAAAAATAACGTCTTAGGTGTGTTAAAGATTGATGAAAATTCTGATGGTATTGGTGATCCTTCATTATTTATTGGTTCAATTGCTGGTTCCTGGAAATGAATATGTTTCAAATAAATGATGACGCCACAATTACTGTTGTAGTAATTATGCCTAACGACCGGTTCCAATAAATGATCTCAATCCGAGAATCCAAGATAAAAATGAAAAATTAAAAAATTAAAAATCGCGAGAATGAACCATTAAAATTATTATTTGACAGCGGAATGTTCAACTTTGTTCATGTTGGCAATTTTTTATGATCTGCACACTTTGATTGAAAACATTTATTAGAATTAGCCGCAAATTATTAAATAGTCATTTTACATGGCAGTATGTACCTAGGATATGCTTGCTATTGATGAATTCTGTATCAAATATTTTTCAACTATTACACTTGTACTGCACCCTGCCTCATTTAAACTCGTAGTTACGACAATCTAAAATAAAGTCAATAAATGTGGCAATATTTATTTATTTATTTATTTATTTATTTATTTATTTATTTATAGGTACACCAACAGCATACATATTGTTAAATTAAATAGTAAACATTAGTTAAGGACAATGTAGCTGATGACAATTTATCACCTTTATTTTTGGTACAGCATTCTTTTTAATTTTCCTAATCCCTTTTTCTGTATAATATCCATCGGAATCGGCAAAATGGTCTGAACAAACCACACTTGAGTAATTGGGTTTAAAATTTTCTTCTCTCCTTTCATCGGAAATAATTTTACGCCATTTATCTCTTACTATTTCATTTCATGGAAATCTGTAATTAATAAATAAAATTAATAAAAATATCATAAATTTAAAATAAATATAATATATTTACAAAAAAAAAACGACTCCATATATTTCATTGTTCTAAATCATGATTTCAAAAGGGACAAAATATTTTATTAACTGAATTCGTTAAATTAATTATTTATACACGTTTAATACTTAATTTAACATGATTAAGGTTTTAAGAATCAAGTAAGGGAATTATACTTACTTAAAATATGAAATCCATGTGTTTTTCGCTTTGTAAGAGTGTTATTTTTGCACTCTTTCACAGAGCATTTAGGCATCTTCACAGGCGAACGGTCGGCGCCCGACTGACAGCAAACAAGTGCTTACTTACATTTTAAGCACTCGTTGGCTGTCCCACTTTCTGAGCGTCAACTGTGCATCTAGGTATATTATTATATCGATGTTACTATCGTATAAATATTGACAAATATTGACGTCACTCAATTGTTTTGCCTTCCCGGAACCTCTCCACTAAAATTTGAACTTTATCGTATGGTATTAAAGTTCAAATTGACTTTTAAGTATTATTACGAATCGATTGTATGGGAGTATAGAAAAGTGTTGTTTTTAGACTTTTTAGGCAACTTTTTTAAATTTTTCTCTCCGTAAGAACCATCCTCGTACTTCGAGGAATATTCTAAAAAAAGAATTAACGAAATCGGTCCAGCCGTTCACGCGTGATGCCGTGACAACGGAAAACGGGTTTCATTTTTATATATATAGATTTATGAGGATATAGGATTTATACTACATATTCCTCATCTTCCATTGGACTTTATCCCACCCTAATGTGGGGTCTGCAAAATAATTTTTCAATCATGTTCCTAGATAGAAAACATTTGGTTTTAGTTTTTACAACTGGCTTCCTCCCAGGCACCAACACCCTCAATATTATATTTGTGTCATTATTTTATTATGGAAATAGTAGCTCATCGCATAATTGAGTTATGGAAACAAAAGTGGCAATCTGAAAAATGTATGAATTGTGGCTATTCAATATTTTTGCTTTTTTTTAATGAAGCCTAGAAAAATTCATTACAGTTATACTAAAATTATTTACTGAAACAATATAAAATTGGCATACTAACACAAGATTTGATCTCTGTTGGATCTATGCTATGCTAAAAAACACAATATAAATATTTCTTTTATTCATTGTTCAGATTGCCACCTTTGTTTCTATACAAGTTAATTATCAATCTTAGTAGGTAATAACACAATATTTCAATTATGTTTTAACATTTATAATCACCCACGACTAGTTGAAACTCGAGTATAGATATTTTATTATAATCAAGTCTTTAAATAGTCACGGGCGGCTCGGCCTCCGGTGGCCCATACGCTTATGGAACATATATATGTGCCGCCTCTGACGGGTTAATCCCCACTTGATTTATTTTCAGAATGATCTTGGCAGTATTAGTAATGAGATAATTAGCTTACAGAAAAAATCAGTAACTATGTCAGTACAGTTGTCTAACAGACAAGTACTTAAAGGCCCACTTTCATCATTCATTGAAGATATGGCGGTTTCTGAAACACTAATATTGTAAGTAAAATGTATAATAACCAAAATATAAAAAAGCAAATTGATGATTACAAATATTTTATTTTTTTACAGTGGAATCAATAATGTCCCAGTAACTGACAAGGAGTTTATGGTTCAGTTAGCAATACTAAATCAAAAACTAAACTTTGTAAAGGAGCAAGATTTTAAAGAAACTAAGGCGTGTCATGATGTCAAAGATGTATTAGAAAAACTCAAAATAAAGGCAGTGTCTAAAATCAGGACATATATTTTAGAACAAATATACAAATTTCGTAAGCCAATGGCCAACTATCAAATTCCACAAAATGCAATGTTGAAATATAAATTTTTCTTTGAATTTGTTTTGGCTAATGAAAGAAATGTAGCTCAAGAAATATGCAATGAATACATTGATACTTTAAGTAAAGTTTATTATTCATATTTTAAGTCATATGCTTCAAGATTGGACAAATTGAAATATGAGGAAGCACCAACCAAAGAAGATCTGATGGGTATTGAAGATGGTTCCAAAGGTGGATTCTTTCAGAAGTCAAATTTGAAGAATAAGAGTACTATTTTCACTATTGGTAACCGTGGTGATGTCCTCGCTCAACAATTAGAAGCACCAATAATTGTGCCTCATGTGCAACAAAAAACTAAAGTATTACTCTTTTCAACAATACTTTATAAGGCTTTACTTATAAAAACATTTTAGCTGACCAAATGGCTAAGAATAGTATATCCCTTTTATTTTCAAACAATGTGACACAATGAAAAAAGTGACAGACGTTTTTTTACCATTTGATCAACTAAAATGTTTTATAAGTTAGGCCCATAGTGTTTATGAAGTATAGGCTATTTCAATACAATGATACCTATTTGTTTATTTTATTACAGTACTCTTATGAGGCATTATTTAGAAGCCTTCAATATGCCCTTGTGGATAATGGATGCAGAGAGTATTTATTTACCACAGAATTTTTTCATGTTAAAGGCACTCATGCTCAAGAGTTATTTGACAGGATTCTTGGTAAAACTCTATCCCTACTTGTGGTAAGCACCATCATTAAAAACAGCAAAGGATAAAATATTTTAACATAAACATTGAAAAAACTTATTTACTTTCAGAAAAATGTTGAAAACTATGTCATTGAGTGTTATGATTGCCTGGCATTGTTCCTATGTATTCAGCTTATAAATCGCTACAAATGGATGTGTCATAAAAGGGCCGTTGGAGCACTGGACAGGTACTTGTAACATCTAGCCCCATTTAAATGTGATTGTTTTGATAAAATAATCATTTGATTTAACTTTACAATACATGTTGCAGTTACTGGGATTCACTATACAGTTCTTTATGGCCAAGACTAGAACATGTTTTAAAACTAAATATACAGAGTGTTAAAGAATGTGATCCAGCAAGGTTGTCAAACAAGGAACTTGGACCTCATTATGTATGTATTACAAGCACCTTTACCTCTCACTTGTAATGTGAAGGGATGGATAGAAGTGCCACTAGTCATATCTGAATTTTACCACATCCTGAAGACATTTTCATTCCAACCATACTATTTACCACTCATAGAGTGAATGACATTGCCCATAGACAGCCCCAACACCAATAGTATCATAAGTTTATTGACAAACTTTAAGGACAGATTGTCTACAGAGTGACTTCACTGTCATATTATTGTTTTTCTAGATAACTCGAAGATATGCAGAATTTTCAGCAGCAATGCTAAGCTTAAGTGAACAATTTCCATCAGAAGAACTAAGTAATCTATTATTAATTCTTCAAGATGAAGTGCATTGTTTTTTACTTAAAATGGCAGCAGAATTCCCACAAAGAATCCAACAATTAATTTTCTTGATTAATAACTATGATATGGTCCTTAGTGTATTAATGGAAAGAACGAGAGACAATACTAAAGAGGCAGAGAGCTTTAGAGAACAATTGCAAGCCAGAAGCACTGAGTATGTGGAAGAGATACTAAGCCCACATTTCGGTGGAATGATACAGTTTGTAAAAGAAGGAGAACAACTGCTTGAAAGTGATAAGAAGAATGAACTTTCTAGTTTGGAAAGAAAGTCAATCTCTTTAGTAGCTTCTTTTAGTACAGGTTGGAAGCAAAGCCTAGAGGAAATTCACAGAGAAGTTCTTGTATCATTCCCTAACCTCGTCACTGGGTCTGGCCTTTTGCAAATGGCGTTAACAAACTTTGTTCAATACTATCACAAGTTTGTAAAATTATTGACACCAAGTGCAAGGACACAATTAGTCAATATTCATGTTATAATGGTAGAAATCAAAAAGTATAAAACAAACTATTGATCAGTAATCCTATTTACAACTTGCAATTGCTTGTTTTTTTTATTAAAAAGTAAACATAACACATTAACATAAGGTCACGCCTGCATCTCCGAGAGGGTAGGCAGAAGCGCACTAGCAAACTAGAACATCCACATTTCGCCGAGCTTAGTTCCGTCCCAGATATGATAGGGGGCGAGCCTATCGCCATATTGAGCACAAATTTCACACTCCGGGCTGATATGGAAAAATCCAATATCACTGCCCGATCCAGGGATCGAATCCGAGACCTCAGGACGGTAGTCGTCACGAAATACAACCACGTCACCGATACAGTAATTATTCATATACAGAAATCATATTAAGAAATAATCCTGTATCGTTCTGTGTACTAAATTAAAATAAAATGCTGTTTAATGAATATACACTTTTAATCAAGTTTGACTTAAAATTACCTGTTTAAAATAAATTATACAACATAATCACAGTTTTCATCGTAAATTAGATCGAATGGCCCAATACTTAATAATTAAAAGAGAGACTGCACCAAAAATAAAACCTTTTTTATTTAAAAAATATTTACAATGTATTGAGGTTAGCATATAAGAGAAACTCATCTAACTAAAATACGGATGAACACAAAGTGAGCCACAAGATCTAAAGATACTAATTTAACATAATACATGTATGTACATGTGAACAACTTACATATAAAATTGTTACATTGTGCCAAATGTTTGTTTTAGACACAAAGCTTTAAATAACACAAGTCGACATTAGTTTTGTGTAAAAACTAATGTTTTTATTTACAGAACACAACACTCGCAGATACTATCACACTTCAAAACAATTGATGCTTACTGCACTGCTCTTGACAAAGTACTTTTCCATGATTTCAAAGGTTTTGATTTAATAAACTCCTTCAACATAACTTCAAGGTCTGTTGAAATCTTCACTGGCTTCCAAACAACTAATGCTTGGATCACTCTAAATTGATTATGTTTATTGATATATATTAGACTACTGACAACAGCTTCAGCAATTTCAGGAGGAGCTAAAACAAATAGGAACATATTTAAATGCAAAATCTACTAATAACATGTAATCTTTAAAAATCTTTTAAAATGAAGTTGTCAATAATAAGGTCTATTTTACATTATTGTGAAGTTCACAGTTCAGTAATTTATAATTGGTCTAAAGTACTTAACTCAAGTAAATTGACTATAGGAAGACTATTATTTATTTAGTCCTAGTGTGCAAGTTCAAAGAATATTTTAATCAATAAAAAAAGGTTCAAAATAATATAAATGGTAAATTATCAAACAAAAATGGCAAAGAATGGAGTTGTTGATGATCAAATTTCTATAATATTTCATACATAAGATGAAACAAAGAAACGTTAGTGAAAAAAAAGACTAAATTAGTTCAAAAAAGAGCCCCCAAATCGTACTTTGTTTTATGCTGTGAGCAAAAGTGTGTCCTTTCTATCTCCTTCGCACACATTCACCGTATATGAATGTTCAATGAGGTGTTGTTACATACTTAGCTGTGGATAATTTCGAGTAACCCCTTCTACCAAATTCAAATATCATAACTATTTTAATTATTTGGCGAATTTATAAAATTGTTTCAAATAATTTAGAATATTTTGGGTAGCGTTAATTGAATCAGTAATTAAAAAATCAAGTCAATATTCCTATTTACTGCTAAGTGGATAGCTTTATTGTCATTATGGTGAATGAGTGCAAAGTGCTTCTACTAGCCAACCCTGTACGACGCGCCTTAGTAAATAAAGATAAAAATACTTACGATTCTCTTGAAGCATGGTAATCAGCTGGTTCATTACAATTTCACAGTGTACTTTCATATCAGCTGGAAAGGGCTTTAACAATGGCCCCAGCATTGACACACAAAATGCCTTAACATGTACAGAACTATTCTGGTTCTCTATCATGGGTTGTAATAAATTTTTAACTATATTATTTTGACACCACCGTGGCCCATGTCGTTTGGCAAGGATTATCAAAGCTATTCTTAGCATTTTCGTCTCTTCTTGAGAGCCTGAAAAGAAACGTCATAGTTATTCATACGCAAAAGGATTGAGCACTTATGTAAGCATATTACAAGTTATGTTCTTTGGCATAATTGGCATAATACAAATAAAACTAAAAGTGTCAAGTACCAATATAAGTAATTAAGTGAACCATTGAAGAATTGATGACAAAACATTACATACCTCTAAGTGCTTTAATTGAATTTCTAAATAGTTCCAGTATTTTAGTTTCATTCCATTCCGTTATTTGATAGAAATATTTCCGACTTAAAATATTTCTTATATCTTGAACTCTATTAAACTTGTCGTCACATTTATAAAAATGTAGTAGGTAAACTAAGCATATAACTAATGGAGTTTGAGCTGAAAATCAACAAGAAACAATTTAGTACATCTCGATGATCAAATATAGTAAAAAAAATATAATATTATCTGGTCCATAGACATTACTCACCAGATGCCATATGAGCTAGTGGTAAAATATGGGACCATACTTCGATACATTGCCTGATTAGGGGCACGGCTTTAAATTGAATGCAATACATCGCGTCGAGGACAAACAACCTAAGTCGAGTCTTCATTTTAAAATATCTACAAATTACGGCATAAAAATGGGACATGCTTTCTATCACTTCAATATGTGGTGTACGATTAAGTGAAAATAATGTATATTCAATACAGCACAATATTTTATCAACAATGTCCACTGGACTCCAACATGATTTAAGTTCAGATATGACATACAATAATATTTGTTCTGATTTAGTCAAGGCTGGTGCAGAAATTGCAGCAACTTTATTGAACAACTCGATCTTACGGGTGGGATCTTTCAAATACTTTAATAAACCTGCTAGAAAATGTGTAACATCCCAATGTTGTATGTCTAAAATAAAGTTATTCATAGCCTCTTTGGCTTCATTAGCAGAAAGTTCTACAATTCGTGCTATATCATCTTCAATTTTCTGAGCAGTAGAGTTGGTAATGTTATCTGTAAGAGTAAAATGTTATATTATGAGTGATTAACTTTAAAGCTATTTACAGTTGTTTCTATGATATTCGTTTAACTAACCTGATACTTTTTTTGCATGAAATTTGACAAATTTAACTCCGTATTGTTCTATCATTCGGCACAAAATACTTTCTCTTGGATTATCAGTAACGTATTGGCTACAACTAAGTTCCTGGTGTTCTTGTGCCTTATTATTACGTATTTCCAAAGAACACGTATTAATCTCACTATTGTGGTTACCATTTCTTTCTTGACCTGGTGCCTTAGGACTAACTTGTGGAGTAGGTATATCTTTAACACTTCTCCTTCTGTGACTAGGCAGGTCTTCATTGTCATTTATTTCTTTGTGTTCTAGCACCTTAGGACTAACTTCTGGAAAAGATAGTACCCTAACACTTTTTCTTAGATTGCTAATGAGGTCATTACCACGACCATCTTTGCTTTCTGGCGTCTTAGGATTGACTTCTGGAGAAAATATACCTGCCAAATTGTTTTGCGGCGATTTTCTCTTTGGTGAAACACTATTTAAAGTATTTTTAATTACAGAATTATATTTGGGATCATCCATTAAATCTTCACACCTATATAAAACAACTTTAGGATCCTTGTCTAAAGTCGAACTACGTAACACACGTTTACAGGGTATTCCAGATGGAAGACTTTCAGGAACACGTTTGATACATTTTTTAATTTCAGATGACTTTGTTAAGTCTTCATTAGAATTTTTTTCGTGTTTATCATCAAAAATTTTTGTCTGGACCGATTTCTTTGGAGATATATCAAGTTTTAAATCTGTATTGATATTAGTTAGTGCACAAACCTTGCTGCGATTTCTAGTACCAATTGGAGATGTTTTAATCGTATTTGATTCCTCACTGAATAGACTACTATCTTTATGCTTTTCGTTTTCACTGCATTCTACAGCATCTAAATGATTATTTTCAGACAAGTCTTTTTCATTCTGTGTCGTAAAATTGTTCTCAATACAAACACTTTTTTTACGTTTCAGTTCAGTCATTACTTTAACAGCTTTTTCATATACATTTTTATTATTTAATGTTGCTGAAGAATCAGCAGCTGTTACTAATTTCTTTTTGTTTGGATTTATGGGTTGTTTTATTTTAATGTTTTTTCTTTTCAAAGGTAAATTTTCCCGTCTTATTTTGTACTTGGGTAGTAACTTCTGTTTTAATTTCCCTAATTTGGTTATCTTTTTCCTTTTTAATAATTTAATTTTATAATGATTATCTTTAATAGGCGGTCGGCTATCTATAGATATATTACCAGTTGGCTCTGTATTCTTTACATTAGTTTCACTTACATCATTACATTCTATGCCCTTGTGACTTATATTTGTTGTGACTTCTTTACAGTGCAATGTAGATGTATCTCTGTAATTTACTTCAACTTCTGGAATAGTATATAATTTTTCACTGGTTGAGAATTCCAACATATTGTCATCTTGAGACTTGCGATTTATGTTCATATTTGATTTTTCGGTCACGCATGACGTCGTATTCTCAATTTTATGTGATTTAACGTCTTTTGAAGGTGGTTGAATAGAACTTGTATCATGATTTTGATTTATACTATCTTCTGCACATAATTCATTATTTTCTTCAGATTCTTTGTTATTAGGCATTGCAATGGACCTATTTAAAAGCATATTCTTAATATTAAAAAGTTCTTTTGCAAGTTCGGAAATACTGGCTTGTAATTTTTTATTTTCTTCTCTTGCTAATACAGCCTCTGGACAAACAACATTAGGGGAATGTTCTTGTATTTTTGGCATGCAAACGCTGTTATTCCTACATTTTGTATATAATTTAACTGGTGTTGCCGGTATTGGAGTTATTAGCTTATTATGTAGTCTCATAGTACTTAAAATCATTTCAATTTCACAGTCATGACTACTTTCATTGGATGTATTGTCACTATTATTTAACTCTAAACATTCTTTTTCTTTTCGGTTGTCTTCATTTTCAATGGATGCCTTATCTTCTTCGTTGTTTTCTAAGAGACTATCTATATCCGTTCTTAGAGAATTATCATCGTCAGCATTTATTGTAAGGATGTCATCTGTTTCAGCAGGTAAAACTATTGGACTAAGTGCTTGATCAGTCATAATAGGATTGTTTTCAAGCGAATTGGTTTCAAAAATTACAGGGCTAGTGGATACAGTAACAGTCTCGCAAAAAGGCACTGGACTTGTTGCAGAATCAACTAACTTGGATTTAACTTTATTCAATTCAGAGTCATCGCTTAATGGGCTATCATCGATAAAATAATCTGGACTATGAAAGCTTTTATCACTAACAGAAAACGCCATAGATGACCCTCGACCAGTGTCAATGCTTGCAACTTCATTACATTCAGCTGTCATAGTGGAAATCCTACTTTGGTCAACAATGTTTGAATTGTTTACATTGACATTCGGTGTCGGTGATTTATTTCCCTGAAATAAACATAATATTGATAACGATATTATGATATTATCAAAAGAAGTAATTATTTATTTGGATAACGAGTAGTTGTTCCATTAATGTTTAATTTTAATGATAATTGACTAAATAAATTCATAAGATGTCATCATGTATGTGTCAACAAAAAAGGCCTGTTTAGCTAAAATAAATCAGCAAGAACTGTTTAAATTATTGAAATGTTTTGTACAAATTACCTTAAAAGATTCTGCATCATCATCGAATTCATCAGAAAAGGGTGATAAAGGAATTTCATCAGAAATGTAATCATCGTTAACATCTTCCTTGCCAAATAAAGGATCATCTTTATCTGGGCTTTTATATTTGTCATAATTTTTCAGCACTTCTTTATGGCACAACCTATATTTTACTGAAAAATATTTTTCTAATTATTATTTACCATATGCAATATCAATAATGATATAAAATGTTCTAGTTAACTAATTCGCATTTTTAATAGCCTCCATAACTCAATATTTTTATTTAACTATGGTTTATCATCATCAGCCACAAAGACATCCACTGCTACTACTACTGTTTACTATGGTTGTGTATATAAATTTAGTGTATTATCTTTTATCCTAGCCTAGCAGTTACAGTCTGTTCCAAATATGTAGTACCCTGAAGAATGGCAATATATGTTGTACCACACTCTCAGTCGAGTAGGATATAACGATTTTTTCATCGGCTGATTACGAGAACCATATTGTTAATAGTGTTAAATAGTGAATAAATAAACTTACTTTTGCCAAATATAATATCTCTTGCAAGGCATATATGTTTTATCAACATATTATTTTCTTTTTGCAGTGGTTGCAACATTTTCTTATAATCTTTGTCAGTAGGTTTTGAATTCAATTTTTTTTCAATTTTGAGTGCTTCAATAAGAGTTTCATGTTCTTTAACAAGTGTCTGAAAATGAGCGTGAAAGATTTTTATTTCCAACTATGATTTCACCATAATTTAGGTAGCATTCTTCATTTTATATTGAAAATATACCAATGTACAATAGCACTGTACTATGCAAAGGTACCTTTAAGGTACAGGCGGGTGACTCCTGACGCTCGACTCGAACTTGAATTAAATTCGGTTTCATTTATTGACTTAAAATTCCACCGAAATAGAGTTAAAAAGTGCATTAACGTCACGCTAAAAATTACCAAATGACAAGTTCTCGAATATTATGCAACATCCCCCCCAGTACTATGTACACATCTTTGTGTAGCTAAAAATTCAACCTTTTGGTGTAGTCTTATGACAGAATTTCACTTATTTTGGAGCCACAGGAAATTACTTTATGCTAGCAAAGTACGAATATTATCACTCTTTTGTTATTTTAATATTACATACATACATATATAGGCTTACGCCTATATACCCGAAGGGGCAGGCAGAGGCGCACTAGCGAGCTAGAATACCCACATTTCGCCGAGCTTAGTTTCATCCCAGATATGATAGCAGGCGAGTCTATCGCCATATCGGGCCAAACTCCGGGCTGATATGGAAAAATCCATATCTCTTTACCCGATTCGGGGATCGAACCCCAAACCTCCGATAGTCGTACCGAAATACAACCACGCCACGAGGCATTCTGTCCACCACATGACTTTAATATTACGTCTTATAAATATACCTATATCTCCTCTATCTATTTAACTTCCAAACAGCATTATTATTTGTGTATTTTAGGAAATGAATAATAATATTATAAAAACTCTGTTGTGGCACGAATGTTTGACTATTAAATCATTGTCTCAAATTTTACCTGCAGCTGATTAGCATGAGAATTTGCTGCCTGGAACTGATTTTCTAAATTAAAATACTTTGCTTCCAATTCTTTGTTGGTACTTTTCAACTGTAACAGATCCTGAAAAATCATGTGTGATTACTTTGTTATTCAATTATCCAGAATAAAAATATTAACAATATACAAATCGCGCCTGTATCTCACACGGGTAGGCAGTGACTATGGATTTCCTGTTTGCCCGGTTCTGACATGCTACTTTCACTTCATCTACTGTCATCACTCTCTTCATGCCTTACTCATTGCATTACATACTCTGTTGTTTATACAATATACCGTAGACTTGTTTTACACAAGTATGATGCGGTCGACCTTCAATGACTTCCATTCAAACCTATCTTATTTGTTTGGCCAATCTCCTATCATCCATCCTCTCAATAATTGACAATATGTAGTTATATTGTAAGGATATATAAAGAATTTTCTAAAATTATTTCACCTACAGAAAGCTAAAATGTAAGTTATCAATGTGTAACAGGCTGTATTTTATTTTGAATAAAATAAAGGATCCTTAGGGAAATCCTAATTATGTAAACCAATGTATCAAATATAATGAGAGCTTCTTATGAACCCGTTGGAGGTGGCACATATATATGTTATAAGTGTCTCGGCCTCCATAGGCCAAGCTGCCCATCACATGTTAATACTAAGTTTGATCTAGTATTGGTAACAAAACAATATTAATTATTATCTTCATGGATTCCCTTAAAATACTCACTTTTTCTAAGTTGGAACACTCCTCTACAGATTTTTTATAATCAATACATATTTGCTTGCACTCTTCTGTAGCATTTAGCAAATTTTTTTCAGATTGATCTAAAGATTCTCTCTTTGCATAATACTTTTTGATCAAAGAACTGTAAAAAAGCAACAAAATACAGTAATTAAAAATAATTATAATTAATATTGCATTGACTGGTTGAACAAAATATGATAAGAATTCAAATGTGCAAAATATTATTTATCCATTAAAGTTTATTTAGTTTGCCATGATGATGGTGGGATGGTTATGCCACCCGAAAAATTATGTTCCGCACATTCATAGCTTTTGTAAGTTTTGCTTATAATAAACTATAACTATAATTCCAGTAGATATGCCATAACTTAGCATGTAGTAATTTATCAATTTACTATAA
This sequence comes from Clanis bilineata, assembly GCA_036417725.1. Classification (NCBI taxonomy): domain Eukaryota; kingdom Metazoa; phylum Arthropoda; class Insecta; order Lepidoptera; family Sphingidae; genus Clanis; species Clanis bilineata. The sequence continues at coordinate 11,903,748 of CM071140.1, forward strand.
CTATAATTCAGTAGTACTAATCACACATTAGGCAGGAATTATAAATTTGAGTTGGACTTTAAAAAATGAAAGAATGAAATGGTTCACTGATTTGAAATATTTTAATAACCTTGATCTTTTTACCAGCACTATTTAAATTTCATGAAAAAGTGCCAACATCAAAATGTCAGTTCACTATGTTTAATTAGGAAACTTACTATACTAAATTCACCATCACTTTCGCTATAATAATTATTGATACCACCTCTCTGAAACACCCGCTACATTTATTATTCTAAGTAATAAAATACAAATAAGAATGCATTTATGCATTATATAAAGTTACTTACTCTGTTGCTATAGTTTTCTTCTTTACAATTAAAATTGCTTTACGCTGTTTATCTGTTCTAGAGTTTACCTGTAAGTAAAAGTAATATATTGTTGACGAAATTAGCCTTTTCGTTAATAATGTTGTGGGTACAGCAGGAAGTAATGTGGGTACCAGTGGTTAAATTATTAACGTAGGTAGATAGCTAAACCAGTTGTAGCTATAGTAGGGAGACACACTATAAAACGGCTCGCCATTACAGTCAGAGCGCAGTTACGCTAGGGTTAGTCTTGGTGTGTATTCAGTTGTAGTGCAGTTTGGTCACATTATTTAGTTTGTATGCATACTGATTTCTTAAGTTTACGCGAATATTATACATTGAAATAAAAGTATTTTTACGGATTCTATCACGATTAGGTTTTAATTATTATTCCCGACGTTTCGAAGGCTTTGCAGTCTTCGTTGACCCGTGACAACGAAGACTGCAAAGCCTTTGAAATGTCGGGAATAATAATTAAAACCTAATTGTGATAGAATCCGTAAGAATAGTTTATTTCTTTGTATGCATAATCAACTTACAGTACGAGATAGCTATGTTACACTGTTATCAGCTAGTTATTTAACAATAGTTCATATATTATGTAGTTCCTAACAATAGAATAATATTATCTGTTAGTAAGTAGTGCCCTATATGAAGATAGCTTCGTTCCTTATAACATCTGGGACAAAAATGAGCACGGCGAAATGTGGGTATTCTAGTTTGCTAATTCGCTTCTGCCTACCCCTTCAGGGATACCGGCGCGGCGCGGCGGCTAGCACCAGAGTAATAACCTCCTATGCGTGCCATGTCTGATATCGCTGCCTAATGCTTTCTGCATATGAATCTTGACATAACCACCCATTATAATGAGGAATTACTGTTATTTTATTGTAAATAAATTAACAAATATAACCTAAAAACAACTAACCACAGTGCTGCTGGGCGTTGGGCGAAGAAAATTTAAATCAAAATCCAACACAGGATCACCGTAACAAGTTGACATTGTGCTAGTAAGTAATAGCAATAAATTTTTAAAACATTAACCACATTTCACATCATTTTTATAATTTTTTCACTAATAACATAAATACAACCCGGCGCGTTATCATAATCCAATCCACAGACTAAAATAGATTATTTATAAATCTTCGAATAGAGAGACCGAGGAGATCGGTTACTTCATCGCGAACTTTAGTCCAGAGTGGCAGCTAAAGATGGCGGAATTTTTAGTGTTTCAAAATGTTGTCGATAATCGTGTTAATTTAAAGCCGGGTCTCCTGCACTAAAACATTACACAAAACATCATTTTATATCTATGGTCCATTGTTCTACGAGCAGCAGGGCGATTATGTATCTTAGTTGGCAACTGAAAATGATGTCCACTAGGATGACGTCTAAAATATAAAATAAAATAAAATAAACAGCTAAAATCGTTGTTTTGCGTATGTGGTTTTAGTGTTTTGTTTCGAAAAAGCCAGTGCAGGCTTTAAAATCACGTTTTTCTGTAAACGAGCAACATTTTGTCCGATAGGGACCCTCACGCTTATTACTCTGAAGAAATGTCTGTCAGTTTTTGAGAGGAAGAGTAGAACGAATAACGATAGGGACAGCTATAGCTACAGCCGATAGTTGTATCGTTAGTCTGAATATAAACATAAAAATAAATAATTTTTATGTAATTATGTTATGCAGGCACTAAAACATTACACAAAACACATACACAAAACATGCATTATTAACTATGGTCCAATGCTCTATGAGCAGGAGACAATGAAAAACCTTGTTTTGTGTAGGTGTCTTTAGTGTTTTGTTTCGAAAAAACATGTGCAGGACACGGAGCTTAAAATGGACCATAGACAAAAAAAATTGAAATACCCTGTTTTGTGTAATTTTTCAGTGCAGCAGATGCAGGTTTATCGGATCTTTATAAATAAAACGGTTATGTATAACGAATTTATCGAAATGTCGATAGCCTTAAAATATATGTTTTAACCACAGGGCGGCCCCTATTGTTTTTGTTTGATTTATTTAGGATTATCAAACATTATGTTTATAATTTAGTTAAAACATTAGACTATTATTGGCACGATTAGTTTCAGTGATATAATCATCAGCAACCGAATGTGCACCTTAAACATTAACTTAATGACGACATCAATCATAAGAACAACTCAAAAAATAGTTTGTTATAGACATCGTTATCTGAACGTACTAGAGCTTTTCTAATAATACGAATTAGAAAATTATATTCCTTGCCTCCTCTTATGGTATACAGGTGTGACAATATGTATGTAATGCAAAAGAATATACCGTGAAATAACGAAATAAAACATTTTATCGATACCATACGCAATGAATCACGCTCCCGTCACTAGACCACCATTTCAGCTGCCGTATTATTATTACTTTGTTCCGGGGGCGTGGCTTATTGACGGATACGGGCCTCTAAGAACAAACACTAGTATATTGATCTTTATTTATCTGAGTTGACATCTATTAGTAAAAAAGAGATAGCTTTATTTTTTTTTTATTCTATCGAATTTTATACTCGATAGGTTGTAAAAGAATGTGAATTTGATAGATTTAGCTAAAAATAATGCTATCTCTTTTCTACTAATGTTTGTCAACTCAGCTAAAGACGGACAATATATACGTTTTTGTTCCTATAGACCCACATCCGTCAATAACCCATGCCCCCGGTCCAAAGTAATAATAATACGGCAGCAGAAATGGCGGTCTAGTGACAGGGCGTGATTAATTGCGTATATTATCGATATTAATAAAATGTTATATTCCGTTATTTCACGGTATATTTTTTAATTAGTACAATTAAAAAGCTCTAGTGCCCTTAGATAACGATTTTTATAGCAGAGATTAGCAAACGATTTTTTGAATTGTTCTCATGATTGACGTTACATTGAGAATGTTTAGAAGTGGACATACTGGACCTTACTTATAAAACATTTTTAATTATCTTTTGGCTAAGACTAGCCTGTCACTTTTTTCCTTGTATTACATTGTTTAAAAATGAAAGGTACAACCTATGGTTAATACCATAAGCAGCGCACAAATATTTTTATAAGTAAGGGGCACTGTAGCTAATGATTATATCGTTAAAACGAATCGTGCCAATAATACTCTATTATTTAAACCTTAGATTATCCTAATTTAAACCAAATAATGAACTTATCGTTGACAATCTTAAATAATTCAAATAAAAGTAAGTAACCAATAATAAAGTACAAAATACTCACTTTAGAGCATTTATGTACTGCTTTGTTAAAAACAATACAAAAATGTTTATCGACAAATCAGGATATAATCTTAGACAAAAGAAGATAGAGGACAGGGCATAACTACGAAAACATGACGCATTCCTAATGTATGGAACGAAACAAAAATAGCAACTTTGCGAAAGAAAGATCCCATTAATATAACAGTTAGGCATCTTCTTCATCTTCCGAAATTAGAATTATTGTAAATAAAATACCGTATTTATAATAAAATCAATAAGTAAAATACCGTATTTATAATAAAATCAAAAAGTATTTATACGTTATTTAATTCTCATGACACGGTGATAACTTACATGTAAACAGATCACGAAACTAAAATAGCGGATTCGGCCCGTCGTTGCGAGATCGTACATACGTTTCGCGACTCCGTTTGAATTACTCGTAACTTTTCCCCTCATTTTTTTGTTGTTTTCTGTTAGAATTTGGCTGTTGGTTGTGTTGTTTTTAATGTTGTGTTGTACTTGTATGTGATTTATATGTAATAAAACTAACATAGCTAGTCTTACTCTTTTTTTATTCCTAATACTTAGTATTAATATTATTTGCAGGGTAATTTAAAAAAAAAAAAAAAAAAATTGTGATTTAGCATGGATGTTGCAGAGGATGAGCCTCCTGATGGAGGGGGCGGTATTCAGGATATTACTATTAAGAAGGCCCAAAAACGCCCTCTAGAGACAGATGACTCTTCAAATCCAATCCAAATCCAAAATCCAAAAAAGAATTCCTCTCCTGCTTCCTCTGTCCAGGATACATATATTTGCCCTGGATATGACGAAAAATTTCTGTACACTGATTCCGATAAGGGTCCATTCCTTGTACTCATTTCTGCAGATCCCCATACATCCATTCCAACTTTAAAATTAGCAAAAATTTTATACCAAGGTAATGTTTCAGGCATTGTCCCTGGTAGTATTAAGCCTGCTGGCCGTGGCAAAATTTCAATTATTTTTAACTCGGCTGTCTCGGCCAATAATTTTACTAAATCTCAACTTCTGTCTAACCATAACTTAACAGCGGTCATCCCCAAATTCCATGTCTCCCGTATGGGTATAGTAAGGAATATTCCAACAGACTGGTCCCTTAACGAATTTATTTCTGGACTTTCCTATCCTGAGCATTGTGGTGAGATGATCAAGGCTCGCAGACTGAACAAAAAAATAATAAAAAATGACCTTACTGAATGGATTCCCTCTACAACAGTAGTCTTGACATTTAGGGGTCGCTCTCTTCCTGAGAGAGTATTTTGCTTCAACTCCTCCTTACCAGTTTCCCTTTATCTACTTCCCACTATCCAGTGCCGTCAATGTTGCCGTTTTGGTCATGTGACATCTCAGTGCAGGTCTCAACCTCGCTGCTACAGGTGCGCCCAACAGCACAGGGGTAACACATGCATTGTTCCTGACAATGCTGCTAGTTGCCTCCTCTGCTTGGGTAATCACATGGCGACATACCCCAATTGTCCTGAGCACTCTCGGCAAAAAACTATTAAACTGACCATGTCCGAAGAAAACATTTCCTTTTCCGAAGCTGCTTCCAGATTCCGCCCTGTCCGTAAATCCTACGCGGACACTACCAAAACTACAGCTCCTTTTTCACCAAGTATTCCTAATCCTCCCTCTCAGCCAACCCCTTCCCCTTCCCGTTCCTATAAAAAAACTATTTCCGTAGAACGTAGCCCTCGATATTCTCCCAGCAAAGGGTATGATTCAGTCGCCCATAACCTATTAATCCAGGATCCTAAATCCTCAATGCAAAACGGATGTGCTATTCCCTCACAGTCTGTTATAGATCCTCCTTGCTCTCTAAGACAATCCTGCTTGTCGCCCTCTCCAAATGACAATTTAATTGAATTACTGCTCTCATTACTGGTAAACCTCTCACACAAGTTTAGCGATGCCCTTCCCCCTAACGTCTTTTCTTTGCTTCAACAATTATTTATTCAATTTAGTTCCCTTAATGGATCATTGTCTCCTACAATGGAATTGTAGAAACATCAAACATAAAAAATCAGAAATCATTCACCTCCTCAACAGCCATAGCCCCCTCGTCTTTGCTATCTCTGAGACCTGGCTAAAACCTGGATCCCCTTTCAGGATTCCAGGATAATGCTGCCTCAGGGATGACAGAGATGATGGATGGGCTGGATGTGCTCTCTTAATTAAAAGAACATTTTCCTATTCTCAGATCCCCCTCCCCCCTCATGACTCTTCTTTTCAAATTGTTGCAGCCAGAATATTAAATGTATCCTTTATCTCTATTTATATCCCCCACCCTTCTATTAATATTATCAACAACCTTCGTAACGTAATTTCAGTAGTTCCTTCACCTTTATTCATTATGGGAGACTTTAATTCCCACCATGTTGTGTGGGGTTCTCTCCATAATGATTCCCACTCTGCTTCTCTCCTTCAACTATTTGAAGATCTCAATGTATGTATCTTAAATGAGGGTGTATCCACTAGAAGAATAAGTCCCTCTCAAAACCCCAGTGCGGTTGATCTTACTCTTGCTTCCCCTAATTTAAGTGCCACCATAACCTGGTCCATTTTCAACCTTTCCTATGGTAGTGATCATTTCCCCATATTATCTACTTGGCATAATTCCTTTCTTCCTAATCCAGTTTCAGAACCCTTTTTAAAATACAATCTTTCTAAAGCTGATTGGAGTGAATTTAGAACAAAGTTGGATTCAAACATATGTTCCATTCAACTTAACATAAACGATCATAATTACTTATCAGTATATTATGCCTTTTCAAATGCCATCATATTAGCTGCTGAACTTACCATCCCTCTTAAAAATACAGCCCAAGGTAAAATACCATCACCTCCCTGGTGGGATGCTGAATGTACAGAGGCAGTCAGAATCCGCAATGACGCAGAAGAAGCTTTTGCTTCATGCTTGTCCATTCAAAATTATTTAAATTTTAAAAAGGTGTCGGCGAAATCCAAAAGAATTCTAGCTAAGAAAAAGGCTCAGGGCTGGTCAAACTTCTGTTCCTCTATATCCCCTTGCTCTCCTCCCTCCTTAGTGTGGAAAAAGTTGAGAATTTTTCGCAGATCACTCTGCAACACCCCTAACCTTCCGTCTAATATCTCTGAACCTTGGATACATGATTTTTTCAATAAACTTGCTCCTCCATATGTCCCTTCCGAGGACTGCCTTCCCCCTCTTCTGTTATCCCATTCTTCTGACACACTTAATGAGGCTTTTTCCATGGCCGAGCTTTCCTCTGTATTAGACCAAGTTCAGGACTCTGCACCTGGTGTTGATGGCATCCCTTATTCTTTTCTATCTAAGTCCTCTAATAATACGAAAATCGTTCTCCTTAAGATTTTAAATCTCATCTTCCTGAAAGGTTCAGTCCCTGACACCTGGAAGACTCAAATTGTAATCCCCATCCTTAAAGCAGGCAAAGATCCCAATTCTGGCTCATCATACAGACCTATTGCCCTGTCTTCAACCTTATGTAAGATCATGGAGTTACTCATTAAAAACAGGTTAGAGTGGATTTTAGAAAACAGAAAAATCTTGTCTAAATCACAATTTGGCTTCAGACGGGGAATGAGCACTATGGACAATTTGAGCATATTTAACACTGATTTACGTATCGCATTCTCTCGTGATGAACATGTCATTGGGGTCTTTTTAGACATTTGCTCTGCTTATGACAATGTACATCTTCCCCTACTCAGGCAGAAAATGCAACAGCTGAGTATTCCGGTGAGGATTATCAACATAGTCAGCAATTTACTGATGGGTCGCTCTATAGTCCTTAGTGCTCATAGATCCAGTCCTTCTCCAAGAGTGGTTTGGAGAGGACTTCCGCAGGGTTCTGTCCTCAGCCCCCTTCTTTACAACTTATACACTGCAGACCTTGATAAGTCCGTTAATTGTTTTACCAACATCCTTCAATATGCCGATGACGTCGTCCTGTATGTCTCCTCTAAGTCTATTTCAGAAGCTGCTTCCAGGATGAATTCTGCCCTGCTTTATTTAAACCAATGGCTGAGCAACCATCATCTTTCTCTTTCTGCAACAAAGAGTACAGCAGTTGTATTTTCCCGTAAGAATACAATCGCTCCCTTTACTTTATCAGTAGAGAACCAACCAATTCCGATATCCAATCACGTAAAATTTTTAGGAGTCATATTTGACAGCAAATTATCAGGCATTCCCCATTTAAAACATATAGAAGCCAAATGTGAAAAAGGTATTAATGTTATGACAGCTATCTCAGGTGTACGATGGGGTGCTCACCCCTATAACCAGAAGCTCCTTTATAATGCAATTGTTCGAAGCCATTTCGACTATGGATGTTTCCTTTTAGAACCATGCAACAAATTGGCTTTAAGCCTACTTAATAAGTTACAATCAAAGTGCCTTCGAATAATCACTGGTGCTATGAGATCTTCACCTATAAATGCTCTTCAAGTTGAATGTCTCGATCCTCCTCTCCATCTTCGCAGACAGTTTCTCAGCGATCGTTTCTTCCTCAGCTCGCTCCAAAAATCATCCCATCCTCTTCTTGACAAACTTCCAATACTTTCCCAGCTAACACATACTTCTAGTTATTGGACCCACAAGAGTCCTCCCCTCCTTGTTAACAGCTATAAAAACTTTTCAAATTCATCTTTTCAAATATTCCAGAGTAGTTCCCATTTCCTATTTAGCTTTGACTTTTCTTCTTTAAATTTTATTCCCAGAATCATCCTTAATTTTGGAATTCTCAAAGGAGATCCAGAAGCCAATATCAAATTTAACCAAACATTATCAGAAGAGTGGGATGGTTGGACTCCTCTGTTTACTGATGCCTCCAAATTATCAAATTCAAATTATGTGGGCGCTGCTGTGTGGTTTCCAAAATTCAAAATTATATTAAGTTTTAAATGCCCCCCGGTAACTTCCATTTTCACTGGGGAAGCTGTTGCCATCTTAGAAGCAATCAAATATGTTCTTTCACATTCTATTAACAAATGCATAATCTTTACTGACTCCCGAAGCTTACTTCAAGATCTTCTTAAATCCTCTTTTCATAAGAAATCCTTTTATTTGACCTTAAAAATAAAAGACACCTTGTATAAATGTTACTGTGCAGGAATTGAAGTAATTTTGGCCTGGATTCCAAGTCATTCTGGTATTTCGGGTAATGAAGCCGTAGACCAATGTGCTCGTGAAGCTATTTCATCAGGAATCGAATCTTTCAAAGAGTGCTTTACCCGTGACTTGCTCACCCTCACGAAATCTAAGCTTATGTCAACATGGAATGAACAATGGCAGCTCTCAAGAGCCAATAAAGGAGTGCACTTCGGATCTTTACAACCACTTATCCCTTTAAAGCCATGGTTTTATAAATACCAACATATAAACAAAAAGATTACTTCGGCTATTATCCGACTTCGTCTGGGCCATGTTTGTTCTCCTGTCTTCCTTGCGAAGATCCGCATTCGAGATCATTCTATATGTGAATGCGGGTTAGACGAAGGTTCTCTCGAACATCTGTTTTTTTCTTGTCCCAGACTTCCAGTCTCCATATATGACCTTCTTCCTGTTGACTTTCCCCGTCCTGTAAATGTCAAGACTATTTTAGCTAACAACTCCCATAATTATATCAATATTCTTAGTAAATTTATCCGAGTTAATAATCTCTACCTTTGATGATCGCTTAACATGTGCCTAAACCTCATCAGATCATTGCTTATAAACATTGTTATGGTTAAGAGTTTGATTTAGATCGGTTTGCTTGTTTTGGTTTTTTCTTTTGAACGAAAGAGATTCCAAATAAATATGATTCCTGGATCTCTACAAAGATTATCCAATATTCCTTGCTGTATCAAATATGTGTTTTTAGTCAATTGTACCTTTTTTTTTTCAATTAGCCCTTCCCCTCCCTTTCTTTATTCTGTAGTTTTTAAAAATAAGAAGTCTTAAATTCCTATTAATTTTTGGTGAAGAGGTTTATTCTATAATTTTTTTTTTAACAAGCTATTTTTAACAAAAAAGAACCTTGTTTTAACAATCCTTTCCTTATCCGTTTGTCTAAAATTTTACTTAGTCCGAATCTAGCGTATTTTAACAGAATTTTTCTTATTTTCTTCCTTAATTTTTTTTTTATTTTTTACTATTATTCTTTTTATAATTTTTTAACGGGCCGGATGCTTATTCAAAAGGTGAATAAAATAAAATAAATTACTGTGACACTGGCAAAATCACCGCCAGGGCGGTGGAGCCATATTTCTTAAAAGAAGAAGAAGAACTAAAATAGCGAAATCGACTTCATAGTAAAAACGTATTTTTCGTAGTTATGCCGGTTCCTCTTATTTCTTCTTTAGTCATTGGGATAAATAATATGGGTTTTTACTTTCGATAAGGGTTTTTTGGTCGCCTCCTTAGTCTAGTGGCAGCATGTATGGGCTGTGAACCGAGAGGTCCTGGGTTCGATTCCCAGGTCGGGCAAAGCAAATTTTCTAATTTAATTTGCCCAGGACTGGATCCCTTGTAGGGGGTTGACGTCAGACAGACGGCTGGTCGTAAAAACTAAGCAAATCCTATGTGCAACATGCTTGATAAAGTGTGTTGCGCCGACCCCACATCAAGGTGAGGTAAGGGCAGGTAGAAAGAACTTTCTATAAGGGTTTTATTATGAACAGAGTACATTATGAAGGGTATAAACCAAATTATTAACCTTATAATAGTTATGTAAGATTTATAAAGTAAACACGTTTTGAAGTGAACTTCTAGATTCCTCGTGAATTTAAACATAAATGCGTTACAATGAAACGAAAATGCGCCAAAGAAACAAATGCAAAATATAGATAGGATATACATAATAACAATATGAGAATAGGCGAACGGACTGACTGACGGACTGATTGACAGTGGGATGCAGCGGGGTGCAGTGAAATGCAGCTGGGTGCATTGGAGTTTAATGAAGTGGAGTGGAGTGCAGTTGGGTGTAGTAGGATTCAGTGGGGTGCTATGAGATTCGGTGGGATTCTGTGAGGTGCAGAAAGATGCAGCGGGGTGCATGGGGATTTATTGGGATTTTGTGGGGTGCTGTGGGATGCAGTATGGTGCAGTGGAGTGCAGTGATGTATAGTTGGATGCAGTCGCAGTAGGGTGCAGTGGGGTGACTGACTGACCGACCGAGAGCATTTATTGTACCACGTACACAATATGACATGATTATGCCACCGAGCCTGAGCAGTCTATATGGCGATAGGCATTAGGTTGCCCCATCACATTTGAGATAGAAATGAGCTCGGTTAAATGTGAATGATTAACGCCCGAATGGTCAAACGCTGCTTAACTTTAAAGGCTTCTTATATTGATTTTCGCCATACAATTTTGACAGATAAGGCGGCATTAAACGACATAAGGCGACCTTAAGTGTATGAACATTCGGCGGCTAGTTCTCTACTTCGCCTCTGCTTACTCCTTAAAAAATGCAGGCGTGAAACTATGTAAACAGAAATATTTTATCGTTTAAAAGATTCGTGAAAATCACTAGTTTGTCATTTTTCTTGCCACATTATAATTACTAATTCAGACAGGCGTCTTGACGGCCACACATCCATACATATATATATTTGTCCCTTTTTACTTGATCTGACGCTCATAAATTAAAAAAAGAAAACATTGATTTTCGCTGTTCTACCATATTCTATACTCGATAGTTTGTCTAGTGTCTAGGTGTCAACTCTATTATTTAGGTTATCTATGCCGTTGCCTAATTAACAAAATAATTGATTTTTTGTTTGTTTGCAAACAGAATTTGCATTGCTGTCAAATAACAGTACTTTGAACGATAAAATCATTTTGTTAGACTCATTTAAATATTGAATATTCAAGCTTGTATTAGAGCTAGGTACTATTGTATTTGGCAAAGTGTTTTAAAATATTGACTCCGTGCATCATTCCGTGCCCGTGATCTTCTCAAGTTCAAGGTTAGTTCGTAATTACACGTTTTTGTCTTTGCTGTTTGCAACTTCATATAAAATTATGGATATTTAACGGGATATGTTTTCCTTAAAGTTATTATTATAAGATGCCCTTGCAATACATTTCCTTGTACATCATATCTCAAAATCTTTAATTTCAGATGGTTTATTTAGAGACCGAAAAAATGCATTCGAACCATAGCAATTTGTACGATCGTGTAAAAAAACTTCTGGTATCGTTTGAATGGAGTGACTGTGGATTCTCAATTCTCGGAAAAAATATAAAAGCTCACAAATTAATATTAGGAATAAGCAGCCCAGTGTTTGAAGCTATGTTCTATGGTCCTCTGGCCAAAGAAGAAGATATTGAGGTCACAGACATACAACCTGATATTTTTCAACTTATGCTCAATTATATATATACAGATAGTGTTGAGATAACCAATATTGAACAAGCATTTGAACTACTTTATGCCTCTAGAAAATATTTGTTAGAACATCTAACTGAGATATGTATTACCTACATACAAGCCAACATAAGTGTTGACAATGTCATTGAAGTATTAAATTATCCTGATTACATGCATGGTAAACAACTGATCAGCTATTCATTAAAGTTATTTGGAGTACATGCCGGTTACTTATTACAGGAAAAAAATAATCTTATTACCCATGTATGCATGAAAGCCATCCTTGAATCTGACCAACTAAATATTAGTGAAAAAGAACTTATCAACCATGTCTTTGAATGGTCTAAATATTTATGTGAGCAGAATGGTTTACCTGCAACATATGAAAATAGGCGTGATTTGTTAAAAAAATATGGAATATTCAAATTGCTTAGATTTTCTACATTGACTATGGAGGAATTAGATGACATTTTAAATGATAAGAACTGTCTGCTTCTACAATCAGAGGCTGAATGTATCAAGAAAACAATGAAAGAATCTTTTAATTCAGAAATTGTAGCAGTAGTGGGATCAACCAATATAATACCAAGAAATTCATTGACATTAAGATGGCATAGATGTTTTCGTAGCCCTTTAAGATCTGTGGCTCCCATTATAATAGATTCTAACAATTATGCCATACACTGCAGGTTAAAAGCGAGTAAGTCAGTATTTATAAATTCACTGTGTGTACCTCCAAGGATGGAACCAGCCATTTATGTGTTCAATAAAGCAAAAGCATATTCTGAGCAATTATCAGTGTCCATCATGTGTGAATCTGATAAAAGTGTTGTAAAATATACAAATTTTATGAATACAGTTGAATATTTTGCTTCTGTTGTTGACATAGATTTGAAAGAACCATGTTTTATACAAAAGGATAAATGGTACAAAATAAGTTTTGTATGGCCTCATAATAGATTCCCAACATATTCATACATTGTGGAATTTAGAGACAAATTCCTATTGTATTGTGGTGATAATGTAACATTTGAATTTGATGATTTACCATTGAGTGCAGGAAATGGGGGTAGCTTTTTGGCAGGATTAAAATTTTGTTTGTAAAATCTGTGCCATTATTAAAACATGTTTCATATTTAGAATTTTTCTTATAGGAATAATTTTTATTATCTTTATGAATCAGAAAAGAAATTAAAAAAAATCAAAATAAAGACAAAAATACTTTTGATCAATGATTTGGTTTATGTATAATGTGCCAATGTGTGTGTGCAATTTATTCTGAAATACTGTAAACTAAACTGTAATCAACTTACTAAGTGAAAAGTTACCTCCCCCCCACTCCCACCCATGGCTGTACTAATTTAGAGCCTTATACCAATATTTTAGTTGTAAGAATATATTTTAACTTAATTTATTGTATGTAACTAATAAACAAGTATTTATTCACCAATATGCATTTTTACTCATTAAAATAATTACAAATCTATTTATATTACAACATATATTGGTCGTTTAATATATACATATTTCATATAAAAGTATGTAAACTTTTTTTTATGTCATTCATGTCTGTAATAAGCAATAACATTATAAGTTATAACAATTCAAATTTATCACTATTTATGTACGGCTCATAATTTACGGAAGTACCGTGAACAGTCATAACAAGTACATACAAATCACAACTAACGCGGCGGACCTTCAAACTTCTTAGTCAATAATACAATGCGTTCGGCCTCACGGATTCCGCTCAGTCGAGCGCCGTGCACGGTAGCAAAATATCCAGGCACCGTAGCCTCGCCGGCGAATAGCAAAACAGGAGGCATAGGGTCGCAGGGCCCGGGCACAGGTGTCCCTAGTTCACACTGATGACTCACGGTGGAACAACAACTCATATATGAATATGATCCGCAGAAATGTGGGTCGGATGCCCACCGAGATCGAAGCATCATTTGGGGATAGGGGAGACATGGATTTCCAGTAAACCTTCGTAGTAACTGTGTCAGTCCTTCAGCCACATCGTTTTCAGCCATGGACTCCATAGCTGCAGCTTCTTGGCCCGATATTTGAGCACATAACACGTGTTTACTCCCTGGCATTTCGTTGACTGCACACACTCCTCGTGTCCAATCGCATCTACATTGTAATTCTTCAGCCGACCAAGCCATTTTTAAACTACCTTCATGGCATACCCAAAACGGTTCAGCGTACTCCAAAAATACTTTATCACTAAGCCCAAAACCTAAATTGCAAATTGCGTCTAGTTTACAAACTGGAAGTGGTGGTGCAAATAATTTATCTGCTTGACATTTTAGGCATCCCAGTGACATGGTTAAAATCACATAATCAGCTGTCATTTCTTCACCATCACAACTTTTGACGAGAACGCGACCGTCTCCTGCTTGTCCAGGACCCCAACGAATTACGTTTACGGGTTTGCTGTACCTTATAGAGTTGTCCGGTAATCCCCGCAACAATGGAGCCATAACTCCAACATAACCCAATGGCACTCGGACACTTCCACCTGGAAGTTCTATATAACTACCGTATTGATCGGCGCTAACGAGTGATAAATCATCACCACACCTATTACGCAATATATTTGTGAGTCCGAACATGACTCGTGCGGCGTCATACCTCTGATCCTCTGGAAAATTGTGTAACTCTTGTTGTATACGCAAACCAATAAAATTCAGCAAAGTTCCATGTAATCTTTCTCCGCCTAGTCTAAACAAATTTGCAGCTTGTTGTTCAATTTGTCGAAAAGTGTGATATGCTGTAATGGTAACTGGAAGATCTACTGCACGTCCTTCACTAGTGCAAAATAAACCACGAGACGCATCTAAACGAGGCAAAGGTGTTTGTAGGAGTCTGTCTTGCGACGCTAAGGTGTACACCGAGTTAGGTAGACAGGCCCCTGATATCCATTCTGCGCCCATTTCTATGATTGCATCTCCAAGCCAACACGAATGTATCCTTCCACCAGGCCTAAAAACAATAAAACAACAATTAAATTGGAATCATCTGCAGTATTTGGGTGTTTTCTAAAAAGTAAAAGAAGACAAACCTTTCTTTAGCTTCCAGAACTACGAAATTCCTGATGCCACACTGCGTTAAACGATGAGCAGCAGAGAGGCCTGCCATGCCGGCCCCCACGATTATGACTCGTGGCTCTTGACAACTTGGACTGATACTACATGAATCGAGGATACATTGTTCTTGACCTTTGGTATTGACTGCACTGCTAAAGCCTCGGGATTTTTTGGGAACCAGGCCAACTTTCAAAATCCTCCTCACATTCACAATCTTCAGCATACCTCGAGTGCCTAGCCATATGAGTTCCATAGCTATAATATATAAATAGATTCTCCGTTATATATCTTCCATTAATGATTTTGTGAAATTCATGACACACACTCTCCAATTTTGAATGACTTGTAGAAAGGTTTTTGACTTATGCCATAACGACATCACAGAGAAGATTTCTTTGTTCTAATTTCTCATTAGCTAGGTGCTCTACATAATTTATGTATAATGCAATGAGTATTATTGCTAAGTACGGAATCATGATAGATGTAGATCCTATAATATGTTTCTAATAGGAGACTTATTCAGCACAAAAAAAAAACATAAGTTGATGTCTGTATACTGTGCCGGAAGGGGTAGGCAAAGGCGATGTAGCGAACTAGAAACCTCAGATTTCGGCGAGCTTATTTCCATCCTAGATGTGATGGCGAGAAAAAATACTTTAATTAATATTTTCCCCAAATGCATTAAAATCACAAGAATTTCACAGTTAAATTTTTTGTTTAATTAAATAATATAAAAATATAGGCCTCTTCCCTGGCTCTCCAAATGTAACAGTCCTATGCAGTTGCCTTCCATAAGTGTCCAGTTAGTCTCACAATGTCGTTTGGCCAACGAGCTGCTGATCTACCCACAGATCTCTTACCATCTCTAGGCCACCGGTTGACAACTGCCTTACACCATCTTCCATCCGCTCGAATAGTCAAGTGGCCCGCCCATCTCCACTTCAATTTGCAGATACGCTAACATCTTTGTTACATGTGAAAAAATTTAATATCCTTGAAAAATCAACAGAAGTATCTATATTTAGTGCTACCAAGGGGCACGGTTCGGGGATCATATCAACTAAGTTCCACCGAAATTAATGAATTGACGGGGTTATTACCAAATAACCCCTTCAATAATATCGGTGCAATTTAATCTACTGGTGTTAAAAGACGATAGAGAAACAATTTATCTATTTTTGAAGTATTTATTGATATAGAATATACAGATAACACGGTCCCATTTATCGGCACACAAAGTATGATCGGACGCAGGAGAATCTACCTCCATTATCTAGGAACAACGACTATAATATTATGTCGATATGCTAATCTAAGCAATATACATGATTGAATATATAATTTATAAGCAATTTCAGAAAGTGATATAATGTATAGGTAAAATTGTATGCGTTACTATAATTATTTTACGTTATTCGTGATCAAAATAAATAAAAATACATCAATGAAATAGGCAAGCATAGCAATAAATCATGCTTTATAAAATTGTATAAAAATAAATAGGTACAATCTTAATAATACAATTTCAAATAAAAGTCTAGGTTTTTTAATTTAATAACATAATTTATATTAACTAATACAGACATTAAAATTATTGTCGTAACTTATTTCTAAGGATTCGTATTCCTGTGTTCACAGCTTCAGAAAGAAGTCTCTATTTTCATGGAATAACAGCCGGTCCTATCAAATTAAGCCATTTGCAGGCATCAAACTTTATTCTTATTCACCGATTATTTTATTTATTTATAGTATATTCTTTTTGCACACTCTACTTATTGAGAATTCGAGGCCGGCTATAACAACCGGCGGTCGTGACCCAACAGACCTTTTTTATATTTTTTTTTAAGTCAGGTCAGTTGACCTTGTGTTTTGTATAGGTAAGCTGTGGGTAAGTAAATGTAAAGGTCCGTCCGTCATAGTGACGTATTTACAGGCTGGCCCCCTAGGCCCAGTACTAGCTGAGGCGCGTTCTAACATTATTTTTAACCAACCGAAAAAAGGAGGATATCCTCAATTTGTCTATATATATTACATTTTTTATGTCATGTTCCTTCACCGTTTTCTTCCTTGGTCTAGTGGCAGTACGTATGGGCTCAGAACCGGGAGGGCCTAGTTTCGATTCCTATCTGATTTGTCTTTTCGTATTTAGCTACCCCCAAATATATAGCCGACCTAGACCGTGGTCGGCCTTAGGGGAAATCCGCCAATGATCTCTCGGGACCTTAGTTCTCACAAGAACTTTAAGAGCTTTACCGGTAGTTAGTACCTACCTAGATTTTATAGACCGGTCGGACTACTAGAATACTAAAAAACATAACAAGGAACCTAAGAATCCAAATATTTCGTGAATAGAACATTTCATACTCTGTAAGCATTTAAACATCGATAGTAACAATACTATTATAACATCTACATATTATTGTCTATACTGTATTTAGCTAGGCACAACAATGAACAAACTCTACTTCTACATTATGTTTGACCCTAACATTGACCACATCATAAATAAACGTCTATATCTGTGAAGACATCATTATAGGGACCTCTGTAATTTCCTTATTAATTCAGAGACAGAATATTAGTACTTATCACTGATAGAGCCTTACTTATAAAAATATTTACGCGCTTGTTATCTTAAGCAATAGTTTCATAAGTCCCTCTCATTTTCAAACAATATAACGCAAGAAAAAAAGCGACAAATTATTCTTAAAGTTAAGAAGCGCGTAAATGTTTTTATAAGTAAGGGGGCAATAAGTTTAATTTTGTATTTCAAACGTTTTACCGAATACTAATGTACGCCACTTTCTGCCACAAATTAATAAATGTATTTTTCATGTGTAGTTAGGGTAGGTATTTTAAATCTACCTACTTTTTTGGTTTCATAATCTGAACTCCGTCTCTGGATTTATAAATGTATTCCGGATATATAAGTTCAGCATATTCCTGGACCTGTCATAAATATTAAAAGCTATCTATGACAGGTATTTAGTAACAACCTTAGTTAATCTAAGGAAACAAAATAAATTTATCGATGCTTTGTGTATCAATCTAATAGATAAGCAGTATATGTAGTTATAACTTATAATCATTATGACTTATAATCACTGGTATTTAAATAACATTACTACATGCTCGTAAATGGTATTGTCTACGTAGGTTTACTTTCTTGGTCCTACTGATGATAAATATAGATTGTTCTACTTAATCATATTCTTTATTTCTTTACTGTTTTAGAATATCATCAGCCGATGACTTGATCTCCTCCCACGAGATGTGTATATCACTTTCTTCGGTAAATCGTGAACAAATCGCCAATCTCAGGAAGTAAACATCATCGATTTTAGAAGGAACCAAGTGAATTTTTCCGCGCCCATTAATACGTCTCAACAAATCTTCGTTAATGTCGTTAGATCCTTTGAGTCTAAAACATACAAGCCCCATAGTCACCTCCTCATACAGCTCAAATCTTTCATCAGAAGTTAACAGCCTTTCGAAGAGATGCGCGAATCCTATTTGTTTCCTAATATACTTCTGAAGATTTTCAACCCCGTACAGCCTCAAAACAAACCAAAGCTTTAGAGATCTGAATCGACGACCCAAAGGAATTTGCCAGTGACGGTAGTCGGGCGCCGCCCCTTGCTGGTCATGCTTCAAGTAGAGAGGGTCGACATTGAAAGCATCAACGATCCATCGTGGTTGTTTCAGCCACATAGCTGAGCAGTCGAAGTTGACAAGCATCCATTTGTGTGGGTTGAAATTGAATGAATCAGCTTTTTGTATGCCTTTCATCAGGTAGCGGTATTCAGGACAGATGAAGGCGGAGCCAGCGTATGCCGCGTCCACGTGCAGCCAAACATTCTGGGAGTTACAAACATCCCCTATTTCGTCCAGGGCGTCAAAAGCACACGAAGACGTTGTGCCCAGGGTAGCAACCGCCTAAAATTAAAAAAGGATTTTCTTCAAAACCCTTATAATGTGACAAGTACGTAAACTAAATGCCTACATTGGAACAATTTATACTTAGGTACTCGACTCGAGTAATGATATATATACATACATAGACTCAACAACTAAGCCAAATCCTTTCTGCAACATGCTTGAAAATGTGTTGCGCTGACCCCACATTAAGGTGGGATAAGGGCAGGTAGGGAGAAAGATACATACATACATAGACTCATGCCTGTATCCCCGGAGGGGTTGGCAGAGGAGAACTAGTGAACTGGATCAACCGAATTCCACCGAGCTCACTTCTGTCCCAGACGTGATGGAGCGAGCCTATCGCCATATCGCGCAATTCCAGACAGCCTCTGAGCTGATATTGAAAAACACAATACCCGGGGATCGAACCCGACCCCTCAGGACGATAGTCATACCGAAATACAACTACACGACCGAGGCACATTGTATAAATACGCATTCAGCTTTTTTCAATATAAAATGTTCCAACATAATGAAAATATTTTATGAATTATACTCACATAGAAAGGAATAAGTCCATTGCGAATATCCTCCTCTATGGCTTCACGCAAGGTGTCTCCACGAAGACTTCTTTTAGAATCCGGTTTCAAAGACCTGAGTTTTACACCACCGAGGAGACCAGCTCGCTCTACGGAAGAGTGGGCTTGTTCTGAAACCAAATATAAAACAAAATGGTGTAATAAGCTGAAAGAAAAGGTTAACTCTACTCGCCTTTTTGATCTTTTTTCAAACGAGACTGTTCCGCCCATTCACCCGCCACTGTAACTCCTGTAAGCCAGGTTCAACAATGGCACGCATTTGACGACACCGAGCAGTGAAGCTCGGCGAGTCTCAGATAATGCAAAATTGTCTTCCTCCCGCAATGAAATTAATTAAACAGAAAGATAGGGAGGAGTAGGAATTATAAGGTTTCCACTTCCCTCCGTAAAAATGCAGGAGACAATGTAATTAATTAAAAAGGCATCAGCCTCATACATAGGGATATTTAAAACTGGAGACGCCAGATGTAAAGCACCACGGAAATAATTTTTTGTGTGTCCTATCATGTGAGCTGTTAAACTTCATTCCAATAATAGGTATGGCAAAAACGCCGGAATGCACGGAAATTCGTCCTAGTTTCCACAATATCCATATAATATACAACTCCAGATGTTATTTGCATACTGTCTAGCATAATGGTGCGCTCATTTTGCCAGAGACCACACTCCCAAAGAATGTGATGTGCGGTCTGGTCATATTCACAGCCGAGTACAGAGCACGGGCACGCAGGTGACTCAACCAACTTAAACAATTTACACTTAAAGTTGCCGTGGCCAGTAAGAAATTGTGAGACACAATGATCTACTTCTAACCAAGTTTTAGATAGACGTTCATCCTTTTTGGTCTGGTGGCATCTGGTGTGCATATGGGCTGAGGACCGAGAGGTCCTGGGATCGATTACCAGTTCGGGCAAATATGTTTTCCTAACATGATTTACCCGGAATTGGATACCACAGAAAGCGGTTGACTTCAGGCAGACAACCAGACGTAAAAACCGAATCGTTTCTGCAAGATGCTTAAAAAATTTACATTGACGGCAAAGTTGAAGGCAAACGAGCAGACTAGACGAGCTATCTGATGGTAATCGATCACCGCCGCCGATGAACACCCGCGATACTAGAAGAATCGTCGATGCGTTGCCTTTGAGGAAACTATAGGTTCGTTTCTTGAAGGTTCCTAGGTCGTATCGGTCAGGAAATACAGTTGGGTGAAGCCTTAGAGAAACTCTTGACATTCGATTCGACCTCGACTTCGATTCTATTTCATTTAGTTACTTAAAATTCCACGGAAATTGTGTTAATGTCGCGTTTCAAAGTGCCAAATAACAAGTTTTCGAACGTGACATTAGCGGACTTTTTAACTCGATTTCGGTGGAATTTTAAGTAACAAATGAGACCGAATTGCGGGTCAAAGTTACCGTACTGATTCCATAAGGATGTTGTACGGGGAAGAAAATTCCGCGTAATCCTCACTGTGAGGACAAGAATTGAAGCGGGATACAAGCAAGCGGGAGAAAAAGAAAAGAAAAACTCACGCCCCCGTTATTTACTGTGAGCAAGATAGGTCTTATGAACGTAAAGTAATACATAATTAAATAACATTTACTTACGATTACAATAGCCGACTAGTTTGCCAAGGATATCCGTTTCGGACCACTCAGGATGTTGTTCCTTGACTCTGTTCATCACCCGGGCCTTGGCACCCAGTAGTGCTACAAGCGTGGCTTCACTCGCAGTGCCCTGGATAACACCGCCGGCTTCGCCGCCAGATCTTGCCAGGAACTCCTCCGGTAGGCCTAACATTTGGCCGAGCCAGTCTAACATCACGACTTCGAGTTCTGTACACGCCGGGCTTGCAATCTGTAATGTCGGAAAAAACGTTGATATAGAAAAGTAAAAGTAAAGTAAAGTACACCCAATAGTCATACACCTAGTCCTGACCCCACACTAGGTATAACTTGTATCGTGGGTCTCAGAGACTGTGAGAGACTTTCGGTCTCACAACACCCAGACTTGAAACAAATATCTGTGGGCCACACAAACCGCGGCCGCTCGTTTCACAGCCGGCTACTCGCCCGTTGCGCCATGGAGGCTGTCAAACTAAAATATTTGAGTAGTACGAGCCACGCTGTAGACGGTTACGAATGGGCCGGCTCGGCCGGTTTGATACCACTGTCTCACAGAAAACCGACGTAAAGTGGCAGCTCGCTGTCGCGTTTCGTTCCGTAATTGAGATTCCCGGTGGCCCAATTCCCCCCTCCCTTTCCCAATCCCTATTCCCCTCCTATTAAGTTGGCAACGCACCAATAATTCTTTTAGAATCTTGGGAGTCTATAGGCAGTCATGTATACCATCAGGTGACCCACTTGCCAGTCACTGGTATAAAAAAATATATAATAAATGCTCCCTGGGTGCCGTAGCTGTGTTTCAGTACGACTACGAAGGTCTCGGGTCCGATCCCCATGTCGAGCAAAATACTATTAGTCAATACAGTATTATGTAAGTAAATCTATTCATCATTCTCTAAAATTCCAAGCGTTATAACTCTTATCAAATATGTACTGTTTAGAGTGTTTGATTTATACTAAATTATATTGAAACTATATTCTATAACAATGGACTGTAATTTGGAAGAAAGATTCAAATTGGTATATTCAAATTGGTGGCTACTTCCCATATTTTTCTTTATAATCGCCAATACTAAGATTCGGGATATCCAATATTTAATTGTATTGTTAAAAACACTGCAAACAAAACATCAGTCCTCAGAAGTCGCAGTGCAAAAGTTAATACCGGAACCCAAAAAACAAGATATATGAGAATGTTACATGTAAACTGGTTTTCCTTGTTCGAGTTTCGTTTCGCTCTTAACATTGACATTGGGAAATGTACAAAGGCCAACAAGGCTACAATAGGTACAAAAACTATAGTATTTTTATAGCATGTTTGCAACCTATAACACTGCCAATAGTAATAGTTCTAATGGTAACAATAAAATAAAGTATAACATCTTCAGATTTGATAGTCGCCTTTTTTAGAGTGTTAAAATGCACTGAGTCTGTTCAAAAGCTATCAAGACAACGGTACTATATAATATATGAATTATAACATTCATCAATTAATAGAGAGTGAAAGCAAGTTAGTGCTGCAACCTTACATGAATTCTTCAGAGTTTTTTTATTTCTCTTCAATTTTTAGAAGGCTTATAAACTATAATATTAGCATCTATTACATGTATATATAATAAACTGCTAATAACAAGCCTCCACATTTGAGTATTCCAAGAAAACTATCATCGCCACTGATATTGACGAAGAAAAAAGAAAAGTAGTATACACTAGCACTGATTAGATTAATAGATATTAAATTATGATAATTACCCACAGATTTGAATGCCGCTAACCAGAGTAAAATAAGAATTGTTTAGCTATAAAAATATATTCGCACAATAAAACGTACCCAGGTAAAACCGATGCAGGCAATAGCGCCGCTCAGCATGTCGGCGACAATAGCTGGGTAGGAGTTGGCAGTTGGGAAGTAGGCGTGGAAGCGAGGTGACTGCCAGTGGGTGACGCCAGACATGACCACGCGCTCGATGTCCGCCATCACCGCCGTCCAGGGCTCGGCCTGCTGCGGCGCCTGCTCCGGAACTAGCGGGCGGAGGTACCCAGGCTTCACTGAAGGCACCACTTGTCTGAAATCAAAGTCAAATATATTATACGACGAGCATTTGGATGTTGGTTTTAGCTTATATACCTCTATAAACTTAGGACTGTGTCTGAAACGACAGGCAAAGATGTAAGTAGCGCTCCGCTTTTAATGGGTAATTATGTTTTGTTTCCGACAATATGTGTAGAGTCGCTTATACGAGTATATACGTAACATAACATAAGCTCACGCCTGTATCCCCGAAGGGGTAGGCAGAGGCGCACTAGCGAACTAGAACACCCACATTTCGCCGAGCTTAGTTCCGTACCAGATGTAATAGGGGGCGAGCCTATCGCCATATCGGGCACAAATTCCAGTATATACGTCATATATATTAATTACATATACAATTTTATATACACAAAATGATGTACCTAGATACATTAGATTAATGTTATACATAATAGTTGTAAAAATAGCTTTACCTGTCTCTGATGTTTTCCAGATATTCTGTAATGTAGTCAGTCATCGCTTTCGCGAAGTCTTTGAAATCTCCAGCTTCCATGACTTCTGCAAATAAAAATATTAAAATAGTTAACAGAATGTAACAAAGTAGGTATTGTTTATAATTGCGACTGGGAAATAAGCATGTGACCACCTGCCCCTCGAGCAGGAAAATTTCTAATAATCGTAAATGTATTCGAGCTCGATGCGCGTCTATGGAATTTATATGAAATTGTAATCATCATTCGTCAGTGCGCAACGAGTTCGAATATATTTACGATTGTCAGATTTTTTCATGCTCGGGCCCCTGATGGTAGGTGATCTCTGTCGCTATGGTGTCTACCCATAATACCAAAAGAAACATAAGACTGTTGCATTGCCATCGAACGAAACGGAACAGCGAGTTGCAATTTTCATTTAGTTTTCTGTGACACAGTGGTGTCAATCGGCAAATCGGTCGAAAAGCCTCCTCCCTAACA
Organism: Clanis bilineata; assembly: GCA_036417725.1. NCBI lineage: Eukaryota > Metazoa > Arthropoda > Insecta > Lepidoptera > Sphingidae > Clanis > Clanis bilineata. The sequence goes on from CM071140.1 coordinate 11,927,981, forward strand.
CCTTTTCCCTTCTTTTAAGATTGGCAACGCATCCGTCATTCTTCGTCTTTGGACGATGGAGATCACTTAGCATCAAGTGACATTTGCTATAATAAACATCATTTACTAATGTATGAAACGATGCATGAATGTGGACGAGGTAAAAGAGATGTGTCAGGATCATAGCTTGTGGCGCTCAATTGTCTCTGCCTACCCATATGGGATGCAGGCGTGAGTGTGTATGTATGTATGTATGTATACCATTTACTACAGCTTGACTCTACATCAGCCATCATCAAACAGCTTAGGGCGATTTAAACAGCGTTGACAAAAAATAGCATAACATTTTACGTCTCAAAGCATCATGTCAGTAGGCTAAATATTAAATCGATTTAACCCCTGCACACAAAGTTATAAACAAAAATTCTACGTCGTTGCTTATCGGCCGTCACGTCGCGGTTGGTTACATAATGTATTTATTACTGATTGCATGTCAGTTATGAGTTATTGATAGTAAATAATAACACAGAGACTCAAAAAAGTATAGCCACAAGATAGTTACATAAACCATAATAATAAATAATACTTGTCTGTAATATTACTGTCGCAGTGCTGGGCACGGGCCTCTATTTATGAGAGAAGTTAGATCAGTCTACCACGCTGGCCTAATGCGAGTTGGTAGACTTCACACACCTTCTAAATTCTTATGACGAAATTCCAGGGTATGTAGGTTTCCTCACGATGTTTTTTTTTCACCATTACAGCAAGCGATAATTCACAAATAAACCATACAGGACTTTAATCTAGCGAGTATCTATATTTACGGAGTGCCTACAACTACAGGAGTAGGTACTCACTATTCAATGAAAATTAAACTCTAGATTTAATTCCTTCCATAGCTAATATAATACACTTAAGTTCAACGAACCGTACAACTTTAACGTAATGTTTAAAAGTAAAATAAAGGAGGAAAACAAACGCCAAGAAATGTAATAAAAATAGGCGCTGCAAAGACATTTAATACCATGCATAAAAGCGAATAACACGTAGCGTCGTAGCCGGAATCAAAATTGTAAATACAACATTTATTAAAATTAATGATGGGCACAAACCGTAATTCAATTTTAAATCGGACTCCGACATTGTAAGACCTGAAATGAAACAACAAAATCGGAGCACGAATTACTTCCAACTACTGAGCTTGAACCGAGCTCGCTGCCCGCTCATCACATTTGTATAGTATTGAATACGTAGGTATGTAATATATAGAACGGATTCCAACCGCCGTACACATGGTTTTAAAAGAGATCGGTGAAGCAACGAGCTACACCATAAATTACGTGCATAGGCATTCCGGTCAGGGTAGACAAAAAACCTCACAAAATGATTTTCTGCAACTGTTACGTTACCATCGTTATCACCATCGTCCCCGTGTCGATATAAAATATAAGCTGCTATTTTGTAAAAGTATTGTTTGTCATAATTTTTATTCTTTATTTGGGTAAAAAGCAAATTGACAGGGTAGACAGTGTCTCTTTGCCTATATGGGATACCCGCCACTGTACAACATAGTACCTAATTTAGAGTACCTAAATAGATCACTACCTACCTTTGTAGTTAAAAAGTAAATTACATTTAAAGTTTAATAAGTAGGTAGAGTAAAGCTGATAGTCTTTACTCTAAATAGTCTTTACTCTAATAGTATATCAGTGTGTATCAGTTGAAAACAATGGACATCGTTTTATTATACATCAATCTATATTAATCATACGTATCAGCGTTCATAATATAGATACAAGGTAGCTTTAAATGGCCTTACTTATAAAAAAAAGTTTAGCTAAGCAAATGGCTAAGAATAGCCTGTAAATGTTTTCCTTGTGTCACATCGTTTAAAAATAAAAAGGACAGGCATTATTACATTACCATTTGCTTACTTAAACTGTTTTTATAGGTAAGCCCCAATATTACTCACCAAACACTAATACACATGTAGTAAATAATAGATAACTATAGCATCTCATTTATAATGATCTATAGATAACTACAAAATGAGAAGTTCTTAGTACTACATGTTGCTCCTAAATAATAAAAATATACGTAGATAGGTATATAATATGGTATCGAGGCAGAAGTGAATCGGGAATCGGTACGCAAGTATCTTATTGGCATCATTACTTTAAAAGGCGTCCTTGTTGAATCGATACATATCATATAGTTATATCGGTATGATTTTTTCTTACAGAATGCCAGAAAGAATTTTCTTTTCTTTTTTCTCGTATGCCAGATTGAAGATTTAAGAACTATTAAAGTATTATTACTATAATACTTATTTAATAACTATTTAGTTATTAACATTAAAAACTCGTGTGCACTCGTCTTCGGCGCAACACAGTTTTATCAAGCAATTAGCATAAGTTAAGTTTTTCGCCGTTTTGCCCGCTAAACATCAACCCACTCCAGCCCCCTGACTTTTGACATTCGATTTCAACTACGATTCAGTTTCATTTAGTGACTTATAATTCCACCGAAATCGAGGTAAAAAGTGCAAAGTCGGGTGGCAGATCCAGTCCCAACTCTCAATCAAATCGTGTTGCTCGATCTCGGTATCGAACCCAGCATCTCCCGGACCACAGCCCGCATTGCCGCTAGACTAAGAAGGCGATACAAGTAATACTTCTGTAATCACCAATATTTATGACGACCTACATGAAGTTAGTCAAGCCCGTTCTTGACGCCTCCCAGAACCCTTTCCTTAACAATAGCTGGGCACACCTTGACTAACTTCAGTTCAGCCTGCGCATGGCAAATCTCGCATTGCACACGCTGCGCCGCGCCGCACCGCACCGGTCTTAAACTTGAATGATTGTCCAATGTCCTCGTTATTATTAAGTCCAATTGGCAACCTCAAATTTGCTCACTACAAATCCGACCTCCGACCACTGATCCTTAGATACTAAAGTTGTTTTACCACATTATTTGATTAGATTGGATAATAACTAAACGTTTATATATGTATTGCTATCAGCAAGGTGAATATTTGCAATGTGTTTGTAACTTCGATACGCTTTGTCTGCAGTAATAGCTAACGTATCTATCTATCTCTACATGTATGTATGTAACTATTATGATTTATGACATTATTTTATATGGACTAACAAGTATTACTTAGCTATAGGTAATATTCAGCAGTAATATGCAGTACCGGATCTATGTTTTTTCATAGTGGGGGCAAGCTGCCAATTTGACCGATTTTACCGTTCCCTAATTAGGGCGCCCTCTAGATTTTGCCGCCCCCCATATGTTGCCGCCCGGGGCACGTATACACTCTCGCCCCCCTCCTTTCTCTGAATCCGGCATTGGTAATATCAAATATGCTACAATATTTTTGACAGTCAAGTAGGTAACTAAATCGTTGAAGTCGGGCAACAATACGCTTTCATTATTATCATTCATTAAAAGGATAAAACAATATAAAATTAATCAAAACTTATTTATTTTCATTTTATTTAATCCATACACTTGTTTTGCTTAAACATGACCTCTAGATTTATGAACGGATAACTAATAAAATACAGTAAGTAATGTAGATATATTTTACGAATCTAATTACTAAAATCAATGTCACCTACGACGTGCCCCCGGTGGTCAAGCAGAAAAACATAGGGAGGCCTGATTTGGCGGTCCTCGCTCAATGCCGAGAGAGCGGCTCTTGCGCAACAAGCAGCCTAGCCGTCAGCCGTGCAACGGGCAAGTGGTGCGAGGTTACCAACGGAACTCGCTGCAGCCTGTACCGGCATACCTAATTATACACTCGTTTTCTAGATAACTAATTAATGTTTCTTTATTTTAATAGATAAAGTGAATGGCATACTCGTACCCAGTGGCGTAACTACAGGGTGGCATGTCGGCAAAATGCCACGGGCCCCGACCATAGGAGGACCCAGCGGCGAACGGAAGGAGGCCTCAGCCGTGACCATATAGGCAGCCGCGGGCTGAAAAGACCTCCAACGAATTTATTTGCCACGGGCCCTCAACACTATAATTACGCCACTGCTCGTACCTAAACAAAATTCTTATTAAAGTCCATGGACCATTTTAAATAGATCTAGTTCAAAACATAAAAGCGTAAATTCTGCTCTCGGATACGTAATGTAGGTACGATAAATGATGAATACGCATTTATGCAAAAATATATCTACTTTTTTCTAATTACCAAAGTAAAAAGAAGGGCCATCAATATCATAAATTGATTTATAAAGTACGTACTTAGGCTACCAACACTTAACTAAATTAATAATTTTTAAAAATCAGTAGTAGCTTTACGGGGAGTAGCCAAGGTGAAAGTAGCAAAAAAACCAAGCACATAGATATTCTATTTTCTAAGGATGGTAAATACAACACATGTAGGTACTTATAACAAAAAAATTCAGTGGTAAAGCCACATTGTCGACAGTACCCCTAGTATGAGGTTTTTTTTTAATTCTCGATCCACTTTCGAAAACTAATCCGAAAATGAAGTCTATCGTCGATTTCCAGAAATCGATCTCTTAAAAATCTCATACTACACAGTACAGTTATGTCTGTTGTCTACAGTATGAACGCGCTGAACAGGCGACTCTACCAGTTATTACCACTGTCTCACGGAAAACTATCATGAAGTGGCAGTTTCCTACTTCGTTTCGGTGGCCCAACCTCACACTCATTTTAAATTCCAATCCCTATTCTTTCCTTTATGGCTGGCAACGCTTCCATGATTCTTTTAATATCATGGATGTAGAGGTATATAGGGCGGGCGGGCGTTGGTTGGAAAAAACATTTTACTATCACACTATCACATAATTTGACGACTCATTGATAATGTAATTTATTTTTATTTATATACCTACAACAATTCCATGAAACGTAACTTTTCTCGTAATGCAACGTTTCGTTTGAGGTAGGGCCAAGGTGATCGAAGCCTGCACGCGATATTGCAAGAACAAAGCGTTTACGAGATTACTGCGGTGTGGTGCGATCATGACGGTACTGATTATTTCATTATTATTTAAATTTGTTTAATAGCAGAGGCTGGTAAATGAGCAAGATGGGTCTTAACTTTGGCCGGCACGTATTGTCATATGTACGAGTAGATATTGCGTCGAGCATGTGGTAACTGGTAGGTATCGCAGGGCATAGCCAGCTGCAATCTGAGTTATTGCAGAACAAAACATGAAAGTGAACTGCCACTTCGCGTCGCTTTTCTGAGAGACAGTGGAATCAAACTGATAGAGTCCGCACGTTCGTGATGTAGCCAGAACTGTCTAGAGCGTAGCTCCACTACACGGAAATACAGTTAATAATATTTTGTCGTTCTACATTATGAATTATCTTTCTAGATTCTAGTATCTATACTCAGAACCGGAAATGCTCTAGTGTTATGGAACTTCATTATGTAGCTATTTAAAGCAAGTATTAAAGCAAGGTAAATGATTTTGTTCTAGGTCTTGCAGATCATTAAGTATCTACTTAAGAGCATTGTCATGGTATAGTTTTCCAATAATTATTGTTATGACATCAATGAATCGCCAATTCCTTTCAAAATTCTTTTCGACTTTCAGTTTCATATGCACTTTCATTTTTTTTTTAATTCTAGGCTAATGTGTTAGATGTCAGGGAAACCCCTGCAGCATTGACGTAGATTCAGATCAGGGTATTCCCTGCTCACAAGACACGGCAATTCTGAGTAACGTCGTATAGCACCGTGAATTTTCCTTAAGCTCTCATCGAGCTACAAAACATAACCGGTATTTTTATACCAGTTACCTTATCGTTGAGCTATGTCATAATGACGTGTCGGTCCTCATTTAGCACTCCTTTTGCACAATTTGTACATAAGACTATCTAAATTCATTGTGAGACAGTTTGATTAAATTGCACCTCAAACAACATTGGATAACAGTTTAGTGATAAGTCAATAATTAATTAATAATATACGTGAATCACGGTATAATGGGTTTTTCTCACTATCTAATGTCCGTACACGAAAATCAGATTCTTCGAAATAGACATTTAATTTTTCTAGTATGAGTATTTGTGGTCGAAACGTTTAGCATGAAATTATGTTTTGTAATTGGACTCTCACTTAAGCACAATCGGTACTTTCACCTTCAGAATAAGTACGTAATTCCATAACTATTGTAGGTACTTATTGAGGTATTTAGTACTTCACTTTAAGCCTTAAGCCTAAAGATACATAAGTAGGTAGGAAGGTACCTATTATAACTATGTTAGATATATGTATAGCTCAGTAATATGTGTTGCTCACCTGTTCACCTGTCACCACATTAATACAATTTTATATTTGGAATATTTCAAAATTATGTTTCAGCTAACAGCATGGTAAGTTAAATGCGTTTTTATGTACCTACATATAGTTCCACATTTTCCAGTTCCCACACATAATTACATAAAAATTATGTCTATATTGCGAAACTAATCACAGTCGGTCTGTTAAGTTTTTAAACAACTTAACAGACCGACTTCAAATCCGATCGTGACCAAATTTATATGGGACCACCCTTGAAATAAGCTCTATCGAACACAAAAATAATTTTGAAAATCGGTCCACATTTGACGGAGATATTGCGTAACATAAAAAAAAAACACAGACGAATTGAGGACCTCCTCCTTTTGTGGAAGTCGGTCAATAAGATTTTTTAAATTATATTATCTCACCTGTTTATATAATTAAGATTGCCTTATAAATCACCTCTATTTTAATTATTAATATTACCACAGAACATCTATGTAATAGAATAAAAATATATGATAGTATATCCGGTTATAGGTTTACAATTTATTTCTATGACGGAAGTGAATATTAAACAATGTCATGATAATATTATTATCACGAGTTAGAAAAGTAGCGAGGTTAAACTAGACAACAACTATTTAAATAGAACAAATCATGCGATTAGAACACCAGGAAGTATTTTAATAATCTACCTCTATAAAGGTAAGTAATGTATTGAAACTTGACTAGGTACTATAAGCTACAGTGCAACGACTAAATTAATCGGATTACGAATCTTTATGATCCACGAAGTGTGAAAGTACCAGAAATTCAGTAGGTAGTAGTAGGGGAGCCCAAGCGGGGATTTCGGGATTTACTAAAGCGCGACAGATTAATATACAGGAGGATACCTTGTACCCGGTTAAGTACCTCCACAAAACATGAGGCCCATATATAAGGCCGCCCGTGAAGGATACAGGATCAGATTAGTAAAAAAAAATTGACCATCAGAAATTCTCGAGCGCGTCAGATTAAGGTAGGGTGAGTTAATTACATCCTAAAAAGTGTATATTCCACTAATCTGACAATTTGAGAGTGACGTAAAAAAAGGGGAGGGCAACAAAGTTGTAAAAAAAACGTCATCTCGACATTCTCGAGCGTAGCAAAATTTTTTTTTATTTTGAAGGAAATAATTCAAGAATAATGAAAAATATATAATCTGACGATTTCCGCAAGCCGAAATAATAAAAATTCGTCGATAAAGTTAAATGCGTGCAGTTGCGTGATGCCTACATTTCTTTCTCCGCGCTTCTATTCCTCTCTCACTCTTTCTCTATCTATTACTCTCGCACTCCGTCCCCACTCTGGTTTCTGCTTCCTGAGCTTTTCAATTAATTAAGTTCAATGATTTAAAAAAAAAAAATATTTTGAAAGTGGTTTTTTTGGAATAACTTTTAACCGGCTTTATCGATCAACTTCAAAAACTAATCCGCCTTTGAGCTTAAAAAACCACGTCGATCGCCAACTAGCTGGTCAAAAGCGGTTGATTCGTTCGAGAGATATCGTGAACGAAAGAAACCCGAAAAAGGTTTTTTCGGGATTACTCCGAAATTTGTGGTTCGATCAATTAAAATTGCAAATTACTTATGAGGATGATAAAACTGCGTCGAATGCCGCCAACCGCGTGAAAATCGGTTGATCCATTCAAAAGTTATTGCGGTTTGAAAATTCTATGAAATTTCTATTTCTTTGAACTCAGCGAGCTCAAAATATCACATAAATTATATTTTGAGCTCAAAAATGCCATAAGTACAATTTTAAGAGCCCAAGAATGGAATTAGCGGGATGTTGCAGGGATGGCCTTTAAGGTGAACCGTTTTTCTAATTTTTTTTTGTCAGATCAGGCCAATCCCTCTAGATAATCGTCAGATTATGAGACAGTACGTTTAGAACATAAAGATGAACCATATATATCTTAATCTGACGCGCTTGAGTATTTCAAAATGGCGAATTTTTTTTGCACATTATGAAAATGGCCGCGAGTTTGCGTCCCATCGAAATCGTCAGATTAGTGAATGAGAGGTTTTTTTTGGTGCACTTAACACTCCGTTAGAAAATCTGACGCGCTCGATAAATTTTTTTTTTTTTTCATTTTCAACCCTTAAATATAACCACTCACATCATGCAAACGATCAGATTAACATACGTACATTATTAAAAATACGTAGGGCATTGATGCTATCAATATCTGACGCGCTCGAGGATGTCCATGCAACAGTTTTTTTTTACATATTTAAAAATCTATAGCCGCTTCCCCCACCGATGTAAAGGTATATATCATATAACATTTTTTTCTTCATATCATCTAAGCTTTGCATCCCAATAGGTCTCTACGACGCTCGAGTAAATCCCCATTTAGCATCGTGGGCTCCCCTACTATAGACTGGAATGGCGATGACGTGACGGATTGTTCTATAAAGGCGTGTCACCAATCGTGACCCGATAACCACGACTACTATGCCAATAGTGTAGTGGTAGTCACTGATTAAAGGAAAATCATAGTTAATTAAAGCAATTGTAATATAATATACATGATAATGATGATGCAGAAATCATCCGAATGATTGTTACTACAAGAGATGTAGAGCTTGGAAGCCATTTAAAAAAAATAAGTTGTAGAGCCATATGTGTTTAAAGATTTTATATCAATTAAATTTCGTACCTTGTAAACATACGAACAACTAGCATTTATCAAAGGCAATAAGGTAATATTTTCCGATAAGACAAATTATAATTATTAATATAATTAATAAGCAGGTTAGTTCAAAACAATCATGCTTATGCATACATTGAAATATATTAGACATCAAAATAGTGGTACAAAAGGACTTTCTTACAAGCTATTGGATTGTCTGATAGTCTTGTAGTTATTAGCAAGAAGCAACACAGCGATAGTTAATAGATTTATTGCTGATTTAACTTTGGTATATGAAGTTGCAATTATCTTTCCCTAAAGAACATAAATCATTCTAGGCTCACTTTATCCTCATCATCCGCATCCTTAATTCCCCATACCGTTAGTAGACCATTAGTTATTAGTAATAAAGTAAACGATATCTGATTCTGAAATATCTACACCAATCAAAATTCAATTAAAATAAGTAATCACAAGAGACCGCGCCGTGACCAAAGATTTTCTTTTTATTCGGTTAATTTTCGAAGTGGATCAGTAAAATCTCAATGATCTTTTTTTAATTCCGGCTGCTACCGTTTATATCGACTGGTTGATAAGTAAGTACAAACACATTACCCATATTCAAGAGACTCATTATTAAATTGATCATCATGATGTTCAATACAAGTAATAGGCACTATACCGAAACTTAGAACATCATTGAGTAAAACATTGTATCACCATCCAGTCCATTAAAAATAGGTAAAATACGTTAACATAGGGCCACTTGCAGCTCCGCGATACGTCTCTATTTAAGCCAAATTTTGATTTAAATATAGCAGTGAGCTGTAGGATAAACCGAGTTTAGGCTTAACTCTACGGCTGGCGATAATAGGCCTTTGCCGAAAAAAGCAAATAAGTTGCTAGAGCCGAAGTTCAGAATTCATTGTGAACGAATGTAGAGTCAGCCTCGAGCGCACTAGCAGTTGTTAGGAATCCTGCCGACAATATCAATTTCAGAGACAATTCACAGTTGAAATAATTATTGTTCCGGTTGTTTTATCTGTAATAAATTTATGCGGAGGACTGAGTTATTTATTAAACACGTTTAGAACTCTACAGGTGCTCTATTACTGGCCTCCTGTTTAACACTATTTCCTGGGATATATCCGGTTTCTTCTGTTCAAATGTACTGTAGTCTGTAGTCGACTTACGCCCGAATACTGGAACGCTACTCAATTTTAACGGCTTCTTACATTGTTTTTCGCCATTCAATTTTAACAGATAAAGCGGCCCTAAACGACATAAGGCCACCATAAATGTATGAGTATTCGGCGGTATTTGACATAAATCAAATGTAGATGTAAAAGTATGTTTTTATAACCTTAGTAGATCCGGATTGATTTCCGCACTTTTATATTATTTTAATTATAGTAAATCAATGCCAAAAATTTAATAGAAACAGCGTAAACAAAGTTTAATCTTTGATTATTTTTAATTCAATTAAATGCGCCTCCGCGTCCGTGGCGTAGCGGGCGAACAGCCGGCTACAGCTGTGAAGGGAGAGACAGCGAGTTCGATTCCCGCACCGAGACAAATGTTTGTGGGACCCAAAGTATTTGTTTCGAGTCTGGGTGTTGTGAGACCTAAAGTCTCTCGTAGTTTCCCACCAGTTTTAGATACCCACGATACAGGTTAAACCTAGTGTGAGGTTAGACTATGTGTGTGACTGTTGGACGATTATATTATTTAAAAAAATATTAACGATAAATCTTTATCTAATTACAAAATGTATGCAAATTTACCTATTCAAGTTTATTATTGACAAGCATAGGCTGCAATTTATTTACTAATAAATAAATAATATTAACAAATTGATAGGACGGTAACGGTTTGATGTTAAAAAAAACATGTTGATAGTTATTTAAAAGAAAATAATAATTGCTAAAATATAATAATTAATTTAATATACTAATTGCTAAAATAAACGTCGGAAACAGGTTATGGAAATCCCAAAAAAACAATTTACACTACAGCTTAAATAAGTATCTCTTTACCTAATGGTAATAACTGTTTTGTTATTGCGAAACGTAGGTATTAAGTAATAACTTTTTTCCATTTAAGTAAACCTAAATTAGCCTTGTATTAACTATTAAATTACTCAGTTTAAAAGGTCAAGTCAAGCGTAAAAAGTGGACACTTACCAATTTATTTTTGTTGAAACTGTTAAAATATAATATAATCGTTGCAAAAACACAGCGTTCCCCAAATTACTAGTAATATTATTAAGATAAAATACTAAAGACAGTGTTCATGTATCGCGCAAAATTGTACGACCACGGTACGAAATCGCGGTGCGTTCAACACACTGCCTTTGTGAGACTACGCCCGCCGCGGGGGCCTTGCAACCTTTATATACCGACGATCATCGAGTGAACAGTACTGAATACACTATATAACTATGTAACTCCATTTAGGAGATTATCCGCAGCGATCGACGACGTGCATATGAACCGTCTTCATTGAGTAGTAGAGCTAAGCTGTTAATATGTCTCCAGTTATTGTTGTTATCATCATCGTCTGCCACAGGACGTCCACTTCTGGACATAGACCTCTCCCAAAACAGAGGCCAATTGTTGTTATGCCACAGTATAAATGGGCCGGCTCAACCGGTTCGATCATCGTCTAAAAAAATCCGTAGCGCTTGAAGTGACAGGTCTCTATTGATAGAAAAGTGACACTGCAGGTGGTCCAAAAACCCCCCTCACCTTCTCAATCCCTATTGTTTCTCAACGCACCTTTAGTGGTGATAGGATATTCTTATCTGCCCGGATAGCGATAACACCGTGTGTTTGTCGGCCGCCATCGCGGCGATTAAGGCGAAGTTTAAACCTGCCATAGTGACCTGCAGACCTTGAGTGGATCCTGTTCCTGGATCAGCTAGTGTTTACTCGGATCTCCCAACGGGCTGACGACATGACTCGATGATTAGTTGGAGCGGTTATGGTCTCTACATAAACCATCGACATCCATTCGTCTTGTCGCAGGCCCCTCGACTGCTTCTCTTCTCGGAATGTGAAGAAGCATAATTAGGCTGGCATGATTCTGGTGATCACTGATAGAATCATTGTTTGTCCGACCATGGCGAACACCACGGCCAGCAGCGAGGGAGCGCTGCCCTAGCCCAGCCTGGGCGGAGGCCTAATACCTTGCCAATCGAAATGTGTGCATAGCTATTACTAATTAAATTAATTTTATAATTAAGTTTTTTTCATAACCTTCACTCTTTTGATAACTAAAAAATGTTTATTTTAAACAAAGACTTCTATGTTTGTAGTATACATACATAGAAGTCTTTGATTTTAAATGATAGTTTTTAACATAGATAATATATGTACCTTAGAAGGCTTGCCTACTTATTTTACATGGCTACTTGGCAGGGACAAGGAGGTATGTCAATATAAATAACTACACCGTTCTGATAAACAATAAAAATTGGTACCATAAGAATGATAATTGAATTATAAAATAAATCGTATAGGCTTGCCTGCAAAAAACTGTTACAAAAAAAATAGTTTAAAAAAAATGACATGAAAACTTTTGATAGGCAAGCTATTATAGGCGTGTTTGTAAATAAATGATATTTGATAAAAAATATGTCTCATCTGGTTATCAGATGTACCACAATCTCTTAGACCAACTAGATCCCCTGACGGGGGGGTTATGGTCTGGCAAGCAGCCACAATAAGGTGGGATAAGGGTAGAAAGAAAAATCCAGCTGCATACATTGGTGACCCATCACCTCGTTTAACATCTCTCCTATGACAAAATCAAAATAAGTGCACGATAACGAAGTTCGATTCTGTTCGATTTTGTATCTACGCTTTAGCAACGCATCTAGATAACAGTACTCTCCTGTTAACATAGCGATAGCGCCCACCTGAAGAGAGTCAGAATATTAGTTATATCAGATATAAGATACGATACGGATGAATTCAATCGAATTATCTTTATCTACGACTACGTATTTAGAATAAACGTTGACGCAAGCTATGATTTAATGTAATAAAACCGGGCAAGTGCATGCTACATATCTGATCATGCACAGTACAAGGTTCCGAAGTAAGGGCAAGTGTTTTTTTTCTCACCTGCCCTTATCCCATCGTAATGTGGGATCGGCGCAATACATTTTTCAAACATAGCAACACAGCAGAGAGGATTCGGCTCACTTTTTACGACAGGCCGCCTGCTTAATGTCAACCCTCTATATGGGATTCAGTACAAATTAAATTAGAATATTTGTTTTGCCCGACCTGGGAATCGAACCCAAGACCTCCCGATCCCATACATGCTACCACTAGACCAAGGAGGCGACCGTTACTAACTGTTACTGAAATATATTTTTATTGGACACCATTTTAAGTGTATGGTCCATAAACTCATATTTACTACCTGTTTTACATAACTAACAAGTTCTTCATATAAGTGATATTGAAAATAACTTGTACGATTTTTTTCTTTTTACTTTATTTTATTTTATTTATTTTATTTTATTGAGTAAAGGAAACAAACAGTACTTAATTATTACATAAAAGTATGAGTACATTTAAAACAGCACTTAAACCAGTGAAGTTTCCAAAAACTGTTATTATATTCTAATTTGCCTGTCGGTATTGGCAAATGAGTTAACAAATTTGGATATTAGGATTAAAGAGATATATATACAAATACTAGGTGCATCACGGCACACCTTACAAACTACTACTACTACTTTACTTTTTTAGTCGTCTATTACTCATTAACTTGTAAAGCCTGTTTAGCCGCTATAGTTTTTCTTTGAAATTTATGATATATGCTACTACTCTGAATTTTTTCACGTATCCAAAACCAACCGTTTCGGAAATAGAGGGGAGGGACGCGCTACTCAACCAAAATTTTGTTTGTTTGTTTGATTGAACGCGCTAATCTCAGGAACTACTGGTTCGTTTTGAAAAAATATTTTTGTGTTGGATAGCCCAATTATCGGGGATGGCTATAGGCTATATAACATCACGCTATGACCAATAGGAGCGGAGCAGAAATGAAAATTTTTGAAAAACGGGCAAGTTGATATCCTAGAAACTACTGGTTCGATGTGAAAAATTATTTTATTGTTGACCGACGGGATGAATGATGGGGTGACTGACGGGGTGATTGATGGGATGACTGACGGGGTGACCGACGGGGTGACAAACGGGGTGACAGACGGGTGACAGACGGGTGAAAGGCGGGGTGACAGACGGGGTGTCAGACGGGTGACAGACGGGGGACAGACGGGGTGACAGACAGGGTGACAGACGGGTGACAGCGGGGTGACAGACGGGTGACAGACAGGGTGACAAACCTGTGACCGACGGAGTCAGATGGGGTGACAGACGGGTGACTGATGGGGTGACAGACGGGTGACTGACGGGGTGACAGACGGGTGACACACGGGTGACAGACGGGGTAACAGACGGGGTGACAGACGGGTGAAAGGCGGGTGACAGACGGGATGACAGACGGGTGACAGACGGGATGACAGACGGGTGACAGACAGGGTGACAGATGGGTGACAGACGGGGTGACAGACGGGGTGACACACAGGGTGACAGACGGGTGACAGACGGGTGACAGACGGGGTGACAGACGGGTGACAGACGGGGTGACAGACGGGGTGACAGCGGGGTGACAGATGGGGTGACAGACGGGTGACTGACGGGGTGATGGACGGAGTGACTGACGGGGTGATGGACGGGGTGACTGACGGGGTAACCGACAGGGTAATGGACGGGGTGAATGACGGGGTGACTGACGGGGTGACTGACTGGGTGACTGACGGGATGACGGACAGGGTGACTGACGAAACCGGACCAAAGTAGATCATCCCATTACCTCCTTTAGAATTATTGGATTATAGGTACCTACGACTCATTCTTTCAACCCTCTCTCTCATACGCAGACAAATTTGCGCGGGTCAGCTAGTAAATAATATAGGTACAATAGAATTACAATTTAAATAGAATGTTCCAAATATGAAAAAAAAATGCTGTAAGTTAATTGCTAATTATTTATTTTGTTATATTTTATTGTATTCACGTGTCTAAATCTTTTCATTTCATTTCTTCTATGTATATAAAATTCCGCAACACAGTGTTTGTCCGCGACCGCGATACACTTCGAACAGAACAGAGATTTTCAATATTACTTACTATAGAGAGGCTATCACCTCATATTCCATACAAAAAAAAATGATCTCAACAGTATCGCCATCTACTACTTGTAGTAAAAATTGATAAAATTACGTGATCGGCTATCACACGGTAGGTGATTCTAGTCAAATTGGGAGATGTCAGTTGTCACTAAGGATATGGGTCTAGAAAATCAAGACCTACAAACTTCGATTCTTAAGAGGTATCGATTTAGATTAATAACAAATTAGTAATTGATTATAGTTATATATGTAAATATATTGTGTTCGGAATAAATTACAACAGGTAATACAGGGGCATGTCTATGATTGTTTATTGTTAATAGATAATGTTTTATTTTTTTTTAATTATTATCTTGCTTTATCAGGTCGAACCAAAGTATAACTAATATGATACCGATATTGTATTTCTATCATCTTCCTGGCGAATGCTCTAAATCCTGGCGTTATCATGGCTTAATTCCAAGGTTTACCTGTATTATAAATAGTATACTATAAAATGAAATATGTCACCGTGTTAGTAACAATGAGAACATAAGTTAGTAAGCTTCAAAAATAATATTTTTAATATTAGCAATACCATTTGTTATTATATTTAAAAATGACTGATTATTTGTTTTTTTAATCGATTATTTATAAATGCATGAAGTTTAGCTACCACAGCACTACGTTAACTTATCTTACGACATAACTTTGCCGCATGGTAATCTACGAAATCATGTTTTTCAGCATTTTGTTAGCTATTTCAATAGGAATTAGTGATTTACAGTGATATTCAATGTGTTATACAAATAACGAAAAAATTGATTGATTTACAAAAAAAAGTTTCTTCAAAATTGTGTATACCCCTGTACAAGGTTAGTTCGTGAAAAATATGAAACTTCAACTGACAATTGAAACTTTTTTGAGTGGTAGAGCCACACTGTAGACAATAACGTCTACAGCACGAATGGGCCGGCTCGACCGGTTAGATACCACTGTCTCACAGAAAATCGACGTAAAGTGGCAGCTTGCTGTCGCATTTCGTAAGGTGAGTGAGATTTCCGGTGACCCATTTCCCCCCTCCCTTTTCCCTCCCCTTCCATTCCCTCCTTTTAGGTTGGCAACGCACCCATGATTCTTTTTGTGTCTTCGATGTCTATGGGCGATGGAAATCACTTACCATCAAGTGACCCATCTGCTCGTTTGCCAATAAATGCTATAAAAAAAAGACTATCAACGAGTAGCAATCGTGCTTTAATTTTTCAATAATAGAGGGTGCTTATTACAATACAAGAATATTCTAGAATCATTTAAGAAAATTTCAATTTTATTATTATTACCTATTAAAATGGTAAATACAAAAAGGATTTACGAAAATAAACTGAAGTGACCTTTATCATAACGATATTTGCACGAACGCAACGCACAACTCGGTATATTTGCCGTAAACATATTTTTTTCTCCCCTAAACTTGATATTGCTGGCACCACCTTGCGCACGCATGGTTCAAATGCTACTAAGTGATTTTATGACCACGGGTCAAAATTTTTGGATCACGAATTTTGCGTATATCCGGTCTAGTACACTAAGTCTTTGCTACTGAACAATCTTTTTTTATTATGTGAGATTTGTTCCGACTTAAAAGATAGAGTACTTTATTTTTTAACGCTTTACCTATATTGGCTTGGCCTGTATGTATCTTAGCCATTTGCTCAGCTAAACTATTTTTATAAGTAAGGGGCTCAATGTTACAATTTTGTCAACCAATGTAAACTAGAATTTAAGAAATTTGCTTGTAACACTGTTGTTTGTCAACATAAATTTTTATTATTATTATTATGTATGTCTTTTCCATATCGCAGGACTTTTAAAGTCTCAGACCTTTGGTAGACATGCGTGGGGCCGAAGCCAGCACGTAGAGGCCTGTAAGATAAGTTTAATCTAATATGGGATGTGACACCAACCGGCGGTTATCCCTGTGAACACTATAGGAATGCACCCAAGGACAACCACCGGTTAGTGTATCTGTCCCAGGCATTATGGTGCTGGGCCGTAAGACCGGCACTCTGACATAACCGTTACTTCTCCCCCCAGGCGTAGCGGCTGTGCTAAAACATTTTTCCCCGCAATAACAAAAAAAAGGGATTACAGGGATGGACAAAAATAAAAACTGGGTTATTGTTGTGAGGTGCTAATACATTGGGTATTAAGGGCTATGGGAGGGTCTATGGCAATTATTATTATTATTATCGATTTAGATTATTAAGAATTGTTAATCGATTACAGTTACTTACTTAAATAGACATACATACATACATAAGCTCACGCCTGTATCCTCGAAGGGGTAGGCAGAGGTGAACTAGCGAACTAGAACACCAACATTTCGCCGAGCTTAGTTCCGTCCCAGATGTGATAGGGGGCGAGTCTATCGCCATATCGGGCACAAATTCCGGACTCCGAGCTAATATGGAAAAATCCAATATTACTTTGCCCGACCCGGGGATCGAACCCGAGACCTCAGAACCGTAGGTGTACCGATATACCACCACGCCACCGAGGCAGTCACACTTTACAGTAATATTTATATGGTGGGCAAAGAATTTAAACGCCTAGAAGGATAGCCTCAAACAAAATGTCAATATGAGATGAGGCAATTTTGCATATCGTAGTGTGTGTGACAGTGATACCAGGTTTCACTCCATTTTCCTAAATATGGGTAATTTTCATTCTTTTATAAAAATAAAATTTTCACAATAAACAGGGAGATTACTTTTTAACCATTTCGGAAAATAAGAAGACGGTTCTTTATTCATTCGTATTTTTAAGTACACGATATTTCTGCGTACCCTTTGTACGGGGATCTTTGGGCCAAAATGTAATGAGTTAAGATATGGCTCAAAAAATTATCATTTTTTTTTCTATTTCAAAATATAAAAGATCAGCCCCATTCACAATCTAGCAAATGAGATATCTGAAAAATAAGTAAAGGACACTAAATAGAATCGATTAAGATGAAAAGAGTTAAAAAAATATATAATACTAGATCCGGATGATTAATTCTGATGAAAATGATTCTAATGAAAAAGAAGGAAGAAGGGGTCGGCAGAGTAACTATTACGCTCATTGTTCGCCCAGGTTATTTCCGTTCCATTATGAACCTACTACCACTGCACTAGAAACAAATAACAATCCGGGCAATATACATATATCTACTATACCTCTCTATTATATAAAAATCCAGTGTCACAGTGTTTGTCCGCAATAAACTCTGAAACGATTGAACCGATCTTAATGATGTTATAATATTATTAGATCTCACAGTAACGCGTGCGGGTCGGCTAGTTATTTATACAAATACAAGTATGTGTGATTTTTGGAATATTTAACTTATATAATTAAAGATTACATTTATTTCATATGTTTTTGACATTTATGCAGATTTCCTAAAGACCCTTCTACAAAAAAATCAGTAGATTCAAGCGACGCGACGGGTCGTATCAATTGAATACCAACCACTGTGTAATAGGGGGCGAATTGCCTTATCGTGTACAAATTCCAATCTCCGGGCTGATATTGAAAACTCTTATATCTCTTTGCCGGGGATCGAACCCGAGACCTCAGGACGACAGTCGTACCGCGCCCACAATACCACCACGCCACCGAAGCAGTCTGAACTTTACCTAGATGTAGATTTTCACGCGCATATTACCACTTATGCACAGTATATAATAGTGTGAGTTGTGACATGGTAACCAAACTTTGTTTTTTATTTTAATGAAAAAAAAATGATTTTTTAATTTTGGTGTTACAGATATAGCCCCTTACTTATAAAAATATTTAAGCGCTGCTTATCTTTAACTCATAGGTTGTCCCTTTCATTTTTAAACAATGTAACGCAAGGAAAAAAGTGACAGGTTATTCTTAACCATTTGCTCAGCTAAAAATGCTTTTATAAGTAAGGCCCATTATTAGTAGTGTCACTCGGTATATTATATCCGTTCAGCGGCCTGAGCAGGAAAATTTCTGACAATCGTAAATATAAATGTAACCGTAAATCGCTGCGCACTGCTTTGTTTAATATTTCATACAAATTTCATAGACGCGCATTCAGCTCGAATATATTTGCGATTGTCAGAAATTTTCCTGCCCGGGTCGCAGACCAATGAGTCGATCTCTAATATTCTGTGGCAGTTGCAAAATACAAAATATCCTTTTTGTTATTTTTACAGATGACGATTATTTATTTTAAGAATCCAAACGATCCAGACGACTACGTACCGTGACGACGAGTCGTATCAATTGAAATCCTACCAAAAATCCTAAATTGTATTCGCTGCCTTTTATTCGGAATGAAATATTTATGAAAAATTAAAACATATTATTATTAAGTTTATAATTAAACGTAACGTACACACAACCGAATATTAGTACGTGATAAAACTCTAACAAATAACTACGAAATACTTCTCAGAAAATCTTTAATTTCGTATTTTTTAAAGCATGACACTACAGACTGACATGACTCTCGCTGTCTCATGTGACGGTACGACGTTGTGATATCTAGACAAAGACTTCTATGTATTTACAAGACAAGCTGTTTCGAAGTGAAATTGTGGCACATGACGGCGAGTGTTTGACGTTTCACAGCTAAGGAAAAGAGCAGATTTCTATAGTGAGTTGAGGTCGATTAACAAAGACATAGTGCGCACATTCTATGTACCGAACAGCCAATCTAGTAGTATACATAGAAGTCTTTGTATCCAGGGAATAATCTAAGCAAATAACATACATCGGATGAGTTCCAATCGAGAATGATGTGAGTGGTAGAGCCACGCTGTAGACAGTTACGTCTACTACACGAATGGGCCGGCTCGACCGGTTTGATACCACTGTCTTACAGAAAACCGACATAAAGTGGCAGCTTGCTGTCGCGTTTCGTTCGGTGAGTGAGATTTCCGGTGGCCCATTTCCCACCTTCCCTTTCCAATCCTTTTTTCCTACCCTTCCATTCCCTCCTTTTAGGTTGGCAACGCATCCATGAATCTTTTTGTGTCTATCTTATTGTATATTTGGGTGTCTATGGACGGTGGAGATCACTTACCATCAGATGACCCATCTGTTCGTTTGCCAGTCTCTGCTATAAAAAAAAAGTAAATGGCAATGTGTTAATCCTTTATGTGGAGCGATTCCAATGTCTTTAGGTTATTCTCACTTCATTCATAGTTTATTGATTTGTTTTAAGATTGTCGCCAATTAACAATTGTGTCTTAGGAATCTGGAATCTGGATCGATCTATCAATGGCTTTTTTACTTTATACAAACCCAAATTTTAACTTAGGTATGTACCTACTTACTGATCCCAGGCAGACGTAGTGACGGCCTACGGCTACTCGGTCATTATTCCTTGTCTTTATATGTATATAATAAAGTTTATATTTCTTTGTATAAAGTATAAACTATATAGAAAAAATATGTGTCAATGCTCGGACAGAAGCATAAGGCACTCTATCAAGTCTTTTAAACTACAGTATCTACCTACTTATTGTAGCAATATATCGCTCCACCAGAGTGGTGTGAGGGTAGAAACTGGGTTGCACCCGCCTCCCTTTTGAGAGCAGTGGAAATTGAATCAATTCCTTTCAACGTCCTCTACTCCGAAAAATCCTCTCGCAACGCTTATAATATAAATATTCTAAAAAATGTTTTACATAAAGTTTTATATATATAAATAAGCTCTTAACAGCTTAAAACATTAAGTTATTAAGACCTTATTTTTCTTTTCTTAATAACAATTAAGAAGGAATACTGAGTTCAATTCAAAATACATTGTGCTGGTGTCCCGTGTCAGTGCTGATGGTGCACAAGTCGAATGTTATTGCAATTTGCAACTAACCTAATAACCGTACTAGGTATCTTACTTAGTAGTAGATACTTTTTTTAGTTGGAGCCAAATGGCAAAAACGGGACCCTCATAACATCTCTGTCAGTCTGTCGAACACAGAAGAATTCTTGAAAATCGGTCCACATTTGGCGGAGATTTTCTTGCGTAGAAGTACATATAAAAAAACAGACGAATAATTGATTGCCTCCTTCTTTTTAAGTCGGTCAAAAATGATATCGATGTTTCTAAATAGATATTTACCTATGTCTTTCTAAAGTCGTATTAAATTCCCACTATTTTTTAAACTAAACGGTGGGAATTTAAAAAAAAATCAATGTACGAACCGGAACCTATACAAATACACTACACATGATTTCTTTTTGGTGTATAGTATATTCATTAATTTAAGAATTAACGATACCTATTATTATAATGAGGCCTATGTCCAGAAGTGGACGTATACAGGCTGATGATGATGATTATCATTATTATAATGGCACATTGGGGAATTTCTTTTATGGAAAAATTTATTAGATATTTTAAAAATAATTTAATGATCTAATCCTAACTAAAAACCAAATAATATTATTAAAACAAAATACATTTAGATAATTTCTCAGCTACTACGGGAATTAATTAATCGAGTTATTTCCCTGTATTTCTCGAATGGGAGAATTAATAGTCATTGTAAGTTGCATCGTACATAAATCTCTGACATCAAAGGCTATAGAGCTGTGTAATTACCCGCGGCGACAAGAGCCTCTCGGGCTCTCGGCTCTCGACTTCACAAGTGGTTCGGGAGAGGGTGTGGTTTGGATACGGGTGTGGGTTTGGGGTGCCTCTTGAGTTCTTGACTAATGCAGGGTCCTACTGTTACACAGTGCGCATTACTAAACAAATAAGTAGACAAGACTTTAATAAAAAAGTATATTACTTTTTATTTTATTGTAGACATGTAGCCAAAATAAAAATCACTACGTTCATGTGTATTGTTAAACATAATATTTTTTTATACACAATAATTTATGTTAGGCACACCCAGGTGTAAACAACCACATCTTATTCCTAAAAAAATCTCATCGAAATAATAAATAACACCCAATAATCACACACATAGTCTTAGACCCTACATTAAAATGAGTATTGTATCGTGGGTATCAAGAACTACGAGTGACTTTCGGTCTCACAACACCCAGACCCGAAACCTATATCTGTGGGCCACACAAACATTTATGTCGGTGCGGGGATCGAAACCGCGGCTTCTCGCTTCACAGCCGCCTACTCACCCACTGCGCCTAGGAGGCTGTCGAAAATGCATTTCCAGTTATCCTTTTAAGACTTTATTATTGACTTTTTTTGTTCTACCACACTATTTTCAAGCATGGTACTTAAAGAATCTAGTTAAATACGATACGATATCAAGGGGATATCAGACGTAAATTTTTACGTGTCGCGGATCTAAAAAAAAACGGATATCCGCTGTTTTATATAAAACTACATTTTTTTTTACAATAGATATAATTTTTTTTGTTTATGAGGCTACAGTTCTGTATCTACTTGTTTGATGTAAGCGTTACATAAAACGTCCTTGGTTTATTGATAAATTGTTTTGTCTCAGTTTATTCAAAATGGAACTCTGTGCGTCGTCATGGTTACGAAAGAGGGTTGCAACAAGTGGGTGTGATATATCTACTTATCTTTTATTCAAAAGCCTGATGGAATGCCTTTAATCTGGTCTGTTCTATGGTTGTAATGAAAGTGATTCCGAGCGCTAGTATTTTTACGCAGATAATATTTTTTGCTAACCAGTAGGAAGTAATTTGCTATATAGGGCTTTGGCTAAGCCTTTTTCAACTCGAGTAGGAGGAGGTTCGTACTTCTTAATTCGTCTGTAATAATATTAATCCAGTTTTTTTATGTATGTAGCTAAGTTACTATATATCCTGCAAATGTGGGAAAAATTTCAAGGTTATTTTAGTGTTGGATAGAGATTATTTCAACGGTGGTCTAGACTGTATAGTCGTAATAGTCATAGCAAAAAGATCTCAAACTCCATATACTTATAAGTATATGTAGAAGGGGTTTTGAGGTCGGTTTTTAGATTCTAAACTTTTGAATATGAATATCATTGTGTAATACCCTAGCATAATATTTAACCATAACAGAAATCTTCGCTCTCTAAGCAATTTTCGCCTCAGGTGACCTCTTCCCCCTATATCTCAGGCCTCTAGACACTCCGAAGAGGGAAGAAGCAAGTCGAGGAGCCTGCAACAGGAAAGAGAAAAGGTGGATGGTCGAAGTCAATCCTTCGTTAAATAAGAAATAAACAAAACAGATACCTCCGCGAAAAAATAACAAAGGGAATTTTAACATAGCTTTTAGTGTTAGTAGGCTTGTAAATGATCGAAAATAATTAATAAGAGAAAAAGTAGGTACGTAGTCCAGTAAAGTAAGTCTTGTCCATTATAACTCAGCAGACATACCTACAGTAACTAAATGGGTAATCAGTTTTATAACCAACAGATTGCCCCGGTGGTGTGGTTATATTTCCTGAGGTCTCGGGTTCGATCCCCGGGTCGGGCAGTGATATTGGATTTCTCATATCAGCCAGGAGTTTGGAATTTGGGAGGTCTGGCTCGCTAGTGTACCTCTGCCTATCCCGTCGGGGATACAAGCGTGAGCTTATGTAAATGTATGCATAAAAAAGTTGAATTTTGCGGCTAGTGGTCAGCTCTGGTCTTTGAATGTACATAGAAACAAAAACAAATTTAACATTATATTTATTGTATATTAAATAATACTCAATTTTAAATTTAAACGTAAAATCAAAGAAATGAAAGTGCTTGTAAAATCTAGTAAAAAATATATCGATAAAATCATCGACAACAATAATAACACACTACACTGACCGCCATCTTAGTTGCCAATCCACGCTGCCTCGATTACGGAACCACCTCTGCGGTAGTAGTGGCCGATCTTCGTCTCTTTCTAAGTTCTTTTTCCATTCAATCATTTTGACGTGCCACCCGTCCCGCAAGATCTGGCATCTCTCTTCACCCCCTCTGACTTCCCCAATCGCGAGGAAAGTTTAGGTTCAAAGTCTGGGTTCAAAAAGTAATCTAAAAAAATATTTTTCATACAAGTTATTAGATTTTTCGCTCCCATCCCACTTCACAATCATGGGGAACAGCAAAATATTAAGTGCACTGAAGATTTTAAGGAACCGCAAAGATATGTTTCTATCAGGTAAGAATTTATTACATGCATGAGCTGCATGACCTAACTTTAGAAATGCCTCTTGCTTTATCAAACTTGCTACAAGCTGTAAGCGAAGTTTCCTCAAATAATATACATTTATAATTAGAAGTACTTTCGAACTATGTGTGTAGGAATACACAGAAGAGCATACGCCGCTGCTGCAAGTCAAGTTCATACCAAGTGCAAACTGGTCAATGGCGTTTACGTGATCACTTTAGATTCTCCTAATGTTAAGGTACATAACATGTGATTAACGCCCGAATGGTCAAACGCTAATCAACTTTAACAGCTTCTTTCAGTGATTTTCGCCATACAATTTTGACAGAAAAGGCGGCTTTAAACGACATAAGGCGACCTTAAGTGTATGAACATTCGGCAGTTAAACTATTGTAGCTTTGGAGTTATCGCAATATCTGTTTTTAATTAAAAATATCAAATTAATCAAGTTCCTTCAGGTATTTTCAGCTAACATGTATCTCTTAACTCATTATTATAAACAATTTGAACGGCGTAAAAATATGCATCTATGACTTATGTGATAATATATGTAAAGAGACAATAGTTCTGTGAGGCTATTACTCTTGATTCATAGGCTGAGGTATAATGTCACACAACTCAATACTATAATTTTACAATATAATACAAAAGTATATGAAATATTGTTAATTTGATACATCCCAATAACTTTAGTTTTAAATTTTATATTGTTTGAGTGAGCAAAGTGGCCCACCTGACGGTAAACACTTACCTCCATCTATGGACTTTTGATGAATCTTGTTTAAGGAAGGACATGTATAGCCTTGGAGAATACCAAACCGGGGAGTTCATTTCATAGCTTGCATCTGTATGTTAGAAAAGACAGACTGCCGCCATGGCTCAGCGGGCGAACAGCTGGCTGTGAAGCAAGAGATCACGGGTTCGATCCCCACACTGAGACAAGTGTTTGTGTGACCCAGATATATTTGTTTCTGGTCAGGGTGTTGTGAGACCGAAAGACTCTCATAGCTCCTGATACCTACGACACAAGACTGAATCTTAGTGTGGAGTTTGATTTATAAATTCCAAATCCTCACTGACATTCGTTTCTTTGACTTAGACTTAGTCGAAGTTCGCTTTATAGATCTCAGCCTATGTATGACTGTTGGGTGTTACATATTATATACATACATACATACTCCTCCTGATTGTTTCTTGCTGAAATGCAAAGCAAGGCATTCATCATGAATACATAATATTTTCAAAATATCAAATTTTATGTGAACAGGTAAATTCTCTAAATACTGCAGTAATGGATGAAGTATCTCGCATTGTAAATGAGGTGGAAGCTAACCCTTCAATAGAGGCTGCAGTTTTAATATCTGGCAAACCTGGTTGCTTTATTGCCGGAGCTGACATATCCATGATTGAAAGCTGTAAAACAAAAGAAGAGGTTGTTGCTTTATCTAAGAGTGGTAAGCATATAATATTTATTTATATTAGTTTAATTTTTCAATAATACATTAGGTGCCTGTCATACTCTAAACAAATGCTACATATATAAAATAAAATAATACACATTTAATTCACACAAATTCAAAAACTGAACAAATAGTTTCAAAATCAACACCTTATAATAATTTAATTAGCGACCCACTTTGCGTGGGTGCAATGCTGTTAAACATTATTTTGATGTATCTTGTAGGGTTTAGCCTGCAATTGCAATTTAAGTGCAAAAAAATTTGTTTATTTACATCACATCAGAAATCTCTAAAATTATCAGTGTTTCTCTATGTTATGCATGTATTATACATATAAACCTTCCTCTTGAATCACTCTATAAAAAAAGTATCAAAATCTGTTGCATAGTTTTAAAGATCTAAGCATAAATATGGACAGACAGACAGGGGGAAGCGACTTTGTTTTATACTATGTAGTGAAGCAATATTATTTAATTTTATTCAAGTGCCATAAAACAAATTAAATTTGTTAACAGGTCATGACATATTCAGGAGGATGGAAAACTCTCGCAAACCATACATTGCTGCAATACAAGGAAGTTGTCTGGGTGGTGGTCTTGAGACTGCTCTTGCTTGTCGCTACCGTATTGCTGTTAAAGATAGTAAAACTAGTTTTGCATTGCCTGAAGTGATGTTAGGACTGTTACCTGGTGGAGGTGGAACTCAAAGGTGAATACATATTACTCACATTTGTAACTCTCTTTTCTATGAATTCAAAGATATTGTGATAAAAATACTTGCTCATTGCTATATCAAAATACTACTTTGAACCATGTTATTATGTCTTACTCAGAGTTAGTTGTCCAATTATTGTCTGGTACTGTATGAAAATATGCTATGGTGGCTAATTAGCAAATGTCATCTCATTGTATACATTCATAAGAGTGTTCATAGAAGTCTATAGTTTTTTTTTTTTAGCAAATTCATAAATTCATAATTTTGTTTCTTATATTTTCGATTTTGATTTCCATTTGATGTGAACAACCTTTACCATCTTGCTCGGGTTTAGTTCCATAATGGTCAGATAAAGTCTGATTTTTTTATAATCTGAGTCAGCAAAATCAGGCTTTTTGGACTATAAAATTGTTCGATTCTGGAAATATACATAATAGATTGATTAAAATTATAACTACTTTATTCACTAGTATCATATTTTATCCTTACATGCATTTTATAGATTACCTGCATTAACATCAATCCCCACAACTCTAGACATGGCACTAACAGGGAAAACAGTGAAAGCAGACAAAGCTAAAAAGTTAGGAATTGTTGATTTGTTGGTTTCTCCACTTGGGCCAGGTATGTTATATAATTAAAAGTACTTAATGAAGTAGTATACATTGTATTCCTATTCTATAATAATAATATTTTTTAGGTCTCACTTTGCCAGAAGAAAACACAAGCAGATACCTGGAAACTGTTGCAATACAAGTTGCAAAGGATATTGCAGCAGGAAAAATAAAAGTTGACCGATCAAAGAAAGGTCTAGTTGAAAAACTTACTGCCATTGCGATGCAATGGGACTTCGTTAAAAATATAGTATTTAACAAAGCTAAAGAACAGGTTATGAAGGCTTCTAGAGGTCTTTACCCTGCACCTTTAAAGGTAAAGCACACATTGCTTGAATTTATTTAATTTTCTTATAAATAAGATTCCATTTTATTTTATGAACAAAAATGTTTAAAGAAATGCTTAATTTTTTCAATATTGTTAACAATTTTTATACCTATTTATAGATACTCGAAGTGGTTAGAACAGGTGTAGATAAAGGGCCGGTAGCTGGCTATGAAGCAGAGGCTGATGGCTTCGGTGAGCTGGCCATGACCCCACAGAGTAAGGGGCTTATTGGCCTCTTCAGAGGTCAAACGGAATGTAAAAAAAATAGATTTGGAAAGTCTGAAGTAAATGTAAAGAAGGTATGTGAACTTACTGTCGCCCGAATGGTCAAACGCTGCTCAACTTTAAGGGCTTCTTACATTGATTTTCGCCATACAATTTTGACAGATAAGGCGGCCTTAAACGACATAAGGCGACCTTAAGTGTATGAACATTCGGCGGTATGTCTTATTTGTTCATAAAAAAACATGCTAGTTATAATTTTTAAAACACAGTAAACAAATTGTTTGGCTAAATGATATTTGTAATATTCAGATTGGTGTACTTGGGGCTGGTCTCATGGGTGCAGGCATTGTCCATGTATCTATTGATAAGGGATACAATGTGGTAATGAAAGATGCCACCAACGCTGGTTTGTACAGAGGAGTGGGACAAATACAAACAGGCCTGAGCGGCGCCGTTAAACGAAAGAGAATCTCCGCGTAAGTTGTTTTATCGTCATAACAGTACATAAAGACACCTTTTCAGCTTTTCAGGAAATGTTTTTGACCAGGTTTCATTTGCCGGCCATTGAATTATACATTTTCGATTGACATAAACTAACTTATTTTAGGTTACAGAAAGACAAATATATGTCGAACCTAACACCAACATTGGATTATTCCAAATTCAAGGATGTTGATTGTGTGATTGAAGCAGTATTTGAAGACATTAATATTAAACACAAGGTTATAAAGGAGCTTGAAGCAGTAGTGCCGAAACATTGTATTATAGCGACAAACACAAGTGCTATTCCTATTACTAAGATTGCCGCTGGAAGTAGTAGGCCTGACAAAGTGATTGGTTAGTAAACGAAAACATATATATTATATAAAATAATTCACACCTCTATCTCCAAAGGTGCAATTAGCGAACCCTCCTCTGGGAGATCCAGTCTCGTATCATATTCTGAGATCGAAATGAGATTGGCTAACAGTTACGGCATTAGGTGTGCCTTTGCGTAACTCGTCTTGAGGGGTGAATGTTTGTGAAATTATACAACTAATATGTGCAACCCGCGACTTCGTCCCTGTTGAAAACACGAAACCGTAATTATTTTTCTAAAATTACTCTTAGGTCTATATAATATATTTAATCCCAGTATAAGTTCACTGTCAACAAATCATTGAACCAGCTGTGTCAATATTTTTATGTATCATAGAAATGCTAATATACCTACACAGTTATTTTGAATAACACAAGCACAGCACACATTTGTTATGTTTACATGGTAGCGTTCTAAAACTATTGTACAGTAATAATACATGGCTGTTAATATTATAAACCGACTTCAAAAAGAGAAGGTTCTCAATTCGTCAGTAATCTATATTATTTGTTATATTGTTAAAAAGATTAAAAATAAATGGTTTCCGTGCATTTGTGATGATTCCGCCAATGTCAATATTATTTGTTAACTCTGACAAATGTTTCAAGCATCGGTTTCAAGATTCTTTTTGTGTTCGACAGAACTTGTTTCACGGGTGTTCCCTATATAAATTTGGTCGAAATAGGATAAATGAGAAGTTTTGAAAGTTGTGATTATGGCAATGCGTCGTTTGCATTGTAGGCATGCACTACTTCTCGCCGGTGGACAAGATGCAGCTGCTGGAGATCATCACGCACGGCGGCACGAGCGGCGACACGGCGGCGGCGGCCGTGGCCGTGGGGCTGCGCCAGGGCAAGGTCGTCATCACCGTCGGCGACGGGCCCGGCTTCTACATCACGCGCATACTCGCCACCATGCTCAGTGAAGCCGTTAGGTTTGTATTTTACACAAATACTCAACCTCCATCAGTCAATCAATCTTTATTGTGTGATTTTTGGTACAAAAGATGTTATGCATAAAATTACAGTCCAATAAAAAATCTGTGGGGTGTAAACAATTTATATAGCAATATAATATAATTATTATATGGTAGCAAACTGCGGTACGTCAAATGGTCATTTAATTATAAACTACTATGTAACTACATAAATACACTGTTTTACTAAGCAATTTATAGCTATGGTTACATTGGAAATGAAGACTCCATATTTCGCCACTATCTTAAAATAAAAATTGTTTCGTGTACGTTATACTAACTTTTGTAGAACATTTTAAAGATGTTAAGTAATTTATTACTTTAATTTGGTAATATAGAATTTTTGATCAGGGAACTGTAATTAATTGTATAATGGGAATTAGGAACCATGTTATAAACTATAGATTTCATGTTTACCATTTTCCAGTTCCTAATTTCAATAATCATCTGATGAACCATGTTCCTATCTAAGGCTGAGATCTAAAGAACGAACTTCGACTAAGTCTGAGGCTGAAATCTATAGAGCGAACTTCGACTAACTCGTAAGTCGTAGAAACAAATTCAGTGACGATTTGGAATTTTTAATAATTTAATTTTGAATTTTTGGCTTAGTAGTCCAAATCATTTTTTACAAGAAGTCTGTTTTACTTGTGAAATATGGCTCGGACTAAGTCGAAGTTCGATTTAAAAATTCCAAATCCTCACTGAGTTCGTTTCTTTGACTCAAACTTAGTCGAAGTTCTCTCCATAGATATCAACCTTAGTCAAAGAAATGAACTCAGTGAGGATTTGGAATTTATAAATCGAAATTCGACTTAGTCTGAGCCATTTTTCATAAGAAAAACATACTGACAAACAGATTAAGCAAAGTTTTTTTTGTAAAAAATGACTCAGACTAAGTCGAAGTTCGATTTAAAAATTCCAAATCCTCACTGAATTCGTTCCTTTGACTTAGACTTAGGCAAAGTTCGCTCAATAGATCTCATCCAAAGTGCATTCTTTTTTATATTTTTGTAGATTGTTACAAGAAGGTGTCGATCCTAAGGAACTGGACAACATGACTAAGCAGTTCGGTTTCCCTGTCGGCGCGGCTACATTAGCTGATGAAGTCGGTATAGATGTTGGCTCACATATTGCTGTAGATTTAGCTAAGGTAATTCGCAATTTAATATTAAATAATTCTATCCGCAAAGTATAAATATGTTCGTAAAAAAAACTACTTGGCTGGGCTTGGGCTGAGATTGCCAATTTTATCTGTTCTCAATATATCCTGTTACACTTCGGTAAGTAAAAATAAATAACGACGATAGCGTAGTAATATTGCTTGCGCGTTACGACTACCGTCCCGAGGTCTCGATGCCCGGCGCGGATAAAGTTATATTGGATTTTTCAAACCAGTAATCAGCCTCCAGTCTGGAATTGTATCAAATAGGCAATAGGCTCGCGCCTATCACATCTGGGACGGAAATAAGCGCAGCCAAATGCGGGTATTCTACTTCGCCTCTGCCTACCCTTTCGGGGATACACGAGTGAGACTATGTACGTAAGATGAATCGTTAAAACACAAATTGTAAAAGGTGAATCTGCTAAAACAGTTATTGTACTATTTATATTTATTTATCTTTATTTATTTTAGGCTTTTGGTGAACGAATCAGTGGAGGACATTTAGGCATTATGCAAGACTTAGTTAAATCCGGTTTCATGGGACGAAAGTCGGGCAAGGGCTTCTTTGTGTATGAGAAAGGCTCCAAAAACAGAGAAATAAACCATGAAGCTATTCAAATTTTGAAAGACAAATACTCTTTGGAGCCTCGTGGCGCAAATACTGTTGAAGACAAACAGTTAAGAATGGTGTCTAGGTAAGTAATGTTAAAATACTTTATAAGACTTTTTTTATAGCAGAGACTGGCAAACTAGCTGATGTGTCACCTGATGGTAAGTGATCTCCACCGCCTCTAGACACCTAAGACAAAGATATAGAGGGAATGTTAGGGGAGGGAAAAGGGGAAAAGGAGTGGGGGAATTGGGCCACCGGAAATCTCACTCAACGAACGAAACGCGACAACGATCTGCCACTCTACGTCGGTTTTCTGTGAGACAGTGGTATCAAACCGATTGGCCTGTTCATGGCTGTAAACGTAAATGTCTACAGCTTGGCTCTACCACTCAAAAAAAAATATATATATATATACCGGGTGTTTCATAAAGTTGGTACCTATAACAATTCCATATACAGGGAGAACGATTTAAAGAGCAATGGTAAAGTAAAAAAATAAAAATTGAATTAAATTTTTTTAATCAATATTAACCATGGGAATAAAAAAATCGGAATGTGACGTATAAAACGTCGCAAATAGCAAAATAATGGCTTTGCACATGCTAAAAATAACTAATTACCCCATAGGTAGTTTGTAAATGCACTGCAACTGACCCAATGAGCCAGAAAAAAGGTTTTCATCACAAATTCATGGTTCCGTTATTCCAAAACTATGAGCCTTACGAAATTTTAAACTTTACCGTTAGATTGCTAGCCCTCCTCCCTTTAAGTGAAGTTATTATGGATACCAACTTTATGAAACACTCTGTATATCTGGCCAACGGCAATCCAATACTGAATATACCACATATTAATGAATATCCCATTACAAAGCTATATTAATTAGTAACCAATAGATGATATTGCATAAACAATTTCATCACATTGATACCTTTCGCCTGATTGCGTTTATACTCATCTAGACCTGATATAATAAATTAATTTTCGTTCGATGTAACGACACGATAATTAGACCATTGATTAAATTAATATCTTACATTATAATCCTTATTTATCAAATAACTTTATCTAATAAATTATACAAATACAGGCGTAAATCATCTAACTTTGAAGTCACGAGCTCCGTCAATTATTGCGAATGTTTCACTAGGCGTGTAGATGATTTTGGTTATTTAAGTTTTCCACAGAATCTGAGGATCACACTGTTTTGAAATTATCTGTGGATAAAAATGTACCTAATTATGTAACAGCTAAAACGCAATAAATGTCATTTTCTTTTCTTCTTTTTCTTTTAAAAAGGTAGATTGTAGACTGACTTCTGATTTCTGACTTCCAGTCAGAAAGCGATATATGGTATTTTTACTACTATGTGGGTGGAGCCACAAGTAAATTATAGTTTAGATCATTGTAGTTATTTGTAGTATTCGTAGTTATTCGTAAGCTTTAAAAGTTAAATGATCAAAATGAAATGATGATCGTACTTGTGTTGTGACACACATTTTTTTAATATTAAATAACGTATTATTGGTCGTTTGTTGTTTGTGAAATAAATTATTTACTCATATGATTATTTCTTGACAGATTTGTTAATGAAGCTGTGTTGTCTTTAGAAGAAAAGATCTTACACAGCCCGCTGGAGGGTGATGTGGGTGCCGTATTCGGTCTTGGATTTCCGCCTTTCACTGGTGGACCTTTCAGGTAATCATTATCCACCTACTATTTATTATTATGACTAATAGCAGATGACCAATGCAAGAGTCTAAGTGGTTTGTTAACACCGCACTATCTATTGCCACCACATTTTCTCCATCAAGCAGTATTGTGCTAGCAATGTTTTGGTCCAGTTTGATGGACATTATAGCCAGTGTAATGACTGGACATTTTGAGACTTACATGTAATGTCTCAGGATGACAAATTCGGTACAGTCAGGAAATACACATTGGTTGGGTTCATTTCCGGCCCCGACGTGATAGGATGCGAGCGTAATGCCATATTGGGCACAAATTTCAGACTACCGGCTGATACTTACTAAAAAAGCTATTATTACTTTATCCAACCCGGTGATCGAACCTGCGACCGATAGTGATACCGCCGACGCAAAACAATTTTATTTATTTACCCCACAGGCATTGGGTTTTATTTTTTTTTTATTGCAGATGGGTTGATCAGTTTAGTGCAGAAAAATTGGTTAAGAAAATGGAAGAATACCAAAGCCTGTATGGAGCTCCGTTCAAACCTGCTCAGACACTTGTAGACATGGCTAAAGATCCCTCCAAAAAATTCTATAAGCACTGATTGAGACTGCTAAATTTATCTCTTCCCATATTGATATAAGCGCTAAAAAATATAATGCCCCTTTTTTGTGAAGCTCTCGATCATCACTGCCGACTAGGTAAAATGCGATCTGGATGAGTTTGTTTAATATTATCCTGGTCTACTATTTTTCATAAATATTTACATAACAATATGCCTATAATTAACTTGCGCTTTGAAATGTATAAAATATTATCTTTAGACTGTTGTATCATGTATGAGGTGAGCATATTGCATAGGTCTGTTTGAGATGAATATTTATTTATTTTATTAGATTAAGTATATCAAATATATATTCGTAATAAACCATTTATTTTTAAAATACTTGTTTTCGTTTAAAACAATACTAATTTAATATATTCCTATTTCTTTCTTCAATGGCGGGTACATACCAGCCGAACGAAGGCGAAAGAACGTTCGCGAAGGGGTCGGTGTGGACGCAACACCGAATCCGAACGAACGAACGAACGGAGGCGTTCAGTCCCGTTCGGTCGTGCGCGGGACAACTGTCGGTACATCTTTTTTTTTTATGGCCCTACAGCTGCTTGCCTGACAGAGTCGGAAAATTCAGCCACACCGGTCTGTGAGGGTACATCAAAGGATAATACCTCTACAGCGAATCGGCGAATGCGGTGTGGACGCATCGACGAATGTTCGCGAATACTCATTCACCGACTTCAAAAAAAGAAGGAAGTTAACAATTCGTCGGCATCTTTTTTTTATGTAGGGGTAGGCAGAGGCGCACTGGCGAACTAGAACACCCACATTTCGCCGAGCTTAGTTCCGCCCCAGATGTGATAGGAGGCAAGCCTATCGCCATATCGAGCACAAATTCCAGACTCCGGGCTGATATGGAAAAATCCAATATCACTTTGCCCGACCCGGGGATCGAACCCGAGACCTCAGAACCGTAGTCGTACCATAATAATACCACCACGCCACCGAGGCAGTCTTCTTATTACAAGTTTCATTTCGACAATAAAGTAGTAAAACATCAACACTTGGGTTGTAAATACTTCACTGAAAAAAACACTTTACAATACCGAGAATAGAAGAAAATAAATAATAATTTTCTCCAATTTTTATATGGCGTGACGGTCTGTTTCTGTATTGCTATAAAAAGGACCTGGCTTTATCTAATAAAGTGCCACCTTTTATCAATGGTTGATGTCAAATAACACTTATCACTACTATAGTCCGATTGCTAATTCATTTGCTAATTCAACGGAGTAAACTGACAGATCGAAATGTCACTTTCCAAAATAATGTTGCATACTTTTTTTTTTTTTTTTTTTCTTTCGTCTATGAGCCAGGCTATAGTCATTCGACCATACTGCCTAATAATGTTGCATACTTTCAAAACATAGTGATTGATCTCGTTCAATTTTTATCATTCAAAGATATAATAACTCAACACTAACTTGCAAAATTTGAATTTTATTGCCTATTTTTAGAAATTTCGGTTTAACACTTCGACTAAATGTCTGCGTAAAATAAAATTTCGTAAATAATCACAACAGGTACGCGAAATGATAACAATGAAAATTAAAAATATTTATTTTATTATTTAAGAAAAATTACGTTCGGCACATTCATGGCTTTTGTAAGTTTTGTTTATAATGAACCATGACCATAATTCCAGTAGACGTGCAATAACTTAAATGCAGTAATTTACTATGACTATAATTCAGTAGACATGCAATACTAATCACACACTAGGCAGAAATTACGACTTTGAGTTGGATTTTAGAAAATGAAAGAATGAATTGGTTCACTGAATTGAAATGTTTAAATAATCTTGATCTTTTTACCGCAGCACTATTTAAAGTGGCAACATTGGAAATGTCAGTTTACTCCGTTTAATTAGCAATCCTACTATAGTACTAATCACAAAACGAAAACATTCACATACCGAAAACACAATCGATATTTTTCTCGACAGTCGATCGAAAATCAGTCACACACTAAAAGTAACCTCAAATTCTTACATTCGTTCTGTTGACCAAAGAGCACTTTTGACTGATGTGGTTTTCAAAGAGTGGTTTTGTGAATAATTTTAAGGATCGATTTCCGATATCTTAATTTATTTTCTATTTATCTTGTACGAATTCTGGCTTAATATTTCCTACATCAATATTCATTTATAACTACAAACATATATTTATTATAAAGCGACATCAATTTGCAAAACAGAACACAAATTATGAAATGCTGTTTACTTTGGCTGTTTATTTACTTATTACATTCCTGTAGTCTTTGTAAGTAACATATATTTAAAGAAATGTTTATTTCTTGTTGGGCTAATACCATTTATAATTATTTTATTTTTCACAGAACCAATAAACTTAAATGGCACCATAATTGAAATTCAGAAATTAATTTTACTTTCTTCGAATGTCTGGAATACAAAAGAATGAGTGAATTTCGTCAAACAATCCTGCTTAAATTGACTTCGGTCAAAAACAAAGAACTTAAACGACTATTGGAGCACAGTGCATATCTCATAATATTGTTGGTATTAACACCTACTTTCTTCTATTTTGAACTGTGTGTAGTATTACCTGTTGTTGTAGAAGAATGGACTCTAATGCATTTGATACATTTATGTTCTGCTACATTTTTATTGCATAATATAATTGGCAACATGATATATGGTATGTTCACCAACACAAGTATAAAAGGAAGGTATATTAACAGTGATAATAAAGAAAACTGGACAACATGTTCTGTTTGTGAATGCCTCAGACCACCGCGTGCGTGGCACTGTACCACTTGTGACGTGTGTATATTAAAGAGAGACCACCACTGTACATTTTTTGCCTGTTGTGTAGGATATTTTAATCATAGATATTTCATTTACTTTACATTTTACATTTTTATTGCTATGATTTACTCTTTTTATTATAATGTCCAATTTCTGACTTTGTTTATCACATGGAACCATGGGTGGATAATAATACAATTTTTGTTGCCACTTGCTAGTTTTGTTCTTGATTTTGGTGATGAAAGTGTGTATGTCTTCTTAGTTGTTATAAATGTTATAGTGGGCCTTTTCAGTGGTTTCTTATTTATATATCATATTAACAATGTTTTAAAAGGTAGAGTAGTCCCAGAAATAAATAGTTATAGTGAAAATTTTGTTTACAATCAAGGTTGGAAACTAAATTTAATAGAAGTTTTTGGATCTAGATGGTACTTAACTTGGATTTCACCCTTTATCAACAGCTCACTACAAGGAAATGGTGTTCAATGGATAGGTGACAGTAAATCTACATGACCTGTATTAAAGGAACCTTGATAGTTTCCACATATTTTTTGGGTATATTGAAACATAACATACCTTGCTTTATTATAACACACTTAAATATAGCTCTTAAGGGATAAGTAGGACATTAAAATACAGAAGACAATATTATAAATAAGGAATATTTTGATGGGAAATATAGTTAAATGTGGTGGCGTAGTGTAGACTGGATATAGACTTGGGCGAAGTCACAACAGCGAGGCCCCTTTTCTTTCGTTCCCGCGATCTCCCCAAAATGAGGAGCTTCTTGCGAGGCCCCAAACACGTTTTTTTAAAGATTTCTTTTTTTCGTGCATAATAATGAATCAATTAATTAGTATTAATTTGGTAATATCTGGGTATGGCATTTAAAGGACCTTAGTGGGGTCCCTTTAAATGCGCGGGCCCACTTCGCCCACGCTCAGTTACGCCACTGGTTAAATGTTAAAATAACAAGTATCAATTACTAAATAATACTCGGTATATATATAAATATTCTAAGAAAGAGAACTATAATTGTTTTTAGAAGTTGGAACAAATACATTTATGTAATGTTAATAATTCAGGGTCAAGTTTTAATATACCTAAGTATTTTGTCAATTCACCTATGTGCCTAAACTGGTATACTAAGAGCGACTTGCAGCACTACTACTAATCTAAAGTTAAACCTAAACTTGATTTATCCTATAGCCAAATCCTGTCTTTAAATCAAGATTTGGGATAAATAGAGATTTATGCTTTGCTGCATGTGGCCCTAAATCAATATTAATCTCTAGAACAGTACTGCAACAGTATTATTAAACATTCAATTTGGCAGTCTGATTTTTGTGAATAAGTAAAAATGTATGTTCATTATTCATTATCAATGCTCAAGTGTACAACTGTATTAGATCTGTGACTATTGGTTGTATGTCATTAATCAAGGATTAAATCGCTATGTTCTTTCCAGATGAAACCTTACTTTCATCTTTAAAAAAAAAATCATGGTCATGGGTCATAAAATTAGGCACTGCTGTATGTAATAACCCATATTGAACTGACCTAGCCTAGAATGTAGACATAATTATATATATAATTTAATATTATCTTACCATTACTTTCATAATATTTTTGAAAAAATAATATAATTATTATGCAGTAACAATTAAAAATAGTACACAGTGTACACATTCTATTGAAAAATATGTTCTGTATATGTTGTAAGATTGTTACTTTATAAGTAACATTGCAATAAAATATTGTTTTACTTAAATATTGTTTATTCATTTCTATACTCTGAAGATATTCACATA
This sequence comes from Clanis bilineata, assembly GCA_036417725.1. Lineage (NCBI taxonomy): Eukaryota > Metazoa > Arthropoda > Insecta > Lepidoptera > Sphingidae > Clanis > Clanis bilineata. The sequence goes on from CM071140.1 coordinate 11,966,095, forward strand.
AACCTATATAAACTATATATACAAAACTATTATAAAATGTATGTCACTTAATCTATTGTCTATCTGGAATGTTAGTATTTGGCAATATTTGTGCTAAGTATCTAGTTCGTATTCTGTCTGATTGACTCTGGGTAAGATTCCTTGGTACTACAGGAGACTGATCCTGGTCTGTGTCATCTGGCCTCCTTGAGTCAGTTTCTTCCTGGTCAGTATAATCTTCATTGTCCAACAAGTTTGCTGTTTCTGCTGTATTTTCAGATCTATCACATCTGGAATGATTAAACATGCCGGTTATTAAGTAAAACTATTTTGTTATTCTTCTTTTTAGAGAGTATGCCACCACCATGATTGTTATAGCTCTATATACCTAAGTACACAGAGAGAAAATTACATGTGTTTATTAAAATTACACATATATGTTTTAAACATACATTTACAACACAGGATGCTATGGCAACTTCCAAAGTAAGATTTGTGAGGGTGCTATTATACCATTCTCAACTCCTTTGAAACTAATCAGATTGTTTGCAAATCATGTATGTGTGGTTCTAGAGGCTTTCCATAATGATATTATACTTCCTTTATGATATTACACTCGCATGACATGTACAAATTGGATGTCACCTTACACATTATGAAAACTAATTTGAGTGGGATATGTCATGAGCAAAATAACAATGCTGTGTGATGGGATGTCCCTCTTGTCTGCATTGTCTATCCTTTTCTCTTTCTTTCCATATATTCTTATCCCACTTCCGTTCTCGTAGAAAATTATTTTACGGCATAAAAAAGCAATGCAGGGTGTCTGCTACTTCCATACAAAACTTCATCAAAATTGGTCCAGCCATTTGAGCGTGAAGAACAAACACACACTCGCAAACTTTCGCCTTTATAACAAATGCTACTTTTATCCCGCAAAAATGTGCAATCTTAATGGGATATTTACACGCAGACGAAGCCGCGGGCTACAACTAGTAGATTATATTACTCAGGCTGAAATGGCTAGACACAATTAGTCACATGTTCAAATATAAAGCATACATACATTTTAACATTTTCCCTCATTTCTGGTGACATATTAAGTACATCATTGGTTGCTGAATCAATAATGTATATAAGTACTGCAGCCACTAGTGAAACTGAAACAATGTAAAATATACTTATTAGAATTTACCTTTTTTATAAGTAATATTGCCATAAATAATTATTGTACATCAATATTACACATACTGGAATTGGAGTTGTATTTCATTGACCAAGTTAGGCGTGTGTCGGTGTTGTGTCAATAATAATTAATATATTGCCGATTTGAGTAACGGACCACTCATTGTGATTCAAATGCAAGCCTACACATTTGTTTATATGATCTGTCACCCAGAAAAATTAATTACAACATTTTGATAAACCGCACCCATTATCAACTCAAAAACTTACTGAAAAGGCAGCCCAAGAAAAACATTTCCAGCATTAAATATCCATATCGGTCAACAATTACTCCAGCAAGAATTATCACAGTCGCCATCCCCATATTTTGTACTGCTTGACATCTGCAAAATAGAATAATTTTATTAACTCGAACACTGTGATAAATAAATCATATTATTAATTTAAAAAATTCTTACATGCCATAAGCTGTTCCTAATTGACTTTCTGGTACCATTAGCGCAACCAATGGCCATAAGCCACTTGCAAGTAAAGAATATGAAATGCCAAGGACAATCTGAAACATAACATGGAAGTATATACGGTTGAAATTACAATTGCTACAATAAGTTTTGGTAGACACTTACCACACCAACATAGGGATTTAAGAATGTGAAAGCCAAGACAAAATGTGCTCCAATTGTTGTCACAATACTTATTATAACCCACATAACATTTCTTCCTGTTTTATCGATCAGAATCCCAAAAAATGGACTCAGTGCAGCTGACAACAAATACACCATGGAATTCACGTTATTGGCGTCTTGAGGAGAAAAATCAAACTTCCGCTCGAAAAACAACCTAAGGAAGACAAACAGGATTTTGATTAGTTCTTTAGCATGAGGAAATTCTTTTTGAGGTTTTTAAGGTTTCTTAAAATACACCCAATAATCACATCGTTCTGAGTTCTGACCCCACCTTCTAGGCAGTGGCGTATGGGGCCCTTTTTACCGAGACTTGCTTGTCTTAGCCTAAGACTCTTCAAGATGCAAACCGTACCTTTCAGCTCAGGGCCTCCTTCCGGTAAACGCGTGGGGTCCCCTGTGGTGGTCGAAGGCCTGTGGCATTTTGTCTGACATGACACCCTATTGTTACACCACTGCCTCTAAGCCACGAAGACTGTTTGGTTTATTGTAAATTACAATCAAACGAGATGTAATAGCGAGCCAATCTACTTGTTCGTGTCTGGGATAAATAAATAAATAATGTCGTGTAACAAAGAAGGCGGTTCGGATCGTTCTGTTACGTGTAGTTTAGCTGCAACATAATACTTACTTCCCAAGTGCAATAAATGGAAAGATTGCCAGATAATATGCTACACAAATGACAGACAGAAGCCAAAAAACTGATTTGAAATGTCTTATATCTGTCAATTTAAATGGCTCCTCATTTGCAGCGTTTTCTTGTCTTCCAAGAATCTTTTCAGCTCTATAATCCATCCAGCCAAGTATTATACCACATAACAGTGATACGAAACATGTCATAGCAGCTAAAAATAATATAAATTCATCCCATTAATTTAAACCTTGAAACCTTACATATTGCACCTAAACTAAAATTATAATTGAGGCCACTATATTGAAGTTGTGATTATGCATTGGTAAGGAACTAACTTAGCGTCATTATATAACAGTGTACTTATACCTATTTGAAAAAAAAATCAAACCTAGTAGAAAAGTATGTAAGTAGTAAAAGCAAGGGAGTATTTATTTTAAGAGTGGGGCGCACACAGGCAGGCAGGCACACACCTTCAGTGGCGGCGTTAGGCGTCAGCGTCAGTCGACAGCTTCGCTCCCGCCCTCGATTTCAAGTGGGCCTTTATGAGGCTGCCGAGATAAAACTGCTAATATATTTTGCCGGAAAAGTCAAGGAGCCTCACAGAGCTAACATCGCCGGGCTTAATTTTGTTCTAGCGCCGCCACCGACTATGTCATTTGTACCTTATTTGGTATGTACTTGATCAGGTGTCGAGAGTATTGTATTAAGTAAAAGAGATAATTGCGACACGTCTGTTTAATATGAATTCTCTACAATACTAAAGGTTACATTAAAGACATTAGCTTATAATAATGTCGGCACAGATACATCCCCCTTTTTTTAAAAAAAAAAGGTATTAATAATAATTAGATAATGACAAACATTACAAAAAAAAAATACATGTATCAATACAAAAGTAATAAAAAGTGTATAAACAGTATAATTTGGTATATAAAATAATCAATTTGTATAACAATAATAATAAAGGTATATCTATCTGGTATATAAATTGTATAATGCGTTTACATGTTTATATTCTATGCCTATACATATGAGGCAAATAGTAAATACCTTAACTCTATTACATTACAGTCTGGATTCAAAACCTATGTCGTTAGCACTTATCACTTCTCTCACTATTTTTACGCATGATATCTTTATTCACCACACAAACACTAATCATATAATAACTCGTTGCGGAGGGCCGCTGTGGGAGCCAGGCTCACCACAGCGCGTCTCGACGCCTGGCTGCTGGATCTCTCGTCTGATAAAGGATGCGTATTTTGTCTTGCATCTGCGCCACATAACGTAAACCGCTACAGTTAAAATGCACAAAATTATGAACAATAGGTATAGCTCGTATCTATTATTCCTGGTGATAATTTCTGTATCGCTGACTGCGGATGCAGCGCTGTTCCCAGCACCATTCTGGGCAATTATTATCTCCTCTTGTTGCGGTTTATTCTGCGATGCTCCCATGATGTATTAGCGTGATTATAGTGCGAACCGTACGACTGGTTTAATGACGCGTCCGAATCTCGACACCTTCGATGCATCTGACTCTTCACTGTGCGCTGCTACCTTTTTTGGTATGTCAGCACATTCCATGTTTGTTAGAGTAAACGCTGGCTTCAATCTGTCTATACTTACAACTTTCTGTGTATCTGCTTGCATTAATATAAAATATTTGTCTGTTCGCTTCAAAACTTTAAAAGGACCTATGTATGGTTGTGTTAAAGGTTTAGTTACTCTGTCCACACGCACAAATACTGCAATTTTGTAAATCAGGATGAACAAATATTTTGCCTTGGTGATTTTCTCGCCTGGGAACTGAAGCTAGGTCCGATATTTTCTTACGCAGATCTTGCAAAAATGTAATATTTTCGCAGTTCTCCTGCCTTAAAGGCTCAAAGAAATCTCCCGGTAACCGAATAGGCTCTCCAAATACCATCTCCGCGGCACTAATTTGCGTGTCGTCTCTCAGACTCGCTCTCAAACCAAGAAGCACCGATGGCAACTCTGATACCCAACGTTCCGTATTCCCTCGACACATAAGTGCAGTTTTGAGCGAACGATGCCATCTTTCAACAACTCCATTAGACTGCGGGTGATATGCAGTTGTTCTAAATTTTTGAATACCCATCCTTTTGGCTAATTGAGTAAATAAATTCGACAAAAAGTTAGATCCCTGATCGGTTGTTAAATATAAAGGGGTTCCAAATCTAACAATCCATCCGGTGTAAATGATATCCGCTATGGTTTCGGCGGTTGTATCCTTTACGGGATAGGCTTCAGGCCAACCAGTGCGTCTGTCTACCATGGTTACTATATATCGATAACCACTACAGAATGTTAATGGACCTACTACGTCCATGTGTAGATGCTCGAAGCGATCGCTTTGTACAAAATGTCCATGAGGCGAAATAGTATGTCTATGGATTTTAGATTTTTGACAGTTGGTACATGTTTTAGTCCAAAGTGTAACATCTTTATTCATGCCTTTCCATATATAGCGATCTTGCATCATCTTTCGTGTAACTCGTGTTCCTGGGTGGCTGATGTCATGCACAGCTTTGAAAGCCGATACACGAAATTCCTTCGGCAAATATGGTCGCATTCTGTTAGTCGATACCTCACAATATATAGGTAGCTTGCAATTATGTATCAGTACCTTTTTAAATTGTAAGGTTTTAGAATCCAAAAGGTCTTTTAACTCCAAATCCTTGCTTTGCACTTCAGCCAACTTCTCATAATCGATAGGTGACGATGTATCTATTGTCGCTATTCTTGAGAGACAGTCAGCAACTACATTTTCTTGCCCTGAGATATGTTTGATGTCGGTACAAAATTGCATTATAAAATCTAAATGACGTATACGCCTCGGGGTATCACTTTTATTTATTGTATTTTTCTGCAGCGAGTACACTATCGGCTTATGATCTGTGTACACAATAAATGATCGACCTTCAATAAGGTGCCGAAAATGTTTGACTGCAAGGTAAATGGCTAAAAGTTCTCTGTCATATGTAGAGCACCGCTGTTGCGCGTCACTTAATTTTGTTGAAAATAATCCTAGGGGCTTCCAAAAGTTACCTTCTTTTTGCTGTAAGACAGCGCCTGCGCATGTATTAGAACAGTCGGTCATTAGCGCCAAGGATGCATTCGCAGAAGGATATGACAACATAATCGCGCTTTTAAGGCTACGCTTACATTGTTCGAATGCCTCATTTGATTCGTCGGTCCATGGAATAAGACTCTTGTCTTTTTTCTTGGCGTTATGCAAAAACACATTCAATTTTGACTGCATATCGGCTGCTTTCGGCAAATGACGCCGATAAAAGTTAATAATGCCGAGAAACCGACGTAGCTCTTCCACTGTCTTCGGCCTAGGAAATTCGGATATGACCTTAACTTGCTCATCTAAAGGTCTAATACCATCTTTTGTAATGCGATATCCTAAAAAGTCTAGCTCCGACTTTCCGAATTCACATTTAGACATGTTTATCGTAATGCCATATCCATCCAAGCGTTTTAGTACCTCTCTGACATGCTCTTTATTTTCTGATTTTGATGACGACGCAATTATAACATCATCAATATATATAAATACATAATTCAAGCCTCGTAGTACCTCGTCATTGAGAAAACGTTGAAATGTAGCCGCAGCATTCTTGAAACCGAACCCTAGTCTTAAAAATTCGAATAATCCAAATGGGCAGGCAATGGCAGTCTTGGGTATGTCACTCTCAAAAATCGGTATGTTAAAATAGGCCCTTTGCAAATCGATCCGCGAAAAGACTGTTTTTCCGTGTAATAGGTACGTACAATCTTGTATGCGCGGTATCGGGTAACGATCGGGCTTCGTGATCGCATTCAGCTGCCTGTAATCACCGCATGGTCGAATTTCACCATTTTTCTTCATTACAACATGCAGAGGACTTGCCCAATTACTATTTGAGGGTCTACATATGCCCATATCCTGCATACGTTGGAATTCGGCCTTGGCTTTGTTGTATTTGTCGGGAGGTAAGGGTCGTGGACGCACATGAACAGCTGGACCCGTAGTCTCGATGCGGTGTACAGTAGAATGACAAGAGGTATTTTTAAAGTTCATTGGTCTTGTAACGTTAGGAAATTCGGCTAAGATATCGCTGTAATCACATTTGTAATCAATTGTTCGTAAGGTAGGCTGCTCTTGCACAACTAGAGACGCCATAGTCCGTAAATTTGTCACCGAATCTATCAGTTTTTTATTTTTTAAGTCCACTAACAAACTATAATGAGACAGGAAGTCAGCACCGAGTATAGGCTGCTTGACCTCTGCTACCACAAATGTCCACTGAAACGGTCGACGCAATTTAAAGTCTAAGTTTAAAGTTTTTGCACCATAAGTCCTAATTGACGTGCCATTCACGGCGAATAGTTTATAGTTGTCACACATTGCACTATTACGTTTGTTTTTATTGACCGGCAGTACAGATATATTAGCACCCGTGTCCACTAAAAATGTTAACCTAGTTTTACTGTCTGTGACACAAAGGCGGTGTACTGGCGTAATGGTACAAATCTCCGCCTGCGATTGTACCTCAATTAGTTTTCCTGTGTTTCAGGCTTCGTCCACGAACATGGTTCGATGCATTTCCTGGCTCTTTGTCGGTATCTAAAGTGGTAATAACATAGCCAGTCCGGACTACTCGGCGAGCGTCGGGTCGTATTAGGCGCTCGCGACCGTGATCTTGAGCGAGAGCGATACCGATTAGAACGCCTTAAGTTATATTTTTGATTTGATAACTCTCGCACTTTCAAACTAAGTTTTGCTAGTTCTGCCAAAATAAATGTAGTGTCGTTGCTAGTACCAGACATCGAATGTATTTCCGAAATTTGTGAGGGTCGCGTGGTTTCCATCACCTTATCCGCGATAGTCGCCAAATTTTCTAATTCTGTAACTTCCGTAACAGCTAGTACGCCTCGCACTTCTGAGGGCAGAGTTCCTTGCCACATTATTCGAAGAGTTTCATCCGGTATTTTCTCGCGCGCCAAATCCCGCATACGCCTCAGGAGTTGGGAGGGCTTCTGGTCACCCAACTCCATCTCGCTTAATAATTTTTGAAATTGTCTCATCTCTGACTCTTCGTACACTTTCAATAGCCGTTCCTTCAATGTGTCGAATTTCTTAGTATCTGGGGGCTTGAGAAGGATGTCACTGACCTGCTGCACGACATCTTTTCCCAATTTGGTTATGACCATGTTGTATCTTGCCTCGTCGCTAAGTTTTTGTGGGCCAAGGACAGCTTCACACTGCACAAACCAAAGTCTTGGCTGGTCCTTCCAAAATTCGGGAATCCTTGAGGACACCGACACTACAGCAATTTCTGCTCCGTCAACTCGCGCTGATGATGATTGCAGACTGTCTTGCATCGACATTTTTGAATAGTTGATTTCACAGAACAATAATTTTCTGTATGTAAAACGATCTTCTAAGTCCGCGCGTGTTCGATCGAGTCACCACTGTACCTTATTTGGTATGTACTTGATCAGGTGTCGAGAGTATTGTATTAAGTAAAAGAGATAATTGCGACACGTCTGTTTAATATGAATTCTCTACAATACTAAAGGTTACATTAAAGACATTAGCTTATAATAATGTCGGCACACATTCACACGCCTACACTAAGAGGACGGCGAAATTATATTTACTCGGTTTTTACATCCCTTTCAGAATTATTCTAAACAATGTTCATAATAATTGTAATGATAAAATAATCAAAGCAAATATCCATGGTCTTTCAATATCTATATAAACACAACATAAGCTCACGACTGTATCCACGAAGGGGTAGGCAGAGGCGCACTAGCGAACTAAAGCACCCACATTTCGCCGAGCTTAGTTCCGTCCCAGATGTGATAGGGGGCGAGCCTATCGCCATATCGGGCACAAATTCCAGACTCCAGGCTAATATGGAAAAATCCAATATCACTTTGCCCGACCCGGGGATCGAACCCGAGACCTCAGAACCGTAGTCGTATCGAAATACCACCACGCCAATGAGGCAGTCAGCTCAGTCAATATCTATATAATATCTATTTATGAAAGAGAATAGGTAATGGTATATTGTATACAAACCCCTTGAAACATACCAATAAATAGTGTTACTCCTAAACGTTCATAGCCCATATAATAATTTGCTATCCATCTGTAAATGGGCTCCATGACCCAGAAGTTTACTGTACTTCCAAATCTCGAAAATGACAATTGAAGCCCAAATACCATGTTGAGTTCTTTGCCTTTGAACCACAGTACCACATAGTTATTCACCACTACTTGCAGAGATTCACCTCCAATTCTGAAACATTTGTCATTTGTTAAAGATTTTTTTATATTTAAATTATATTTTATACTTAATCAGGCAGTTTAGGAAGAATTTTAGTATAAAATAACTTTTTCAAGTTTAGATCTGTCAAGAACAGTAATTATAAATGTACTTTTATGTGTGTAGAATGTAGTAAAAAACAACCATTACCCAAATATGAATCTCCCTAAGATCATAAGCCAAAATGCATTTATGTAGACACCACAGGCAAAAATCATTGCTCCAATAAAAACTATGGTCATATAAATAACTGTTCCTAACCTAACACCAAAGTATCTGAAAAAAAATACAAATTGAAAAATTAATTTTATTGTTATTACATCGAATTATTCGATATAATATAATTTAAAAAATATTTCATTGTCATGAAACTGGGTGACAGGCACTAACACGACAGAAATAGATAAAAACATCCTACCATCCAACAATACCGGTTAAAAGCGCCCAGGCTTCAACCGAAACCGCCCCTAAGAGATTTTTTACAGTAGATTTAGGAGGGTTACGAATACTAATATGGATTTTGGACAACATGTTTTAAATAAAAAAAAGCCAAACTGGATAGTAGGAAATTGGGATCCTGAACAGAGCTAGGCGAAAATAGATTAACGTTTTATAAAGCGCAAGTCCGTCCTCTAGTGGAGAACTGTTTTCACTTCTGGGTAAGGGCCCCAAAATACCGACTCAACCCCCTTACTCTTTAAAAAGGCGCGTTGAGAATCGCCGACGATCCCGATCTCATGGATCTCTAGAAATTGTAAAAAATGGGTCACGTAATATGGGTACATTCCCTTATCGCCTTAGAAACGATCCGTAGCAATTTGGTGCGTTTCCAGTGGTCTTCTTTACCACATATATGCAAGCTATGGAATGAACTCCCTGCTTCAATGTTTCCCGAGCGCTATAACTTATCCCTCTTTAAACAAGGTTTAAAAAGTGTACTCCACGATAGGCAGCGGTTTAGGTGTGCCCTTCGCATTGCTTAGATTCATAGGCGATGGTTATCGCTTATCTGCAGACAAACAGCTATATAGCTCAGTATAAAGCAAATGTTTCAGTCACTGTGAAAGATATATCTTTCACAGTGACTGAAAAAGTCAAAGTCAAAGCTATAGCTTTGCAGATAATGTGCAAGGTTGCATAGTTTTATACAATCAGTGCAAAGTGTAAATCACAATTCTCATACGTTAAACTGCATGTTTCTAATGGTACAAAACAAGAGATACATTTGCTAACTGAATATTGATACTTTCATATCATCATTTTATAATTTTACTCAAATTTATTATCATTAGTATTTAGTGTATTACTAACAATAAATATTTATACAAGTTATATACATAACATTATTTATACAAATAAATAAGTCTAGAACAATAAATTACAAATATTCTGTTTGTGAAGCAACTGAGGTCATAGATATTTTGTACATTGTACACATTATGTAATGATACACCAATGTGCAGTAGGTTATTATCAACATACTAATGAGTCACGCGAATGGGTGGATACTGGACATTTATCAAATTCTCAATAATTATAAATCAACCTTATTGGGCCATGTTATAAAGCGATATCATACTATTATATACTCTACGCAGTATAGTCATAAACATTATTGTGGCTGTAAACATCACAAATTCTTTAATGCCATTTTACCTGAAATGATTTTTCCTAAAATCATGTTCCTCTGGAGGGTCAGGGTGGCCTCGGACAGGCAGCTAGCTGGTCATAAAAACGAAGCCAAACCATTTATGCAACATGCTTGAAAGTTTTGCACCAACCCCACATTACCATGGGATAAGGGCAGATAGAATGAAGGAAAAAGGGTTTTTTATATCACATATGTATCTACCAATTAATAAGGTTTAACGAAAATCTAAAAGTTATTGTAGTTGTGGTTTGCCTACTTTCACTATATGTTAAATAATTTGTTTTTATTTTAAACATAGTTCCCAATGTTTCTATATCCATAGACTTTTATTAAAATGTAACACAAATTAACCTATAAAAGGCACTTGATACCTATTGTTTGAAACTTCACATAATATGCTGTCTGAAAATGCAAATTCAATGACCATAAATGCATATTTCATATATGTATGTAAAATGGAAAAATCTAAGAGTCATTATATATTTTTAGTAGTCTATGTGATGTCCCACTGCTGGGGAAAGGCCTCCCCCAACTTTCGCCACTTCCTCCGATCCTGTGCTACCTCTTGCCACTTAAGACAAAAACTGACTATGTCATCTTTCCATCTCTTTCTTGGTTGTCCACGTTGTCGGTAGCTGTCGGTTGGTGTCCTTTGGTAACTCTTTTGGCCTAGCTATCCATTGTCATCCCACACACGTGGCCAGCCCAGTACGACTTTAGCCTTGCAGTTTTTGTATTGACATCTGCAAGACATGGCATGGAGCACAGATCAGAGTTCCGACATGATCTGTTAATATTATTTTAATAATACTGTACTCCACTGCATTGTTTGTTGGCATACTGCAAGGTGAGACTTGGTGTTCAGTCAAAGACCATGTTTGGGCACCACACGTTAGAACTGGCAGGATACACATGTCCATAATTTATTCTTTTAAGACATGTAGGTAAATCACCTTTGAGGTAATCTTTTAAAGACCAGACCCTCCAGGAGTTCTGGATATATCTTTAAAATTTTTTCTCTTGTCAGTGTTTGAAGGAAACTAACTGGCCAAGGTAAGGATATTCTTGTACATGCTGCCTGTCTACCTCAATATTAATTTTGGGACCATTCGTCATTATCTTTGTCTTTGACCCATTCATTGCAAGTCCCTGAGACTCACGTCAGACAGTCCCTGCAGCATAGTCTGAAGCTCGGATGCTGATTGAGCGAAAAGAACAATGTCATCAGCAAAACGAAGATTTGTTATCCTTGTCTTATTGACAACAATGCCCTTTTCATTATATTATATAAGTAAAATCAAAAGTGTATTACACTAATAATTATTCACATACCTGTCAACTAGGTAACCACCAATAAAACATAACACTACATTGGGCCATGAGTATATTGAGTAAAGCAATGCAAACTGGGATGTGTTTAAGCCTGAGTCATCTTTAAAGTTGTCAGCTAATGCTCCAGGTGTGTCATAGCAAAAATATGAGCCTGAAATTAAAACATAAATGAAGAACAATGCTAAGTAAATTTTATAGAAATACTAGCTGCCCAGTCAAAGATAGACACTTTTTCAGTTTTAGCTAAGGATTCATCATTTGGAACTAAGGGGCGATCCAGATCTATACCAACAATAATATAATCTATTGGTATTTTCAATTATTTCAAAATGAGAATTATTTACACATACATAGGTAGGTACATGAATTTTTGCCAAATAGTTCTATCCATGAGTTACTAAAATTAGGTTAATTCTGCTATTTTGTTTCTTTCAATTTACAGGACAATTCATTTATATGCATTTTATACATGCTTGCATGTTTTTTAATATGTTACTTCAAAACATTGGAAAATAAATAATAACAAGTTGATTAATAAAGCTTGGTATTAATGCAGCATTAGTTGTTATTTATCTTTAATACTAACAATTAATTAATTAATTGACTTCTACAACCATTATACAATTTGTTTATCATGATTCGTTACCACTTTGTTTACATAAGATCATTAGATTAACAAATTATGTCAAAGTACATACCAAAACAAAGGAAGCACATCAATAACAACGCGAAGAATCTATGCACCTTATGTGCTGGGTGGCACCACGACGTGGGCGGTATTTGATGTGACCTGCTGCTCCCACTCGACTCAGGGTTCTCCATTATACTAGATACAGAGGGCATCATACAAAACTGACAATAATTATATACCTAATACACAAACACTCATAATAGAAACTGACGGTACGATAACGAGATATTATAGGATTTATAGGTATTATGTAGGTATGTACTTACGTTTTTGTGTGCTGACAAATTATAGAAGTACTGCAATGATGAAAAATTGCAATACGATTCTAATTGACGTCATGTAATTAATAGAAACTTACGTCCATAATAATGGGTTCATTGTATTAAAACAATATGCTCGGTATAGTTATCAGTAGAAGATTAACATGATTATTTTATTTAAAATTGAATGCACTGAGCAAGATGTAATGCAATGCAAATTGCAATATAACCGAAAATGAATTTGACATTTGATTATTTTTTATTTTTGACATATTGTCTTTTTAATTTGTTCCATTAGGAACCGGCTAAGATCTAAGATTATACTACCATGTCATATCATCATTGATAATCGATTATATGGTTTCAATTTTTCGTAATATGTGTTACAAAAATGCTTAGAGCATATATGACTGGAGACGCCATAGAGCTAATACTCTGAGAAAAAAATTCTGACAATTTTTGGGGGGAAGGGGGAGGAATAACGAATAGGGACAGACTACAGTCGACATTTACAGTCGATAGTTGTATCGATAGTCTGAATATAAATTCAAACTTTTATAAAAATAAAGAATGGGGAACTTGCACGAAAATTATAACGAGCAATTGTGTTGATAAATCAATAAACAAAACCTTGAAATGTGCTATGATGAAATTTGTAGGATAAAATACTTGATATTTTACAAAATATCTTAATTATAAATTACGTATAATGGAACGTTATTGCAAAACACAAGTGACGTCGTTGCATTAGGCAGGGTTTCCAGGTTGGGGTATTTTTCCCAATTTTGCGGAAAACAGTTATTATGTTTAGTATGGTGATTGATGAATGAGATTTCGAAGGTCCTCTTCTTTCCAAATTATTTTCTTCGTTTAATTTTCCCATCGCTCCGCTCAAGATTCAAGAGTGCAATTAATTTTTACTTCGTTATTTAATGAAATGGCTTTTGGGGAAATTTTTGTTCGGTTTGGGGAAATTTTAAACGATAGGCAATTATAGCGGTTCAAACGTCATTCTAGGCAATGTTCAAACGTCATTGTAGCCGTCAGTGTCAACTGAGATGTCAATAAAAAGCAATTTTTACGCGGTGACGTTACGTCCTTTTTTGGCGCGGGGTTTTGAAAGTCATATTTTGAATCGCGATAATTAAATTATTTGTGCATATTTTAATGTTTTTCTTTCTGGTGTGTTTATTCGAGACCTAGTTCTTAACAATGAACTAAAAAGAAAATTACATGCAAGTTCCCTATTGTTTTTTTTTTTTTTTTTTTTTTTTTTTCATTTATTTAAAAGGCTTTTAAACACAGTTTATGACAGCCCTATACTGTAAACAAAAGAAATATTCTCTGACATATAAACAACCAACTTAAAATATACACCTCTAAATAAAGAAATAGTGGTCAGTGCACATGCGCACCCGTGGACGCCTGTCCACCTCGATGCGCACCCGCACCCCCCACATATTTATAAGTAAAATTATCATAAACACTAATTATCTGTATCGACTAATTTATACACCATTAGGGCTTCCTTTGAATTCGGGTTGCATAATATAGACTGAAACATTCCAATGTCTTCAATATTAGCATCCAACTTCCTTAGAATGTTTTGCCGCTCAGTTTGGTTCCGGACACATTCCATTAAGACATGGTATACATCTTCCGGTTTATTACACGTTTCACAATTCGGTGACGGTACTTTTCCCATACAGAATGCAAATTTCTTCAGTGGCATATGTCCGGAACGAAGTCTGTGTGCAATAACAACATGTTTTCTACATATGTCTCCCATGAACCACGGCAGACGAGGTGGTTGACTTTGGATAATTTTGTACCAGATCCCCTTTGTTCTCGATCTTTCATCAAAATACTCTCTCCAGTGATCATAATACATTTTGTTATATTTTGGTAAAAGTTCCGTGTATGAAGGTAAAATGTATATATTTTCTGAGTTGTCTGACACAGCTAATCTAGCTAATTGGTCTGCCACCTCGTTGCCATACAATCCTATATGTGATGGGATCCATTGTAGTACTATTTGGATATTGTTTACAGAAAATTCTTCCAGTTTTCGGAGAATGCTATAGGCTATCGCAGTACCACGATTCCCTTGAGAACAGCTAACTATATGTTGTAATGCACTTTTACTATCACTGTATATTACAATTTTTAAGTGCGAGTTGATGTGGTATTTTATATATGTTAAAGCTTCTGAGATAGCGAATAGTTCCATCGACATTATGGATACATTAGATAAATTCTTAAACCGTTCCCCGTACCCAGAAGCGGAGTCATATAAAGCGGCGCCAGAAACGCCAGAGCTTTTTGAACCATCTGTGAATATTTTAAACCATGTTCTATATTTTACATCTAGTTCACTTAGTATTTCAACTTTTAATAATGTTTTATCATAATCTCTTTTTGCCGTTTGTACACATTCTAAACTGCATTTAACCATATTTTTAACATTAATCTTTGAGGGCCACATGTCAAGCCGAAACATTTCAAGGGGGTTTGACGACGATATTTTTTCATCTTTTATAATATTATATGTCTCCATTAATAACGGTTTTTTTTTATTTGACCAATATCTACTAGCAAAAAGAGCACTGAGCGATTTCAAGCAATTATGGGTTATACCATTTGTCCATGATTTAGCTTTAAGACAGAATTTAAGTGACAAATATTGTCTTCTTAGAAATAGAGGAGGTACGCAGACCTCGCTCTCCATCACATGTATGGGTGTTGTTTTGATGAACCCACCTATTATTCTAAGGGCTTGATTTTGGACTTTATCTATTTTGTAAGTATGCGATTTTGCGCTATTGTCATATAAAAAACTCCCAAAATCTATACGACTTCTAATAACGTTGATATATAATCTCCGCAAGTGCTTGGGGTGGACTCCCCAGCCAGATCCTGCTAGGACTTTGAGGATATTTAAAAACTTGAGTGACTTTTCTGATACTTCATTAACATGTTTACCCCATCGAAGTGACCGATCTAACCAAATACCTAAGTATTTAATATTGGCTTCACGGGATAGCGGTATATTGTTTACGTTTAATTCTATCTGATGACGTTTATGTCCTCTAGTGTATAAGCAAAATTTTGTTTTATTGGTAGAGATATGTAGACCAATTTTAGCTAAAGTCTTTACAATTATGTCTAAAGAATTTTGAATTATGTAAACGCTATTTTCAATGTTCTTGTTGCTTGTAAAAATAACAATATCGTCTGCGTACTGTGAGATTTCTGATGGAATATTCTGACATATTTGAAAAGTAACAATATTAAACAATAAAGGCGAGAT
The DNA here is from genome assembly GCA_036417725.1 of Clanis bilineata. Taxonomy (NCBI): domain Eukaryota; kingdom Metazoa; phylum Arthropoda; class Insecta; order Lepidoptera; family Sphingidae; genus Clanis; species Clanis bilineata. The sequence goes on from CM071140.1 coordinate 11,982,170, forward strand.
TGGATCTCCTTGGGCGAGCCCTTTCGAGGACCATCTGGCTATGGATGAGCTATCTCCCAAATCGTCTATTATTTTCAAATGTCTCTCACTCAAAAATTCCCATAAATAGTTACATAAGATGGCTCCAACGTTTAGACTGTCCAAGGTCAATACAACCTTATCTATAAGTACGTTGTTATATGCATTTTCAAGATCAAGGTAGCATGCAAGAGTAGGTATGTTATGCGTAAATCCGATTTGAATAGAAGATACTAATCGAGCTACTGAGTCTATACAAGATTGAGCTTTTCTGAAACCGGTTGTAAATGGTGATAATATATTGTTTTTTTCTATAAACCATTCTAATCTTTTCGCCAACATTACATGGAAAATTTTACAGATGCACGATATCAAAGATATAGGTCTTAACTTGATCTCTGTCGAGTCAGATTGAACTGCTTTAGGGATAGGTACAATTTTAATATCTCTCCATTGTTTTGGTACATATCCAGAATAAAATATATCATTATATAAATTAATTAAAAATTGTTTTCCGACTAAAGGTAAATTAAAAATCATTGAATATGTGATATTATCATTTCCGGGAGCCGAATCTTTCTTTTTTAGGCAAATTTCAAATTCATGCAAACTAAATTCTTGTTCTAATATACTATTTCGCGATACAAACGACGGTTTTTTAATTCTAACGTCATCAGGAGCAAGACTACGTAACAACTCTAGTTTCTTTTCAGCGGGCGCTTGAAACTTATTTTTGCGATATCCCTTTAACCACCGCATTCGACGCCACATATCCGATAAAGAGGTGGATTCATTAGCAGAATTGCAGAACTCCCTCCAATACTTTGATTTTGCCAGAGATAATTCTGTTTTAACAATTTTATTCTTGTTTTCTAATATCGTGAGATTATCAGGCGTTGGATTACGACGAAAAGTACTAAGTGCTAATCGCCGTTGAGCTACAATTTTTGATAAGGCAGCGTTCCAGTACGGTTTAGGTATAAATTTGCGCTGTGGATCAGTACATATTTTAAAATTCGGGATACTGTTATCAGCTGATCGGTTAATTATCCCTACAAACTCATTGTATCTATTTTGTATATCTAAATGATTATTACAGGAACTACGTTTTATTGCATGGTCTATCAATTCCGAATATAAACTCCAGTCCGCCTTTTTGTAATTTCGTCTTTTAATGTAATGATTTATATCTTGATAGTTAGTACAAATTTTTATAATAAAGTGGTCACTGCCTAAATTTTCGTTAAGGACAGTCCAATCAAAATTAATAATTATATCCGAAGACGCAAATGTAATGTCTGGAGATGATTTTTGTAAGAAATTATCAACGTATTCGGTTCGCGTTACACTACCATCATTCATGTAAATAAAGCCATGCTCTAAAGAAGAATCCATAATTTTGAATCCTCTATTATCATTTTTATAAGACCAATTCTTATGGTGCCCATTAAAATCGCCGGCTATTAATGTTTTAGTACTAAAGTGTGAAAATAATTCATCCCAATCAGATTGGGTTGTACAAATCGATGATGGGCAGTAAATGCATACGATTTTTGAAATAAAGTTACAATTTAACGTGCTAATTGCTATGGCTTCAATACCAGTGTTAGTCAAATTAAACGGACAGACCTCAACTTTAATAGACTTGTGAGCGAGTATACCCACTCCGCCGTATGAGTCACATCGATCTTTTCTATACCAATTATAGTTACTTATATTAATATTAATATCGCTATTTAACCAAGTTTCTGTAATAATAGCTATGTGCACTTTATGTTCAATTAAAAAACATTCGAATTCTGACTGCTTCGGTTTGATGCTTCGAGCGTTCCACTGGACTATGTTAATAAAACGTTGTACTGAACAACTGTTATCCATTTTTAATTATGGATAGGATTTTACCAACACAATCCTCTACTTTGAAAACCTCGGTTATATAAGTGTAACACTCTTCAAAAACGACACATAAAAGGTTATTTATTTTATCTTCCAGTGATCTCTCTGAACCAATTATCTCCTTTAATTTATTATATATTCTCATAAAACTAAATCCTGTCTTCTTTGGTTTATCCCCCTTATTATTTATAATTTTATCTTGTAGGTCTCTGCTGCTCTCTGCTTCTATCTCGCTTTGAATTTCAATATTCTCGTTACTTATCTTCTTTTGTTTCTTTTTCTTTAGTTGTCCTTCTTTTTTTGAAAATTCTTCGGTATAGACATTGCCATCCTCGTTCCCGTTTATAGCTGTTGTAGACAACAAAGCATCCCTATACTGTCCCGATTGTATCTGTTCTACAACATTTTCTGTCACCTCCATCGATTCCAGGTCTATCACAATGACATTATCCTTTGATTGAAGTTTAGATTTTTCAGCTTCTTGATATATATCGAAGGCTTTTTTGTATGAACAGTTTTCATCGCTCATTATAGATCGGATACCTTTTTCTCTATGAAATGCAGGGCATTTCGATTTTTCTATTGACATATGAGGACCTTTACAGTTGATACACTTGAAATCTTTTGTCTCGCAGTTAGAATGATTCAAACCACACTTTGGGCAAAAAATTTTCTTAGTAGGGCAAAATTTTACTCTGTGTCCAAACCTCCAGCACCCCGAACATTGGGAAACGGGAAAAATGTACGGTTCCACCATAAACCTGCAACCATATGCTTCAACATACGGAGGTATAGTGATACCTTTAAAACATATGCGAACAGTTTCGCTTTCGACCCATTTACCTTCACTTGTTTGTCGTTTTAAACGTAAGATTGATACAATTTCAGAATAGTCACATTCAAATATGTTTTTTAATTCTTCTTCTTCTAACTCAAGGTCCACTTTCTTTACGATTCCGTATCTAAAATTCATTTCGTCCGATCCTTGAAATTTATAACCTTTTTTTTTTAATTCTTCACATCTCAATAGTCCCTCTGCCCTCATTTTATTTTCAAAAGAAAAAACTACTTTATGATTACCCTTGTACTTAATTTTTATTATATCTCTGATGTTTAAATTTTTTAACATTTTTGCTAATGCCATTTGCTTAGGCAATGACTCTGTTGAGGTTACAATTACTTCGTACATGTCCCGGGTATGTGTCGGTAACGATCCCCATTGTTTATCAGATTCGACTGATTCCATATTATTTCCATTTCTATAACGCCGCTTTGGTTTGCGAGTAACTGGAATAAATTCGTCCTCTTCGAAATCGTCACTTCTCAGTCGTTTCAATCTCGATAAAGAACTGTCGGATAAGATATTATCCGGCGATAATATAAATTCTCGCTCGTCCATCTCCGCCTCGTTTGCCATAAGTATTTATTCGATACGACGCACTCGCGTGCGCTGCGCCGCGCCGCGCGCGCTGCTAAATAACAATGTAATGAGACGCACTGGTTATCACTCTATACGCGTGCGCTTCTCACACCGATCGGCGCGCGACTCGTTCCCTATTGTTATGTAAGAAATTTTATCTACAAACGAAAGCACTTAATAGCACATAATATATAAATCCTAAAAAAAAAAAAAAAAAAAAAAAAAAAATATTATACCCAATTATACCCAAGGGGTTGTGGAGCTTCCTATCAATAAAAAAAAACATTTAAATCTTTTTTTTATTGTTAAATCGGCACGGCGCGACGTTTGACCATAATCTCACCAGATGAAAAGTGATGATATAATCTACGTTGCAATATGTTGCTTATAGTGCCTATTTACTTTACATTCTAGCGAATAGATTAAAAGATTATCCAATTCGTAGATACTTCACTACTTTATAGTATTATCTGATCTTAACGGACACCTGAAATCAGATCCTTATACTTAATATTGTAGTTAAATATGATGTTCAATAGGTAAATATTAAAATAACATATTTTATCGATGTCGATTTCTAGACACCATTACACCATACTCATCACTATAAAAATGTAGGGCTTAGAGCATTTAGGACTGGAGACGCCACTCATAGCATTTCCCCTCTGCCGAGGTACTAGATTCAAAAATCTAACACGTTTATAAAAACTGCTTGTGGAATCGATTCAGTCATTGTCACAATCGTTTTCACTGCGGATCATCCTGTGTCGTTCTCCGTTAAAAATGCCAGTTTGCGCAGTTATCACGTACAAAAAAAGTCCAATACATCCAGGTGACAAAAATATGGAGTTATATTTCATATGTGACTATTTTAGAAGTAATCTATTTCCATTTCACATTTCCATTTTTGTAATAAATATTACGTAAAATCGAAATACATAACCGATTATCAATTGTATACGGAGCAATCGAATACCACATCGCCTCACAATTTTATAGTGATGAGTATGGTGTTTAGAAAATCGACATCGATGAAATATGTTGTTTCAATATTTACCTGTTGAACATCATGTTTAGCTACGATATTAAGTATAAGGATGGTCAAACGCTTATCCGGTTTAACATTTTTTTTTAAATGATAGGAAGCTCCATAATACCTTTTTATTGGGTATAATGATTTTTTAAGGATTTATATATTAGGTGCTATTAAGTATTTTCGTTTATAGATTAAATTTCTTACATAACAATTCTTCATTTTTATAAAAGTTCTAATTTATATTCAGACTATCGATACAACTATCGACTGTAAATATCGACTGTAGTCTGTCCCTAATCGTTATTGCTCCCCCTACCTCCTCAAAAATTGACAGACTTTTTTCCTCAGACTATAAGCTCTTTGGCGTCTCCAGTCATATATGCTCTAAGATGTGGGAGATATAGTCATTCGATTGCTCCGTATACAAATGATAATTGTTTATGTATTTCGATTTTACGTAATATGTATTACAAAAATGGAAATGGGAAATGGAAATAGTTTACTTCTAAAATAGTCACATATGAAATATGACTCCATATTTTTGACATCATTTTGGATGTATTGGACTTTTTTTTGTACGTGCTAACTTCGCAAACTGGCATTTTTAACGGAGAACGGCACAGGACGACCCGCAGTGAAAACAATTGTGACAATGACTGAATCGATTCCACAAACAGTTTTACAAAGATTAGAGTTAGATAGATAGATAGAGTTTAGATTTTTGAGTCTTGTGCTTTGGCAGAGGAGAAATGCTATGAGTGGCGTCTCCAGTCATAAATGCTCTAAGCCCTACATTTTTATAGTGATGAGTATGGTGTAATGGTGTCTAGAAATCGACATCGATAAAATATGTTATTTTAATATTTACCTATTGAACATCATATTTAACTACAATATTAAGTATAAGGATCTGATTTCAGGTGCGTTGTTTGCTTACTGTTTATTATCATAAAAAATAAACTTTTCGTCATACATAGAAAAACTCAACCCCTAAAGGATAGGCATAGGCGAATTAGAGAACTAGACCATCCACATTTCGCCGAGCTAATTTCCGCCCCAGATGTGATAGAGTGCTAACCTATCGCCATATCGGGCACAAATTCCAGATTTCGAGCTGATACTGTGTAGAAAAACCCAATATCACTGCCCGATCGAACCCAGGAGGGTAGTCCTACCGCGCACGCAATTCAACTACGCCCCGCCACCGAGGCAATCTTTCGCTACCTCATAAAATGGTCCAAGTCCCTTCATACATATCAGCTTTGCACGCATTTCTTTTCTTTCTTCTTTCTTTCATAGGCTTTACGGTCAGAGTAGACAAAAAACATACAAAATTATTTTCTTCAACTGTTACTTTACGATTACCATCATCATCGTCCCGTGTCGATTTAAAATATAAGCCGGGCGCTTCTATTTATTCTTTATTTGGGTTAATAGTAAATTGTCAGGCATGTCTACCCTGACCAATATGGTCAGGGTAGACATTTTCCATTATCTCTTTGCCTATATGGCCTGCACGCCACTGACAACAAAGAGATTTAATAATAAAGAGTACATAATGTATTTGGCCTACAAGAAGTATGTATAAAGGCGGCTTAACTTAATGGTATAAGCATTCTCTACCAGTCAACCTAAGGGTGATGCAGAGGATGTACATTGTAGATGGCAGGTGCAAAATCATGCCTCGTGCTGCCGTAGACGCCGAGGGCGTCCTTCGGCGGCAGGGGCTCCTGAGCCCCCCAAATTGGAGACGGGCCGCAAGGCGGCACCGCGCAGGGATGGTTCCGGTAGCAATCCGAGTATATCTCCGGATATCCCGGGACCGCCCCACTAAGCGCCGAAGTAGGCCACAGCGGGGTTTTTAGTCGGTATTGCCAGTGTAGGGAATTTGTTAGGGACCCGGCTCAGCGTCGCCTGGATGTCGAACATCTCTCCCGGGCATCACGGCGCTGGGCCGTAAGGCCGGCGAACTTGACATACCCGCCGCGTACACCCCCCCACCCCCCCGGGCGCGGCGGGTATGTCCAGGTATAACATGTATCGTGGGTGTCAGAGACTATGAGAAAAAATATCTGTGGGCCACACAAACATTTGTCTCAATGCGGGAATCGAACCCGCGACCTTTCGCTTCACAGCCGGCTACTCGCTGCTGCGCCACGGAGGCAGTCTTGTAGAATCAGATCAATTATCAAAGTTGAGCAATGGCTCCGTGGCACAGCGGGGGATGCGTCGGCTGTGAAACGAGACGCAGTGGGTTTGATTGCCGCACCTACAAAATGTTTACGTGATCCACTTATATTTGTGTTGTGCGACCGAAAGTTCCTGGTAGCTCCTGATACCCACAACACAAGGCTAGTATTTAGAGTGGAGTCAGGTAGTCCTTGTGTGACCATTGGGTATTATTTACTTCCTTTTATTTTATTACTGTATATAGAGTAGGTAGGACATAAAAAGATCGCCGAGCTTATTTCCGTGCTATGGTAATTGCACTATGCAATACATAATATATTAATATTATGAGCATATTTTATTATGGATCCTAAGATACCTAGCTCTCAAGCATAATACTACTAACTTATTATATTATATTACTTATATAATTTTAAATTAAGACAGTAATTGCATCACATTGGTATCAATTTACTACAATAGCATTTCTTCGATTAATCACCACATATATTTTATAATCATTATGCATGCTCTAAAGCTGGTTGGTAGAGCATTCTCTCATTCCTTCTTTTGTGTCATATTTATTAAGAAATACTCATATTGCATTGTGTAAAAGGAATGATTGTAAGATGTGTCGAGAGATGAGAACGTAGACGCCGAGGCTGTAGGGCGGACGAATGGTGGAGGATAAAGTCTCAGCGGCGGCAGCGGCGCGGCACAGTGTGCGCAGGGCGGGCGGGGCGCGGCGGGCGGGCGGTGCGCGCCGTTGATCTGGCGAGTGGCGCGCAGTGCTCCTCGCGCAGGACCAGAGCGGTGTTCACTCGGCGGCGCGCCACGGCGCGACATGCCCAGCTGATGTTTATTTATACCGCGAGCTCGGTGGAGGGTGCGCGCGGGAGGCCCTCCCCTCCGCGGCACCACGGTTCCGCGTGATGCAGCCGAGCGAGCTAGCCGACACCGCGCACGCCGCTAGCGGAAACCCCCCGCAGCGCGGTCTCAACGGTGGCCGATTCGACTTTGATGATGGTGGCACGTATTGTGGTGGCTGGGAGGACGGCAAAGCCCACGGTCACGGTGTATGCACCGGACCCAAAGCACAAGGAGCATACGCCGGTTCCTGGCACTTTGGCTTCGAAGTTTCCGGCGTGTACACCTGGCCCAGGTGAGATAGTGACTTCGCCCGGGCCTCGCACATGCGAGCGCAAACCCGCGTCCGAAGCCGCTCCAAAAATAGGCTGCTATTAATAATTGAGTTCGGTGTTTCGCTAGAAAACGCGTGTAACGGCGCGGTGAAAGTGCCTCATGACCCAATCTCAGCGGAAATATTCACATCGATCGATGCTGGCTGATAACAACACGTGATAACGATATCATACTCTTAAACTAAACCACGGCGTCAATTGACTTGTCATTGAGCCAGATAGATCTATTAAAGATTAAAGAGGTAAATTGCTGTGTTGACAATACACTTCTATAAATCTCAATTGGTTACAATTTAGAACAGTTGTCCGCACGAGTAAATAAAATATTCATATTAATATAGTATGTATCAGTGTATGCAGTAAATATAGAGTCAGTCGTAATTAAGATGACGGTCAGTCGCATTAGAAACTAATGATTTGAGGGATATATGATGTAAAGGTGAACGTAAATCTGAATAACAATACAATTTACTAATCTTTGTCTTCACATGTGAATAACCACAGATTGTTTCGAGTAGACTGGTTCCTGTCATCACTGCTTAAAAACGCTCATTTCTCATCATCATTTATACTTTTATAAGTTCACATAAACAAAGTGATGGCTAACATAATTTTATTAAAATGTTCAATACCCTTTTTCTTTAAAATTAGTATTCAAGTAATAATTGCTGACTTGGGTGTGACTGTACATCTACATATGTCCATCCAGAATGATTGCTCGTTGAATTTTCAACCCTACTACTCTATCTCTATTACTTAGACTCAAACACCACAACAATGCTTCTTAATTATCTACTTTTAATTAATACACTTATAAGTTGGGATTTAATAATATTATATTGATTAGGTACCTGGTTTATAATTATTTTTATTTGTCAACAATTTTGAAGTTTTTGAAGTTCACTTTGATACCTAGAAAATAATTAGTTAGAAGTGAAGTAGAAGTATTATTGAGTAAAAAACTATAAAATTATAATATTTTCTAAATACTTAGGTACTACTGGTCATTGGGTACTACTACTCCGTTTGTGTTGTTGCTTTTTTTTAAATTTACTTTGGATGTCATCTAAACATTACCTATCCAGCCACTGTTCTTTTAATTTTCAACCGATTAAATTTTTTTTATATTTTTATGTAGGTAGTTTACACGTGTTTTAATATAGACCATAGGTCGCATTTATTGTTCTAAATAAGAAGTAATGTAATGTCTTATAGATTAAGATTTATTAACAATGTATCAACAACGAGAGTTACCTACAAGATAAGACAACCTAACGGATAACAATTATAATCAATGCAAAGCGATTAGATCTTGCAATATGCACACACAGAATACCTATATACCTACACTCGCGATTGTTTTTCATAAGAACATGCCGAAACAAAAGATTTTCACTTGCTACTATGCTATCAAACCAATTATATTATTATTCACACTCGCCATGTTTCTTTGGTGAAAAGTTGCTTTTCACCCATCGTCACTTTTTGCTCAAACCACCTTAACATTTCTTTTTGGATCTTCGTAAGTATCTTCATTCACAGAAAAAAATTCTATCGCCACTCTACTTCCTACTCTGTCTCTTAAATTCACACCACACATATGAGTATATCTCCTCAGACCTCTCTTTTCCACTCTCAGATGAATGAATGCGACCTAGGGTCTATATGCACTGCAATAATTTTAATATCATTGTTTATCTTCGATACGCAAATATCACAGTTCAGCCTTATAGATAGTACCTACTCACAAACTCAGAATCAATCAGGTAAGAACCTGACCTACATTCTTTCCCCCAATCATCATACCACACGGTATCCGAGTATTATCACTTTCCTCTTTCCAACATTCACTTTGAATACCTTCATACCCAAGGCTTCGTGCATTTTATTTACCATCTTCCGCAACACATGCATTGATCATTCAAATATTACGTGGTCAATGGCATATAAAACATATTTGACGCATCCTTAGCTCATACATCCGTAATCCATACTCACGTTCATTGAAAAATTGTTAACATAATAATATATCTTAAAATAGATTAGACAGCCATGGTGATTCTACATATATATTACTAGTTACTCTGCAATAAATAAATAAATAAATACACCCAGCAGTCACACACATAATCCTGACCTCATACTAGGTTCAACCTATCAGCAGCCCGAGCACGAAAAACTAATGTAAATGTAAACTCGCTGCGCACTGATGAAATTTGATTAATATTTCATACAAATTTCATAGACGCGCATCGAGCACGAATACTTTTACGGTTATCAGAAATTTTCCTGCTCGGGCTGCAGGTATCAGAAACTACAATAGACTATCGGTCTCACCGCTCACGACACCTTTAGACTCAGGAACTCAATATCGCTATCATTTGACAAAACCACTTACTCGGCTTCACTTACCAGGAAGTGGTATTATGGTTAGCGGTTGCACATTGGCTCCTAGCACGTTACTTTTCAGTCTTTCATCGATGATCACAAAGTCAATTATAATTTTACTAACATTCTTCCTCTCTTGTGTGTACCTACTTATGAATTATTTTATGTTCAAGCATGGTATAACACCAAAGAACCCATTATAAAGATTTCAAACACGCTATTCCATTCTTATTCATTCGCGCATCACCGAATCTACCTAGTACTTTTTCAAAACCATACTCCAACCCAACCACCACATTATATTCTCCTCTTGGTGCAGCAGTAATATATCTAGATCATCGTTTAGAGCTGGAGGGCCATATACCCCTACAACAAATATAGGGGTTATAATAATTTTCTTTCTCAACTAAAATACATCAATCTTGCACTCACACACTTGAACTCGTTCGTAGATATTTAGCCATATGTACGGAAATAACGGTACTGGCTCCCTGGAAAACTCTCACGGTGTTCGTATTGAGACTAGAAAGTAGTCCAGAGCTAAGCGCCAGGGTATCTCAGACTATTGGCCGTGTAGAGTCCCTGATTTGAAGTATCACAGCTTTTCTTCTTTCTCCGATTTTTTTCTTTCTTTCTTTCTACCTGCTCTTATGTGCCTCAATGTGGGGTCGGTGCAACACACCCCTTCAAGCATGTTGCAGAAAGGATTTGGCTCAGTTTTTACGACCGGCTGCCTGTCTGACGTCAACCCCCGTTAGGGGATCCAGTCCAGAATAAATTAAATAAGAAAATTCGCTTTGCCCAACCTGGGAATCGAACCCAGGACCTCCTGATCCACAGCCCATATATGTTGCAACTAGATCAAGAAGGCGACTGTTTTACTACGCTGTTTTATTTAATTATTTTTATACGCTCTATGGCTTCATTCATATTTAAAACAGCGTATTTAGGCTAAAGAATCTTCATTCGTGATTATACCCACAATGAGTATTTGAGTTTCAATTGAAACAAGCACACATGAGATGGCATGGCGATAGAATCGACCCGACATCTATGATGATAATGTGTCATGAGCCGGAAATAAGCTCTGCGAACCATAGGTAATTAATACTCTACCTACACTTCTGGAATACAGAGGTAGTATAGTCGTGAGTTAATGCTTGTAATATGTAATTAATATAAAGTAATTATTATTAACTTTTTGGGATTATTAGCATTCTTTTTAGGATGATTTCTATTTATTATAGATACACAGTAATTATCACTAGATTGAGATTTTCAATTGGGTTGTACATAGTAGTCCACGGAATCTACGGTAAAAACAAAATATGTGGGTCGGTGTTTTGCTTCCTACATATACTCGTAAAAGCGTAAACAGCGGAAATTTCGTATATATACACATTAATTATACTCTACATTTTAGAACTCGTGTTAAGTGTGAAATAATAATCACAAGTTTAAAAACTTAACGGACCGACTTCTAATCCGATCGTGACCAAATTTACATGGGACCATACTTGAAATAAGCTCTATGGAACACAAAAATAATTTTGAAAATCGGTCCACATTTTCGCGTAACATAAAAAAAATACAGATGAATTGAGGACCTTCTCCGTTTTGAAAGTCAATCGATAAAATATAAAAGCAGTAAATATTTAAATTTACAATATACCTAATATTACCATTATTAATATTATTTGTAGCTTTGTGTGGATATAGAAATTGATACGAGCATAATAATGATGATCGTTTTACCTATCTACATAATCTTTGGTACAATGTCAATTGATTCTTGATGACTGAAATTAGAAAGGTCTTTAAGAGAAAGACCACTAGGAAGAGATTTTGTGACTTATGACTAATGCATCATCTTGAGCGAACGGGGATTTTTATAAAATAATGACAATTAAATACTTGCGCTATGGTCTTGTGAGCTAGTGTAGTAACTATTGTGCTAGTAACTATATGGTCTATGGACCGAGAGGTTTCAAGTTCGAGTCCCAGGTCAGGTTAAGCGGTTAAAGCGGGTTTTTACATGATTTACCCAAGACTAGATCTTCCAAAGAGTGGTAACGACTGACGCTAGGAAACCAGCAGGTAGTAAAAAGCGAATTTGAACACGTAACACACTTAAAAAGTATATAGATACTGCACATCGGAGTGGAAGATGGTGGAAGAAGAAGAAATTACAATTTAAAATGACTCTTTACCATAGATTGTGCAACAATATACATATATAGAGACTCTCATATAGACTTATGAGTGTATGGTAGAGCCACGGTATAGGTAAACAATATTACCTACAACATGAATAGGCTGGCTAGGACAGTTCCTGCTGTATTTCAAATGATGAGTGAGATATCAGAACGCTCAAATGCCTCTTGTTAAAACTTTTATTATCATTATTCATTTGCTTCTTCTTTCCGTCTGCCTTTAACCCTCTTCAGTGTGAGCTGCGTGCAACATACTTTTTCAAGCAGGATACATAAAGCATTCGGCTTTAGTTTTTACGACCGGGAGTTCTATAGGATTTCAATCCAGGACAACCTAGTCCACAGCCCTTACACGTTACCTCTAGACTAACGAGGCAACAAATACAGCCAATAGTACTTATAGTTAAAAAGAATAATTCGATAATTACATATACCTATGTATATGCGGCAAAAGAGCCTCTTCTAACTTTGGTCCTTGCAGCCATCTTATTCTTTATATTAACACCGATTTTAAATAACGTAAGAATCACGATTATTTTTTGACAAACATATACATATTATTTAGTTTCCTACTTAATTGAAAATTTATTTACCTTTATAATGTTTACTCTTACGAAATTTACTAGTTGTAAACAACTTAGAACATGTTGAACATTCATGTAGGTACTTAGACTTTATTTCACATGTTTTCTTTGCTACGTAATAGTGTATATGTATGGTTAATAGTAGACCTAATAAATAAATAAATACATTCTTGATACATCCGTGTTTAACAAAGTTATGCCAAATTGTATTGGAATGGTAAGCCGCCGTGGCTCGCAGTTTGTATAACAAAATTTATACCTACTTTTAAAATATTTAGACATCGATAAACTATGTATGAAATTTTCCGATAGAATATGAATACAAATCCCTGCTTATAGTGAAGGTGAAGTGGAGTTAGGTCTTTAATATCGAAGAAACGGCAATTTTTCAGCAAACACCATATTTACCTACTGAAGTACAAGTCTAATTAAGACCTTATTACACTGAAGTTGTTTTGATTTCATCTTTATCATCATCATCAACAACCACATGACATCCATTGCTGAACACGTGTTGGAAACGGCCTGCATCCATATCTTGATTCACATTTATACAAATTACAATAATGCATAATAATATAATATAAATATAGCCTAGCTTTTGCCTCTTATGCAATGAAGTCTACAATTAGGTTTGTCGGGAAATAGGTAGGTTGGTATTAAATAAACATTCTAGTTGTTATCATGTCGATTAATATATAGTTAACATAACAATTGCATTTTATTAACCTCTGTCATGTAATGTAAACATTAGATGAAATGCAATGAATGTAAACAAAATTCGATAACAGGCCAACAAATTGATCATGAAAAAAATAAGCCCGGAGTTTCTTTCCGCCTATCTTCTTCAGGTCGTTATCCGTAGGTAGCTAGAGAAAGGCTGGTAGGTTAGTTAGGATAGGACCTCATGCACCAAACCCAACTGCTTCCAGTATTTCCAGTCAATCCCCTGCCACTATTCCTGCCATATGCCATTCCCATACATCCCATTCCCTTACACCCTATTCCTATCTCCCCTTATCACCCTATCTTAGCCATCCCATCATTATTATGTCCATACTTGCCTGCCTGTCTTCAAATTTATAGCGATATAATGCAAATTATATTAATCCTAATTCAAAATTTGCTTGTGTTGACTTGTTCATAAGTGCTTTTTCATGCCTACGTGATCAATAAAGATTTTTATTTTATTGGTCTCAGTTATAAGAATAATATTTAAATGTATTACATATGTAATATAGTTATCATATAATATATAGGTGGACATATTACATAAACACATATCACTGCGTTTTTACGAGCTTTTTGTTAAGGTTGTTGATTTAAATAAATCGCAGTGATTCGGAAGAACGTTGTTTTATTCTAATTAACTTTACATTACACACGACACGACACAGCTAGTACATTTTACAGGAGAGAAGGGGAACTTCCCAACGACAAGACTCGGCACCTACCATAAAGTTAACACAACCTAAAACTTACTTTCTTACTAACTACTCCTAAACTAAACTTACTTTCATAGATAAATGATGTGTATATTTATTGCACTCCAACACTTTTTTATCAATATGAATTTTCTTTTTGCTTTTCAATAAAACAAAGAATTGATGTATCATTGATGTCATTGCAATATAGAATATTAGGTGATAAAAATATCTCTGACTAGCTGACCCGCGCAACTTCGTCTGCGTATGAGAGAGAGGGTTGAAAGAGTGAGTCGTAGGCACCTATAGCACAATAATTCTAAAAGAGGTAATGGGATGATCTACTTCTGCCGTCATTCACCCCGTCTCTGACACCGTCAGTCACACCGTCTGTCAAACCGCCTGTCACCCCGTCTCTTACCCCGTCAGTCACACCCTCTGTCACACCGTCTGTCACCACGTCCGTCACCCCGCCTGTCACCCCGTCTGTCACCTCGTCTGTCACCCAGTCGGTCACCCAGTCTGTCACCTCGTCTGTCACCCAGTCGGTCACCCAGTCTGTCACCTCGTCTGTCACCCAGTCGGTCACCCAGTCTATTACCACGTCCGTCACCCCGTCTGTCACGCAGTCGGTCACCCCGTCTGTCACCCCGTCTGTCACCCCGCCTGTCACCCCGCCTGTCACCCCGCCTGTCACCCCGTCTGTCACCCCGTCTGTCACCCCGCCTATCACCCCGCCTGTCACCCCGTCTGTCACCCCGTCTGTCACCCCGTCTGTCACCCAGTCGGTCACCCCGTCTGTCACCTCGTCTGTCACCCAGTCGGCCACCCAGTCTATTACCACGTCCGTCACCCCGTCTGTCACCCAGTCGGTCACCCCGTCTGTCACCCCGTCTGTCACCCCGCCTGTCACCCCGCCTGTCACCCCGTCTGTCACCCCGTCTGTCACCCCGCCTGTCACCCCGCCTGTCACCCCGTCTGTCACCTCGTCTGTCACCCCGTCTGTCACCAGTCTGTGACTCTTCTGTCACCCGTCTGTCACCCAGTCGGTCACTCCATCTGTCACCCCGGCTGTCACCCAGTCGGTCACCCCATCTGTCACCCCGTCTGTCACCCCGTCATTCACCTCGTCAGTCACCCCGTCTGTCACCCCGTCATTCACCTCGTCAGTCACTCCGTCCGCCACCCCATCAGTCAGCCTGTCAGTCACCCCATTAGTCACCCCATCAATCACCCCGTCAGTCACCCCTTAGTCACCCTACCATTCATCCCCTTGGTCAACACTAAAATATTTTTTCAAATCGAATCAGTAGTTTCTGAGATATAAAATTCCCCGCTAGCAGCATTTTTCATTTCTGCTCCGCTTCTATTGGTCATAGCGTGATGTTAAATAGCCTATAGCCACCGTCGATAATTGGGCTATCCAACACAAAAAGAATTTTTCAATTCGAACCAATAGTTTCTCTCTGAGATATAAATTTTCCCGATTTGGTAACATTTTTCATTTCTGCTCCGCTCCTATTGGTCAAAGCGTGATTTTGTATAGCCTATAGCCATCCTCGATAAATAGGCTATCCAACACAAAAAAAAAATTCAATTCGAACCAGTAGTTTCTGAAATATAGTCCTTTCAACATTTTTCATTTCTGCTCCGCTCCTATTGGTCATAGCGTGATGTTTTATAGCGTATAGCCACCCTCGATAATTGGGCTATCCAACACAAAAAGAATTTTTCAATTCGAACCAGTAGTTTCTGTCCGAAATATAAATTTTCCCGATATTGCAACATTTTTCATTTCTGCTCCGCTCCTATTGGTCAAAGCGTGATGTTATATAGCCTATAGCCATCTTCGATAAATAGGCTATCCAACACAAAAATAATTTTTCAATTCGAACCAGTAGTTTCTGAGATATCGCCTTCCCCGGTTTTAAACATTTTTCATTTCTGCTCCGCTCCTATTGGTCATAGCGTGATGATATATAGCCTATAGCCACCGTCGATAATTGGGCTATCCAACACAAAAAGAATTTTTCAAATCGAACCAGTAGTTCCTGAGATTAGCGCGTTCAATCAAACAAACAAACAAACAAACAAACTCTTCAGCTTTATAATATTAGTATAGATTAGAGCTAATAGAATCGGCTCATTGGACCAAATAATTTAAAAACCTGTTTAGAGAATATTTTATTTATTTTGGGTTACATACTCTTTCTTTCTTTCTACCTGCCCTTATCCCACCGTAATGACTAATGTGGATACGGCGCAACACAACTTTTTCAAGCATGTTGCAGAAATGATTTGGCTTAGTTTTTAAGACCGGCTGCCTGCCTGACGGCAACCCCCTCTGAGGGGTCCAGTCCCAGGTAAATTAAATTCGCTTTTACCAACCTGGCAATCGAACCCAGGACCTACTGGTCCACAGCCCATATGTGCTGCCATTAGACCAAGGAGGCGACCATATACAGTTTGGGTTAAAAACTGAGTTTACAATATTATTGCTTAAGTATAATACATGTTTATAGTAATTGAGGTAATTGGGTACTTGACTACAGTAACCAATATCAATGAATTTTTGTAGGAACAAAGATTTTTAAATAATATGTGCAATAGGAATGTATTAAAAATACTCCTAGGATTATTTTAATTTAGTAACTTAAATAAATTTTTTTATCTGTGTGTCACGTGACTGTTAACTACATTCTCATTGCATGATGTCATAGTACTCATTTTTCTTTTATATTTGTTCCATTAGGGTCTAAAATCTAAGATCGAAAGTCATACTGCCAGGTTATTTGTTTTATTTTTTTCGTATTTTTGTTTAAAGCTCAACCTAATATCAACGCGGATGTGACTGCCGATCGATATCAGATCAACCAAATATCTGACCAGATTTTTTAAATTGAAATCATAAATGTTTATTTCCTCAATGTTTTTTTAATGAGCGATTTTGTATGTATGGTAGGGAACAATGACGTCACCCGTATCTACAGTTAACAGATAGTGTTTTGGCGGCAATCTAAATTATACTATGTTATGGAACCAAGTCAAGCTTAATTTTATTGATCCCTTCACACCTGAAAGGTTTGCATTCTAAAAAAAAATATTCTATCTGCATAAGATATGACGTATCTAGATGGTCTAAAACGATAAGCTAAGTACCGCAAAAGATTTTTCTGCACTCTAGAGGTACACATGATAATAACATAGATGGTAGATGTAAACACAGTGCACAGATATGGTATCCGCTGCCAGGCTGCCACACAATTCAGGGCTCGGGTACACAAAAGGGAAAGTATAAGGATTCCTTGTTTTGTAACGGAGATGTTTGTATGATTTGAAGGGATGCGACATCATGGAGTCAGTCTGTTAGTTGTGATTAAACGGTTTGCCAATTCGGAGGACTGAGTTTGATCTTAGGATACTTACTTATAATTAGTTTTATAGAAGTTTATAAAAAAAGAAAGCACGCATACCCAAGTACGTTTTTTAGAAGATTAAAAATAAAAATTGCAAACAATTTTAAAGATTTTGTTAATTCGAAATTCACTTTTACGTAATGAATCATGAATTGTTTATATCCTTAACATTTTTACGCCTTGGTGTAGTTGTTATATTGTCCTCAAAATGATTACTATGTTTATAACAGCAGGGAAACCTAACCCACCCTTTTGCTTCGCCGTAGTCGAGTTTATATAACCTTTCTTAAGCATCTGTATTATTTATAGAGGTATATACGAGTACATTTGCTTAAGGAAGGTTGTCAAATAAATTAATACAATATGTCCCCAATTCCCAGTGGATAAATGTAAGTTCTTCGAGAGCCGAGAAGAATTATTTTATTAGTGACAGGAAGAGTCTGGTTTCGTCAATAGAATGTTTGGTTCTGAAAGAATACCATATAATGTTGGTACAGTACCTACACGATTTTTTTGATCACCTGTACAGCTGAGAAAGAAGCAAATCTC
This sequence comes from Clanis bilineata, assembly GCA_036417725.1. Classification (NCBI taxonomy): domain Eukaryota; kingdom Metazoa; phylum Arthropoda; class Insecta; order Lepidoptera; family Sphingidae; genus Clanis; species Clanis bilineata. The sequence continues at coordinate 12,000,485 of CM071140.1, forward strand.
GCAAAATATGTTAACCACAAAAAAACCTACAGGGAGTAAGATGTATGGAATCCATCTACTTATACATAGATATATTATGTTTGCGTATGTCCGTTGGGAGGATTCCATAATATTGTCAGTCACTACCCCGTGGCTCCAAATTACTCGATGCAACAAAGCTTTTTGGTGGCTTACAAAATTTACTTTTCTGCCTACCTGATAGTTAATGGCTGCCCTCGCTCATGGAGGCCATAGACAACATCAATTCTAGGAGTAGAGCCAAACCGTAGCCAGTCGTAGAATGAAAAGTATTAGTATGTTGTGTTTGTAAAATATAAATACCTACATTCCTTTAAAATATTATTAGCTTCAAAAGAACTGGGGTTATCGGAGGGTTGTTCTTCGATGCAGTTAGGATATTTGCAGTGAGTACAGATTTCGACAAGTATCACGAAGACCAGGGCATCGCCTTGATAGTTAGTTTTCAGAGGCAATTAATATACATTTTTGTCTACGCTCAATTCCACGCTACATTGTGAGTACCTACCTAGTTGATTTTCGATATGATTTTTGTTAAGTTGTTGTTGTTGTTCTTGTTAAGTGTTTTGAAGTTCCTCAAAATAATGAAATTAATTGATGTTACCAAGGAAAAACAGGAATCTAGACATCTAAAGCATTCGAAATTTCTTTCCACTGCTGCATACATATCTGAGTGGTAGAGACAGGTTGCAAACAATTTTTCCTAATGAATATGAGGTGGCTTGACTGGAATATTGCCACTTTTATGGAAAACATACGTGAAATTGCAGCTGTACATTTCGTGTGGTAATTAAGATTTGCGGAAGCCTGAAAACCTCCTCATCTTCCCAATCTCCAATATTTTCCGGTCAAGTCGGTTCCCACCATCAGATCCACCAACTTGCTCAGTCGCAGGCCTCTACAATAAAAAAACATAAGCTCACACCTATATCCCCGAGGGGGTAGGCAGAGGCGCACTAGCAAACTAGAACACCCACATTTCGCCGAGCTAAGTTTCATTCCAGATGTCATAGGGGGTGAACCTATCGCCATAGGAGCACAAGATTCCGAGCTGATATTAAAAAAATCCAATATCATTGAAATTAAACTATTTTTACGGATTATATCACGATTTGGTTTTAATTTTTATGCCCGACGTTTCGAAAGCTTTGCAGCCTTCGTGGTCAAAAAATTAAAACCAAATCGTGATATAATCCGTAAAATTAGTTTAATTTCAATGAATAACATTCACGTAAACCTAAGAAATCATAATCCAATATCACTTAGCCCGACCCGGGGACCGAACCTGCGACCTCAGGACGGTAGTCGTATCGAAATACAACTCCACCACCGAGGTTGTCAGTAAAGAACACGTTTACATTCATTATTAAACTGTGTGTGAGGCCCCGCATCCCGCATGCTTTAACCAAGATGTTAGACTTTTGACTTAGTCTTATTATTATTATGTATTAGTTGTTATCCATCCTGCGGGGATTCCTCGCATTCTATGTAGGGTATGAAAAAGTTCGCCAAACCGATGTTAGTCGCTTCGGTTGGTCTTCTCGCGCATTATTATCGTATTTTTAAGCTCATCTCTGCGATTGTTTAATAATAACGATATTTGTGGTCAGCATAATCATCATCCTCAAGACAAAGATGGTAACCTTATAATCACTAAGCAGTAGCAGTAATAAGGTTGTGATTGAAGACAAAAGATTATGTGGATCTACTATTTCGTATTACTGGTATTAAACGCAACTAGAGCAGCTCTAGGCACTACTAGGTATGTAGGTATTTCTAGTTCCTACACTTCATACTTGTCATTCACATTGTGTGGAAACGTGGGTTGGGTGAATCGATTTATATTACACACGTGTTTACGTGTATCATGTCATGTAGAAACAATTTATACACAGTAGGTTTACTGTGTACTGTATAGAGTTCTATTCTACATAGTGTTGCCAGATGTCCCGATTTGCGCGGGACGTCCCGATTTTCAGGGGTCTGGTGACCCGTCCCGATTTACCCTTAATCGGGACGCCGAATGTCCCGATTTCTGACTATCCTTCTTAGCATGTACTTAAATTGAAATTTTCTATCAGTCAAACAGTCGCTCGTACTCGCTTACCGAAAAAGTAGTATATATTATGGTGGTATGTTAAACCATTTTTGTTGAGACTGGCTCCGCGGAGATAAAGGCTCAACCATACTGTGGAGAGAGGCCCTCTTCGTAATACTATCGTGGATGAATAGCTAACCGGGTGGGAAAGCGTGAGTGCGGGCTCTAGGACCATCGCAGGAGTGCGTCCTATGTTTAGAGAATGGCGACAGGCGCCACGGCGCGCCAACATTTAGTCTGACGCAGGCACTGACTGGGTATGGGTGCTTCGGTTGATTCCTGTAAGATAGGATAGGAAGAATTTGTCGTGTGCTACCATTATGGCATCTGCCTCGAGGATACGTCTCAGCACACTCTCGAAGTGTGTCCAGTCAGGGATGAAAAACGCGTTCTCAGAGCTGTACCCGGTAACGGCTTCCCTCTGCCGGTAATAGAAGCTACCATGGTCGGTAGTCGGAACTTGAAGGTCGTGGCGCGGTATGACCTCCTTCTATGTACGTGTTATGTTGCACAATGAAAGCGCTGGACGGGATTGGGAATGCTTGGATTCCAGTCGCCAAACAATAAGGGAGGCGCCTGGTCATTTACTGGCGCCTCCAGTCCTACAGATTGGGGTCAGAGCCGTAAAGCGGGGGATGTGCGGTATTTGTATATTACATTGATGCCACCCAATGGTTGCATATCAGGAGATTTACAGCACAGCGGCACGAAAACATCGTGCCAAAGGCGGAATAAATTTGTGGGTTCCCGTCCCAAAAGAGACGGACCGAAATGCAACATGCGAAGTCGGTTCCAGCAGCAATCCAGAGGTTACTCCGCATCCTCCGGACCATATCATATAAGCTGTAGGCACCCACGGGATTTTTAGTCGATAATGTCCGTGTAGGTATTTGGTAATGGACCTGTCCTCGAAAGGCCGACGAGTCGGGTATAACCATCCCACTGCCCCAGGCTGGGATATATCCGTAAAGAGTAAATTTTTCCCCGTGGATAAAAAAGTGGCCCGTTCTGCCAGCTAAATGGTTGTGTTGTGTAAATGTTTCCACTTCACCCGGTCTTGAACATCCAATGAAACAATGAAACCATCAGCTCTTATACTTTTTTCCAAAATGACTAGGCGCCACTTTTTGGGCCGTCCACGGGAACGCATCCCTGGCACGATTGGTTCAGACACGTGCGACCGACTGCTCCCGTAGTTTGCTCAAAATGTGACAATATCTTTCAAGCGACATTCCTGAAGTTAATCTGACACTTATTTGAGTATTGGGTCTAAACGTGTAACGTTGCATAACCACCGTTACATCTTCATCTCCACGGCGTGGTTTTCGCTAACATGACCCTTACGGGCAGGTCAAGTCACGTCAAAGTTTTTATATACTTTTAACGAAGCTAACTAGCGAAAAAATCTTGGAAATCAAATTTTCTTGGGGACACTTTTACCCTTTTACTACTGACGCCATCTCTGGGAAGATACGTGACGGTTATATCGGAGTAACCGGTCATATGGTCCAGGGCCATAATGCCCGGGAGAGATGGAAAATATCCGGGCGCCACTGGGCCGAATCACTAACACATCCTGCACTAGCTATATCGATTAAAAGCCTGGCGGCGATTAGGAATGACTCCGGATTTCCCTAGGCAAGAAGCGCCTAGGCTTTGGTTGGTATCGCTCCTAAGCGGTGCCGCCTTGTGGCTCGTCTCCAATCGCAGATCGCTCATATACCCTAGCCTCCGATGGATGCCTTTGGCGTTAATGACAGAACTAGGTCGACCACCGGCGCTGCTGTCCATCTTGGGGGCGCTACGACAGCTACCTGCTACGACCCCCGTTGGCCCTAAAAGTCGAAGCTTACGACAAGCAGGCGAAACTAGGATGACATTTTTCTAATGCCCCCAGTCACAGAGTGGGAGACAAGGGTCAGTCGCGCCTCTGGCTGGAGTGATCAGATTAAAAAAAATCAAAGAATCAAGGATTAGATCGTTCCCGATCTCGTAAAAATTGGCCCCTGCACGCTAGACCTTCCGGATCTCAACCATGGTTCAGGTCATGCCTGGCACCGAGAGGTTTTTTGTGACGACGACGTGAGTACTCTGAGAACGGTGCACTCTTTGTCCTAGGCTGGGCATATTTCGAGTGTAGGTAGAGTGGAAGTTCGGAGGCGACCTCTCGCTGCCGGCCGTGGTGTCCGCCATGGTCGGCAGCCAGAAGTCATGGCGAACGACGGTCTCCTTCTGCGAGCGCGTCACCTCGCGGAAGGAGAGCGCCGAGCGGGAGCGTGAGCGGAACGATCCTACCCGCCGCCAAATGAGACGTAGGAGACGCCGGGTGGATGACTGACCGGCGTCTCCCGCCTTGTGGAATAGGGGCGTTTGGAGAATTCGGTAACCCCTGCCTGTCGTAAGAGGCGACTAAGGGGCCTTCCGGGGTCGCGGGCGCGCAGCGGGAGGGCTGTGCGCCCCTTTTAGTACTATTGTACATGCGGGACGGACGGCAGCACGGATGGTCGGCCTCGTGCTGATGTAGACGCCGAGGGCGTCCTTCAGCAGCGGGGGCTTCTGAGACCCCCCCATATTGGAGACGGGCCGCAAGGCGGCACCGCGCAGGGGCGGTTCCGGTAGCAATCCGAGTATATCTCCGGATATCCCGGGACCGCCCCATTAAGCGCCGAAGTAGGCCACCGCGGGGTTTTTAGTCGGTATTGCCAGTGTAGGGAATTTGTTAGGGACTCGGCCCAGCGTCGCCCAGATGTCGAACATCTCTCCCAGGCATCACGGCGCTGGGTCGTAAGACTGGCAAACATACCCGCCACGTCCAACCGCCCCGGGCGCGGCGGCAATGGTCAATCACTTTTCACTGCGACAAAAAAAAGGTAGAGTGGAAGTACGAACTAAATCAACCCAGGATTGAATCCTCTAAGTGTGGCGTATACAACTGCGATTAAACAAGGCATTCAAACTTCGCCAATGCTGAAATTGGACCATCAATTTTAATTATTTTTAGAAAAAAATACCTATTATAGTTTGATTTCTTTCTTATGCTAATCGGCCGGTAACGTCCCGATTTGAAAACCTATGTCCCGACCATTTTAACCTTGTGTTCCGATATTTCACAAAATGAATCTGGCAACACTAATTCTACACAATCCACTGCGCGGCCCGGCGGGACGCTCAGGTGCGCCGTGCGGTGGCCGCGGCCGGCGACCCGCCCTAACTGCACGCTCAAGGTCACGTCTCTTTACAGCCAAATTGTGTTGGATGTTGGTTTTACATGTAATATTTAGTTACGTCGCGTCACCACTCACCAGTCACCACAGAATGGAGCTCTACGTGTAGACTGTACTGAGTATTATAATTTATAAATAGCGGTTAGACTCGGATTGTTCTGGCCGATTACATTTTCATTCCACGGGACCACGGCTACATACACCCCATGGAGGTCGACTATCGTACTTATGTTGCAGACATTTTTTTGGAAGAAAAAAATTGTATAATAGCATTTATATATTTTTAATCGACTTCAAAAAAGGGGAAGGTCCCCAATTCATCTGTATTTTTTGGTATGTTCCCCGATATCTCCGCCAAATGGACCGATTTTCAAGATTATTTTTGTGTTCGATAGAAGAAGAAAAGATTCAAAGGTGTTCCCACGATCACGATCACGTGTGGTCACGATCGAATAAATGTTGAAGTCGATCCATTAAGTTTTTAAACTTGTGATTATTACAATCCTTTTGCCCAAAGGTATAAAATATCACTGTTTTGCGCCAGGGGCCAGGAGGAAATTGAACCCATTCAAAGTTTGAAATTATTAGTATTATGATTTTATAATCTTATTAATCGACAGAGTTGATAATAAGACTCAAAATATTATAGTTATGGCCAAAATAAAAATTAGATCGGTAGGTTCCTAGTTCCTACCTCCATATTCTTAATTCATAAATCAAAGAATTTTTAATGCATAACATCTTTGAAAATTACATCAACTTATTTCCATTTGGTTATATTAATACTTATTAGTTTAGTTGGTATATGTGTTATGATTTAGCTTACTTATTTATAGGATTTCATTATAACTTCTTTGACTGAAATGGATAAATAATGTAAAATCTCATGATTTTAAAAATAAGACATGGTGTTTCTAAACAGCAATTATTTAAGACCTTACGATTTACCCTATCGATTGAGACGCTAGGTTCAATGACAGAAGTATAAACTTAGGCGACTTGCAGCGTTATTACTAATCTAGAGTTACACCTTATCTCTATTTATCCTACGGCTCCTATCTTTGAATCATGAATTGGCGTAAATAAAGATTTATCGCGGAGCTGCAAGTGGCCTTAGTTCTTAAGTTTTCGTCTGACGTCTGTTCAATTCACAACTGAAGCAAACATATGTTAGAAAACTTAAAATACACTTATGTTAAAATTTCTATCGAGCTCATAAATATAGCTCAACCATGAGTTTCATTGCCCTTCCACGCTAGCTACTTTTCCTTCTTCTTTCTTTATACCTGTCCTTATGCCTCCTTAATGTAGGGTCGGAGCAACACACTTTTTCAAACATGTTGCAGAAAGGATTTGGCTTAGTTTTTACGACGGGCTGCCTGCCTGACGTCACCCACCTCTGAGGTATCCAGTCCCGGGCAAATGTATTTGCAGCATGCACTTGCCCGGTTTTATTTCTTGAGGGCGACTTGCAGCACTATTACTAATCTAGAGTCACTCTTTATCACGATTTATCCTACAACAAACTCCTATCATATAACATATTCCCTAATTCATACTCTTCTTTGTAACTCTTCTCGATATACCTCTAGAAATGCTCGCCAGCATTTGAAGATCAGAAATATTCAACATTACAAATTGCTATTGGTCATGTCAGTCACGTGGCAATCTACTTGTTGTGACGAAAATAATCACAGAAAATCGTGGTCCGTGTAGTATATTTCTTCCCAGTTGATCAGTTTCGTGATATGGGCGTGAACTTATGCTATGTTGTGAACTTGTGACTTATGAATCGATAATTCATTTTCTCTGCAGAGGGCCGCTAACGACTTACACTTCGCTAGGTTTAGAGTATCCTCCAGTAGTGAAAGTTGGAAACATAATTCTTAAATCCAGAATTCGTCGTTCGTTTTCTTTACAAATTAAGAGATTTAGAATGGCAACAAAAATTAAATTAACAATTATACAAACAAGGAATTATCAGGGGGGTTACCACCACCTCTTATAGCAGTATTATTATAATTTTACTTGTACCGATTCCCATACAAAACAAACGAAGAACGATTATTATAATACTGCTATAAGAGGTCTTGGTAACCCTGCTGGAGAGAACACTAATTAATTATCGTCCGGTCGATCGCATGGGTGTTTGTAGTTTGTAACTTTGTAAAACTATTACTGAATTGTCTGTTATACAAAACAAAATATAGTTAGTTAGTAGATAGGTTTTCGTGTAGATATAATTACAATTGCCTATGTGGTATATGAAAATAAATGGCTACTCCACTACAGTAAAATAATACTTTTCATTCTAAGTTACAACAGAAAAAAAAAACATTCAGTCTCTACATCACTTTACTATGCTGATCAGATGCTGTTATAGTGTTGAAACTTTATAAAGAACAAAGAGGGTTAGTGTAGTAACACTAATGGTTCTACATTTATAGTTATAATTTATTAGTGTGGGCGCAAACGGGACACTTGTCGCCGCCATTGTTGTTCTAGGGAAATGAAGGGTAGTGCGCACACATTACAATTCGGTGACTTTCGAAAAGGAAGGAATGTAATTATATACTGTAATAACATATAAAATAAATTGTGGTTTATTTTGCCATCCTGAGAATCCTATAATGAATAGTAGCGGCAAACCTCCATAATTTCATACATTTTACAGAAGAAAGATAGAAGGCGTAGGGAACAATATTATTCATACTGGCTGACAGATATCCGTCTCACAGAATGTACTACATGTAATCACAGATAATACATGACGACATTAAATTGATTACATGTAATGAATTACATGTCATTCATATGTTTTTTTTTTTCAATTTAAATTGAGGTTATGACTAACTAGGTTAGTAATAATGGTGCATGACAGCCTTAGCTGCATAGTGCGTAAGGTCGCATCCGTCACAACTCGCAAGAATCTCTATTTAATTTGTTCCTCATAGGAGTGTAATGAAGCATTGACACAAGCCGTCAATATTCTGGTGACCACCGAGGAACTCATTGTTTTTTTACTGCGCTTAGCAAGTGTAGTGATCAACTTGCCGTACCTACTCAATAAAAAACTTTCCTGTACTTTTTCATGACACACCCACTTTATTTTCCATATATAAACGCCTATATCCCGGAAGGGGTAGGTGGAAGCGAACTAGAGAAATAGAACACCCAACAGGATCATTTAGATCACCAAGAAAAATCCAATATCATTTTGCCTGACCTGGATATCGAGCCTGAGACCTAAGGACGGTAGACGAACCGCGCACGCATTACACCTACGCCACTGAGGCAGTCCACGCTTTGTAATTAATTATATAGAAGATGTTAACTTTTTTATTTCACGTTACAGTGGCAGTACTTACGAGGGCCAGTGGCAGAATGGCAAAAGGCACGGATTGGGTGTGGAGAACCGTGACCGGTGGATATACCGCGGCGAGTGGACACAAGGGTACAAAGGCAGATACGGCGTACGGCAGAGCACGATCAGCAATGCGAAGTACGAAGGCACATGGGCCAACGGACTCCAAGATGGATACGGATCGGAAACATATGCTGACGGCGGTTAGTTACTTTTATCTTAATTCTTTCATTGCCAAACTATGTGGATTCCGACGAAAATGCTTACGTATGTTTGGCCATGGCATTCTTATACGGTATTGGTGCCGACAATTCTCTTCATTTCGTGATTAAAAACGAATATTTACTTAAAATAATATTACGATTGTTTCCTATATTTTGGTACAGGTAACTAACGAAACAGATATATAATTTTATGAGTTTGCCCATACCAAAAATAAGAAATAGGTACTTATTCAAAATTTTCAACATGGTTTAATAGTAAAATGACTATTATTTATAATACACACATTATGTGTATACTTGCATTTATTCTATGTTGTGTAAATGTGAAATATGAAGCGAGGCATTATTTACGCAACGGTTAGGTAACAATTATTTTACTTATTATTGATATTGTTATATACCTCTACATACGTGCAACATAAACAAATATATATTTTTACAGTCATCGAAAAAACTAGCACACGTGACACGAGTCACGACTAATAAATTGCTCGTTAGAAAATTAATTACCATAGTCTAATACCATTGTCTTCTGAAACAAAAATATTCCGAGATTTTCAAATTGATTTTGTAATGTAAAAATAGATGCTTAAGCATAGCATACCGAGATTCCATTATATTCATTATTGTATCGTGCCAAAAGACAATCTAAACCCATTGATTCAGATAGATTTATTCAATCATGATACTCTGGCTATAAAAGTTGCTTCTACGTCTGCAGATTGTGCTTCTATTATCTATACGCCAAGCAACAACAAATATGTTGAGTCATAAACTCAATAAGATTAGTCATTCGTAAAATTACAATGAATTTAAAGTATAGATGCATAATATAATTACATAATTTTAATTTTATTAATTTTATTAGTGATGCCGCTGAATGATAATTAACAATTAATCTGTATCTAAAGTTTATTATATTACCTAATAATAATAATTACTAATTAAACAATGTTCGCGCGGCACTATCGATCTATGCTGCCGGCTACATAGGTACACAGTCATTAATTCATTATGTACCTAATTATAAGACCAAGAAAGTTATATTTTTAACTAGACATGATAATTTACGTGGTCAAGGGTGCAACAAGGACCTTTCTGCATCTCTAAGTCATATAATTGTAGAGAAAACAAAGAAGAAAGAGTGTAAAAACGACTTTATTAATCTAAGGTAAAAACACATTTCTTTGATGACAATAAAAGAATAATCATGACGATGTTTGTCTCTACATTTGGTGAATGGCATTAGTTCACGTGTACTTTTATTTATAATTTGTGACAAATCATACGTATTTGCAGTGACCCAAAACGATTGAATGTAGTGACTAATTTCCATTGGTTCTGTACGTGAATGATCTGAGTAAGGTGGCCCTGCGAAGCGCGTGTGCTACGCAGTGAACGCGCTGCTCGGCCCTCGCCGTTTAAATATAGCACAGGCACGCTTGCCGTATCGTACCGACTACCATCGTACCGCCTCGCTCGACACACAATCATGTCGACCACTTGTTTAATACCAGACACTGAACTGTACGAAAAATATGCCATTCCAAATGATGAATGCTATTTCATATCTACAGGACACACATTCCAGATGTGTTTCCTACACTTGCTTTTAGATTCAATGAGATCAATGACTCACGAGTCACGGTATCGTTATTAATTTGTTCCAGGTAACTGCTCGTGTCGGTGCAAATATATACGCTTTTGTGTTTTTTATTATAATAAAACATTATTTTCCTGTTAAACAACTCTATTAACTGCGAATCTGCAAGACGGAATCGATTTTCATAAAAAATGCGAAATATTCTATTCGACCTATAAACATCGACAATTTATATTTGCTTATAGATGATGGTACTTAATAGGCTGAATGTAATATACTTTTCATCATATTTCAGGCTTATTTCCGTCTCATGACGTGATATGGGGAATTCTATCATAATATCGGGCACAAATTCCAGACTCCGAGCTGATGCATTTATTAGATACTGATTTCTTAAGTTTACGCGAATATACATTGAAATAAAACTATTTTTACGGATTCTATCACGATTAGGTTTTAATTATTATTCCCGACGTTTCGAAGGCTTTGCAATCTTCGTTGTCACGGGTCAGACTGTACTGTACTGTCTGACCCGTGACAACGAAGATTGCAGATTGCAATAATAATTAAAACTTAATCGTGATAGAATCCGTAAAAATAGTTTTATTTCAATACATTTATTAGAAATAATATTTATTCCAGTATTAATATACGTGATATGTATTATTTGTGTGATAAGTTTGAGCAAGTCCTAACTCTGCCCTTGATAAGAGTCCACAATCTAAAATTCTAAACTGCCGATAATGCATGAAATGTTTGATGAAAAAGAATGAAGCGAAAACAATTATGTCAGATTCGGACGAAGTGGTAATCCATAATTTTGGCCTACCCCTATGTGATACAGGCCTAATATTATGTAGGACAATACCTGTAACGGTAACTTCAATAAGTTTGAACAGCATATTACACAAAAAATTTACAATAATTAAAATATCTATGAGCTCTCTACTATCATCAGATCGATAATACTGCCTTCAAAAATAATAAGAAAAGGTAATTTGTTTCAGGAACTTACCAAGGGCAATGGATGCGTGGGCTCCGACACGGTTATGGTGTGCGGACGTCGGCTCCATTCGGGCTGGCGTCACACTACCGCGGGGGCGCGCGCCACCACCGCGGCTCGCTGTCCTCGCTCACGGAGGCGGGCGGCGCCTCTGACCCTTCCGAGAGACGGACCACACGCATGGATGACGCCAGAGGCGGCTTCGTCCTTACAGTCAGCTCCGACGAACCATCCGGCAGGCGCGGCTCACTCTTCGAAAACACTAAGAAGAGACTATTTCCCGTGAGTAAATATACACACAAAATAAAAACCCCTTAGCAGTTGTAGATTCATAATATCTACGTAATGCTTTCTGGACTCCAGAGCTTCATAACTTTCTTCATGTAAATTGAACTAAGCGAAATATCACTCTATACATTTATGTTTTTTTTATTTAACCCATCTGATTTCTGAGCTCAATGTAGAATTACTTAATTACCGAAATCTACATCTGAAACATAGAAACGGATCCGTTATATTTCCTATAAGACATATCAACCCTTTGTCTAAGGGTGATGCCACCGTGCTGCTTGATCACAAACAAAACCAAAATACAAAACGAAACGTAATCGGATCGAAATAGAAAACTGAGCGAGTGGCGCTGGTGGTGATTTCAGAAGCTGGGCAAGCCGCGTAGCGCCGGCGATCTGGACAAACACGGCAGTGGGTCGGTCCGCTCGGGGGGCTCTGGGGGCTCGGCCTCCTCGTGGGTCTCCTCGGTCGAGAGCTCGCACTCCGCCATCACTCATGCCTCTCAGCACACAAACTCAAACACAAGTTTCATAGTTGAGGTGGGCGCCCGTTTTATTCCAGAACAACATACAAAATGTTTATGTATTTTCAAAACATAGATTTACTGGTTCTCTCTTTATTCTTGTGTGTTTTGATTTAAGATTGTATTTTTTATGTAATTTAAATTTATTTTGTTATGACTTTTCCTACGAATTAATTAATGTTCGATATTATTAAATATAACAATACCATAACTATGCCATAACAATAAACATCATACGTGTTATTTGCATCCATAACATAATCATATCACAAACTAAAACTCTTCTATGAACTTTTATTCTATAAATAAAACTGTTGAAGTCCTACATTTTGTATTAACACAATATCATCAAATAAATAATGCTTTATTCTTTGAACGGCTTATTAAATTGTTTATTTATTTATCTTATTTCATGCAGCCAAAACTTGAATATCGAACCATAAACTTAGTTTTGTGTTTTGGTTTTGTTTAACACAAGTCAATTTTGAAGCCAAACATACATATTATGGTGATTACATAATATTATCAGAGTTTTAATCTAAAGACGTTAACGTTAAGAATGCAACTAATCTACTCATATTGAATGTAGTAGTCTACACGGGTCTTTTATTTAAATACTACTGGATCACTATAATTTACTTTCCCTCTGTATTGTTACTGTCCCGTGCCAGCCCAGACATGGGCCTGCTCAACTAATGGGAAAGATTATGCCTTAGTGATTAGACCACCTGGCCTAATGTGGGTTGGTGGACTTTACTTTTGAAATTGTTATGGAGAATTCTCAAGTATGCAGGACGTTTTCTATGAGGTTTTCCTTCGCCGTTAAAGCAAGCGGTAATATCTATTATACGAGTAGATACACAATAAATTCAACCGATGACTACTTTATTTAGATATTAACATTAACATTATGAAACATAAAATGACTTACGTGTGTACTTTCAGGATGAACATTTGGACGCAAATGTAACAGAAACATATATGGGTGAATGGAAGAATGATAAGCGCACGGGTTTTGGAATCAGTGAGCGCAGTGATGGGCTGCGATACGAGGGCGAGTGGAGTGCGAACAGGAAGCATGGCTACGGAGTCACCACGTTCCGCGACGGCACCAGGGAAGAAGGGAAATACAAATACAATGTGCTTATTACCAGTCAAAAAAGGAAACACATGTTCCTCATGCGATCAGCGAAGTTCCGGGAACGCGTCGACTCAGCGGTGAACGCCGCACAGCGTGCGTCTAAAATAGCTGTGCAGAAAGCCGACATCGCTATCACCAGGTGAATCATAGTACCATATTTTATTACGTATAAGACGTACGTTCAAATCTTTTGATCAGGTATATAACGATTATATTACAATATGTCGATTAAATTTAGTTAAAGTTCTAAAAACATATTTTAATCGCGAGAAAATATAATTTACGTATCACTTCGGATTTTGCAGAACTGCCAATGCTCGAGGAAAAGCCGAACAGGCTGATGAAGCGGGAGACCAAGCAAAAGAAGACTGTGATGTTGCACAAATGACTGCAAAGCAGTTCGCCCCAGATTTTAAACATCCTGGTTTTGAAAGAATAGGATTAAGAGAGAAGTATAGACAAAAGAACTACGATACACTACCCACACCACCAGTACCACAAGAATCTGAAAAGATCTTGGATGGAAAGAGCATTCCAAATCATATCCCTCCGATGCACACACAAATACAACAAACCAATTTAGCCCCAAATGCCATGCCTAGGAGACCTTCCGCGCAATATCCTAAACCTACTCAGCCAATGGATTCCCGGTTCACTAATAACACAAACTACAATCCAGACAATAGAACGCTTGGTCCCCCGCATGATAAATATTACACACATAATCAAGACTCATGGGCAACGAGCAACATGCAGTCTTCAGTTTCTGACAACCAAAAACAATATTATCTTAATGAACAACAATCAAATATGCATGGTCCAAATCCCGCAAGCACTATTCAATCCCCACCATCAACGTATCGATACGGCAGACAAGATTCAATGCAACAACAGCAGAGTATAGACCAAGGAGGTCAACAATACTTAAATCAAACTCGTAGACAATCGGCGGCAATGAGACCTACGGTCAATCAAAGACCACCAGCACAAGACTGGAACACATCGGCTCAACCACAGCCACCAATCAGACGGCAAAGTATTCTGGCACAACCGACACACGACGCTCAAGGCGTTCCTTATGTCGACGGAGGTACAGCCGTGTACGGCCGAAACGAACTCCGCACTGGAACCGTGCATTCAGAAGGACCCTTGGATATCAGGCAACAAGCGCCTGTTGACCAAGCTTACCGACATCCAATGGATGCTCAAGGGTATCGCCAACTGGAACAGGATAACCAAAGACTGGATCAAGCATATCGTTACCCACCAGCCGACGGCCAGGGGTACAGGCAGCCAACAGCTCCCACAGAACAAGATATTCTGAACGGGGCCCGTGATATACGACCACCTGGAGCACGGCCTTCTATTGACTATTTCGATCATTACAAAAGGCCTCCCAGTAGAGACTCGAGCGTCGATAGATACGGGCGTCGCTCGCGTCAGCCCTCGGTGGAAGGCGCGCTGCCGAGTAGTGGGTCTCGAGGCGGGTCCGTGGCTCCGCAGCCAGTGCCGTCGCGACCTCAATCGCGCGCTGCTACTCCTGCGGGCAACGGACATTTAGGTTCAGCTCGTGGTTCAATATCGCGGGCAAATTCCCGAGATCAACCGTTCGAAGATTCATTACTACGTAAGAGAACACTCGGCCAGGAAATAACTCCATCGCCGTACCAACCGAAACGAACGGAAAGTTTGTACGTGGCACCGGTTCCGGCTCCGCCACCTTCTGTACCGAAGGGAGGAGGAGGAGGAGGTGGCCGAAAGGTTAGTTTAGTATTTTCATAATTTTTCGGCACAAATGCTAGATGAAGGGAAGCAGCTTAATAAAGAATCTCATAACTATCAAATTTTGAACCCATATGTTGCATGAAAATGCATGTTTCAAAATTTGTTAGATTATTATGAAATGTGTTTTTAGTAGTTATACTAGTAGTTAGTAGTAGTTATACTAGCGTAGTAGCATTTCCTCAAACAATACCAATAACCAAAATCATTCTCTTGTACTACTATAAATAACATACCTACAGTGGCGAAGGGTCTATACAACCCGATTCCTAACGGCTCCCCTTTTCCAGATTGTTAGTTAATAAACGAGTTTTATCTAGGTACTATCTAGAAGAAAAAGTACCACAATTTTTCACTACACAATTTTTTTTATTGTATACCTATTATCTAAACGTGACGGACTTTTTCTTGTTTACTAATTTAAAATAACTTAAACCACGTAACCTTGTATCAGTAACTAATAATGCTAATAAAAGTAAGTAAGTACATATATAATTTATTTATTTGTTATAGCATAAATCAGAATGAAAAATTAGAAAATTTTGCAATCTCCGAATTTATTACCACGTTTTTTTCGTTTATAATTATGAGTTTTAGCTCAAAATGCAATTTATTCAAGTCCTATATTATGACTGTGCTTGTATAATTCCCGACATCACATTATATCAACCGATGTCGGTCACCGCATCGCTACATCGCGTAGCACCCTCGCATCGTAGCAAAGCGAATCGTGCGCGGGTGCTACGGTCAGTCGCTACTCGCTACATAATGCGAATCCATAGAAGGAACAAATTAGTTTTGTGTACATATTTGTGTGTATCATATATGTGGAAATTAAACTCTGGAATTTCTGAGCAGATTTAAAAAATACATTTTGTTTATGTTGTGCTTATTAAGTAATGTTAGTATTATGGTATTCGTCAACTATGTAAGTCGAAAGAAATCATTGCATATTTTCGGTAGGCTGCCCTAAACTCCCCAACTGTTACAAAAGTTTTGTTCCATATAACTTCACTCAAAATTCATTACATTATGTAATGTACTACATGTAATTACAGAAAATATATAAATGACATTAAATTCATTACATCTAATTAATTACATGGCCTTTTTTTTTTTTTTTTCAATTTTACTTGAGGTTAGGAGTAACTGTAGGTTAGTAATAATGATGCAGATCGCCCTTCGATATTCATTTAAATTATAATATAAATATGATGTAAAAGATTATAATAATGTGCATAATATGCTTAAGGTAACTGACGTATTTAATTTGATAAGGATTAATACTGTATCATCCGTCTAAACAGCTTTACCGCGTTGTCTAAATTACCTTGCCACTTGTACCACATTACACGTGACCATTTTTCAACGGATTTCAAAAAAGGAGAAGTTCTTCAATTCATCTGTATTTTTTTTTACGCTTTTGAATGTCATTCTAGCTCAATTGTAGACAACCATATCTTGCCGTAGACAGAGAAAACCTGCTTTGGTAGACTTGCACAACAATCTTGAATTTAATTTAGCTGCTAAACAAACATTTACTATAGGTCAAATCCATAGTAACCACACAGTAAGTCAGTAGACTTACTTCATCCATAATGTCGGCTATCAAAAAAATTAACAAGAAGATAATGTAATAGCATCAGCTTTTCTTTTACAAGTTTCCCCACTTCGCCTCTGGTGGCTAAGCGTCATTGACGCGGTTGACACTTGACGATCGTTTTGAATCGTAGAATTTTTAGAGCGATCTGTATTTAGTCTAAGGCGATCTGCGACTGCGTTCTTGGTATAGTGACAGCATGTATGTCTGTGTACCGGGAGATCTTGGGTTCGATTCCCAGGTCGGTCAAAACGATTTTTCTAATCGCCCGTGACTATCTAAATAGTCACGTTCCTTCAGGTATACAGATGTCAAATAATTAATAACTATAATTTTATTATAGTCAAATAATTTATGATAATTTCATTTTATTGTTTAATAAAAATAGATCGTTAAGACTGCAGTTGTCGTTAATTTCACTTACATGTTGCTTCATTTTGTGTTAATTTTCAATCGACTTAATATATATCTTTATTTACACCCGACTTCAAAAAGAAGTGATTGCCAATTTGTCCGTACATACATTATTATATAAGCTCACGCTTGTATCTCCAAACGGCAGAGGCGGACTAGCGAACTAGAACGCCCACATTTCGCCAAGCTTTTATTTTTGTCCAAGGTTTTTTATAGCAGTGATTGGCAAACGAGCAGGTGGGCCACCTGATGGTACGTGATCTCCACTGCCCATAGACACCCAAGACATAAATGTATCATGGGTGCGTTGGCAATCGAAAAGGAGGGGGATGAGGAGGGGGAAAAGGAGGGAGGAATTGGGCCACCGAAAAATTTTACTCACCGAACGAAACGCATCAACGAGTTTTCACTTTACGTCGGTTTTCTGTGAGACAGTGGTATCAAACCGGCCCATTCGTGCTGAATAAATTACTGTCTACAACGTGGCTTTACCACTCAAAAACCCAAAAAAAGGTGTGATATGTGCACGGATTTCCAAGACTCTATTTGTTTTCGATAAAGCTTACTCCAACAGTGGTCCCTTATAAGGTTCAAGATCTGATGGGTTTGGAAATCGGTTGAGTTTTTAAACATTTGATTATTTTAGTTTGATTTATAGACAAATAATAATATGATAATAAAAGTTTTACAAAAACTGAAAACCGCCTTCAAAAACGAACATTTAAAAGTAAATAAAAATATCAATTTCTTACTCTCTTTGGAGTCGGTGCTGAGGTCGAAGCAGATTAAATGAAAAGGCACCAACTCCAAAGAGAGTAAGAAATTGATGTTATTTTTATTTACTTTTAAGTCAGTTTTCAGTTTTTGTTAAACTTTCATTATTATTTATCTATTTTAAGTGTAATATTGAAAGAATTATCCACCAACTCCTAATAATTAAGGAGTTATATTTGCCATCATCAGCTCAGCAACATGAGATGATGTGAACCAAACGCAAATACCTGAATAGTTTTATGAAATATATAAAACACACTATGGTTCCCTATAAAATTTTGAGGGTAGCCCTCGATTTTTCTAGGATCCCATCATCAGATCCTGACTTGGTGCCAATGGGACCACCTGGGAAGTATACCCTTTTAAACAAAAAAAGAATTTCTCGAATGGGCTCAGGAGTCTTCGAGTAATCGGGGAACATACATAAAAAAAATCCGACTAAGTTAACCTCCTCCTTTTTTTGAAGTCGGTTAATAAAAATAATATAATAAATACACCCAATAGCCACACACATATGAGAGCCTTTTCAGTCTCACAACACCCAGACCCGAAACAAATATCTGAGGGCCACAGACATTATTGTCTTGGTGCGGGAAGAGAACCCGCGACCTCACGTTTCACAGCCGGCTACTCACCCGCTGCGCCACGGAGACTGTTGAAATAATAAGACAAAATAATAACTTAGTAGATAACGACTCAAACGATGTATATGTGTTAGTTATTGATGGCTAGCATCGTTATTCTTAAATCGCCTACCTTTTAGGAGGGCCAGGTAGGGCCGGATTCCTTAGGAATATTATGAGGTGGTGACCCAAAAATAAATGCATGTTCTTTAGTGCAATACGAATATATTTATTTAAATCTACATACAAGCGAGTGAATAGTCCCGTGGACGCCTATGCACTGAGGCACCAGTGCTTTAGCGGGATAGAAATCTTTGACAGTTTGAGTCGATGCATCCGATGCTTGATGTCTTTCGATTATAGGCGGTTCCAACGTCATTGCTTTCGATACGTCCAAGTGATGTGATGGAACCGTATGTGGCCGCATCGGTAACCGTCCAAATATGTAAATAAAACCGGGCAAGTGCAGGCTACATATCTGATCACACACAGTACAGGGTTCCGAAGTAAGGGTAACTGTTTTTTTTCTACCTGCCCTTATCCCATCTTAATGTGGGGTCGGCGCAATACACTTGTTCAAGCATGTTGCAGAGAGGATTTGGCTTACTTTTTACGACAGTTTGCCTGCCTAATGTCAACCCTCTATAAGAGATTCAGTCCAAATGAAATTAGAAAATTAGTTTTGCCCGACCTGGGAACTGAACCCTCCCGATCCAAAGCCCATACATGCTGCCACTAGACCAAGGAGGCGACGGTTACTAACTGTTACTTAAATATATTTTTATTAGACATAATTTTAAGTGTATGGTCCAAAAACTCATATTTACTACCTGTTTTACATAACTAACAACTTCATATAAGTGATATTGAAAATAACTTGTACGATTTTTTTTTTTACTTTGGTAGTCTATTACTCATTAACTTGTAAAGTCTGGTAAGATTGCTAAGCCGCTATAGTTTTCCTTTGAAATTCATGATATATGCTACTACTGTGAATTTTTTTCACCGTTTCTGAAATAGAGGGGGGGGACGCTCTACTCAACCAAAATTTTCACTTTAAAGCTTAATATTTCGAAAACAGAGAATCCAATCGAAAAATGGTGTTAACAAACCCGTATTGTTTGAGATCTATCCAACGATAACCCACACCATGGGATAGTCGAGAAAAAAAATTCACCCCCTCTTTACATGTAGGGGAGGTGGTAGCCAGAAAATTTTTTTTTTCGAGATTTTATTTCAGGACTTTCTTAGTTTAATAAATGTGCATACTCGTGCCAAATTACAGCACTCCAGTACATATAGTCTCTGAGCTAAACAGTGGTCAGACAGACAGACAGACAGACAGACGGACATGGTGAAACTATAAGGGTGCCTTTTTTGCCATTTGGCTTCGGAACCCTAAAAAAGAGCATAAAGCTCATTGAACTGTATTACGTTTAATTACATGGAGATTTAATTTGTGAAAACAACGTTGGGGAATCGTTGCGTCAACGATGTTTTCATTTTTGTATTGAGCAAGCATTCAGCAAGGTACAAAGTGCACGGACTAGCGCTATGCGTCCTGACGGCGCTTATGCGAACTAGCTCTCTCGAGCAAGGCGTTTGACATAAATGTATGGAAAATGATATTCTATTAGACCCAATAACATTTTCTTCGAAACTGTTTAATTAACGAATTAAATATCCCATTAGCGTAACTACCTTTAATGTACTCCTCCTAAAACTAAATGTCAAAACAGTTACCATAAACGTTGATCACTCATAAATAAGTTTTCTTTAGTATTTTCTTTAGTTTAAAATAAACAATTTTAATCGCTTCTAATTTAAAAATTATTACAAACATATTTTATGTTTACAGTAACAGGACGTCCGTTGGGCCCTCAGATAAAATGTATATTTTATCGAAGTTTCGGTCAGTTAGCTAATCACATCCTTTAACAACCGATATTGGTTAATACGCTAAGCACGCAAGGGTGCTGCTACGCGGCGCGATGTAGGCCGTAGCGATTAGCAACGGATCCTTCAGGGTCAACTCACACTGGCGCAGAGTTGATGCGACGCGACGGGTCATGTTTTTGGTGTATAGCATATTCTTCTCTATTTTCTCATTATTAAGGTTTTGGGAGTCGGTTAATAAATAAAACAATCCTCGAGTGTACCACAGGTCACAAGTCACATCACATAAAGTGAAAAGGTCTGTAATAAGGATAGGTTGACGGTTATAATTACAAGTTGATATAAAATCACCCTAGAAATTTGTTATTTACAAACATGTCATTTTATTATCAGCTCCTGTTAAGAGTGACGTGCACAGGCATTCTGATCAGGGTAGACAAACCAAAATTATTTTTACAATTCCTGCGTCACCATCACTACTATCATCATCATCCCCGTAACGATTTCAGCCGAGCGCTGCTATTTTAAAAATCGGTTTTTGGTTATGATTTATATTCTTTATTCATGTTAATAGCAAATTATCAGGGTAGATTGTGTCTTTTTGTCTATACGGAGTGCACGCCTCTGTTCACTACTTACATATCTACCTGCCTATAAAGATATATTAGTGCAAAACTGCAGACCTTACAACTTGCATAACAGGAGATTACTTATATATGTGCCTTATTTTTGTTCAGTGATGGACGTAATCGTGCAATTTTGTAGGCGGTGCACCGGTGGATCGCGAATTGCGCGGTAAGTGGCGAGCGGCAAGGGCGGGCGGCGCGGCGCAGCGCGCCCGCGACCGACCCGTGCGGCGCTCAGCCCGTTCTATTTCTAAATTGAGACAGTCTCTCGCTGCCGCTTTCCGCGTATCATCTCTTTGCTATATTTAACTGAAAAACGTTTGGAAAATATTTAATATAATAAACCCTCGCAAATCGGAAAAATATCGACGTGACATTGGATTTCAGTTTATTTGTGAACAATCGTAAACCCGTTCAATGAAAGGATTAAGTACACATCTAATATGGAGTTTGACCGTGTCTTGTGACTTTTAAACCTTGAGTATTTATTGGCAGTCAGTAAATAAGATAAATAAGCACATCAAAATGTGGTACCAAGAGGAAGTGGACGAAGATGAAGATCTTATGTGTTCTCCTGCTATCCTGGCTCGTAGAGCCTCTGAGAGTTGGATAAATGTCCCCCCTGTTGAGGTAAAATGGACGACGTATTATTCACCATCAATCAAAATTATACAGAGTTTACAACTGTCGAATGTTTAAACTAATAATATAATGCGCGCGTTTATTTACTAGTTAATAATTATCATGATAACAAACCTTAACATTAATTTTCATAATATTTGCAAAACAATATTATGTTGTCATAATTCAAATTATTTTCTATAATGAAAATCGTAATGGCATTGTGACGTAAAAATATTAGATACATAATATTGAAATCCTTTCATCACTGCATTTATACTGCTTTCACTGACAAGTGTAATGATTCCAATAAAATACATCTACAGTCCACCCCGTGACCACGAAGACTGCAAAGCCTTCGAAACGTCGGGAATAAAAATTAAAACCGAATCGTGATAAAATCCGTAAAAATAATTTTATTTCAATGAATAGCATTCGCGTAAACTTAAGAAATCAGTATACATCTGTCGTTTACATTTAGGGTAATAAATGTCGTTATTGTGTGTAGGCTGAACCGTGTGTGTAGATTTTTAAAATACTTCAGCCATATTTAGTATGCTGATTTCAATGTCCAATAAGTACCCCATATATTTTTTAGGATTAAGTAAAGGAAGTACTGGTGTATTCTAATAGTTTTTCAGATCATAGGCCGTTTACTAAACTATCATTTTGTTTCGGTCAAAAACAGTTCATTACATATAAACGACATTTTTACGGTTACTCTTTAAGTTACGTATTCTAGCTACAGCAAATATACCTCTATAAGACGGTTCGCACAAACTGAAAAAGTCACTGGTTGCAGGCCGCTTCCAAGAGGTCGATCTGGAAATCTTTGGGGGAGGCCTATGTTCAGCAGTGGACGTCCTATGGCTGATGATGATGATGATGATGATGAAGACGGTTCGCATCACTCTAAGATATAATATTTTTTCTTTCAGTTCCGGGTACCCACTCCAAGGTTTTTATCTAGAAATTGATATTATCTTGTTAGAGGAAATTCCTAAAAATATTGAATGAATTAATAAGCGCACGTGCGTTAATAGTTACGTATATCCAATAAATCAAGTCATATCTAATAATATTAGCTACATAATGTTATTGTCCTTTTGCTGGGCCTCCCCACATTTGCCTAATGCGGGCTGGCAGACGTCACATAATAATGTATACCTTCGAAATTATTATGGAGAATTATCAGATACTCATGGTTCCATACAATTTTCCTATTAACCGTTCAAACACTTCAAACAAAATATAATTCGCAATGAATATACTCTACACAGGATACAGGATCAGCTAATGTGTATTCAGATAAAGAACTACTTCTCTTGAGGACCTTGCAACGCAACATGACGTAGCTACATTACTTACAAGTTACAGTACAAACGGACATCGTTGTGTAATGTGTCCCTGTGTCTGTATCGTTCATCCGCTTGTCCAGTTGCAGGCCCCTCGATTTTTTTCTTTTCTCCTTGGAGTGTAAGGTGTGACACTCGTGCCCTAAGCATTTATGCAGTATTTATGCAGCCCGGCAAGATTCTGATAACCACTGGGTTTTTGGACTCTCGTGATTCAATTGCAATAAAGAAAACATATTTTTCAAACACCGCACAATACATAACAGCCTCAAAACAAGAGAAAGTATTCAACAAAACCCTTTAGTCTTCCATTACTTCACCACATTTTCGCTCATTATTATTATTATACGCTTTTCTTGATACAATAAGGACACGCATTAACAGTGTTATTATACTGGTCAGATGCTGAGCCCACCGCAGACCCTCCAGCGAAAGAAGTCGTTGCCGGATGTTGCGGGCATGCCGCGCGCGATGGACGGTGGCGGCATGTCGCGAGAAGAGGTGTCGGCGCTTGGCTCCGCGCGCCGCGAGGAGGTGCGACGCATGCACGAGGAGAGCGAGAAGTTGAGGGCCAATCCTCTGCTCTATTTGGTCAGTCCGCAAGTCAAGGTGCGTAGTGTCTTATTGTTTTATTTTATTTGGAGTATATTTGTTTTCTTATTATATTTTTAGTGCCTTTCCTAAGCACTATTTTAAAATTAAATAGAAGATAAAAGGAACAATTATTGTGTTACTATGAAAATTATAAGTAAACTTTCAAAGATACTTAAGCCATCAGGCTTATGAGGAAATGATTAGGTATTTCATATAAGAATATGAATATTCCTGAGCTATCCAAACTTTATGCAAAATACATAATTTATATATTTTGTCCCCTGTTTTTGTATTTTAAGTACCTAATTAGTCATTTTTCGTTCTAGGTTTTTCTTTTTTTATTTGCCCTTACCCCTTAATGCGAGGTCGACGCAACATACTTTTTCTAGCGTGTTACAGAAAGGATTTGGCTTAGTTTTTATGACCGGCCGCCTGCTTGACGTCAATCCGTCTAAGGGATCCAGTACCAATTTTTTGTTCTAGACATTAAAATGTATTTCTCCTCTACCTGCTCTCATCCTACTTAAGGCACATACCTACATTTTTTTCAAGAATGCTGAAGAAAATTTTCGTCTTTACGACCGGCTACCCGTCTGACATCAACCCCTTCGAGAGGATCAAATAACTGGCAAATCGTATTATAAGAACCACAGTTCGCAGCCCACAATAAAATTTACTACTGAAAAATAATTACAATGTAACCGCTTGCCCCATGTTCTAGGACTGGTTCTCCCGGCAGCAGCTGGTGATACTCGTGCTTTTCATCAATATTTCTCTGGGCATCATGTTCTTCAAGCTGCTTACGTAGCATCGGCGAGTGGCGCCCACGCGCCCCTTTTAACTGATGCATTATCGACTTTTGTAAATACTTGTAATTTTTAAAAATAAACAACAAATATTTGATATGCGAATTAATTGAATTAACTTTTTTTATAAATTTCATTATAATATAATAAAACCTCCAAATGAAACGTATAGTATATTTGTCAATGAGGACTTGGTTTTGCTAGTGTTCTTTGACGTTGTGTAAGTGTGCAAAGTATGACAAGGTTTATTGTAATAGTGAAAATATGCTCCATGAGTTCCATGACCCATCACGTCCAATCGATTATGTCGGCAATCGGCATGAAACAGTGCGCGAGTGAATTGAACTTAAGATTATATGTATTGCGTCTGCATACTGTGGTCCGTAGTCGGCTGAGCGTGACTGCATAGCTGCAGCGCGGCGAGTGGCGAGTGGCGAGTGGCGGGTGGCGAGTACTGACTACTGGCGACACTTCCACTGTGCCATGTGCGGTGAACGAATTGTTTGTGAACCTGCATATTGTAGGTTTTATGCCTTCGACGAGGAACTGTTATGATACACGTTGAAAAATTATATATTATTTATCGTTGCATACAGGAGGCATACAAATACAAATTAAGTAGCTATTATAAATTATCGACTTCCCGAAGATGTTTTAGCATTTTTGACAATTCTGAAAGCAGACTTCCTTTGCCGAGTTATTAGTATAGATACCTACTTAAACTATGTATTTACTTCTTATGTTCTACCCAGAACAATATTGTTTATTTTATTTCCTCAGTAACGACGCACAGACCCCGCGTAGCGGGCAAATTAATGCTATTATTATTATTATTATTTTTACATTCGGCAGTAATTTATTACAACTACGAATAATAGAGATTGACGGAATTAGGTACAAATCATAATATTGTGTAAAGAATCCATGTGCCCAAAAACCTATTCCGATTTTGTTATTATTAATGTTATTGTTGACTTTTCAACTTTATTAGATTTATATTATTCTTGAGCATTAATTGTCAATTTAAAACTATAATAGTGATTTATTAAAATAATTATTATTGAAAGAACCATCGTGGTGTAGGCTGTTAATGCACAATAATTGATGATGGGTGTCGGATGGTTAAATGTTTGCCTGTAAATTATTATGAAAAACTATGTGTAAATAACTTTTACAGCTATCAATTCCAAAATATTATACAATATTAATAAATATTTATATACCTGTAACGTTTATCTACCTATAAATAGATACATAATAATAATATAATTGCTTGCAAATAGCAATATCCAATTGGGTCTACAAAACGCATGTGCATTATTTTCATACCCTAGAAACATATAAAACTAGTATTGATTACAAATTTTTTATAAAAAAATTAATCTTCATTTTATACCTATGAAGTCAATTCTCGTAAACGAAATGTTTTATATATGATAGGTACGTTTAAAATTAAATAACATGTTATTAGCATGAAAACCGTGAAAATGAGACTGTTGATACGTAAAACACGTACCTACGTAATAGTATATAAAATGTATGTCTACAACGAAAGTTACCAAAACGCACATTCATTGAATGGATGGTTCAAGTTTATGAAGTTTACTAAGACAGTTCTCACAGTTTCTTTATCATGTGAAAACTTTAAGTTACTTATATCTATAAGAATTTTAATTACTTGTATCAATTTTATCTACGTTTCACAAATAAAATATTTTAACAAAACAATAATTTATGCATTTATTTTGTACATAATCCTTAACCTTCACTGTAGGTAATAATACTCCTCGCGAATTTGTCCAAAGTTATCTGAGGGAGAGCTTCTCTTCTTTAAGTTTCCTCGTAGAACTCCGATTCGTAACGTGCGACTTCCGCTCTATGAAGATTTTTACGACCGAGTCAAAGATTTGAACTTCGAAGTGTCCGGAAGTTCGAATCCATGTAGCGTAGCGTAGAGTGTACCTACGCGACTGAAATCGCGAAGTTGCATGAATGTGTGGGCACGTACTTTAGACTTCGGTTAACTTCGACAAGGCAACTAAGCGAAAAGTGTAGTGAACTAGAGTAAGTTACTCGACAATCAAAATTCAAATCAAGTTTTTTTCACTGAAAACAGATTACGTGAGTCTTATAAATAAATTCCTGAAATTCTAGTCATCATCATTAGCCACAGGACGTCCACTGCTGGACATAGGCCTCTCCCAAAGATTTCCAGATCGATCTGTTGGAAGCGGCTTGCATCCAGCGACTTCCTGCGACCTTTATCAGGCCTTCTGTACACCTAGCAGGTGGACGTCCAATGCTTCACTTTCCGGTACGTGATCTCCACTCGAGAACTGTATTGCCCCATCAGCTATCGGTTCTATGAGCTATGTGCCCTGCCCACTGCCACTTTAGCTTACTTAGCCGCTGGGCTATCAGTGACTTTTGTTCTTCTACGGTTCTCCTCATTTCTGATTTGATCGCGTAGAACGATCATAGCCCTCTCCATAGCTCACTGAGTGACTGTGAGCTTTAGAAAGCTCAATTAGAATGCGGCCCACAGTCAGAAGCCACGTTTCAGAGCTGTAAGTCATCACTGGTTACATACAACACACAAGTGTGAAATTTTATAAATATAAGAAAATCGAGTCGATTGTCTTTAATCAACAAATCAGCCCTAACGACAATTATATTGGCTTACTATTAACCACATGCCTTCTTAGTGTACGAAGCTCGCCAGCTTCGTAGACAAGTTTTATCAATCGTCTATTATTCACCCCTACATTACACTACAAAAATCATCGATTGTACCTTAAGTACACAGGTAACTGGTAAGGATTTTTTTCACCTGTAAACGGAAATGAAACACAGATATAGAAAATACAGAAAAAATGGTGCATTGGATAAAAAGTTTTACAAGACTTCCATTATATTAGTCTCTTCTTCTAAAAATTCGTTAATCGCCAACAAAATAATAATACTACTTTTAATAACGTCAGTCAAGCAAATCCACCTTTTTACTTCCATACCTACTGGAAGCGTAAACGATTAATTAAATTAATATTGTTACCATCATAAGGTTTCTTCAATACACGAGGTATCGTTGAATACGAATACATCACTTTGAGCCTCAGTTCAGGAAGTATATTGTATACAAAAATTACTGATGAAGAAAAATGACAATAATTATATTGATTACGGAACTCAAGAAAAACAACAGGTATTTAATATATTTTTTTCGCAAGTAGACAATTTTATTTTGTTATAATATTGTAGTGATCAGTGGTGAAAGGTGAAAAATTTCAAAAGGGAAGCCAGTGATACTTTCTCTTCTAGATAATGCCCGGATAATACTTATTTATTAGCCTACAATTTGGCAATGGGAAGCCCGTAGGAATCGGGTTGTACAGACACTTCGCTAGTGATCAATGTTAATTTTATTTTTAAACTAAATACATGTACAACTTTGCTAAAATATTTTATGCTTAAGTTACCAATCGGTACCAAGACCTTCTATATTATCATCTATCCAAGAGATAATACTAAAAAGATAAAAATATATAAAAATGCAATTCTATCATATGAAGTGAAATTTTGACAACGCTATATCTTTATTCAAGGTCAACGAATACAGTGATGATACTATCGATTTGGATG
Organism: Clanis bilineata; assembly: GCA_036417725.1. NCBI lineage: Eukaryota > Metazoa > Arthropoda > Insecta > Lepidoptera > Sphingidae > Clanis > Clanis bilineata. Next base: position 12,028,704 of record CM071140.1, read on the forward strand.
ATTTGTTGCCAAAAATCGGTGAGTTTGGCTTGTATCAGAAACTGCTGCTGTGGCTGGTTTGTTTACCAGCCTGTCTGCCTTGTGGATTCTGTGCCTTCAATCAACTATTTATGACAGATGTACCTGATCACTGGTGCAAAGTACCTGAATTACTTTTGTTAAACTTAACCCAAGAAGAAATAAAAATATTATCGATACCGAAAAAAGTAAGTATGGACTATGGAATTCCAACCCACCTGCTTTTTTATACCTTAACAATTCGAAAAGCCTGTTATTTACGTGATTTCATGTTTTCAATACAGAATAACGTATCCTTCGAAAGGTGCATACGGTATGCAGTTAATTGGTCAACAATAAAAAGAACAGATATTTTCAATTCATCTAATGAACATTGGCCCGTTGAACCTTGCCTGGATGGATATGTGTACGATACTTCAGAAGTCACTTCTTCTGTTGTGATAGATGTAAGTTCCTTTACATTATAATGTAACCAATACCTAGCTATAGTGAAATACCTGTGGTATATAGGTAGGTAATATAATTTTTATCAGAGACTTCTTATTTTACAGTTTGATTTAGTCTGCGATTACGATGTTTATCCAACCCTTGGATTGGTAGCACTTAACATTGGAGGGCCCGTTGGAGTTTATACTTTTGGGTACTTAAACGACCGCATTGGACGAAAGAAATCATTCTTCTTATGTTTAAGCACTTTATTGCTGGGAAGTATAATGACTGCATATGCACACGAATACTGGTTATGGTTTCTGGCCAGGATAATTGTTGGTCTAACGATCCCCGCAGTATATCAAATACCTTTTATAATTTGTAAGTATAAAACATCTTATTGATGTAATACCTGGCTGGTTGTAAGCAATTTCATTAAATTGCATTATTATTGATTTTAGCTTTGGAACTGGCTGGACCAAACTATCGATCGTTCGTAACTGTAATGACCTGCGTTTTTTACACTTTGGGCCTCATATTACTTTCCGGAATCACGTATTTATTACGAGATTGGAGATCTCTAGCATTAGCCACGTCCATGCCTTTCCTGTTGTATTATCTATATTGGTTCATCCTACCAGAATCGCCAAGATGGTTGCTTATGCGAGAACGACTAGAGGAAGCCAATTGCATACTAAAAACTATAGCTAAAGTTAACGGGAAAGAAATGCCACCAGACTACACATATAAACTGCAAAAACAAGTTTTAGAATTAAAAGAAAAAGGATCCTCTGAAACGAAGTCCGCTAGTGTATTCGCGTTATGCCGAACGCCAAATATGAGACTAAAGACTTGCTTGATAACGCTGAATTGGTGTGCTTCAGAGATGGTATACGTGGGGTTGAGCTACTACGGCCCTGCAATTGGAAATAACCAGTACATGAGCTTTTTCTTGTCGTCAGTCGTAGAAATACCAAGTTACATTGTCTGTTGGATACTTATGGATCGTATAGGCAGAAGGTGGCCTCTTTGCTTGTCAATGATAATAAGCGGCATATTTTGCATCGTGACTGTGTTACTGCCTAATGGTACCAACTATGTATACAGTCATAGTACTTGTATTATAAATTATTCTTTAACTATAACTAATATATTTTTTTAGTTTGATACTTTTATTTGTTCTTACAGATGCTGTTACGGAAACTCTCATTTTATATTTAATATCCAAATGTTTTATATCAGCGTCGTTCTTAATAATATACCCATACGCAGGTGAATTATATCCAACAGAATTACGAGGAGTTGGTATTGGTACATCGGCATATATTGGTGGATTAGGACTCATTATTATACCTTTTATAAACTATTTAGTAAGTTCATGAATTTATCAATATTTTTAATACAAAATTAGTAGTAAGACTATTAAGGGCGACTTGCACCACTATTAATAATCTAGGGCCACTTACAGCTCCGCTATAAATCTCTATTTACCCTAAATCTTGATTTAAAGATAGGAGTGAGCTGTAGGATAAATCGAGTTTAGGTTTATCTCAAGATTTATCTAAGTGCTGCAAATGGCCCTTAGAGTTAATCCTTAACTCGATAAAAAAATATACGAATGACATGTAATTGAGTTTTTTCGTTATTCGATTGCTATAAAAACTTAGCTTTTGGCCGCCTATCGAATACCTCCGTTACATATTCAGTTTCACAAATAGAGTCCAATATTCTAAACTACAAGGATAGCTCTCTATAGGTCGTTGAGCGACTTTCTGTTTGTGGAGATCCCCACTCTGAGGGTTCACGTCTCGGAACTCTATATCATGCCGGATAGGTCGTGGGACGGACTGACTGGATTTAGGGCCTTGAATCATTGTGGAATAGACAAAATTCATTTTATATCTACAATATGTGATAACAAACTACTCATATAATATAACGTCATATTCACTAACAAAGTTTTTATTAGAAGTTACAACAAATATAAGCGTGACTTATCTACTCGTATATACCTACTTATTGTGTTTATATACGTTTTAATTACATTGTAACCGCAGGTCGTATTCATTTATCTAAATGTGAATATAGTAAGTAATGATTCATTAAAGAGGAGGTTCTTAATTCCTTTGTAGGTAGGTATACTATAATACTTTTTATGCACGTCCACCGATAACTCATACATGCGTGGACCGATTTACTTCATTCCTTTTTTAACCGACTTCAAAAAAAGTAGGAGGTTAACAATTCGTCGGAATCTTTTTTTATGTATGTTCCCCGATTACTCGAAGACGCCTGAGCCGATTAGAGAAATTATTTTTTTGTTTAAAAGGGTATACTTCCCAAGTGGTCTCATTGGCACCAAGTCAGGATCTGATGATGAGATCCTAGAAAATCAAGGGCAACGCTTAAAATTTATAGGGACCCATAGTCTTCCTTGTGCCGCATTGCAATGCGGACGCATCGCTGACGCGTATAATTATCATCATATTGTACAGTGCAGCGCGGCGCAAGCCGTCGCTTGAATATTAGTCGCCATGAGTAGTGAACTTATGGCGAACGAACTGTTGGCGTTCCTACAACAGAAGCTGGACGTGATGGACGAGGTGTCTGCTGTCCAGATCTGTGTATCGAACTTCAGCGAGGACGACATCGCTGCCTCTAAGTTGATGTTGTACACCGTGCTGAATAAGCGCGAGCAGATGGTGTCCCGCCGCCGTGACGGGACGAAGAAAAGCGTGCAAGACATCATCACGCTGCTAAAGGAGACCGACCCGGACGACGTGCCGACGTTTGTGGCGAGGGACTTGAACAAGCTCCCTCCCGTAACCTTCGACCACGTCGACGTGACCCGCCTTCTCAAGGACATCGTTTCTCTGAAGGCGAGCTTGGCGGATGTGCAGCGGCAATTGGATGCCTCCCAAACCACCGTGGCCGATTTACGTAAAGAGGTGGATGCGTTACGTAATAACGCAACGGTAATTAGGTCACCTCCGGAGGCATCATACGTAAACACGCGTCGTGGAGCTGGCCTCGATACATCGGCGGCTAGTTACTCGTCAGCAGTTTTGTCGCCGCTTCATACGTCGAATGCCGAATCAGCGGAATGTGCCCCAAGCACACCCCGCGACACCGTGCCCGTCCCCGCGACTCCTCCGCGTAACGTCGCCCGGTTCATCGACCCCGTCACGCTGTCTGTGCCAGCAGCCCCGGCGAAATCAAGTCATCAAGATTTTGCTAAAGTCGCCGTGAGCGCTTCCGTCGCTCCCTCAACGAAGCCTGTGCTAGAAAAAGCATTGAACCAGGCTAGTAACGACGGTTTCGTGACGGTGCAAAGGAGGAAGCATCGCCAACGAACCATCGCGAACCGCTGCGGCAAAGCTCCTGCGGAGCCCAATATCACCGTGCGTGCCGCGCAGCCAAACACTCCGGTGTATATCTCACGCCTACACTACACCACTAAGGCGGAGAGCATCATGGAGTACGTCCGCCAGAAGACGAGATACTCGCTGAGGGTGCAGCTGCTGGAGTCGCGCCGAAACGTCAACTTTAAGGCGTTTGTGGTGCGCGTGCCGAACTGCTTGTTACACCTCATCATGGAGGAGGACTTCTGGCCACAGGGCGTGGTGTTTCGCCGCTTCCGCGGAGAAGTGCCACACGAGCGCACAAAGACTTAGTGCTTAGTGATAATTTTATTTTTATAGTTATAAATATGTATGTTAGCTTGTAAGGTATTTATATATGGGCCATAGTTGCCTGAAAATAAATAAATAAATAAAAAAATAAATAAAAAAATAAATAGTGTGTTTTATATATTTTCCAAAACTATTCAGGTATTTGCGTGTGATACTCATCATCTCATGTTGCTGAGCTGATGATGGAAAATATAACTCCTTAACTATTAGGAGTTAGTGGATAATTATTTCAATATTACAGGCTACTAAACACTAAAAATAGACAAATAATAATTAAAGTTTAACAAAAACTGAAAACCGACTTCAAAACGAACACTTAAAAGTAAAAAATAACAACAATTTCTTACTCTTTTTGAAGTCGGTGCTGAGGCCGAAGCAGATTTCTGACTTGGTGCCAATGAGACCACCTGGGAAGTATTTTCATTAAATCTGCTTCGGCCTCAGCACCAACACCAAAGAGAGTAAGAAATTGTTGTTATTTTTTACTTTTAAGTGTTCGTTTTGAAGTCGGTTTTCAGTTTTTGTTAAACTTTAATTATTTTAAAGAGTAACATTTAGAGTTCATCCCACAGTCATGGTTGATCCAATATACGCCCACATTTGGAAAAGCTACAAAAATTGATGATTGCATGGCACTGGCAATGAGTAGGTACCATTAAATTAATCATGATGTTGCTTTATAGGGTTCCAGCAACTTAGTATTGCCCCTAGTGGTAATGGGTGCAGTATCGGTCGTGGGTGGTTTAAGTGCACTACGGTTGCCCGAAACCTTACATTGTTCTCTACCACAAACTGCAGAAGAAGGTGAAGAATTTGGTAAAGACTGGACATACGCTGATTGTTTTAACTGTGGCGATCAAAGGTAATCGAAGTATGCTGAACAGGCAAAATTTTTTTGACAAGGTTTTAACAAGACATATGTAGGTACTGAGTTATTTTCAGAGTTGTTTTTCATTTGCCTACGAAGACAGATAAGCAGAAAATCCACATGATGATAAGCTAGGTTACTATCGCTCATGGACATGCCAGTGCCCCTAGTATGAATTTGTGTTAACAGTTCTCGATTCTCGAAATCGACGATAGTTTGCGTCTTCTCCATATATTTGACTAGCAGCGCCACTTCGTGGAATCTACAACAGCCAGGTGTCAAACTCCTACTAGGGGAACTGATGAACAACCAAGCCACCGCGCTGCCTAAAACGGAAAGGAAATCATAGTGATTTGGTTTGAGCAGGGGTATTTAGGTGTTCAGAAATCTCTTTCACCATATGGTCTAAGAGACTGTAGTACATAAGTTATGACCAAAAAAAAATTGGCCATGAACACTTTTCAATATGCACGCTGTAAAATTTTATGTTTTTTTATTTAATATTTTAAAGGCGTGTTTATAAATAAATGATATTTGATAAAAAAAATATGTCTAATCTAGTTATCAGATGAGTGAAGGTCGATATACCACGGTCTCCCCTACCTTTATCAGAATTTTAAAATAATAATAAATAAATTAGTGTTTAATGTATTCATATTCATAGAAAAACTACAGCAACGGATTCATATGAAAATTTAGATCAGTTGGAACTAACTGAAGCTCCTTTAATGGAAGACCAAGTACCACAAATGAATGCTACCCGACGACGCAGTTCAATGCGAAAACTTGTACGTCAAATCAGCACTGTCGAAACACAAAAAAACGTTGATGGGAATTTAAAAATGGCCTACTGGTTTTAAATATACATCAGCCTAGTGTGGGGACTGGGGTAATATTGTATAGCTAAATTCAGAAATGCCAAATATGTGGTATTAAAATGACCTTTTGTAATTATGTTTTTAGTTGCAATAAAGTTTTATATGATTTATTATTAATTAATCATATCATTACTAAGTATTACGATTTGTGTAATTTTTTATTTCTAATCCTCTTGCATACTTGTTTCAACTCAAAACATCTTATTAATATTATAAATGCGAAAGTGTGTGAGTGTGTTTATAATATTAAGAAGATGTTTTGTTTGAGTTGTCCACACGCACCTGTGTGCGTGTGCGTGTGCGTGTGCGTGTGCGTGTGCGTGTGCGTGTGCGTGTGCGTGTGCGTGTGCGTGTGCGTGTGCGTGTGCGTGTGCGTGTGCGTGTGCGTGTGCGTGTGCGTGTGCGTGTGCGTGTGCGCGTGCGTGCGTGCGTGCGTGCGTGCGTGCGTGCGTGCGTGCGTGCGTGCGTGTGTATGTGTGTATGTTTGTTACTCTTGCACGCAAAAACGACTGAATGTATTTTGAATTGATTTGATTGAAAAAAAAATTCACCCCCCCTTTACATGTAAGGGAGGTACCGTAAAATACATTTTTTTCCGGATTTTATTTCACATATTTATAAGTTTCATAGATATGTATACTCGTGCCAAATTACAGCACTCTAGTACATAGGCTGTTTGAGGTGAGACAGACAGACATGGCGAAACTATAAGGGTTCCTTTTTAGCCATTTGGCTTCGGAACTCTAAAAACAGAAAAAAGATTTCTTTTTAGATGCTATTTAGTGCTTTCGTTTGTAGAGTAAATTTATTTAAATTACATAACAATTTTTTTATAAAAGTTTATTTTTTTTTGTTTAGACTTTCGATACAACTATCCACTGTAAATATCGACTGTAGTCTGTTCTGTCCCCATCCGTTCCCCCTTCCCCCTCAAAAACTGACAGACTTTTTTCCTCAAAGTAATAGGTGCGTGCCGAGTCCATTCTTAAAACGTCGTTGTCCACATAAAACATTAGACATTACAATAGGTCATCTAAGGATCAATCATTGTGTATCCGGCTAAAAGACTTAGTATCCACGGTTACGAACAAATCATATAAAAGTCATGTCATTGTCATTTATGTGATAACGTCAGATTGCGTCTCTCTGTTTTGCGTACGCGTACAAAGGAAAGTGCATTGTACTTGTTAACTTTTTATTTTAAAGTTTGTAAAATGGAGTTATCAACGAAACAAAAACTTCTATTATTTCTAGTTTTACAATGTGCAGTTATAACAGTCTTTAGCCAAGAACATTCTCATTCTCATTCAGAGGAAAAGCCGGCTTATAAATATTCCCAGCAGGCAAACCAAAAATATAAAGAAGAACTTGTAATAGAACCAGATTATAACCTCTACGTCAGCGCGTTAGGCTCCACACTCTTTATAAGTATAGTACCATTTTTTATTCTCTTCTTTATCCCAGTTGACGGTTCTATAGAAAAACAACCGTTATTGAAGATACTACTCTCATTCGCATCTGGAGGCCTTCTTGGTGATGCGTTTCTTCATCTTATACCTCATGCACTGATGTCCAATGGAGGAAGAACAGAACATAGCCACAGCCACTCACATGAAGGAGGAGAACATGGCCCACATGACACCACAGTTGGGCTTGGAGTCTTAGGTGGCATCATTACATTCTTAGTTGTTGAAAAAACCGTCAGGCTATTTAGTGGAGGACATGGTCATTCCCATGGCAGTGACAAGAAAAAATCGGATGACAAATTAAAGAAGAAAGGAAAAGATAAGAAGGAAGAGATAAAAATTGCGGGCTATCTTAATTTGGCTGCAGACTTTACACACAACTTTACAGATGGGTTGGCAATTGGTGCTTCGTATATTGCTGGGCAGAGCATTGGTTATATTACTACAATAACAATTTTGTTACATGAAATACCTCATGAAATTGGTGATTTTGCTATATTAGTGCAGTCTGGATGTTCCAGAAGGAAGGCCATGTTACTTCAACTGCTAACAGCAGTGGGAGCTATTTCTGGTACATTCATATCAATTTACCTAAGAGGATCAGGTGAAGGCTTAGTTTCATCTTTAATATTACCTTTTACAGCAGGAGGTTTTATATATATAGCAACAGTTTCAGTGATTCCTGAATTAATAGAAGGCTCAAACAATAAATTATCTCAATCGATTAAGGAAATTCTGGCTCTTTTAGCAGGAGTTTATATGATGGTACTTATAGCTCAGTATGAATGAATTTGTCAGTAATAAAAGTTTTTTTAAATACTTCATCACAATAAATATTAATGTTGTTCCAATAATGTATATTAATTTGAACAAATTTTAATCATACCTAGATAATTTTATAACCATGAAATTTTGGTTTTCAAGTAGAAATTTATTATTATTGTTTTGGGTATAGGGCAATACAGCCATTTTTTTTAATATTGCTCGTTTTTGCGGCAAAGTTAACATATAAAGTAAAAAAGCCGATGATGCATCATCCAAAAATGTTAACATAATATGTACCCACTTTTAAATACTTATAGAACATGTTAATTCTGAGGTCATAAGTTAGTCAGCCTATTTATTTTATTTTATTTTAATGGGTTCACAAACAATTACACTATAATCCAGTTACATTTGCAATTTCAATTATGGGGAGTTTATCAAACACAGTAAGACATAATTGATGTGGGAAGATATTTGTTTTTGGTAATAATGCTATGAAATATTTTGTTTTGTCAGATCACTTTATTAGTTGTCTAACAGTGCAAATAGTGCAAAAATGGAGTGTTGTCTGCAAGGTAGACATGCTCCACATTAAAACATCTCAGCTTGACAATACATTTAATAACCCATGAACAAATAAAAATTGTAAACTTTTGTTTTACATATAACATAATTAAGAAGCAAAAAAGTTTTTAAATTACAGTCAAGACCTCAGGCGATGATTAATTATAGTTATTTTAATATACTTAACATAAGCTCACGCCTGAATCCCCAAAGGGGTAGTACACCCACATTTCGCCGTGCTTAGTTCCATCCCAGATGTGATGGGGGCGATCCTATCACCATACTGGACATGAATTTCAGGCTGATATGGAAAAATTCAATATCACTTTGCTCAACCCGAGTGTCTAACCTGATACCTCAGGACTGTAGTTGTACTGAAATACACCCACGCCTCCAAGGCAGTAGTTATTTTAATATAATATGTAAGTAAAACTTGTTTTTTTTTTGTAAAATAGCCATTAAGTGTTGTCATCTTTGCTGTATGCAAACAATTGGGTATTTGACTAATTTTTTTAAATTGATTTTATATAAAATTTACATCGTCTAAAATATAGAACAGAAAAAAATATTGAAACATTCTCAAAAATAATAAAGTTTCAAATTGTGGGAAAGAGAAGTATCAGTGTAATCACGTCACGCCATAACTGTACGTGCGTTGAAAAGGGATAGCAAGATATCTCCAATCACTCCAGAATTTAAAATATGAATTACTGCCTAATTTTTCAACCAATTTCGATACAATTTTTACAAAAAGGTTTATTTTTTGTTTTATTTGCTATTACATATAAACATGCGTATAAAATCAAACATAGTCAAGTACCCAATTTATGCCCAATGTCCAACCATATCATATATGGAAATATTATGTATTATTATGTCTTGTCTTTTTGTTATTTTAGTCTCCGGCTATTGTTACCTAGCACAATAAGAATGCGAATATTGATACAACTTTATCATTATGAAATAAAAAATATTTTAAAGGTAAAATGTTCTTTATTTTATCAGTTTACTTCTTCTTAGACACACCAACAGTTCTTCCTCTCCTGCCAGTGGTCTTAGTGTGCTGTCCACGCACACGTAGGCCCCAGTAGTGACGCATGCCTCTGTGGGCACGAATCTTCTTTAGCCTCTCCAAATCTTCACGAAGCTTGGAGTCCAAGTTTGAGGATGTCAGTTGGCTGTATTTACCATCTACAATGTCCTTTTGTCTGTTAAGGAACCAGTCTGGGATTTTATACTGCCTGGGATTTGACATGATAGTTACTATTTTCTCCACCTGTAGACAATAAAAATACATCATTTTAGGTAATAAGATGCATAAAAAATATGTTATGGAACTTCCTACAATGACTAACATTACATGTACTCAAGAATAAATAGCAGTACATACAAACACACAGCAACCTAAGAGTTCTTACATTTAATGTATGAATATCAGATGAAAACTAGCAGTCACAGATGCCCTAGGTTACTTAATTAAACTGTGGTATATTGATGGTACACCATAAAAATAAATGTACACATCAAATCAGCCATAGGACGTTCAGTGCTGAAAAAGTACCTACTGTCATAATCATAATTATATATAATAACAAATGCCTGTAAACTAGGGTCACCCCAAGACGGGGCAATCAACCTTATAGATAATAATCTGCTTCTGGGCATAATACCCATAATGGAGTTAAAAAAAACTAATTTATAAATATTTCAACATGTGTAAAATACATATCATTCATATATTGAATATTCTATTGCTGACTTTCTTATATAAATAAATTAAAACAAGCAAAAACAGTACTTGACATTCTATGAGTTGTGAGCTGTAAGCTTATATATTGGGCAATTTAATAAAAAGTTACAGAAATAATTTATTTATGTATTAATATTTTATGCTTTATACCATTATAAAAATCCAGATTTTGCAAGGAGTCACTATTGTATCACTGAGGTACAGAACTATTTCCTGCAACAAGCTAAAAGTTCATACTAAAATATTATGGTCAAATTAAACTAGAACATTTAGCATGTCTATACTGAGATATAGATTTCTGTGATAAAAGAATACTAGTTGAAAAATGTTTCAAAACATGTATATTTAAAGTTTATTAAAGTCAAAGGTATTGAATTAAAAATTAGTGTGGAACAGCAAACAACTAATACAAAACGATCCCTAGGAGATAATAGTCAAGAAAACATTAAATGACATACCTCTTCTTCAGTACATTCACCAGCACGTTTGTCCAAATCAATATCGGCTTTTTTCAAAACAATGTTCGAGTATCTGCGTCCCACACCCTTGATAGCAGTCATAGCAAACATAACCTTACGTTTGCCATCAATATTCGTATTCATAATACGAAGGATATGTTGAAACTTGTCTGGAATTACCAGCGACTGAAACACAGTTTAAAAGGGTTCATGACATTTTACCCTCAAAAATATTACATTTCTAAGGTTGCTATCAATTAAACAAACACAATAGGACACTAAGTTATTATTTATGTTTAAAGATCAAAGATTATTGCACAGATTTGTACCATTTTTACGAAATTTATCACCAAACCGCCGCTAAACAACACAACAGAACATGAAAAGGAAACCCATATGACAATTGACAACTGACGTAGATAAAAAAGTCGTTTATTCCAGAGATTACAAGTTAAGATTACAAGCATTAAAGTTATAGTCTAATACCGGGTACACACCAACCGAACGAAGGCGAAAGAACGATCGCGAAATGCCATCGGTGATGTAGACCGAATGTTCCCGAATAACCGCGAATCTTGACTATTGCGTTCACACAGACAAACTTTCGCTGTTGTGTAAATCAACTGTTGAAGGGGCCGCAGATGGGGTGCTATCAGACGACCACGACGTACGACACCCGCCTGACGAGATTACCTGAGTAAATGTAGATTTTTTTTATCCGGGCATGGTAAAGTGACTACATTGCACCTGATGGTAAGCGTAGTGCAGTCCTAAAAACTAGCGACCACTGACAAACACTGTATTTATCAGTGGTCGTTAGAATCATGCCGGCCTATTCATGCTGCGTCTCCCTCGAAATCCGAAGAGGAAAGAAGCAAATCGAGGAGCTTGCGATAAGACAGGCGGATGACCGGTGCAGATACAGTGAATTTATGATATATATTTAAAAGTAGTGAAGTATAGGAGTATTGGCTAATCTCTGAATCTATTTGCTAGAATCTAGAGTGAATAGGCACTTTAAGCAAACATATTTTAAGGTAGATCATATCATCTCTTTCCATTTGGTGAGATTATGGCCGAACGCCTTGTCGGTTTAAAAATAAAAAATATATATAATGTTTTTTTTTAATTGATAGGAAGCTCATTTCACGTATACCTTTCTTGAATAATAAAAGTAATTAATATTGAAATTTATAGTATTATCCATTCGTTTTTTTTTACTCCTAATGTTATACGGCATTTTTCAAAACCTAAACCGCGGTTAATCCTTAAAAATAATTTAGTAACAAGCGTTTGACATTGGATCACTCCATTTTATTCATACAGTCCTCGCGGCCGTTCTTTATAATCGTGGTCGCTAAATGACCATTCGCGAACTTTCGCCGATGCGTCCACATCGCATTCGACAATTCGCGATATTTTCCTTTGATGTACCGACGGTCGTCCCATAAATGACCGAACGGGACTGAACGCCTCTGTTCGATTCGTTCGTTCTGCTTCGGTATTGCGTCCACACCGACCCCTACGCGAACATTCTTTCGCTTTCGTTCGGCTGATGTGTACCCGGCATTATATAACCACTAGGCAGTTATTTTTTTTCGCAGCCATGCCAAGTCCTTCTTCTTTAATCATTGTTATAAAGGAACAGTTATATTTATGCTATGAATAATTTCACTTCTATTGATGGAACTGGAATGTAAAAAAATATCTTCCTGGCAACTTTAATTTTACGTCATAAAAAACGGTAAATGGGCAACACAGCCAACCAACATTTTATGAGTGTTCTTCCGTCGTGTGCCGGTTTCTATTTTTTCGATTCCCAGTTAATTTAGCTTCAGTTTTATTTAAGAACAGTGTAACAATGCATACGGAAACGACGTTAACACTTATACAAATACTAGAGAAGACTGTATCTCCAGGTAAGTGTGGTATTCTATGATTAATGAACATGGACGGCGTTTCATATTGTTAACCGACTTTTACTTTATATTAGTTACTCGAACTGTCGCTTAAATGCTCTTTTTGTACACACTGATTTTTAAACAGTTTTATATGTGATTCGTTTCACTTATAGAAGTTTAAATCCCATACTAAAAGCAGAAATAGAAGTACTAATGACAATCTCCAACTGTCATACGAGGAAACTTCTAGTTCTTAACCATTATAATTTAAATTTCTTTCCAATATTCAAGTCGTATTAATGATCAGACAACTGTATTGTACAGCTTTGTAAAATGCTCACTTGTTGCAACCGTCAGTTACCCAAAGGCTATTTAAAAAATTTAAGGTTATAATGCAACAGTACTCTTGTTACTTATGTCTCTCACTATAATTGTGAAAATTTATTGATATATTTATAACTCAGCATGAGGTGCCAATAGTCAAGTTTTGACAATTATATTAATATAACAAATAATTATTGAGATATGTTCCCTACATTGTATATAGGAGGGCATAACAAAGAAAACAGAAAATATCAATCAGAATAATGTTTTTGAATCTATCAGAACTATACTGTATACATTATACATACATATGCCACTTTGGATATGAACAACTACAATGACAATATAAATAATAAATAAAAAAAATATGTAATGTGATGTGAAAAATTACTGTTGAATAAATTTAAAAAAAATTGTTTACATTAGTATTAATAAATATTCCTTGATAATTAATTAATACATACACCAGTGTTATGTTTTAAATATATGTAAAATGAATCTCTTATAATTTCCAGATAGAAATGAATTGGAAGCAGCAGAAACATACTTGGATCATGCCGCCGCTACTAACTTCACAACATTCATCAAAATGTTGTCTGATATCCTGGTACAAGGTGGCAACAGCCAGGTGGCAAGAATGGCAGCAGGCTTGCAATTGAAGAACCACCTGACATCTAAGGATCCTACGCTGAAACAACAATACCAACAAAGATGGCTGGCATTACCTGAAGACATCAGACTCTATATCAAGAAAAACGTATGTTCATCATCATAATCATCTAAAAATTATAGACATGATTAATAGATATGACTTAGAAGCATAATTATTATCAGCCTGTACCTGTCCACTGCTAGACATAACTAAACTTATAGAAAAAAATTCACTGACATCTTGAATTAATGTGATGGCTATTTATTCCAAAACATTCTTTGATTCCAGATCTTAACGGCAATAGGAACAGAAAGCAATAGGCCAAGTTCTGCTGCACAATGTGTGGCATATGTGGCAGTGGCTGAACTTCCAGTGGGACAGTGGAATGATCTCATACCTATCCTTGTAGAAAATGTTGTCAATGCCCAGTCCACAGAATTGAAAAAAGAAGCCACTTTAGAAGCAATTGGTAAATATAAAATTGCCTGAAACCCGAATACAAGGGTATTCTCTTTCTAATCCCCTATTCCTTCCAGATCAGCAATGCATGCATAATTTCTTTTTTAATAATAGAGACTAGTAACAAAGCAGATGGGTAAAGTAATGATGTAAGGATCTCCATCACCTAGACACCCAAGACTTAAAAAGACTCATAGGTGCATTGCTAACCTGAAAGAAAAGAGAGGTATTGGGAAAAGAAGGGAGGGAAATTGGAATAATTATTTTGTTATTGTCAGTGTTTATAGAAGGTTGAGATATGTAACCATCAGTAAACTCTTTTCATGCTTTTTCATTGTCTCTGCAGTCAAAACAAATTTGAACCTGGAAGAACAATAGTGAAGAAAAAGAATAACAGTGCATATCTTCATATGTGTCTTTTAATACCTATGTATACTTTGAATTCAGGTTACATTTGTCAAGATATTGATGCAGAAGTTTTAACTGAGAGAAGTAATCAAATTTTAACTGCTATTATTCATGGTATGAGATCAACTGAGCCCAGTAACCATGTCCGTCTTGCTGCAACACAGGCATTACTTAATTCCCTTGAATTTACTAAAGCTAATTTTGACAAAGAGAATGAACGGAACTTCATAATGGAAGTAGTTTGTGAGGCAACACAATCCAGTGACATGAGAATAAGTGTTGCTGCTCTACAGTGTTTGGTAAGCTTTGCAATTATTACATGATGCTATTTAGTTTAAATTTGTTGTTAATAATGTTATTCCCTATTTAGCAATTTCGGTATTATTGGAATTTTTAATTTAAATGTATATTCATAATATAAAGAGTGTAAGGGAAACACTTTCAAATACTAAGACAGGTGGTAGTGCTGCTAATTATTAACATAATGGCACAAAATTACAAATAATTATTAAAATCATTAAAGAAAGTAATGTGATTCGAATAAAATAATCAGCTGACTCTCGAGGCGTCCAGCATGATGCGGAGCGGTGTGTTAGCTTTGTAGAGTCATTGCATCCCATGCGAGTGTAGGCCATTGCGCTCCCGCCGGTCGCCTGCGCCCAGTCGACCATTGACATGAGTATGTAACAAACTACGCGTGCGTAGATTCGACGCGAAAAATATGGGTACTTGAATTTAGCTGATTGTTAATAACATAACATAAGCTCACGCCTGTATCCCTGAAGGGGTAGGCAGAGGCCCCCTAGCGAACTAAAACACCCACATTTCGCCGAGCTTTGTTCCGTCCCAGATGTGATAGGGGGCGAGCCTATCGCCATATCGGGCATAAATTCCAGACTCCGGGCTGATATGGAAAAATCTAATATCACTTTGCCCGACTCGGGGATCGAACCCGAGACTTCAGGACGGTAGTCGTACCGAAATACAACTACGCCACCGAGGCAGTCATTGATTATTTTGATTGATGACCTGATTGTTAATAGTATTCTGTTATTGTTGAAAATTCGTGCATTGACAATGGGGAACTTGCACGAAAATTATAACGAACAATTGTGTTGATAAGTCAATAAACAAAACCTTGAAATGTGCTACGATGAAATTTGTAGGATAAAATACTTGATATTTTACAAAATATCTTAATTATAAATTACGTATAATGGAACGTTATTGCAAAACCCAAGTGACGTCGTTGCATTAGGCAGTGTTTCCAGGTTGGGGTATTTTTCCCAATTTTGCGGAAAACAGTTATGTTTAGTATGGTGATTGATGAATGAGTATTCGAAGGTCCTCCTCTTTCCAAATTCTTTTCTTCGTATAACTTTCCCATCGCTCCGCTCAAGATTCAAGAGTGTAACTTATTTTTACTTCGTTATTTAATGAAATAGCTTTTGGGGAAATTTTTGTTCGGTATGGGAAAATTTTAAACGATAGGCAATTATAGCGGTTCAAACGTCATTGTAGGCAATGTTCAAACGTCATTGTAGCCGTCAGTGTCACCTGAGATGTCAACAAAAAGCAATTTTTACGCGGTGACGTCACGTCCTTTTTTGGCGCGGGGTTTTGAAAGTCATATTTTGACTTGCGATAATTAAATGATTTGTGCATATTTTAATGTTTTTCTTTCTGGTGTGTTTATTCGAGACCTAGTTCTTAACAATGAACTAAAAAGAAAATTACATGCAAGTTCCCTATTTACACATAAAGTTATTAAGTTAAGTTATCAGCCGTTGCATCAGTATGATGATCAGTTTTTCAGTGGTGTTTATAAAATCGTCTGACCCACCACTGCTCCCGCCCTAATGGCGGACAATAACTTGGCATCCAAATGGGACATTGTGTCAGGATTAAGAAATATCATATTCTTCAATTTCGCGCTATGAAGTACATAAACGAGGTTTGTTTACCGCTAGAGTTAAGGTAGTATTTTATTACTATTTTGGTTTTTGGAAGCGTTACCCTTACACCCAGTGTATAATCTGTAGGTACTGCAACATTTTAAATAATTTTTTCGAAGTTTTATTTGAAAACAAGTTCATAAGCATAACCCTACTACTTATGTATTTAAATAATTATTTAAACATACATATTATGACAATTAATATGTCTACTTGTGTATATTGCTTAATATAACAACTATCGGATATAACATTCGACGACGTCCCTTCAATGCCATTATATACGGTTTTGACATAGTTACTTTATTCTCGCTAGGTTAAAATTCTTTCACTGTACTACCAATACATGGAGCCGTACATGGGGCAGGCACTTTTCCCTATCACCTTAGAAGCTATGAAATCTGATGTTGATGAGATTTCACTGCAGGGCATTGAGTTTTGGTCCAATGTCAGTGATGAGGAAATAGATCTTGCCATTGAAGAGGCAGAAGCAGTTGAAGCAGGTATGTAAATATTTAAAATTCCATTTTTATTTCATCACAGTAACAACAAAAAACTGTTGTTCAATTTATATTAAAATAACAGCATCTCATAATGAAAAATTGAACAATGTAATATTTATATGAAACCTGTTTGTGTAACATATCATTCCGTAATAACGTGAGTACTTATAATTTGTTACTGTATTGAATCTCTCTTATTAGGACGTCCACCTGTAAGAACTTCGAGATTTTATGCAAGGGGAGCGCTACAGTACCTAGCACCTGTCCTTATGCAAAAGTTAACTAAGCAAGATGATACTGATGATGAATTAGAATGGAATCCATCAAAAGCAGCATCTGTTTGTCTTATGCTTTTATCCAACTGTTGTGAAGATGATATAGTACCACATGTGTTACCCTTCATTAATACAAATATTAAGAACGAGAACTGGCGATACAGAGAGGCTGCTCTCATGGCTTTTGGATCCATACTTGGTGGTCTTGAAGCTGCAACCTTGAAACCTTTGGTTGAAAAGGCCATGCCTACATTAATTGAAGCCATGTATGATTCTAGCGTGGCCGTAAGAGATACGGCCGCGTGGACATTCGGTAGGATATGTGAAATTGTACCAGAAGCTGCTATAAATGAGACCTGCTTGAAACCTCTTTTAGAAAGTCTTGTTAATGGTTTGAAAGCGGAACCACGCGTTGCTGCTAATGTTTGCTGGGCATTCACTGGCCTGGCTGAAGCTGCATATGAAGCGGCGGAATGCGGTGATTCAAATCAACCTGAAACTTATTGTATGTCAAATTACTTTGATTTTATAATTCAACGTCTCCTCGAGACCACAGATCGCCAAGATGCAGCGCAGCATAATTTAAGATCAGCTGCATACGAAGCACTCATGGAAATGGTAAAAAATTCACCTACAGATTGTTACGTCACAGTCCAAAAAACTACAATGGTTATTTTGGAGAGATTGCAACAAGTTTTACAGATGGAAAACCACATCGCTAGTCAATCGGACCGCTCGCAATTTAACGATTTACAAAGTCTTTTATGTGCTACTTTGCAATCGGTGCTGCGAAAGGTCACTCCAGAAGACGCTCCTCAGATATCAGACACTATCATGACTGCTCTGTTGACAATGTTCGCTAGTAATGCAGGAAAAGCTGGCAGTGTCCAAGAAGATGCTCTTATGGCGGTGTCTACGCTCGCAGAGGTTTTAGGAGAGGAATTTTTGAAATACATGGATGCTTTTAAAAGGTATCTTTACATGGGGCTCAAAAACCATCAAGAATATCAGGTTTGCATAGCAGCTGTCGGTTTAACTGGTGATATATGTCGCGCTCTAAAGAGTAAGGTCAGTAAAATTAAATTATTAATAATGACACTAAAATCAAAGTAAAAGAAGTCTATGTCTGATATTTAAAAACTCAGTAATCATATTATGTAGTAAATAAACTATGTCCTCATATTTTCATTGTCGTATATTTGTCGCCACCTTGGTCTCGTGCCAGCGTATATGAACTGTAAACCAGGAGGTCCTGGGTTCTAATCTCAGGTCGAACAAAGCAGTTTCTCTAAAACAATTTGATTTGAAATCAGGCTATAAATCCAAGAAGCTACCAGCTGTAAATCTAAGAAGTGTTATTGAGCTATAAGTTTAACACAATACTGACTTATAAATATTCCTTGAATACCTCCATTTTTAATAGCTTTGCTGCATTATACAATATTATATCTATTTTACAGGTTGTCCCATATTGTGATGAAATAATTGTTTTACTATTAGAAAATCTTGGTGATCCATCTATACACCGCTCAGTGAAACCCCAGATCTTATCGGTGTTCGGAGATATCGCCCTCAGCATTGGCAATGAATTTGCCAAATATTTTGATGTTGTAATGCAGATGTTGCTGCAGGTAAAAATTACAATATTGGTACTGATTGGTCTTAATATTACAGCAAAACATTTGTGTGGTCCTATTTCCATTTATTACTTTACAATTTATCGTAGTAAAAAAAGTAATATTTTTACCCAACAAATTATTATGCCATATTCGGTATTCCGGTATCGTATTCGATTTTATATTCATTTAATTCCTACCATATACTAATCCTGCTTTGTTATCTCAGGCAAGCAATGCTCAAGTGGATCGAAATGACTATGATATGGTGGAATATTTAGGTGAACTTCGCGAGAGTGTACTTGAAGCATACACAGGTATTATTCAGGGACTCAAAGGACCAGACGCTCAGGTAAGTCATTGGTTTAATAATATTACATAATTAATGATTATCGGCATGATAATTACGTAGAACTATACGTCAACGCGTAGAACACTGCCAATTGCCATGTAATTTTTTGTAATTCTATGTTCTAACTACAAAATTAGGTATGCCAAAATTATTTTCATAAAAGAGCAAATGATTCCTAAGACAGTTCTTTGTACCTCCTATAGTCTCCGATTTCCCCATACTGTCCCAGTTAAATTACACTGTATAATGTATATCCAGTATCACAGTTTTTGTCTGCGATAAATTATGAAACTACTGAACTGATCTTAATGATGTTTTTTGGACAGCCTCTATGGCGCAGTAAAGGCCACGGGTTCGATTCCCATACCGAGACAAATATTTCTGTGGCCCACATATATATGTTATGGGTCTGGGTGTTGTGAGACCGAAAGTCTCACATAGTTTTGATACAAATTATACCCAGTGTGGGATCTGGACTAGGTGTGCTGCCGTCCTCAAGCTAAAATGACGTTAAGTGAATAAAGCTAATTTTGAGATGTCTCCAAAGAAACCTGGAAAATATTATCCTTAGAGGTTTATATAGGCTGAACGTACTTAGATGAAATTCAATATGGTGAATATTTGGCTAGTATTGATATAAGTGTAAATTGTTGTATGTTACAGGTCCGATCGGACATCAGTTTGGTGGAGCCGCACGTGCCGGCGATCGTTAACTTCATGATCCAGGTGGCGAGCGAGCCCGAGCGTACGGACGGGCACATGTCGGTGATCGCGGGACTCATGGGAGACTTGGCCACGTCCTTCGGCAACTACGTGCTGCCGCTGCTGGAGACGCGGCCGCTGCTCGACATGCTGCAGGCGGCGCGCCGCTCCCGCGTGCCGCGCACCAAGGCGCTCGCCAACTGGGCCACCAAGGAGATGCGCAGGGTCAAGCACGTCGCGCCACTCACTAGCTGGTGAGTGTCTGTTACACCTGGCCTCGTCGTTCAGTAACCACGTGCTGCCGCTGCTGGAGACGCGGCCGCTGCTCGACATGCTGCAAGCATACAAAATAAATAAATAATTTATCGTTGATAAAAAACGCGGTTCTTAATTCGATCCGTATATGTATATATTTTATTTGTTATAACATGTAAACTTATTATGACGTAAAAAATTGGCTTCAGCTCCCGCCGGTCTTGGGTCGTGTGCGGAGCTGTCCGGATGTTAACCAAAGTTACAGATCATACTCGCGGCCGTTAGCTGTTTTTTCAACGGTCTGCTTGACGCGCGCTCATTGGCTAATTCGCACGACATTAACTGTGAAGTTTGTGTGGATCGTTATCGTAGTCGATTTGTATTGCATACAATAATCAAAGTGTGTAATACAAATAATAAAATATAAACACTGAGTAATTAATAATGTTGTAATAAAGAATTTGTATAGTTTTATTAAAAATTAAGGTAAAAGCTTTATGAAGCATAGCGCACTGCTACAGTGATGTCTAAAGTTTATCTGCCAAGTAGGATCAAGACCATGGAGAGCTGAAAACTCCTAATATATCCGATCCCTACGGCCTCGAACAAAGCAACAGTAGACATTACGAAAATATATCCGGGACTCGCGGCATTTTCGAAACCCACGCAAAGGAAATTGTAGGCACAGCTAGTATTTATTATTATATTTCAATTACATTCCTAACAACTACACAACCCTTTACTGTGCGTGGTCAGACAAGCTTTGGCCAGTTTTTATATTATTGGTAACATTTCAACATGAAATAAAATTAAAGACCTCAATAAATAAATGAAATATAACTAATGTTTTGTTTTTGCAGATTTGGAAGTCCATGCTACTACAGTGACTTAACGCAGTTTCCAACGACTTACTGCTGGTAATTTAAAATTAAATTGCTGTAATGGCAGGCATACAATGACCATTATTATGTCGATGGGTGCATTTGTTTGCGGTTCTTGTTGAGCCATTATTTCTTTAAATATGATTATTTATTTCTTCTATTACGTTGAAGTTTCCCTTTTCAACAGCAATATAAAACCAAATTGATGAAGTTGTATTTTTCATTGCAGCTAAGTTATTTTATTACATAAACTCATACAATTTTAGACACAAAATGTTGTTTAAGACCTTATATTCCCTTTTAAATAAAATCATTAGTAAAAATGTTGTACCGAACTTCTGTAATCTGTTGTAAGGGAAATGTCTACTATTACATTTGTACCCATAAGAAAACTATTATCGTTATTTAGCTGCAAACAGTGCACTATAGACCAATACACTCCACGGTGTCTATAGATACATTTATGCCTGAACATAAATTTTTCCATGTTATCTTTAAACTTGAAGCATTTTTCCTATTTGGTATTATAAATACAGACAGTGGCTGTGGTATCTTTACTTACGTGAAATAAAGTGGTAATATTATGCAAGTGGATTGTATGAAAGTTGATGAATGTTATTATAGGCATGCACATATGCAAGGGATTGTGAATTTTATAAATTATTATTACGTTTTGTAAGAAGAATGAAAGACTGATCGAATGGTAAAGTATGTACGTGATTATGCGTGCGCGATTATTGTCATATATTTTATAAACTTAGGAATGTGTCAGTCTTAAAGAAATTTGGTATATAAAAGTATGATTAAGATTCTGTCAGCGTGACATGAGACTGAGGGTCGCCATATTGGTGATGTTCGCTTTTCATTCATCATAATATAACTAACTTGTTATAAAAGACGAGTATTGAAACGAAAGTGATTTCACCGTATTCATTCAGATGAATAATCCAATGTTGTCAATGGCGTAACTATACCAACTGAGGCCCGGGCAAATTTACTAATATTGTGTGCATTTTAGGTAAATCCATACTAAATAATAAATGCAAATGTAACTCTGTCTGTTTTATATTTATAATTTTTACACTTAAAAATAAAGGGACAGGGGGCAGTGGGCCCGTGGCATTTTGCCAGCCTTGCCACCCTATAGTTACGCCCCTGAATGTTGATATAGTTTTTAATCTACGTTTAATCATCGAAACCTTATTTAAATAGTCACGGGCGGCTCGGCCTTCGGTGGCCCATACGCTTATGTAACATATTTATGTGACGCCTCCGACGGGTTAATAAATATCGCTACAGTGTATTCTGTTATAGTTTGATTTTTTTGTCAAATAAGATTTTAATAATTAAGATTCCCATAATTTTTAATCGTTTGAAAATAACTTATGCCGTTATACGAAATTCAAATATGATTTTTTTTGGAATAACCTAGCCATGACACCAGCTCACATTTTAACATGCAAATGAGCATATATACATAATTATGTATATTTAATGCATGATGTGATGCTATTCTTTTATTTTTCTTTTTTTTAATATCAAGTTACCGCATCATATAACTTTATTGTTATTTTTTAAACTATTATCTGCTTTTCATGGAAAATAAAAAATACCGTTTTCTTGATGCTGAATGTAATGTTTTTGTATACTTGAGAATATATACAATAAATATGTATAATGAGCATACATGATATTTCTGCCAAGATTTTCGTAAATTATACAAAAATATACTTTATAAAATATTAACATTACAACATTTTGAATGAATCCTACATTTACATTTGAATGTATGATGAGTGAAACGCATTCTTGCCTTCTCGTCTTTGAGTCACAATGTTGTACATATGTAATTAAAAGTTTTTTAAGTTTCTAACATAATATATTCTGAAATGGCAGTCTGTTATCGATCTTTGGAATATAATTGAAAATTTTAATTCACTCTCGGTAGGGCACCTATTAGATCTACATTGATAATAATTATTATCTATTGAACTTAATATCAGAGATAATAGAATCTCAAGAAATCATTAATACAATTTTATATTCCAATTGTACAATATTATTACCACAATAGGTAGTGCAGTACCGCTTCAACTCTTTACCGGGAAGAAGAGAGATAAATTGATTGAAGAGAGATTGTCCTTTTCTTACAATATATTCCGCATAAATACATAAAACATGTTGCCCGGGATGCCCCGTTAATCCTATATACAAAGTGTCAAAATAGTGTTAATCGATATTGACGCCTAGAACGGCTTCCATACTTGCTCAATTTATCTCGAATCGTGGTAATTAAAATGGGAATGTGTATGTAGAATTTTATTCAGTCATCAGCCAGCCACAGGACTTCCACTGCTGGACATGACCTATTCAATAGAAAGTCCGAATTGTGTAAAGAAACAATCTCCATAATTATTAGTTTTCTTAAAGTTATGCTTTCATATCAGTATTTATTTACTAATATGTACGTGCTTTGGATTCCGATCCCGCCACTATTTCAAAGTTATTTCTGTTATGCCCATTACCCAGTAGACCAAGAGTTAGCATAATAATATTGTCTAATAATGTCAGGATGTCGAGTGCAATGCGCTGGACCACGCTGTTATGTCACTGTAATTATTTGAATTCAATTAGTGTTCTACCCACAGACATGCCTGTGGTTCTATGTCTTATGATTAGGTCTGATGCTAATAAATATGTATATGACGAACCACCTCCGCTTCTCCTTGTTCAGCCAAATAATAATAACTAAACTTGCAGTACGGGTGTGTCTTCATAAATTATATTGTGTCTTAATACACCTGACTGTTTTTAGATGGAATCCCAGTCTAATAAAATTGCACGTCTCAACTATAACCAAAACTTCCTCCTCCACAGATTTTGCATAAAATATAGTTCATCAACATAGGCATATCCAGCTTTTGGTATAGAGGAAGCAATTCAGGAAATTTATACAAAATTGGTAATCTATTAAACTCAATTAAATAACAGCTAAATGTGTACGTACAGTGAAGAGGTCCGTAATCATGATAATATAATCAGCCCTGTAATATTACTGTCCCACTGCTGGGCAAGGGCCTCTTTTACTATGAGAGGAGTCGGTCTAGCACGCTGGCCTAATGCGGGTTGGTAGACATACCTCTGAAATTCTTGTGAAGAAATTCTCGGGTATGCAGGTTTCCTCACAATGTTTTCTTTCACCGTTATAGCAAGTGATAATTCACAATGAAAATACACTTACATAGAAAAGTCAAAGGTGTGCATACACCGACAGGTTCGAGACCAACCAACCCCAAAAAGCATTATTTTTGGGGTTGTTCTCGAACCTCCGACACTCGTCTCGGCAATCCGTACCAGTCTCGACTGAGTTATCGCTTCTTTTTTCATTGCTTTTTGCATGATAAATTGACTTTTTTATTTTTTTCTTGTAACAATTTTTTAAATCCTTAAGGTATTTTTGCTATCCAAGCAGGTTGTAACAACAGTAGAATAATCTAGGAGGACAACTGCTCTCCCCTGCCCCTCCCTCACTGCCAATTGCCAATGACAGAAATGCTCATTAGAAAGTACAATGTGTGTAATTCGTTGCTGAATAAAAAGTTTAAAATATATTGCTACAAAAAGAACACGAGACGCTCCGCTCGCTCCGTAAGCGAAAGTAGGGAATTGGTTTCCAAAGTGTGTAAACATATTTATTTTAAAATAGGAATATTATTATCAATGAGTGCCTTTACCACGTTATTTAAAATTTACGTTGTTATACATTATTTTATACGTGCATCCCGGTATACAATAAATATTGGTGGTTAAACTTATTAAACACCACAATAATGTTTCAGATATCAATATGATGAGTCAAAATTGCTTGTATCTGAAATTCTTTGTTCTTGTTTCTTGAGTGCCTGCTAGTCTGTGAGCATCACTGACAGGGATGGTGTTTGCGCGATATATGCAAGATTTATTATGAAAATTATAGCTCTTTTCCCATATGAATTATGTTATATAATATGTATAATATAAACATAATATTTGAAAGAAACAATACTTGGACACCAGATAGTATCCGAAGTCGACATTTTTGTTAGGTATGTATACTTACATAAGTATGATAGGAGAATATGTGAGGACTAGTGCCATGCCGTGAAAGGTTCTGAATTAGAATCATATATTATAGGCATCGAGTCGATGAATACCACCCACTTTTCCTGCGCAAATCAAAAATCAATTACGTTTTGTTATGTTACGCCGTATTTACATTGATTTTGTTTTGATCTGTAACCACCTGTAAACTGTTCTATGATAATAAAAACTTTTAGAAGTTAATTGCCTATTATTTAACAGTCAGATTTCAAGTCAGCCGTCTTCAAGATTCCGGCGTTTGGGGTTGGGGCCTGTAAGACCCATGTCACCATGGGAATCAATCTAATCTAAGATTGTGCCAACATAACTTGGTCCCTTGGTATTATTACAAAAACTCTGTAAAATACAGATTTTCCTTTTTTTTTATCTGGGCACGGCAAGTGCAAGTGATTACACTGCACCTGATAGCGTAAGAAGAGGGAAGAAGCAAATCGAGGGGTTAGCGACTAGACAGGCGGATGACCGATGCAGATACAGCAATACCCTCATACCCGTCTCGACCAACCATCAAGTCATGCCGCAAGCTCATTGAGAGGATCGGAAGTATACTGTCTGATCCTGGAATGCGGACCACACACGGAGTGTGGGGTCACTATGGCAGGTTTTAGCACCATGTGTACGGTGGTTCCCATCCAGTCGGACACGAAATCCTACCACCATTTACCTAAAAATTATATAATAATAAGAGCCTTGTAATATTACAGTCCCACTGCTGCGCTCTTGATACCAGGCTGGGCACATCTCTATGGCGCGTTGGCCTATGTCCACTGTCCACCAGACAGTTGTCGCCATAGTGCAATACGGTGGAATCCTTTGCCCTGATTGCGTGGTGAAACTACTTGTGTCACCCGGACGATGCAGCGCCACGGCGCCTATTCCAATATTGCTGAAGAGTAGTGAAGACTGCGCATTGCCGTAACGGTTCGCTGACCCACGGACAGTTTCTCAAACTTGAGACACTAATCCTCCTTGGTAACTGGTAGCTGTACTCTGCATTTGCGGATTAAGATCTTTCAGCGCCCGGAGTGATCCGTAGCTTCGACGCCCCAACCGGATCATAGTTTCGACGACCTCCTGTTACTGACTTAAAAAAGGAATTAGGTGCGTACACATTAAAGTTAATCAGTATAGTACTAGACGGGATATCACCACAAAACTCGTGATCCAAAAGTTTTGATCAAGTGGTCATAACTCACCAAAGAGATTTAACATTCTATACCTACATAGAGAGGCTTTCAGGCCATTTCCATACAAAATGTTTGATCTCAAATTTCATTAACGCCATCTCTCGTAAAGTAGCAAAAACAAATAAGGACTAATACTTTCATAGATAATGGTATTTAAAGATTTTGTAAAAAAAATCACATACACAACCATAAAACTCCACTGTATTTATAAAACTAGCTGTGTACTCTTCTAGCTTCAAAAGGAAACTAATTCAACATGGATAGCTTACGCTCTTATATCTTTTGTTTTAGTTAATACAGAACTCCCTTCTACAAAATATTATGCATTACTTAAAGAGTAGTTAAAATAGATTTAATTAAAATACTACCCTTCAATATCGTATACTAAATCACGACAGTCATCCGATATCATAACATTATAGTCTATGCCTACCCTTATGGGATGCAGGTGTGATAATATGTATGTAATGTATAAACAAAATATCAAAAGTAATTAAAACTTTTTATCGATATCGATAATCTACGCAATGAATCACTACGGCGCATCTAGACCGCCATTCCTGCTGCCGTATTATTATTACTTAGTCTCGGGGGCGTGGCTTATTCACCGTTGCGGGTCTATATGAATTAAGAACAAACACATTTATATTGGTTACTTCTATTCTGAGTGGACACCAATTTGTTGAAAAGAGGTAGCATTATTTTTGGCAGATTCTATCTTATATACTCTATTACTTAGATATTCTCCTCCTGGATTGGTTGTAATAGACAATACTCAATAGCTCCTCCCCCCCCCGTGTGTGTCTGATCTAGCGGTGGGTAATAGCGGGATTTTTTAATAGCGAAACGAAACTAGCTATTGGGTGTCAATAGCGGTTGTAGCAACGTGCTACTATAGCAGCTGCTTGTGCGGCTGTCAAAAAAAATGGGAAATTTGACACCAAATTTGTTGTTCGTAACTAAGGCGCAACCCAGATATCAATTTTGAAGTCAATCGGCCAATAAACAAAGAAAAACAAAATGGCGGCCACTTTTGACAGATTTGACACCAAATTTGTTCTTCGTAACTAAAGCCCAACCCAGATATCGATTTTGAAGTCAATCGGCCCATAAACAAAGAAAACAAAATGGCGGCCACTTTTGACAGATTTGACACCAAATTTGTTGTTTGTAACTAAGGCGAAACTCAGATATCGATTTTGAAGTCAATCGGCCCATAAACAAAGAAAAACAAAATGGCGGCCACTTGACAGATTTGATACCAAATTTGTTGTTCGTAACTAAGGCGCAACCCAGATATCGATTTTGAAGTCAATCGGCCCATAAACAAAGAAAAACAAAATGGCGGCCACTTTTCATAGTTTGATACCAAATTTGTTGTTCGTAACTAAAGCGCAACTCAGATATTGATTTTGAAGTCAATCGGCCCATATACAAAGAAAAACAAAATGGCGTTAAAAATATATCGCACCACATTTCATTTCTGTCCTTAGGCCTAAAAGTATCCTCATACCAAATTTGATCAAAATCCATTAAGCAGATCCAGAACTCCCATACAAATTTTCATCCCCTATTTCATTCCTTTTAGGGGTTGATTTAAAAAAATAAAGTATCCTATGTCGTTCCTTGGGGTTAAAGGTACCCAGATACCAAATTTCATCAAAATCGGTTCAAGGTCAAGCTAAAGGTTAAACGCAATGTGTGTGCGCATGAACCAACAGGCATGGCTTTCGACAACGCCACGCAACGCCGCGCCGCAACTATTCGTTGCTCAGTACTCACGAATCACGATCGTTGCCGAGTACTCATGATCGTTGCCGCGTTGTCGTGATTCAGGGTCGTTGCCGCGTTGCCGTGATCACTACCGTTGCCGGCGTTGTCGTGATCGCGATCGTTGCCGCGTTGACGGTTGACGGCTATTATAGCCGCGCGGTCGTTATTAGCTGTTAGCTCGTTGCGTTGAATTCCAACAACTAGCTACAAGTGATTCAACCGTTAGCCGTTGCGTCAACTAGTTGCGTTGTGCAACGACCACTTTTAGTAGCTAACCTATTCTATTCGAAGTTTTTGTACTTGTTTAATAAGCTTGTTCGTAATATTAATGTTCTATATAATTTGCTGCGGGTCTTAGACATTTCAATTACAATTCTCTTCAGTACACAACAGTTTCACAAATCGCAAACTACACTATGAAGCCACCATACAAAATCGGTAAGTTTGAAAAAACGTGCTTTTCCTATTAGTGTTTCTTTATAATAATATAGTTTATAGTGAACATGAAAAACCGTCGGCTAGAAAAGAACATAACAACATCCAACAATCCACTTCATATAAGAACGTTTTAAAGGTGCCGGTGCTGATCTAATGAAAATGCGCCGACTCCTGGGACCACTACCTACTGTACTATCCTGTTTACTGTACTTTTTCAACTTTAGTCATTTTGCAGTACTAGAGTTATTTAAGTAATTTGTAATTTCAATACCTAAATTTTTCTTAAGCAGAGACTGATAAACTAGCAGGTGGATCACTTGTTGGTAAGTCATCTCCACATTAACCTACCCACTGGACACCTCTGATACCAAGAGACATGTGTATGCAATGCCAACCTTAAAGTATAGGGTAGGGGAGTGTGGATGTGGTCCATTGGAAATCTCACTCACTGAATGCAACAACAAGCTGCCATATTGCATCAGTTTTCTATAAGACAGTGGTATCAAACCATTCTAGTATCCCCATTTGTCCTGTAGACATTACTGTATACAGAGTGGCTTTACCAATCAAACACATAACCTAACCAAGATTTCAGTGTTTGTTGTTAATTAATTTAATTCAATTTTATTATTTAACCCATTACTCTTTCATCAGATCCTAAGCAAAACTATATGTAAACACTAGTAGATACAGCCTATGTACAACAAATGTTTTCAAAAAAATTACCTCCTTTCTGAAGTTGGTTAGAAACATTTCACATTAACAACATCATATATACAATACAAAATAAATTGTAATGTTTCACTAATATATTATCATTAATCAATGTATTATCAGATTATCATACAATTAATTAAATTACAGTAATATACTACTAATCTGATTAAATAGTATGAACTAGCTGTTGCTTGCGGCTTCATTTGTGTGTAAATATCCCATGGGAACAATACATGTTCTTGGGAAAAAAGTGGCCTATGTCTTATTCTTATGTAGGTATAAACCTCTGTAACTGTTATGTATCATCAAAATCCATTTAGTCGTTTTCTGTGTAAAAGAGTATAACAAACATACATACTTACAAACATTCGCGTTTATAATATTAAAAGATAAGATGACATATCTAATCTTTGATATTCAATTGTACACAATTTGGATGAATAATACAACTGTAGATCATGACTAAAATTAGGATGTATTACTTAATACCCTGTAACTTCTACTAGGTCCTAAGGGCGACATGCAGCATTAATACTAATCTAGGCTTAAACTCGATTTAATGTACACCTAATTTGTATATTTAAATTGAGATTGATCTATTGAGATTTATCTAATTGCTCCAAGTCGCCTTAAATAATAGTTATGGGTAGGATAAATTTATCACATGCCAAAGCAATGCAAAGCCAAAAGGAAGCTAAAGCTATAATAAATCTGGTTATCAGAGTATCATTTATATCTGTGTCATTTTGATTTTATTTATAATACATAATAGATAATAAAATCTATACAATACAAATAAATATAATTGGAGAGTCTGTTTGTAATTTCAAATTAACCGCTTTTCATTAAACGCATAATATGAAAGTATAATTTTACTTTTATAAAAAAAACGTATTAATTTTTGTCTGTTTTTTCCGGCTTATTTCTGAAACGAGTGGACTGATTTTAACGGGAGTTTCACTGGCAGATAGCTGATGTTATTTTATTTAAGCATTTTATCCCAGAAAATAAATTTGCATGCAAACGAAGTCACGGGCAACATCTAATAATAAAATAAAGTTGAATTGTGGGAAAAATATTTTTTATTATGTTTTTCATATAAGAAATCTCAGTTACCTACTTTTAACAAATGGTGAATAAAACCACCTATTTATTATCATAATAACTTGTTTAAAGTGTTTAGTGTTTACCACCACAAAGTTATTAACTACCTTGATATCTTTAATTAACAGCTGATGAAAAGTTGGCCGAATGGGGCAGAAAGGAAATCATGCTGGCTGAAAAAGAAATGCCAGGTTTGATGGCGTGTCGTCGCAAGTATGCTCCAGGCAAAATACTCAAGGGAGCAAAAATAGCAGGCAGTTTGCATATGACTGTCCAGACTGCTGTCCTCATTGAGACTCTTATCGAACTTGGCGCTGAGGTAGGATACTTCTGTTTAGTGATAGTAATGTTTAAGAACTAATTTAACCAGGGTCTATTGTGGAAAGAGTCCTATTCCTCCTCACTTAGTTTTTCATTAATTCATTTGGTTGGTGTTAGTGATGGGGATAATCAATTTTTTTTTCTACCTGCCCTTATCCCACTTTAATGTGGGGTCGGCGCAACACACTTTTTCAAGCATGTTGCAGAAATGATTTGGCTAAGTTTTTACGACCGGCTGCCTGCCTGACGCCAACCCCCTCTGAGGGGTCCAGTCCCGGGCAAATTAAATTAGAAAATTAGCTTTGCCCGACCTGGGAATCGAACCCACGACCTCCCGGTCCACAGCCCATACGTGCTGCCACTAGACCAAGGAGGCGACAAGGATGGGGATAATCAATTATTTTTCATAATTGATTATTCAATTACTTTTAAAGATGTGATCGATTAATCGGTTAGTCAATGATTATCTCAGCCTATCGCCGTACATTGATGGACGTAGGCCTCTCCAAGTGAGCGGCAACCATCCCGGTCGATTAATAACTTAAAACAATAATCGATTATTGTTTAAAGAATATACTTTGGCTAATCCTGGAACATGATCCGTATGGTGAATATGAATACGATACGAATACGATGGGCGGATACGAATATACTACCATGAGAAAAGGTAGAAATAATTTAGGTAGATCATAATGTTATGTAAAATCCTTGAGGCAGTAGCATAATTTTCCACAACAGTAAAAGCTATTTAGGTTTTGTGATATGATTTTACATAGACTAAAAATTTATTATTATAAAAAAATTATTACAATCAGAACTAGGTACCTCATTATAACCAGAAACGGGACATGACATAATCAGTAATGACTTATCTAGGAACTTAAAATGTAAGTAAGTATGAAAATTATATTTACCTTTGATATATGTATTATGTACATTGTACATACAATAGATATTTTAATAATTCCATGAGTTAATTCCTTTATACAAATACCACAAAAAAAAAATTTCCTTTTTTTTTCTTTTTACTTTTGTATAATGGTTGTCTGTTACTTATTACCTTGTGAAGCCTGCTTAACTGCTATAGTTTTCCTTTGAAATTCATTATATATGCTACTACTGTAAATTCTTTCACGTATCCAAAACCAACCGTTTCGGAAATAGAGGGGGGGGGGCGCCCAACTCTACCAAAAAATTGCACTTTAATATTCTGCAAACAGAGCCTCCAATCGAAAAATAGTTTTCGCAAACCCGCATTGTTATTGAAAGACCTATGCAACGAGACCGCACACCATAGGATAGTCGAGAAAAAAAATTTCATCTCCACTTTACATGTAAGGGAGGCACCCCAAAAAAATATTTGTATGTTGTATACTCTGAGATAAACAGCGGTCAGACAAACAGACAGACGGACGGACATGGCGAAACTATAAGGGTTCCTTTTTTGCCATTTGGCTTCGGAGCCCTAAAATCTAAGCTGAGGGAATCTAGAATAGTAATCACTACATATTATAAAACAAAGTCTTCCGCCGCGTCCGTCTGTCTGTTCGCGATAAACTCAGAAACTACCGATATACCGGATGTTTCATAAAGTTGGTACTAATAATTCCACATTAATCCACATACAGGAGAACGATTTAAAGCTTTAATGGTAAAGTTAAAAAATAAAAATGAACTTAATTTTTTTTATCAATTATTAAGCATGGGGATTTTAAAATCGGAATACAAATTGTCGAAATTATCATAGGAATGGCTCTGTGTATGCTAAAAATAAGTAATTAATAAGGTGGTTTGCAAATGTACTGCCGGCACTGCAGCTGACTCAATGAGCCAGAAAAAATGATTTCGTCACAAATTCAAGTTTTCATTACACAAAAACTTGTAGCCCTACGAAATTTTAAACTTTAGTGCTAGATTGCTAGTCACCTCCTCTTCTTTGATAGTTGGCGATGGTACGCGATGATGGGTGCTCCTGGGAGATGATAGGTAATAATTATCGATGATGGGTGATGGGCGATAATGGGCAATGTTGGGCGGTGGCGGTGGGTGATGATGGATCTTTAGGGCAATGGTGGGCGGTTTTGGTGAGTGGCAGTGATAGTGCTGGGCCAAGAAATCCGAGTTATTTGAAAAAAATAACCCATCTATTTTATGCAAATTATTAGATTAACCATTTTTTAAAACCGTCATTACACAGGTTTACATAAATATTCAGCTAAATAGGTTATTATCCCTTATAGGAGGTTGACGTCAGGCAGGCAACCGGTCGTAAAAACTATGAAAAATCCTCTCTGCAACATGCTTGAAAACGTGTGTTGCGCCGACCCCACATTAAGACCCCACTTGCTACCTGCCCTTATCCCACGGGCAGGTAGAAAGAAAGGTTATTATGGTGGAGGTAGTACATACAGTATAGTAATATGTTGGAAGCGCGAGCCACTGAGTGGTGTATGGTGAGATTACGTCACGCGTACATACACAATGCGCGCCTGCGCGAAATATTAAAAAAAAGGCGGAAACTTAAATTATTCTAACTTCAAAATATGCTTCAAAACTACTCGCTCGATTTCGATGAAACAAAAATAGGTGTATTTCTAATCATTTAAGCTATACAATCATAAAGTTTCAAGTGTCTTAACGGACCCATTGACATTCTCCATTGTTGGAAGTGTTGGAAGAAGTCAAGCCGCTTTCGAGCTTTAATCGAAAACGCCGCCTAATTACTTTGAGATATAACAAAACAATGCTGGATATTCCTCTTTTATAGATCTACGAAAAGTCAGTGGTGGCATTAATCTGTCTTTGAAGGAAATTACTAAACCCATTAAATCTTCAAAAAATATGTTGACGTACCTACGTACAATGCGGTAATTGAAAAGCTATTAAGGCTCAATTGCACCACTATTATTAACCTAGAGTTAGTCCTAACCGCAAGCTAAATTGACAGAAAATCTATGAATGACATGTAACTTAACTTGCGGTTAGGACTAACTCTAGGTTAATAATAGTGGTGCAATTGAGCCTAAGACGGATACAGTATTAATCCTTTTCGACTTTAATACGTTAGTTGCCTTAACCATTTCATGCATATTATTATAATCTTTTACGCCATATAATTTAAATGAATATCTTGGAGTTATCGCAAAAAATTAACCCGCGCGAAAATAAATTCAAACGCATTTCTTATACAGATGACGCGACGGGATTCGTTTGATGCGACCACTTACGCGCGCGTTGTCCTTTGACGACCCTACGGGCTACGACAGAGAAATCATGAAGGCATAATATTATGATGTACTACCCGTGCGAAGTCGGGGCGGGCCGCTAGTCTATTTATTATAATGTATTGGTTATTTTATTTTAGGTTTGCAAAACTTATTTTACTTATGGATGGAGACAAAAACACAAGATAACTGATAAGAAATGACAGTGCGGGGTTAAAAGCCAACTGAGTTGTTATGTTTCCTCAGCCAAGATCCAATAACGGATGTCTATTTATCTGTAACTATTGAACTTTTTATCTTTAACCTTAGATACAGAGTTCAGATGTTATAATCCATATTGTGCAATAAGACCATTATTTAAGAAAGTTGAATAATTTTTAATCAATATCAATGTTGAGTACAGAAGTTGCTTGTATCTAAATTATTTTTCTTCTTTCTGCCTGGCGTTATCCCAGCCTTCTGCCAGGGTCCGCCTTGCTACTTAAACGCTTCTACTTCGCCCGGTCTTGAGTATCCTCCATGGTGAGGCCATTGGCCTCATATCTTCCTCCAAAACGTCCAGCCAGCGCTTTTTGGGCCGTCCAAGGGAACGCAACCCTGGCATCTGCATGTATCTAAATTCAATATCTTAATTCAGGAGTTTAATTCTGATGGCTTTAATTTTAATAAGAACACAAAAAGAATTTTTAAAATCAGTCCACATTTGGCAGAGATATCATTATCATAACAATGGATTTCGAAATCGACGATTCATTGTAAATATGCAGCAGTAATCTAATGTTTGTATTACATCCTGGAACCCGAACTACACAAGGAGTTTGGATCATTAACATAATGTTAACGTAGTCATGCTGTTACCGTATTCCATAAACTACGTGACTTTTGGTTAGCGTTCGGAATGGCCTTGGCTTAAACCTTTCGATTCAACTGAGAGTAATTTCGGGTCACTAGCAGCAACAAAACGATAAATCTCTATTAATCCCAAATCTCGATTTAAAGATATGAGTGAGCTGTAGGATAAATCGAGATAAGGTGTTACTCTAGATTAGTCCCCAAGACAAGTCCCCTTATGTACTAACGTTTTGATTGCATGAATTATTTTTAAAAATAATATGTATTCATGAATGTTACAGGTTCAATGGTCCAGTAGTAACATCTACAGCACGCAAGATGAGGCTGCGGCAGCTCTGGTCGCTGTTGGAATACCTATTTACGCGTGGAAAGGTGAAACTGAAGAAGAATATACATGGTGTATTGAACAAACACTAATTTTCCCAGATGGAAAGGTACGGAATATTAATTTAATTAAAGTTCCCTCTATAAGTTACTTATCTATTATAATATGTTATTAGATTTAATTATCAAAAAAGTTTTTTAAGCTATGATATGTGACAAAGCGTATTAGTCAGTCACAAAAAATGTTAGGTTCAAAAGATGACATCATTTAAAGTGGTAGAGCCATGCTGTAGACAGTAACTTCTATAGCACGAATGGGCCGGCTCGACCAGTTAGATACCACTGTCTCACAGAAAACCGACGTAAAGTGGCAGCTTGCTGTCGCGTTTCGTACGGTGAGTGAGATTTCCGGTGGCCCATTTTCCCACTCCCTTTCCCAATCCCCTTCCCTCCTCTTCCATTCCCTTCTTTTAGGTTGGCAACGCACCCATGATTCTTTTTGTGTTATGGGTGTCTATGGGTGGTGGAGATCACTTACAATCAGGTGACCCTTCTGCTCGTTTGCCAATCTCTGCTATAAAAAAAAGTTACTAAAATGTCATATGTCGTCTCTAGTTTTTTATGTAAAGGGGGGGTGTAAAATAGTAAAATTTCTGTCTAGCCTCATGGGATGCAGGCACGACTGTGTATGGACCTATGTACATATGTTTTGAAAGAATTGCGAATGTTTAGGGGACTAAAATTCTAAAAACACTTTGTAAATAGTAATTTACAATTGCTGTGGAGTTTAATTTTTTGTGATCTCTTTTTCAGCCTCTAAACATGATACTGGATGATGGCGGTGATCTGACGAATTTGGTCCATACCAAATTCCCTCATCTGCTCGAGGGTGTTAAAGGCATATCGGAAGAAACTACAACTGGAGTCCACAACTTGTACAAAATGTTCCGTGAGGGGCTTTTAAAAGTACCCGCTATAAATGTCAATGACTCTGTTACAAAAAGCAAGTTTGATAATCTTTATGGATGCAGAGAATCTTTGCTTGATGGAATCAAGAGAGCAACTGACATTATGATAGCAGGAAAAGTGTGTGTGGTTGCTGGTTATGGTGATGTAGGTAAAGGATGTGCTCAAGCTTTCAAAGGATTTGGCGGCAGAGTAATTGTAACTGAGATTGATCCTATAAACGCCCTGCAAGCTGCAATGGAAGGTTTTCAGGTAACCACTATGGAAGAAGCAGCTGAAACAGGACAAATCTTTGTAACAACAACAGGAAACTTGGACATTATAACAAAAGATCACTTTTTAAGAATGAAAGACGATGCCATAGTATGCAACATTGGACATTTTGACTGCGAAGTTGATGTTGCATGGTTAGATAACAATGCAAAAAAAGTGAACATTAAACCTCAAGTAGATCGTTATGAGCTAGAGAATGGAAACCACATTATAGTACTTGCAGCTGGAAGACTAGTCAACCTGGGTTGTGCTACTGGTCATTCTTCCTTTGTGATGTCCAATTCATTCACTAATCAAGTACTAGCCCAAATTGAGCTTTGGACAAGACATAATGCCTACCCTATTGGAGTTCACACATTGCCGAAGAAGTTGGATGAGGAAGTAGCAGCCTTACACTTGGAGCATCTTGGAGTTAAACTCACAAAGCTCACGCCTAAGCAAGCTAAATATATTGGTGTTCCACTTGAAGGCCCCTACAAGCCTGATCATTACAGATACTAATTTATTATGTTCATGTTTCACATTTAACAAAATTGTGTTAAATTACATTCTGCTTTTTTAAATAAGTATCAATCAATATACAATATGTATATATTATCAATGTTTTGTGAAATAACTACTAAATAATATCAGTATAATTTTCTATTGTGATTTTGGTTTGTATAAAATAAAATAATGGTGTACCTAATTGCAGCACTGTTTTTGTTTTTCTGCTAATAAAGCTAAAGTCTAATGTAGATCATTAGATCATTGACTGCCTCAGTGGCGTAGTGGTATTGCGTGCGCGGTACGGCTATCGTCCTGAGATCTCTGGTTCGATCCCCGGGTCGGGCAAAGTGATATTGCATTTTTCCGTATCAGCCCGAAGTCTGGAATTAGTGCGCAATAGGGCGATAGGCGCGCCCCCTGGACGGAACTAAGCTCGGAAAAATGTGGTGTTCTAGTTCGCTAGTGCGTCTGCTTACCCCTACGGGGATACAGGCGTGATCTTATGTTTAGTGTCTAATGTAGATTGTAATACATTCAATTAAGCAGTAGTCAAATCACGAGGGTGGCAAATAGAAGATTTGAGATTTTGAATATGTTAGAGCGAGATAGTACGTGAAATAATTCACGAATGGGTCATAGCCTCATAGCCATTACCGTTAACATCTTTAGATCGACTTATGGGTTTGGCGCTTAATCTTGAATAATACATTTTTGCATCTTATTATTGCTCCTTGGTTTACTGGCAGCATATATTATAGGCTGTGAACCGGGAAGTCCTGGGTTGGATTCCCGGGTCGGGCAAAGCGAACTTTCTAATTGAATTTGCCCGGGACTGGGTTTCGGAGGGGGTTGACTTCAGGCAGGCAGCCAGTCGTAGAAACTAATCCAAATCCTTTTTGCAACTTGCTTGAAAAAGTGTGTTGCTCCGACCCACATTAACGTGGGATAAGAGCAGGTAGAACGTTTTTTTAATCCAGGGGTTTGTCTATATTAATGAGTGAAATTTTTACGGTTACATGTGGATCTACAGATGGAGCACATTTAAATACTTTAATAAATAATAAATTTAACAGCGGCAACATCCTTAAATACGCATTTTTCGTATAACCAACACCAATTTGTTTATCTCTCTATCCACAATGTTCAAAATTTAGATTACAAATTCAACCCAAACATTCCTATTAGGCCTTGTAATACTCTCGAAAAAAACAAGTATTTTAGAGTACTATCTGTACGGCAAATAATTACGCCCATTCTGTGTGGCTAAGTCTCATCCACACTCAACTTGCACCCGGGCGTAGTACGTCCTTGTCTGTTCTGTCCACAGCCATGTCACAAAGAATTGCGCCATGTGTCACTTGTCTCGAGCCTGTCGGTACTTAGTACAGAAGGATACTGACATTATCTATCAAAAATGTTGTATGTAAACATAATTTCACATCAAAGTATTGTTGTGTAATACCCACTGCAGTGCCCGTCACCTATGGTGGCCCAGGATATTAAGAAATAAAAGAAAAGTAACAGTTTTCAAAGAACCTAGTTTTCTTTTCCTTAAATATTGTATATTCACATTGCATAGAACCTAAGTAGTTCTTCATCTTTAGGTTTGAGAATACATTTATCCTTCAAATTGACTACCCACCCTGGTTCAAGACCAAAAAATATTTGCCTTGGATCTTTCTTTGTACTTAGTATATCATAATCTGCATGTTTTTCTATTTCAGGCAATTGGTACCCATACTTCTGTGCCAACTTTAGCCTCTCTTCTGACACTTTTTCTGGATCAGCCAAATATCCTCTTGTTTCAGCACTAGTGTAGTATTCAATGGCATCAGGAGGAGGAATCATCCTTCTTGGAATAGCTTGCCCTGATTCAAAAAATTTCTTTGGGTTTTTCAGTAAAAAAAGGCTATGAGGGTCATAATATGCTGTTGTGATTACTCCACCATTTCTTTCTATAGCAGCTATAACTAGTTCACTAGCCCATTGTACTTCAATGTTTATTTTTGCTACAAAAATATCTGCACCCTCGTCATTCAAATTAATGCCAAATTGCTTCTGGTCTGGATAGAATAGATAGCCACCTGATTTTACTATACTGGCTATGTCTATAGGTTTTGTTACATCCAGCCTGTCTGTGTCGATCAATTTTTGCAATGAGAGCAATGATAAAGGTGGGTACTCTCTTTTCAAGCTGAAAACGGAACATGACACCATTAAAAAACGAGAACTAACTTGTTAATCATTATCATCATCAGCCATAGTACGCCCACTGCTGAACATAGGCCACCCCCAGATTTTCAGATTGGCCTGTAGGAATGCGCCTTTATCTAGCAACTTCCTGCAACCTTTATCAAGTCGTCGGTCCACCTTGTAGGTGGACGTCCTACACTGCACTTAACAGTACGTGGTCTCCACTCTGGAACTTTTTTAACCCATTGGTTATCACTTCTACAAGCGATGTGTCCTGCCCACTGTCACTTCAACTTGCTAATCATCTGGGCTTTTACGGATCTCCTCATTTCTGATTTGATCATGTAGACAAACACTGAGCATAGCTAGAGGGCTAAGTCATCACTGTTGCTGTAAGTCGTCACTGGTAAATGGAACAGACTAATCTATGGATCTGGTGATGTATTACAGAAGTGCATAAAATATAAAGCATTTTGGACTTCTGTAGCCAAATGGTAAAAACGGAATTTCATTCATTTCATTCATATGCTTACGCCTGTATCCCCGAAGGGGTAGGCAGTGGCGCATTAGCCAACTATTGCCGAGCTTAGTTCCTTCCCAGATGTGATAGGGGGCGGGCCCATCGCCAAATCGGGCACAAATTCCGGACTCCGAGCTGATATGGAAAAATCCAAGATCACTTTGCCTGACCCAGGGATCGAACCCAAGACCTCGGAACAGTAGTCGTACCGAAATATAACCACACCACCGAGGCAGGAATTTCATCACTTGGAATTTATTATCACTAGATAAGATTCTACCAGTGTTTCATAAAGTTGGTACCAATAACAATTCCACATACAGGGAGAACGATTTAAAGGTTAATTATAAAGCTAAAAAAAAAAATTGAAATAAATTTTTTTAATCAATCATTAAGCATGCGATTTTAAAAAAAAAAATGTGACCTTTGAGTTGTTGCAATTGGGGACTTGACTATAGTAACCAATATAAATGAATTTCTGTAGGAACATAGATTTATCATCGAAATGACGTGTGCAATAAGAATTCATTAAAGTATTCCTAGGATAATTTTATTTTGTAATTTAAATACTTAAATACTTAATTTTTTATCTGTGCATCACGTGACTGTAAACACCAATCACGTTGCATGATGTCAAATTACTAAATTTGTTTTAAATTTGTTGCCTTAGACCTAAGATCCAAAGTCATACTGCCAGGTTATTTGGTAAATTATTTTCGTATTTTTGTTTAAAGCACAACCTCATTTTAATGCGGATGTGATCGACGATCGCTTATGTAACATATATATATGCCTCCAATAGGTTAAACTTTACTGCTAGAATTTTAGCCCCTCCCTCTTTAAGTGGACTTATTATTGATACCAACTTTATGAAACATACTATATATGTATGGATGGTAGATCATAGGTGTAACCACTACCAAAAGTTAGAGTAAAATTCGTTTTTTCTTTTGTTGTCCATGTTCAAATATATATCATATGTAACTTTTTATTTCTACCTGCCCCTATCCCACCTTAATGCGGGGTTGACACAACACACTTTTTCAATCATGTAGCAAAAAATGATTTTGCTTAGTTTTTACAACCACCTGACACTAACCCTTAATTGGGGGATTATACCTCGTGTATACATAAGTTTTGAGACGAAAGAAAAGTTGCATAACTTTTTTAATATTTAACTTATATTTTTAAAATTTTCAGTAAGCATTAAGTAGATAATAATCAACAATAAAATATAATTATTATTCAAAATGACCACCCTTGTTTTTAATACGAACGACGCGAACGTTGTCCAGTACAGCTCAAGAGACACGATGCGAGGATGATCCTCTTCACCAACGAAACAATATTTACTGTAGAAGAAAAGTTTAACCGAACAAAACAACAAAGTGTATGCCAAAAGCAGCAAGGACTGGCCAATCGTCTAAGGGTGTGTGTTAAAAACAAGGGTGGTCATTTTGAATAATAATTATATTTTATTGTTGATTATTATCTACTTAATGCTTACTTAAATTTTAAAAATATAAGTTAATTATTAAAAAAGTTCTGCAACTTTTATTGCGTCTCAAAACTTATGTACACCCGAGGTATAATACACATTTAAATACATATAACTGAGAGATGACTTTTTCATTGCTTGTATTGTATAAAGTTCTTGGCTAAAAGTCAAAAGGTCTACTGTGCCTTCGTAGACTTAGAAAAGGCCTACGATAGAGTGATGAGGAATGAGCTTTGGTCGGTATTGTCCATGTATGGGTTGGATAGCAACCTTGTTCGGGCTCTGAAATCTCTGTATAGGGATTCTAGAGCCTGCGTAAGGATAAATGGGTCATACAGTGAATGGTTTAACATCGAAAAGGGTGTTAGACAGGGATGTGTAGCGTCACCATGGCTGTTCAACCTATTTATGGACAATTGTTTGCAAGATTTAAGAGAAAATGAATGTGGATTAAGGATGAATGAGTTACTCGTCAAATGTCTTCTCTACGCCGATGATCAAGTAATACTTGCATCATCGGCGGATGAGTTGCAGGAGATGGTAACCATAATGCACGAATCCTTTGATAGGAAAGGTTTGAAAGTGAATGTGGGAAAGACAAAAGTGATGGTAATCGAAAGGGATGAATATATGACGCCGTGTGATATAGTGATTGGGAGAGAGAAAGTAGAGCAAGTAAAAGAGTTTGTATATTTGGGGACTTTGTTTACGAGAGATGGAAAACATGAAAAGGATATTGAAAGAAGAGTGAATGCTGGAAACCACGTGAACGGGGCACTACACGCTTGCATGAGTAGTCGGCAAGTCTGTAAAAAGGCTCGACTGGCCGTGCATTGTGGTGTGTTGGTGCCAACTCTAATGTATGGTAGTGAAAGTTGGGTGTGGCAGAAAAATAATGAAAGTAGAATAAATGCAGTAGAAATGAAGAGTTTAAGGAGTATGTGTGGTGTGACTTTGAAAGATAGGGTAAGAAATGGTGTGGTGAGAGAGCGGTGTGGATTGAAAGAGGAAATAATAACGAGGATTGAGAAAGGAATGTTGCGGTGGTTTGGGCATGTAGAAAGGATGGATGAAAGGAGGCTGACAAAGCAAATATATATGGCAAGTGTGAATGGTAGAGTTGGAAGGGGAAGACCTCATCGAACATTCTCTGACCAAGTCAGAGATTTACTCGAGAAAGGTCAAGTTAAAAGTACCCTAAACCGACGTGCATGCATGAAGAATGTAATGAGACTGAATGAGGCGAAAAAGGTGTGTAAGGATCGTAGCAAATGGAAATCCGTTGTCTCTGCCTACCCCTATGGGAAAAAGGCGTGAGTCTATGTATGTATGTATGTATTGTATAACATGTTTTTGATTATTTATGAATAGATATCTATCTATGGGGAGGCCTATGTTCAGCAGTGGATGTCCTATGGCTGATGATGTTGATGATGAATAGGTATATCAAAATTACATAGATGTTTCCAAATAGGTTTATTTTTATCGAGTCAACAGTTGATAGATTAGTGTTGGCAGGACTTTCTCATGCCAAAGACTGTGGGTACATACAACTGTATTATCTAATTATACTGCCAAGCAATGATATTATGTTGTGATTCAGTTTGTGTGATGGGGAGGTGTGTAATGTGTAAAGTCACCACTAAAATTACCTTTTCTGAGACATGAGAATGGGGGTTGTACATATTTTTTTGAAGTAAAACCTAAAACTAAGGGGGTTGCAGTTCAAACTTAACTTAACCCAAAATGCACATTCTTGAGTTTTCATCTGAATTTGATGGCAATGCATGTAGGTACAGCCCTAACTAAAATCATCATCAGCTACAGAATTATCCAGCTATTCAGTGTGACTTGGATGAATAAAATACTAAGTGGTAAGAAATTGTAAAAAGGATATAAATTTCACTTACTGGTGTCCTCTATAATAATGTTCTTGTGGAACTCTTAAATAGAATGGGTTGTTTCCAGTTTCATAACCTAATCGCATATAATTCTGCCTTTGTCCAGAACCTTTGTTGCCAGAACCATGTTTGTCTCCACCATGCTGAGCACGTCCTCGTTTTTGCTATATTGAAATAACACTACATTAAATTAATTTAGGGATGTAGAATAAAAATACCTATTTTAATACTTACTGTCTTTTTAGATCCAGGATTATCTCGGATGTTAGCAAGAGAAATCCTAGGTAAGGATCTTAACATAGACAGCG
Source organism: Clanis bilineata (assembly GCA_036417725.1). Lineage (NCBI taxonomy): Eukaryota > Metazoa > Arthropoda > Insecta > Lepidoptera > Sphingidae > Clanis > Clanis bilineata. The sequence continues at coordinate 12,072,103 of CM071140.1, forward strand.
ATTTGTCGGTTATCTGTCGAGACGCCATCGCAGAAAGAGATTTAACAATTTTAAATGTATTAGGTTTATCTTCAGAGTTTCAGTACTTTCAGCAAATTACAAACCATTGCTGAACAGTATTTTTAAATACACGAGTGAACGGCAGAGTTGCCAACTGTTAATTTTGCTCCCCACCAGATCCAAGTTGTAAAACCACCAGAAAACCACTAACAAAATCGACCCTGCTTTCAAAACCACCAGATTTTCCACTAAACTCGGATTTTGTACGTCTAATATAGAGTGAAGTTAACTCGTAACAGACCGAAATGTCACTTTACAAAGTAATACTAGTATTGCCTATTTCTTAAACCTAGTGCTAAATGCAAAATACATGAAAAACAAGAAAATAACGCTACGTATGACTTTTTCAACCCTTCAGAAGACTTTTCTAATCTAAGGCTAACGTATATTTTTATTTTATTTTTAGTTTCAGCAAAAAAAAATACAGGACATTATTTTTATGCTAAAAGGTAATAAAGCTGTATCATTAGTAGCCTTCGCCTGTGATAGTGAAATGTTTAGTGTAATGCCGCGTCTCCTGCACTAGCTTTTTAAAAACAAAACACTAAAAATACATACAGAAAACAACTATTTTAGCTGTCACCTGCTCGTAGAATAATGGACCATAAATAAAAAATGGATGTTTTGTGTAGGTGTTCTGTGTAATGGTTTAGTGCAGGAGACCCGGCTTAAGAAAAACATTGACGTACGGAATAATTTTAGGACGTACGGAAAAATCAACGAATAGAAATGTCATTACTGGAATTAAAGTAATGGTACTTTGTAAAAAAACTTACAATATGCAGAACATAATTTTTCTCAAATAATTTAAGGCCCTTTAAACCTAAAAGTTGTTTCTAATTTTCATTTTTATTATTTGTCGTATCTTTTGTGATAATATGTCATCATTAGCATTAGCCACAATGATAATACTAATGCAAATTTATTTACAATAAATACATACACACTCACGCCTGCATCCCACAGGGGTAGGCAGAGGCTATTGAGCTACACAGGCTGTGATCCCGACACGCCTCTTTTGCTTCTTCCACATTCATACTTCGTTTCATATTTTTCCACTGATTAAAGGTACTCCGAACTTGCCATTAACGCAGGAGATAATTTATTTGATCCATATAGGATCGCGTTGGGCGCCTTCTTCTAATTCACTTGTCTTACCATTCACTTTAGCACGATAGACCCCATTCGTGAGTCTTGCTATTCCTCATACGACCAGCAGGGGTGATTCCGCATATACAACGAAGGAAACGCATTTCCACCACATTCACTCGACTTTCATGCTTCTTATTCAAAACTAGCTTTTGCCCGCGCCTTCGCACGCGTATTTTGTACGGCCAACGGTAAAAACTTTTGATTTGTCGATCCACCCAGTCGTTTTAGTCTAAATATTCTACAACGGGGAGACTCAGATATCGATTTTGAAGTCAATCGGCCGGTGGTCACTTTTTTAGATTTCAACTCCGGATCACTTTAAACTTTAAACGACTTTAAAATGGAACATAATTCGTAAAATATTCAATATGACTCAGAAAATATGGTAACGCAATCTATTGATAAATTTGAAAATCCCTTTCAGGCTATAAAGAACTCCCAACAATCGCCCACATAATACAAAAATATCCGTATCTTTTGATAGAATTGACGGATTTGAATAAAACAAACCCTCAATGTTATTTCGAGATGTGGTCTACAATTTTCTATCCAGTTCCGTAATGTTACTTTGGTGGTTTTCATTTGATACGTAGTCAAACGTACAGACAGACAGACAAAAATTCTAAAAATAATAAAAATGTGTTCTATTACTATTTCTAAACCCCCTTAAATCGTTTTTTTTTGCAAATCTAAGCAATGTACAGACTCGCGATATTTACATTCTTATTATATGTATTGATATTGATTACTTATATAGAGATTTTAATCGAAGGAATGACTTGAATTTTCTAAAATTCGCAATAAAATTTGGATTTTGAAATTTAGTGTTGAGTTTTTGTTTCTTTGAATGATAAACACTAAACTGGAGACATCACTATGTTTTGGGAGTATGCAATATTATTGTGTAAAATATAATTATAATATTAGTATACCTAAGTTAAATCTCATATATTATGTAAATTCTTTATAAAAAAAATAAAATACACTGAATATTATAAGCAAAAGTCTGATGACATTCATACACCCAGTCACAGACCCTTCAATGAGATATTTTCGAAATTTGACCATAATAAAAAATAAATTTTTTGCTAATATTTTTATTGATAGCACTAAACGATGTAATTACACTCTCTATGCTTAATACTAAACAGAAAATTGGTTAACAAAAGTCGAGAAATTTACTGGAATAGTTCAGTACTATTTATTTAAGGTATTATTAAATGTTTGTATGGCCTACAGATATTTGTTTCGGGTCTGGGTGTTGTGAGACCGAAAGTCTCTCGTGGTTCCTGATACCCACGACACAAGACTCGATCTTAGTGTGGGGTCAGGACTATGTATGTGAATGTTGGGCGTTATTTATTTATTTATTATTATATTCAGTACTCTTTATTTTCAAAGTTTTTTTACATTTTTAAAATAAAAATATTCCCTTCCGATGGCGAGGCAGGGGCCCACGCCACCGGCGGTTAGGACCCCAGAGTGAGGAACCTCCTCAGAATTCGTGCCGTATCCAGTAACACCGCCGTCTGCATTTAGCTCTTGACGCAAACACCAACCGAGAGCCTCTTGAGATGTTGGTTGAGGCTCATTGGTATCAAACCATGGGCAGAAATGACTATCGGAATAATGATTGTTGAATACACAACCCACATGCGAGTAACCTCATGTGCCATTCTCATCATGCAGAATCGTGACATCAACGAGCATCGCCCGGCGCGTCAATCGATCTACTATCACAGTATCAGGCTTATTGGCCACAATAGTCCTGTCCGTGATAACAGATCGATCCCAATAGAGCGTTGCATGACTATTTTTGAGAACTGGTTGAGGGACATATTGATAATAAGGCACCTCAGAAGCCACAAGGCAATATCGAAGAGCAAGTTGCTGGTGTAGGATCTTGGCTACAAAGTTATGCCTATGCAATAATCGCCGTTAGCAAGATACGAACAACCGGAAATAACATGCCTGATAGATTCTCCGGGACGGTGGCATTACATTATTATTATTACAATAGAGCAATATTATATTAAACACAGCTTCTTCGAGACGTGCAATATATTTGGAAATGTATCAGTCACTTAGTGGTTAAGCGATCAACATTTCATATAGACGGCATTTTTCCCACTAAACGGGATTCAAAACCACCAGATTTAGTGGAAAATCCACTAAGATGGCAACACTGGCGTTCACTGAACGGGGTTGCCGCACAGGTGGGCCGGGTGGGCCCCTATTGTCTTACCTATCGGTATAAAATTTGAAAGAATCAACAAAAAATAATGCTATCTCTTTTTTACTAATAGATGGCACCTCAGGTAAAGAAAGACAAATATAAAGTGTTTGTTCTTATAGACTCGCATCCATCAATAAGCCCCGCCTCCGGTCCAAAGTAATAATACGGCAGAAGGAATGGCAGTCTAGTGACGCATGCTTCATTGCGTATAATACCGATATCGATAAATTATTTTATTCCGTTATTTCGCGGTATATTTTTTTACATTACATACATATTAAATCACACCTGTGTACCATAAGAGTAGTCAGAGAGTATAATTTTCTAATTAGTATGATTAGAAAAGCTCTAGTGCGCTTAGATAATGATTTTTGTAGCAGAGATTAGCAAACGATATTTTTAGTTGTTCGCGTGATAGATGTTGTCATTCATCGATATAATAATATACCTAGATGCACAGTTCCATACAAATATCATTGTAAACAGTGTCCTCGACAGACAAAACAAATAAACATCACAAATTTAATTAAATTAACACAAATATGACCTTATAGACGCGGCATAAAGTAGCTTTTTAAATTGAATGTTCAAACGTTCTTATATTCGAAATTTTTGAATTTCTAATCGTTTTTGAATTTGACAATAATTTGACATTATTAAAAGAAACATTCTAGTCACTTGGACAAAGATTGAATGGAGTCGAATAGTTCTTGTATTTATCTGTGAGAAATGTTGACCACGTAGCGTACAATGTAGATGAGAATGGCGATATCTGTATAATAATTTTACTTACATTAAGAAATAGATAGAGTATAAATGTTTAGAAGATAACAAAGCTTATGAGTTATGAATATGAAATAAGCACTGTTTTGCCTTAGCGTGATTCATAAATAAATAAATAACACCCAACAGTCACATACATAGTCCTGGCCCACAACTAAGATCGTCCTTTGCTCTTTAGATTCTTAATAATTTCTTTTAGACTATCATTTCGTTTTCTTAATCTTTTGTTCTGCCTTTTTAAGTTTCGCACTAAATTAGATTTAAGTTTAAATTTTTGGTTGCGTTCTTTCAAATTATCTTTCAAAAATAACGTCTTAGGTGTGTTAAAGATTGATGAAAATTCTGATGGTATTGGTGATCCTTCATTATTTATTGGTTCAATTGCTGGTTCCTGGAAATGAATATGTTTCCAATAAATAATGTCGCCACAATTACTGTTGTAGTAATTATGCCTAACGACCGGTTCCAATAAATGATCTCAATCCGAGAATCCAAGATAAAAATGAAAAATTAAAAATTTAAAAATCGCGAGTATGAACCATTACAATTATTATTTGACAGCGGAATGTTCAACTTTGTTCATGTTGGCAAATTTTTATGATCTGCACACTTTGATTGAAAACATTTATTAGAATTAGCCGCAAATTATTAAATAGTAATTTTACATGGCAGTATGTACCTAGTATATGCTTGCTGTTGATGAATTCTGTATCAAATATTTTTCAACTATTACACTTGTACTGCACCCTGCCTCATTTAAACTTGTAGTTACGACAATCTAAAATAAAGTCAATAAATGTGGCAATATTTATTTTATTTATTTATAGGTACACCAACAGCATACATATTGTTAAATCAAATAGTAAACATTAGTTAAGGACAATGTAGCTGATGACAATTTATCACCTTTATTTTTGGTACAGCATTCTTTTTAATTTTCCTAATCCCTTTATCTGTATAATATCCATCGGAATCGGCAAAATGGTCTGAACAAACCACACTTGAGTAATTGGGTTTAAAATTTTCTTCTCTCCTTTCTTCGGAAATAATTTGACGCCATTTATCTCTTACTATTTCATTTCATGGTAATCTGTAATTAATAAATAAAATTAATAAAAAAAATCATAAATTTAAAATAAATATAATATATTTACAAAAAAAAACGACTCCATATATTTCATTGTTCCAAATCATGATTTCAAAAGGGACAAAATATTTTATTAACTGAATTTGTTAAATTAATTATTTATACACGTTTAATACTTAATATTAGCCCTGTAATATTACTGTCCCACTGCTGGGCACGGGCCTCCTCTACTGATGAGAGGGGTTAGGCCTTAGTCTACCACGCTGGCCTAATGCGGGTTGGCAGACTTCACATACCTTCGAAATTCCTGTGAAGAAATTCTCGGGTATGCAGGTTTCCTCACGATGTTTTCCTTCACCGTTATAGCAAGCGATATTTCACAATGAAAATACACTTAACATAGAAAAGTCAGAGGTGTATGCTCCATTTTGGGGTTGGTTTCGAACCTCCGACACTTGTTGTTTAATACTTAATTTATGTGTTATTTTTGCACTCTTTCACAGAGCATTTAGGCATCTTCACAGGCGAACGGTCGGCGCCCGACTGACAGCAAACAAGTGCTTACTTACATTTTAAGCACTCGTTGGCTGTCCCACTTTCTGAGCGTCAACTGTGCATCTAGGTATATTATTATATCGATGTTGTCATTGAATAAATGTATACTTTATATATATTGTCACGTGACTTTTCGGGCGCCAGTGTCAACTTCATACAAAAAAAACATTAGCATTTATGCCTAGCGTTATCAAACGTCCCGCTTGGTTTTTGTCTAGGGCCGCAGAGGCCGAGATGCCCTTGACTATTTGAGAGAGGAGATCGGTTACATCTCCATGGACCATGACCATGGCACCAATCTGGCAAATAAAAACGGCCGAAAGCTTTGTAGGCAAATAATATAATCGGTGATTTGTCTATCAATATTTTTGTATTGTTTTTATAAAGCAGTACATAAATGTTCAAAGGTGAAAAATTTTGGACGTTTATTATTTATTACTTGCTTTTATTTAATTTAAGATTACGACCATTATTTAATTAAAATATTTGAGTATTATTGGCATCATAATTTTTAATGATATAACCCATATTAGCCACAGAATGTCCACTTTTAAACATCAATCATGAGAATAACTCAAAAATCTCTACTATAAAAATCGTTATCTAGGCGCAGTAAAGCTTTTCTAATCATACGAATTAGAAAATTATAGTCTCTGCCTACTCTTATAGTATACAGGTGTGATAGTATGTATGGAATGTAAAAAAATATATCGTAAAATAGCGGATTAAAACAATATAGACATCAATAATATATGCAATAAATCACGACCCTTGTCACTAGACCGCCATTCGTGTTGCCGTATTATTATTACTTTGGCCCGGCGGCGTGGGTTATTGATGGACCGGGTCTATAATTTGGATACCTTACTAATTTTTTTTATTGATTTTATACGATATCTACGACATCTAAAACGTAACTCAGAAAGAAATATTGAAATACTCCCAAAAATAAAAAGTTTTCGTAGTTTGGTGTATCCTTCAAACAGCGGGAAAGAGAAGTATCAGTAAAATCACGTCACAGCCATATCGGTGCGTGCGTTGGAAAGGGATAGCAAGATATCCCCACTCTTGCTCATTGCAGAATTTAAAATACGAATTACAGCCTCATTTTTCAACCAATTTGGATGCGGTTTTTAGAGAAGAGTTTCTTTTGTGTTTTATTTGCTAGTACATATAAAAATCTGTATGAAATGAAACAGTCAAATACCCAAAGTCCTCCACATAGGCGAAATATTTTATTTCACCATATTACACAATAACTTTATGCATTTCATTTAATTATAAGTGTATATTTAATTAAAAGTCTATTTGAATGTAAAAACCAGCCAAATGCGAGTCAAACTCGCACACCGAGGGTTCCGAACAAACCTGTAGGTATATAATGAATTTCGAACCAAATTTTAAGATTCTGAGTTCACGGGAAGTACCCTGTAGGTTTTGATTCCCTTGCGAGAGTTGAAAATTTGCGGCAGAAACTGCTATATAGCGATAGGCCCACTTATCACATCTGGGACGGAACTAAGCTCGGCGAAATGTGGGTGTACTAGTTCGCTAGTGCGCCTCTGCCTACCCCTTCGGGGATACAGGCGTGAGCTTATGTTAAACTGCTGTATCTTTTGATTGCGTTGGCTTAGAAGTTTGATATTTTCACAGCTTCAAGGGACAGTAGACCTGAGTATGTGATATAAATTTCAACTTGAATACCTCCACGTTTTCCTGAGAAAAATCAAAAAGGGTCGTGACAGACAGACAGAAGGACAACAAAGCTATCTTATAAGGGTTCCGTTTTTTCCTTTTAAGGTAGGTACGGAACCCTAAAAAGAATATTGTCATGAATAAAAAAACAAAATGTGTTTTGGTATATTTAGAAAGTTAAATTCAAAATTATGTAATAAGTTATTACTAATCTAGTTGTACATAGTTCTTAGTGTGTTGACATAGAACCTTACTTATAAAAACATCTTCGCTTATCTTTTCGCTAAGCATAGCCTGTCACTTTTTTCCTTGTTACATTGTTCAAAAATGAAAGGACAACCTATGGTTAAAGATAAGCAGCGCTTAAATATTTTTATAAGTAAGGGGCATAATGTTTATATTTGAACTTTGACAATTATGAAGTTCCCTATCTTTACACTAATATTTCTATATTTTATCTCCTGGTATCTAACACCATATAAATATAACGTTATTACTCCATGTTTATAACAATGTACCATTATGCAAAGCTAGTTTTTGGGTATATCGCACAAAACCACTCTAAATTATGTGGTTAAAAAATATTCAAATTCGTAATTAAGCACATTTAATTGGTATTCTATTACATTACATAATCAATTTAGTGACTTCTTCTGGTGTTCTTCGTACTATTGCTTGTGGGTCAGGATATCCATTAGCAGGATTATGTACAGCATGGTACAGTTGACCATAAATGGCTAGTATTACATCAAAAGCACGCTTTCTAACAAATGACTTATGGGAATGGCTTAAAAGTAAATTTAGCTGAGGAAGAATATAAACTTCAGGTGAAACTAGAAACATATCAAACTTGTTCAGAAAAATTTTCAGTGTTGAGGTATCCATTCCAGGAATGGCTGACAAGGGGCCATTTGTTTTTTCCTGTAGTATTGTGTAAATAGGGCCTAAATTCAAATTTGCAACAAGGAAACTAGCCTGCTCTGACGTCAAAGTATCAATTTGGGCCTCTGACTGTGCTTGAAGTCTTTCATTGTATTCATCCATAACAGTGTACAAGGAGAGGGTACATTGTATATGGTAAATACAATTCAACATGTACACTGACATATCTGTTGAACTTAAATGACAAGCAGTCTCATTAATTGCTTGTAAAAGTGGATCCAAAATATGTGTCATAATTAACTTTTTGTCAGCAATGTTATTATTTGATATATTCATGATGGCCAATAAGTCTCTCAAAAAACTAACTAGATCTGTCACAATAACAGATGGATTTAAATCCACAGGTGGTGCCTTCACTCCTTGGCTTAACTCTTTCTGAATCTTACTCTCTAAAGTTATAAGAAACACTTCCTCACTTTTCCCAAGTAATTCCTCTAATGTGTTGATTAAGTGTCCTTTACTTATAGTTGTTTGAATCAAATCTTTATAATATGTGATCAAGTTTGTTATGGACCACAATACCAATGGATCCTTATCTGGTTTCAATATGAGTTCAACTCTTACTTTTAGCAGTGGACAAATAGCTTCCATAATATTTGTTAATGCTTCTATAATCTGAACAGTTTGATCATCCATGGTGCAATATTTAAATAATAAAAGAAGATTTTCTTTTTCAATGGGAATAACTTGATAAACCCAAGTTAAAATGTCTCCAATGTAACGCTTAGCATCATTTGCATAAAACTCTATTGGTTTTGAGCCATTTGTTGCACCTTTTGTTAAAGCGTCAATAAACAACTGTACTATAGTTGCTTTACGTGCAGAACAATACTCATCAATTATGTTTGAAAACAGAACTTGCCTGTTCTGGAACTTTGCTAATGCAGTAGGTACAAGTGTATAGTTAGGTGAATCAGTACTGAGACAAGCTCCAATGGTCCAGTGATATAACTTTTCTATTGCAACCTCTTGCTGGAGCCCTACCGTTTCCATAATATCAAAAGCTGATGTCTCATACCAGCATTTTACAAGAATCTTACAATTTTCATACAATTTTTCAATCTGTGACAATGTTGAAAAGAAATCTAAAGTTAATGGTGTTTTAATAGAAACATTGCTAAGGTACTCAATTTTTTCTGGACTCAACTGGAAGTTATTTACATATGCATTAACCCAAATCAGCTTTCTTTCTGTTCTTTTTTTCTCGTCTCTAAGTTTTGTAGTTTGAGTAATTAAATGATGCGTTTTTGTTTTAGTTACAGAAAGTCTGTTTGACATATCTTTGACTGCTGTATCCAAACAATGCAAAGAATCCAATAGTAACTGTAATTTGTCCTTTACTTTGGTGTATTCGCTTAACACTGTTTTATTTACAACGATGTCACGTTTTTCGATTTCATTTACTAAAACGCGTCTGGTGTAAGCGGAGCTCGTCGTACATAATACAGATACTGCATGTAATGCGTCGCTGTTATCTGATATTACGTGATTATCAAATATCTTATTGATTCTCTGTCGTATTGGATTATTCAATAATGTATCCATTTTTTTTATATAAAGGTACTTATCTCCTAACCACAAGAGCACTCGCCACACTGCAAAGTTTATGGCCGCACTCCACAGTCAATTTGATGTAAAATAGAAGAGTCCGCTTTCTTTTCTTTCCACTCGCAGGCTCCTGATAATTTCTTACAAAAAATAACAATATGAGCTTAGATTAATATGGGCTTTGAATATGAGTATCTCTTATTCTTTATTTAAAAAATATGACCTCCATCAAAGGTTGATGATTTTGCCAACGACTGTGTTTATCTCTCTTTCTTCTTCTTCTTCTTTTAAGAAATATGGCTCCACCGCCCTGGCTTTATCTCTCTTTAATCTAAGTATGAGTCGGACTTAAATATTAGTAATGTCATCAGTTTGAAGATGTCATCAGATGTAATTTTTTTTTACATTTGTTCCACAGGGAACCGGCTAAGGTCGGAGACCATGCTGCCAACTCATTAGTTATGAATATTTTTCTTTCTAACTAACTACGTTATCACAAGAACAATGAAATTCCTTCCAGTTTGATGATTTTTAGGCGATTTTCTCGCAGCGGAGGAATCGAACATGGTCGACCCATCCACCCGACAAAAAGTGTCCAAAATCACTTATTTCAAAGCTTCCATACACTGTCCATCTTCGTTGATGTTTATCGCATAAATTCACATCGCATTTAAACAACAAGCACAACTTTAGACTAGATTATGGATTCATTAAACCAAGCGACCACCTGCACCGTCGGAATTCCCGCCAAAACCTTCGATCATTTTTATTTTTCTTTTTCTTTCGGGAATGCAAAGCGATTTAGCCCATACAGGGATTTCAAGGTCCTGCTGGAGTTTTGGGTTAAATTCCTTCTAGTTTGATGCTTTTAAGCCGGCTCCAGACGCACGCTGTTAAGTCGCGATGGGAACTAACGCTGTGATTTGTGAACTTTGTGCAACAGGAACGACCTCCACATGCTCAATTTTCACAGTAGTGTTCGTTAACCGGACCTAAATGGACGAAAAATAATCAAACTTTAGTGATCGACAATAAAAGAACAATGTTCATTTCCATACGAATAATCTAAGTTCCATACAAATATATTTCATTAATATTTTTATAAGGTGGTGTATAAAAACCAAGGACGTTCTTAAATGCTCTAAGTCCTTAGTGCACATTTTTGACGGAGGACTACACACCATGAAAATGCTATAAGCACGAAACGATTGAGACTGACTGAATCGATTCCACAAACAGTTTTAATAAACGTGGTGGATTATTCAATTTTGTACCTCGGCAGAGGGAAATCCTAACAGTGGCATCTTCAGTCATGAATGCTTTAAGCATATAAACTACATCGATATATTTGTTTTTGATCCGATATCTAGGTGGTCCCGTAGTTCCAAAGGACTGATCCGGAGTCAACTGAAAAAAGTGGTCGCCATTTTTTTCTTTGTTTTGTAAAAGCTAGTTACGAATAAATTAAAATACTCAAAATTCTTACCAAAACTTTTAGCAAAACTCCACTCTTACAAATCTATAATTATGTGGCAGTATGATCTTTAACCTTATCCATTCCCCCGTGGAACAAATAAAACAAAAAATGTCTATGTTAACTCAGATCATATGATCACTTATATTCACGCATTGATTTTCTTCTATTTTATCTCTTTGGGCTTGACTACGCCTCTTGTTCCACAGTATTGAGAATACATAATTCTTTATTTCTAAGAATTTCCGCTGAAAATATTTAAAAACAGCTAAAATGAAGGGTTGCATATTTAACATCGACGGTGGATATCTTGAGGGGCTGTGCCGTGGTTTTAAGTGTGGAATCTTGAAACAATCCGATTATTTGAACTTGGTTCAATGTGAAACCTTGGAAGGTAATTTCTTTTTATATTTGTTTTACCACATTACATGGGGTGCCATACAGTTATTTATTTATTGCAATGAGATTTCAGTGCATCCTCTTACTGAGCATCTGTTATATTTTATTATCCCCTATTGCTTTAAATATACAATATTCTCGCCTTCTTGGTTCAGTAGCAGCGTATATGGTCTGTGGATCGGGAGGTCCTGGTTTCAATTACCAGGTCAGACAAAAGCATTTTTTCTGATTTGATTTGCTAGGGACTGAATCCTTAAGAGGGTGTAGACGTCGTAGTAGGTCGACGTAGATGCTTTAAAAGTGTGTTAGAAATAACTAAATAACACCCAACAGTCACATACATAGTCCTGATCCCACACTAAGATTGAGTCTTATGTTGTGGGTATCAGGAACAAGATACTTTTGGTCTCACAACACCCAGACCCGAAACAAATGTCTGTAGGCCATACAAACATTTGTCTCAGTATGGGTATTGAACCTGCGGCATCTCGCTTCACAGCCGGCTACTTGCCCACTGCACCACACAGGCTGTCATAGAATATTTTCTTGTAAATTTGTTTCCTATTGCAGACAATTTTCATATGGTTTACTATTTCCAGATTTAAAACTACATCTACAAGGTACTGACTATGGTACTTTCTTGGCTAATGAACCAAGTCCACTATCTGTGTCCACTATTGATGATAAACTTCGTGAAAAGCTTGTCATTGAATTTCAACATCTGAGGAATCATTCAGTGGAGCCTCTATCCACTTTCTTGGACTTTATCACCTACAGCTATATGATTGACAACATCATACTGTTAATCACTGGTACACTGCATCAGAGGCCAATCTCAGAGCTCATTCCCAAATGCCACCCCCTTGGCTCATTTGAGCAGATGGAAGCTATTCATGTTGCTGCTACACCTGCCGAGCTGTATAATGCTGTGTTGGTAGATACTCCTCTGGCTCCTTTCTTTGTTGACTGCATCAGTGAACAAGATTTGGATGAAATGAACATTGAGATTATCCGTAACACCCTGTACAAGGCGTATTTGGAGGCTTTTTATGATTTCTGCAAACAGATTGGTGGGACTACAGCTGATGTGATGTGTGAAATCTTGGCAGTAAGTATTATAATATGTGATGGACTCCAGTGGTGTGCAGTCCATATAGACATAGAGACACAGTCTACCCTAACAATATGCTATATCCATAAATAAATAAAAAAAGGATGAGTAAATACAGATTTACAAAATAGCAATGCTCAGATTATGTTTTAAATTGACACAGAGTTGATAATCACTATGATGGTGTCGTAAAAGTTGAAAAAATAATTTAGGAAATAACATAAGCTCACGCCTGTATCCCCGAAGAGGTAGGCAGATGTGCACTAGCGAACTAGTACACCTACATTTCACCAAGCTTAGTTCCGTCCCAGATGTGATATGGGGCGAGCCTACCGCCATATTGGGTACAAATTCCAATTAAAATTAGAAAATAATGTAAGATTTTTGTCTACCCTGATTGGAATGTCTTTGCATGTCACTGATTGATTCACAGTTATCAAGTGTTAAATCTAACTTAAATATTTCTTTAGTTTGAAGCTGATCGGCGTGCTATCATCATTACTATCAACTCATTTGGTACAGAACTTTCCAAGGATGACCGTGCAAAGTTGTATCCTCGTTGTGGCAAGTTAAACCCTGATGGTCTAGCTGCACTGGCTAGAGCTGATGACTATGAACAAGTAAAAGCTGTTGCTGAGTACTATGCTGAGTACTCAGCACTATTTGAGGGTGCCGGAAACAATGTTGGTGACAAGACATTGGAAGACAAATTCTTTGAACATGAGGTGAGATATTATCTTTCAAGTTATTTATTTTGCTATTAAATCATACAATTATTGTGAATCATTTTATAGTACTATAGACCCACAACACTGTCTTCCTTGGTAATTTTCAATATATATACCAGAAAAGTACTGTTATTGTAGAAAATAGTAATGATAACTATTTTGAGATAATGGAGTTGTATTTGTGATTGTTTTGTAAATATGACCATATTATAGATACATAATATAGATTAACGACCACACCATGTAAGTGTAATGTGTATAGTACAAAGCATATTATGGCATAGTCATTACCATGCTAATAGGTCTATTGAGCATCATAAGCTGATACACCACTTTTAATGTCTTTTTTATTTTTAGTTGATATTATTATATATATTTCAGGTAAACCTAAATGTGCATGCTTTCCTGCAACAGTTCCATTTTGGAGTATTTTACTCATACTTAAAGTTGAAGGAGCAGGAGTGCCGAAACATTGTGTGGATTAGTGAATGTGTGGCCCAAAAGCACCGTGCGAAAATCGACAACTACATTCCAATCTTCTAAATATTTTAATCTTAAACATGTACATACTAACCATGAATGCAAGTTAGATAACAATAAATCAAACAGTTTAACATAAAATTTTTACAAATGTAATATTTACCATAATTGTACAGTATCAAAATCTGTTTCATAAAAAATAGAAGCAGCATTTCCTCATGCAATGGTGTTTATGTTAAGCCTTTGCTGAAGAGTCATTAATGGCTCGGATGGAATGGAGAAGTGTGACTCAGATTTTAATCTTTATTATTAATAATTCATATAATATCTATGATGAATATGAAATAAATAAATAATAATAATGAATATAAAATACCATGATATAACTGTAATTTGTATGAATAACATTCCTGTAGTATCTCTTGCATCCTGGTAATTTGGTAGAAATATATGTTGGTGTATATAGCGTAGTAATTTATTAAGAAAATTAATAACTATATATAATACTATATTATCATAAATTATGGATAATTTTCTCTCGGTTAACAATTGTAATAGAAATTAATCTGTATTCAAAATATATATGATTATAATCACAAGTAATGTTTTTATTATTTACTGTGAAAAAACTATATTGTACACAGTGCGGTGTGTTTTTAATAATATGTGGTAATAAGAAATACTTGAGAAACTGTCTTAGGAATCTTTTTCTTTTTTTTTATGAAAATGTTATCTTGGATCACATTAGGAAATAAACCATGGCAGAACTGGGAAATTTATAATCACTATAACAAAAGATGTGCAATAGGGTGGGGATTTCTACATTTTCATAAAAAATAATTATGCTACATGAATATTATTTTCTTCTCCCAGAGGTGGCATAAAGTAGCTTCTTGCCTGGTACCCACTTGGGTATTGGGTACCTTGTATAGGTATTATTCCTTCACATTCAAACACAACAAAGAATTTGAATATTGCATTGTGTCAACAAAAACATCTCATTTCTACCATTGTTCCAGAAGGAAGGTAATTGGGTACTTGACTATGTTTGATTTTATACACAATTTTATATGTGATAGGAAATAAAATAAAGAAACTCTTCTGTAAAAACTGTATCAAAATTGGTTGAAAAATGAGGCAGTAATTAATATTTTAAATTATTCAATGAGCAAGAGTGGGGGTTTAGTGGGATTACATCAAACGTCAAAGGCTTATAACTTTTTTATTTTTGAGAATATCTTAATATGTATTTCTTTCTGCTATATTTCATATGTAAATTTCATATTGAATTAATTTAAAAAAATTACTCAAGTACCCAATTATGTATGTTGAACACTGAAAGAGCAATTAAACAAAAAAAAAATTTGTTATAACAATATAGAACGAAAGCTAATCTTAACAAATCCAATTGAAAAATTTAAAATAAACTAGATTATTAACCTGTTGGTGGCAGCATAATACATATTAGATAAACGACGCAGCTGCTGGTGTCCGAGCCGTCCGTCACTATTTATAAAATGAAAATCCTGCCAAAATAAAATGGTGCAGATGTTTTCTACTTGGTTTGTCAAATGTAACAACTTATTATAGTCACGCTTTTGAGAGCTTGTGTTTTCTGTTTTTTTGTTACTGTAATGAATCAATTTGTTCTTGGATTATATCTGTTACTGGACCTTTATATTCAAGATTATATTTGGATTTCTTTTCGAAAAACAAACTTGAATGGTTTTTCCAAAATGTATCTTTCAGTATATCATCATGAACATCAATGATCACATTTTTGGTTTCTCCATTTATGGAAATTATTTTTCTTATCATTAGGGTACCTCGCTTAAAAATATCAGGTTCATTATTATAATTCATGTTAAATTCTTGAAACAATATTTCATTTTTGTCTGCTGATACTGTCCCACATAAACGTTTCTCAGCCTGAAAAAGTAGATTTAGGCATGTTTTATATTTTGACTGGTACAAACTTTAATAAAACAATTCTATTTTGTACTTATATAGTAATTATTAAAAATGCTTGGCTTTACAAACCTGTTGAGGACTAAGTTTTCCTTTTAATACGAGAGTCCAAAATGTTGTATTATATAAGTTATTTATATGGACATCAGCCTGCCTCCATTTCATGTAATCTATTAAGTTTTCATCGGATGGATATGTCACAATGCGCCCATCAAATACTGGTGGATATTTTAATGACTGTTCATTAAAAAAGGTTTTCCAATAATAAACATATGAAGCAGAGAATTTGCTATTAATGGTTGTAAGAAGCTTTGCTGCCCTTCTTTTATATAATGTGGTTTGTTTCTTAAATATAAACGAATACTCGTCGCTCTGGCCAAATGCCATTAGGACATCGTTGAATTCGCGCATTACAGTAAATGCTGCAAAGTTCATTAACTTCAGTGCTCGAATATCATTTGGTTTTAAAAATCCATGTTGATCTGAAAACTTATGAAAACATTTTCCATCTAATCTAACAACTATCCACGTGTTTGGCAATATAGTATCGTCCAGTTCAAATTGTTTAACGTATTCAAATGAACTTTTAGCCATTTTTATAAATTGTTGGTATCTATTTAAAGATTTTAACGTTAATCTTGAAACCAAATGTAGATTTGTGTATTGCATAGTCTAGTGTTCACCAAATTAATTACCGAAGGTAATCCATAGCAAAAGTAAAAATCATTTTGCAGGAGACGGTGAGCGACGGACGAGCACCGCCACTGACAGATATCAATTGTCATATTTTTTTTTTTTGTAAATTTTCCCTTTCGGGAAGGCAAAGGGATCTAGCCCATACAGCCTCGTCTTAAGTGCTTTTTATTTCTTTATTTGCTTATATCTAATTTTTCACAAGTGCAATGAAATCGGATGTGTTCGATTTCAAGGCCCTGCTGGAGTTTTGGCGTTAATTCCTTCCAGTTTGATGCTCTTCAGACGATTTTCTCGCAGCAGAGGAGTCGAACATGGTCGACCCATCCACCCGACAAAAAGCGTCCAAAATCACTTATTTCAAAGCTTCCACATACTGTCCATCTTCGTTGATGTTTATTGCTTAGATTCACATCACATTTAAGCCACAAGCACAACTTTAGACTAGAATATGAAATCATTAAAACAAGCGACCACCCGCACCGTCCGCATTCCCGCCAAAACTCAATTGTCATATTTTTCAATTGTCAATATAATTTTTTATTTTTTCATAGCCATGGATACAGAGTTCTTTAGCTGAATATTAAGATTATAACTGTTATACGTGTTTGAGTATTCGGCGGTAAGAAACTCAAATACTTACGGCCGCGCCGGTTTCAATAAACGATCTCAGTTTAGAGTGCAGATAGATCGCGATTATGAACCGATCAAATCGAGTCATTTGACGTAGTCATATTCAAACTGTGTTCTTATTGGCTAATTTTTGTAATCTATCTGCGTTCGACACGCTTCGATTTTGAAGTGTAATTGCCGGCATGGGTCGTTTCCTCGTGACTCGAGTATGAAGTATGATCTATGAAATGTGGTTTACGTTGCGCATCGCCACGTCTACTCTTTGAAGTTCAAGTATCGGCTATGGCTCGTTAGGTTAAAGTGTTGCTATAAAATATTAAATTTTGATTCGTAAATCGTAATATAGTCCGATTGCTAATTAAACGAAGTAAACTGACAGACCGAAATGTCATTATCCAAAATAATGTTGCTTACTTTCAAAACATAGTGATTGATCTAGTTCAATTTTTATCATTCAAAGATACAATAACTCATTACGAGTTTGCAAAATTTGAATTTTATTGCGTATTTTTAGAAATTTCAGCTTAACCCATCGATTAAAAGACGGTGTCAATAATTTTACGTAAATAATCACAACAAATACGCGAAATGGTAACAATGAAAATTACAAATACTACTTTCATTATTTGAGAAAAATTACTTTCTGGACATTCATAGCTTTTCGTAAGTTTTGTTTATAATGAACCATGACTATAATTCCAGTAGACGTCCCATAACTAAGCATGCAGTAATTTACTATGACTATAATTCAATAGACATGCAGTACTAATAACACATTACACAGGAATTACGACTTTAAGTTGGACTTTGGAAAATAAAAGAATAAAATGGTTCACTGAATTGAAATGTTTAAATAATATTGATCTTTTTACCGCAGCACTATTTAAATTTCACGAAAAAGTGGCAACATCTCAAATGTCGGATTACTCCGTTTAATTAGCAATCCTACTATAGTATTATTAGGTACTGAAAGTTGGGTTAAATGAGGTGTTGTTGTGATGCGGTTCATTGTTTAAATTCGAAGGGCTATTTCAAATTGTCATTATGAAGCGGTTTAACGAGTCGACTCACAAGTGAGTGACTTCACTGACCCACCAAGTCTATATTGCTCTAACTATCTGGCAACACTGGTGCCGAAATTGCCGAGTTTTGGCGGGAATTCTTACGGTGGTTGTTTTAATGATTTCATATATGATAGTCTAAAGTTGTGCTTGTGGTTTAAATGTGATGTGAATCTAAGCGATAAACATCAACGAAAATGGACAGTATGTGGAAGCTTAGAGCATATATGACTGGAGACGCCAAAGAGCTTATAGTCTGAGGAAAAAAGTCTGTCAATTTTTGAGGGGGCAGGGGGAGGAATAACGATTAGGGACAGACTACAGTCGATAGTTGTATCGATAGTCTGAATATAAATTAGAACTTTTATAAAAATGAAGAATTGTTATGTAAGAAATTTAATCTATAAGCGAAAATACTTAATAGCACCTAATGTATAAATCCTTAAAAAATCATTATACCCAATAAAAAGGTATTATGGAGCTTCCTATCATTTAAAAAAAATTGTTAAACCGGATAGGCGTTTGACCATCCTTATACTTAATATCGTAGCCAAACATGATGTTCAATAGGTAAATATTAAAACAACATATTTCATCGATGTCGATTTTCTAAACACCATACTACATCACTATAAAATTATGAGGCGATGTGGTTATTCGATTGCTCCGTATACAATTGATAATCGATTATGTATTTCGATTTTACGTAATATTTATTACAAAAATGGAAATGTGAAATGGAAATAGATTACTTCTAAAATAGTCACATATGAAATTTAACTCCATATTTTTGTCACCTGGATGTATTGGACTTTTTTTTGTACGTGATAACTGCGCAAACTGGCATTTTTAACGGAGAACGACACAGGACGATCCGCAGTGAAAACGATTGTGACAATGACTGAATCGATTCCACAAGCAGTTTTTATAAACGTGTTAGATTTTTGAATCTTGTACCTCGGCAGAGGGGAAATGCTATGAGTGGCGTCTCCAGTCCTAAATGCTCTAAGTGTGGAAGCTTTGAAATAAGTGATTTAGGACGCTTTTTGTCGGGTGGATGGGTCGACCATGTTCGAATCCTTCGCTGCGAGAAAATCGTCTAAAAAGCATCAAACTGGAAGGACGACTTAAAAAGTATACGGCTGAAGGACATTGTATCCATGGCTATGAACAATATATATAAAAAAAAATTGACTGACACCGCGTTTTTTGCAAAGAGCATGTAAACTTGTTTTTTGTTTTTTGAATGCATGGTATTTGATTAATTTGTATGTTTAATTAATGTTACAATTATAATTAATATGTTGAGCCTAAAACATTATATGAAAGTATCTCCAAAAAGTGAGTAAATAACGATTTTTCTACAACAAAATATTGTTTACAAACACGATCTACTTACAGTTACCATGGTCCATGCACGGACGTAAAAAAAAGTGAACGGAGTGTTTTGAAAGTGAAGCAGGGTTTTCGGTCTCGGGGGCCTCTGAGCCCCCCCAAATCGGAGATGGGCCGCAAGGCGGCACCGCGCAGGGGCGGTTCCGGTAGCAATCCGAGTCTACCTCCGGATACCCCGGGACCGCCCACTCAAGCGCCGAAGAAGGCCACCGCGGGGTTTTTAGTCGGTATTGTCGGTGTAGGGTGTATATAGTGATAGGGACTCGGCCCAGCGTCGCCCGGATGTCGACCATCTCTCCCGGGCACCACGGCGCTGGGTCGTAAGACCGGCGAACCCGACATACCCGCCGCGTCCGGGCGCGGCGGCAGTGGTAAAACACTTTTCCCCGCGACAAAAAAAAAAAAAAAGGGATTTCGGTCTATTCGATTTATCGACACGTTATGGCGGATGTGCGCGTTAGGCACTTTTGTACAGGCGGTTTTGTGTGAGTGGCTTCTCTTTGGCGTCCGTTTAAATATAGGCGAGATGGTGTCCTTCTTTTTCTTTACGTCAGTGGGTCCATGATACCTTAAATATGCGTTTATTTTTACAGATTTGCACATTGTTTTAATTTCGCAAAAATATTCTCACAATTCAAGCACGGATGTAAGAGATACATCCAATGACAAACCCAAAAAAGCAGAGTCATCTCGTCTAGAGGAATTCCGGAAGAAGTTAAGAGAAACCACTCCAATTGATGATCTCGGAGAACAACCATTGATGCATCCAGCTCAAAAGGAGGAGCCATTGCCACCATTTCCAAATAATACAAACCCAGAAACTGGGGAGGTTGGAGGTCCTAGAGGACCAGAACCTACTAGATATGGGGACTGGGAACGGAAAGGTAGAGTGTCAGACTTTTGAGCTATTAAAATACATTTTTATTCTAATACCTATGCATTAGATAGGTAAATTACTCATTGATATAGAAATAGTATTATTTTTATCCATAAAATGTAATAAATTTATTTTGAGCATATTATTTATTTAAAATGTGATCTCAATCGTTATGCCGGTAATGTAAACATATGTCTACCCACGTAACAATGCATAATTTTGGCATAGCTATACCTATGTGTTTGAGGTTGGGTACTTGATTATTTTTTTAAAAGTATACAGAGCTATTCATTGGTATTACATAAACATGTAAAAAATATTTCGTAATTTATTTTTATATATTTAGTTACAAAAAAGCAAAATGTTATGTAGTATATCTTGCAGGTGACGTCATTGTTCTTTACTATAGATACAAAATCACTCATAAAAAAACATAGAGGAATAATATTTATGATTTCAACCTAAAAAAAAGGGTCAGATATTTTGTAGATCAGATATCGATCGTCGGTCACATTCGTTGAAATTAGGTTGAGCTTTGAACAAAAATACGAAAAAAATATACCAAATAACTTTGCAGTATGACTTTGGATCTTAGGTCTTAGGACCATGTGGAACAAAATATAAAAGAAAAATGAGTAATGTGACACCATGCATCGTGACTGGTTTACAGTCACGTGACACAGATAAAAAATTAAGTATTTAAATTATTAAAATAAAATAATCTTTGTAGTAATTTAAAAAAAATCTTATTGCACACATTATTTCGATGATAAATCTATGTTCCTACAGAAATTCATTGATATTTGTTACTAAGTCAAGTACACAATTTTGGGATAATTCGGTGGCAACCGTAACTTCATAATAGTACCTATATCATATCCTAAAGCCGTTGCGCTAAAACATTACACAAACCACCCGCATAAAACATTTATTTTTTATCTATAGTCCATTGTTCTACAAGCAGGAGACTGCTAAAATAGTTGTTTTGCATATATGTTTATGCGTAATGTTTATAAAAAAAAATAGTGCAGGAGACACGGCTTTAGTTGCATTTTTCTTGTGTATGAGGTCAGAATAACATACATATTAGTTCTAAAATAATTATTTAAAAGGGGGTAGATATTTGTTTACATCTCTGGCATAATGTTTGAGAACACACTATGAAAACATAGGTACCATGTAAAAAATTTACTGTGGATACAAAATAAAAAAATAAATGCATGTAAGTAGATCTTTTATTGGGTGCCTGAAGATTTACCAATAGTTTTTGGCATCTTTTTATTTGTTGAATCCTCTAATTCTTTGGACTTGTAGTAATGTGGTGCAACTTCCAAAAGCCACTTGCTTTCAATTTCTGTGACTTGTCTCATAAACTCTTTAGATGTGAACACTAGTTCATGATAGATAACCCAACGAGGCAACTCTTCAAACAATGCACTGTTAGGATGAATCATAACTGTCTGTAAAAGGAATACAATTAATAATTATTATGTAAAATATTTGATTATGTGTGTCATACGATACATATATATATCAGCCTCATGCACATCATAGGTGTATACAAGGTTAGTCTGAATTTGTGTAAGAAGCTGAAAGGACACTACTGTACTCGTAATAACAATTAACTTTTATACTTCCAAAATTTTTAATGTACCTAATTCTTTCAGAGATATTGGAATTTAAAAGTTTTGTTAAAAAATCGCACACACAACCTTAAGATTAGATGATACATATTTAAGGTCAGGGAACTCGTGGCAAGCGATGTCAAACATTTTATGTTTCCAATAAATGAATAAAAATAAAATAAAACAAAGTGCAGCCGCCGATGTAGGTCATAAAGCGCGATGTGTAAGGCGGCGCCCTTTGACAAATGCTGCCTTTAGTTACTTCCTCATACGACTGAGAACTTTGTGATTGACGTGATAGAACCTGTGTTCGTATGTCTTCGCGAATGATACATTTATTTCATTGATTTGTTTTGCAGTTTAATGTGTAAACAGTATTTTAGTGGCTATTCATTTTTGTTCTTCATTATTATTGTCATTTAATTTGAGATTAACTAAGTCAAAGAATTTCTCGTCACACTTGAGGCCTTACTTATAAAAACCTTTTCGTTAAGAATAGTCTGTCACATTTTTTCCTTCCGTTACATTGTTTAAAAATGAAAGGGACAACCTATGGATAAGCAGCGCTTAAATATTTTTATAAGTAAGGGGCAGTGGTTTTTTACTATCTACCTTTTTTTTTGCTGCGCGGGGAAAAGTGTTTTCCCACTACCGCCGCGCTCGAGGGGTGGACCGCTTATAGTGTTTTTTCTTTTTACCTGCCTTGATGTTTGCAGAATTGTTGCAAGGGTAAAGGGACATGGCCTCTTATAAGATTTCCGACTAACCTTGTATAATTAATTTAGCTAATAAATGAATACTTTGTAGGTATTGGCAGAACACTCGCAGAAAAAATTATAAACAATACCAATTTCCCATCTATTCGCAATATCATATTAACCCTAACTGTAGTAGCCTGCAACTTCTTTACGTTCCTAGATACGGATGAGGAAGAAGTAGGCCGAGTAATAATGTCTCTAAATCTAGTAACGTTGTTGGTCATGATGGCATTTCTTCAACTTTGCTGAAGCGGTTTAAAAAAATTATAGTCCCTGCTATTACCCACGTCTGTAAGCTGTGTTTTTCTTTGGGTATATTCCCAGATGTACTAAAGAAATCTGTGTTGCTACCAATATTTAAAACTGGTATTCGAGACTGCGTATCGTATCGTATCGTATCGTACAATCTCAATTCTACCTTCAATTTCAAAAATCATAGAACGTTTAATAAATTCCAGGTTTATTAGTTATCTCGAAAAACCCAATTATTGGCCTCGCAACAATATGGGTTTCGTTCTAACAGGTCCACAGCAAATGCCGTACATGACCTCACAGACTATTGTTATGAAATTAGATAAAGGTAAGAAAGTTCTGGCTATATTCTTGGATCTGGCCAAGGCATTCGACACAGTCTCTATTCCTCGTCTCATTGACAAACTGGAGCGACTTGGTGTCAGGGGTATACAATTGGAATTATTTAAAGATTATCTAAATAATAGAACGCAACGCGTAAAAGTCAGTACATATCTCAGTGGGGAATTACCGGTATCCTACGGTGTTCCCCAGGGTAGTATTCTGGGTCCATCCCTATTTTTAGC
Organism: Clanis bilineata; assembly: GCA_036417725.1. NCBI lineage: Eukaryota > Metazoa > Arthropoda > Insecta > Lepidoptera > Sphingidae > Clanis > Clanis bilineata. The sequence continues at coordinate 12,096,181 of CM071140.1, forward strand.
TTACATTAATGGATTATGTTAGATACCACTTGCTAATGGTAAAAGAATATCCTTCGCTGATGATACTGCCTTAGTCTTCCACGGAGACAATTGGGAACAAGCGTTCTGCTACGCTCAAAATGGGCTTAATTTAGTAACGCAATGGCTTAAAATAAACACCTTATTAGGGATTATCGATATTAGAAAAACATCGATGTTGACATCGACTCAAAAGTATCGATGTACGATAAACATCGATAGCAAAACATCGATATGTCTAAAACATCGATGTTTCGGTAGCAAGTAAAACTGTCTATTTTATTTATTTTTTTCTTATTGTTTACTTGTGGTTTACTTTTATAATACAAGAAAATAAATTACATTCCCAGTATTTTTAGGCACACTCTATAAAAAAATTAACTTTGTTAGGTATTTTCCCTTTACGGCCGGTTTCAATTAACGATGTTAGTGTAAAGTGCAGATAAATCGCGATTATGAACCAATCAAATCAAGTCATTTGAGAAATCATGTTCAAACTGTGTTCTTATTGGCTAATTTTTGTAATCTATCTGCACATTCGAACTGAGATCATTTATTGGAACCGGGCATTGGTTGGTCTGTGCGTTAAAGTTGACAGATTTTTTTTATCCCTTAGGAAATGCAAAGAAATAACTATTCGTACGGCTTACTTTAATTACGTTGATCAGCATCATCTAGCGTCAAATAGTTGAACTTGATAGCAATCTAGTCCCTAGCTAGTACATACAACGCTAGATGACCCTAAAAAGGATATTTTGACATTTCGATATTTTATGCTCATAATATCGATATGTCGATGTTATCGAAATCAAAACATCGATGTCAAAACATCGATGTTTTCTAGTACAATATCGATGTTTATTAAACATCGATGAATATCGATCATCCCTATACCTTATCCATTAATGCAGAAAAAACTAACATCGTCATGTTTGCCATGCGCAACACTGGTATATCGCTCAAAGACACCTTTTTAATTAAGGCCCATTCTTGTAATAGTCAAGTTAACAACCTCTGTAACTGTCCCAGACTGAATATTTTCCCAGTAGTAAATGTGTAATGATTGTTAAAAATTTCAATTTCCATAACCACATTACCCAGGTTACTTCACGCGCAAGAAAATTATTATTTAAAAACCTACGAAATATTACTGACTTTAATATACTCAAAATGGTGTACTTCGCAATGTGCCAATCGATATTTACGTATTGCATAACGTCCTGAGGTGGAACATTTAAAACAACTATTATGAGATTAGAAATAGCCCAACGTGCTATCCTAAAAGTTGCTGCATTTCGTCCAAAGCTATTTCCTACAACAGAGCTCTATAAGACGTGGGAAGTGCTCACAATTCGTCAATTATATATTCTTAGCACAATTCTGAAAAAACACTCATCCACAAAAATGGAGTCTGACACAATAACTCGAAGATACCTCACTTTGCGTGATGGATTTTGTTTGTGAACTAGTTTTAGCCATAAATTTTTCTGTTTTATGGGAACATACCTTTATAATCTGTGCCACAAAGCGATACATATACATAATCTGAATTAATACAAATCTAAAAAAAGCATTGTTGCATGGCTCATGAGTATGAACTACGAGGAAACAGAGAATTTACTTACAGTCATCGAATGAAATGTAAGAATTATATACACACACGCACACACACACACACGCACACACACACACACACACACACACACACACACACACACACACACACGCACACACACACACACGCACGCACGCACGCACACACACACGCACGCACACACACGCACGCACACACACACACGCACGCACGCACCCACACACTCACTAACAATTCTGTAAATTAATGTATTGTTCATGTTTGTCAAATTGTTATTGTCTTATCGTTTATTTCACGCCAAGCGGGCAACGAAAAAAAAGTGAGGTTCTGAAATTCGTTCATATTTTGCTTATTTATACTTCTAGAGGGTATGAAGGTGTACACAAAATATTTTTATATAAAAGGTTTTATAGTAAAGGTATTTCATTTGTCTAAGTAGTGGGAGTAATATAGGATGTAATATTCAGTTGTTGCGCCTGCGCTTTAAAATGGGAAAGGAGGATATTTTTTTTTTTTATTATAATATCGTTATTGTAAACTCGCAACACTTTTTGTCAGATAGCAACACTATCGAAATGTTATTATACTTTATTTTACTCCCACTACTGAGACGAATGAAATAACATCTCATATGTTAAAATCGGTCAAGCCGTTTGGGCTGTAGAGCGTGCGAAAGAAATTGACATACATAAACACAAACCTATACTCGAAAAACATTATCTTCCTTCAGGATCAGTCGGTTATCAATATAAAATTAACTGTAAATATTATAATCATGCATAAAAAGGTGACTTCAAAGCAATTTTACTGTGTGTATTCTTTTTTACGCAAAATAGCCGACTTTAGCAAGTGTCAGGTACCTCGACCAGTACGACATGTACGTACTCGAATTGATATAGTGCCTAAACGAATGTAGCACCCCATTTACAAATTTTATGGTAGAATGTGTGTATGTCAAGCTTTATTTTCGAATAAAAAATATTAAAAGTGTTGTGGTACAAACTATTGAAATTTCGTTTTGAATTCTTTATTTCCGGTTTAACACATGATAAAAAATTTAAATTTCGAATCGGTTAAAAAAATCAAAAAGTCCATTAAATTGACTACCTAAAACACTACATTTGTTATTTTATTATAAATCACTTCAATACCCAAATACCTCCCAAAGAAACCCTTACATCGGTGAAGTCAATATTTTAGAAGGCCATAATTTGACAATTAGACCTTTTATATAAAAAATATTTTGTGTACACCTTCATAGTTCATACCCTCTAGAAGTATAAATAAGCAAAATATGAACGAATTTCAGAACCTCACTTTTTTTTCGTTGCCCACTTGGCATGAAATGCCCCATATATGTATTTTCATTAAGTCATGTATTTTCCTAAGGTGGAGACCTGGTGCCCTGTAACACAAGATCAGGCACCAGTCTCCACACTTATTATAAATTAACTTCAAGTTTCACATAAAGTTCTATGCAAAAATGAAAAAAATATTATATTTCATAAAATAACTTATGTAAGCTTGTAATAATTCATGAATCATGATGCGTTACGGCGCGGCGCGAGCCTATGGCCATATCAGGTACAGATTCCAGTCTCGGGGCGGAAATTGGTCATAACAAAGCATTATAACTGCATTACCCAGGAATTAATCCCATTTACAGCATTGCCATACTGGATATGTTTCTCTAAAATAATGTTTTAATCAATAGACGTCTTGTTTGCATGTCTAAATTTTAGACATTGAAACAGGATATCTGTTGATTAAAACATTATCTAGACTAGAGATGAAACGGCTATCCGTTATCCGGCCTATCCGGCACTGTTTTCACTATCCGGCCGAATACTGGATAGTAATTCAGTATTCGGCCGGATACCGGATAGTAAAATTCAAAAAAATCTCATTATTTTACACAAGGCAAATACCACAAGGTTATGGATACCGCTTATTTTTATAATCGCGCGTCAAAAATGTTTGCTTTATTAATTGGTTTAGTACTCAAAATTAACAAGTGGCAAATTGTGGTGAAAGATTACAACATTTTCAGCATTTTTTGGTAAAAGGCGCTTGGCTGGCTTCGTACACCAGATCAGCTTCTGAAAACGCTTTCGCTGTAAAAGCTACTGTCAGGTGCTGAAAGATAAATTCTAGCAAACTTTGACAACTGCGGGTACTGATTCAAATTAAATGACCACCAACTTTATGGGTCTTCATTGCGATCGATTCAAGATGTCTTCAAGAAAAGTCAATCTCGTTAGCAATTGGACTTTGTTTTCTTTGGTCAAGACAATCACTACTATTACTCTTTGCAGTGGCAAAGGATAATAGTAGTGATTTGGGACTGTGTCAATGACACTTCATTGACACATTTAGGTAGTTTAGCGTTTAGCGTTAGTTTCAGAGATTAGGTAGTTTGGATTCTCTGCTAAAGATTTAAAAAGACTTTCCAAATCAGCTTTTAACAAAGCTCTCGTATCAGCTAAGTCCGGTGTTCTTTGTGCAGTCTCGTTTTTGTCTAAATACTTTTTCATGCAGAAACATGCGGAATCACCTCGGGTACACAGGTTCAGTTCAGGCCGAATATCCGGTAGCCGGATATCCGGCGCTCCGGCCTTGTAACTTGCCGAATATCCGGTATCTGGCCAAATCACTATCCGTTTCATCTCTAATCTAGACTCTAAAACATGTTTACTTACTTGATTATGTTTCACAGTTTTGTAATGCCCTCCTTTTGAAAATTTTGCAATATGGTAAAAATAACCCGCAGTGATAGCTTTACGAATATTAGTATCATCAGCCACACTTGACATCATTTCTATTTCTACTCTTTCCATTAGTCCAACTAATTGCTCTCGTACATCACGGGCTCTTTTCATTGATCTGTATTGCACAAAATTTTCATAACACCATTGTACTGAGTAATCAGATGCTACCCACTGATTATAAACATTCATTAACGTTAGATGGTCTCCTTTATGATGAAAGAAATTTTTTCTTGCTGTGTCTGCATGAATTATTTTATCTTTGGGTCTATAGAAAACTGAACTGTTAACTGATAACATTGCTGCTATTGTCACTATTTCTTCAGCACACTTGTACCTGCAAACCACTATGTAATTAATATTATGTACATCATCATAGCAATAGGTCGCCCTCTGTTGAACATAGACCTCCCCAAAGATTTCCAGATTGCCTGTTAGAAACGGCCTGTCTGTCTGATAGGACATCCACCTATAAGGTGGACCAATAACTTGATAATATTATGTTCACATTTGTCAAGTGACGTGAAAAAAAAAAATATCCTGACTGGTATACTCACTTCTCACTAGCCAGTAACATTTTAGCAAGCATTGGATCTGTTGGGAATTCTGCCATCCTACGGCCTGCTTTAGTTAGTTCTCCATGGTGATTGAGGGCTCCAAGAGCATATAACTGTTCCAATGCCAATACAAGCGTTTCATGTGGAGGAGGATCCAAAAAATCAAAATGAATTAGGTCATTTATTCCCAAAGCTTTTAAAGTGAGAACTGCATTGCCCAAATTGATTCTTTGAATTTCTGGAACAGTGTTATCTTCCAATTCATATTTGTATGCCCAAGCAGTGTACAGTCGGAAACATTTTCCAGGGGCAACACGGCCTGCCCTTCCAGCTCTTTGATTAGCAGATGCTTTTGATATTGGGACAACCATAAGACTCTCCATACCAGTTTTGGAATTAAAGTTATTTTGCTTAGCAAATCCTGGATCAATAACATAAATGATATTGTCAATTGTTAGTGATGTCTCTGCAATATTTGTGGCTAGTACAACTTTGCGAGCACCTTCAGGTGTTGGTTCAAATATCTTGGCTTGCATATCACTTGGTAAATTTGCATATACAGGTAATATTAGTAGCTCCTTCAATTTTTTCCCGATTCTCTTTGTTCTCTCTTGCAGCATTTCTACACAAGTTTCAATTTCTTCCTGACCAGTGAGAAATACTAATATATCACCGAGAGGTTGTGTGGCATGAATTTGTAAAACTGAAACAACACTAGCATCAACGTAATCAGCCTCTGGAGCTTTTGTATAATATATGTCCACTGGAAATCTTCTCCCAGGTATTCTAAATATAGGTGCATCATCAAAGAAATTTGAAAACTTTTCAGCATCTAATGTTGCACTGGAAATTAGTAATTTTAATTCTGGTCTAAATCTGGTTATGTCTTTGACTAGACCAAATAAAATGTCGGTATGGAGGGTTCTTTCATGAGCTTCATCAATAATCATCACACTATATGATGCCAAATCTGGCTCCGAGAGAAATTCTCTGTGAAGTGTACCATCAGTCATATACTTAATGACTGTCCTATCAGAAGTACAATCTTCAAATCTAATACTGTATCCAACTTCATTACCGAGCTTCACGTTCATTTCTTGAGCGACTCTAGCTGCTACAGACATTGCAGCAACCCTCCTTGGTTGAGTGCACCCAATTTTTTTAGAGTCTTTTGTAAAACCTGCTTCAAGTAGATATTGGGGTATTTGAGTGGTTTTTCCAGATCCTGTCTCACCCTCTACAATCAATATTTGGTACTTTTTTATGGCTTCTATCAAGGACTCTTTAAAACCATATATGGGGAGTGATTTTTTTGTTTCTTCAATAGTCATACGCATTTTTTGATATTCAGTTTTTTGCTCCTTTTCTCTTTTATCATCATCACCATCCATTTTAAGAGCTTGTATAAAATCAATTTGTTCATCAAGTAACAATTCATATTCATCTTTAGCCTTTGCATCTTTGGCACCAAATTTAAAAAATGCTGATTTGATTTGTTCCTGTTCCCATTTCTGTTGTTCTGAATGTGGCAATTTTTCATTTTCATCAACTTCAATATATTCACCTAAAGCAGATAGAGATCTTTTTATTACTTATTAATTTTACCAAAATAGAGATGACTGACTTATGGTCTGTTAATCTGTTTTGGTGGTCACTGTAACAGGGGTCTATGTTTTTGATAACCAGAACAGAACCAGACAGAAGTATACAGCAATTTATAGGATTGTAAACATTAAATACATAAAACACTGTCAAAAATATTAGCATATATAAGCATTTTTTATTATGTATACTTTATGTCAAAATTTACCTTTTTCTCCTTTTCCTAAATCTCGTGGCATATGATACCTCTGAACATTTTCCAACTCTCTTGCCTTTTCATGCTCCTTTGCTAATTTCAATATTGTCTTTTTATGTTCCCTCTCTTGCTTTTCTCTTTTTGTCAAACTAGAAAAATATTTCAATATTTCTTACATACTTATTACATAACATAATATAAGCTCACGTCGTAACCTCGAAGGGGTAGGCAGAGGCGCACTAGCGAACTAGTACACCCACATTTCGCCGAGCTTAGTTCCGTCCCAGATGTTATAGGGGGCGAGCCTATCGCCATATCGGGCACAAATTCCAGACTCCAGGCTGATACGGAAAAATCCAATATCACTTTGCCCGACCCAGGGATGGTACCCGAGACCTCAGGACGGTAGTCATACCGAAATACAACCACACCACCGAGGCAGTCTTATTAATGAGTAATTGGGTACTTGACTGCAGTAACCAATATCAATGAATTTCTGTAGGAACATAGATTTATCATCGCAATAACGTATGCAATAGGAATTTATTAAAAATACTCCAAGGATAATTTAAATGCTTAATTTTTTATCTGTGCATCATGTGACTGTAAACACCAATCATGATGTATGATGTCACATTACTTATTTTTCTTATAAATTTGTTCCACAATGGCCTATGACCTAAGATCCAAAGTCATGCTGCCAGGTTATTTGATATATTTTTTTCGTATTTTTGTTTAAAGCTCAACCTAATTTCAACGCGGATGTGATCGACAATCAATATCTGATCGACGAAATATCTGACCCGTTTTTTTTTGTTTGAAATCATACATGTTATTTCCGCAATATTTTTTAATGAGCGATTTTATATCTATAGTAAGAAAAGATGACGTCACCCGTATCTACAGTTAACAGATAGCGTTTATGCGGCAAATTAAAATGTACTTAATAATTTTTGCTTTTTTAAACTAAATATATAAAAATAAATTACGAAATATTTTTTACATGTTTAGGATAAACTAATGAATAGCCCTGTATACTTTTTAAAAAATAGTCAAGCACCCAATTCTCAGGTTGTGTGGGGTATTTTTAGTAACACAATTTTAGATGGATGGGTTGATATTAGGTAGGTTGATATTATATTTTTAATAAATTCTTATTGCACATGTTATTTCGATGATAAATCTAAGTTCCTACAGAAATTTATTGAATAAATTAAAAATAAACAAATAAATTAATTAATTTATTTATAGCCAAGTACCAAATTGTGAGTCCTAATGACGCTATCGTAATTTTTGAGAAATTGCTTATTATTTCATTGCTTTCTAGTCAATTTCAACAAAGTTCTTTTTTCTTTTTTAATTTTATTACAGTAATCTGTCACCAAGTGGGACAATAAGCTGTAGTTACGTCAGATGTTAATATTAACATGTACAGAAGTACAACCTGTGTTGCATCCTTTCCTTTTCTTCATACTCCTATGCTTTTACTGTAGCACATTTAGGGGAATTTTGCACACTTTCCGCGAGAAATTGACTTTGACCAGACATTACATTAAAGTGAAGTAAGGGCAGGTAAAAAGAATAGTATTTATGCCAAAATATGACACACATTGATTTTAACAGACTTAAAAAAGGAGGTTATCAATTCGACCCATATGTATGTAATATTGTTAGAATTGTGTGATATTCACATATGTAAAGTCTGTATGTGCTCCAGAACAGATGTGACAAATTTCATAAGTGTATGTATCAGGAGTAAGTATGTATGCAGTGGTGGATTTTCCCTAAGGCTGAGTAGGCCCGGGTCTACAGCGGCTAATATATTATGGGCGGCCAAATGGGAAATGGCCAAAATCAAACCCAGGGTCTCCAGATGGTCCATAGGTGATATGTCCTGCCACTAGACCAAGAAGGTGAATGGTGGACGAATATACATAAAATATATAATATGAATTATGTGTATAATATATACAGACAAATGAGCAGATGGGTCACTTAATGGTAAATTATTTCTATTTTCCTAAATACAAAAAGAATCATGGGTGAATTGCCTACCTAAAAAGAGGGATTGATAAAACGAGAGGGGGAGCAATTGGGCCTAGAGCAGCCAACATTCCAAATCTGCCAGAGTATGTATGTATGTTTGTCCATATATACCTCGGAAACTATAAATCGGTTTGCAATAAATATTTTTTATTGGAGTAGGTGTCTTTCAACTTAGGGAATAGTGCAAGTTTCATCAAAATCGGTTCAGTAGTTTTGAAGATATAGATCTAAATATGTGAATATAATGAAGTTTTAAGTTTTTGTTAAACTTTAATCTCTCCTTTCTTCTTATCAATAGCCAGAAACTAGATTACTTAGGCACTTACATTCTTTCATCAAATAAATATTCATCATCGGCTATATCAGCTTCTAATTCTACGACTTTATCGTCCTTTCTTTTCTCCAAATATTTACGTCGCGATTGAACTCGAAGTTTTGGTAAGATTTTGTCCCTATCTTCTGCTTCTAATTTTAAACGCTTGGCAGCTTCTTCGTAAGATCTTTTACTCAATGTTTCTGTTACTTTCTTAACTTTTTCTTCATCGCGTTTCTTTAACCTTTTTGCAAATTCATCTCTTTCCTTTAAATCATTTCTTCGGATCTGTTCGGCACTATCGGAACTAGATGAAGAATACCGTCGTTTGCTTGATTTGTCCATGATTAATTTTTACGTGGTCACTATCATTTACAACTCGGGAGAATAATATATGTAAGATTTACAATAACTATTGTTACAAGTCAAAGATAACTTGAACCTATATGTAAATAACTTAGATTATAGGTAAAGAGAGAGAGAGAGAGTCTGTTAACGTGATAATGACAACTGACAAGTGCTGTCAAATGTCAATCTTAGATTTGTATCAATTAGAGATGGAATTTAAAGAAAACCAGATAACAAAGCAGCGCTTTTTAAACTAAACAAATAAGCTAGCTAAATACGATAAGCAATTTAAGTTGTATGCTTATTCGAAATTAAAACTAATTACATTGATACAATTTTGTTACAAATCCATTAAGAAACATCTGTTAGGATATATATTTTTAAATGAATTTAATAGGAAAAACAATTAAATGAAAAGTGAACAGACTACAACATTTGCACCAACACAGCGGTAATACAACGGAATATTAATTTGGTTATATAGATAAACGCAAAAGTTTATAGCCAACAACATTTATATAAACGATTTAATACAACGCAACATTCGTTTAGTTAATTTTTAAACGAATGTGTGAACGAATTGAATAGGCAATCAAGCAAATAAGCAACAAAAATAAGTACAACATTTAAATTTATTATCCGCTATAAGCAAGTCGTATGTCTAGTTTCAACTGTCAAGTTCTATGATCATTTTTTTTATTTCTTTTTTTTTTTCCCTTTCGGGAAGGCAAAGGGATCTAGCCCATACAGCCTCGTCTTAAGTGCTTTTTTTCTTCATTTCCTTATATCTAATTTTTCGCAAGTGCCATGAAATCGGATGTGTTCGAATTCAAGGCCCTGCTGAAGTTTTGGCGTCAATTCCTTCCAGTTTGATGCTTTTTAGACGATTTTCTCGCAGCGGAGGAGTCGAACATGGTCGACACATCCACCCGACATAAAGCGTCCAAAATCACTTATTTCAAAGCTTCCACATACTGTCCATCTTCGTTAATGTTTATTGCTTAGATTCACATCATATTTAAACCACAAGCACAACTTTAGACTAGAATATGAAATCATTAAAACAAGCGACCAGAGCAAGCAAGCACCGTCAGAATTCCCGCCAAAACTCTTTTTTTATTTCTTTCACAGGGAATCGGCTAAGGTCTGTGACCACGCTTACAGGCAGTTTCCTTGTATACAGGCACCGCGTAGCAAACAAGGACGTATCACAAGGACATAATAATAGCAATAGCTATGGTTGAATTTGTTATACTTTTACGGAATCCTGTTATGAATCATGTCATCTATTAATCCGTATTTGTCTGAGAATCTGAGCATCATAGATATATACCTCGAACTTATACGATCTCGACAGTTGTATAAATATTTATGATTAAGATTTATGATGATAATATAAGATTGACATTGATTTAATGCCGGGTCGACACCAATGGAACGAAGGCGAACGAAAGGTTTCGGCTATAGAGTCGGACGCTAGTCGCTTGCGTTCGCTTTTAGTAAAATGTCCGACACCGACTCGTTTGCTTTTGTTCTTTCGCCTACGTTCGATTAGTGTGGACCCGGCATAATCTGCTCTTTTATGACATCGATTATTATTATTAATAATTATCTACATATAAGGGCTTTGATGACGTGCGGCAGCTGTGGTTGCAGTAATAGTAATAGTATCAATACATATAAGAAGGATATTCCAGGCTACCTAGTACTTTTTTCAATTTGGTTAAGATCTTTGCTGTTGGAATCTGAGCGTCTTTACAATGTATCATCACCTCCGTTGCTGGTAACGTAAAGTTTTAACTACCTACGGTTTTTACTATGCCAAGCTGCCGTTTTGCTGTCGCTTCCTGAGTCGCTGCGACATGTAGTACAGGTAAGTATTCCTCGAGGTTTCGAAACAAGAAATCATAAAGGATAACGGTGTGATAAATTAAGTCAGTGGCAGAGCAGAACTTGTCACTCCGACAGGTTTATTCAGTGGATGTCAATTACTACAAGTGGCGACCGATACTTTCAAAAGTACCGTTTAATTAAAATGGGTAGTGGCTGTGCTGCTAGTGTAGGAAGAATATCTTACATTTGTTCTCATGTTTCCTTTCCTTTCCTGCCATACTCGTACAGTATCTAAGTAAGTACCTACTTAAACTGTTCTTCTCAATTGTAATAGCCCCTTCCGTTCTTACGATATCTCCAATCCTTATCTTTTCTTTTGGCGGTGTTTAGAAACATGCCTATGGCCCCAGCAGTGGCTATGGGTAACTTATCATCACGTGGGTAGTTCCAGTCTTTCTTTCTCCCTGCCCTTATCCCACCTTTATGTGGGATCGGCGCAACACACTTTTTCAAGTATGTTGCAAAGAGGATTTGGCTTAGTTTTAGTCAACCTCCTATGAGATATCCAGTCCCGGGCGAATTAAATTAGAAAATTTACTTTGCCCGACCTGGGAATCGAACCCAGGACCTCCCGGTCCACAGCCCATACATGCTGCCATTAGACCAAGAAGGCGAGTACGTGGGTAGTTCTAGTAATAAAAAAATGCAATACTTACACTAATGTGTGACCTAACATTAATATTCGGGATATGAATAAGGTAGTGTAATATTTTGAATAGGTGTTTCGAAACACCAAAACCCTCCTAGCTACGCCCGAAAAATGGAGTGTCCTAGTGCCACCTATAATGAATTTGTATATTCTACACGATTATGTAATTGATGTGATTGTAGTATGGCTGCAACAATGGCATCTGGCGATAGAAGATTATTTGGCACTATGCGTGGGATGAAGAACATGTTTGATTTTTTGAATATTGATCTTAATATTAGCACTAAATTCTACGGCCCTACAGCTGATGAGGTAGGTAGATGAAAGTTTGATAATATTAAATCGAGTTTAAAAGTGCACTAATGTAGGGTTGGATTCGAGAACTTGTCATTTGGTTATTTTTAACGCGACATTAGTGCACTTTTTAACTTTATTTCGGTGGAATTTCAAGTCATTAAAATATGAAATCGAATGGGGAACTTGCACGAAAATTATAACGAGAAATTGTGTTGATAAATCAATAAACAAAACCTTGAAATGTGCTATGATGAAATTTGTAGTATAAAATAATTGATATTTTACAAAATATCTTAATTAGAAATTACGTGTAATGGAACGTTATTACAAAACCCAAGTGACGTCGTTGCATTAGGCAGTGTTTCCACGTTGGGGTATTTTTCCCAATTTTGCGGAAAACTGTTGTTATGTTTAGTATGGTACTTGATGAATGAGATTTCGGAGGTCCTCCTCTTTCCAAATTATTTTCTTCATGTAACTTTCCCACCTCTCCGCTCAGGATTCAAGGGTGCAACTTATTTTTACTTCGTTATTTAATGAAATAGCTTCAACATTTTTGAGGAAATTTTTGTTCGGCATGGGGAAATTTTAAACGATAGGCAATTATAGCGGTTCAAACGTCATTCCAGACAATGTCACTAGCCGTCAGTGTCAACTAAGATGTCAACAAAAAGGCATTTTTAAGCTGTGACGTCACGTCCTTTTTTAGCGCGGGATTTTGTAAGTCATATTTAGACTTGCGATAATTAAATGATTTGTGCATATTTTTATGTTTTTGTTTCTGGTGTGTTTATTTGAGACGTAGTTCTTTGCAATGAACCAATAAAAAAATTACACGCAAGTTCCCTATTGTAGGCGAAATCGAATCGAATGTCAAAAGTTACTCAACAGGTTTTGTTTTAAGGCCGATTTACTTCATACTCGATATCTGGATCACCTTTTTGTTCCAAAGAATGAATCTGTGATTAAAATTGATTTACGGTTTATTATTGATTAAACTATATAATTTATAAAATATCACAGCAATGACCGGGTCAGCTAGTACCTACTTAATATATTATGATGTGCAATAGTGGCAATTATATACATACCTAGGAATTTAGATACATATGTAAGTAACCTAAGTACTACGTAATACGTACATATAGCAGTATCCACATGCCGCATTCTATTCATTCTTTTGAAGAATTAATATAATTAGTGGGTATACCAAATATATAGGTAATAAATTACAATTTACATACAAATATAGGTCCCCAAAGTGGTTGGCAGAGGCGGACAAGAGATCTAAAACACCCATATTTCGCGTAGATCATTTCCGTCCCATATGTGACAGGGGGCAACTCGCGAGTATATGGCGTTTTGAACTTTTGTCCGAGCCGGGAATCGAATCAGAGACCTTAAGGTCGGTAGTCGTACCGCGCACGCAATACAACAACGCCACTGAGGTAGTAATTATACCAAAAAGGTACATAGATATACATAGATGTTTCTGTTTACTTTTCATAATATTATGAATATCGTGTAAATGGATTATTATGATAAGTACATAAGTAGTATTGGTAAGATATTATTTTCCAGGTTGTAAAAAATGTGCATTTAGAGGGCAAAACGTGTTTGATAACCGGTGCAAACAGTGGTATTGGGTTGGAGATGACGAAATGTCTTACTTCACGTGACTGCACCGTACTCATGGCTTGCCGCAACACATACGCCGCGAGCGTCGTCGCTAAGAATATCTGCGGAAATAATTACAGACTTCGCTTTTATGAAATTAATCTTGCTTCGTTGCGATCTGTTAAAAGATGTTCTGATGATATTTTAAAAGATGTCAGGTAAATAACCATTCCCTTCGTGTTCTTATTTTGTACCTACCCTTATCCCAATCCTACGTGAGATCAGCGCTATATTTTAGGCTTGCTGCAGAAAGTATTCGGCTTCATTTTTACGACTGGTTGCCTTGCCTCTGGAATCCAGTATCAGGCAAATAGAATAGAAAGACCGCAGTGTTTCATCTTCCTGTCCATATCCTAAACGCTGCCAATAATAAATTGGTTTGTTGAGGCATAGTCTATCTATCGACACGACCATTCACTTATATTCAATTTTCATGGGGGTATTCAAAGCACGTAGATAAAGATGATTACAAATTATCCTTTGCCTTTGTATTATCACCAACGTGAGTTGAGGAAGACAGCGGAGGATATGATTTAATATTTTTTATACAAAGTTGTCAACTCAGCATAGGCTGATTATGAGGCTGAGTATGTCCATAGGGACATTAGACATATTATTTATTTTAATTTTATCCTTTTAGAAAAATTGATATTGTTCTTTTAAACGCTGGAACATTTGGTTTACCTTGGACGCTTACAGAAGACAATTTAGAAACCACCTTTCAAGTTAATTACTTGAGCCAATATTATTTGCTTTCAAATATAGAAAAGATTCTTGCTCCGGACGCACGCGTCGTGTTTGTGTCATCGGAGTCCCACAGGTTCAATAATATCTATTATAATTATTGTTTAGTTTATTATGAGATACATTTTCGTGACTTAAATGCCTGTTCTAAAGTAATTTTATACTAGTTTTAATCCAGTTTGAAGATTCACATCGTGTTTTAAATAATTGCAACTGCATTACTTGTCCGACGGCATCCACCTACTTATTGTGTATTGTAAGCCGGGTCTCCTGCACTAAAACATTATTCAAAACACCTACACAAAACATGCATTTTTTATCTATGGTCCATTGTTCTACGAGCAAGTGACAGCTATACAATCGTTGTTTTGCGTATGTTTTTTTTAAAGTTTCGAAAAAGCTAGTGCAGGAGACGGGGCTTTAAAGAGACATCAGACAATCCGTTACCAGTTACCTAATCTATAGCATTATTAGAGCCAACAAAATACCTATTCATCATCATCAGCCATAGGACGTCCACTGCTGAACATAGGCCTCCCCCAAAGATTTCCAGATCGACCTGTTGAATACCTATTATATGCCACTTAATTTTACGGATACTAAAACTTTCAGAAATATCAACTGGAGCTTTAATGACAAATTGATGCCGACTGAACAACTGGTTTCCTTACCTGAACATCATTACACTTCTATTAGAGCGTACAATGTATCAAAGTTGTGTGGTATATTGATGATGCATCAGTTAGGCTACCGCTGGCTCAATACTGGCAAGACTGTGTTTTGTGCACATCCTGGCTCCTTCGTGAAGACTCGTCTGTGCCGAAACTGGTGGCCCTTTGAGGCGCTCTATACAATTATGAAACCGTTTTCAAAAACAATTGTAAGTAAATTGAGTTGAATACGTTCTTACCTATTGTGAGAATGATAGTCAAAAGTCGAATGTAGTAAATAATAACGTTTGTAATTGTTAAATCGAACTTTGACTTAGTCTGGGTCATTTTTTACAAGAAAAACAGACTGGCAGACAGACTAAGCAAAGATTTTCTTGTAAAAAATGAATAAATTTCACTGAGTTGACTTTGACTTATACTTAGTCGAAGTTCGCTCTATAGATCTTCGCCTTACAGAAAACCGCCATAAAATAGCAGCTGTTTGGTGAGTGACACTTCCAGTGGCCTAAATCGCTGGTCCTTTTCTCAATACCTATTAACCTATTTTAAGGTAGACAACGCACTCATGATTATTTTGGTAGGTATGGGTCGTGGAGATAATTTACGATCAGGCGGCCCACCTGTTTGTTGGCCATTCTTTGCTATACCTAACAAAATAAGCATTAATTTCAAATTTGGTAGTGACGCTTCCACTATACGCATAAATAAATTTGCCAAGCTGTATTTTTAAGAAGTAATCATAGCCTTTGTGTCTGTTTGTAGAGCCAAGCTGCTAGCACACCTTTGTATTGCGCTACATCTCCGGATTTAAAAAATGCTTCTGCATTGTATTACAAGGATTGTCAAATATGTGACGAAAGTGACCTAGCAAGTGATTTTCATCTATCGTTTAGAATTGATGATTTGACCAGAGATATACTGAATAGCCGAGTGGCAGCCATAAGCGAAGCTGCTGCTGTCACCGAGAAAGTACAACAGGAGCCGGTCAAAGACACCATGGACGACTCGCTCGTTGCTGGCTATTAAATATAGATTATGGGTTCATTAATATTTATTTCCAGTGTTGGTTCTTAAATTCAATATTAAAGGATAGTTTATTTTTTTTTAAGTTTATTCTATTTATCGTCTGCCCTCTGAAGCGCAGTACTTGGGCATCTCGATTGTTTTGTGTTTCCTAGCAGAAACAATTTTGCCGACATGAAGTTACGCACGAGCGGCGTCTCATCATGGCGGGTACACACCAACCGAACGAAGGCGAAAGAACTTTCGCGAAGGGCCATCGGCGACGAGGAGCGAACATTCCCGTCATCCGCGAATCTTCGCTGTTGCGTTCACACAACTTCATTCGGTTGGTGTGTACCCGCCATCACAGGTATAGAGGGGCGGCGGAAGGACAGTGACTAACTTTACCATGGCAAAGTTATGTAAAAAAGTTCAGAATTCACGAAATTCTATGCAAAAATAGCAAATAAAATTTAAGGTCCGATATAAATAATTTATTTATGTTTATGAATGCGTGGTTACATTTTGCATTAAAATGAAACGAGGTCATAAAATATAATTTTAAAACATGACACTTTATTTCACGTGGGACACTGTTGTATAGACACTATAGTTATAATACATATCTAATGGCGGGTAAACACCGGCCGAAAAAACTTTCGCTGTTGCGTGAATGAAACTGGCATTCGGCCGGTGTACCCGCCATTTCGATACTAAAAATAGTACGTAAGTGCAGTATAGACTTCATAAAGTAGATCATCCAAATTCTGGGAATAGTTTGTAGTTTATTTCCATAGCCTATAGTCTTTATGGGACAAGAATTTATTTTTCCTTAAACCTACTAGTAGTACCACGGATAAAATAGCTTTCCCATTCATGACACCTACGAGACCAGCTATAGATAGACTCTTAGGCTCCAGCAGGTCTAGTTTCAAATATGATAACCTATGTGAGGTGTGGATTATGCAAATACACTTAATAGTAGCTAGCTGGGACGAGCTGGCAGTACTATTGAATGTACCTACACAAGAAAATCGTGTGAAAAATGCGATTTTATCATGAGACTAATGGTAGTTTCAAGAAAAATAGTTGTATGTTGTGACGAAGGATAAGGAACGATTCTTTATAAATATCTGATAATACCCTACATACATTTTTATAGAAATAAATAAATGCATAATAAAATAAATTGTCTCCAATGTTGCTTTGTTTATCAGACATTACATAAGCTCACGCCTATATTCCCGAAGGTGTAAGCAGAGGCGCACTAGCAAACTAGAACACCCACATTTCGCCGAGCTTAGTTCCGTCCCAGATGTGATAGGGGGCGAGCCTATCGCCATATCGGGCACAAATTCCAGACTCCGGGCTGATATGGAAAAATCCAATATCACTGCTCGACCCGGGGATCGAACCCGAGACCTCAGAACCGTAGTCGTACCGAAATACCACCACGCCACCGAGGCAGTCGCATTAAAAGCGTGTAAATAGAGAGTGTTATGGCGACGATTAACATCTGATATAATATTTTCCTTACCTGGAATTAGTAGCGCTCATTAACCAGATGCAATCTTATTTTTAATACAATTTAAAAATAAGAAGCCCTGTAAATATTAGTGTTGAAAAAATTACATACAAAGTAATAATGCAAGACAATTTTTAAAACGTATATCAGGCCCGCCCGGCCCCGCGTCCTTTAGCGATAACAGGTATACCAAACGAATGTACTCATTGCGAAAATCATATGTACCGCTTTCATTTTCAATGTACCTCTCTAATTTTCAAATTACAAGCGCTTCATGGTGGCCGGGCCAGCCTGACTTTTTCAGCCCGGCCCCTCTGTAATTCAAAAACTACAAAACGTGCTGATAAAGTGATGATACAGAAGAAATGTACTCTCCAAATTACGTATATGTACAGCTTAATATAACAATAAAATGCAATATCTTACGAGATATTCAATCAGGAAATTAGGGAATCAGGGCCGGGCTGAAATTATTTATATAGCTCTGTACAGAAAAACTACAAGGCATTGATCTGAACTATTGATGTACATACAATGTACCCTGGATGTAGTTCATATGTACTTACTTCGTTTTCAATTATATTAAGTAATTATAAAAATATGTCCATTTGTAATTATTTGAGACCGGCACTTTACAATCGTCCATATCTTTTTAAATATAGCATCAAACTGATTAATATTGTGTTTTTTGGAATAACATACGATAGTGCATTCGTTTAGATTACCTTGTGTGTCTATTTGCGGGTTATTTGAATAAATATTTAAATTATAACCTAATACTAGTAAAGCTGCAGTACAGTGACCATCAATCAGTCACAAACAAATTTCCGGACCGTGATGTAAATAACATAACACAAATTCACGCCTGTATCCCCAAGGGGGTAGGCAGAGGCGCACTAGCCAACTAGGACACTTTCGGGCCAGAAGAGGCAAATGCCCTGATACCGTACCATATATTAAACAGTACATATATCGCTAGGGTTGAACAGTTTAAGTATCTATTTAAGATGCTATCACGAATTATGTACTTTCTTTAATTTTTAATGTCTGTAACCTGATATTGTATAAGGATTCATCCTTCTGTTTCGGGAAACAATTCGCCTCTCTGTAGCCATGAGTATGACGCTCGCTTGTCAACATTAGGACTAGTCAGAGCGAGACGGTGGCGGCCATGGAGAGATTTTATAGTCCAGCTATCAATTTATTGTCGATTTGGGCGAGGCCTATGTCCAGCATTGGACGTTCTGTGGCTGATGAAAATTATAAACAGATAATTTATATTAACATCTCAAACAAAATAAATGGTTTTCTACTATATTTATTATGTAACATTTCAAGTAAAACACGTGGAAAAGGATAGGTAGAACAGAAAATGTCTATTTTCATCATGAAAACAAAATAATTATACGCGGGGTACTTACGTTGATAATCATGCTGTATCTGAAATTACTCCATAGTCTATGGTAGAAAAAAAAAATATTTTGTTTCGCTATTTTATTTTGTATTAAAAAAAATGACATTATTTCATGTTAATAAGTTAAATATACTATATGGATGTTGGTTGCCACAAATTTATAAAAGTAATTTAATAAAAACGAATATTTTTAACGTAATGTTGTTTCATTCCATATATTTACATCATGCCTAGGTGGCGTGGTTGTATTTCGGTACGACTACTGTCCTGAGGTCTTGGGTTCGATCCCCGGGTTGGGCAAAGTGATATTGGATTTTTCCACATCAGCCCGGAGTCTGGAATTTGTACCCAATATGGCGATAGGCTCGCCCCCTATCACATCTGGGACGAAATTAAGCTTGGCGAAATGTGGGTGTACTAGTTGGCTAGTGCGCCTCTGCCTACCCCCTTGGGGATACAGGCGTGAATTTGTGTTATGTTATTTACATCACGGTCCGGAAATTTGTTTGTGACTGATTGATGGTCACTGTACTGCAGCTTTACTAGTATTAGGTTATAATTTAAATATTTATTCAAATAACCCGCAAATAGACACACAAGGCAATTTAAACGAATGCACTATCGTATGTTATTCCAAAAAACACAATATTAATCAGTTTGATGCTATATTTAAAAAGATATGGACGATTGTAAAGTGCCGGTCTCAAATAATTACAAATGGACATATTTTTATAATTACTTAATATAATTGAAAACGAAGTAAGTACATATGAACTACATCCAGGGTACATTGTATGTACATCAATAGTTCAGATCAATGCCTTGTAGTTTTTCTGTACAGAGTTATATAAATAATTTCAGCCCGGCCCTGATTCCCTAATTTCCTGATTGAATATCTCGTAAGATATTGCATTTTATTGTTATATTAAGCTGTACATATACGTAATTTGGAGAGTACATTTCTTCTGTACCATCACTTTATCAGCACGTTTTGTAGTTTTTGAATTACAGAGGGGCCGGGCTGAAAAAGTCAGGCTGGCCCGGCCACCATGAAGCGCTTGTAATTTGAAAATTAGAGAGGTACATTGAAAATGAAAGCGGTACATATGATTTTCGCAATGAGTACATTCGTTTGGTATACCTGTTATCGCTAAAGGACGCGGGGCCGGGCGGGCCTGATATACGTTTTTTAAACAAAAACAAATATGTTGTTTATTTTGGATGTCTTATAATTACCTTATTACGTCAGGTAAGGAAAATATAATTTAAACCATATTTAGTTAAATGGAAAAAAATATTTTTCGTAAAATAATATATATAATATTTTTCGTATAATAGTAATAGTCTAATTGCTAAACGGAGTAAAATGACATTTCGAATGTTGCCACTTTTTATCAAATTTAAATAGTGCTACGGTAAAACAATCAAGATTATTTAAACATTTCAGTTCAGTGAACCATTTCATTTTGTAAAGTCCAACTCAAAGTCGAAATTCCTGTCTAATGTGTGATTAGTACTGCATGTCTCCTAAATTATAGTCGTAGTAAATTACTGCATGCCAAGTTATTGCACGTCTACTGGAATTATTGTCATGGTTCATTATAAACAAAACTTACAAAAATGTGCGGAACGTAATTTCTATCAAATAGTAAAAGTATTACTTGTAATTTTCATTGTTATCATTTCGCGTATCTGTTGTAATTATTAAAGCAAAATTATTTATACAGACATTTAGTCGAAGAGGTGAGCTGAAATTTCTAAAATACGCAATAAAATTATAATTTTCCATGCTAGTATTGAGTTATAGTTTCATTGAATGATAACATTTTAACTAGGTCAATGACTATGTTTTGGAAGTAAGCAACGTTATTTTGTAAAGTGACATTTCGATTTGTCAGTTTACTTCGTTTAACTAGCAACCGGACATAGTAACTTTGTAATTACTGTTCTAAGAAAAGCTATTTTACCCGTGACACTATTGTAAGTTTCATGATTATCTGATGGGATACTGGTCGCCTCCTTGGTCTAGTGGCAGCATGTATGGGCTATGGATCGGGATGTCCTGGGTTAGATTCACAGGTCGGGCAAAGCAAATTTTAGAGTTTATTTTTTCCGGGACTGGATCCCTTATAGGAGGTTGATGTCAGGCAGGCGGCCGGTCGTAAAAACTAAGCCAAATCCTCTCTGCAACATGCTTGAAAAAGTGTGTTGCGCTGAACCCACATTAAGTGGGATAAGGGCAAGTAGAAAAAAATACTGGTATTGCCAAGCAGTAGAGTAGAGGTATAAATAATAATTGAAAGGTTACTTAACGTTAACCAGCATTTCAAATTATCAATTATTAGAGATTTACTTAATTAAGATTTATTTTATTTCTTGGCTCATTTCTTTAACAAAGTAGATATAAACTACCTAAATATGTAGAGAAAAAAATTCTGTGGAATCTACATAACATTTGGCTTGTTATTTATTATCTTTTGTGTTTATACTTTTATATTTGTAGAAGTTTTTATCAGTTTTGCCGAATTCAGACAAAATAGAGATGCATAATCTCTGCAAGCCCGCTTATTTATATTATTGAGCGAAATGTAAGGTCAACCATTATCATTCTAAATATAATGACGTATAAGTGGTGTATTCGACGAAGAAGCGCGGCTTCGTGAGCTCTATATCGTTTATAATATTAGCCCTGTAATATTACTGTCCCACTGCTGGGCACGGGCCTCCTCTACTAATGAGAGGGGTTAGGCCTTAATCTACCATGCTGGCCTAATGCGGGTTGGTAGACTTCACATACCTTCGAAATTCTATATCGTTTACGATATGTGTATATGTGACTCTACTGGCATTATAGTAATTTACTACAAAACTAGCAGTATTTCTTAGTACATATCGTAGTACATAATATATAGTAACAACACGCTAGCAAAAGTCTCAAATCTGAAAACCGTGGGTCTTCGTGAAATGCACCAACAGTAATACGCCCGATGTAAAAATGCTTAAACGTTTAAACTGGACTTGCATAATAACTAACAAGCTGCAAACACAACAGCATAGATAATAATGATAATAATATAATGTTTTAAATATAACATGCTAATATTTAAGAACAGTCGGACAGTTTTTATTTTCATCATAATATATTCATCCGAGAAGATCCTTCAGGGCCGTTGTATTCCGTCGAGTCGAGTGCTACGTAAGCTATACGATGTAATTATAAAAGTATTGGAACACACCGTTATTAGCTTAAATAACAAATTCTTTGAATATGTAGGGGCGGATCTCTGACTCATGTTCTTCTCGAAACATTACACAAAAACACCCGGTTTCGTTACACATTTTTGTCTATGGTCCATTTTTCCGTGAGTAGAAAACAACGGGTGTCTAAACTAAAACATTGTTTTGTGTAACGTTTCGAGAGAAACACCAGCAGGAGACGCGCCCTAATCGTTACAAATCATTTATTAACATGAAAGCCAGGGGAAGTGGTCCAATATCGGTTGCGGTTGTTCCACCGGCTCAGTAGAGAAGGATGCGTTTCTCGACCTGCTTGCGGCAGATGGGACACACGGTGATGCGGTCGCCGCACATCTGACACATGCCGTGCCCGCACAGGAAGATCATGTTCTTCAGCCGGTCCAGGCATATCGGGCACATTGTCTGTACATGGATTACTCGTTTTAACCTAAGTCGTTACTTTTAAATATTTACATTTCATCAAATTCAAGTACCTTTCACCATAAAAATATATAAAAACTTCTGTTTAGCCGCAAAGTGTCCGGTCGAGCAGAATTTACAGCTTTCATATAAGATCTTTTGATATTAGTTTTACGAACTTAAAGCCAGAAGTTAAAGCATGGTAAATCTCATATGTCTCATACGGTGGAGCCGTATCCTGTGAAGCTTTGTCTTGAGCTGTTCTATTACCTGTTCTTTTATGTCCTGGAGTTGTTGCTGTAGCTTCTGTACGTCGGCGACAGGCGCGGCGGGTGCATGCGGTACGGGGCCGGCGGGGCCGGCGGGGGCGGCGGCGGGGGCGGGGGCGGGGGCCGGGGCGGGGGCGGCGGGCACGGCGGCCGGGCTGACGGCGACCGCGGGGGTGAGGGCGGCGGCGGCGGCGGCGGCGGCGGCGGCGGGGGCGGGGGGAGCGGGGGGAGCCGCCGCGAACCTCGACCCGTTGTTCATGTAGTGCGGCGCGCTCTGGGCGGGCACCGGCTGCCCCTTGTTCACTTGCACCTGCGCCAGGTTGCTGCCGCTCTCCTTCTCCACTGTGGGGATTATACGTTAACTAAATTGTTGAACTGTTGCATAACTAAATAAATAAAATAAATAATACCTAACAGCCACACACATAGTCTTGACTCCACACTGAGATCGAGTCTTGTGTCGTGGGAATCAGGAATTACGATAGACTTTCGTCCCACAACACCCGAAACAAATATGTGTGGGCCGCAGAAATATTTGTCTCGGTGCGGGGATCGAACCCGCGGCCTCTCGCTTCACAGCCGGCTGCTCGTCCTGCGGCCGTCAAGTATAACGTTTATAATGAAAGTGTAAGACTCACGGTCAACGTTGATCGTCGGTAGAGCGTGGTGTTGTGTATGCATGTGGTGCTGCGGCTGCAGCGGCGTGCGGCACTCGACGCACTTGCGCATGAGCGGCGCGCACGCTGCGCAGGCGCACACGTCGCCGCACGGCCGGAACACCACGGTGGCCGGCGCCTCCGAGCACACCACACACTCCGACACGCGCTGCCGTGACGTCACACACGCGCGACACACCAGGCACTTCTTCACCTGCACGGTGTACCATATTACAAATTAAACGTTGCGTTCCTACCGCACATGTCGGAGGAAAATCAATCAGGAATCGCCTTGCGAGCTCCCCTTAATGGTGGTTATTTTTTCACAAGCATCGTTTATTGTCGGACGTCTTTGTAAGTTACTTGTTAGTAAGTGATCTCAACTTAACCATGAACAATGATCACACCCAGAAGAACTGTGAAAGGATCATTAGGGAAGCGGGGTTGTTATTAGAGTTCCGGAAAACCGTCATGGACCTTATGCTGGCATTGAAAATGTTAAACAGACAAGAAGTTGTATTTGTTGTAAGATGTTGTATAATATTGTACAAATTCAATAACAAAAACTTACCTAATGAACTGTTGTTGACGACTATCGGGAATAAAGTTGCTCTACCAAGTTTACAAGTATGAATAAATTACTTAAATTATTATCATTATGGAAATACGCAGATGCAAATGATAAGGTATATGCGGCACTCACCCTCGCTGCGCATACGTTGCAGCAGCAAATGTGGCCGCACGGTCGGAACAATGTGTCACGTTTGGCATCGGAGCAGACGAGGCACTCGTCCGCGGTGGGGTCCAGTTGCGGGTGTCCGTCGGCGAGCTGCGGCTCTAGCGAGGCGGTGCTCGCGGCGGAGTTCGCGGCGGCGCTCGTGGCGGCGCTCGAGGCGGAGCTCGCGGCGGCGGCGGGCGGCAGGCTCGGCGCGCACGCGGACGCGGCGCTCGCCTCCGCCTCGGCGACGGTGTCGGTGCCGCCGGCTGCGCCGTCTTTGCGGCATGATGTTAACGTTTTGCACAGATTCGGGTCCGGGCATAGATCAAGCGGCGTTTGACCTGAAAATTCAATATATGACTGTTATAAAAATCTCATAACCTAAGTAGTCTTTATGGAACCTCTTAAGCAGATATTTTTTTGTAATGATGATATAGCAATATTTTGATTCATAATATCATATCATTGTGTTTAGTAGATTTCGATGAGGTGTCCAACATCTTTAAACTAAACCAATAAATATGGGTCGGTGTGTATTAACTCGAGGATGATAAATAAACTGGGATCGCAGTTTACAACAATAAATGGTAGCGTGGGGTTTGTCCTGCTGTAGAAATGTTGTACTAATAAGAATAAGAGGAATCACCTTTCTTGTTTTTGATGGTCAAGTCAGCGCCGTGGGCGGCTAGGAAACACGCGATGGAGGCGGAGGACTTCTTGTCGTGAGCGTGCGCGAGCCCCGTGAGGAGGGAGGCGTCGCGCGCGTCCTGCAGCCGGCGTAGTTGCTGCAGCGTGTGATGCCGCAGCGCCTCGTGCAGGGGCGTGTCGCCGTCCTGAAATGCATGCTTTTAGTTCCATGTACATCGTGGGTATATCACATTATAAACAAAATTGTAATAACCTTGTCGCATATATTGAGATTCGCCCCGTGAGCTACGAGCAAGCGCACAATCTGCGTGTGCTGTCGTTCTACTGCCAAGTGTAGAGCGGTTTGCATGTTGGCGTTCTGTAGGTCTGGGCGAGCACCGCCGCGCACCAGCAGCTCGGCGACTTCGGCGTGGTTGTTGAGCGCCGCGAGGTGCAGTGCCGTGTATCCGTCGTCCTTTGCATCGTCTACAATCCATGGTCGCGGAAGCTTCCCCAGCATTATCTTCATTGCACTGTAATAAAAAATACATGAAATTTTATCAAAAATCTATGACGTGTAAAAATGTCCTTATAAAATTATATTGTAAAGGTGGTTTTAGACTAAACGAGCGAATGCTCATTCTATGTCCGCTTTAAAATGAACTTTGTATATACCGAGATGAAACATTATTTCGTTGTCACTGACTCTACTACAACTACCGTCCTGAGACGTGGGGTTCGATCCTCGTATCGAGTGTAATGATTTTTGTAGCCGATATGGCGATGGACTCGCCCCCCTTTATCATATGTTCTAGTTCGCTAGTTCCCCTACCCCTTGGGGGATAAAGGCGTGAGTTTATTTATGTATGTAATGAACCATTGTTTTAACTCACAGGTTGAAAGTGGATGCTCTTGGTCTAAGCTCTTTGTTCGACTGATCTAAATCCCCCTTAACTAAAACATATAAAACTGAATCGCCAACTGGTACTGTACACACGATGCAACTTTATGATTTATCTGATATAACTATTTTCTTCTCTCTGCACCCTGTCCCGCTTCTATATGGAGTTGGCGCAACATACTTTTTAAGCATGTCGCTGAAAAGGATTCAGATTAATGATGTTAGAAAAACTGCTTTGCTTGTTATAGCAGCCACATACGCTGCCATTACATCAAGGAGGCGACAATAATGATTTCTGTCATGGTTGTTAAAATACCTGTTAACTCTATGAAAATATTCCTTACAGTGGTTGTCAACTGGAGCTTAGAAAGCCATAGCTTACGGTTGCAGTGATTTAAAAAAATATTAGAAATCGACTACCTGACCAGCAATGTCATACATAGCCTTAGGGGACGGGGAAGGGCTAGAAACTGAAGTCGCTCAACGCTTTTATTTACTAAATCTATCGCCAGTTCGTTAAAATTCTAGGTACACTGCAGTGGCGAAGGGTGAAAATTTTCAAAAGGAAAGCCAGTGCTACTTTCTTGTCTAGATAGTACCTAGAAAAACTAATTTATTAGTCTACAATCTGAAAATTGGGGAATAGTTCGTACTTTACAAGGTACAATCAGATAAGACTTATACTTATTAATACTTATACCAAAGAATTTAAACGACTTATACATATTTATTGCAATTCGTGGCATAGTAACGTAAGTAACAACGTACACAAATATAGTGCCATTCGACGTCGCACGCCTGATAACCCCCACGAAGACGAAACCCCTCATGCACACATTGTTACGAAAAAAATGTGGATTTTACAATCTCCCGCTGAGATATGCATTTCGCGTGATGACGAATGTTTAAACATAGTGTACATGACATTTCCCAGTCTAACAACAGACGGTTGCCAAGCGTGGACTCTACACAAACAAGATGAAGACAAACTGGCAGTACAACAAAGACAAATGGAGAGAAGCATGTTGGGCATAAAACTATACGGTAGAGTAAGGAATGACACAATAAGACCTAAAACGAGGATAATATATAAGACTATCTGACTATTTCGCGTATATATATGTATATACGCCAAATAGTCAGATAGTCATATCGTAATCATCAGAAATCTAAAATGGACCTGGGCGGGTGGCCAATGGCAGGGATATTTATTTTATTTACACACGATATTTATTTATTTTTTTAATTATTAACACTCAAAAAATATATAAAATTATTCCTCCCCGATCACTCTCTGGGAGTACCTATGTCCCTCTGAAGTCAAGACATATGCCATCGTCAATTAGGTTAGGATCCCAGGGTGAGGAACAACTCACGTCGCGTGCTGTAAACACAGGGTTATGTGTTTTGTAGCTATATTCTGTTGTACAGTGTACCTTATTTGATTCTTATGTCTGGACAAGATTACTAATTAAGAGACTTAAAAGACGTTGGTCGATTAACACACTTCTAATTATTAATTGTAAAAAGTATAATGATTAATGCTGTTCAAATATTCAAAATCAGTCCATGTATTCAGGCATGTCTAATTTTCACTTCCTGAACACTTGGTTTTCAATAATAAGATATTTTTGGCAGTCTCGTTTGATACGTACATGAATAGTTCTCGTTTGACACTTTGCAAAGTTACAATATGTAAAATTATACCTATTATGTGCTGAACGTATAAAACATTCCATCCAGTTGTGGTGTGCCGTGTGAGCCCGTGTGGTAGATACTACATCGTACACGAGATAGTATCAGAACATTGCAGAATGTAGCGATGCTATCGAGTGAACTCTTAAATCAGAAATAACATAGGAGCTCGCTTTTGTTTCATTTACAACCTACGTGAATACGCAAAAGTGAAAATAATAATCTTATTATTAGAACACGTCGCTTCATTGGAATTGTTTTGTGTAGTTAATTTCACGTAGATCTAACAAGCGTGTACACTGTACATAAACGATATTCATTGAGAGGATGGCAACAATAAATTAGATGGTTACACATTTTAATACGCTATGTTACATACAAAGAGTAAAAACGAACGAACTAATTAAATAAGGTCAAACGTCATCGTCGGCGGGTGCGGCGCGGCGGCGAGTGGCGGCGGCGAGTGGCGACGGCGACGCTCACGCATGCCGGCATGCCATGTCGCGGCCGCGGCGCGCTCCTCGGCTCGTCCTACGTTCGGCAACAGTTTGTATCGGTGCGTCGCGCACTTCGCGCTTCCTTCCTTACGGTTGCGACTTGCGCGTGCTATTACAGTGTAATAAGTAACAACTATCTATCACGATACATTTATATGTTTATTACTTAATCAACTATTTTAGTGACGCACAATATGGATTAAGTGAATAGTTCACGTTTAAAGCATACTCATTCGCCTGCCGCCACTATTTACGCTGGTATCGTAAATCATCGTTTATAATTTTAAATTAGGCGCAACGTTTACTTTTAAACAAGTATTCAATTTAAATTATACCAACATACATAGCAGTACTAAAATTACTTTTAAAATGATAATAGAAATGTTATGATCATCATTCTTACAACCAAGCAAGATCAGGCCAATAAGAGTAGAGGCAAACTATTTTTTATATAATGAGATCAGTAAACGGGAAAGTAGATTACCAGTGGTAATGTGGCAGGTAATTTACCACACACCTGGTTGTAAGTAATCACTTCTAATTAACATCCCCCATAAGGAGTATGCCCATTTCTTTCTTTTTGGAATATAGCTTCAAAAGTGCGGAAGATTACTTAGCATCCAGAATTATCAGTCAATTTACAAAACGCAACATCATACCGCGGTTCACGTCGTGTTGGTTTTCTATACTCGTGAGATGGTCGCATCAGTCCGGTAGATCCGATCTTTTCATGGCATGTACACTGTACATACAGAATTTTAACGTTGCTCTACAACTTATCCAATAAGCGCATTGTTAAAGTAATTACTACGTTAAGTACGCACACCAGATGAGTTTGTAATTATGTATATTTTTATAATCAATAACAGGACAAATGTATTATAAAAGTATGCACTGTCATCATAAGGACAATAACGTGATCTATTGCTAGGAATGACTCTTCCCTATCGGGTACCAATTTCGTTGTCATATCGCATCTAAATATTTATTCATAACAAGATTTTGCTAGCAGGTTCGTTTTCTGGGATACGATTACTAAGCATAAAACTACACCTATCTAATACTGACATTTTTAAAAATTGTTCAGCAGTTGCAGTGTTAAACTCTATATTACTCTACATACCAACAAATGATATCTCCAAAGAATTTAATCTAAGGATATACTATATTTTTATTCATTTCTTTATAATATGTCGCCTCCTTAGTCTAGTGGTAGTGTTATCGGGAAGATTAATATTTACTTAATAAACAGAGGGCTTACCACCACCTCTAATAGCAATATTACTATAAACTTCCTTGTATCGATTCCTGTACAAAAAAAAAAACGTAGTAAGATTACAATAATACTGCTATAAGAGGTGGTGGTAATCCACCTGAGCCTCCAATCGAAAAATAGTTTTTTTCAAACCTTTGTGTTTGAAAGACCTATCCAACGAAACTTTATACCTTAGGACAATCGATAAAAAAACATTACAACCCACTTTACATGTAGGGGGTGGCATAAAAAATGTTTTTCAAGATTTTATTCATCGACTTTTTTAGTGTGATAGATAATGTATCATCATCATCATCATCATCATCAGCCATAGGACGTCCACTGCTGAACATAGGCCTCCCCCAAAGATTTCCAGATCGACCTGTTGGAAGCGGCCTGCATCCAGCGACTTCCTGCGACCTTTATCAGGTCGTCGGTCCACCTTGTAGGTGGACGTCCTACGCTGCGCTTGCCGGTACGTGGTCTCCACTCGAGAACTTTTCTGCCCCATCGGCTATCAGTTCTACGAGCTATGTGCCCCGCCCACTATTTATTCTATTATTTAGATATAAGTAGTTGTAACTATTCAGGAGACATGGTTGTTCGGATAATCGTTTTTTTTTCTTCAGATAATCGAACTGTATTGATTCAGCCATACTAATTTATATACAGGGGAATAAAAACCATACCTACATACATTTTTATATCTTTAATGACAAATATAAATTAAACAAAAAAAGTGTAGGCACCAATTTGGTAATCATTGGATAACTTGGTTCCAGATTCGCTTTCCTCTAACCATTTATTAATTTCATAATTATCTTTCATAGAAAAGATAACACGTTTACGTTTGGCCATTTTAAATTGAAAGTTTGATTTCAAGCACAAAAAAGTAATTTATCGACTAGCAGCTACTTAGAAGTGACATACGAGTACAATTAACAAGTCAAAACAAGTGCGTGAGCATGTTACAGCGCGAAAGGAGGTAGGCACGCGTGAGTGTGGCGGGCTTAGTAGTTTGGATAAGCGGTCGTTCCGTTGATCGAAGTTCGGATAATCGATGCTCCACTGTACTATAATGATCAGTAAAACAGAAGATATTAAATTGATCATCTTAGTGATCTTATTATTGTTGATACCCATACATGCCACTTGTATAAATAATATTGTTAATTTACTCAATTAATATGCAAATCTCCCAATTGTCAACGTTGACAGTCATTGTCGCAATCAAAGAAAGAAAATGAAGTTGTTGAACCTTGGTACATATTCGGTCACTATCCGAATTTTCTTTGTCCTAAACACAGAGAAACTAACCAGAAGAATCATGGATACTTTAACTAAAGGATCTTTAACGATACGAATGGAACCATCAGTGGGAATTTAAAATTCCAGGAATGTGACGCACCGTCCGCGTTCGAGTTGTAACTGTATGTTGTTCTGTTGCTTTACGTCAGTTTTGTATGAGATAGTCGTTATAACCTGGTATAACCAGCTTATTAATGTGTAGGGTATATAATTTATACTGGAGACGGGGGGGTCGGGACAGGACATTAGGGATATTCTGATGATAAGATATTCATATCCGCCCGAATAACGACCACCGTACACTTTTTCTACCTACCCTTATCCCATCTTAATGTGGGGTCGGCGCAATACACTTTTTCAAGCATGTTGCGGAAAGGATTCGGCTTAGTTATTACAACCGTACTGTAGTACCAAATGGCGTTAACCCCCGTTTGGGGATCTAGTCCCGGGAAAATTGAATTAGAAAAGGGGCATTAAGGACGACTTTCAGCACTATTAACAACCTAGAGCTAATCCTAAACTCGATTTATCTCATACATATCTCATTCGTATATTTAAATCTCGATTTAAATAAATTGAGAAATTAAATCAATTCTTGATTATACTAGATAGGAGTAAGCTGTAGGATAAATCGTGTTTAGGTTTAACTCCACATTAGTAATAGCACTGCAATTCGCCCTAAGTGATTAAAATCCTAATTTTGAGATGTCGTCAAAAAACGTGGATAATATTGTCACTAGAAAATTACATACATAATCGCCAAGGGGTAGGCTGTCAATATTGTTGCAATATGGGAGTTATTTATTTGTAAAAATAATTACTTTTGATGTTACGGGAATTATTTATGCCAGATTTTACGCTTATAGCTAAATGTTATAAATTCTTCTATGCCTAACATTTTAAACGAGTGAATAACGCATCTTATAATTTACCGTGAGATTGGCATCCAGAATACCTTTCCTAACTAATGTCATATGTTACTGTTATGATCATATTGAATGAATCAATACCCAGATTCATAAAATAATTTATAAACTTTATCCACACAAATGCATTCTTAACATCGACTTGCGTCTTTCTCGCCCTCATGCATATTGCATGACAAATCAATAAGCGTTTCTGTGGGCTTAGGCCAAGTGGCTTATGCGCTAGTCGAATAGAAAGTATGCTATATATGTACTCTTATGTTAATCCCATACATTTATTCTATTCGACTAGCGCATAAGCCACTTGGCTAAGCCTGCTGGACTGGCATGTGCTATCCAGACTGAGAGCCGATCAACCATGTACGTAGTTTTGTCCAACCACAAGAATAAATATTTCTACTGTGGCGCAGTGGGCGAATGGTCGGTTGTGAAGCGAGTGGCCCCAGAGACAAATTTTTGTGTGGCCAGAAATATTTGGTTCGGATCTGGGTATTTTGAGACCGAAAGTTTCTGGTATTTCCTGATACCCATGACACAAGACTTGATCTTAGCGTGAGGTATGTGTGTACCTAACTGTAGGGTGTTAAAAAAATGCAACGTATATAATATAGTATGCACTACAGCGCTGCATGCATGTATTAGACAATGATGCACATAATATTTACTAATAACATTTTTTTATTTGTAAGGCACTAAAGCCCAAAGGTGACGAAGTTTTAAGAAGCCGTTACTTCGCCCTTTTGTACCTTAGTGAGTATGTACCATATTCGGCATATTATTGAACGCCTGACTTTTTTTTGGTAGATAGTAGGACTAAGGAGACGACAAAACGAATGCGTCACGTGATGGTAACGGATGGCAATATCCATGGCATTAGCGAACGAACTTCGTTGAATGGAGGTGCGTTCCCAATTGGGTACTTGACTATGTTTGATTTTAAACACTTATTTATATGTAA
Source organism: Clanis bilineata (assembly GCA_036417725.1). Taxonomy (NCBI): domain Eukaryota; kingdom Metazoa; phylum Arthropoda; class Insecta; order Lepidoptera; family Sphingidae; genus Clanis; species Clanis bilineata. Next base: position 12,128,959 of record CM071140.1, read on the forward strand.
TAGCAAATAAAACTCAAAAGAAACCCATCTGTAAAATCTGCATCGAAATTGGCTGAAAAATGAGGCAGTAATTCATATTTTAAATTCTGGAGTGGAGGCATATTGGAGATATCTTGCTATCCCTTTCCAACTCACGTACCGTTATGGAGTGTCGTGGTTGTACTCATACTTCTCTTCCCGCAATTTGACGGTTACACCAAACTTCATAGGCTTATAACTTTTTTATTTTTGAGAATATTTCAGTACTTCTTTCTGTTTTATATATTAGACGACGTAAATTTCATATAAAATTTATTTAGAAGAACTAGTCAAGTACCCAATTGTCGAACTTTAAGGAAAGGAATGTGATATATCATATAATACATCTCCTGATATGTTGCCCAAAATGAAATAATAAAAAAAGTTGCTAGTGTTGAACCGTTGAGCACACCACTGGTTCAAACTAATGGGCGAGTCGACACCTCGATGTTGTAAATAAAACTAAAATAATAAATAATGTTACAGTCACAAGTCACAACTTTACTACGTAGACATACACTTGCCTAGTTAGTAAGTAGTAGAATTTGAACAAATATCGAAAGAATATTATAACACTTAACATATGTCTGCATAATATCCTGTTTTATAACTATTTTCTTCGTATAAAACAATTACTAATGACAGAAGCTACGTATAAAGTTTTTTTTATAGCACAGACTGACAAACGAGCAGATGGGTCACCTGATGGTAAGTGATCTCCACTGCCCATAGACACCTAAGACCCAAAAATAATCAAGGGTGCGTTGCCAACTTAAAAGGAGGGAATTGAAGGGACAAAGGATTGGGAATGGAAGGGGGGGAATGGGCCACCGGAAATCTCACTCACCGAACGAAACGCGACAGCAAGCTACCACTTTACGTCGGTTTTCTGTGAGACAGTGGTATCAAACCGGTCGAGCCGGCCCATTCATGCTGTGGACGTTACAGCGTGATTCTACCACTCAAAAAAGTCTGATTAAGTCTGATTCAGCTTAGAACAGCATATTTTATTAAAACTGAAACATTAGAATATTCTATTTGCCGGTAGCTTCAGTGTCGTCATTAGGTATAATGCAGATAACTACGCCACTTTTAATGCGTTATTTGTTATTATTATGAATTTGTATTTTTTAGATATAAAATTCGTTTTTTTACTTAATTTCTTCAATAGGTGACTTCAACATGTCCACAAATGGATTATAGTATTATGTACGTCCATGTCGGTGCGACTCCGTCATCATTGTACAGTCTACAACGGTATATTAGTTGTTTACAATCAATGCCAGATTTAATTTATTGCTAGAGAACATAGCATATAGCCCACATCATACCGAGAATTGTCTCAGCGGCTAGCGCGTTCAGATACAATCATGACATGAATCATCGTATTGTTGTAGTACATATTCGCCGCCTTTGGAGCATTTAAGATAACCGATGAAACTTGTGTTTACTTACAGTTTCCATAATGAATAATGTAACGTATTGTCGCGACGAAACATAATTTACAGGGTAAATATGGGTGGCCCAAGCGATCATATTCCTACGGCGAGTTGATTCCCCGCGGATCCCGAATAGTAAGTTATGGAAATGTGCGATTGGGGCAGCAGCGGGCACTAGTGGCCAATAACAATGTCGCATTAATATTCAACAGAGTACGCTCTTTGGACGGTCGGCTGGTCTGCGCGCGGGCCCTGGTGCTGCGCGGCGCGGCGCGGCGCCGGCAGACAGCATCGTCACTATTCTTTACTCAAGCTCAAGCTCACTGTGCCCACTACCCACTGCTCGGTGCCCACCCGTTCATTCTAAGTATCATCATGTCATTACTTATGCCTTATATCAACATAAAAGTGTAGGTACAATTCGCAAGAAAATGTTTGTCTTTTGTTCGGGAATCACAAATAAAAGATATCATCACATGTTGAGCGATTTCACTCCCTCCTCTTTTTTCGTAACCACAAGATTTCGAAAGTTTATGTCAAATTGCAGCAACCGTACACTGAAAATCATATTGTTGAAACGTGCAACCGTCAACGAAAACTTTTGAAAAGATGAGTCGGATGTTTACGGCGCCTAAAATTGATCGGTCTGTAAAGCGCTCACAGGGAAATTGGTAGAATTTTTGTCCATGGTATAGTTTTAACACTTGAGGCTTAGTTTATAAGAGATATAAATAAATAAATACACCCAACAGTCATAGACATAGTCCTGAACCCACACTAGGTATAACCTGTATCGTGGGCATCGACTTTCGGTCTCACAACACCCAGACACAAAACAAATATCTGTGGGCCACACAAACATTTGTCTCAGTGCGAAAATCGAATCCGCGGCCTCGCGCTTCACAGCCGACTACTCGTCCACTGTGCCACGGAGGCTGTCAATATTTTTATAATTTACATAATTCATAAGGGCGACCTACACCACTATTACTAACCTACAGTTAGTCCTAACGTCAAGTTAAATTTAAAAATGAGCGATTAATTACATGTCATACATATATTTCTTTTTAAATTTAACTTGACGTTAGGACTAACTATAGGTTAGTAATAGTGGTGCAAGTCGCCCTAAATAAACTACTTAACCAAACCATAGCTATTTGTCTCTTCCTTACGCTAAAATATATGACTGATTAATACATACATTCATAAGCTCACGCCTGTATCCCTGAAGGGATAGGCAGAGGCGCACTAGCGAACTAGTACACTCATGATTGATTAATAAGTAATGTATAAGTAGATATAGATGGTGTATATTATTATAGTGCCTATAATAATAGATTAGTACGAGTATTTACACGCAAAGTCACTCCTGTTTATTGTATACTTTAATATACGTAACATAATTTCTTTTAAGTCTTTGTAACATCGTGGTATCGAAATCTTAACGAAACCAAGTTGCTTTTCAAGAGACAATAGATGAGTTGGCTGTCGTCCCACTTGTTTGTCTCCGAAAGTTTGCCAAAATTCTTTTATTGACTGAGTGAACGTAGACGGTTTACGGCAAAGGAAATTCTTTGGTTTAATACTTATCTCTGCCCTCATCTCAGCAGATCTCACTAGCTACACGTAACATCGACGGTTATTTCAACCTAAAAGGAACTGATCAATAAGTGGAACGTTGTTTAAAATTATTTTACCACCTGAACTATCTCATGATACTTTAATTTATGTTCCTTCACCTTTCATTTTCAAAATTTTCCAAAAACGAAGAACGGTCTATCTAAAAGTATCTAGATACTTAATGGTGTAATATATTTTATGTAGACAGATGGATTGTACTTAAAATTTATTTAGTTTTATATTAGACGTAGCAATAACGGTATAGTGAAAATGTATACCTACTTAATGTAAATCGTGTTTTAATAATGTTTCAGAGAAGGTCAGTGAACGCTGAGGATCTCCAGATCCCGTGATCGGAACTATGTATAGATCGACTACCCCGCGGGAGGTGACAGTGGTGGATGGTAAACTACTAATAATAGCATCCCCTCCAGCGCAGGATCATCGGAACGCTGACGGGAGCGCGCACATGTGGCGCCCGTCGGCGTGGTGCTTCGCGTGCACGTTTATTTTCGATACGATCGTCACGCGGCGCGGTTCACGGTGTTCCTTACATAAGAGCCTCCGGCGAGTCCCGGCCCGACGGGCGCGCGTCGGGACCGCAGGGCCGCCGCGACGGGCCCGACGAGGCTCCGCGCCGCACCGTGCCGTGCCCTCAGCGTGCACTGGTGCTGCTAGTCGCACGCTGCAGGTCGGTGCACGCTCGGGTAACCGATCCGTTTGACGCCCGCCGTCGGGTCTATTTCGGGAAAATACAAATTTGGAATGGATGGGACTAGCGAGTCGTAAGCGAACTCCGCCGGTTGAGTCCATTTTTAGAGCTGGTCTGCGCGTGCGCACCGACTGCGCCGCCAGTGCTCAGCGAGCTGCCACCAGGCCGCGTCGCTCGCCACCCCCACCGCCCTCGGCGATTGCGGCGCCTTCGGTCACCACCTCCGAATAAATGGCGTCCCGGACTATGCAATAACTTATTTATTGGGTGCTCGACAAATACCTCCTACGGCAAACGTCATGTGAAAAGGACTACAATTGTTTGAAGAATGAAGAAAAGGCCTTGCGCGAGTTCCGTGCTTCCTTACTTCCCATAGTGCTTATAATCATATGGAATGTAAAGAAGTATGGAGCTGCGCGGGCGTGTCTGCGAGTCTGGAAGCTGATTCATCGATCACTACACAAGATGGAAATATTTGAAGGACAATTGCTTGTGCTGATTTATCATTTAATGGTGTTTGTTTTAAACGTCCTTATTTGTGTCATCCAATTTCCGGTGGACTATATGCTGCTTACGCCAAGTTTAAAGATATCTTATATAAAGTGAATTAATGAAATATCAAAAAAAAAAACTTTGTGTTACATTAAAATAACTTCATCGGTTATTGGTGCTTTAAACAAAAATTAGTCACAAGTAACCATGATTTACGGATATTGAACTGAATGTTCTCTTTGACAGGAAGCGAGGTGTAGTTGTATTTTTTTGCAAACCCATACAATGTAAGAATTAGTAAGTAAAAATAAGAATTGTTTATTCGGTCCCGAGTTGTCGTAAAATAACATCTGGCGAAGTGTAGGTAACAGTTCTGACTAAGGCAACATAAATAAACGTAAAGCGGACGGGAGCCACAGCTACAGCTAACTTTATGTGTAGCCGGAGAAAAGATATTTGTCGCTACCAACAAAGATCGAATTTCAACCAGAAAATCACAATCTTGTAAGTTATGAAATTTTCAGGAAATAAGCTAAATAGGCAGTATCTATATCAGCAGCAACAACATCATTAAAATCATGTGTTAATGTAGAATAGTATTTAACGTCTATATTCCTTGAGATAGAGCAATATTAATAACATTGAATATGTAAATTTTAATCATGTAATATGCCAGTGGTGCAGTATTTTGCATACAAAGATAGAATATAATACACCATCTTGTGAACATTGCTAAAGTATTCGTTTATAATATTAGAAAAAAGGGGGATAAAAACAAAAAGGACGTTAGTGTATTGGGGCCGCGCGGCCGCGCCTGCGCCACATCTGGTGGAACACTGCATCTCATTATGCGGATCGGTCGCGGCTCAATGGACGACGACGGTGCTCGTGCCCATGTCATGCCATGACGCCCGTGACCGAAGACAATACGCCTAATATTATTATTACCGACTCAACACAATGGTTGCCTATTCCTCCATTTACGACTTACTAAATAAACCATTTTAATACTTTACGGGACAGCAATTATTTAAAACGTTGTTTTACTACGTCCACATTCCACAATCCACATGGACAGGAAATATATGATTGCATATTATTATAATTATTTTTAAACCTTTTGCAGTTATGTATTTTTCAAACATTTATTTTATAGTATAATGATTTATGTTATGTATAAATAAATGTATTTATGTTATGTAGTAAATTACATCATAAAAATGTATTTTTGTAAGAATTGAAATAAGTATGTAATGAACCTAATATATTTTATGACACTAAGGGCGACTTGCACCACTATTACTAACCTATAGTTAGTCCTAACCTCAAGTTAAATTGAACAAGAAATATATGAATGACTATAATTGATTACATACATGTAATTAATTAAATTTCGTCGTATATTATCTGTAATTGCATGTAATATGTTACATGTAATGAATTACATGTCATTCATATATTTATTTTTAAATTTCATTTATGGTTAGGACTAACTGTAGGTTAGTAATAGTGGTGCAAGTCACCCTTATACTCAACAGATATAATAATATAAGTTCACGCTGTATTCTTCAGAGAAGGCAGGCAAAATCACAACTAGAGCACTATTACGGTAAGCTAATTTCCGTCCCTTCATGTGATAGGATCGAGTTTGTCGTGTCGGGCGAGAATTCCAGCTTCGAGCATCTTATTTATTTATTTAACTTTATATACATGATGTGTAATGATTAAATATTTGGAGAAAACCTATGTTCCGCGGTGGACGTCCTGTGGCTAATGATGGCGATGATGACACATGATGTGTACAAAGGTGGAGTTAACGATCAGTGCATTCTCTACCAGTCTACTTGTAGGTGATGTAGAGATGAGGCAATGGTGGGTGAGAACGAAGTAGATAAACTACAAATACATGTTGAAATTGCCACTATACCATTGAGGTGGTTACTTATGCATATTAAATAACTAATAAGTAATTGAACTGAGACGGAACGACAAAAATCATCACAATTATCTAATGTTGGATTTTATTCTAATAACTTGGTCTGATCTGGTATATTTATTATTTAAAATATTATTTTAAATTGGTTTAAACGATAGCTTTTCGTTTTATTGTAATATTTTATAGAAATTCTCATTTTAATGTGACTAGGACTTTTCATAGACATACTATTTCTATACCAGTTTTATGTAAGTAGTTTTTAAACTTTTAACATATTATTACCATTTAGGTAAGGACTTAATTTACAGACTTTGATTAAAAAAATACTTTTATATTAAGAATACATTGTTTATGTTTAACACGAATTTAAAATACCTACCTAATAAACATTGGTTGTGTCATTAATAAGCAGTTTATTTTTTTTTCACAAATATATCTACTAATATAATAGTATAAATAATTATGCTTATATAAAATAATATGTACAATTTTAGAACGCTAAAGATGCCCGAACATTATTAGCAAGGTGCGGTTCATTGTTTTAAAAAACGAGGGGGCAGTATCGGCACTAGGGCAATGACAGCGCGTACGCATTATGATCAGGATCACACATATGTATGCGCACACAAATACACTACTAACGCATGAACTGTACATTCAATAGTGTAAGTACACAGAAAGAGAGGTGCAGTCATCAGAACGTCGCAAGCCTCAGCGATGTCGAGCCGATGATGACTGCGGCTCGCCTCGTCCGTGGTTCTATAATAGTGCTAAACAGTTCTACCGACGAATATACCTCTGGACTTTTATACAATACATGAAATAATAATTATACATTGCCACAAATCCAGATTGTACCCGATCGCGCCCTCTGATAGTGCGCCTTTTACTATCGGACGAAGGGTATTCTATGAGAAAGGGATCTTGACCTACCAGTTTGTTCGGAATTTCGGCTCTCAAAAAAAAATATTCATGCATCAATGCAACGACTGCTGCTGACAAAAGAATATAAAACTAGACAGGGGCATAACACGGGCATAATGAATACTAGACAATACTCGTTTTCAATTTTTAATAGAGTTATTTGAGCGCAATTCGGTAAGGTCCGGAGTTTTTATGCTTTTGAATGGATTGAATGTTGGTGTAGGTTGATGTTTACAAGAAAAAAAATCACGTATTGCAACAGTGTGAAACGAGCGTCGTAGCGCAGCGCGGCGCGAGCTGCGAGCCGCAATCTTAATATTTATATATCGCTATATGTTGATATCCCTCGACAGTCGATACGTTGGTGCACGCATCATACATATGTACATATTTATGGCCGGTGGATGTCTTGTTATTCGTGGATGACGCGCGAAAATAACCAGCAGACGAATCGTTGGCATCGCTCCAGAGGCCACTGAAACGCTCCTGGCACTGCGCCTTAGTTAACGTTTCGTTTCAGATACAATCATTAATTATACACTCACATTGCCCAAATTACCTTCCAACTTATATGGTTACTTAAAAGTAAGACGCACAAACAATAATTAATTTATAACGATATAGACATTTAGGTAAGTATGCCTAACGGCCGGTTTCAATAAACGATCTAAGTTTAGAGTGCAGATAGATCGCGATTAGGAACCAATCAAATCACGTCATTTGACGGAGTCATGTTCAAACTGTGTTCTTATTGGCTAATTTTTGTAATCTATCTGCACATTCGAACTGAGATTGTTTATTGAAACCGGCCGGAAGTGGATCATTAATGACTACCGACTTCCCGTTATTACTTGTACTGCCGAACACTCCTACACTTAAGGTCGCCTTATGTTGTTTAATGCCGCTTTACCTGTCAAAATTGTATAGCGAAAATCAATGTAAGAAGCCGTTAAAGTTGAGTAACGTTCCAGTACTTGGGAATTATGTAGATACATATATGATGACGACTTATAGAATATATTGTTCTATCCGCTAGTTACTATAATGTAGAGTTTAGCTGGAATATTTTTAATGGTAGAGCCGCGCTGTAGACAGTAACGTCTACAGCACGAATGGGCCGGCTCGACCGGTTTGATACCACTGTCTCACAGAAAACAGACGTAAAGTAGCAGCTTGCTGTCGCGTTTCGTTCGAATCCCTTTTACCTCCCCTTACATTCCCTCTTTTTAGGTTGGTAACGCACCCACGATTCTTTTTGTGGCTTGGGTGTCTATGGGCGGTGGAGATCACTTACCAACAGGTGACTCATCTGCTTCTTTGCCAGTCTCTGCTATAAAAATAAAATAAAATAAAAAAATATTCTGGCGCTTACAACACATTGACACATTGCATACGAGTATGTTTACTGTCTGTGAAAAAGCACTATAGTACGCTTGCTAATTAAACGGAGTAAGCTGACAGATCGAAATGTCACTTTCCAAAATAATGCTGCTTACTTTCAAATCATAGTGATTGATCTAGTTCAATTTTTATAATTCAAAGAAACAATAACTCAGCACTAGCTTACGAAATTAGTATTTTATTGTGTATTTTATAAATTTTAGTTCAACCCTTCGACGAAATGTCTAAATAATTTTGCGTAAATAATAATAATAATTACGTTCGGCACATTCATAGGTTTGTAAGTTTTATTTATAATAAACCATAACTATTATTTACTATGATTATAATTCAGTAGACATGCAGTACTAATCTCACATTAGGCAGGAATTACGACTTTGAGTTGGACTTTAGAAAATGAAAGAATGAATTGGTTCACTGAATTGAAATGTTTGAATAATCTTGATCTTTTTATCGCAGCACTATTTAAATTTCATGAAAAAGTGGCAACATTCGAAATGTCAGTTTACTCCGTTTAATTAGAAATCCTACTCTATGTATGACGTCGCATTGCATACGCAACGCAAAAAAAATGGTGTATGTTTCTTACATGCGGGCAAGTCTATAAACGCGAAAGGGATTGTTATTGTTTCGTTATTATACTATTATGAAATATACCGTGTCATTTTTATTTATGCATAATTGCATCTTGATAATGAATTAATAAATTAATAAATTAGCGAGAACCTACTTAGATCAGTCAGTAAATGAGCATTATCAATTTTCAAATATGTCAGACAGAATACTTTCGTATATAAATTATACACATATTTTTTTTTAACATGCAGTATGGTAGAATATTGTATTAGTGTGGGTGCGAACGTACTGTAATGTGAATGTGCTATCTTCTGCTAACAGTGCCGGGTTTAGCCAAGTAAATGCGCTAGTCGAATAGAATGAATGTATAGGAATGACATGCGCTATACTCTTATGCGGCGTACTCTTGTCACTCCTATACATGTACTATTCTATTCGACTAGCGCATAAACCACTTGGCTAAGCCCACTGTATTCTTTATTTAAAAATCAGTTATTTTTTTTCTGTAAGTTGTAATAACTATGGTTGCTTCGACGATAATAACTTATTGTATTTTATTAATTGTAATTAATCTGATAATGATATACGAAATTTAATATTATGAAGAGCTTTTCTAGATATTATTTATATCATGTAGAAAGTTAATTTTCTAAACATTATTGCTTATCTCGTGTTTTCGCATAAAACATTTTAGGTTATACGCGACACTAACGACACTCTGGCGCGTCGTGTAACTAATTCATATAAGAAATTATAAATAGTTTCCTTTGTCACACACTAGATGGCGACTTAGTCGTTAGACTAGTTGAAATATTTTTCGTTTTGTTGATACAACAAAGTTATATATACATTAATATGCAGTAGAGAGATATATATATATAATATATATACTATACAATTATATACAGTGTAGAATTCCACCTTCTAGACTTACGTTACATCCTTGAAGATATAGATTATATTATTCATCTTTTAAAACTTGTTATTTTTCCATTCTGATCAACAAAATTACGACGAAACATCGGGACCTCCCTGTACAACTATCATAATTATTTCACGATAACACCATTTGCGTATGTTTTGGACGTTTACATTGTTTAGGGCGACTTGCAGCGCTATTACTTATATACAGTTAAACCTAAACTCGGTTTCTCTTACAGCTCATTCCAGTCTTTAAATCAAGATTTAGGATAAATAGAGATCGCGGAGCTGCAAGTGGCCCAAGAGTTAATGTTGAAGAAAGCGTATTGATTCAACAAATTTAGTAAGATGTGTAATAATTAAAATTGTTCTAGGGCAGCGGTCGGCAATCTTTTGGCAGGCAGGGGTCACAAGGTGGCAAAATATAGTAACGGGGCCTCACCTTATATTGTCAATCTAGAAAATATAACATTTTTGATATTTATGACTAATTTACCAAGTAATCACGGGCCACAAATAGGACATCCACGGGCCGCGTGTTGCCGACCGCTGTTCTAGGGCATCGGTTGATTGTGTATTATTTATACAATATTACTTATACACTTATATAATGTAATGCAGGTCTCAAAGCTAAGCTGAATCCAACATGCTTGTAAAGTGTGTTGCACTGATACTACACTAAGGTGGAATAATGAGAGATGGGAGAAGAAGAATGTTATTGCAGGTCTATAGGCCCTTACAGAATAAATAAATAAATAAATAAATAACACCCAACAGTAACACACATAGTCCTGACCCCACACTAAGATACTAGTCTTGTGTCGTGGGTGTCAAGAACTACGAGAGACTTTTGGTCTCACAACACCCAGACCCGAAACAAATATCTGTGGGCCACACAAACATTTGTTTCGGTGCGGGGATCGAACCCGCGGCCTCTCGCTTCACAGCCGGCTACTCGCCCGCTGCGCCACGGAGGCTGTCGAATAATTAAGTCTTAACTCTTAACCACTTATAACATCTAATGATTAACCCTTGTTTTAGCGAAGCGGCCTCCAATTCACTAGATAATTACCAACACGTGACAAACAATATACGAGTAGCAATATAAGTCTTTTACCAGAAAATATGCGATGTATTTTCCATTTATGAAAATGTCTGCGATGAAAAATGGTTTCATGCAATGCGCTCGGAATCTATAGATTGTTAATACAATGCACGTAGTAAGTACAATGAATACGTTGTCACATTTCCCCGGAGTGCCGGCGAAAGATTTTCCGAGCGGAATTGTTACAACTTTTCTCCGTTGATTGATCATAAGAAATAAGTTAGGGCTTGTTTTACATTCAGACTGGCTGATTTTTCTTGTTACTGCGATGTCGCATAAGAATGTATTACTATATTTTCAATAATTTGATTTGATTTATTATATTATACGAGTACATGAAGGAGATAAAATAACATTATCTTGTGTTAATTCATAAATTATGGGATTGACATAAGAGTACGCTCGCGGCGTACTCTTATGTCATTCCCATAAATTTATTATATTCGTGACTTTATTAATCTAAGATTCGACCATTGACTTATATGTATACTACTAGACTGGCTGTTCAGTACATTGAATTTGCGGACTTCGTTGTTGTGGATTGCCTGAAACTCATTTAGTTGATAACCAGGGAGCAACAGAAACAGTTGTCATTTGGTCAGCCGTCAATATTAAATTGGACATATTATCAGGCACTCATTGTGTATTGTGAACTTTAAAATATTAGCATTATTTGTGTTTCTATGTTGTTCATAATCTTTAAAGTCATTTAGGTAAGTAATTATTTAATTTCTTCGTTGTTTTATAAAATAATATTTATTTTGAATTTCAAATAATAACCGCCATGTCAATATTATCATCTCGCTTACTCTTGTTCGGAATGAGATTAGAGTGAGCAGCACTACCGAAGCGTTGATGTAGATTATGAGAGACGCAGATAAGACAAAAAGTGGAAAACATTATTAAGTAAATTTTGATAGATGAGACGTAATGTTTGTGTTTCAGATATTGAATCTAAATAATACATTCACAACAATGCCGAATTGCATACTACGGTACTGTAAAAATTATTCCAAAAAAAACGAAGAAGTCTTCTGAGGGCATAACTTTTCATAAATAAGTTGTGGTGTTTGCACTGTTCGTCTTCATGTGGGGTCGGCGCAACACACTTATTCAAGCATATTACAGAAAGGATTCGGCTTAGTTATTCCGGCCTGCCTGACGTCAACCGACTGGTCCCGAGAAAATTAATTTGGATTATTCACTTTGCCCGACCTGGGTATCGAATCCAGGACCTCCCGGTTCACAAGTTATATATGCTGCCACTAGACCAAGGAAGTTATTTCCGCGATGTTTCAATATATATATTGAAACATCGTTTTAGTGCTATCATAGTTATATATACCAAAACCCCGTCTGCCTTTTAGAGTCTACAACTTTTTTTTAATATTCTTAAGAATACTGATTTATATTTTAATTTTTTTTTAAAGTAAAGTAAGGTAAAGTGATATTGTTTTTTTCGAATACTCAGTATCAGCTTGGAGTCTCAAACCGCACTCGATATGGTGACCGGCACTTTTGATCACATCGTGAGATGGATATATTAAGTTCGATGAAATTTGGTTTACACCTCTGCCCACCCCTTCGTCGATTGCAGGCATAAGTGTTTACGCATGTCAACATTTAAGAACGTTTGTGACCAACTAAAACTAAAGTAAACGGACATTATTTTTTATAATTTAAAAGATCTACTACACACCGGGTTAGTATTGAGTAGAAAAATTTGGATCGGGGATCGAAATCCACGTACGCAATGCACCTATGGCACCAAGACAATCAAACTATTTTCTAGTGTACCAACATACTTTTTACCTAATCTCATCCACTGTAGCGTCAACGCAACGCTATATATAGTTTTTCAAGAACGGTAGTACAGAAAATAATTATCTAATATTTAAGACCAGCTACCTGATGGCTAATCCAATTCCGAGCGAATCCTGTAAGAAAAACGGCTTTGCGATGTGGGATGTGAACGCAAGGCTTCCCAGTTCACATTCCATATACGCTGCCACCAGACCACAGAGGCAATGTAATTATTTTTTATTTTTTTAGGAAATAGTAAGTAAATGAACAGTAGATAATAATAATTAGGTACTATTAACATTTTATTTATATCTGGTTTTATTCAATAAATACAGTATAATTTTATTATAAAACAAAATATAATATGAGCACTCATATACCGCGCAGAGACGAACTGGAAAAAGGCAAAATTCATTTTAATTGTCACATCTGCGTGACCCTGCCTATTCATTACAGAGTTCTGCTCTCAAAGCTAAACCGTCAAACGTTAAACACTTGCCGTCATGTGCCACAATTTTTCTTCTAGACAGCTTGTCTAGTAGTATACATATAAGTCTCTGTATTCGACTAGCGCATAAGCCACTTGTCTAAGCCCGCTGAGGTGTTACTCCAGGGGCAAAGCTTAGATAATTCTAGGTAGACCACTCTTGTCTCTTCTACATGCCCTTAACCAAATCCACAGTGGGGTTCGTCAAAGAGAAGCATGTTGCATTAAAGAATTGGATTTAGTTTTTGCGTCCTGCCTGACGCCAATCCCCTTCTTATATGAAATTGAAGTTATGTTGGCATTTCGCTAAATAAAGTTCAGCTATTGCGATAATTTGTATCCAATGTGGACTGTGGCCCGTATCCGAGGTAGTTTTCTACTTGCAAACTTTCAGCAAAGGTAATTAGAGACATGTGTGCCAGTATGAAATGGCGCCATCAGTAACGCGCAACTTGCTTCGCCCGCTCAGCGACTGCACTCATCTGCCTAACGGACAATAAACCCACACCGGATTATCTTTCCTAACAATTAAATCAGGCTTATTATTCAATGTAATGTTATCTGTACCCCTAGTAAGAGTTTTATTTCACGTTTCTCGATTCTCGAAATCAACGATAGTTTGTGTTTCACCCCATACATTTGATTAGCAGCGCCACTTTACGAAAACTACAACGAACTAAAAAATTTATAAAGAAACTGAAAACTATTGTCGATTTCGATAATCGAGAACTGTCAAAATAAACTTATACTAGGAGGGGTACTGTAGATTAATTGGCTAACATTGAAAATTAAATTAATGTAACAATTTCACGAGAATTTAATTTAAATAGTAGAGGCCTGTGTCCAACAGTGAGAAAAGTAATATTAAGAGGCTAATATTATTGTTGGTATTAAATGGTGTAAGTCGCCTCATTGGTAGCAGCGTATATGGGCTATAGGTGACCTATTCAGGAATCCAACCATGGATCCTTTAGTTCCTACCATACCCAGGTGTCGGTCGGAGTGTTTTTCTAAGACAATTTTCTGGGACTGGATCCCCAGAGGAGGGTTAGCGTATTAGTCAATATTACATTCATGGATTCATCAAATTTCAGTCCATCGAAGTTAATTAAAAAAGTCAAAATATATGCCTATGCCTTTACCCTTGAGGCAAGCAGTGGTGCAATTTGTGTACCCACCGTTTCTACATCTTATTCCAATCTGAGCACATAATCGCTTCGAAACTATACAAAAAAACAAACAATATTTGTAATTTTATAGTAAAAAAAGTTTTGTTGAATTTGGCACTGAACTCCACGGGTTTTAAATGGTATACATACATAATGTATATGCTTCCATTAGATTAAATCGTTTCTTTTTAAATCAAGTTTCATATTATTCCATTAAATCTTCGGCGTATTTTATTAATTGTATAGGTAGGTACAGGTTAATTCAACGTAAACAAACAAACTGTCTTCTCGTTATAGAGTTACGTAATGGCCGTAGTTAGTACCTAAGCGTCTTTTCATAGGAGACCCACAGTGCCAGATATCGTTTAAAATGAGTTCAAGACACTGCCAACAGCACTACAGGGACTGGAGTAACGATACAACGCTTTCAACATAGCTCTATTGTTACATGAATAATTTTAGTCGATATTTGGGTTACATAGAAAATATCTTTACATAGCCATACCGTGTGGTATAGTGATAATAATTATATTATCAGTTTATACCTACTGTTTAAATATGGCTTTGTAAACGTTATATGACACATGTGTAATTATATGTAACTATGTGTTGTTCTTACCTGTATATAAAAATAACAGTTTCACTCCAAGTTGTTTAATTCATAGAAAGATAATGGGCCTTACTTATAAAAACAGTTTAGCTGAGCAAATGGCTAGGAATAGTCTGTCACTTTTTCCTTGTGTTACATTACTTAAAAATAAAATGGACAAACTATTCTTTACCATTTGCTCATTTAAACTATTTTTGTAACTAAGGCCCATAAAGTAAAAAGCAACAGCTGATTTAGACATTTTATAATTTTAGCTGTTATTGTTACTTTTGCCTCTAACACTTGAAGTATCATTTGCCATAAGGTATCCAAATGTCAGTCAATGTCAGTAAAAATATTGTTTTAATTTTACCTTAGAAATTATTTGTACATGTAGAAATTGGGTGTTAGTCTCGCTTCGTTTTTCTCACGTTTATACAAAAGAAAAAATATAATTAGATGAAAAGAGTTAATATAAATTATAATTAGACACAGCTCGTAGTTGTGTCCTCTATTGAATATACGAAAGTGTATACGTATAATAGTGAATACGTATAACAAATACGTATTATACTTTCGTACACTGCGGTTATGTCACTATATTGTCACAAAATATTTAAATAAAAACGCGCTGATTACATTACCAAGTAACACACGATACAAGGAAAATGCTTATATGTATAAAATAAGTCTTGATGAATTGAAATAGAACGAAAAGGTTCTCAAGGAATTTTATGTTGGGAATAATCCCGAAAGCGGCCGACACAATTCTTCATTTCATTCACGTTCCCCTGCGATGAAACTTTTTCTCTGCAATTTTTCTGTGGAAGGCGGGGAGTTATCAGGTGGGGCGCTTTGCCAGTCTCAGCACGTAGCGCCTCCGAGCCCCGCGCCGCGCCGCCCTCTGCCCGCCCGTTGAATACAAACTTCATTAGCCGTTTGATAATTAGCCCGTTAAACGCCCCTCATTCACCCAGCTACTATCTTCTAATCTAAACCCACTATCTGCACATTGTACATATACGGGATGTACCTACACAGAACATCAACTGACAACGTGCTTAAGTCTAACTTACCCGCTGAAAATAAAGACACGTTGGGACTGTTTTACGAAATTGTAGATAACGTGTATTTATGGAAGTAATGTGCCTGATATGATGATGATAAATTATTATTTTATTCGTCATACATATGTAGGTATTTTAATTAAAAAATAATGTATTTCTTCTCTTCATCTCGTAAAACCGTTACCTAAACAAAAATATTGAATACGCACTGACCTGTTTCATTCATAGTATAAAAAAACACAAAAATTGATATAAGAAACGAAGATCCCACGTAATGTTTGTATTATATTTATTTGTTCCGACGAAGAGCCCATCTTAAAAATGGAGGATAAAAACAACGACTTGGCCAGAATTCCTTCCTTTGTTACACAAAAAAGGAAACAAAGGGAGCACGCGGCGGTAAGGACTAGAAAGAACTTAGAAAAATTAGGAAACAATGAAGCAGGAAATGTGTTTTCTCGGCGAGTGGCAATGAGACGGCGGCGGACGGCGCAGCGGGCGCGGCGGCGCGGCGCCGGGAGCGACCGGTGCGGTTCGCGTTGATTCAACTAGCGGATTTAGCTGGTAGCTAAACGGGCACCCCTTTTGAGACTGATCGATATAATATGCTTGTACGACAAAAAATACTGATCTGGAATGAAGTTTTTGTTTCATTTATTCGTTTATTTGACAACCATTCAGATTACAATCACATTAAGACGACATTTTAAGATATTGAATTGAATTTTGAATTAGAGAAGACTAATAAAATTGTACATATTTATAGAAATAGAAATACTGAAGATTTTTGTTATAAGTAGCAGAATCTGGTAAGCGATCAGATGGGTCACCACTCACCTGAATGTAAGTAATCTTCATAGACACCGATTATATCAAAAATATAATTGCTACTTTAAAGGAGGGAGGGGAATAGGAATTAGAAGTAGGGTTTTGTACATCGGAAATCATTCTCATCGGATAAAGCACAACAGCGAGCTGTCAATTTACGTTGATTTTCTGTGCGACATAGGCATGAAACCGATTAAGCTGGCCAATTCGTGCTGTAGACGTTACTGTCAACAGCATGGCTCTATCACTCGAACATAATCAAAGATATATCTTTTTACTTCTTTATGCCAACTTTAAAAGATAATCCGCAAATATTTAAAATTACACGAATCAGAATATTTCTTAATTCGGTGCGTATTTGCTTTGCTCGAAAGAAAGGTAGGTTGTGGATATCATTTTACAAAGCGGGTTCAAACTTTCCCGGATTTTCCAGCAATAAATTTGAAGGCCGGTGTTTTCCTGGAAAAGACCTTAATTGTAAAACAATCTATACGAAATCTCGAATTAATATTTCGTTTCAGAGGTGAGTTGATTTTCTGTACACATTATATTCCCCCGACATTAACTAGCAGGGGCGCACAAAGATGAGATTCAATTAAGATCATCTATCTTTCTTTGCCTCGATCTATTAACGTTTCAGTTATTATAGGTGCAGCACTTTTCTCTGTGTCGCGTCGGCTACAAATGAACCCTAAACTCTATCAGTCATTATTATTATTTTTATCATTATTCTCACATGTTATTATATTATTAACATATAACATAATATAAGCTCACGCCTGTATCCCCGAAGGGGTAGGCAGAGGTGCACTAGCCAACTAGTACACTCACATTTTGTGGAGCTTAGTTCCGTCCCAGATGTGATAGGGGTCGAGCCTATCGGGCACAAATTCCGGACTCCAGGCTGATACGGAAAAATCCAATATCACTTTGTCCGACCCGAGGATCGAAACCGAGACCTCAGGGCAGTAGTCGTACCGAAATACAACCACGGCACCGAGGCAGTCATATCTATACATATAAATAAAATTGGAGTGTCTGTTTGTAATATTGAAATAACAGTTTTTTACTATATGTATACGGTATATATACCAAAATAATATTTTTTACAATTTTTGTCTGTCTGTTTGTTTGTTCCGGATAATCTCTGAAATGGCTGGACCGATTTTGACGGGACTTTTATCGGCAGGTAGCTGTTGTAATAAGGAGTAACTTAGGCTACGTTTATTTTAGATATGATAAAAAAAAAAACGGAAAATTAAAGAATCGACTATTAGGCGGAACTAAGTTCGCCGAGTCAGCTACTAGTATATAATATTATTATAAAAAAAAAAATTTAAATGGCCCATAATTATTTCTTAGGTTTTAGCGAATGTTATTGTTATTGGAATAAAATTGGTTTTTACCGTCGGCCAGTAAGACCCGTGACCACAAAGGGTGTAAAGCTTTCGAACCATCCGGACTAAAAATAAAAAACAAATGACGATAGCATCCGTAAATACTAGGTTTTTTCAATTGTAATTCATTTTCGTACTTATTGTTAAAAACAAATGGCCTTACTTATAAAAAAAAACTTATAAAAACATTTTACTGAGCAAATGGTTAATAGTCTGCCTCTTTTATTCTCAAACAATATGACATAATGAAAAAAGTGACAGACTATTCTTAACAATTTGCTCAGTTAAAATGTTTTTATAAGTAAGGCCCAAAATATATAAATACATACGTTAAATCATAGGGGTTTTATTGAAATTTGGAATAAGGTAACTAGGATGGGGCCTTATGGAGAAGCAAAATTTCAAATTTATGGGTAATTTGAAATCTTATTTATGTGTATTAATCCGTCGGAGGCGTCACATAAATATGTTACATAAGCGTATGGGCCACCGGAGGCCGAGCCGCCCGTGACTATCTACTACCTATTTTATGTTCTGTTACATTTCTACTAGGTCTACTTTTGTCCGCGTAGGGTTGTTGCAACAACTTTTCAATTAATGTTAGTTTCTTTTTTCGGGTTCCGAAGACAAATGGCAAAAAAGGAACCCCTTACAGTTTCGCCATGCCCGTCCGTCTGTCTGTCTGACCACTGTTTATCTCAGAGACTATAAGTACTAGAGTGCTGTAATTTGGCAAGAGTATATACATAAGCTCACGCCTGTATCCCCGAAGGGGTAGGCAGAGGCGCACTAGCGAACTAGAACACCCACATTTCGCCGAGCTTAGTTTCGTCCCAGATGTGATAGGGGGCGAGCCTATCGCCATATCGGGCACAAATTCCAGACTCCGGGCTGATATGGAAAAATCCAATATCACTTTGTCCGACCCGGGGATCGAACCCGAGACCTCAGAACCGTAGTCGTACCGAAATACCACCACGCCACCGAGGCAGTCAGTATATACTAGATAGATATGCTATCAAACTAAGAAAGTCGTGAAATAAAATCTTGAAAAATATTTTTTTATGTATGCATGTACCCTACATGTAAAGTGGGCGTGAATTTTATTCTCGACTATCCTATGGTGTGGGATATCATTGGATACGTCTTTTAAGAACAATGAGGGTTTGCAAAAACTAGTTTTCAATTGGAGGTTCTGTTTTCGAAATATTAAGCTTTAAAGTGAATATTTTAGAACATTTAGGTAGAGAAGGGCGTCCCCTCCCCCCTCTATTTCCAAAACGATTGGTTTCGGATACGTGAAAAAAAATCACACTAATAGCATATATCATGAACTTCAAAGGAAAACTATAGCTTTACAAGTTAATGAGTAATAGACGACCGAAGGAAAAAGAAAAAAATTGTACAAGTTATTTTCAATATCACTTATATGTAGTTGTTAGTTATATAAAATAGTTCGTAAATATGAATTTATGGAGCATACACATGTAGTGCTGTTAGTCAAATGTATAGAGGAAACAAAAACTATCAGTATTTATGCAAACTGGCAAGTTCGTACTAAGGGCTCTGTGCGCGGTGCGGTAAAGCTTATCCGACTTTTAATTTAGAATCGAAGAATAGGTTTGTTTTTTATCATTAATAGGGTTTTGTAATTTGCAGTAAAATGTGGATGGGCAGGGCGAAGGGGGGTAAGCACGGAGAGGCACGGGCGGCAGCCGCGGACACAGCGCCGGGTATTTCGACGTAATTAAAACAAACAGGAGGAGGCTCGCCACTCCTCTCTAATTGCGTTCGTATTGGAATAATCACGGTAACTGCGACTGGGCATTGTTAGATATCGAAGCCTATCTATCAAAGGCATTGTTGGTAAAAGAGTATGAGGGTAACCGATTTAACGAAATATCCGCTGACTGCATGGATATGAAAGGACTGAGTTCGAAAGAAGCTATTTCAACCGTAACCGTACGAAGCGCAACAGCAAGCTTCCACTTCATGTCGAATTTCTGTGAGACAATAGTAATAATCCGGTCGACCCGCCCCATTCACGCTGTAGGCAAAATTGTCGATAGAGTCGCCTCATCATGTTCGTGCTGATGAATCTCAATTTCCACCTGAACTCATTTAATGTGGGGTCGGTGCAATTTTTTTTTTGGATGTCAAACATGAACCGCTTTGTGCAACCTGGGTTGGAATTCAGGAGCAACCGAACTACAGCACATACACATTGCCACTTTATAAGGTTTTTTTTATAAAACAATGTAAGAAATAACTCTTTACGCATGCGTCCATTTAGTGGTGACTACAAAAAGCAAAAAGTTCATTCATATTAAGATGATAGAACTATCAAATATAATATAATTTCAGAATGAACAAAGGACTTAATTTATCGGACACGAAACCAAACTCGCAAATTATTATAATTATAAATTAGTTATATGTTCAATTTACGTCATCAGCCACAGGACGTCGACTGCTGGACATAGGTCTCCCCCAAAGATTTCCAGACCGAAAATAATTCTACATCGTCTGTATAAAGGTTTGTAGGATGTCTCTCGCTGCTTCCAATAGGTCGGTCCGGTCAATTTATATACTTCTTTGTAAATGATTTTGTTAACCGTAACGGCTGAGCTCATTCGGATGTAATTCCGTACCTTTACAGACCTAGGTAGGATACGTTCTATAACAGAGGTTCCCAAAATTATTTTGTCTACTGCCCATTTTGAAAATAAATATTTACTTACCTACTTAAAAACTTAAAATTAAATAAATTATTGTGAGCTATATCGGCGGAGATCCCCTTTTTGTCTGAGTCTCTTACCGCCCCCCTTTAGGCATGCAGCGCCCATAAGGGGGCGCTATCGGCCACTTTTTTATTTTCTAATAGCAGATATTGGCAAACGAGCAGATGGGTCACCTGATGGTAAGTGATCTCCACCGCCCATAGACATCCAAGACACAAAAATTATGGGTGCGTTGCCAACCTAAAACGAGGGAATGGAAGGGGAGGGAAAAGGGATTGGGAAAGGGAGTGGGGAAATGGACCACCGGAAATCTCATTCACCGAACGAAACGCAACAGCAAGCTGTCACTTTACACTTAACCTGGTTTTCTGTAAGACATTGGTATCTAACCGGTCGAGCCGGCCCATTCGTGCTATAGACGTTACTGTCTACAACGTGGCTCTACCACTCACACTTTGGGAAAGACTGTTCTATAAGGTAGAACGTACACGTGGAATACGGTTAACGTAGAGATCGTGATTTCAATTATATAAAACAGTATTTAAGTAATGTCAATTAACTAATGAAAGTTACTCTTGTGTTTGATTATTTTGTAAGTTCAATGGTATTTCACAAATGCAGTTTTGTTTAAACCTTCCCCGAGGTAGGGTTAAACTTTCTGTGTGTTTCTTCAATTGATGTTGTCAAATACTTTCAATGTCATTGACCATCGTATATTTTACAAAATATTCTTACATAAAAGTATATTTATACTAATATCGTCGGTAAATTATGTAGTTTGGAACTCATATGCTTGGGCATACTTTACTTTGTTTCGTTCATCCGTCCATGAATATTTTTACAAAACACCAATACTGTAATACGGGTTGTGATCTGGGGTGGCAACTTAAGTACCTTTTTGTTGATCTAAACATGATGGTCAGACATGGTCATACGTGTGATTCGAAAATTAACATTAACCAAGATCTTGGTAGAGGCACGCTGTAGGCAGTTATGTCTACAGCATGAATGGGTCGGCTTAATCTGATTATTAGCACTGTCTTACAGAAAACCGACGTAACGTGGCAGCTGACTGTCGCGATAAGTTCAGTGAATGAGATATCCGATTCCAATTCCTTCCTCCCTTTCCCAGTCCCTATTTCCCCCGTTTTAGGTTGGCAACGCACCCATGATTGTTTTAGTGACTTGGGTGTCTATGTGCGGTGAAGATCACTTATCATTAGGTGACATCAGGTTAAGAAGAAGAATGTCTGCTATAAAAAAAATCGGCATTGAATGATATAGTAAAGACAGAGATTCGTAATCAAA
This sequence comes from Clanis bilineata, assembly GCA_036417725.1. Classification (NCBI taxonomy): domain Eukaryota; kingdom Metazoa; phylum Arthropoda; class Insecta; order Lepidoptera; family Sphingidae; genus Clanis; species Clanis bilineata. The sequence continues at coordinate 12,151,492 of CM071140.1, forward strand.
GTAATATTTATAGATGAACAAGACGTACTTAGGTTGCCGCCCAAGATCACATATGATATGAATATTGGTGTTAATGACACTACAACGTTGCCATGACAATAATTATATAACAGAACCATTAGTAACAAACATAGAAAAGAATAAATTATAATCTAAGGAAAAGAATGAACGAAATGCCAATGTTATCATATGACGGTACTCATAGAAGTTCAGTTAAACTTTTTATTTAGACCATTCGATTTTACGGATATTGGTTTTAATCGTCATTCAAATGTTATCGATGGTTACTCAATCGAATGTTTAGACTGTATTTGATCTTACGGCCCTAAATGTTGTCAGACATCAATGGCATAGAACAGTGTGATAGATTTTATATTAAGATGTTTATGTACATAGTACAGCTTATGTGTAATGGTTACAGAGTACAGAGTCGCATTACATCAATTACGGCCGAGATGTTAATGCAATGTCCTTGTCGAATATGCAATCAAATGCATTAATTCTATGGCACCGGCTACTGGTCACTACCTGACATGTGTGTGCATTAGAGACGTATAATCCTGATTGTGACATTAAATTATTATTGTATCAAGCAATAAATTGTTCTATTAACACTGAAATGGTCATAATAGAATAAACTTTCATCAAGGTTTACATTTGGGCCCCATATTTAACGAAATTTGACCAGAAAACTGTTCCAGAGTTTATTGCTATCTTCTTTATTTACACCCAAAAATGTATGTCGTGACTATTAGGACCCACGAAAAATTTACGGTAGCATAATATCCAGTTTCGAAAATATTTACTGATATTTACCTCTCTTAGTGCAGGAATTGAACCTGGGCTTATTCTTTTGCAGACAGAATCTATCCCAGGCTACAGATTGACCAGACAACATATACGAGTATTAACATATAAAAATGTAATTGTCCAACTTAAGAGGTCCATTCTAAAGGCAATATATCTTTTTATTTCAAAATTTTACATAATAATTTACACAATTAGCATTATATATTGGTTGTGTTTTCAATCAAATTAGCTTTACAAAAAAAATACCGTTAATTGTGTTTAATGATTAAAATGATTAAAAGAAGTTAAATTCTTGTAATAATTGTTAAAAATAGTGATATGTGTTTGAGATGAGTAGTGGCCAGTGAGCGAGCAGGTTGCTGAGCGCATGGTATGCGCGGCGAGGCTGCAGACGCCGCAGACAGTGCGGCTCGCAGCGGCGCGGCGCGGCGGTGGTGGCGGTGATGGCGGCGCCTGCGGGCGGCGCGGGGGCGAGCGCGGCGGCGCGGGGCGGAGCAGCGCGGCGGCGCGATGCTGCGCGCCTCTCAGTCGAGACGCGAGACCCGCCCGCCCTAGCCGCCCGTGCTACCGCCCGCCCGCCCCGCGCGATCCACACGCGCGCCTCTCCTTCTTACGCTCTACGTTCGATCGTTAATTACGCACCTATGACGCGACTATATGTGCACCTCATGATTTTTAACCATCGCTGAAATTGTAACTTTGATCTCATCCTCCATTTTGATCTATGCGCGCGTACAAACGTCGAGTATTTTCGAAGCTTTCGGATGGACCGGAAGGGGGCGGTAGGGATTCGGAGGGTTGCGGGGCGCAGGGCCCCGCGCGGCGCGGGGTTAGTAGGTTCGCGATGTCGCGTCGTCGTCGGTCGGAATGCATTCGCGGACGTAGAGCGCCGATCTGAGGTGCCGCACCGTTTCTCACCTGGCTGGCCGGGGTCGGTCACCTCTTTTATAAATGAAAAGTCGCCAGCGAGAGAATGTTGCGTTTTTTACTCAGCGGAGTATACGGTCATAGAATTATTTTTGGGTCAAACATGACTCGTTGCAAGGTCAAATCTGCTAGATGTCAACGAACCCCTCGTCCGGTACTTACGTCAGGTCGATGACGTCGGCGTTTTCGGGCAGAAACATCATCGTAACATCGTTTCAGTAATTTATGCCCATGAAAAAGAATACGTTAAGGAGTAAATGTGTAGTGTTTTTCTAGACCTAAATGCGCATCGGCGCTTATTTTTTTGAGTGTCAACAAGAAGAAAGAAGGCGGAAGTGTATGACGGTCGTCGACGATCGGGGAGGCCCCAATGTTAACCCTGCCCGAATTAGTGCACCGGACGAGACTAAAATAGCGAGGCCGCGTGTACGGTTACACGCGGCGCGGCGCGTCAATGTCGGCGCACGGCGGCGACGCTCGACGGTCGACGGTCGGCGGTCGGGACGGCGCGGGCGGACGGCACAGCGTGCTGCTCGAGCGGCTCTCGTCGGGTAAGCTTACACTGCGTCTGATTGCAGAGCGCCAACACCAGCCCTATATGTGGAGGCGGCGCTGCGGGCTCCGCCGCCGCCGCCGTGCCGCCGCGCGCCGCGCCGCGCACGCCCTCGCACCTCGCACTACGAGCTATTTTTGGATTCATCTGTTCCACTGTATACACGCTAAATTTTATACCTTTCTAAATATACTATATTTGAGAATGCTAACGTATTCTTCGTTATAATTGAAAAATATTTGGTTTATGCATACTCGTGTATTTGTAACTTAAGTTTTAAAAACAACATCTAAAAGAGAAGACGAAGACGCCGGAGAAAACAAAACAATAGTATAAAACACGATTGTAGGCGATTGAAGCTTATTGAAGACGGCGGAAAAGTAGCGGACGTGAAAGTGTTAGCGTTGTTCGCTTTAGCTGGTTGACTCCGGGTCAAATTGTCATTTAAATATCATTTGGTCCCCTTCAACCAGCTGTAGTTGACATCTGCTTCGCTTTCCTACATTCGACTGGAAGATACAAATTAATGCTGTTCGGTGACACTAACAGAAAACGACATTAAAATCGCATACCTATGTGTTCAAACTGTGAAAATACCCAATTTGATCCTATATGTCAGTTACGTTGTTAATCTTTACGTGTGCGTATGAAATTATGACGTGATTCAACGTACGAAAATTAAAAATATTGTAATATTTGAACCATATTCAATTTACAAAACGTTTTATGGTAGAATTGTTAACTTACGTTATGATACTTAATTTTACTGTTTAGTTTGTCTTTTAAACATTCAATATATTTTTATACAATATCCCCGTCTAGTAAACTTACAAAAGAGTAAACGTCAGTTGAAATCACATTGTAAAAGTACTCAAATACCGAATAATAATTCATTTATTTACACAAACCGAGCAAGACATTTACTACAATACATATTATTTCAAATTGCAAATGTTATGCAAAAGCTTTCATCCGCATGGGTAATTAATTAATTACAATTTGTGTTCCGCCCCGCCCGAGCCCCTCACGACATTAAGTACTGTGCATTAGTCTACAACAACAAAAAACATTATGTACGACAACGGAACCTCGTACTTACATATCTCATGACTTTTTTTGCGTTTCCATATTTTTCGCATCAAATTATAGATTGGATATACCAATTTAAAATTATAGTTAAACGCTAAATAATCATATTATAATGTAGTCGGAGAGCTTGTGTTGTGTGAGGCGACTAGGCATCAAAGCAAACGATGTTTTTTCGAGACAACATTTTTGTGATCCGCAGTCAATACGTGTTTCGGTTTTGGGTGTTGTGAGTCTTAAACTCTGTCGCGGTTCTTGATGTCTACTATATAAAATAATAAATTTGTCTATTTATATCAATTTATTTACTAGCTTTTTCCTGCAGTTCCTGGGGTTACTGCTACTATGGAAGACTAAGCCCTACAGAATAAATTAATACAAATAACATTTTCTTTTGTAAAAGAATCCCGACGCGACGCGATCGAATCTGTTTTCGGGATAAAAGTATCCTTAAATTTAATATAAGTTATGGTATATATGTGCCTAATTTAATAATAAAAAATGTCCAATAGTATAAAATTCTCGATACTTTATTATGAAATAATCAGAATAATGTTAAAAAAACTGATCAATGATAAAAGCAATATCCTATACTTTATACGAGGATTGAATGATTACCTAATATTATATTCAATTATGTCCTTATAAAAAAAAAATTGAGTAACATTAATCAAAGTATAACAAAAAAATACTAAATTTTAGCTGTTTGTCTGAAGTAGCATTTTCTCGAATGAAATCGAAGTTAATTTTGATTAATCCAAAACTGTAGCGAACAAAGCGTATATAGTACATATACATACTTAACGTTTCGCAAGACGGACCTGAATTTAGTGCCGACGGTTTGATGGTTATACAGCCTTTTTTATCAGCCGTACCTCTGGGAAAAGAGGCTTTCAGGAGGTTGTGGATAAAGTCGTTTGTGCCGGTGCTTTCGCAGTATCGATTGGCGGCAGTAACGGTAGCGAAGGTTTTCGGAGTTCGCACGCGAGGGAAGGATCATAACGTGCAGCGCACTTTGATATTATAACAAGATTATTCGAGGAACCGCTAACTGCCCGCAAATGTTTACAGTCTGCACGATGTAACTAGATTTTTAAATTCACAGTTTCTTACATAATCATGCCGATGCTCTGTGGAAGGTAAGTGATTTGAGTCACCTGGAAGTTTAGTGCCATAAGGCCCGATAATTTTTTCTATTCTTTAATTTGGGAGATAAGTGGTTCGTTCATGACTATGGTGATAAGTGTTATTTGAGTGATATATACAGTTCCAATACTCAATGTTAAGCGGGCACCAGGTGAGAGACCACGTCATACCGGGTCTGGAAAAAAATGAAAAATAATCCATGTAACTTGGCTGATCAATAATAGTCTATTTTTGAAAATTTTGAAAATCGCCACTCTTACGCACATTTTTAGTCTCTGTGGTCGCAAGTTTCCTAATATAACAGTGATTTCAACGTGAACCTAGAAAACAACACTATTGATTGGAATCACAAATAAAACGCTAAAAGTTACTAGTTTACTAGAAAAAAATGAAGTTTATGTATGTGTCATGTCATATGTGTCATAGTTCGAAGAAAATTATCATCTAATTTTGACATCCTGTATTTAAAAAAGAAGTATGGGATCAGCCATGGCAAGTTGTTTCAAAATTTGGCGCTGGTTAGATGAAAATTTTCTTCGCATTATGACTCACATAAACTTTTTTTTACAAACTAGCATCCTTTAGGGTTTTTTGTGACTCCAATCAATAGCGTTGTTATCTAAGATTACGTTTAATAAAAACACAGTGAAATTAGGAAATTTATGACCACAGTGACAAAAAATGTGCATTAGGGTCGCGATTTTCACATTTTTCAAAAATAGACTATTACCACTCAGCCAAATGACATGGATTTTCTTTCTATTTTTTCCAATGACGTTGCCTCTCGCCTGGGGTCCGCTTGACGTCAAGTATCGGGACATTCCCTGTATATTTATATCAATAAATACTAACAATACATAAATATCAAATGTAACTATCACTAACAACCACATAGAACATTGCGATACAAACTACAGTGTAAGGAGAGAGTTTCATGACGCTAGGCATTATAGGGTTTAGTAAGTTTCTAGTTATTTTATGGGCTTTGGTTAGATTTAACACACCATCGTAGAATTTTTAGATTACACTATAAAAGAAAAATACCTCTCGATAGTCACTCATTTCTCTATCACTAAAGTATCTCAAAAAATAGTTCTACAACCTTGATGATTTATTTTCTTCTGACAGACCGTGTTGGGATATCCCATTCTTTCTACCTGCCCATATCCCACCTTTATATGAGGTCGGCGCAACACTTTTTTTTACAACCGGCTGCCTGCATGATGTCAACCCTCATGTGGGATCCAGTCCTCAGTTTTGGGATATCCCATAAAAAATAATGTATATATTTTCATCATGATTGGCGCATATGATATTATATTTTCATCATGATTGGCGCAATAGCAACCAGCGTACTTTGGCCGAGAACAGTGACTCGTAAGCTCCTGTGTTCAAGTACCTGTGGTCAAATAATCGCAACATATGTTTCTAGTTATTTTAATTATAAAATCATCCGGGACCAGGTATGGCGGGCTCTCCATCCAACACATGTAAGGATTGAAATGAGCGCGGCGATATATGGAAGCACTAGTGAATAATGTGGCATATTGGCGTTAGCTCTACTATTATAATTCGTCAATGCGGTCAAGGAACTTATGATGACTGCATGTGATTGTTTTGTTTAATTTAACGCAGAAACGTTAATAATGCATGTAATCAAATAAATAAAAATAATAAATAAATACACCCAACAGTCACACACTTAGTCATGACCCCACTCTAGGTATAACCTGTATCGTGGGTGTCAGAGACTATGAGAGACTTTCGGTCTCACAACACCCAGACTTGAAACAAATATCTGTGGGCCACACAAACATTTGTCTTAATGAGGGAATCGAACCCGCGGCCTCTCGCTTCACAGCCGGCTACTCGCCCGCTGCGCCATGGAGGCTGTCAAGGTCATTCAGATCAGATCAATTTCAGAAAATTATTGAGCGCCTTTAATGAATTTCTTACTACATTTAAATACATCGCAATTAAGTACTTCATTGGTAGCATTCTTTTGAAACCGAAAATATATTTTTTCCTGGATAGCTTTCTTTAACAAAACAGTCTTCTAAAAATAAATTAATTGAACCCATTTTAACGTATCAGCAAAAAAAATCTACGACCCCGATTTAAAGGATGATGAAATTAACATTTCATTAGCAAGGAGTACTTATTGACTTTATAAAAAAAATCTGAAGAGCAATTGAAGAGCATTTGACCATGCTTTTAATAACATAATTTTGCCTGATATTTAATAAATGTTGTACCTAAAAGCTCCCTATGAGATGCGATATTTATGAATCGCAGTCCGCGAGCGATAACATAAAAAATGTACCTATAATAATAATATTTTATTCACTTTAATTTTATAATAAATACATTTATTATCCCAATTGATACGCCTGTAGAACCGAATGTCTCGAATGAAAGTTACATGCAATTAATGGTTGAATTATTTTGCTTTCCCTACATTGCAATTTTGTAGAACGAGTCGTCTTTCATTTGTAATTATATACTTTGCCTAATAGCTCCGAGCTATCGTCTAGTTGAAAATAAATCACGCCCATTACGAGCTTTATTTAAACTTGCCTTCATACTTCATATTTATGTATGTATGTATAGCGAAGACATTGAACAATGTATATTCAAGTTGTAGTAGTACAAAGTACAGCACCTCGATGAGTGTGTATCGTAAAGATTCGTTGTATAACTTGTCGCTAGCGTTGTAACGCGCATTGAAACGTTTTCGATTGCATTAGAACCATAAGCTAAATTCAAATTACGTGACACGCTACAGTAAGTTCGATTAACGATTTACGTAGAATGTCACTTACCAACTTCATGCTAGTATTGTCCTCCCTTTCTATCGAGAACAAAATAATAGAGATAAATATATTTCTGGAACATCCTTAATGCTACAAATAACGACATCGTATTCGGAACGTCTTCGTAACGACCTTTTGTAATGGCGGATCTTAAAAATGGCGGATGGCATCAAATTATCGATCAATAATATCGAAAAGTTGAGTTTGTTGCAAAGTAAAAAAATAACTAAATGTGCATCTCTACTGACATATTATAAGCTAAAAACACATTGCCATAAATAATGAAGTCACCTCAAAAAGAAATGTTTAAGATTTTATGTATTTCACGACAAATTAAACCAGTGAGTTACGTTACTGCTACGGTGTTGGTATTGTTCGTTAGAGTGTGTAGTAATAATGACTCATGGTGCCATTTTTGTACAACTACCCAATTAAATCTAAGTCCCTATCGAATTATCTCGATAAGTTTTTTACGGGTGGAAATCTGTCATTCTCATTGTACCAATTTTAGTTCCTCGTGTAACCGCTGGAGGTACTGGGGTGTTTTCCTTACAAATATTTTACGTCCTCGCTTGCGTAAATACGTGCAACAAACTCATGGTTGAGATACTGATGTAACAATATACTTGTTACGAATTTATAGTGTGATCTCTTTAGATGTATGTCAAAACAGTATGTTCATACTCTAAATATACCATCAAGTATACCTTAAAATAAAAACATGTTTTACGAATTTTATCCCGAATTGTTTTTATTTTTAGTTGCAATACGATGCGATGCGACGTTTCGAAAGCTTTATAGTCTCCATCGTCACGGGGCGGATTGTATACAGTTCGTGGAAAAAAAAGTTTCATTTTCTACCTTTATTAAAAAAACGTCCGCTATATTATATTGTTTTCCACGAGTTCCTTTTTTTATTTGATCCATGTGAGAGTGATCACAGTTATCTTCAACCTATTTTATATACACTTCTTGTAGATATATGTCACTTGATATACAGAATTTAAATACCGCCATTTATTAATCTGAGACTTGTAAATCTTGACTAATATATTTTGAAGTCTTGATAGACACAGGTAGAGCAGCATAAACCTATCACAAATACCTTGATGTATCGAGATTTTTTAGGGTAGCGCCTCTGTCTACCACTTTGAGAATAACAGGCATGAGTGTGCGTGTATTCCGTAGTCAAGAATGGAAAGAATGGAATGGAATGGAAATCTAATTACAAATTAGACAAATGCTTCTTCTTCTTTTAAGAAAAACAAAGCCAGTCAACGCACCAAGCAAAACTCATCGAAGATCACCGGTTAAAAATTTTCCACATTATACTGTCCATCTTCACTGAAATTTGATGCATTAAACCACAACACTGAAAACCAATAAACACAGCTCTAGAGAATAATATGAAGTCAGACTTCCCGTCAAAATTCCCTAGACAAATGCTATTCGCTGCAGGAATGAACAGTACCTGAAATATACCAAACAGTACCACACATACTTTTGAACCCACACTAGGTTAACCGTATCGTGGGTATCAGGAACTATTCGTTGTCCGTCGCGACTTACGGTGCCACATCACACGGAAATAAGAGATATGTGTGCATCAGATTAACTTAAGTAAGTCTCGGTGCGGGGATAGCGGGACGAGGGGAGGGTATTGCTTCGTCTGATCAGTACCCTTAGTACTATTTTTTCTCGATTGTCGAAATCGACGATAGTTTACAGTTTCTCTATACATTTTTTAGTTCGTTGTAGTTTCCGCAAAGTGGCGCTGCTAGTCAAATGTATGGACAAAAGGCATACTATTGTCGAATTCGAGAATCGAGAACTGTCAAAATAAACTCATACTAGGGGTACAGGTGAGTGGCGACCTCGCTAGGGCCGCGAAAACTGTCAGTGTGTACGCAAGTCGCTGTTGTTCAAAATGATGATATGATTGTTACCTGAACGTTGTTGTCTCAAAGAGTGGTTTATTAAAAATAATTATTCTCATTTTAACAACGTGTTTTATTACAGAAAGTATTATTTGTATACATTTCCTAATCCGATATTGGAATTATATACAATTCCTAGGAATTTTACACATTTCCTAGGACATTTATGTATTAAATAGTTTTTGAAACAATAATTTATACATTTCCTAGGATTTGTATAAATAAATAAATAAATTTATGTTAATTTCTTATTAATGAATATGACCTACGGTGACAACTTATTATTATATGTAGAACATCACAGTATACCTATAACGACGAAATTAATTAGAGTGAAAACAACGTGATTATAGTATAATATTCATGTTTTGTTCGAAGCGTAAGTGTTAGAATACTATAGGCAGCGGGTGTGTCGCAAAAACGCTGGAGGCTGCAGGCGGCGCGGCGCGGCGCTCTGCGGTGTGACTTTGTGCTATAAATCAAAAACATCCACCAACCCCTTCGGATTACAATATAAAGTGGGTATCTATAAAACGGGAAATATTCACGCGAATATTGGATTGTTCTATGTTCGTTCATATTCCAATGTTTGTAATTTAATATTGATATCCCGTTTCATATCTGTTTGAGTTTGAATCTTTTTTAAAAATTCAAGTTATGTTACATGCATATTGTATATTGGTGCTTTGATTGGTGCCATGTTTTGACATTTAAATTGTAATTGTAAATGCCATAATACCTAAAACAAAAGTATACCCTATGAACCCTTGCTGTTTTTCAAATATGTATTATTATCTTATGATCTCAGCCTATCACCGCCCCGAGTGAGCGCCAACCAAATATTTATTACCGCGTTATAAAACCCTACATGAAATCACATATTTATTTAGTGTCTAGCCAAGTCTGTAACAGACACTAATGCACACATTAGAAGCTATTTCAATGGTGCTTTAAGTAATGACGTCTCCTTTGATATAGTAGCACCCACACCAGACGCTTTGTGCACTCGAAATAAAAGAATCCATAGCATTCAAGTTGACGCGATTAATTAATAGTTTCTATGTTATCACAAAACTTTAAGCAGCAACTTATGGGGTATTGCTTGTAATGTAATGAAATGTAACGTTAAGTATCATTAAATTATTACAAATGCTTATTTATATTTATGTAACACAGTGAATAGGGAAATTGGTATAACGGTGAAAGTTGAACATTTAAATTGTTTTAGTGCCAATGGCGTGCTGAGTTGGTGGTGTTGTGCCCAAAACACGGCTCAGAAGGAAATCACCTGGCAGGCCATTAACCTAATTCATGGACGCAAAGACAGGGCGGAGGCCGGAGACGCGGGTGGCGTAGCGGCGCGGCGCGACGCGACGCAGCTACGTAGTGCCCGGTTTAATATTGCCTCGCCTCGCCGCCGGTAATAAGATGGAAATAAGGCAGAGCGGTGGCGAAGAAACCGGGCCAATCATTGCCATTCGCAACTTGATACCAGCGCCAACCCCGCGTCTAATATCAAAAGAACAAAACACGATTTTTCACTTCATAATATACATATGAGTTTGTTGTTTAATGGCATTACCATATTCCAATGGTTCTCAAACTTTTTTGGTGGACGGAACCATTTTGGAAAGCGAAATATTTGACGGAGCCCGAATATAAATAAAATTTTGTTAATGTGATTATTTATTAATAATCATGTTATAACTTTACAGTTGCATAACATATATTAAAATATAAAAAATAATTAAATATCTAATGGGAGGTGTAAAACTGATTCTTTTTTCATCAATTGGTTGATATCAGGTTTGATAGAAGAAAGTTGAAGTCTCATCAGGTTCGGCGTCTAGTGTATATCGATATTTTGTTTTTTTTTTCATTATTATTAGTATTCTCGTTGAGCCCCTACAGATGCTTCGTGGAGTCCTAGGGGTCTGCGGAGCACTATTTGAGTATGACTGTCATATTCAATAGCAATTGAAATTGGTGTAGCACATACTCAGTTAAAGGTTCTCGATAGGATTGTATTGATATCACCATTAAAATTGCGGCTTTAATTAGAATTTAATTACTATTGTTTAGGTATTTTATTAAGAAACTCATACGGGCAGACAGATTAAGGCGATATCTCAGACTATTGTCTCACATTTTTGCTTCGTTGTTCTTTTTTGCTTCCTTGATTTCTTTATTGAACTTTTCCTATTACTGGAGATAAACATCTCAAAGCACCACCGTTACTTACACACGAATTGCTTTCCGTTTTTGTTTGCTTTAATTCTATGCATTAAATCAGAAACTAGCTTTTAAATTTAATTGTGAATACAAATCTACAGATAGAACGTGGTAAAGTTATTGATATTATTAAAAATGTATTTAAAATAGTGCCAATTAAGTTATGCAAAGTATAAATATTTACATACTTTTTATATACATATAGATCATTAGTCAAAATTGCGTATGATGTTGAATCTTGAATGTTGATTCGTTGATTTATTTACATATCTAACCGAAGTATTCATTTTGCTATATTCATTCTATGAATGGCCAGGTTGCGTGATTGTGAAATATAATAATCACGGGGCACGTGAGAAAATGAGTTACTAATGGTCTGAATACGATTTCGCAATGACTTTTTCTTCAGTAAATTGAAATAGATATTGTTGATCTTATTCAAACATGGCACAACTTAGTATTCAGTTTTAATGAGAAATTAAAATGTTTTAATGAGTGACTGCCTCGGTGGCGTAGTTGTATTTCCGGTACGACTACCGTCCTTAGATCTCGAGTTGGTCCCCCGAGTCGGGCAGTGATATTGGATTTTCCTTATCAGTCTGGAATTTGTGCCCGATATGGCGATAGACTCGCCCCCTCTCACATTTGGGACGGAACTAAGCTCGGTGAAATGTGGGTGTTCTATTTAACTAGTGCGCCTCTGCCTACCCCTTTTAGGCGTGAGCTTATGTGAGAAATTTAAAAAAAAGACTTTGAATACATGCATACATAGACTCACGCGTGTATCCCCGAAGGCAGCGGCGAACTAGAGAACTAGACCTACATTTCAACACGCTAATTTCCGTCCCAGATGTGATAGGGCCTCCCTATTGGGCGATGGCGATGGCGCCATATGGGGCAAAAACAATGTTAATTTAAAAAATAATGTTTCACATATCCAATCTCAGTCAGGGGCCGGATTCCCTATAACCAAACGTATTTTTAATGCACCCACGTCATGTTGACTTAACTAATTTGTATCGAAAAGTATTCTTTATACCGTTCTCTTTAAGTCCATTTTTATTTATGGTATGTTAAGATAAGAGTGCATTAGACAATAATGCCCCTGATTAGTAATATCAAAATAATACTTTTCTAATAATTTCAACTTTGAGTCTCGACTCTCTACGTTCCGAAAGCTTTACAGCCTTCATAGTTCATGGTCCCGTGACCATGAAGGCTGCCCCGTGGCAGATAGTAATCACTGAACATTTGCGTCCGCCCTTTGACCATGATACATCAAAACAGGTATAATTCCATCGATTAAATTTTTTTGTTTATTTCAATAACTATGTTACATACATATTTCTTATAGCAAAATATTTTAAGTTTTGTCGTCGTACGTTTTCTTAAACGTGCTGTAAATCCGTAATATGTAAAAAGTGTAATGAATTTTCATTTGAGGCGGATTAAGGCACAATGGCTGGTTTGAATTAAATATTTCAGGTGGTGCGCCGTTTTGGAGAGTTAGTGCGGAGGTTGATGAAACGACATACTCCACACTCAGCGCTGAGGGAAAATTTAATTATTGTTCCACAGCTACAGCGACACAGTTGAATACATTTTTAAATTGTGAAAAGCACATTACTGTGACTTTAAATGAGTTTTCGTGTCGAGTTATTATAATTACATAAAGACTAACACTTCCGAACGTCCCCCTGAGGACGTATTTACACACAACGTATTACGTAAAGTTAAAATATTTTACGTGTCCATTACCGGTTAGTGTGGTCAAACAATATATTTTATTTTTATGAAGGTAATATAAAAGTAATGTATGTATTTCCAGTGTTTTTAAACGTATTATAACATTTACATTAAGTAATGATATATGAGTATTGAGTATTCATTGCACTTGTGAATCGATTAGCTAATGGGATATGAATGAAGCGCTCGCGGAGGCTGCGGCGGCGGTACACACGCCGCGCTGGATCTAATGGAATTCACTTGTACGCAAACAAGCCACAGAACGTTCTACTCCTACCTGACTCGGCTCGTCTCTGTGAGCCTCCACTCACTTCTATCTACAAAAGAAACCTAAATCACTCTATATTTACAAGACAGTGGCAAAGGGTGAAATTGTCCAAACGAGAATCCGATGCTGGTTTCTCTTTATATTAATACCTATTTACTAATAGACATTTTCAGAAAAGGTACGCCGGAAGGAATCGTGTTGTATGGACCCTTCGCCACTAATACAAGACCACCATTTATTGTTTTAGTTACCGCTTATTAAAAACTTATCGCTTATTAGACAAATGTCCTAATGTGTTGTAAATTGTAATCACAATATTAGGTACTCTCCTATTACCTACTCTCGTACTGCAAATCTTTCTCGGGTTTATAAATTACATAAAAAGTTTATCTGCACTGAAGCTAAGATAAGCAGTAATGTTATTACTGAATGAGTCGTTACAATATCAGTTGTGTGAAAGCTTTCTTGGAGTACACCCTCCCCGGATCGTTAGAGATAACGCAATCTACCAAAGATCGATTGACGGAGGCAAAATTACTAAATTCTCTGAGGCGGAGCCAAAGGCTATACAATCTAGTAGGAAATGTCAATGCGTATAAAATGAATATTTATTCACTGAGAAATATTTTGTATGTGATGAAAAGAAAATTTAACGTCGAATCTCAAACTTAGCTTACTTACAACTTTGGTCAAAACGTGGTGCGTCATATATGTGGAGCGTCCGCTGGAGTGGATCATTTTATATAGGTATAGGTAATTATAAATTATTTATTAATTATCAATTATTTTGCTAGGCACGACTTCTTCGATGTTCGTAGAGCAATAAACCTTTAGATCCACGTGCAGCTCCGCGATAAATTTCTATTTATCCCAAAATTATGATTTAAGGCTAGGAGTGAGCCGTAAGATAAATCGAGTTTAGGTTTAACTGTAAATCAGCGCTAGCACTGCGAGTCACCTTAAGTCTTCAAAATTAAAAGTAAAAAATTGCAGTCACCATAATTTGTATGCCGTTAAATAAAATATAGGTAACTAAGGCGGGAGATACCAAGGGTCTTGCTTGCTCGAAAAGTCTTAGTTGGCCTTAAACCAGATTGAAGCGCTTAGAATTCCTTACATAAGCGCTCCGCTATAATATCGGAAAAGAGATCAGAAGTTAATCTATCGGCAACATTCCTCGCGTTTCGCCGGAAGGTACCGTAGCCGCGCCGCGCTGCGCCGCGTCGCGTCGATCCGCTCGCCTTCGCGCCGCTCACCGCCCGGTTCGCTATGGGCTCGTGCACGCGAACGCGCCCCGGCCGGGGTCTTGTGCTCACTGCTTATAGTAACTAATCGATCCCTGCTTTTGCAACGAAACTATGCATCGAAATTATCCAAATAAGATATATACATCTAATAATACTAATATTATTTCTTTAATACTGTCCTCCTGGTAAGCTCATTGGCGATGGGGATCCTTTACGATCATTTGTATGTGTGTTCGATAAATTACATAACATAACATAGGCTCACGCCTGTATCCCCGAAGGGGTAGGCAGAGGTACACTAGCGAACTAGAACACCCACATTTCGCCGAGCTTAGTTCCGTCCCAGATGTGATAGAGGGCGAGCCTATCGCCATATCGGGCACAAATTTCATACTCAGGGGTGATATGGAAAAATCCAATATCATTTTGCCCGACCCGGGGATCGAACCCGAGATCTCAGAACCGTAGTCGTACCGAAATACCACCACGCCACCGAGGCAGTCGATAAAGTAGAATTGCAAAAATGGATATATTAGTTAGTGTTTCTTCGACGCGGCTAGGGAGCAACGGATAGTCATCACATACATATTTTTGCATATTATGGGCTGGATATTGATACAATTTTTATACTATAATTAAGACTGGTAAATTGCGTTTTAATAACAATACAAGATACCGACTAAGTATTTACACGAATAATTAAAATGTATAATTACGTAAAATAACACAAATGACTAATGCTTGCTTACAAATTATGGTACAATACATGGGCCTTACTTATAAAAACATTTTCGCTTATCTTTTTTCTACGAATAGCCTGTCACTTTTTTTCCTTGTGTTACATTGTTTAAAAATGAAAGGGACAACCTATGGTTAAAAATAAACAACGCTTAAATATTTTTATAAGTAAGGGGTATAAGTAAGTATATTATGATGAATTTAAAAGCTTTTTAAATTTATATAATTTTGAGCTACTCGAATATCGGTATGTGGAGATAACAACAGTGGCCAAGTGCGACTACAGACTTGCGAGGCGGGAAGGCGCGTCGCGCCGCGCTGTGTCTTTGAAAACTTGACATTTGTCGGTGTCGTAAAAATATAATGGTATAACTTGTATTTTACGATCTCTAGAAGCCTCAGCGCCAAGCGGTCGAGATAACGTGCTATGCGTACTCGTATATGCACACTCATATTATTACATATTCCTGCCTGAATTTGGTTATGGAAATTGGAATTTATAACCGTCTTGTTTTTTTACATGCGCTGGGCATTCGTTATAATTGCCTTACATGAGATATATTATGAAAATAAAAAAATATATAATAATTTATTAATAGATTTGTGGTAGAAATAAATAGATTTGTGGTTTGTCGAATCTAAGGCAATGTTTTGAGCTTTCCTCTGAATGTTCAGCAACTGCAGACTTCGTAGAGCGTCGGTGTTTCACGTCAGTTATATGTTCTTTTACGCGGGTCCCTATGATTCGTCGGGACTAAAATCAAATAAACACAAAACAAATCGCGATAAGATGCGTAAAAACTAATTTTATATTATTTCACTGAATAACATTTGCGTAAACCTAAGAAATCATTAGTCGGAGTCATGTTTTACAAGAAAATCTTTGCTTAGTCTGTCTGTCAATCTGTTTTCCTTGTAAAAAAATTACTCGGTCTAAGTGAAAGTTAAATTTACAATTCCAAATCCTCACTGAGTTTGTTACTTTGACTTAGACTTATTCGAAGTTCGCTCTATAGGTCTCGCCCTTAGTCTATCTATCACATTGACCTTATTCAGGATGGTAGACGTCACATACCTTTGAAATTCTTGTGGAGATTCTCAAGTTTGCAGGTTTTCTCATGATGTTTTTCTTCACCGTTGTAGCAAACGATAATTTTATAATGAAAACATACTCAACATAGAAAACTCACGAGGCGGATGCACTTTCAGGCGTTGGTCTCAACCTCCGTCACTGGTTTCAGCAGTCCGTATCTACCATTCTCAACTGAGCTATCGCTGCTTACTTTATATTGTAAAAATATGAACCTTATAATTTAGTACTTGTATGTTGGAACTCGGATATAAATATGTAGTTACATGTGGCGCATGCAGTCCGGACACAGGAGCGAGTCGGCTAGCGAAGAGGGCCGCTTCGGGGAATAGATTCCGTTAGTCACATTTATGGCTAAAATATTCATGAAAGTTTCACAAAAATATTTGAGCACACACTTGTCTGCTTTGTTATGACATGGAAAAAATTAACGAAAGCACAAATATTACGTTTCACTAATATTATGGTAACATTCTACATAGATATTTGTGTATAATACATATGTGATATGACTTGAGTGTTGTGGGCCGTGGGTCCCTCGAAGTTCCCGATACTTACAACCTTCACAACATACGTTTAACCAAGTGTATTTATTTATACAGTTCTTATAAAACTATATAATTACACATAACATAAGCTCACGCCTGTATCCCCGAAGAGGTAGACAGAAGCGCACTACCGAACTATCTAATTAATGCTGGTATTTTATGGTCTTCCACATGTCTTTATTCTAATACAACATGGGAGGTGCAACACACTTTTGCAAGATTTAGACATGTTGCAGAAAATAATTACGTGTTTTTCGGGGATCCAGTACAGTGCTAAACTGAATAAGTAATTAGAAACTTATTTGTTTCGATCAATTTTACCGGCACTTTATTCAATGTCATAATATATAATTTTGTAAAAAACAATATCTGTGCCAAGCATACATAATAACTAGGATAATCTAAGATAATAACACATAAAAATAATCAAATATTTATCAATCTTTTACGTCTTGCCCCAGAACAGTGGAATAGAAAAGTGGAACAGTGGAACAATCCGAACCTTTCGTACAGTAATCTAATTGTAGAAGAAGGTATTAGATAGAACCTCTCTAACTCTCTGTTTTACTAGACCATTATTTACTTATGACCACAGACATGTACTGTAACTGATGACAAATATTAGTTGACATAGAAGGGATTTTAAGATCTTAACAATCGCAAAGATAAAATAATCATAGAATATTCATGGAACAACGGAGACCAGACGTTTCAGTAGATATTTTAAATTAAAACCGATAAGCGTTAGCCCGGGATGTATATTTAGAAGTCTGAGAATGTAAGGGTTGATATCAGCCAGGCAGCCGGTCGTAAAAATTAAGTCAAATCCTTTCTACATGTTTTAAAAAATGTGTTGCACTGACTCCACATTAAGGTGGGGTTAAGGGCAGGTAGAAAGAAAGAAGAATGTAAGGGAAGAAAAAGGATTTACGTAATAAATTACAAGATCTTTGTTACCTTTGAATATTTATTGTCCTAAGAAAACGGGTTAACACTCAGGTTAACAGCACCCACATAATGAAACAGCGAGAACACTTGTTGATAAGTTTAACAACTATTCATCAAAATTCCCCCGTGGGTGAAGGTAAAAACAAAATTGGCCTTCGCGACAAGTTATATGTTGCACTGACTTGCACTTGAAAAGATTCTGAGTATTTTGGCGAGAGCAGTAAAGCTAAATAAAATAGCAAACGAATGGAGTGCACGTCAGGAACACGCGGCGGGCGGCGCACGCGACGCGCCGTGCAATTTCCGCTTCGCTATCAGATGCGCCGCTCGCAGCGCGCCATGTGAACTCAACCGGGAACGAATACATAATGTCACTTCTTTGGTGAATAGAGAAGAATTATTGCTCACAATACACTAGGGATGCATCCCTTTCCTGGCCGATGTGCTATCTAACGTAGGTATTCAATGGTTATGAAACAAATTCATGTTAATGTCTACTTTGTCATACTAGAATCCTTTCAACCATACTAAACTGCATATCTAATTTAACATTTTAATGTTGGTAAATTCCGTAGCAGCCGAACCAGTGTCCCAACTTATAAAAATTAAAAATATCTAGGTCAGACTCCGCATGGTAAAGGGTTCCGTAGTAGGAATGAATGTTACTAAAATACTGTTGTCTTAAAAACTACTCAACACATCCTGGTGCAAACGAATTTACTTGTAACTCTTTAAGCTTTTCCATCGTATTTTTATTTTAGAAAATCAAAAGAAAATACGGGTCTAAGGAGGAGCTTCCTCATCTAATAAAATTACATTACATAATCTCATCATTTAAAAGGTTTCATTCAAATGTGATATAAATAAAACTTAAAAGCTTTGGTATGCATATAAAGAGAAACCATCATTTTAGGATCCCTTTGCATTTTTGTGAATACTATTTTGGCATAGGTATTCAATTTCTTTTGAGTAGTAGAGCTACGCTGTAGACAGTTACGTCTACAGCACAAATGGGCCGGTTCGACTGGTTTGATACCACTGTATCACAGAAAACCGACGTAAAGTGGCAGTACGCGTTTCTCTTCCCAATCCCTATTCCCTCCCCTTCCAACCCCTCCTTTTAGGTTGGTAACGCATCCATGATTCTTATTTTTATTGTGTTAGGCATCTTCCAACTTAGGGAATAGTGCAAGTTTCATCAAAATAGTTGCAGGAGTTTTCAAGATATGAACTTATATGTGTATCAATCACCGAAAAAAGTGTTTGAATTTACAAACAGTAAACAAATATCTGTTCCTAACACTAAAAACTATACAATAATTAAAGTTTAACAAAAACTTAAAATAGACTTCAAAACTGAACATTTAAAAAAAAATTACAACAATTCCTTACTGTCTTTGGAGTCGGTGCTGAAGCCATTGCAGCTCAAATGAAAAGGCACCGACTCCAAAGATAGTAAGGAATTGTTATTTTTTATTTTGTCTGTCTTATTGTGTCTTAGGTGTCTATGGGCGGTGGAGATCACTTATTGATATTTGTTCAACCTTACTAGGGAATTAGTTAGGTTGAACGTTACTAAAACAGCATTTCTTTAAAAACTATAATAAATCTTGTTTCGGTACGACTACCGTGAACCGTCCTGGGATCTCGGATTCGATCTCGAGTCGGGCAAAGTTTTCCATATCAGCCCGGAGTCTGGAATTTGTGGCCGCTATGGCGATAGGCTCGCCCCCTATTACATCTGGTACGGAACTAAGCTCGGCGAAATATGGGTGTTCTAGATCGCTAGTGCGCCTCTGCCTACGCCTTCGGGGATATAGTGAGTTTATGTATGTATGTTAAATAAACAGTTTTTACCTATAAGTTCCTTTCTGTGTTCCTTGTTAAGGGAATTAGAAATAATTATTGAGCAAAGTAATTACGGGGTAAAGAAGCGAAGCGTGTAAAATCTCAGCGGAAGGATGGAGCGGGGAAGGGTCAGATTAGATCGCAGTCGTTTTGGCATGTTGCAGTAAGCGGGTCAAGTGGCGCCGGTAGAAATATTTACTGCAGTTGCTACCAACCTGCAATACTGCTATCTTAGATTTTCCATTTGAAACTAGTCGACCAAATGTATTTGACTGTGGTAGCATTGACATACAAAAGACACGTAAAATCAATTAGACATACATGAGGAAGTTAAGGTGCAAAGTGTACTGCAATCGGTTTAATAAAAGCTCACCATTAAAACTTTTTTATTCGGTAACCTGCCGTTTTGTGAAGATAAAGTCTTAGTCGCTGTGCAATTACAGACAAGAGCCTTTAAATGAACCGAGCTCTCGAGCACGCCGCTCGGCGCATCGCTTCGCACCCGACGCGCGACGGCTTCCACTCTCCTACCGTCTTGCCATTCCCGCACTGTGTTAATGTGATATAAAATCATAATTTCATTACCACGTGCACCGTTTGTACGTGATTGTGTTTGTTTTTACCCTACTGTACGGAGAAATGAGGGTTATGTTATAGATGTTATTTAATGAACATCGAGGTAGACATGTAAATGTCCAGTAATCGGAAGGTGACAGCATGACAATGTGCTTAAAACACTAAAACACTTTACATAAATGTTTATATAATACGTGAAGTTCTATAAACCTTAGATTTCTATTACTTTTGTTGATCTTATGGCAGATAATATTTACTTACTGTAAATTCCACTCAGAAAAAGAAATGTCTAAGGGAAGATTTATTTTTCATGTATTATTCATTCACGCGTCCTCGAGCGTTTTCATTTTGACGTGATATTTTGGCAGTACGATAATGACATTTGTCGCGAAATCCGAAATGATACTCTATATTTTCTGTGAAATAGTAAACAAAAGGACAAAGTTATATATTTTTTCTACTCGTATGTTGTTAATCTTGTACCGAATACGCAATTCTACAG
The DNA here is from genome assembly GCA_036417725.1 of Clanis bilineata. Classification (NCBI taxonomy): domain Eukaryota; kingdom Metazoa; phylum Arthropoda; class Insecta; order Lepidoptera; family Sphingidae; genus Clanis; species Clanis bilineata. The sequence goes on from CM071140.1 coordinate 12,172,507, forward strand.
AATTAATTTGCTTCCACCAAGTTATTCGCTTTGAAGCAAATTACGAAAAATATCACCGTTACATGCTTTATTACTGAAACTGAGAAAATAATACAAATATATTCTTCTAGAGACAGAGTATGTGATAATTATATTAAATATGTACCTACAAGTAAGCAGCTACCCGTCGTGAATATCTGTGGAGTACGGTATGTGCGAGTTCGAATAATAATTTCTAACACGTGCGTAATTTATGCCTGATACAGAGACAAATTTCTCGTGTGCTGCATGTCTATTTATTGCTATACGTTCAGTAGTTATTATACGTGTATATTTGTACGTATGTGAAGGGTGGTTGGTGATTTGAGGGTGGTTGGTGATTTGAGGGCGGCATTATTGCCCGAATACTTAGTACTACTTATTTATGCCAGTTTAAAACATATTAAATAGTCGTATTCTATACATTGTATTATGTATGTGAGTTAGTTAAGCTATTACCGGACTATCTAACTTTCCCTTAAATATACGCAGGTATCTACTATATTGAACATCATATCACACACGATTATACATTAAGATTTATACGACTCATATAGGTTAAAAATATTAGCCTTATATTTATTATTAATATAATAATATTACTCTCTTACTGCTGGGCACGGGCCTCCTCTACTAATGAGAGGAGTTAGGCCTTAGTCTACCACGCTGGCCTAATGCAGGTTGGTAGACTACACATACATACCTTCGAAATTCTTGTGGAGAAATTCTCGGGTATTCAGGTTTCCTCACGATGTTTTCCTTCACCGTTATAGCAAGCGATATTTCACAAAGAAAATACACTTAACATAGAAAAGTCGGTGGTGTATGCTCGATTTTGGAGTTGGTCTCGAGCCTCCGACACTCGTCTCGACAGTCCGTACCATTCGCAACTGAGCTATCGCTGTTGCTGCTGCACTCATATAGGTTATCTCATAAAAAAAACCTCTACTTATCGAACCTGTATTAGGTCTACTTCCCTAATCGGTGAACCCACGGCGCTATGATAATTATGTCCTTCTACAAACAAGGTCTATAAAAGTATTGTTCACGATAGGCAACGGCCTGGCTGTAACCATTTACCATCAAGTGGGTCAATTACCGTATTTTCGTCTGCCTTCGTAGGACAATGATAGAAAGGCGTTATGCAAGCATTACCAAGAGGTAATGCTTGCATAATGGTGCATGGTGCTTGCATGGTGATGTAAGAACATCACTAAGTGTTTGTAGGTATATTGCTCCATCCAATATTATCATTAAATTAAATAAGTTAATAACACCAACAGTTACATGACCCCATAGTAGGGTACGAGTCTTGTGCTATGGGTATCAAAAACTAGAGAGAGAATTGTATTCTCATAATATCTAGACCTGAGCCAAAAATTTACAGAACACACAAATATTTGAAACCCATTAATATCTATTATGTTATAAACAGGGTGTTTCATTCAGTTGGTATCAATAATAAGTACACTTAAAGAGGGGATGGCTAGCAATCTAGCGGTGAAGTTTAAAATTTCATAAGGCTCATAGATTTTCAGTAATGGAAACTTGAATCTGTGATGAAAACATCTTTTCTAGCTCATTGAGTTAGCTACAGTATTTGCAAACCACCAATGGGGTAATTAATTATTTTTAGCATACACTAAGCCATTCCCACAGTAATTGCGATGATTAAAGGTCGCATTCCGATTTTAAAATTCCTATGATTAATAATTGGTTAAAAAATAAGTGGCATTTTTATTTTATAACTTTACCATTATGGTTTAAATCGTTCTCTCTGTATGTGGAATTATTAATGGTAACAACTTTATGAATGACCCGGTAGTAAACGACAAGTAAACAAAATCAAAGTACAGCCAGCTAAATGATATTTTTTTGTCAAGATTAGTGCAAATGCGCGGCGGCTTGTAAATCCGAAGATATTGATTTTGGAGAGTAGCCAAAAAAACTAGCAGAGCCGGCACGCGTCAACTGCCGCGTTGCCCCTATCTGGACGTCAACCCTTTTACGAATATTAAATTCTGTTTTGCCACTTCGCGATTCCACATCATCTCTGAAAAATATGATTCGGTTCGTACAGGCTTTGCATTATTCACTGTTTTCCACCATGTTCTCGTCTATGAACACAAAACGCGTTGCGCCGCGCCGCGCCACGTGTTTACAACGGGCTTGTTAATATAATTCCGCTTCGGTTTTGTGTATGAATTTATCATTTACATAAATGCATTCATCGAACGCAATATGCACAGTTATCCAATTATTCTTATTGAAGGATGTATGTTCAATCAACGCAATTTGTATGCATGGTTATAACTAAATGTATTCGTTATATTTTATCGGAAATATGCATGTTATTTAAAAGATATACTGATATATTCAATGTAGTAGCCACACTTGAAGTTTTCCGTTCAACGAGTCTTTTTGCTCGCTTCTACATTCCTCCTGGATGGAGAGTTCGTTTTTGTTTGTGTTTTGTTACTCCTCAATGTAATTTCGTTCACTTTGTTTTTAGTGTCATGAATATACCATTCTACACTTTATTTTGGAAAGATATCGTCAATATAATTTAATTACTGACTGCCTCGGTGGCACGGTACGACTGCCGTCCTGAGGTCTCGGGTTCGATCCCCGGTTCGGGCAAAGTGATACTGTTTTTTTTACTCAGTATCAGTTTGAAGTCTAGATATTGTGACTGATATGGCGATAAGTTCGCCCCCTATCACGTCTAGGACGAAATGGGCTCGGAAAAATGTGGGTGTCCTAGTTCGCTGGTACGTCTGTACCCCTTCGGGGATACAGGTGAGATTCTATGTATGTATGTTTATTATCAATTGAAATGTATTATTCTAAAACTGTAATATTAATTATATTCATTTAATGTTAAGATGCTGGATAAATTAGTAATTTTCCTCGCGAAATAGCTGCATACGTAGATACTTGAATGAGTTGGATTCCTACTGTTAATTGATGCCTAGCTGAATTCGGTCTTAAATTGGTGTAAATCCTCAAGGCACAGATCATGCCAACCGAGCGCTAGCTCTCGACGTGCCTCCTCCAATTACTTTAATTAAAACAATACCACGGCACCAGTGCTTCGTCGACTCACCGCGTCTGTTTCCCATTTCCCTATTTAAATACGAAAACGAGCTCGTAGTTCGCGCTTAGCATGCAAGATGTTGCTACTCACTACTTCACTAACTTACGTACACATTTAATCTAAGTACCAACATAAATCTAATACTTATCCGTTCCGTTAGAAATATTAAGTGAGCATTATGATATTTAAACATTGAATGAATTCTGGGTATCGTTACGCGGATTGAACGCGCTACCACATTAGCGTTAATTTACCACTGTAGTTTTTGCATTTAAATTTCTCGCGCTGCGGAAGTTTGATTCGAAATTTTGCGGTAGTCATTCATACTCATTTGCGTTCCGAGCGCTCGGAAGAGTGGTTTGAAAATCGATTAAGGAGTCGAGTTGATTCATCGACTTCGAATCTAGTAATTTACTCTCGAGTTGGCTGAAGGCGACACCTGTCGAGCGAAGTGACGGTTGATAATGCGACGCGACCGCCATTCGCGCGCACTCGACTGTGACGACGTGAATCCCAAACCCATTCACGTATTACACATCATTACAAGTTTTAATTTTATATTATTGCGCTTTCAACAGTTCGCCAAATTGTGTAGAGACAAATAAGCAATGGGTCACCTGATGATAAGTGAACTCTACCGCCTATAGCCAGTAATAGACACCCATGATACCAAAATAAATAGGGATTGGGAACAGGCTCCTCCCCTTCACAGTCAATATTTGGGTCACCCGATGTAATATCAATATCCCAACGAAACACAGGAGAGACCACTAAATCCGACGTATGGATTGGTATTATGGTATTGGTATCAAACCGGTCGAGCCGGAAATTATATAAACAAAAACAAGAGATATATTTTTTAAGCAGTTTGTGCGCTTATAAGTATTATAATTACTATTTACATTATATACCAAAAGCGGTTTCATTTCATGCTTTGAGTATCCAGGTATTTTTACTGTCTGGCTTTTTTAATGCCAAACAAGGCAAGCAATCTGTACTGTGGTGACAAAAAAGTTTCATAGGCACACGTCAGATTTGAACCCTCGTCATCTCTAAAAAGACAGTGGCTTTATATTATGTTTAATAGGGTACTACGCAGTTTTAACGTCATATATTCCTAAATTGATTGAATGATATGAAGAAGTTCATTTTCGCAATCCTTTATAATCAGTCGTACATCAATCATTGATACACAATAATGTTAAATTAAAATTAATTAATGATTGTGTGTTGGTCGAGTTGTATCGACATTTAAATGTATATGATTTTAAACTGTTGTAGAATGCTACCTCTATATATTTGAACGGGTTGATTTTTAGTTTATACAATATCACATATTATATAAGGGGTAAAGGCAAACACTCTATGGTTGCATAATATACACCTTCTGGTCATCATACCATGCTTTTCGTTATTGGACATTGGACATAAACCGGAATAGACAAAGACTAACTTTCACGGTAAGAAGGTTATGGGAAGGTCGGATTTGAATCTAACATAACATAAGCTCACGCCTGTATCCCCGAAGGGGTAGGCAGAGGTGAATTAGCGAACTAGAACATCCACATTTCGCCGAGCTTAGTTCCGTTCCAGATGTGATAGGGGGCATATCGCATATATGGCATATCGCCATATCGGGCACAAATTCCAGACTCCGGGCTGATATGGAAAAATCCAATATCACTTTGCCCGACCCGGGGATCGAACCCGAGACCTCAGGACCGTAGTCGTACCGAAATACAGCCACGCCACCGAGGCATTTGAATCTAATATTTAACATACTTAGTACCGAGTATTTGAAGACACTAATATAATTTATGTTTAGATAATAATGTAATTCAAGAAATGTTATCAACAATGAGATAAGTGTTCTTACAAACAGTACCATATTTACTCACATCTAAACTATATAAAAATCTTAATCAATAGGACAAATGAAATTAGTCCTGATCTAGGTGCTCCAGTTGTGTGCCAAACGTCACATTTGGAGTATTACAGACTACAGTATGTATATATCGGACTTAATCTACGATGACCTTACTTGCTTGTGAAACTGAGCTTCAAATTATTTTATCTGTCCAGTAAAAAAACACAATATGAACTAAGTTGTGGTATCCGATAGGTAATAAAAGTGGTAAACCCCAGCATCATCTGCGGGATTAGAGTTTACACGAGCTGTGTTCGAGAAGGTCGTGACTCGTGGCTCGCGAGAGCATTGCTGGAGCCGCGATGCCGCACCGCGCACCACATCTCCGACGGGAGCCAACTTTACCAACTTTCTTAAGGACGGTTAGCGAAGTTTGACGTGCACGCGCTGCCGTAAGCTTAGGGATTCGATACTTGGCTACAACTACTAATATACCAAGCACACCAAGTATCTACTTACTATAAATTATACCATATATAAAACCAATAAGTTTTTAATAATTGTAAGGCGTATTTGAAATACCTACAGTAGGTAATTTAAAATCTATACATCTATATAAGTAAAATTGGAGTGACCATTATTATAGTCTATTTATATTATATATATTCATAGGTTCTTACTACATTTTAATTATCTTGTATTATACATATTATAGTATATTTTTTTACTTGTTTCTTTCTTAGAGAGGAAAATCTCTACATTTTCTTTAAATCCTCATAGCAAAGGCGGGTTGCAGTAATACTTTTCTAAGCAGTACGTAAAATTATACAAAATATGTATAAGTTACGTCCTAGGCCGGTCGTAAAATGGTATTACAAACGTTATGAAGGCCGGGGTTCGGCCGGATCTCATCACTTAGGGTTGTACGTCGAAGACTATCTTTCAATAAACTCATAAAATTGCCTCATCCAAAGCGAGTTTCGAGCTCGCTCACCCACCCCGAATGCTTGTTGCTAACAATGCACACGTCAATATTAAATTTTGCTTGAGTAACAATATAAAAACTTCCAACATCTAAGGGTCATAGCTTTTATTGAAAAATTGCGCCGATAAGCGGTGTTATACATGTATTAAAGAAAAGAAGTTTGTATGATCTTGTTGTTAGTTAAAGTGTGAAACATTTGGTGAAGTTAGATTGATGTTACTTTGAGCTGAATGCTGAAACTGAAACAAAAATTTGTACTGCAGGCCGTCAAGCGATAATGAGATGCTGGCAGTGACATGTCACACGAGTAGCGAGAGGTGCACATGCATGTTATATGAGGTCCGTCGCGCCGCCGCCCGGCTCGTGCTGCGCTGTACACGTGTTCGGAGCCTCATTTTTAATGCACGCTATCTTCAACAAATATGCTTGTGATATAGGGTATCGATATAAATGCTTTGAAAACGTCTTCTATATAACACTGAGCTAGCGGGACCAACTTATGGCGAGCACCATACATTGGAGTCGTACAAAATTAAAAACCTGTTCTTAAATCCTAATTTATTGATAACAATAAACGAGAAAAAGAACTTTTAAATTGCTACTATAAATACATGAAATGCATAAACTACGCTGCAAAACAATTCAGAGCCAATTAAGACAACTCTTTGTGCAGGAATTTTCATTTACATTTACAAATTCACATTTTTCTTTTGGGAATAGTCTCAAGTGTTCAGATAACCAATGGCCCAGTTTGATGATTAGTTTAGAACGAAGATAGAAGACAAATTAAAAGAGCAATGGAACACTAATTCCATTACGATTGGATGGATAGCAAAAGTCGTCTCCATTGGAGTCAAAGCCGGTAAAACGTAATTGCGACTTTAGTAAGCTGGGCTCCGCGCGGCCCGATACGGACGAAAGGGGACCTCTCTGTAACGGCTGATATAAAAGCGGCAATAAATTTAACAGGATGAACGCACTACTTACATAGAAAGAGCGTGGACGCCGCGCGCCGGTGCCCGTAACGAGGGGCACGCAACCGCCGGTCTGTATTTTAACCAAACCCAGGCCGTTCGCTTTTTTACTCATTCCAAGATTTTTTATGCATTTTAACACAATATATTACAACATTAAGCATAATTATTATAAACTATTCAAGTAGCTGTTAACTCGGTCGCGGCTCCGCTCCAGATAGTAATCATTTAAAGGTAGCGTAGCTTTCGCAAAAGGGTTTTTTTTTTTAAGTTGGTCAAGTAGTTCCAGAGAAAAAAAAGCGGGTTCAACAAAAACGGAAACAAACAAATATATAAGTTTTATTGTCGTTTTCTTTGTATACCTCTATATGGAATTTCAAATATATTTGCAAAACACGGAAAACATTTTTCTTGGCTGATGAAAATACAATATTACGTGCCAACAAGAAGTTTATCTGTTTTCCGCGCTTTGACTTACGAGCACAATATTTGTTGAGCTGATTAAAAAAAACTTGTTACTTTACTTTGTTTAACATATTATTTCATTCAGTTTCATTTTTGTAACGAAAATAAATAGGTGAAAGGAATTTTAAAATCTATTTTACTAGTTTTAGACCTTATTCTTTAAAAACAAAAAGAAAAAGCAATATTTTCTTATTATAAAATTAGAACTCACCAGCAATATTTATTGTTTATTCAATATTACCTAATCGTGTGTAAATTGGACGCGAACTAGTCATAATACAAAATAGGAGGAAAAACAGTAGCTGCTGTTATTTTGGATACACATGTTTATTGCTATGAAACATGGCAGCCTCATAACAATCCCTTTCACTCTCCACAAATTGGAAGAAGCGCGTAAAGGAAAACATGGCTATAAATAAAACTGGTAGATCAACTAGATAGGCGGCCATTACCCAAGATAAGCACGACTTATGTACGCGATACGCTCTTCTCTTCGGCAAATTAACGGAATGAGACTAGGTTTGTTTGCAGATATCGACGTGGAAACATTTCGGCCGGGATATTTATCGCGGTGGTCGCGAAGATATCTTCTTACGGGCTCATTAAAAGAGACACGTCGTACATAAATCAGCAGCAGGCGTCGGCAGCGGCAGTGGCGCGTCGCGTCGCGGTGCGGTGCGGGTGTGGTCGACGCGACACTCGGTGGCTGGGAGCGTCGCGCACTCGCGCGGCGTCGCGGGCGGGCGGTGGCTGTTATCGGCACTGAGTGCGCCGGCAATAGGCGCTATCCGGTTCCGTCGCCGCGCCATCGTTTTCATTGTGCTTTCGCTCTACGGCACCGTTCGCTACCAAACACCCCACCGTCTAAACTACATTACATTATCCCCTTTTCCGATGCATAAGTTCCGTTCGATAGGATACGTATACGGCACGGAAATTTGTTTATTTTTATTAATCCCGAACAGACATCGATGTGTGAAAAATTTACTTACCGTTTTACATACGAGGATATTTTTTTAGGCTCAAATTATACATATATTAAATGTCCTATCACATTAGGTTACGAGCAACTTAGCAGATATATTGTGCCTTTTTAGCACCAGGCTTTCTTCGTTACTCTCCCTACTCTTTGCTACTCTAATTTCTATAGTATTATTCAAATACGAAATAAAATTACTAAATAGGCTACTTTTTATTATGGAAAAACATACGATTTCCTCGGCAACAGCTAATAGTATCTAGTGTACCTAGACATTCAAAAGCCACTTCTTGTAGGTTAAGTAGTAAAGTTAGCGTTTTAGTTTATTAATTAGCTACTGCTAAAAGCTGAGTGATTATAATGGTTCAAGTTGTTACGGTATGAACATAACAATTCAGTGAGCGTCACTGGACCCGGAAGATCCAAACTTTTCAAGGCGCTCTGGAAATTTCAAACATTACGACCACCCGCTCTCCTTGAATTATTGGACTTACACACCTACTTACACGGCGCTGAGAGTGCAAAGTTTTGTTTCAGGTTTGCATGGAATACCAACTTACTATTATATTTCAGTTGAGTATTCAAGTTATTCGTATAGTACTTGAACTAAAAATGGCATCATTATAAAAATTCAAAGCACTCGAAACTTTGTTTAAACACAAACCGTGTTTTTCAAACCATCTGTAACCGTAAAAACTTTTGTAAGAAGCAATGATTTACAGAATTAACATACTGTAACGTGTTTACATAACCTAAACCTCTTTACGAACTATTTAAAATTTTCCACTTTAGATGCAAGTGATATGATTGAAAATTTATGATTCTGATTCATGGAAAAAACTTAACGGACCGACTCCAACACTTATCCGATCGTGACCAAATTTATATGGAACCACCCTTGAAATAAGCTCTATTGAACACAATCTTGGTACGATTACCAAGATTGTGTTCAATATATGTTCCTCCATATCTTGGCTAAATATGGACCTGTGTCCATATTTAGCGAAGATATGGAGGAAAATATATTAAAAAGAATACAGATGAATTGAGGACCTTCTCCTTTTTTGAAGTTGGTCGAAAATCTTTGAAAATCACTTGTCCATTTCTGTATGCGTTATAAATACGTATTGTTTCGTTTGGTGACATGATAGATGCAGCGAGCGGGAAGCAGCGTGATTGAAGGGTATTCGCCAGTTCATCGGGTGGCTGAATAAACGGCAATAATTGGCGTGCAGAGAGCAACGACATCGCGACGCTCGCGCCGCGCCGCTCACTGACTTTAATTGACTGGTGATTTCAATTAATGCGTATCAGTGAGTTCACGGAATGCCACTATTTCTGATATAATGGCACCAGATATTCACTCAAAATGTCGTTGGCAGCTCGCTTCCTGTGAATTTACGACACTGAAGACGGCCAATAAATGCAAATTTTATTGTTTATGGCAGATTTAACTGCAGTGAACTCTTTTGCCGATAAAGTGGTTCTTACTTTGCCATACGGGTAAAATTTCAATACTATTTGAATGCATGTTGAAACATCAAAATATATTAACACCTTGATATCTACCTAATATATGTGCCATATTTCGGGTTTGCAGGCTGGTTAGGTAATTACTTAGATGAAAAATTCAGTAAATTTGGTAATCAGTGGAATAATTACATATTTAAAAAAAAATATTCATTTTTAATCAACACCGCTGCATTGCTCTAGTTGCATTGCGTCAATGGGCTAAGATTCATCATCAAAGTTTCTAGGTTCAAATCCAAGGTCAGGTTCGTCATAGATGGGGAAACAGGCGTGACCTTGTGTATGTAATGCTTTTTATTTTTTTATTCTTTATCATGATTTTTAATAAGTATTTGTATTTCTGATGTCAAAATAATTAGGACACATTGTTTTATTAGCAGACTTGCTGTTGTCAGCGATTACGTTCGCGAAGAAGTTTATTTTCTGGCAATAAAAAGTAGCCTATCCAGGGTGTCTGCTACCTTCATACCAAATATTATCAAAATTGGTTCAGCCGTTCGAACCTGTGAGTTAACAAACATACAAACACACTCACAAACTTTCGCCTTTACAAGTGTGATTAGTGTTATATTATCGCATGAAAATTATTCGAAGCTGTTCTGAAATTATGCAAATTTTGCGCTAAATAAAAGAAGTTTTCGGGAACACTCGTAAATTGCGTTTTATTGAGGATAATGTTATGAATTACGAGTTGTAATGGAGAACAATAGACACGTGGAAGGGAGTTTCGTTCAAAGCAATTATTGTGAATAGTGCTCACTTCAGCGCCGGTAGAAATTCGCGTATAAATCGCGTCACAGACCACAAACAAAAACGTGCATGTGGACCGGTGCCCATTATTCTCGACTGCATAATCGCTTCGTCCGACGCCCGCATCGCTTCCCTTGCTATTTTATTTCCTCCAGGCGTAGCTATGTTTCGACTAGCCGGAGCTTTTTCAGCACAGCTTCACTAGGAAAATTAAACCATGTTTAATTCTATTTAAGGTCCGCTTCCGGTTTGTAAACACAGAGAGCCGAACCGACCGGCGACAGACCAAAGCCACCACGCTACAATTCTGACACAACGTGTGTCCGTTTTAATAGGATTAAACTCATTGTTACATACGAACTGAAAGGACCGTGAGCGAAATGAAATTGTTTCTAACGATACTGAACGGAATATTGCGAACGTCGCACGAAATTCACGATACAACAGACCGCGATTGCTTTGCTTTCTATGAAAAGAAAATTTTCTCTTACTTACACACAAGACAAATCGGCTTCTAAATGGCAAGCTAACGACATTTGGCACGGATGTGTTTTATATAGAGTGATAGAGTTGTTTCAAAAGACAGTGATGCTCAATGAGTTTATATTTCCTAATACATTATGTAGGCAAACAGTTTTTATGACTATGTCCCTTCAATGGGTACAAAAATAAAGATAAGTAGTTTTTATGACTATGTCCCGTTAATGGGTACAAAAATAAAGATAAGTAAAACTTAAAACCGATTTCACTCAAAACCTCTAAAGTAATAACATTATTATTATTTCTATTGGTAACAGTTAGACGTTTTCTCAGAGTTTGTAACGGTGGAACGAGATTGCACAGACTCCAAAACAATCTTAAAAGTTTTAGTAAAAAAATTTTTTTATTATAAATTTATTTTATTTATTTATTTTATTTATTTATTTTATTTCACAGAAAGCTTACAGACTAATAAATGTACAATAAATGGTAAAAATATAAGAATTAAAGTTGCAAATTAAAAGCTTCCGCATATAAGAAGGTTTATTAGGCTCTTACAGGCGATGAATACATTATGTTAGGAGTATTCATCGCCTGTAAGTGCCGAGATATATTTTTTAATAAATAAATATCGCCTAGTAGTCATTAGTCACCTAACATCTAGACCTTCGGTTCTACAGCACCCAGAGTCTGAACAAATATGTGTCTCAAACCTGCAGCCTTTCGGTACTCGCCCGCTGCGCCAAAGAGGAAGGTAATTATTATTACTAATTTTTGGAATAATATGTTCGTGATATTTATTATGAGTAGCCGTAAAACTTACGAGTAACAAATATCAGTCAGAAGGTAGAGTTCACACAGGGTAGAGATTAGTTTAATTTTAATAAGGAGTTAAAAGGCAAAAAGTTATAAAAAGTCTGTACTTGCAGCTGGATACTATAAAACATACATATTATTATTGTTGCCGCGGTGACTCTCAACGTCGCAAAACATACAAAGTAACCGGTATAGTAGGTACTTATTGCTATTGAAGTTCAAATTATCATAATAATTATAGTTAATTGGCATAAAGTATAATCCCATTGAGCTGATATACTCTCAAGTTGTTGTTTAATTAAGGGCGTAGATATAATCCATGAGCTTGTGATGTATGGTTCGAATAAATACGTGTATTCGCGCTCATCTGTAGAATACGTTAACGTATGTAGCGTTAATAACGTTGAATTCATGGCACCGCACCACGCCGCCCTGATACATATGTATGTGTGGTTGGATATTAAAACTTGTCCGATGTGCTTCGGCCCAATATCGCTGGCTTTGCTTGTTGTTTTTCCAATTAAGATTATGTCTAAGGTAAGTTAACATCAAATATGTCAGGTATTGGTAATAATATATTGTCACTAATACATAATAATAATAATAATAGCCCTGTAATATTACTGTCCCACTGCTGGGCACGGGCCTTCTCTACTAATGAGAGGGGTTATAAACAAAAATACATTTAACTAATATAAAATTTAAAAAAAAAGACAACCCGTCTCAGTCAAGATTCAATACGCTGAACAATTTTCGCGAGGCCCAAATATCCCATTCCTTTCCAAATATAATATATTTTGTCATCTGTTTTGATGAACTTTATTGAACCTGTCTATAAATCTCGATATGTTTCAATTTTTTACCGATGTCGGAAAGGACCATGTCTTTTATACAATGCCCCATACAGTAATTTACAGTACCCCCACAATACGACCTGATTACGATAAGTTGCCCTAAATATAACAGACCTATGCTTCCATCAGCATAACTGTCCAAGTAGACGCGACGCCACAAAAGGTAAAATACTTAAATCGTGATAATAAAATATATACTCTTAAAATGTACATAAATATTTCCAAAGACAACAGTAATGTCTGAACTTGTAATTCTACATAGCAGAGCTTTTCACATGAATTTAATTGCTCCGTTAATTCTGTTCATAATAAATTAAATCCAGCGGCGTGACCCGTCTACTTAGACGGTTTAGCTGGAGGAATTGTTAAGCCAGTGGCAGCAAATTGAATTAGGCAGCGAGCGAGTATGCTCAGGCGGCGGTGACGCGGTGGCACGGACGGGTGGAACGTGCAGCTTGCTTTCTACGTGATCATTGGTCCAACTTATAGATGAAGCGGATTTACACAATACATTAGCTTTTATCACAGATAAGGATCTTTTACCTACATACATTCATCAGTATTTGTTAACGGATAAAGATTGTCAACTCGTCGAAGGATGCCGAACCCAACAAAATAAAATAGTTTTCAAATGGTCCGTTCAATTGATTCATAAAGGAATGGTCTAAAAAGCTCAAGAGTTCACATACGGAACTCTAATTATCCTTTTCAAGAACAAAAATAAAAAACAACGAAAACGAGGGTGTTTGTTCTCCTGCACGTTGCAGATATAAACTACTTTTTATCTGTACACATATTTTCATTTTGTTTAGGGGCGAACGAAGTCTGTTTAAATGTTCCGTGAGAAACATTTGCACCTTATAGTTCTACTATCAAATAAATTCAGTGGGGCAGCCATGTCTGAATATTGCTTTCATAGTATTTTCTATATAAGGATTAGGTACTATACGAACAAGTTTAAAAAATGTTATTTGGAACAAACAAGACAAAACACGGACTTTATTTTGTAATAATTTGACGGTATGTAAAAATTGTAAGCGTATAATATTGATACTATAAATGCAATATTTAATTTAAAATTTATACGAGTATGTACATAGATACACATAGTATAAGTAAATTTAAGATTTAATTTATAATTCTGAACTGAATATGTCTCTTATGAACTCTCTAGGTTTACTTGTATTCATGATGTTGTTTGAAAAAGTTAATGATGGTATTAATCCCAGCGCTACGATTATAAAATACGCCTACTGCGAAATTGGTCGTAAAATCTGGGTACTTTAGGTCTATTGTCTAACACCCGGTGGAGATCTCGAAATGATGAGGGTTGTTACGTTAAAGATCTCTAAAACAACAAAGGTTCGTTTTCATTGCAAAAATATAGATACGAAACAAAAAGACTACCAAATGAATGCTTAAAATACAGTACAGTTGCTTTATAAATAAGCACACATTTTTACTGAATTTTAAAATCACTATTATTGTATTATATATAACAAGGTTTTACAGCAAAGTATTATGCTATAGGATATTTATAAAATACGAGTTGTTATAATTTACAAAATATAATTCGGTCGGTCATAGTATTAAGAATCGGTGCCGATACATTTTTTATGACAAGAAAGCAGAAAACGAGTAAAGTATAACAGGTTAGACTAGGAGCAGAATGGAGCAATCAAGGCGAGAACACTTTGACACAGCAATTTGGACAACGCGCCGCGCCATGCTGAGCCGAGCCACCGCGCCGCACCGCGCCGATGTATTATTTTGATTGCGCTGCTTTTGTGCCGTGTTATTTGCGCCTCAGCCTTGTTCGTTTACAAAAACATTTGACATCTTCAGGAAGTGAATATTTCCTGAAAACGCTATAACAAGTTTTTTTTAACGTCGACAGTCGACACATCACAAAGCTGCCGTAATTACTTAAAACAACAAGTATCATGTAAAAACTATTTGTACATTTCATATAACATTTTCATTATTTGCAGAATTGATTGGTTCGCATCAATTGCGATATGTAAATATTAGCTTCGCTCGCTGACCGGCTCGTGATTTACGCGTGTCGCGAGTTGCGACGCTATGTTATGCAATTACCATCGCTTATTAAAAATTAACCGAAAAACATTGTTAGGTTGCTCTCTGTTGTCTATAAGTGTCTGCAATGTATTTCACCTGATGTGATTATATCAATATTTTGCAAATTGAAAACACAGGCTTAGTACGAGTTTGGAAGTATTCGTTTTGCAAATTACCCCCCTCCTTTCCCAATAACTATTTCCCTCCTTTTAGGTTGGCAACGCACCCATGACTATTTTTGTGTCTTGGGTGTCAATGGGCGGTGGAGATCACTTATCATCAGGTGACCCATATGCTCATTTGCCAGTCTCTGCTATAAAAAAATGTACGGAGAAAAAGAAAACTATCATCGTTTTCGAGAATTGTCCAATTTCAAAACTAACTTGTAAGCATAGATGGGATGTTCGTATTCGTAACAAATTAATTGGATCAATAACATAAAATAAATATTGTCTCCAGTGAATACAAAATAGTTAATATTTATCGGTTCAATTCAAAGCCGTTCTCTGATTTAGTATAGCCTTAATTGTTGTATGACATAAAAACCATTACAACAAAGTCAATAACCATTCCTTTTGGATGTAAACCCAAGCGTATACGTGAAATTAACTTTTATTTACAATTTTGTTCAACCTACTCGTTCGGGCCTCTGGACATATGGACCCAATTAAAAACCAAGCACAACGAGGCGGGCCAGTACCACCACATGGGACTAATAAGATACGAGCTGAAATAATGGCCTGTATGGGTTTATCATCAAAAACGTTACAAAAACCACAAGCGGCGCTAGGCGTAATGGACCAATGGTGAATATAATGTATGGTAATGAGGGCACGAAAGGTGCGGCGATGCCAGGGCCGGCAGACGTGACGTCACGCGTATACCCACAGCCGCTGCTTCTGTCGCGGTCCTGACGACTGAATGACGAATTTGTGTATAGTCGAGGAAAATAATGTGCATCGATACAAATGGATAATTAAGAACAATAAAATAACCGGGCTAGAATCCACGTTAATAGGCACGCCATCTCTATTACACTGTAAACGAATAACTATTGATGCTTTTGGTTTGAACACTCTGTCATAGAATATCCGGTTAGACATTTAACTAAAAGTAAATAAACCATAATAAACGGGCCAAGTGCAATTACAGGGTTTCGAAGTAGGAATTAATGTTACTGAAATATCATTTTGTTAGACATAATTTTAAGAACCTACTTACATGGTACAAAAACTAATATTTACTACCTGTTTTACATAAATAACAACTTAATTCAAGTAGTTTTCAATAGAGTTTGTATCAAATTTTGGTCTTTACTTTGGTCGACTATTACTTATTAACTTGTGACACCTGCTTAGCCGTGAAACTTTGCCTTTTAAATACTTTATGTTATATACTTCTATTATACAAACTTAACTCGTATCAAAAATTTGCAGTTTAAGCCTTAATATTTCACAAACGCATATTTGAATCGAAAAATGGTTTTAACTAACCCAAAATATTTTTGAACGACCTATCCATCGACATCCAAAACCCAGAATAAATAGAAGAGAAAAAAGAATTTGTCCCCACTTTACGAATGGGGGAGATAACCTCAATTTTTTTTCCAAGATTTTGTTTAAGTACATTTGTTTGGCCATCATGTTGGTTATAAAACTTCTACTTTGTTGTTAAGCCGCGTCTCCTGCACTAGTTTTACACATACTGCACATACGCAAAACAATGATTTTAGCTTTCTCCTACTCGTAGAATAATTAACTATGGATAAAAAATACATGTTTTGTGTAATGTTTTAGTGAAGGAGAATCGGCTTTAGTAAAACATTTGACAACACATTTTATTGGACCAAAATAATTATAACTGGGTACTAGACTATGTTTGATTTTATACATATACTAGCTGACCCGCGCAACTTCGTCTGCGTAGGAGAGAGAGGGTTGAAAGAATGAGTTGTAGGCACCTATAATCCAATAATTCTAAAGGAGGTAATGAGATGATCTACTTTGGTCCGTTTTCGTCAGTCACCCCGTCAGTCACCCAGTCAGTAACCTCGTCAGTTACCCCGTCCATCACCCGTCAGTTACCCCGTCAGTCACCCCGTCCATCACCCTGTCGATCACCCCGACAGTCACCCTGTCGGTCAACCCGTCGGTCACCCCATCTATCTGCTCAATTGTCACCCCGTCTGTCACCCGTCTGTCACCCGTCTGTCACCCAGTCTGTCACCCCGTCTGTCACCCGTGTGTCACCCTGTATGTCACCCATCTGTCACCCATCTGTCACCCAGTCTGTCACCTGTCTGCCACCCCTCTGTCACCCAGTCGGTCACCCCATCTGTCTGCTCGATTGTCACCCCGTCTGTGAAATCTCTAATATCTGGAAAATCTTTTTACGCACCGGCGCCATCTACTTAAAATATTGGTTTGTAGTACATGATATGTATCAGAGATGGCGCTGTATGTGAAAAAAGATTTTCCCGCTTTTCTGTTGACATTTTTCCTGAATTTTCTTTGCTATAAACCTCACGGAGCCCGAGACCTTTCCAACGAATGCATAACCGTGGAAATCAGTTCGTGCGTTCTGAAGTAATAGCGTCAGAAAGGAAAACCCGACTTATTTTTATGTAGTAGATTTATATGTAATAGCAAATAAACCAAAAAAGAAACCCTTCTGTAAAAACTGCATCAAAATTGATTGAAAAATGAGGCAGTAATTCATATTTTAAATTCTGGAGTGAGGGCATAGTGGAGATATCTCGCTATCCTTTTCCAACGCACGTACCTTTATGGCGTGACGTGATTATACTGATACTTCTCTTTCCCGCACTTTGAAGGTTACACCAATCTTCAAAGGATTGTAACTTTTTATTTTTGATAATATTTCAATATTTCTTTCTATTCTATATTTTAGACGACGTAAATTTCATATAGAAAAAAAATAGTTAAGTACCCAATTGTATGAACAAAATACGAAAACTGATTGTTGACTATGAATAAGTAACGTGAGATAGAGAAGGTATAGCTATTTACAATAATAAAAACAGCGAATTGGTAGAAAAATAATAAAAGTTGGTAGGACAGGCCGCGAGGCGCCGCGACGCCGCCGTCGCCGGGAGGGCATCTCGCGTCGCGCCTCTCCGTGCTACTAGCGACAGAGCCTTCACCACGGGCCCCGTTTACCATGACTCCTCAGAAACTGTTATTTCTTTTTGTTTTACGTTTCTTTTATATTCCATCCGGCTAGTAAGTGGCGTTTCTATATTAGCAATTGTACTTTAATTACATTGCTTTTGTAAATCCTTTGCATTTTTTTCGGTGCGAGCTAGCTAGCGTAGCCTAGGAGGGTTCCACATACATAATTATATTTCTAAACCTCGTTTTTAGGTTCCAAAGCCCAAAGGCAAAAACGAAACCCATATATGTAATTCCGTCATATCCCTGTCCGTCTGACCAGATAGACGTCACAGCAATTTTACTTTGAAACTATTGGTGTTAATGTACATAAATGAAATGTCGATGATACGTGTGTTCTATGCACCGTTGCCTCAAAATAAATTGGGGAAAAAATTTAACGTGTCTAAAATATTTTTTTGTATCGCACAGATGCATTATGGACATACGATGGTTCTAAATCAGTTTTCATCGGTGTCAGTTAATTATTAGCCACATATTATCATCCAGTCTTAAAACTTGAAACCCCCTTTAACCTGTAAACTATGGAGTGGAAAGTCAGAAAAAACATTAAGGAATTTGAAGAGAAAATTGTTTCGGACAAGATGTGTTAAGTAATATTCGAGGCAAAGCCGGTAAGCAGGTAGGACCCTTTGCCACTGTCGCTTTGTGCTCAGCAAGTTTTCTGATGTATATATATTTTATAGCAGAGACTGACAAACGAGCAGA
The DNA here is from genome assembly GCA_036417725.1 of Clanis bilineata. Classification (NCBI taxonomy): domain Eukaryota; kingdom Metazoa; phylum Arthropoda; class Insecta; order Lepidoptera; family Sphingidae; genus Clanis; species Clanis bilineata. The sequence goes on from CM071140.1 coordinate 12,191,300, forward strand.
TGGGTCACCTGATGGTAAGTGATCTCCACCATCCATAGACACCCAAGACACAAAAAAGATCATGGTTGCGTTGCCAATCTGAAAAGAGGGAAATAGGGATTAGTAAAAGGACGGGAGGAATTGGGCCACCGAAAATCTCACCCACCAATCGAAACGCGACAGCGACTTTACGTCGGTTTTCTGTGAGACACTGGTATCAAACCGGTCGAGCCGGCCCATTCGTGCTGTAGATGTAACTGTCTACAGCGTGGCTTGACTGGTGTAATTGCTGTCTATCTAAAGTTTAGGTACAAGATTTAGAGAGAGAGAGAGAGAGAGAGAGAGAGAGAGAGAGAGAGAGGAGAAATCAAAAGATTTTATGTACTCATATATGTGTATGTATTTCCGGTAAGCTGGCACAATATTTACACACAAATCTCATTGCACAACGGTTAGTGCTCACGTGGAAATACAAAAGACTTGCGAGTTATACGGCTATCGGTCTAGAGTTCCCGCGAGAAAATTGCAAATATTCATCATAATGTATGACGTTTGAAATTACTACTAGCCCGCGCTGTGGCCCGCGATAAATCAGAACAAACACTAGTTTCATAAGAATAAGTTATTGCCACATTAGATGGTAGTTGTAGTTGTTACCTGTGGACAGTTCATCTAAAGCAGTGTAATATTTTGTTAATAAATAACCACATGTTTAAAAACTTAACGGACCAAGATATCCGGTAACATACTTAAAAAATATACAGACGAATTGAGGTCCTTCTTCCTCTTTGAAGTCGGTCGAAAAATACTGACGATTCCCTCTGTTCTCCGAGAGACATTCATATATTCATAGTAATATAACATTATCAATGTAAACAATCTACTTTACCGGGAAATTCTCATGTGTGTAATAATTTAGCCATTTGGTGGCGATATTTATAGGACGGTTACTCCTCTGGTGCCGGTTTTATACGAGCGAGTAGGCATAACAGGGATGTACCTCTACAATTAACTCATCGTACAGCTAGATCGTCTAAGTTATACAAGTATATCCCATTGCCGGCATTAATTAACTAGTTACGTTGGTTTTGGGGGTTCTGTAGCCAACTTCGTTCTATCATTTTGTCCATCCGTATGCTACAGGCTCAGAACCCCTCACTCCAAGATCATTGAGATTATAATTCGACTGATGTACGTATTTTATACTCAGCCATAAAATTTAGGGAGTTAGGGGTATTTTCAGCCACAGCTGTCCACAGTTGTGTATAATCCTTTCCCAAAGATTTCCAGAGCGACTGGTTGGCAGAGGTCAACATCCAACGTGTGCTGTACCCGTAGCTTTAAATTAATTTAAAAAATCTTAGTTATATGTGCGACTACCATTATTTTCTTCAAAACTTTTAACCGACCTTGACACTTGACTAACAAAAATTGTACTTTAAAGCTTAATCATTCGTAAACAAATTCTTGGATCGAAAAATGGTTTTAGCAAACCATCAATGTTTTTGAACGAGCTATTCAACGATAGCCCACACTTTGGGATAATCGAGAGAAAAAATGTCATCCGCCACTTTACGTGTAGGAGAGGTACCCTACAGAAAATTCTTTTCCAAGATTTTATTTTACTGTCTTATTGGCGTGATTGATATGTATACCTAAGCCAAATTACAACTTTCTAGTATTGATAGTCTCTGAGCTAAACCGCGGACAGACAGACAGACGGACATGACGAAACTATAAGGGTTCTATTTTTGCCATTTGGCTTTAGAACCCAAAAAATCAATACGGCTATTGAAGCGGTGTATAAAGTAAATAAAGTAAATACATATAATATAACAACATTTATGTATGTAAAGAAAATTAACGTTGCACCGAGGTTGAAGTCGGTAGCAATCGGCGCAGCAGCGCGCTGCGGCATCTGCGTGTTTGTGTGCAGGCAATAGGCTTCACAATACCCATAACGAGAGCACGGCGGGCTCTACACTCCGGCTTGGTGCTCAATGCTCAGCGGCGGACGCGGACGGCGACCACCCTCCTACATTTATTCATGTCGTTACCGCTAACGATAATTTTATCGTGTGCTCATTTGCCGGCGCCAGTCTCGCGGCTATCAGTCAGCGAGTCCAAATCGACAATTTGTATAACACTAAAAACTTTATTGCGCTATAATTGAACCAGTGTCTGCGGTTCGCTTTCAATGTATTTATTGATTCACCATATTTGTCGCTTTTGTTATTTACGCTATTGTGACACAGGTACTTGTTTTGTTCAGATACAGCAAATTATATATTTGATAACGATACTTTTAAGTTCAAAATTGCGACAGTTTGACTGTATGGACTACCTAAACCCAAGTCTCATTTTCATCGCACATGGAGGTACGAGTACGTATTAAGGACTGGATATGATCCAATGTAAATATTTGGCTCACACATTATAAAAAAAGTAATTGTTGAGACAAATTATATTTAGATAGGTGGAATGGAAGAAAAATTCTCCGAGATCTCACTGGCCGTACAAACTAGAAAGTACAAACAAAACTACCCCACAACTATTTTTTGTTTATAATACAACTTACGAACCGAATTAAGATTAGTTTAAAACTGCGGCGCAATCTTCAAAACATTTCAACGGCAAAATCAGTCTGACTCGTGACCACGAAGGCTGCAAAGCTTTCGAAACGTCGGGCATAAAAATTAAAACCAAATCGTGATATAATCCGTAAAAATAGTTTAATTTCAAAGAGTATAATATTTTAGTTTGCTTATGTTTCAATATAATACATAGAAATTTAGACTATTATAAATGATAACTAGCATCATTCCATCTATTCAGAGCTGACTTCAAACAACTTTCATCTTTAAATAAATTTGGCTATTCCCACTAATGAACGAGAATGTCAAATCGAAAGAGATAAAAACAAAAGGGGTTAAAATAAAAGACCACAAAACTAAAATAAACGGCAAAAAGTCAAGATGCCTAATGAACTTGAGCAAATTCAATGCACGATAAGCGAAAAAACTCTGCTTTGAATCATTAATGCGGAAGGTTACAATCTAACCAGAGGTAATCGTACAAAATGTTTACATTACTTTATTTTGCTTTGACCATCGAGTATAAAGACAAGATACTTGATTTTTTAGACAAATCAATAGCAACTATCTGTATTATATAATTTTAATGCTTCTCTTTCTTATAAATATCAAAAAGTACAGTAATTTTATTATTGTCAATATTCGTATTCCATATAGTTTACCGTAGTATCCAACATTCTAACATGTTACAACGAAGATACAAAACGTTTTGTGTCGTAGGTATTAGGAAAAACGCAAAATGTAACTTGCATTAATAAAACAAACTCGTGCCCAACAGTGGCATAATAATAATACTGACATGATATATTTTTTTACCCGACCACCTCAGAAAGAAGGTAATATTTTTTATATCAAACGTAATAGGAATACGCTATTTATGTTGCAAACAACTGATTTATAAAGGCAAAATTTTAAAAGAAGATCTTTCCAATACCCCCAATAAATATCGCGCTTTTCCATTAAGGGTATAAAAGCAATTTCGCGAGAGTTGAATAATAATGAGGGGCAGTGATGTCCAGCGCGGGCCTATACCGAAATCCGTCGAAAATTATTTGCATCGCTCACCGCGCTTGCGGCTCGGCGCGGTGGCTTGGTTAGTGAAGCTAGTCGTTGCCACCGTAGCTGCCGTAGCGGACGTAGCCACCGTAGGCAACCGGCCCGTAGTCGCTGTTGTAACCACCACACCGCGCCTTCACACACTACGCGGGGTGGCGCGTAAAGTCTATCGCATATTATATCAGTCGGTCCTCTATACAGGGATGTCCGACCGCTATGCCAGATGAAGTAGTTAGTAGACAATAAAATTGCATAAATAATTATTTTTTAATTTGTTTACTTACCTTTTGTTAAGTAACCAACCCTTGTTCCGTGGAGGGCCTAATAGCGGCAACACAGTTTAATACTAATGCAGTTATTATGGTGCATTATTTTAATGTCACAATTTTATATAAAAATTAAGAAATATTTGTATTATAATGCTGTTTTTCTGAAGAGTATATTGTCAGTTTAATTGGATTCAAAGATTTTTGATATCTAATGTGATATCTAATGTGAGAAAATATTTAGTGTTGAGTTTAGTTTAGAATGAGATTGAGAGAATGAGAGAGAGATTCGAATATCTCAAATAAATATTATTTCCTTATTCAAGGGAATATTATAAAATTTAAAATAAGAAATCAACTCCAATCTTATAATCAAATAGGGACTAAGTACTTATAATTACCTAATTTGGTATCCCCTTCTAACTTATAAAGTAACGAGTATAAAATTTAAAAAAACTTCAAGTAGTAGAGTTTAAAAGGTAGTTTCCACGAAAATTAGTTTGAATAAGATGTTGTTGGTTAGTTTTTAAAAAAATTGAATTTTACTACCATTCATCATCTCTACTACAGAACCCTTCACTGCGCTTACCGTGTGGTCATATACACAATTGGATGTTTTTTATTTATAGAACTTATGATAGACGTAAACTTAGCGCTATCTTCTTCTGGAATGTATACACAGGAAAACTCTAAAATTTGAAGTTATCAAGTCAGAAAGGGTTGGCCCTACATGGGTTATTTTATAGGGTGCGTATCGGCATGGGGATAAAAACTCTTTATAAAACCGTTGCGAATCTTTCAGTGGTATTTTCACACTTAATTTTCTTGAAACACAGTAGCGGTAAGAAATAAAGTTAAAATTAAGACGCGAGTTTATGGGGCGTTACGGGGTGGAGAGCGCTAGGGGGAAACTGGGTAGGTGAGCTGGGCGGCGGGTGCGTCGGGGCGGCGGACGGGGAGTTGTCGGCGCACCGCGCGGTTCGAGCTCGGTGTGAGAGCCCATTCGAATTCACCGCGCGAGCTGCGCCGTAGATAGCGGCAGGCGGAACACGTACTTCACTTCCACTAACTCCCAACTATTGACAATATTAATGCACGCTTAGCAGAGCCAACCGCCGCCGTGCACAGCCTACTAAATATTACAAAAATCACATTTCAGATACGGCATTTTGAAAAATTATTATAAAGGTCACTTATGGTAACGACAAAAAATTACCCGAAAAGCCGTAAAGCCTAATTCGCATATTGGTACTCATTTATTCCGTTCCTAAGAGAAGTCTCCGGAAGTAACGCAAATATTAGACGAGCTTCGGCCCACGACGTCTGCCATTAATTTCAGAATTGAAATCTGGAATTGCGACGGCGCGGCGTGGCGCGGCGGCGGTGGTGGTGAATTTACATTCATCGCGGTAAGAACTTAAATCAAGTTCTCAGTTACGATTCAGTTGCGATATTATTTTATTAAAATATGTAAATGATACCGTTCCACCACGTAGATACTGCGGTAAGGACCTTACAATTGCGAGGGAGGATAACTCTAACGACGCAATATTTTCATTAGGCGACCCATTTTCTACCAGCGTTATCACAATTTTATACTGTTATGGAATACTATTACATGATATGGCAGATTAAGTTACTTCCGCTAATCATAATTTTTACCAAGCTTTTTTTTTTCATATGAATCAGTATCTATTCTGTAATTACATCAATTATGAGTATGTTTAAATGATCATTAAATATAGTAGGTATATTAATAACAGACCACACTCGAATGCGATGTATACTGTACACGAGACATCTGTGAAGTAAGAAATCTGGTGCCCGCAGCTTCATCAGATTCCAAGCACAAAGCAGTTTTCAATTTATCGGGAATAAATGCCTCGGTTGGCAGCTCAGACACCCAATTACCGCTCACAAAAGCTGATTACCGGGCGCGGGTGCGGGCGGGCTGGCGAAACGCTGCCGCGCGTCGCGTCTTGCCGCCTCTCCTCGCGTCTTGTATTCACAGACCAAAAACTTATTCAGTATTGCCAAAACGAGTGTGTGACGTACCTTATCACGTTAATCAAACATAGGCTTTAAAATAATTGCTACGTCTTAGAGCAATAGCAGAAGGATTCTCTATGACCATATGAACGCGGTTGCGTCTTGTTAACTTAATGATATTTCGTAAGGCAAAGTATTATTTAAGTCTAAGTCTTTGAATATAAACTCGTTTTGAATTATGTGAATCTTATATTTAAAGATATATCGACTGTATTTGTATGTAGAGTATGGTTTTATCGGCTACAAATAAAATTTGTCATTTCACATTTAGACGAACATTACAACATTTATCGCAGAATGAGAAATCACGTAGTAACGTGATTGCTACAAGTCAAGGCAGTATACCCGAGCCTGCTGGATGCCAACTTCAGAAAGCTTTCGTGTTGCCGAATGAACTCCAGACGACAAATGTCCTGGGAAATCATGACGGACGCCTGTGCAACCTTAAATAGATAGGACGAACGACAAACATCGTAGACGCTCGATTTATTACTTTATATGTGAACTGTTTATTACCACAGAAATAAGACTAATTGAATATTCAGAAAGTTAATCTTTACATGTTAGAAGAAATGCTAAATTATTTGTACAAATCGAGAATAAATGCACGCAGTTCGCTCTATATACTGTAGACACCATTCATTAGCGGCGTAAACCTCCATCTGGTTGAATTATGGCGGCATGTCATAAGCTTAAGACGCGTGCAAACAAGATTTATGTAATTAATTTAGGAGATAAGAGCTGGCGCGCGAACACATGCGTTGTACAGCACAAAGGGCATGAGGATCTAACTGCAGAGCGGATGTTACTTATCTATTAAGATTGTATCGCCGACGCGACACTGTGTTTTGTAGTTAAAATCGCTATTTTATTCACTATCCACTCTGGTAGTATGAAATTTCCTACATTTAAATATTTTCTCAAACGGAACTATTTTTGATAATATTATATTAAATATCATAATCATCAACAAGCGCGGACAGGTGGGAAAGAAAATGAGACGAGCGCACGCTGCCGGTCCACCAGTACATACATATAGGTTAGTCAACACCGACGGTCGGAGATATTTAAGTTTAACTTGGAGTAACGACTTCATCGCAAGCTTTATTACGGCACCCACTCACGTAATCCTCTGCCTTCGTCATAACTCCTCGTTTGCCGGCGGCTACAATGTACTACATCGCTTTTCTTCTACTGCACAATGCACGCCACGTCTCATAGTTACCGGTTCGCTGCAACCACGGTATCCTTTGGTTTTTACACTCGCAAAATAAATATCCGCACGAACTTTATATTTACGGAGTATACCTAAAGTTCGTACATCATTTTACTGCACACAATGTAACTTATTAAATAAAGTTTAATACGATAAAATAAATCGGAAGTTTTTCTTGCTTACGAAATATATGTACATAGTTCGACGGCCTGCCGAGTCAGTCATGAGCCTTTACAACAGCACTTAGGCTGAGATCTATAGAGCGGACTTCTACTAAGACAGAGTCAAAAAAACGAACTCAGTTGCGATTTGGAAGTTTAAAATCGAACTTTGACTTAGTCCGAGTCATTTTTACAAGAAAAATAGTCTGATAGATCTCAACCTTACAATGTTAACCTGTTTGAACTCCACATCCATTTAAGATCTTATTCTGAGATAAAAAGTAGCTTCTGCTACTTAGGGATTATAGTGTAGTGATTTAATGTAGGTTTTTCATGTAAGACAGCCGAATTAATACATAAATAAAATATGATGTACAATAATGCAAAATTTTCTAAACATACATGTATTCACAGCAAATGTGCTAAGGATGAGTCGCATTGTAGAAAGGCCCAAATTGAGTGTGGAGATTGGACAGTCAGCTTAGCGCAGTCTCCGGAAGTGGGCCTTCATCCGCCGCAATATAATAGCTTTCAAATTGACCCTTCCACTTGGACCTACCCCGCCGCTTACCTCAGCGTGATTCGAGTCCTTATTTATCACTAGACAATATACGTCTCGTTATTATATAATATGACATTATTATAATATAGGGTTAATTTTTATGCAAAAATATGAAAATGAAATCTCATCGGAAGCTAAGGTAGTGTTATTTCGTTTTACAATAAAGGCAAACGTCAACCGACCGGCAGGCCCGGGTATGGGGATAGTCAAATACATAAAAGGGATGAGTCGCGCGAAATACTGGCGTTGTAGGATCCTAAGCCCTGTTTAGATTAGATCAGACCTTCGAAATAACAGTGAATGAGGACGTGGATTAACTACGGTCCGGAGCACTTCGGCCCGTGAGCTTAATGGAGCACCGTTAGGAATAATGAGGGGTGCGGGGATACAAGCGCGCTCTGACTGTTACCAAAGCGTACATTGAAAATAATAACGTTCAATATGGAATAACGGAAATGCAATAATTACATTATTCAATTACATCATACAACATTGCAGCGTGGTATAAATGCGCAGGCTATCAAATTGTTCGTTCATAACAATTCATATTAAAAGGTCAATTAATCTGTTGTTAATAATATTTCTTAAAAATCTGAATGAAGATTTAGTTTTTCTTTTATTATTTGAAACAACGTAGAGTTTAATTTTATACAATATATTTTTGTAGAATGAAACGATAACTCGGTTGGGCATGGTAGACAGAATTTCAAAGGTAGGTGAAGGAAGGTCCCAGTACCTATTGGGACAGTAATAATACAGAGCTAATATATCATTATTTTCGTAGAGGCTGTTTTCTATACATACATTTCTTTATATCTATAAGAATTTGCTTTAAATTGCTGTAGGTTGTATTTCAAAATATATTTCACATTTATGTGTGAATAACAATATTTCGGCGTGACCGTAATATAAGAATCATTTGCATATTATTTCAGTATTAACATATTTTTGGTGTAGCGATCTAAATTGGGGTGCTGTACAGATGTCCCAGTGGTACAAGCAAGGGGACCAAATTCATTTTTCAATGTCAGAGAGGAAAATTCATTAGAACTTTGAAATTACTGATGGCTAAACGGACGGAGTAAAATTTTCTCTTAATTTGTAGAAAAAAACTTTTTCGTGAATTTTAAGAAAGTTTCTGAAACGACTTTCAAAGTGAGAAAGATGGCAAGAGTGCTAATGAATACTGTTGTGTTTTGTTCAACGTTTAATTAACATAATATATACATATATGTATTTTATTTTTTACTATTAGCAAAGAGGATTTAGTTGAGAAAAATTAAGTATTTCTTTAATACACATAACATAACATAACACACTTAATACCTATATACCTTCTTTAATACCTACATATATAAGTGCCAATTCAGATCAAACGAAACTATATCTTGGCAATCTGATTAATCAGAAATTATTGTTACATAATTTGTTGATAATTATTAAAATCTAATATATCCCTTCGAGGATACAGGCGTGAGCTTATGTTATGTTATGTTATTAAAATCTGTTATATACATTTTTGATACATTTTATTTATAAACAAAAGTATACCACTGCATTGAGTTCGTCCACCGTTTATTATAGTCGATTAAAACCTCATCGGATAGATTATATTATCTTTACGGACGCGGAATAAAATATTGATGTCATTTATAGATTACAGAAGAGTAGTAATATTAAAGTAATAAATCTGTAGCAAGGATGACATTCCAGGTCCCGGCGCGGCCGCGCCGGCGAGCGACGACCGACAACCGACAACCGACGACCGACGACCGACGACCGACGAACGACGAACGACGACCGGCGGCGAGTCGAGTGGCGAACGATCAAGGCGCGGGCGCGGGCGCGGGTGGCGCGTCTTTCCTCGCTCAGAACAAACCGATATTAGTTTACTTTGCTTCTCGAACTTACTTTATTACTTATCCACCCGCGAGAGCCGCCGATGCTAGTTTTCGAGTTATTAAGAAACCGAGAAGACGCTGTACTGATTTCGTAAATATAACCGATAACGATAAAAACATACGAGTACATTTTCTGCCTATAGATGTAAAATTTTTGATAAATACGTATTTCATTAAAGATACATTTTTGACATAATAATCTTTGGAAGCCCTTATAAAACCTTGATCAAATACATTGTTTTTGTCAAAGTTGAAATATTATATGGGGTAAAAATTTCAGCATTCTAGATATAGGACGATGATGAATCAGTGGCAGAGTCACTCAGGATATGTAATTTTATGAAATACCACATACTAACACAATCAATTCTGGACAAGGACCTTCGTTGCGTATGAGAGAGGTTAAGTTTTAATAGTGTATCACGCTGATCTAACGCGGACTGGTAGATTTCACATATTATTTAAATTCTCAAACCCTTTAAGTGGGGTCTGAAGAAGCATTTATTCAGGCTGACATGATATATCAGTGGTCGCTGGTATTTTAGAACTGGACTGCGCGTACTGTCAGGTGTAGACTATGGTGCCGTGTTCTCATAAAACAAAATCTCTTAGCGAATTCGCCGGCAATATTATGCATATAGAAAAACAAACAAATTGTATGGTATTAATATTTTGAGATACTAAGCCGAAATCATATTGATATCAACATTAAGCATATACTAACAAGTCTTTCAGGTATTAATGACAACATGGCAGTGCCGGTACACCATATATTACATATGGTTCGCAAACGGGCAAGAAATATGATGAGTGATATATTCTAACTCATGTTTACAGTGTGGCTCGTATGGTTTTTTAACTAAGGTGGTACCTAATGGTAAATTCTGTCATAATGCTGATTAAGGAAGTGTACGTGAACGTTTTTGGAACTACTTTTGAGTCATTAATACGCCCCTTAATTATTTTTTAATACAATTCATAGGACACCTGTATAAAAAAGAACACAAAATTATTGTTAAGTAGAAGAATAAGTCATTGAAATATGCATACAAAATAAAGAACAGGTTTCATTATACAATTTGTACGTTATACAGGTCAACAAAACTAATTTTAGATAAAGACGAACTTATTTCTCTTCCGTTGTTGAAAAATTTTCATAAAAATATAGTTAAGATGATTTGTGTTGTAGAAAATGTCGGAGTTTCATAAAAATGGTGCTGTAAAAATGTTAGTAGATCGGGATAGGCAGAGCCGCGTAAACAGCTCGGTAAATCACGAGAATTGTGCGCCGCAGCTCGACTTGGACAATATTTGTGCCAATAAAATCGTCCCTAACAAAGCTGTTGTTGTCAACGGAAAGCCGCCTGACCTGTTTTTAGTCCATCACGGATTTTGCTGTCATCATTTCTGGAGCCCAATAGACATTGAGGTTTTTAGATAATAAACATGAGCCTTAATGATTCCTCATAATCGGTTTTTTACTAGTGTGGAGATTGAATTGTTCCTAAGACAAATTTTCCGAATCTACTAGTATTACTCTTTAAGCCAAGGAAGAAATCGAAAGTATACCGCCTTCGTTATGTACAAGTATATGCTACTATAACAAATACCTGACAATTAATGTCGACCTAAAGTTTCTCGAATTCTTATTCCTGTAAGATCATAACATCGCAACGTCCAAACCCTGTGCCCAGCTACAGACCCAGCCTGATATACTTGACTCTTTGAAGAAGTTTTCAAAATCGTCCGCATATGATTATGCAAATCTTTATCATTAGCTAGCATCCATACGTTGTTTGCAAATGATTTTATATAGTTACAAATAACATTAATTTAATCGCATATCCATTTCCACATAATATTCTATTATTAAAACTCGTTTGGAGCGTGCACGAGCAGAACTCATCAATAAAACCCCAATGCCGAACATTTAAGTCGTATAGGGTAACACACCTCCACAAATCACTGGGCTTATACGAGTCGTTTGGCTTTTATCGTCTAGCATTTTCAAACAACGAAAGTCAATGTTTGCTTACTTATTATGATAATGAACCTACCTGGCTTACTCGGTTATGTCATTATCATGGCGGTATTGAACTAAAATTTAGAAAGGGCTGTCGTTGTTGTTAAGTTTAAATACTTAATTATTTTACTGCAGTCCAGCATCATCACTCGATAGTGAATTTTGGACTGACTTCAGGTGCACAGATGTAGTCAGTACCTATGCTGTGCCAAATAAAAACAATTGCCAAGGATGTGCTGAACGGTAACGAAAGTAAACAGATACTGTGTAAGGGGGAGTAGAAAGTCTGCTAATCCCTTTATCTAAGAGCAGCACGCGGTGGATTTAGTACACTGTGATGATATAGCTTACCGCTCGCTCACCTGTTTGGGTACTTGTGAAAAGATAGAATGCAATCTACTCTTAGGTACCTTTATTTTAGCTAACATTGTAGGCAATGTTTATAATTCACCAATGAAGATAATTTACATAAATTAATCAATATACCTATTTAAAAAATCATGGAAGGTTTATTTCTATCTAAAACAAGTTCCTTCTTAATCGCGCCACGATAAGAAAGGTACATTAAAAAGGTCTGGCTTGACAACAAATCTAAAGGAAAAATCTCCGCCTCAGAGAGCCCAACGGTGATAAACGAGAAAAACTTTGGAACTAAATGGAGCATTCGAGACGGCGGAGCTGCGCTCTTCTCGCAGAATAATACTTCTCCCGAAGAAATAACACTTATAGTCCGCGAGGCTTAAAATCAAATGTCTTCGTTCTCTAGAGTTTCAAGCGAACACGGAACGGCGCGTACCTATCTTGAAAGATTGCGATTTGCGACAGAAACAAATGCCAATTTTTATAGAAACTTTCGCATGAATTTACGTTAAGTATATAATTAAATATTGGACTAAGGGTGACTTGCAGCTAGGCGATAAACGACGTTTAATCGTAAAATAAACTCCATTTTGGCATCATTTCAGTTCAACGTCTTGCACGTCGTGGTTTTACCCTTCATCTCGATTTAAATAAACGTTTAACTTAAATGGGCATGGCCGCCGGTTTAAAGTCGCTAATCTTGATTTTATTGACAAACAACCAAAGAATTTAAACACAAAAAACATAACCTTTTCACATTATTTCTTGTTGTTTAATGAAAATCTATGATAAAAATGGCTTTGTTTTTTACACTGAACATGATTTGGTATCAAACAAGGATGATGAATTCGTAAAATATATAAAAACTCAAGATTTTTTACGAAGAGTATATAATTATCAATAACCCATACATACACCTTACAAACTAACATTGTATGTACATAATCTCTTGAAAAACCACATAATTACAACACTTCACTATTATGCACGATATTTGTGTGCGCACGTGTGGCACTAGTCCTTGGAAGCGGTGGTATACCAACCACGCCCGACCCGGCACGGCAGGCAAAGTTTTCCTCAATGTCTCGTCGCACCTCGGTGCAGGATAGGTTTCGGCACACGCATCACAAACGCCTTGTAACTGGCGCAACTCCACACTTAGTTCATCACCATCAACGAGTACCTTGTTTTCTTGTGCACGCTCGCACTCCGCAATGTTCTTCTATTACAAAGTACATTAGTTATTCTATTTTCTAGGAGAGCGTTGTTTTCGAGATGACAAATTTCACTTAAGTTAACGAATTTCAAAGTTACTTCTTGATAAAATTTTATTATACCTCTATTATAGAAATTACCATTGTTGACAATAGACTTATATAGTTCGCGAACGAACCAGTGCGGAGGACAGCTCCCACAGAAGAAATGAACGAACTAGTTCCCAGATCTCTCGTTCTTTATTTCGTTTGATAAGTTAGATAGAATCTAAGTCTTGAGTATCGTCCAAAGTAAGACCATTGGTTCTCATATCATTCTCTAAAAAGTCCAGCCAGCGCTTTTGAGGTCGTCTGGATTTCCTTAAAATAACGCTGACAGACCACGTATCGTACATATACACAGAAGTACTGGCCAAATGATGGTCTTGTTTTCGTAACGTAGTCAATAACCACTAGGGAAATATCGTGCTTTTTTAAGCTATATTCAAATACGGTGCGCAGCACTTTTTAGTTTCACAGAAGGAGATCACATCATAATATTTTCTTTTACTTTCTTCGATAAAAATATTTGAAAACATTTATAAAATACTACGTTTACGCAACTCATGTACTTGATCTTTAGCACATTTCCTTTCAGTCGGCCATTTTCAAGCGGCCCCTAGACGCTGTTTGTCTTAGACATCAGCGTACATGAACACCCACGGTGGTTGCTGAACCTCCATAGTGAACGGGAAGGGTTTGGTGACGCCAAAAGCAGTCCGAATCAAAGACTTTGATCGGAAGAACATGTCTTCGATAACGTCAACATAAGCTTCTGGCACCCCTTTGAACCTTAGGGCCCACCAGACTACCCGTCGGGACACAAAGTTAAAAGATCCAGGAAAGCGATATGCAGAAGCTTTTTTTTTCAACATGCATGCCTCGCAAAACGATCTAATAGTAAACATTTGGTCCCTGGTCTGTCCCCCATATCCTGCAAGGCAAGAACCCAGGTTTCGCCAGCACCTAGTCCGTTACTCAGAAAAGTGTACCACATGCAGATAAGGTTGGCTTAAACCTAAAGGTGTTGGTGGCCTACTGTGTAAGTAGGCCACCGTCATCGTTGGGTTCGTTTGGTAAGGGTTGTCCCTTAGTCGCCGTCACTATTCCCCAAGTATGTACAAGTAAAAAAAAAACAGCAGCATATTATGAAAGAATAAAAAATAATTAATCCGGGAACATACATAAAAAAATATTCCAACGAATTGTTAACCTCCTCTTTTTTAAGTCGGTTAATTCACCTCCTCCTTTTTTGAAGTCGATTGATTAATAACCTCCTCCTTTTTTAAAGTCGGTTAAAATTCGTGCAAATAATATTTTTTTAGCCTTTCTTTGGTTCGAGACGTGAACTAAAAGAACGAACTAGTTCGTTGAGGAGCCGCGAACTAAAGTGACCATTCCTTATCGCGAAATATTATACGTATGTCTAGTTGACAAGTCGTAATCCAGACAACTGACACTATTTATTTTTTTTCAATTATGCCTTTCATCAATTAGGCCAAGGAAGCAACCACATACAGCCTCGTCGTATGTGTGTTTATATGACATGTATTCAAACTGAATTAAAACTAAATATTTGCCAACTATTGACACAAGAGAATCTATTGAAATATCATATAAAATAAAATACAATTCTTTATACGCGAAATTGTGATGATAGATGTTGCGAGACGACACTATAGATAATAATATGAAATTTACGGAACGTAAATAATGAGTGATTGTTGGGATTTATTTTATTTTAAATTGCAAAAAAATTTTTTTTATGCGGAATTGTGATTGTGGTTATATATTTTTTGTGAAACGGAACTTATGAATTTGGAGTAGTGAAGAGTGTAGGCATCTTGCCCGCGATGCAAAATTTCCCGATTTATCGGGATATTTACTGATTTTGGTCATTGCTCACGATGTCCCGATGTAGCAGTCCTATCTGCCGAATTTTTGGATTTACAACTAATGTAAAATAACATTCTTATAAAAATGGAACATAATATTATTAATACGGCAAAACTAAAAGAAACCTGTAATACAATACAATACGGCCTATACGACAATACTACATACAATAAAATACGGCCACTCAACTTCGCGGTATATTAAAGCAAATTGTACTAAAATACCTTATAATAGAGTTTATTATTGTCTGGTGAGTATACAAGGGAAAATAAATAAATAACACCCAACTGTCACATACATAGTCCTAACCCCACACTAAGATCGAGTCTGGTGTCGTGGGTATCAGGAACTACGAGATACTTTCGGTCTCACAACACCCAGACCCGGAACAAATATCTGTGAGTCATACAAATAATTGTCTCGGTGCGGGGATCGAACCCGCGGCCTCTCGCTTCATAGCCGGCTGCTCGCCCTCTGCGCTACGGAGGCTGTTAAATGTCTCTGAAGATAACTTCGTTCGGGTTGTTTCCCAAATTGGATAACTTATACTTGCTTTAGTCGTTCATTATAGTCCATTCATAGAATTGCATGCACATGTCATAGAAATATAACACATAGAACGACAGTACACGGCCGCGGCGTGAAGGCTTTCCAAGTGAGACATTATTGTCTCACTACGTTGCACGGCGTCAGTATCCAAGGTTAAAACTTAGTTACGAAGAGCTCGCACAAAAATAACGGATTAAACTTTCCACTAAGTCAATGGTAGGTCTTCTGCACACAAAATGATGTATAGAAAACAACAATCAATGTTGTTACAATTTTAATAAATATGAGAAAATGTTCACGAAAATAGGTAGTAAGAGGTGGTAAGAAGACGAAAATGATTAATCAATGTACAATATATCAAACTATAAATGATTATATGTAACTTACTGATTATAATTAAATAAATTAACGCATTATTAACATAAACTACTTGTGTTTCATTCCGTATAAAAATCTCCCGATTTTCAGATGCCAAATCTAACGAGTTTTAATTTTACACTTTTGCAACACTGCATCTTACACTATTCGCCGTTTTATTAATACACGATTCAGTCCTAAATGTCATTTAAATCAAATGTCCCATTAGTTGTCTTGCACATACACATTTCTGGTTCGATTTAAGAAATCCGAGTGTAGATTATTAATCCGCGATTTCATTACTTCTACTCATTCTTTACGTTCCATTAGATTCATATCTAAAGTTCCGTATCAAAACATCTATCATAAAAATTTTGCATAAAACGAATTCTAGTTTGTTTTATATGATTTTTCAATAGATTCTCTTAAGTTAATAGTCGTCAAATGTTCACATGTAATACGAACACACATACTATGAGGCTAGTTATTTATTTTTATTAAGGAGTAACTAGGAGTAACTTTGCACTTTGTTAGCTCAAGCGGAATTTATCATCTCGTAAACAACTGCAGGGTTAACACCACCTCTTATAGCAGTATTATTATAATCGTTCTTCGTTTGTTTTGTATGGGAATCGGTACAAGTAAGATTATAATAAGACTGCTATAAGAGGTGGTGGTAACCCCCTATCTCCTAAAAATAGGAGAACATCGCGGAGTAGGCACATGACATGGTAGGCATAGGACATGGTAGAAAACATAATATAAGCTCACGCCTGTATCCCCGAAGGGGTAAGCAGAGGCGCACTAGCGAACTAGAACACCCACATTTCGCCGAGCTTAGTTCTGTTCCAGATGTGATAGACGACCACACAGCCGATAAGGCTATCCGATAAGCGAGAGGCCGCGGGTTCGATCCCCGCACCGAGACAAATGTTTGTATGACCTACAGATATTTGTTTCGAGTCTGGGTGTTGTGAGACCGAAAGTATCTCGTAGTGCCTGATACCCACGACACAAGTGTGGGGTCAGGACTATGTTTGTGACTGTTGAGTGTTATTATTATTATTATTTTCATAAAACAACAAGAAATAATATGAAAATGTTATGTTGTTTGACATTCAATAATCGCAATTAGCCATTTAAACCGGCGGCCCCGATGATTTAACTTTGTCGTTTATTTTAATCCAGATAAGGGGTAAATCGACGACGTGCAAGACGTTAAACTGAAATGATTCCAAAATGGGGTTTATTACAAGATTCATCGTGGTTTACTGCGGAGCTGCGAGTGAATTCGGGACAACTAATATGACATTTGATTTTAATCAAGTTTAGGACAAAGTCGGGGACTAATAAAATGGCGATTATAGTGAAATCCCTGCAAGTCGCCCTAAATGGATGATTTATAAGAAACAGCAACCGATTAAGTAAACCTACACATAAATATTTTGAAATTAGTTAATATAAATATACTTAGGTAATCAACGTTTAATTAATTGTAATTGAAACAAATCTAATAATAATCCACTTACCTGTCATGACGGCGATGATAAGTTATAAATAAAAATAATACGATCTTCACATAACAAAGCTTACCTGGAACAAAACATTACATGTCATTATAGGTACTACAATTACGTGAAATAATATTAGGTAAATGTAAAGAAAGTTATTGCGGCGAATTGTTAATTTATTAATACCTATACGTAATTTTACTATTTCGGCATATACGTAAGTAGGTAAGTAAATAGCATGTAGTGCAGTTTGCACATAGTAATATTGTGCGGGCGTGGACCCGAGGTTGCGTCGCGTCGCGTCGGCCTGCCGAGCTCGACGGTCGACCCGACTGCGTGCCGCCTGCCGCCACCGCGCCGCACTCCGCAGTCCGGCGTGGCGCGGCGCGGCGCGGCTGGACAAAATCACACGTCCCCAGAGAACGTACACCTCGCAACGCCCCAGGATTATGTTATATGAAAATAATTGTCGCGCCGCGTCAGTTTACGGGCCGTCCGCTGAAATTACCTCGCAAATTAAGGGTCGATGTGTTGTTTTGTTGCAGCAAACTTTCTTAATTTGATTAGTTTTAGTATTGGGGATTCAATGTAGGTGTGTCATCGAACTTACCATAGTTACCAAACGCAGCATTGAAATATTGTACTAGATACATACTTGTAAATACAAGAAGTAAAGTGTACACGAGCATACATGGGGTCAGTCAGTTCCGAAGTACAAAGTAAAATGTTAAAACATCGAAATAATATGTAACGCTTTTTTTTAAATTAAATAAATAATAATCTTCCAACGGTCACCAACCATAGTTCTGAACCTACACATCCTGACATGGCACAAGATACATACATATATTGTGCCACGTCAGGAAATACGAGAGGCTTTTGATTTCATATCACCCATACCATAAACAAATATTTGGAGATCACACAAATATTTGTATTGTTGTGGGAATAGACTCTCGCCTCGCCTCCTTGGTCTAGTGGCAGCATATACAGGCTGTGGACCAGGAGGTTATGGATTCGATTCCCAAGTCGGGCAAAGCGAATTTCTGATTTAATTTCCCCTAGAGGACTGGATCCCCTAGAGGGGGTTGACGTCAGGCGGGCAGGATTTATATCGCTCTAGAACAAAGTTTATACTGAAAATATTATATATTTTTTTAGTGCGGTGTGTTAGAAAACCGTTTTTTTTTTAATTTATACTTTTTATTCTATTTAGTTTAGTTTGCAAAAGCGTTAACAATCTTATAGTGAATCGTACATCATTTTTTTGATATCCTGGTCGGGATACCAGGACAAAATTATTAAATTACTAGCTTTTGCCCGCGGCTCCGCACGCGTATTTTGTAAGGCCAATGGAAAAGTATTTTGATTTTTCGATCCGCCCTGTCGTTTTAGTCTAAATATGGGCGACCCAGACATCGATTTTGAAGTCAATTGGACTAAAAACAAAGAAAAACAAATGGCGGCCACTTATGAAAGATTTGACAGCGGTTCTGTCATTCGGAACCACGGGGTGACTCAGATATCGATTCTGAAGTCAATCGGCCCAAAAACAAAGAAAAACAAAATGGCGGCCACTTTTGACAGTTCTGACAGCGGTTCTGTCGTTCGGAACCACGGGGTGACTCAGATATCGATTTTGAAGTCACTCGGCCCAGAAACAAAGAAAAGCAAAATGGCGGCCACTTTTGACAGTTCTGACAGCGGTTCTGTCGTTCGGAACCACGGGGTGGCTCAGATATCGATTTTGAAGTCAATCGGCCCAAAAACAAAGAAAAACAAAATGGCGGCCACTTTGACAGTTCTGACAGCGGTTCTGTCGTTCGGAACCACGGGGTGACTCAGATATCGATTTTGAAGTCAATCGGCCCAAAAACAAAATGGCGGCCACTTTTGACAGTTCTGACAGCAATTGTGTAGTTCGGAACCACGGGGTGACTCAGATATCGATTTTGAAGTCAATCGGCCCAAAAACAAAGAAAAACAAAATGGCGGCCACTTTTGACAGTTATGACAGCGGTTCTGTCGTTCGGAACCACGGGGTGACTTAGATATCGATTTTGAAGTCAATCGGCCAAAAACAAAGAAAAACAAAATGGCGGCCACTTTTGACAGTTCTGACAGCAGTTCTGTCGTTCGGAACCACGGGGTGACTCAGATATCGATTTTGAAGTCAATCGGCCCAAAAACAAAATGGCGGCCACTTTTGACAGTTCTGACAGCAATTGTGTCGTTCGGAACCACGGGGTGACTCAGATATCGATTTTGAAGTCAATCGGCCCAAAAACCAAGAAAAACAAAATGGCGGCCACTTTTGACAGTTATGACAGCGGTTCTGTCGTTCGGAACCACGGGATGACTCAGATATCGATTTTGAAGTCAATCGGCCCAAAAACAAAGAAAAACAAAATGGCGGCCACTTTTGACAGGTCTGACAGCGTTTCTGTCGTTTAGAACCACGGGGCGACTCAGATATCGATTTTGAAGTCAATCGGTCCAGAAACAAAGAAACAAATTTTCAACCCCTATTTCATCCCTTTGTAGGATAAAAATATATCGCACCCCATTTCTGTCCTTCGGGCTAAAACTATCCTCATACCAACTTTCTTAAAAATCCGTTCAGCGGTTTCTGGATTCCCATAAAAACTTTCATCCCCTATTTCATATCATTAGGGGTTGATTTAAAAAAGTAGCCCATTTGTATCCTTAAACTCAAAGGTATCCACTGTCCCATATCAAATTTCATAAAAAACCATTAATTGGACCTAAAATCCCCATACAAACTTTTAACCCTTACTTCATCCCTATAGGGGTTGATGAAAAAAAATGAAGTACCCCATTTTAATCCCTAGGGTCAAATGTATCCTCATACCAAATTTCATCAAAATCCATTAAGCGGTTCCAAAATTCCCATACAAACTTTCATCCCCTATTTCATCCCTTTAGGGGTTGATTTAAAAAAAATAAAGTACCCTATGTCCGTCCTTGGGGTTAAAAGTACCCATATACCAAATTTCATCAAAATCGGTTCAGCGGTTTAGATGTGAAAACGCCACAGACAGACAGACAGACAGACAGACAGACAGAGTTACTTTCGCTTTTATTATTTAGTAAGGACTAGCTTTTGCCCGCGGCTCCGCACGCGCATTTTGTAGGGCCAATGGAAAAATCTTTTGATTTGTCGATCCGCCCTGTCGTTTTAGTCTAAATATGGGCGACCCAGACATCGATTTTGAAGTCAATTGGACTAAAAACAATGAAAAACAAATGCCCACTTATGAGAGATTTGACAGCGGTTCTGTCATTCGGAACCACGGGGCGACTCAGATATCGATTTTGAAGTAAATTGGCCCAGAAACAAAATGGTAGTCACTTTTGACAGGTTTGACAGCGGTTCTGTCGTTTGGAACCGCGGAGCGACTCAGATATCGATTTTGAAGTCTATCGGCCCAAAAACAAAGAAAAACAAAATGGCGGCCACTTTTGACGGTTCTGACAGCGGTTCTGTCGTTCGGAACCACGGGGTGACTCAGATATCGATTTTGAAGTCAATCGGCCCAGAAACAAAGAAAAACAAAATGGCGGCCACTTTTGACAGTTCTAACAGCGATTCTGTCATTCGGAATCACGGGGCGCCTAAGATATCGATTTTGAAGTCAATCGGCCCAAAAACAAAGAAAAACAAAATGGCGGCCCCTTTTGACAGTTCTGACAGCGGTTCTGTCGTTCGGAACCACGGAGTGACTCAGATATCGATTTTGAAGTCAATCGGCCCAAAAACAAAGAAAAACAAAATGGCGGCCACTCTTGACAGTTCTGACAGCGATTCTGTCGTTTGGAACCGCGGGGCGACTTAGATATCGTTTTTGAAGTCAATCGGCCCAAAAACAAAGAAAAACAAAATGGCGGCCACTTTTGACAGTTCTGACAGCGGTTCTGCCATTCGGAACCACGGGGCGACTCAGATATCGATTTTGAAGTAAATTGGCCCAGAAACAAAATGGTAGTCACTTTTGACAGGTTTGACAGCGGTTCTGTCGTTTGGAACCGCGGGGCGACTCAGATATCGATTTTGAAGTCTATCGGCCCAAAAACAAAGAAAAACAAAATGGCGGCCACTTTTGACAGTTCTGACAGCGGTTCTGTCGTTCGGAACCACGGGGTGACTCAGATATCGATTTTGAAGTCAATCGGCCCAAAAACAAAGAAAAACAAAATGGCGGCCACTTTTGATAGTTCTGACAGAGGTTCTGTCGTTCGGAACCACGGGGTGACTCAGATATCGATTTTGAAGTCAATCGGCCAAAAACAAAGAAAAACAAAATGGCGGCCACTTTTGACAGTTCTGACAGCAGTTCTGTCGTTCGGAACCACGGGGTGACTCAGATATCGATTTTGAAGTCAATCGGCCCAAAAACAAAATGGCGGCCACTTTTGACAGTTCTGACAGCAATTGTGTCGTTCGGAACCACGGGGTGACTCAGATATCGATTTTGAAGTCAATCGGCCCAAAAACCAAGAAAAACAAAATGGCGGCCACTTTTGACAGTTATGACAGCGGTTCTGTCGTTCGGAACCACGGGATGACTCAGATATCGATTTTGAAGTCAATCGGCCCAAAAACAAAGAAAAACAAAATGGCGGCCACTTTTGACAGGTCTGACAGCGTTTCTGTCGTTTAGAACCACGGGGCGACTCAGATATCGATTTTGAAGTCAATCGGTCCAGAAACAAAGAAACAAATTTTCAACCCCTATTTCATCCCTTTGTAGGATAAAAATATATCGCACCCCATTTCTGTCCTTCGGGCTAAAACTATCCTCATACCAACTTTCTTAAAAATCCGTTCAGCGGTTTCTGGATTCCCATAAAAACTTTCATCCCCTATTTCATATCATTAGGGGTTGATTTAAAAAAGTAGCCCATTTGTATCCTTAAACTCAAAGGTATCCACTGTCCCATATCAAATTTCATAAAAAACCATTAATTGGACCTAAAATCCCCATACAAACTTTTAACCCTTACTTCATCCCTATAGGGGTTGATGAAAAAAAATGAAGTACCCCATTTTAATCCCTAGGGTCAAATGTATCCTCATACCAAATTTCATCAAAATCCATTAAGCGGTTCCAAAATTCCCATACAAACTTTCATCCCCTATTTCATCCCTTTAGGGGTTGATTTAAAAAAAATAAAGTACCCTATGTCCGTCCTTGGGGTTAAAAGTACCCATATACCAAATTTCATCAAAATCGGTTCAGCGGTTTAGATGTGAAAACGCCACAGACAGACAGACAGACAGACAGAGTTACTTTCGCTTTTATTATTTAGTAAGGATAAGGATTGTATTGTCATGAGTAAGGACCGATGACAATACAATAATTTAATAATTTGTTGTCGACCTTGATACGTGTGCCTATTTTGAAGATCATCAGACGTCTGGAACATTGTGAAAATCAAGTTTCCATTACAAAGATACATACAGGTGAAGTTTTAATATAAAACGTATAAAAGCGGGTAAAAAAAGTTTGGGAATATGATTTTAATATTAATATAATACAAGCAAGAGTGAGCGCGTGAGTTGTAAATAGTGATTTTGAGTGGAACATCTATCTCCTTCGCACACCTACACCGTAATGGCCATTGAGGGACGTGACATCACGCTTTTACCTGTGCATCCTTTTTGCTGTAGTCATTTTACATTTACTCTTCCGCCTGATTTGAATGTCATCTTCACTACTTTCTTTCTACCTGCTCTTATCTCACCTTAATGTGGCGTCGGCGCAACACACTTTTTCAAGCATGATGCAGAAAGGATTTGGCTAATTTTTACGATCAGCTGCCTTACTGACGTCAACCCATCCGAGTGATCTAGTTACGGACAAATTAAATTTAAAAAATGGGAAATCGAACCATGATCTCCCGATCCACAGCCCAAGGAGGCGACTTATTTATTTTATTCTTCTTCTTCAAGTCTCCCTCACTTATTTATTTTATTCCTTTTTATTATAACAAACAAATTAATGGGTACAATATCTACTGTAGATATGCTATACGCGCTTTGTTTTTGATTCGCTTTACCAAAGTTGTGCAAATGCAGTAGTGGTCCATTTATCAAAAGTCAAATGAACATCGTTAACATGGCGCATATTGTGAACAAAGTAACGTGTGAATCATATCCATAGATGACTACATATATCAGCCTCACAAAAGCGATAGTATCGTATAGGAGTGGCAGTGATCGGCACGTGCGCCGCGTCAAGAGCCGGCTGTGTCAGCGAGCCACCATGCCAGACTGAATGGCACTGTGCTGCGGCTAGTGCCACAGTCAATTATGTACCTGACTGACAACTTAACCAAACCTACTCTTTAGGCTATTGTTACGTAGGTACACGATTAACCGTCTGTACCTTTTTATCGTCGCAGGCTTAGGTCGGATGTATGCAACGAAATAAAACTATTTTATACGGATTAATGTATAACATTCGCGTAAACTTAAGAAATCAGTATGGATGCAACGAGTTACGATTGACAAATTTCAATAATGTGTTCGAAAACCTCGAGAACCATTATTAACCATAAAGAAACGGAAAATCAGTTTACTCGCCATTTGAGGCCTTCAAGTGTCACCTCCCACATATAATTTGATGAGTAAAGTAAGGGATAAAAAATGTCATTATTCTTCTTACAATTCAGAGACATAGTTTTTGTTTTTTACATAAGGCATTATTTTTATATATCTGCATCACCCTAAGGTTAGCTGATAGAGAATGCTTTAAGTCCGCCTTTATACACAATACGTATAAAATATAACCACTGTTACATACATACATACACACTCACGCCTGCATCCCATGGGGGTAGGCTGAGGCAATTACACCCAAACTGTTACAATGGATTAAAAAATGAAAAAAAAAATATTGAATTGACCCAAAACGACAGTTATTTACAACAAAACTATGAATACACTATAATATAATCTAATAATGTCGCGTGAAAAGTGAATGAACATAAAACGTACTACTACACATTTTCGATCACTGAGAAAAACATTCAAGCGAGGGCTTACACAGAGAGAGTTGTTTTCATTCATTTTCACGCTTCGGAAAGCGCTCTGGGAAAAATCTACTTTTATGTAAGTACCAAGATATGAAAACAAATTCACTCAGAGGGTAATATCATAATGGAGCGGCGTGCTTATACGGCTGGGTGTATTACATCCACGTAGCACTAGCACGTTAGTGCTGACCGTCCTGCAGTGTTGCTCTATATCTAGCATTACGACAGAATGTTTCTTCGATTTTGTTAAAACCCTATGTTAAAACCAAACTGGGATTATATATTACATTAGTAAATCCGATATATCTTTTCCATGAAATAAATTTATTTACTACTATGCCAAAAATAAATTATTTTAATTTATTTAATAACATAAGTTTCTATATCCCCAAAATCAAGAGTAATTTGTGAGCAAGAAAAGTTTTGCCTTATCAAGAAATTCCACGTGGAGTGTTTTGTTACAATTCTCAATTTTATCCGCTCGCAAAGTTTTTGTCATTGTTTAGTGTCGTGTAGATGAAATAGAATTTGCAATTGAACATCATATTTATAAAGTGTCACCGGAGAAAGTTTTGACGAGGATATTATATTAATTTTGGACAAATTCTTTGTTGTTTACAAGCAACGAAATAAATGTATGACAATTTAATGTCGATTTTTGGACTTATAGAATCCAAACAACAACTAATTTCTTAAAGTACGTAACCAAAATGTTATAAGGTTAGTTTTTAACAAATAGGTAATGATTTGATGAAAAAACCAAAGTAACGGTAACTTTTAATAATTAATAACAAAATTACATATGTACCCTATGTCTCTCCTCGAAATTTACGCGTTTTTCAATAAAATAATTATACTGACAGTTGTTTATTGAAATTAGCAACTCGTAAATAGGTATTAAAATAAATCTGCACATAATTATCTTGTTTACGTTGTTATTGAACGATGTACACGTTTCTGGTATATAATTAGAGCACCTTGTTTTTATGAAAGGATGCTCCAATAATGTCGTGTTAAGCCTGTTGTTTTGCTCTAAATATAATATTTCATATTGGTCTAGTTTCAATGGCCGATTTAGTCAGGTGGTATATTATTTTGATTTCACAATAAAACAGTACAGTGAATAGACACTGACCACTAGTATAGTATCTCTTTGACTGTGAACTCCTCGTTCGTAATTGCACAATCGAGAGTAATCGAGACGCGGGACTATTTGTTTATAATATTGTATGATAATTATCACGTGATGACTAAAACACTCTGTCACAGTCACATCGACGTAAATAATTCCCTGAACTATGTGGTAGTAAAATTAGCAATGACGTGTAATTGAATACTTTTCAACAGTTCTTAGGTTTCGGGTTTGATCCAGTAAAATGTATTTTATTGTACTTACAAAAAATATAGCTATAGGCACATGCACAGGCATCGCCTCTGTGACGACTGGCAAGTGGCTGTGAAGCGATGTGCCGCAGGTACGATTCCCGCACCAAGAGTAAAGACTAATTTATGTGTGACCCACATAATTTGTTTTGGGTCTGGGTATACCCATGACGCAAGATTGAATCTTACTATGGGCACAAGACAACTTTTGTGACTGTTGGGTTTTTATGTATAAAAATACACACAACATGCATGTTCTTTAAATTATACCAAATGTTGATGGCACGTGCCATTAACGAAGCGATCGCAGCGTGACTACTGGCCCGCAGACGCCGCCCTCGCCATCGTGCCGTAATGGGCATTGTCCATATTTTTTAACCCCTGGTTTTTATATTTTTTTCTAAAAATATAGACCAAATTAAGATACTAATTTGAATATTTTTGTTTTTAGGGCTGTAATTATTTTCTAATATTTTTTTGAAAATATCTTGATGATTCTACGTGATGACGTCATTAATGGCGCGAAAAGTATTATTTCATTGCCTATATTTTCTGCTATCTGTGATGTCAGCTGACGGATAAAATGACACTTCACACTGCTGTTAAGTAGAGATGCGCGATCATAAATGATGTACTAATCGAGATGTATCTAAATATCTTAATCGATTATGAAATTAGTAAATAATTTACTTTCAAAATGGGCTAGTATTTTTAATTTTACTTATTTGTACTATTAATCTTACATCATTATGAAGGTCTTAATTTCTGTTGGTCAAATCGTAAAATGTGTGTACAGAACGTGGCTTATACGATACATGATAAGGCAATGTGCATTATCCTACGTACGGATAAAGGTGTCAGCTTAAGTATGTATGGGACTAAAAAAGTTATTAATTAAATGAAGGTTATAATCGATATATCTCACTGCAGTTTTAAAATCGAATGATTTGATTCGAAATTATATTTCAGTCCAGGATCGTCCACCTCTGTCGTCCATTGTGTACATGTGTCGATCGATTGTAAACAACAATATTAAATTCTATAATATAATATTGTAAAATCTAGTGTTCGACAGTTTTTCAGACCAATAAGATATTGTTATTTAATTACAGTCGTGTTTACGATACAAATATAATAGATATCATAATAAGACTACATTAATTATAAAACTGATTCAAAGATCTTTCCCAAAGCACTTACCGTAATGATATTGGAATACATCGCTATTAATAGCCTCCACAATAAGATTTATGTAAGTTAACTTCATAATTTACCTATTTACATGGTTTATTTCATGTAAGTAGTGTGTGTATTCAACATTTATTTATTTATGCTTGTTTCAGGTCACATATTGTTGCCAGAATAGAACAGTCGTTGAAAACCCAAGTTGCATCAATATGACTACATTAATTATAAAACTGACTCAAGGATCTTTCCCAATGCAGTCACCGTAATGTTATTGGAATACATCGCTATTAATAGCCTCCAAAATAAGATTTATGTAGGTTAACTTCACAATTTACCCATTTAGATGGTTTATTTAAAGTAAGTAGTGTGTGTATTCCACATCTATTTATTTGTGCTTGTTTCAGGTCACATATTGTTGCCAGAAATGCCAGAATAGAACAGTTGTTGCAAACCTAAGTTGCATACATGTATCTAATGTCAAATTGATGAACACAATAATGTCATCAGCTCAGATTGTGATGACTGGGCTGTTTCATGCTTCACAATAATGATGATGTATTGATGCAACAAACTCAAGGCGTTATAGTGACAAAAAGTTTATATATTTACTAATACTTACCTAATAGGCTATATAGTAGTACAACTACATAGCATTGTAACAAACAAACAAGCAATAACTATGAGAAAAAATACAGGTATACATTAATCCGTTGGAGGTGGCATTATATATATTACATAAGTCACTATTTAAGAGATTTTATGGATCCAATATTGCTTTTTATTATTGTATTTAAAATGACTGGTGCTACCAAATAAATCATGTATTGTTATATTTTCTCATATTCATTGTTTGTGTTTTATATGTATTTAAATAAAAAAAAAAGTGAAAATTTTAAGCTTTATTATTTATGATGCGGACATCTGCATTCACACAGACAGGTGATCAGCTCACCTATTAGAATGTTGTCACCCTTAATCCCAGTCTGGTTGGTATTCCACTTTGGCTTCGAAGATGACCAAGGTACACAGCAGCTCCCAAGAGGTGCTTCACCATTTGAGATTTTCTGTAGCTCAGATTAGCCTTTGAGCACTTAGAGGTTCTTCAGGTTTACATCTTTCAGATCCACCCACGGCCGCCCAAACACTCCCTGCCAAGCCAGTTGGTTAGGACCCCCGGGGTAGGGCCGGAGCATTGATTTTACTGGTGATCCTGCAGTATGCCTCCTACAAACTTTCCGAACCTTTTTGTGGGCCTTTTTATTATTTCAGCTCATATAATAATCATCCACAGAACAGAGAAACCAGTAATCATCCCACAAACTATCATGGCAATTTTATCTAAATGTAGCACATATTTATAATCACAGCACAAGGTTTCAATAACATAAAATTCCCAAGTACATGTTTAATTACATGTTCAAAACAAAATAACTCTTAAACTATCTATCACTTTTAAGTGCTTCTGTGAGGCTTTGAAAATTTGCTTGATTCTTGAATGCACACTTGGTGGCCTTGAAAGTCCAAAATTATGTGAATAAGTAGATTATCAGTTTCCTTAAAACCTCTGTCCGCTAGTCCAATAGGATTTGGTTGTAAAATATACCGCAGATTACTTTTTTACACGCTTTATTCCACTGAAGTTATATTTGTATGCCATGTCGTGTCTTCAAGCTGAAGGTAATTTTTTCATGTTCGATTGAAACACTTCTTATAATATAACTTGTTATATGTATCTTTTGTTCTTGCGTGGTTCTAGAATACGATGATTTACTAGAAAAGTATTTATTATTTACTCGTAAAGGAAGAGGTTATGTTGTGTAGGTACTAGTCTTGTGTAGTTCTCGAACGAACTAGGTCGGTAGACCGCTCCCACTGACAAAATGAACGAACTAGTTTCCAGATTTCTCGCTCTTTAGTTCGTTTGATATGTTAGATTCTAAATTGTATGATTGTATGTAATAGTGAACGTGAGCGAGAGCGCGGCGCTATCCGATGTCTTTCTTTCTGCCTGGCGTTATCCCGCCCTAATGCCTAATCCGCCTTCCTATTTAAACGCTTCCACTTCGCCTCGTCTTAAGCATCCTTCACAGTAAGACCATTGGTTCTCATATCATTTTCCAACACGTTCAGCCAGCGCTTTGGGGGCCATCTGGATTTCCTTAATATAGCAGACTACTTATCGCACCCATACAGAAGGACTGACTAAATGATGGTCTATGAGACCTTAAAGTCTTAGGTAGTCTAAAGTCTAGTTTTCGTCACGTAGTCAATGTCTTCTAAGGAAATCTCGTGCTTTTTAGAGCTATATTCAAATATAGCCTGCAGCACTTTTTGACTCACAGATATTTTTTCTAATCTCTTGGTTAAAAAAAAATAAAACCTATTTATAAATTACTACGGAAAACTAGAGTGGGATGGGGGTCTTGGCATATACTACGGGTTTACTGCGAGGGGGGGGGGGTATAAAAATTAAAGCAAGTAGCCCATGCTGCGCCATTTCAAACCCTGACGTCGAAGTTGATGTTGCTAGGTACTTAAACTTGTCTGTTTTCACGTAAAGCTCGTATGGATACTATTCGGCGGCGGAAACGAACATAACAGTTAAAAGAGTCTGCAGATCCAAAAAAGCGATATGCAGAGGCTTTTTGTCCGCCCTGCATGCCTCGCGCAACGATCTAATGACGTACACTGGGTACATGGTGCTGTCTGTCCTCCACAACCTGCAAGGCAGGAACCCAGGTTTCGCCAGCGCTTAGTCTGTTACTCAGAAGAGTGTACCACTTGCAGATGAGATTGGCTTAAACCTAAAGGTGTTGATGGCCTACCGTGAAAGTAGGCCACCGTCGTCGTCGTCGTCGTCGTCGTCTAAGGAGTGTCCCTTAGACGACGTCACTACTCCCCAAGTATGTACAAGTAAAAAAATAACAGCATATTTTTAAAGAAAAAAATGCGTGCGAATAATCTTTTTTGAGCCTTTCTTTGGTTCGAGACGAGAACTAAAATAATGAACTAGTTCGTAGGAGCCACGAACTAAAGTGACCTCTCCTTGTCGCGAACTATTAAGCGCACGTCTATAATGTGTACTTGACAAATGACAACTGACATATAAACAGTCGTCAGATTCTAAAAAGAAATCAGGCAATGAAACAAACTAATGCCATTAATGACGTCATTAGAGGTCAAACAAAGGGCAAATATATTTTGTTAAAAATCTTGATAAATCACGATCCTTTTTCATTAAAAATCAATTTTCTGCAACAAGCTAAAGAAATTCTCCAAATGGTTTTTCATTTACACGTAATTTTAAAAAATGGACAATGCCCATTGGAAAGATTCTACGTGGCGCAGTGAATACTGCCTCACCGCCCTTTCATTAGTGTCATTCACAATTTACCACCTTACTCATTCATACTGCGCTGTCCCACACTCTTGTATATAATGTAGTCAGGAAAGAACTTTTTAATTTTAAATACAGTCATTTAATGCTGATTAAAAAGACTGTTGTTATATGACTGGCCGATGGTGATTAATAAAATGGAAAGATACAGATTTCAAAGTTGTTAAACGATAAACATTATAGAATTACTAATATATTTTTTTCGTAATGAAGGTCTAGAAAAATTATTGCCGTTAGCCACGCAATGTAGACAGTAGAGTATATGTTGAAGAAAGCATTTTGCGTAATTAAACGTTCGGATGACGGCAGTTTATGTGACGATTAGTGAGCAGGGTGCGCAGAAGGCTCGGCCGTTCAATTTGCCGCTTCACTTGACACAATTCGACGCCTGACTCGGGGACAATCGCACTCGAAGCCCCGTCGACCTCCTTATCTCCCGCCGAGGTAATCTTTCCTTCCCTCAGCGGCAATAACTCCAAGTGGGCAGGATTACCTGCAAAGGGGCTTCGCAAAGCAAACCACCTTCACAGAGGTTATCGATTTAAAGAACATGTCCACGCATCTAATCCATTAGTACATATTTTGTTTTCGCTACATTTGTATCATAAATAAATTAGGTTACTTAATATTATTGTTGTTCGAATTTATTTTATGTACATATATCGTCATTCACTGCGTTCTGTATTATATTGAAAATAATTTGTGTAGTTCTTCATCATCTTTTTTTGAGCAACTTGTACATATATTGGCTTCGATAAAAAATTTGAATTAACTATTATTTAATGCATGAAGCATGAGGTTTTCAATTTAGAACACTTACTATTACGGAACTGCGGGTTCGGGTTCGGTAGACAAGTGGTTCAGTATGCGTGTAAAACATATTTAACCGGTTCTTAGGATTCTAAAGCCAAATGGCAAAAATGGGACCCTTATAGTTTCGTCATGTCTGTCTTTATGTCTGCGGTTTAGCTCGGAGACTATTAATACTAGAAAGCTGTAATTTAGCATGAGTATATGTACTACATACTCATCACGCCAACAAAACGGTAAAAGAAATTCTTGGAAAATAATTTTCTGTAGGGTACCTCCCCTACACGTAAAGAGGGGATGATATTATTTTCTCGATTATCCCATAGTGTGGGGTATCGTTGGATAGCTCGTTCAAAAACATTGAGAGCTTTCTAAAACTATTTTTCCATCCAAGAATTCGTTTACGAAATATTAAACTTTAAAGTGCTATTTTTTGTTAGAGTCAAGTGTCCGCACCTACCACCTAAACGGTGAGTTAAAAAAAATGTGAAAAAATTATCGTAGTCGCATATATAACGAATTTAAAAGGAAAACTCTCACGGCTAACCATGCTTTACAAATTAACGAGTAATAGTCGACCAAAGTAAAAAGCAAAATTTCGTACATAATATATTGAATAATACATAGATGAAGTTCTTAGTTATGATGACCCGTTCTCTCAAAAGTATGACCATTAAAATCATATTTCAGTAACGTTTAAGCCAACTTTGGAACCCTGTACTGTGCATGTTTTCATGTGTAATTTTTTTATTTAAAATTATGCCCGTTTTTTAGTGGACACACACAAAAATAATTTGGACTTAGTTATAGAGGTGATTTTATTAATAAAGTGCAGCTGCATATTTGTAGGAGAATTTGTAATGTGTACACGTAAAGTTTATTTCTCTCTACGAACAACTATATGAAAAGACTTATGGTGAACTAAACATTATTATTAAGAAATAAAACAAATGTCTACATAAAATTATTATGTATTGAATATGTACCTATATAAATTTATTTTACTTATATAATTAGTACAATCATCATCAACATCATCATCATCAGCCACAGGACGTCCACTGCTGGACATAGGCCTCCCCCAAATATTTCCAAATCGACCTGTTAGAAGCGGCTTACATCCAGTGATTTCCTCCGACCTTTATCATGGTCCAAGAGCCCGTGAGTGCCAGACCTTCGGATTTTAATAAAAGCTGAAAATGTTTCTATGTGTGTCCCTAGTACAGGTAAGAATGATCCCCACCCATGAAGCTGAGGCAACGGTGGCTTTGGCAGGTAACAGGTAACAAAGGTGTATAAAATTCCATCTCAAATTTATCATAGAATAAAACTTATTTTTTTTATATTTGATTCATAATGATATCAAAACTCGCGTTGCTCATTGCCAGACAGTTAGTATGGTTGCAACCCTCTGCCGGACACCCTTAAATTATTATAATTTATAATTATACTTACGTTATATTATAAAACCTAAATTTTATATATAATTTTTTGGGGGCCTATTAAACTATGTTTACATAATAGCCGGACAGTTTCAACGGTTCTATCATCTTGCCAGACGCATTCAAAGTGAGC
Organism: Clanis bilineata; assembly: GCA_036417725.1. Lineage (NCBI taxonomy): Eukaryota > Metazoa > Arthropoda > Insecta > Lepidoptera > Sphingidae > Clanis > Clanis bilineata. The sequence goes on from CM071140.1 coordinate 12,224,445, forward strand.
AGTAGTTCGGAGACCAAGGAGCGTCTACAGTAACTAGTGCGAGTGAGACAGAGCGCTTGGTCTATTGCAGCCCTTCACTGCGCATCCACTGTTATTAAGTTCAAATTGTGCAGTTTATTTTTTTCTTAATCGAGAAATTTCATTAAATAAATTTTTACAGTTTGAATAACAAATATTTAAAACAATACTCAGTAAAATTGTTCTAATACAACTTCAATCATATCGAAACTCTAATAATTTAATTTATATTATTTTTCATTTTTATGAAGTTTAGTATTTTCAATTCTACCAAAATTGTAAAGCCAATGAATTAAAGTAAATCAAATTTTATTGTTTACTAGATGAGAGAGAGGGTTGAAAGTCGTAGGCACCTATAGCACAATAATTCTAAAAGAGGTAATGGGATGATCTACTTCGGCCGTCAGTCACCCCGTCTCTCACACCGTCAGTCACACCGTCTGTCAAACCGTCTGTCACCCCGTCTCTTACCCCGTCAGTCACACCCTCTGTCACACCGTCTATCACCCCGTCTGTCATCACGTCCGTCACTCCGTCTGTCACCCCGTCTGTCACCCCTTCTGTCACCCGTCTGTCACCCCGTCTGTCACCTCGTCTGTCACCCGTCTGTCACCCCGTCTGTCACCTCGTCTGTCACCCGTCTGTCACCCCATCTGTCACCCCATCTGTCACCCAGTCGGTCAACCCGTCTGTCACCCCGCCTGTCACCCCGTCTGTCACCCCGTCTGTCACCCCGTCTGTCACCCCGTCTGACACCCCGTCCGTCACCACGTCCGTCACCCTGTCTGTCACCCCGTCTGTCACCCGGTCTGTCACCCCGTCTGTCACCCAGTCGGTCACCTCATCTGTCACCCCATCTGTCACCCCGTCTGTAACCCCGTCATTCACCTCGTCAGTCACCCCGTCCGCCACCCCATCAGTCAGCCTGTCAGTCACCCCGTCATTCCTCATGTCCGTCACCCCGTCAGTCATCCCATAAGTCACCCCATCAATCACTCCGTCAGTCACCCCTTAGTCACCCTACCGTTCATCCCCTTGGTCAACACTAAAATATTTTTTCAAATCGAACCAGTAGTTTCTGAGATATAAAATTCCCCGCTAGCAGCATTTTTCATTTCTGCTCCGCTTCTAATGGGCATAGCGTGATGTTATATAGCCTATAGCCACCCTCGATAATTGGTCTATCCAACACAAAAATAATTTTTCAATTCGAACCAGTAGTTTCTGTCCGAGATATAAATTTTCCCGATTTTGCAACATTTTTCACTTCTGCTCCGCTCCTTTTGGTCAAAGCGTGATGTTATATAGCCTATAGCCATCCTCGATAAATAGGCTATCCACCACAAAAAAAATTCAATTCGAACCAGTAGTTTCTGAAATATAGTCTTTTCAACATTTTTCATTTCTGCTCCGCTCCTATTGGTCATAGCGTAATGTTATATAGCCTATAGCCACCCTCGATAATTGGGCTATCCAACACAAAAATAATTTTTCAAATCGAACCAGTAGTTTCTGTCCGAGATATAAATTTTCCCGATTTCGCAACATTTTTCATTTCTGTTCCGCTCCTATTGGTCAAAGCCTAATGTTATATAGCCTATAGCCATCTTCGATAAATATGCTATCCAACACAAAAATAATTTTTCAATTCGAACCAGTAGTTTCTGAGATATCAACTTCCCCGGTATTAAACATTTTTCATTTCTGCTCCGCTCCTATTGGTCATAGCGTGATGTTATATAGCCTATAGCCACCGTCGATAATTGGGCTATCCAACGCAAAAATAATTTTTCAAATCGAACCAGTAGTTCCTGAGATTAGCGCGTTCAATCAAACAAACAAACAAACAAACTCTTCAGCTTTATATTATTAGTATAGATTAATCAAAGGGCAACATTTTTTTTAAAATAAAAAAGTTACAGTGAAATACACTTATTTTAATTAAATTTTTAAACATTTTCATCATTTTCATCGTCGTCGTCAATACATCCATATTCCTCGTCACTATTATTCCATTCTGTGAATTGATCGTCTTCAATATCGCCTTCTTCATTACGCACCCATAATTTTTTTGTCTTGGGTGTTTATGGGCGGTGGAGATCACTTACCATCAGGTGACCCATCTGCTCGTTTGCCAATCTCTGCTATAAAAAAAAATAACATTCGCGTAAACTTAAGAAATCAGTATTTCAAACGTGTATATTATCAAGTTCAAACTTGGTTAGGGCATGATTTGGAACCCCAGGTATGGGGTTGGACAATACGAAACGATTTTCTGGAGCCTATCATGACAGTTTTACCACCTGCTCCAGAAGATTTGCTAAATACAATTTTCTGCAACTGCAAGAGTGGTTGTGGTTCGCGATGCGGATGCAGGAAAGCGGGCTTGCAATGCTCTTTAACTTGTGGCCAATGTAATGGGCAAGCTTGTCTCAATGCTCTACTATATCAGAGCGACATTAACGCCGGTCTTACGACCCAGCGCCATAATGCCCGGGAGAGATGGAAAACATCCGGGCGACACTGGGTTGAGTCCCTAACTCTATGTACACCCTACACCGGCAATACCGATTAAAAACACCGCGGTGGCCCTTTTCGGCGCTTGAGGACGTTCCGGGTTTCCCTAGGCGAGAAGCGCCCAGGCTTCAGCCGGAAACGTCACGATTTGAAAACCTATGTCCCGATCATTTTAACCTTGTGTTCCGATATTTCACACAATAGATCTGGCAACACTACTGTATACGCTCCTTGCTCTCCGAACTACTGCTCACTTTGAATGCGTCTGGCAAGATGATAGAACCGTTGAAACTGTCCGGCTTTTATGTAAACATAGATTAATAGGCCCCCAAAAAATTATATATAAAATTTAGGTTTTATAATATAACGTAAGTATAATTATAAATTATAATAATTTAAGGGTGTCCGGCAGAGGGTTGCAACCATACTAACTGTCTGGCAATGAGCAACGCGAGTTTTGATATTATTATGAATCAAATATAAAAAAATTAAGTTTTATTCTATGATAAATTTGAGATGGAATTTTATACACCTTTGTTACCTGTTACCTGCCAAAGCCACCGTTGCCTCAGCTTCTTGGGTGGGGATCATTCTTACCTGTACTAGGGACACACATAGAAAAAATTACATCTTTTATTAAAATCCGAAGGTCTGGCACGCACGGGCTCTTGCTCTATCAGGTCGTCTGTCCACCTTGTAGGTGCGCTATAGGTAGGCTGCGCTTGCCGGTATGTGGTATTTAATACAATGTGCAATGCAGTAGTTACAGAACTAATATTTGTAATAAGTACAATACAGTAATGTTATTACAATGCCTCTGTATATGAGTAGACAAAAGAAAAATATAGATTTTCAAATAAACAAAATGAAACACAAGATCTTAGTCGACGAAGCCGCGACCTATGACCTCGGCAGCATGACAGTTCGTTCCAGTATCCTAGGTGAACAAACAAGCTACTGCCGTGCCGTTGTTTTTATTATTTTTAGCTTTTGTTTGCGAAAATGGCCATGAAAGTCGTCTCTCACACATACGTTCAGATACTGGGGCTACATTTATGTTACTGCAGGTCAACTTTCATCGAAATTGGTTCACCCGTTAAAAATACCTAATCCAAATTCATAAACTCCCAAGAGTCCAAACTTTTACACTTAGTAAATAAATTTCAACATGTGACCTTATATTTATAGTAATACTCCAAGCTTACACGATAGGAGGAGTTCTTAGGACTAATCTATATCTAACAGCATAAGTTTAAATCCTGAACAAGAGTAGTAAAAGTAGAGGTATTTATGCAATTAATTATTTCTTAAACTTTTATAGCATGCTACATAATAATCATGAATGATTTTTATAATTGAATATATTATAGATAGCCTATAAATCTAGGTGAAATTTAGGAAATTTCGCCAATCGCCCTAAATAACATGATATGAGCCAAGTTTCTCTAAGCTATTTATGCGGAGTGGGCAGATGTGAATTGACGATGGCAATACGATGCAGTATATAGTAGAAGTTCTGGCTGCGGGGATATTTCAATTTGGTCGGAGACGTGGCCCGAGAGGCCAAGCGAGCCCAGTGCGGCCCGCTGAACCGTAAACCCGTTGCGGACTTCACCAAAGAGCAAACACCGCCTCCGCAATCTTGTGTCACGTAGACCATGCCGAACACTTGAACGCCACAATCTACTGCTATAATTACATACGATACATTCAATGTACAATGTGTGTATAAGTATTGTATATGTAAAAAAGCTCTTACCAGCATGCGTTATGTATATGTATTTACTACTATAATTTATTTTTGTATACTACCCAATATTCACAAATAAGTAAACCCTTAAGCCTAACGATATATTAACAAAATGTTTTCAATAGAAACAATAAACACTTAAACAGGTGTACATTATGAAATTTTATAATATTTCAGCACCTATTATTATAATACCTCGTTCTTTGACCAACGGCGTTCAAAAATAAACTTCGCACAAGAGAGTTGGATACAATTGTAAAGGCCTGTATTAATGCAGTACCAACTACCGTCCATTTATTATTGTTCGACAAAAGTTGCGTCGTACGTAGTGTTATTCTTTATAGAGACAGATAAATGTGCGTTCGTAAAACTACAATAAATCCAAGTAATATAAAAGCGCTGTCGACATCGACGAGAGACGTGCGGAACGCGCGCGTCGCGCCCGGGCGACCGGGGCCGGGTGCTCCGCGGCGCCGCGCGGGAAGAGGGGCGAAGTGCGCCAATTTTTCTCTCCGCTGACAACATGATGTAACGCCAATATCGCACGCTGAGCGATTAAGCCGCGCACACCAATATTTCAGACTTGCCCCTACTAACTGTCAAAGTGTCGGAGAGAACTATGTATGCATTCAACACATAAATACAGTACAGGCTCGTTTTGATCTACGCGATCTAAAGAAACAATGACACCTAGCATCAGCCATTCAGCATACTTCTGCTTTGTATGCACTTGCTAAGGTAAGTAACGCATACTGCGTTTATAAAAAGTTTTATTCAATTATGTACAAAGCGGACGTATCACTGCTCCTGAGTTTTATCGCGTCACTCGTGCGTTGCGGTTTCCATGTCTCCGTCGCGTATCTTACTATGTAAGTTGCTTTATTTACTGCGAATGCTTAATAATGGCCCGAACACGAATTTTGAGAATCGAAATCGATCACGCCCAATTTTATGTACGTATTTTTTTGTATTGTATGAAAAGCACTGAGAGACGATTATTTTTAACATGAATTCCACGTAGAGGCACAATTTATAAAAAATATACAGGTAATATACATGTGATATACATGTAATGTATGGTATATACATGTAAATGAGGTATTTTCACACCAATACCTGAATGTAGACATACAAATATGTATGTTTTTCTTTCTTTTAACCTGTGGTTATTCCAACATAGGGTCGGCGCGACACATTTTAAGCCGAAGGAATTCGGCTTAGTTTTTTTACAACCGGGTGCTTGCCTGACGTCAACCCCCTCTGGAGGTTCAGTCCGGGCAAATCACATTAAAAATCGATTTGTCCGACGTGGGATCGAATCCAGGACCTTCCGGTCCACAGCCTACATATGCTACCACTAGACCAAGGAGGCGACAACCCATATAAATATGTAGGTATATTATGTAATTTTGTCTCAGATAAACTCTATATACATAGCAATTACATTCTAGTTAATTTGTATAGTCCTGATTAGGAGATAAAAGTACACTACGAATTTTGAAACTAGCATACTCGTATTGATTCACAATGGATTTGTGAGTCTGATCACGCAATCACTTGATAATAAACGTGGAGGGAGACGAGTGTGGAGCAATACTACTGCACGTACTGCTGACGCTGCGCCTTCTCCCGGTGCCAGTATCGAAATTATCAACCTTCATTTCAGCACAAGCCCGGCCTTTCACAAATATAAGAAGAAGTATCGCCATACACACTTTATTTGTATTTACGTAGTTATTTTACCCAAATATTAGTTATAGAATCATACTATTTCATCATGATAAATAACAGCTCAATAAAAATTAAGTAGAGGCGGTAAGTTTTCCTTCCTATTCATATTCATAAATAATAAAAGCTTGGACACCATGGTGGAGATGATGATAAACGATGCAGAGTCGGCGCCTCAACGTCGGCCGTTGCCCGCCAAAAATACAACTGTCATCTTGACTGATGGTGAAATAACTCGAAAGTCATGCTGCATTCTTAAAGCTTTTGTGATTATATATTTTATAGTGGTATTATTACACGAAGTACGGGAACACGACATATGAAATAACGAGTCTCAGTTTCAGTTAACTCAACAAGCTAGGGATCTCGGCTTTGTAGATATATATTTACACAAAATAAGCGCAACAAATATTTACAGTCTATGAAACGTTGCGAATGCACGTACATATACGATTCTATTTGTACGCTGTTTTTTTTATGTGAAATTATTAAACTTGAAACTGTAACAAACATAAATATTGTAAAATATTCTTTAACTGAAGGAGGAACAGCAACAAATCCAGCAATGAATTTTGGATTGTTACTAACTACTAAGCAACATTATTACGATTATCTAAAAGAAAACTTACTTAACAGTGTCGTAGTAGGTATACATGTAGTGCTCGACGGTATTTTATCTAACACCTGGATATTTGATACTAGCTTTTGCCCGCGGCGTACGCACGCGTATTTTGTAGGGCCAACGGAAAAAACTTTTGATTTGTCGATCCGCCCTGTCCTTTTAGTCTAAATATGGGCGACCCAGCTATCGATTTTGAAGTGAATCGGCCCAAAAACAAAGAAAAACAAAATGGCGGCCACTTTTGACAGGTTTGAGAGCGATTCTGTCGTTCGAAACCACAGCGCGAATCAGATATCAATTTTGAAGTCAATCGGCCCAAAAACATAGAAAAACAAAATGGCGGCCACTTTTGACAGATTTGACAGCGGTTCTGTCGTTCCGAACCACGGGGCGACCCAGATATCGATTTTGAAGTCAATCAGCCCAAAAACAAAGAAAATCAAAATGGCGGACACTTTTGACAGGTCTGACAGCGGTTCTGTCATTGGGAACCACGGGGCGACTCAGATATCGATTTTGAAGTCAATCGGCCCAAAAACAAAGAAAAACAAAATGGCGGCTACTTTTGACAGGTCTAACAGCGGTTCTGTCGTTCGGAACCACGGGGCGACCCAGATATCGATTTTGAAGTCAATCGGCCCAAAAACAAAGAATATCAAAATGGCGGCCACTTTTGACAGGTCTGACAGCGGTTCTGTCATTCGGACCCGCGGGGTGACTCAGATATCGATTTTGAAGTCAATCGGTCCAGAAACAAAGAAACAAATATTCAACCCCTATTTCATCCCTTTGTAGCATAAAAATATATCGCACCCCATTTCTGTCCTTAGGGCTAAAACTATCCTCATACCAACTTTCTTAAAAATCCGTTCAGCGGTTTCTGGATTCCCATAAAAAGTTTCATCCCCTATTTCATCTCATTAGGGGTTGATTTAAAAAAGTAGCCCATTTGTGTCTTTAAACTCAAAGATATGGACTATCCCATACCAAATTTCATAAAAATCCATTAAGTGGGCCTAAAATTCCTATACAAACGTTCATCCCCTATTTCATCCCATTAGGGGTTGATTTAAAAAAGTGGCCCATTTGTATCCTTAAACTCAAAGGTATCCACTGTCCCATACCACATTTTATAAAAATCCATTAATTGGAACCTAAAATCCCCATATAAACTTTTAACCCTTATTTCATCCCTATAGGGGTTGATGAAAAAAAATGAAGTACCCCATTTTAATCCCTAGGGTCAAATGTATCCTCATACCAAATTTCATCAAAATCCATTAAGCGGTTCCAAAATTCCCATACAACCTTTCATCCCCTATTTCATCCCTTTAGGGGTTGATTTAAAAAAAATAAAGTACCCTATGTCCGTCCTTGGGGTTAAAAGTACCCATATACCAAATTTCATCAAAATCGGTTCAGCGGTTTAGACGTGAAAACGCCACAGACAGACAGACAGACAGACAGACAGACAGAGTTACTTTCGCTTTTATTATTTAGTAAGGATTATCAATCAATACATATAATAAGAATGTAAATTTCGCGTGTCTGTACATTGTATAGATTTGAAAAAAACAACTAATTTTTAGAAATAGTAATAGAACACATTTTTATCATTTTTAGATTTTTGTCTGACTGTCTGTCTGTGTGTTTGTACACGTATCAAATGAAAACGACCAAAGTAATTTGAAGGAACTGGATAGGAAATCGTAGACCACACCTTGGAATACCATTTAAGGCTTTGTTTTATTCAAATCGGTCAACTCTATCATGAGATATAGATATTTTTGTATTATGTGTGCGATTGTTGGGAGTTCTTTAGAGCATGAAAGTTATTTTCAAATTTATCAATAGATGGCGTTACCATATTTTCTGAGTCAAATTGAATATTTTACGAATTATGTACCATTTAAAAGTCGTTTCGTGATCCGGGGTCTAAATCTAAAAAAGTGGCCGCCATTTTGTTTTTGGACCGATTTACTTCAAAATCGATATCTGTGTCGCCCCGGGGTTCCAAACGACGGAATGGATGTCAAAAATGTCAAAAGTGGCCGCCATTTTGTTTTTCTTTGTTTTTGGGTCGATTTACTTCAAAACCGATATCTGAGTCGCCCCTTTGTAGATATTTAGACTAAAACGACAGGGTGGATCGACAAATCAAATATTTTTACTGTTAGCCCTATGTACAAAATACGCGTGCGAAGACGCGGGCAAAAGCTAGTGGTTAAATATTTCGGAAATAAACAGTTTTTGTCCCCTGCGTGAAATATAGCAAATATTATGATATTATTGAAAAAATAATAGTTTATAATTATACTTCGCATAAGGATTTCAAAATAATAACTACTATTAGAAATATTTGTCCACAAGATTACTTTTATAAACTATTTTGTGTAGGCCAAAATTCTCTGTAAATAATTTGATAAACTGAGTTATTACGAGTGTAACAATTTCTTAGATATCGTCGATCAAGTAATGGCAAGAAATATAATTTCGATATATCCCCGGGTAAAAACATACTGATAATATTCTTCTACATTGCTAACATATCTGGTAAATTAATCGTATCTACTGGACTGTAAATGTATCAATGAAGTAATAAATGTGATACGATATATTTGGTGGAATATTAATTATTGAGACACAGATACACGGGCGTGCAAGAAATCACTGCTGGGGAAGAAAATTAAGACTCTGTTGTGAGTAATCAAACATAAGCCAATTGATTGTTGTTATTGCGGTCACGTTATTTGCTGTTTTCACATCTGACGTAATAACATTAGTAGCAAAGTTATGTCATAAACGTGACCAGCCGGGAGCTAGATTGTATTTTTATCTAACTCCATGTGCCAATACATGATCACAGAAAATAATTACAACAGTATTTGTACTTGGTCTTTATTAAACAAACTAAGTACACATACCTATTAGTGTACTTCAAAAAAAGCTGATAACTGATTAATATATTGGCATTAGTATATTATAGTGACAGACTTCGTGGCGCAGCGGGCGAGTAGCCGACTGTGAAGCGAGAGGCCGCAGGTTCGATTCCCGCATTGAGACAAATGTTTGTGTGGCCCACATATATTTATTTCAAGTCTGGGTGTTGTGAGACCGAAAGTTTCTCATAGTCTCTGACACCCACGATACAGGTTATACCTAGTGTGGGGTTAGGACTAGGTGTGTGGCTGTTGGGTGTATTTATTATTTATAATGCTAACACACATAATATGCACGATTACATGTTATATTATGTAGCAATTATTAGTGAGTTGTTACACGCATTTATTAAAACAAATAACAAAACGACAATAATATCCATGGTTCGACGGCAGTGCAGTGACAAACGCTAACACAATAATTAGCGCGTGGTCAGCACATGAATAACGTGCAAGTGACGCTCGTCTCTATACCACTAGCACTGCGAATATTTCATTAACCGAGCTTTACAAAGCTACGCCATGCATCATAGGCTCCGCTCGTGGAACCATGCTGACGTTTTGATCCACTCAGCTTAGTACAGAAATTAATTCTCCAAACATCACGTGTGCAAAATACCAACGTAAAACAATACTGCAAATCAATCTTTCTTTTTATGTTCCCTTATCCTACCTTAATGTTACACTTTTTCAAACATGACGCAGAAAGGAATTGGCTTTCATTTTGGCTTCTCAAGAATAATGATGATTAAATGAGGTATAAATAGAGGTACAATATGAATGCCTCGGTGGCGTGGTGGTATTTCGGTACGACTACGGTTCTGAGGTCTCGGGTTCGATCCCCGGGTCGGGCAAAGTGATATTGGATTTTTCCATATCAGCCTGGAGTCTGGAATTTGTGCCCGATATGGCGATAGGCTCGCCCCCTAACACATCTGGAACGGAACTAAGCTCGGCGAAACGCTGAAACGTAAAAGTTCTTATCTATACTAATATTATAAAGCTGAAGAGTTTGTTTGTTTGTTTGTTTGTTTGTTTGATTGAACGCGCTAATCTCAGGAACTACTGGTTCGATTTGAAAAAATATTTTTGTGTTGGATAGCCCAATTATCGACGGTGGCTATAGGCTATATATCATCACGCTATGACCAATAGGAGCGGAGCAGAAATGAAAAATGATTAGAACCGGGGAAGGCGATATCTCAGAAACCACTGGTTCGAATTGAAAAATTCTTTTTGTGTTGGATAGCCCAATTATCGACAGTGCTATAGGCTATATAACATCACGCTATGACCAATAGAAGCGGAGCAGAAATGAAAAATGCTGCTAGCGGGGAATTTTATATCTCAGAAACTACTGGTTCGATTTGAAAAAATATTTTAGTGTTGACCAAGGGGATGAATGGTAGGGTGACTAAGGGGTGACTAAGGGGTGACTGACGGGGTGATTGATGGGGTGACTAATGGGATGACTGACGGGGTGACCGACGTGAAGAATGACGGGGTGACTGACAAGCTGACTGATGGGGTGGCGGACGGAGTGACTGACGAGGTGAATGACGGGGTGACAGACGGGGTGACAGATGGGGTGACCGACTGGGTCACAGCCGGGGTGGCAAACGGGGTGACCGACTGGGTGACAGACGGGGTGACAGATGGGTGACAGAAGGGTGACAGACGGAGTGACAGACGGGGTGACGGACGTGGTGACAGACGGGGTGACAGACGGGGTGACCGACTGGGTGACAGACGAGGTGACAGACGGGGTGACCGACGGGGTGACAGACGGGGTGACAGGCGGGGTGACAGGCGGGGTGACAGACGGGGTGATAGACCAGGTGACAGACGGGGTGACAGACGGGGTGACCGACTGGGTGACAGACGAGGTGACAGACGGGGTGACCGGCGGGGTGACAGACGGGGTGACAGGCGGGGTGACAGGCGGGGTGACAGACGGGGTGACAGACGGGGTGACAGACGGGGTGACAGACGGGGTGACAGAAGGGGTGACAGACGGGGTGACGAACGTGGTGACAGACGGGGTGACCGACTGGGTGACAGACGGGTGACAGACTGGGTGACCGACTGGGTGACAGACGAGGTGACAGACGGGGTGACAGACAAGATGTCAGACGGGGTGACAGGCGCGGTGACAGACGGAGTGACAGACGGTGTGACAGAGGGTGTGACTGACGGGGTAAGAGACGGGGTGACAGACGGTTTGACAGACGGTGTGAGAGACGGGGTGACTGACGGCCGAAGTAGATCATCCCATTACCTCTTTTAGAATTATTGTGCTATAGGTGTCTACGACTCACTCTTTCAACCCTCTCTCTCATACGCAGACGAAGTTGCGCGGGTCAGCTAGTAGAAAATATACACCATACATACATGGTAGGTACTTATGATAGTGGCTAGGATTAAAAAGGTAGATGAAAAACTTGCATATTATGTAAAACTTGGTGTAGTAGAACAATAAATGTCTCGAAGAACTGCTGACAGTTTACAAGACGAAAAGTTTTGTAAGTATGAGGAGTAAGACGAAGAGAGCACAAATGTGCCGAGCGACGGCGCGGCGTAAAGGGACGAGCGTATAATGCTTTAGCAAGCAAATCGAACGGACCTACCGTCATGCCAGTAGTTTATTACTTTTCATTTGCAGAAGGCTGTGGACCGTCGTTCTATAAACTAAACCGTTATAAAGTGTCATTTAGAGATACATGCATTATTATCAGTACAAAAATCATTTATTATCGATCAATTATAATTTCCCTCGGTGGCGTGGTTGTTTTTCGGTATGACTACCGTCCTGAGGTCTTGGGTACGATCCCCGGGTCGGGAAAAATTGATATTGGATTTTTCCATATCAGCCCGGAGTCTGGAATTTGTGCCCGATATGGCGATAGGCTCACCCTTTATCACATCTGGAACGGAACTAAACTCAGCGAAATATGAGTGTTCTAACTCGCTAGTGCACCTCTGTCTACCCCTTCGGGGATACAGGCGTGAGCTTATGTTATGTCAATTTTAATTTTTTGGTAGGCTTAGGGAAAGAAATGGAAAAATATGACGCACTTGCTTATTATAAGTATTCATAGAATTAAACAATTTATACATATATTTCTTCTTTCTACCTGCCCTTATCCCACTTTAATATGGGGTCGGTGCAACACACTTCTTCAAGCATCTTGCAGAAACAATTTGTCTTAGTTTTTACGACCAGTTGCCTGCCTGACGTCAACCCCCTCTGAGGAATCTAGTCCCGGGCAAATTAAATTGGAAAATTCGCTTTGCCCGACCTGAGAATCGAACCCAGGACCTCCCGGTCCACAGCCCATAGTATATGGTTCCACTAGACTAAATAGACGCCTAATTCCAAAAAAAATATAATGGATATAATTGATCACTGGGTAGATATTTGTTCAAATTTCTGTAATCTTGTAACCATCGTGATAGAGAATACACTTCAGGAAACGACATAGACTATTTGCGAAGAGACTTTGAAGATAACTATACTGTGCTATGTTCCTATTAGTTAAATAAATCGTAATAAACAAGCCCAAAACCTTGAATCCTTAAATTAAAAAAAAAACATTAAAGACGCTCCGTCAATTAACACATTTCCGTACTTTTATAAATCCGAGTGTGTAATGAATGAAGAGAACAAACGACTCCCAAGAAACGAGAGGGCAACTCGGGTGATTAAGTGTCTCATTTAAATGCAGTCTCACAACGCGGACGTCTCAAACGCAAAGGGAGCCCGCCACTCGCGGAAAACGGAAGACGAGTCTCTTCACAAAAGGAAGGAGAGGTATTTAAATTAGCGTAGTCGCTGAAAAAGTGCACTAACAACATTAGTGAGTGGAACAATGGCAGAGCACACAAAGAGACGGAACACGCTGACTAAACATTGTATACGCGGGTCGCAATGGCACAGCGCAATATACTCTATGTACCTATGTACATCGAGTCGCGCCGACTATAGTCTGCTGACTGCCATTACAGGCTAAATAAGTTGGTGGAGTAGTAGCGATTATATAGGAAGTCGGATCATAGAAGCTCGAACATTAATTGTTTTCACATGTCACGTTTGCGACTACGTAAAATACTTATATGACAGAGACCCGAACGTCTCTAGCGGTTTGGGAATGTTTATGGGAATGTTTTTCATACAATTATTTAATGTAGTCGTTAACTTGAAATATCATAAAAACTCATGGTCGAGCTATAGTATTGAGCTTGGAGCTAAAATAAAACAGAAGGTAGATTCAAGATCACTAACTCAGATAAAGCGGCTATAATTAGATATTGTCGTTCTTGCTGCCTAGGGTTTTCCTGAACTGTCTACTGTCTGTCGTTATCAAGTTACATTTAAATACACATATGCACGATGGCACGATGTTACAATAAGTAGGCACTCATATAACCACGCCAGATGTTTCTATGTAATAATAAGATGTATAAACGAAACACGCACACAAATAGGAACTTTCAAATATTAACCCCAATAGGAATGTTTAAAAAGGGACAAAGGGACAATGGTTACGTATAAGTTTGGAGGACGCCAAAGGTTAATACGCCGAAACAAATTAGGAACATTCATATATCCTGTGTATCCGGCAAGTTCGCTGCAATAAGCAGAATGTATTAGCGTTATTTATCTTAGCTCGAGGCGCCAACAAAGTTTTAATTGCAAGCGCCGATACAATTTGCGTACAAATGAATTTATTCCCTGAATTCGTAGTGCAATCGTGTGCGTGTTATGGGTATGGGTGGTTTTGGTGCTAGTGCGGCGTGCGATGCGATGCGGTGTGGTGGTGCGGTACAACCAGCGTGACGTCACTAGCGCGGCACCGCGCCGCACCGGGCTAGCGGGCACTACACCGCGAGCGCAAGGATTATCCGCGTGTGTAGACCCGCTAATTGTGGATAACGATGAGCCAAACACTGCGTTGCGATTCGCCACATCGCGCCGCTACGCTACCGGTTTGTATCTAAACGTGATGCCAGTAACATACCTATACGGCTCGCTTGATCATAATTTTGAGTAACTCTTAATAAAAACTACAAATGCGTTTATGTCTGCCAATATTTTGTGTTCAATGATGATTGCAGAGTTTATTTTGGTAAAAAATTAATATCTAATAAAAAATGAATGACGAAATAATGTTAACGAAATTATATAATGGCAACTTTTAAATTATACCGCTAGACGGATCGCGTATACATTTCTGTAGTAGAGATTCCACCGACGAATTACAATTTATATGCAGTTCTTCGTTGATTAAAATAAGTTGAACTAAACCTTATTGAACTAGTTGGGGAAGGGCGACTTGTAACACTATTACTTACCTACAGTTAGTCCTAATCTCAAATTGAAAAAAAATTATGAGTGATATGTAATTAATTGCATGTAATTAATTAAATGAAAATTTATATACTGATTTCTTAAGTTTACGCGAATGTTATTCATTGGAATAAAAATTAAAACCAAATCGTGATAAAATCCGTAAAAATAATTTTATTTCAATGAGAATTTATATATTTTTTTCAATTGAACTTCTACTGTGTGTTAGTAATAGTGTTGCAAGTTTGTAAACTTTATAAAAGGGTTTATAAATTCTGTCTGTTTTACAGATTGAATAGCAAGCATTATTTAAAAAATTCAATGTGCCGCACCATTCAAAACATGTCCAGTTCACGAGGAAATGGTCGTGAGTAAAGCGAGACTGCATTCGGACTGGCGGAACAGTCGGTATCCGGCCTTACAAAAGGGTGATAGCGGTTCGTGCGTAAATCAAACGTCGCACAATAACAGAGCCTCCCGCCGCCACCCCGACCCTACTCTAAACCCTCCTAGTTATAACCTTGCCCATACCTTTACTACGGACGACTGTCGATTCTCATAAATCTGCCATACTGAAATGTGCTCTGCCGGCGGGCAGTCGTGTGACGGACGCCACCGATATCTGTGCCAATAGGTTTTCAATACCAGCCTGTGCCCGCTGTTTCGATTCACTTAAACCCACTCATTCGTCAGACTCGCCCTTTTGCCATTTGTCTCTATATTGAAGGCCTTTTTATGGTCTCTATATCAACGTTTATATCTATAGTTAAATCTCATCAAAACATTTTACCCCTTTTTATGTTCGTATTATATTAGGTGTAATATTTCTCATTTGACTGGCACGACAGCACCATTCTATGTAGTATGCCGATCCATTCGGTGTAATTAACACTGCACAACGACCGTATAAATCTCTTAGTACACTCTGCATTCTGGACTCCGCATAGGTATTTATAGAGACAGTTCGGTTTCTATGTATCTATGCAAATTGTTTCTCGTTACAAACTTTATTGACACTAAACTCACTCGGCAGAGATAAAACGATCCCAATTAATAAGAACAAATAATCATGATGACGGCACAGAAAGAGTCCGGGGGTTTAGCGTCGGGAATTGAGGGTGCTTTGCCTAATCTTACCTATACGTCTCGAGCCGAAGAACAAACAAGCCGCGAGCTGAGATTACGTTCCGAATAAATCAATGTTACTACCAGTTAAAATATTAAAGCTCACATTTATTGCTGGCAAAAAGTGCTTTGTTCAGTATTTATAAGTAGCTTGTTTGAATTTAATCATAAGCATTGTTTGGTGATATATATAAATGCGTATAGTTCAACAATGATATGTAAAATAACTTATGTATATGAAATTAATTCTCCACGTAAATACGAAAGGTAAAGGAAAACATCGTGAGGAAACCTGCATACCCAAGAATTTCTTCACAAGAATTTCAAAGGTATGTGAGGTCTACCAAACCGCATTAGGCCAGCGTGGTAGACTAAGGCCTAACCTCCCCTCTCATTAGTGGATGAGGCCCGTTTCCAACTGTGGGACAGTAATATTACAGGGCTAATATTATTATTAAATACGAAAGGGCTTCGCTCACACAAATATTTACAATTCTCATGGTTGAACTACTAAATAACGCATAGTGCTATAGTAATTTTATCGATCATTGCATCGACAAAATTAGCAAACACAATTAATAAGCGATACACGGACACAACATACACAAAGTCTTTCTTTTATTTGGAATCTTATCGATTTTTATTATGTAATATGAATATAAAGTTTACGAGGGCGATTAACCTGAAGTTTGTGCCGGTAACGTATTATAAAATTGTTACGGCTGTTTTACAAGAGTTTGTAAGCGAGCAGTCGCGATAACAACTTAAGATAATTCTTTATAAGCACACGTAAGCCGATTTCATACCCGTGTCGTGTTGTGAGTTGTGATGTATCTGTTTTCATCAGTCTATGTACCGTATTATGTAGAAACAGTATATCTTGTAGGAAGGCGTGCGAAGTCTTTTGTTGTGAAGTCAGGATAGAGAAGTGTGCATGTCTTCATTTAAATCTGTTCTTTCCATCTGCCCTTATCCCACTCTAACGTGGGATTCACTACGCATCACACTTTCGAGCATGTTTGCAGAAAGGACTCTACTTCACTTTTAGGATCCACTGTCTACCTGATATTAATCGCTTTTAAGGATATTATTTCAAAAGATTTATTTTATGAGTTGGTCATTTTGTATGTAAACGTAATGTTTAATGTCCGGAACTATTCAATCGATTTCGAAAGTTTATTGATAATCAGAAAATCATGGGAGCAACAGCTATATATAC
Organism: Clanis bilineata; assembly: GCA_036417725.1. Lineage (NCBI taxonomy): Eukaryota > Metazoa > Arthropoda > Insecta > Lepidoptera > Sphingidae > Clanis > Clanis bilineata. The sequence goes on from CM071140.1 coordinate 12,241,710, forward strand.
ATTCTGAGTTAATAACGCCAAAAGCTTTCTCATACAGAACTCGTATGAAATGTTTAATAAATCAAGTAAATTGAGTTTGCACAAGCCCGATCAAAAGTTATAGTTTTTTGGATACAGGTATAATGTCGATGACAATGATTTCATTGAAACGTAATTATATAGGATAGTCGAAATATTAAGACTACAATCCCGCAGAGGTATGTAATTAATTTTCATTATTAATGGAGTAAGGTATTATGAAATATAATTAAATTAATTTCTACCTTTATTTTATGAAAAAGTCTTCGGAACCGAATAGGATGCTTTTGATATAACGATATACCGAGGGAAGTAATAAAATAAAACGATTTTACATCTCCAGGGGGAAACGAACGTTTTTGTAGAATGGGAAAAGTCGCGAGCGACATCTCATTCTGCGATAAAATCGGGAACGTTTTACGACAATCTTCTATTCGATTACCTATCGTTAAACAACAATCTTAAAAACTCATTCTTTACACTTTTATGCATAGTTACGTTACATAAAAAGGACAAATTGCCTTGGAGCTCTGCGCTGAATAACAACAGGTAGGCACTTTATACCCATTACATTAGTTTATTGTATAGCAGAATTCGGCAAACTAAACGTGGGTCATTTGATGGCAAATCTCCGCTGGGTACATAATATGGTTGCGTTATAGATCATACAACTTTCAAAACGGCCGGCAGATTAAGATGTGGGCCAGAAAATAAGTCATAAGGAATGGGTGGCTCAGGTTACTGTAGAGCAGTGTCCGCAAAGCGTGTGCCACTGCACACTAGTGTGCCATGGCCAGTAGTTGGTGTGCCTCGAAAAATAAGGCAGTATCTCGTCAAACTAAATTAATAATTATATTAATTTATTGAGTGATAATAAACATTGATTAATGTTATTACAACGTTTTGAAGGGAAACCAGAGTAATTAATGTTATGTTAAAACTAGATTTTTCATTTATAGTATATCCTCACATTTTCCGTTTTCTTAGTTGTACCTTGATCATAAAAAGTTTGCGGAACCCTGCTATAGAATATAGATCCGAGCATGGTAAAGTGATTACACAACGCATGATGGTAAAGCGCAGTGCAGTCCAAAAATACCAGCAACCAGCGACAGACCCCGAGTGTCTCATCGAATGCGACCATTATCATGTCGACCTTCAAAAATGCTTCTTCACACTTGGTTTAAAGGACTAGTTGTACGAGGGATGGAACACGTACACGTACAGCATAACATATGAGTAACATAACATACTGAGTGGTAGAGCCATGCTGTATAGACAGTAATGTCTACAGCACGAATGGGCCGGCTCGACCGGTTAGATACCACTGTCTCACAGAAAACCGACGTAAAGTGGCAGCTTGCTGTCGCGTTTCGTTCGGTGAGTGAGATTTCCGGTGGCCCATTTACCCCCCTCCCTTTCCCAATCCCTTTCCTCTCCCCTTCCATTTCCTCTTTTTAGGTTGGCAACGCACCCATGATTCTTTCTGTGTCTTGGGTGTCTATGGGCGGTGGAGATCACTTACCATCAGGTGACCCATCTGCTCGTTTGCCAATCTCTGCTATAAAAAAAATCTTTACCGTTTAGTGTCTAATACATTAATAATCACAAGTTTAAAAACTTAACAGACCGACTTCAAATCCGACCGTGACCAAATTTACATGGGACCACCCCTTAAAATAAGCTCTATCGAATACAAAAAGAATATTGAAAATCGGTCCACATTTGGCGGAGATATCGCGTAACATATATAAAAAAATACAGACGAATTGAGAACCTTCTCCTTTTTGGAAGTCGGTATAAAAACTTTCTATAACAAAACCTGCAAACAGAAAATAAACACCCTAAGCCAAGAGAAGCATTTCTAAGAATGTTGTGATTGCGGCGGATTTGTAAAAGAATGTATCGGGGTTAGTACATTACATAGTATCACGTCTAACATGTCATGATAGGTATGCGAGCTGGTGTAACGTAGGAAAAGTGTCCGTCGGCACGATGGTGACCGCGAGGTCTCCACTCTGCACCGCCGCATAATGAGCTGGTCACGTAGCCGCATTTCGTATTATTTCCCTGGGACGCGTCACGTGACTTGAATAAATGTGGGCGGTCGGCGCGCAAGACAAGACTCCGCGGGTCTGGGGCTTGGGGCCTGGGGCCTTTTTTTTTTTTTTTTGTTGTCGCGGGGAAAGCGTTTTACCGCTACCGCCACGTCTGGGGGGAGACGTGTCGGTTATGTCGGGTTCGCCGGTCTTACGACCCAACGTTGAGCCGCCCGGGAGAGATGGAAATCATCCGAGCGACCGTTGGGCCGAGTCCCTAACACTATGTACACCCTACACCGACAATACCGACTAAAACCCCGCGGTGGCCCTTTTCGGCGCATTGGAACGGCCCCGGGTTTCCCTAGGCGAGAAGCGCCCAGGCTTCAACCGGGACCGTCCCTGCGCGGTGCCGCCATGCGGCCCGTCTCCATTGTGGGGGGCTCATAAGCCCCCGCCGCCGAAGGACGCCCTCGGCGTCAACGACAACACGAGGCCAACCACCCGTGCTGCCGTCCATCTCGGGGTCGCATGTACAAAAGTACTAAACGGGGCGCTACAACAGCCCCCCGCTGCGCGCCCGCGACCCCCGATGGCCCCTATAAGTCGCCTCTTACGACGGGCAGGGGATACCGTGGTGGAATTCTCCAAACGCCCCCGACCACAGGGCGGGAGGCGCCGGTCAGTCGTCAACCCGACGCCTCCTACGTCTCCTCTGACGGCGGGAGGGATCTGATCTTTCCCGATCCCTCTCGGCACTCTCCTTCTGCGACATAACCACCTCGCAGAAGTGGGCCACCGCACGCCAGGCCTCCCGATTGTCGACCATGGCCGAAACCACAGCCGGCAGCGAGAGGTCTCCTCCGACGACTGCTGCGAGAGCGCTGCGCTCTTCGTCCCAGGCTGGACACACCTCAAGGGTGTGCTGGGCCGTGTCCTCCGGACAGTTGTCACAATGGTGACACACGGCGGATACCTCCACGCCGACTATGCGACACAGGTACCGACCGAAACTACCATGGCCAGTAAGTACCTGTGTCAGTCGGAAAGTCGCCGCGCCGTGGCGCCTGTCCAACCATTGCTGGAAGACAGGGCGCACTGCCGCGATGGTCTGATGACCCGCTGACGGGTTCTCCAGCCTGAGACGCCACTCCTCCACGACGGCTCTACGGAGGGAGCCACGAAAGGCTTCTACCTCACTCTGGACCGGTCTCTCCTCACGTCTGATCGCCTCCTCCCGCCAATGGAATAAGGCGGAGAGGGATTTCGCGTCAAGATCCCACGGTATGAAACCGGCCAGTACGCAAGCCGCCTCGAATGAGACCGTGCGGTAGCCCCTGATCGCACGCTGCGCCACTGCGCGCTGCGGTTTACGCAGCAGGGCGACGCATCGTCCGCTCAGGGACTCGGCCCAGACGGGACTACCGTATAGGGCCATGGACCGCACGACTCCGGCGTACAGCCTTCGGCAAGGGATGCCAGGACCTTCAAGATTGGGCAGCAGTCTTCCGAGAGCACCTGCTGCCCGGGACAGTTTCGTCCCCAAACTTTTAAAGTGGGCACGGAAGTCCCACCGGCTATCCAAAATCAAACCCAAATATTTCATGGTTTTGCCGATGGGAATCCGTACACCGTTCACAAAGATGTGGGCACCGGCCGGTGGCCCCTTCCGAGGTCCGTGAAAACAGAGGGCCTCTGTCTTTTCTAGGGCCACCTTCAACCCGAGCCGCTCGATGCGACTGACAACATGGCCGGCACCCACCGCCGCCAGAATTGCAGCGTCTTGGTAGGTCCTGGCACACGCTGTTACCAGCGTGTCGTCGGCATAACAAGTAATGCCGACACCCTCGAGGTTGGCACCACGCAACACCCAATCATAGCCGATGTTCCACAGGAGAGGGCCCAAGACTGAGCCCTGTGGAACACCGCAAGCCATCTCTTTTCTATGCCACCCATCGGAGCCCGGATACACGACGAACCTATCGAAGAGGTACGACTGCACCAGACGCCGGAGATAGGGTGGCACCGCGTGGTACCGCAGTGCTTCGTGGATGCAGGCCCAGGGCAACGAATTAAAAGCATTGGAAATATCCAACGAAACGGCTATTACTACTTTGCCCCGTGCTACTGCATCCTCCGCTTGTGCCTTGACCCGCAGAATGGCGTGGACAGTTGATCGTCCGCGCCTAAATCCGTATTGGCAGTCAGCCAAATTAGGACCGACCCTCTCGAGGTGCTCGACGAGGCGAGCGTGAATTATTCGCTCAAAGAGTTTGCAGACCTCGTCGAGCAACACGATGGGCCGGTAAGCCGATGGCGACTCTGCGGGTCTTCCTTCCTTTTTGAGCAGGACAAGCTTCCCGGTTTTCCAGCGCGACGGGAAGGCGCCCTGCTCTAGGCACGCGGAGAATAAGCCGCGGAGTCTTGCACCCAGGTGCTCGACGGCTAACACCCATACTTTGCTGGGGATACCGTCGAGCCCCGGGGCAGTGTTCTTTCCCCGCAGCCGAAGCACTGCCGCCCGCAATTCCGCGGGCGAAACCTCTGGGATATCCCTTGCCGAACTCGACGATGACGCCGACTCACGGGGCGCCATCGGTGGAGGAGTGGTCTCTACGGTGGCCGGGAACAAGGCCGCGACGACTTCGGCCAGAAGTTCTGGCCGGAGACCCTGCGACAGCGGAGGCGCCGCTGGACGAAGTTTATTCATTGCTAACTTGTACGGGCGCCCCCACGGGTCACTGTCGAGGGTCTGCAAAAAATCTTTTCTTGCCGCGACCTTTGCTCTCTTGATGGCCACCTGCAGCGCTCTCTTCGCCTCTTTGTAAAGGCCGTAGAGCTGCCGCTCTTGGTCCGCATGCTCCCCCGTCCGTAGACGGCGGCGACGGTGCCTGGCATACTGGCGGCGTGCTGCAACGCAAGCAACTCGCAACTGCGCCAGCTCCTCCGACCACCAGTACACCTGGCGTCGGGGTGGGAGGCGTCGGACTCGGGGCATGGCGGCGTCACATATATCTGACATTACCACCCCGAACCACTCTGCCTCCTGCTCCACCCGCACCGGTCCTTCCGGAATAGGGAGCCATGACATCACGAGAGCGGCAAGCTCTAAGGCCTCTTTATTAAGGCGCTTTAATGCCCACCGCGGGCAGTCCTGATGCGGGGCATTCGATATACCAGCGGTCTGAGAGACTGCAGACGCGGAGACGTCGAACCTTATATAACGATGGTCCGATAACGTCTCCACGCCCGCTAGTACTCTCCAACCCTGGACACGGTGTGCGATGGCTGAAGTCGCAAAGGAAATATCCACTATCGAGCCGCCATTATGTCGCACGCACGTATTTAATGACCCCCTATTCAGGATGGCCAAACCGGCCGAGATCGCCCACTCCTCCAGGACCTCACCGCGTACGTTAGTCACCGGCGAACCCCAAGCTACGGACTTGGCGTTGAAGTCGCCGGCGACGATGGTAGGGTGAGGTTGGCCTTGCCCAACCAGCGTCCCCAGCTGAAGCAGAAATGTTTCGAATTCAGCGAGGGGTCTGTTGGGAGAGAAATAAACTCCAACAACCCATATGTTTCCCAACAGAGCCGCAACGCATCCCTGACCCTTCGCTATTCGCGCAAAAGGAGGGGAGCCAGCGGCACCCTGGATGACAATGGCCACAGAGCCTTCGAGATCCCCCGCCCAGTTATCACGGGGAGGGACAAAATAGGGCTCTGCGACTACGGCCACTTGCACCGACCACTGCGCCAGGCTCTGGGTGAGGAGATCCTGAGCACGTGCGCAGTGGTTGATGTTCGCCTGGAGGAACTTCATAGCCATTATTGGGCGATCTCTTCCACTTCCATCGCGCCCTGCGGTGGGCTCTCAAGCTGCGACTGAGACATTGCCATAGCCGCAGTTGGTTTTTCCTTTAGTGCCCGGGGCGGGCGCCGTGTTTTGCGAGAAGAGGCAGGACATGCTCTCCCCCCGATTTGATGCCTCGCAGGTTTACCAGCTGCTGCGCACAAAGCGCAATTCGGTGCTTCTTCACATTGCTTAGCTATGTGACCCGGCTGACCGCATCGGTAGCACAAATCACTACGGTCTACTGCGCATTCACAACATTGTCGCACGTGTCCTGTTTCGAGACAACGGTAACAGCGTAGAGGCCGTGCCTCGAGTATTGTCACACGTGCAGCGACCCAACCAATCAAGACACGGCCCGCTGTCCTGAGTTTTTGAGCTGCTTTTATAGGCATCTTTGCCCAGACACTGCCTAGGCCCGATCGGTCAGGACGAATTACTCCGACCTTAATAGCATCCGGGCCGCATTCACCAGCCTGGGAGAGAGCCGCTGCCACCGTTTCAGGGGTAGCTGTGTAATCTAGCCCTGAAAGGCGCAATTCCGCAAATTTTGTCGGACGAGAAATGCGTACATCTTCTGACTCCTTGAAACACTCCCTCAGCTTGTTGGCAAGGGCGTCGGCCCTCTCCTCACTATTGGGTCCGGGCACCTCATAAATAGGGGCACCCGTAGCCGCATATTTAGGTTTCAGCCTTGTTATATTCAGCCCGGTAAGATCCACATGACGTTGGGCCTCCGTCAGCACCTGAACATATGTCAGGCCTTTTGCCACCGCAGACGGTGTTAAAGAAACGACAATCGCCGCAGATCGCGGTGGACGTAGCTTAGGCTCAGCCCTGCGTGACTGTTGCTGCTGACTTGCAGCCGGCGCCACGCTGGGCTTACTCTTTTTCTTTTTGCTGGCCACTACGGTCCAAGGTTCTTCAAGGGATGTTGGAACCGGTGGCAATGGACGGGGTTCTTGAGGCAGAGCTTGGGATGCGCTTTTCCCTTTCTTTCCCTTGGCGGTCTTATCGACAGGGGGGCAAGTAGATTGAGCAACAATTTCAGTGGGAACGAGTGATGCTCCCTTCTCTTTAGCCTTTTGCGGCATTTGTGAAGGCCCAGCCACTACAGGTGGTTTGGGCGCACTTGACTCTCTAGATGGCCCGGCAGTAGTATCGGGGATAACTGACACTAATTGTGTTTTGTTTTTGCCCTTCCCTTTGCCCTTGCCCTTCCCCTTGATATCAACGGGCTGGGAGGGCATTGTGCCGCGAGGCGGTAGTTCGGGCCATTCTTTGTTGTTGTTGAATGGCTGTGAAGGTCCCGCATCATGCGCCAGTGGCGGCCTTTGAACTGGGCCCATGATGGCTGATTCCACTCTAGCCGTTATGCGGGCTTCAAGACGCTGTATAATCTCGTCTTCCATGGGGCGAGCACTTGCATCCATTTCCAACTTTTCGAGGCGACGCCGTAAAGAGGCGTTTTCTTCTGCCAACTTCACCATCTCTGCCTCAAGACGGGCGCTGTTCTCTTTCCAGCGCTTGGTCTCCCTTTCGAGGCGGCCTAGCTTCTCGCACTCAGGTTGGTCCAAGAATTTAGTTATCATCTCATGGACACGATTAAGGGACTTTTGCATGGTTCCCTTTAGACTTCCAGATTTCTGGGCGACCATCTTAGCAATATTGCCTGCCTCCCTCAGGTCATCGGGTAAAATTACCCGGGCCGTGTCTTCATCATTCTCCATCGCCATTTCCCTTGAGGGTGGAGGCTTAAGGAAGGAGCGTGCACATTGCTCTAAGTCTTCTTCGGATTTTAAGCGGACAGCCTCCCGCTTTTCTCTGTCCAGAGCCTTTTGGGCTGCGGAAAGCCCTTCGTAATTACCCGGTTTGGGTGGGCGACCGCGACCTCGTGAGGAGGTCCTCTTCTTGGCCGTCGGTTCTTGTGTGTCCGAGTCACTGGCAACCGGGGACCGTGACCTATCAGACGGACAGGGAGAGGAACTCCACCGCTTCACGCACGATTCGCCGTTGGAGATTCATTATTCTAACTTACTGATTCATAATACACTACTAAAGTTGATCTTCTTATATAAATCTTTTCTTTCAACTTGCCCTTATCCCACCTTAATGTGGGGTCGGCACAACACACTTTTTTAATCATGTTGCAGAAATGATTTGGCTTAGTTTTTATGACTGGCTGCCTGTCTGACGTCAACACCCTCTGAGGGATCCAGTCCCGAGCAAATTAAATTAGAAAATTCGCCTTAGCCCGACCTGGGAATCGAACCCAAAATCTCCCGATCCACAGACCATAGATGCTGCCACTAGACCAAAGAGGCGACTTCTCATATAAATATTTTGTCTTATTAAGCTTCACATTTGCATGTTCAATGTTCATGCGAAGCCTCATATTTGAATAAATATGGACACGCAAAATCGGGTAAAATAAAAGCGCATTTTAAAATATAACAGGTAATCTCTGTGATTATTTGTAACATATCTTCACCGAACAAACCTCGAGGTAATATGATGATGAATATGTTTGCGACCAATATTAGGATAACCATGTTATTCATCAACTATGCGCATTTATAAAAAAAAAATAAACAGACAACAACTAAATGACTAGAATTCTTGAATAATCCATGAATGAAAGTTCTAGAAAATGCAAACGCTTTTAAGGATTTCTTGGACAAATGCCCGCTAAAGTTATAAAGTAATAAAGACATCACAAGAGTATACACTCACGGGCTACGGTATAAGATATGTAAGCAGTTTATTGTGCGACAGGCATACTCATAACTACCCATTTTCCCAGGGATAATGTCTAACAGCAAGCGGCATTACGTTTATTTCAAACCTCCTATGATAGGACAATTTCGTGTATATAAGTGTCATCTTATGTGTTATTTCGTGTATTATATCTTTTACTGTTATTATACATATGTTTATGACTTTAGGTTCTGCATCTGTAATGGAAGAAAGCAACATTTACCTGGGGTTGCCTCGCAGAGCAGCATGGTGGAGAGCGTTAAATCCATTATTGTTGGTGAGAGTCATGTCAGCGCCGTGATCCAGCAGTAATGTCAACATATCATCACGTTTTTTTGAAATCGCGTCGTGCAACGGTGTGTCACCTTCTGAATCCTGAAACAAACGACAACTCATTTAAATATTGACCAGTTTTCTTGAGAGACCGATTGAGACCGGTCCGGATATAGTTTTGCACCATAAACCCGATCATCATTAATTATCGAGACAAAGTCAGGTACACCGTCGGAATCCAGTGGCAGGTGCGTCGACATCACAATCTTAAATTATGTATCAACGCCCGTCTCGTATGTTGCGACAATTTTCTAAACCATCAAACCTCTCGAATGAATAATTAAGATAGGGAAGAAGGCGTTTAAGATGTGGATTATGGAGGTTTACATAATATATACCCATCTCGGAGTGGCGAACAACAATAATGAAAGGCGAATATCGAGACTGTGTGCGGCGCTATGCACTACCGGCACTGTAGCACAAGCGAAATGAGAAAATGGTGTCGAGTTTCGTAATACAGGGCGAGTGGCGTAAAAAGCGCGACCACTGCGTCATTATCATAATCACCGCGCTGCGTGCCGCCGCACTGTAGTGCCGCGCCGCGCTGGTGCCGCCCAACCAGTTTCGCTTTGTGAACGTGCATTAACTGAGCACAGCGTTCTGCTCTGTCATTCCTGCAATTAATTTGCAAGGGGTCACAAGACGAGAGATTTTCATTTCAAATAACAGAGCAAATTAAATGTACTTTTTTGTTTTGTTACAAACTTTTACGTTAATTGCGTGCATTACGCGAATTGAAATAAATAATTCATTAACTAAACTTTTAAACACATAATAAACCGAAATGCCTCACGCAAGAGCTGACAAAGCGTCCGCCGCGCCTTGCCGCTCCATTCATACAGCAGCAGTATTTCAACGTAAGCTCAACCACAGACTCGGGTAATTCCATACAGAATAGCGCCATTAAATATTAATCGTATCGGCATTTAGATGGTCGTTGTAGGCTGTAATTCACATACAACTTTTGACACCTAGAATATTTTTGAGTTTCAGTCGTTTTAATACCTAGTTAAAGAACTTCCAGTGATCCATATTTCACACCCAAAAACGATATCGAATTCAATATACCGCGTATGTTATTAAGTCACGTGACTATTTTAACTCTGCTTTCGTTATGAATTTATTATATCATCATCATCAGCCATAGGACGTCCACTGCTGAACATAGGCCACCCCCAAAGATTACCAGATCGACCTGTTGGAAACGGCCTGCATCCAGCGACTTCCTGCGACCTTTATCAGGTCGTCGGTCCACTTTGTAGGTGGACGTCCTACCCTGCGCTTGCCGGTGCGTGGACCACATCGTGGTCGTCGTGGTCGTGAAAAATACACTACCATAAAATTATTAATTGTAACTAAAATAGTCAGTCGCGTAAATTGCAACAGCAATTGCAATACGTGGTGACACGTGGTTAACATTGATGTGGAGAAAATTGAACTTCCAGCTGTAGAAGCAGACACCGTAATGCGCTAGCGTACGTCATCACCGGGTAAATACGCTCAGGCAGAAATAAGTGTTGAGGCGAAATAAGAAATGTGATTTACGCGGCAATATCCGCAGGTGCACATGAGCTGCAGCTTGCACGCCGCCGACCGCCGCGTCGCACACACTACCACCCGCATATAATACTCACATATTATAATCGCTAAGTTTCATTCGTAACACTTTCCTCTTTAGTATTTATTACATATAGAACTTAACCGTTTACTGGTTTTAAAACTTAGTTAATTACATGAAATACTCATACTGCCAAAATGATAATTTCGCTGTTGTCTACGCGAACCTAAAATTAGATGCATAGTGGTAAAGGAAAATTATAAAATGCTTTGCAGCCTTGCCCATGCCACTATAAATTATTGTATGCAATTACTTTGGTTTCCAAAGTTTGTAAAGTTGTACACTATACCTTACATAACATAATCTCACGCCTGTATTCCCGAAGTGGTAGACAAAGGATTATACCTTACAGTGTATATTAAATCGATGCTTACAGTACATGTATTTATCCATATTTTTATTATCCATATTAGCTACGAGTTCACTTTGTATGAAAATCTAAACAAACAATTTATTTTGAGGTTTACTACCGATCATACATACATAGATACCGCTATGCGCGACAATTTTCATTTGTATACAACGCGGGTGTATCTCGGACACATGACCGGTAAGTATCCTACAAGAATCTTTAGAATTAGATGTTCACATTTTAGTACCAACAAAATTCAGTAAAAGATATTGGAAAGCTGAAACAAATTACTGGTCCGATTGTCATAGCGTGGAAATTTGCCAACACTGAACGTCCGACGGACTTTCAAATTTATGGAAATTCGACACAAGATAAAACTGTTTGCGGATCGCCTTTGGTATGAAATGTTGTCACTGCGTTAATTTCATATTCAATATTAAGGAATGATCTTTTATAAGTGCGTTTTGGGATACGCCACTGTATAGTACCTGCTTACTATACAGGAGACTGTATCTTTGGTACGCGTACTGTTTTTTGTTACCTATACTTTACTAGTATTCATTTTAGTACCTTGTAATCCGTCTACAACAAATGTATATTCTCTATCGCATAAAAAAATCATCATACTTCATAATAATTAGTGGAGACGCCACTCCACGTCTTTTTTATCTACACATAACATACATAAGCTCACGCCTGTATCCCCGAAGGGGTAGACAGAGGCGCACTAGCGAACTAGTACACCCACGTTTCACCGAGCTTAGTTCTGTCTCAGATGTTATAGGGGGCGAGCCTATCGCCATATCGGGCACAAATTCCAGACTCCGGGCTGATATGGAAAAATCCATAATCACTTTGCCCGACCCGGGGATCGAAACCCGAGACCTCAGAACCGTAGTCGTACCGAAATACCACCACGCCACCGAGGCAGTCTTTTTTATCTACTCGAGTAATAATTTCATTTTGTGCAAAGTAACTTGGTGTTTCACCGAGTTTATATCTTTGAAGAACATATTAATCATTAATCAGTCGGTCTACAGTCTACACAATATGATAGCACCGATCTGCAACAGAATAGGCTCATAAATCCGACAGTCCATTAGTGTTCCGATATCTCAACCACGCAGTTCTTTGTTATTCAACTGCGCTACACCCGTGCGTCACCATGAGCTAGCTCTCTGCTTTAGATATCGGAAAACGTTAATGTACTCCACCTCTTTGCAAGAGTTTAGCATTCAGTAAAAAAAGCTGATCTGTATCACGGTTCCCTTCTCCCTACGCTATGCATCATGTAACAATTTTCTAATATTCTCTCATAAAATTTCAATTAAAAATAACGATTCAATGTAATGTCAGGGTAACATAACATAAAATAAAATTAAAGACACGTCTTATTCTTAGTTATTATGTTATTTTCAGGGCGAAGCGATCCACTGCTTGACTTACGCCTCTCCATTTGATGAGCACCAAAGACACAGATATTCTGATACTCAATTCAAGTAGACTATAAAAGTGTTACAACTTTTAGTTTTAATTAATTAAATTGTCAGGAGATGCGAGTGGGTTCGAAAAGGGCTCGAAGGGGTTTAGTTCGGTTCCGAGATTAAATACTCACGAAAACATACTAAATCTGAAACACATATTATCTATTAATAGAGTATATTATTATAACATACATAAAAATAAGCTCACACCTGTATCCCCGAAGGGGTAGGCAGAGGCGAACTAGAACAACCACATTTCGCCGAGCTTAGTTCCGTCCTAGATGTGATAGGGTGCGAGCTTATCGCCACATCGCGCACAAAATTCAGACTCCGAGCTGATATGGAAAAATCCAATATCGCTTTGCCCGACCCGGAAATTGAAACCGAGACTTTAGGACGGTAGTCGTACCGAAATACAACCAAGCCACCGAGGCAGTCGAGTCATAGAATATATAACACACAATAACTATATAAAGAAAAATGATATGTCGCCATTTCCAATTCTATATTATGATTACGTAGTAAATATTGAAGGGACAGAATTAATAACATGGATATAAAGGTGAAGCCAATGTGTTAACATTATGGCCAGAGATTTTGTAACGTAGGTAGCGCACCGAACACGCACAGGTGTCGGAAATGTGGCACAAATCGAACTTGGGGCCAAAAAGCCCTTTTTCGCATCCCTAGTAGGTGATAAATGTACCTACTTTTGTTATAAATAGAAACATGTCGTTTTCGTAACGAACACCGTAGTATAACATATTCTGGACTATAAACTAACTAATTACATAAAACAGGAAAACTTTGTGTATTTTATATATATCTGGAAGGATAAAATCGATTTAAAAACGTATTTCACTATTGGAAAGCTAAGCTACACAATCCCCAACATAGGCTATCTTTTAATCCGGCAAAATAGTATAGGATGAAAATATAAGTGTTTTGTATGTGTTTTATTAGGTCGCTGTATATCTGAATTACGTTTGGCTTAACATTGCTTACATAAATAATTACAGCGTTTCGATTTTATAAAGCTTTGGATGTCATCTGGATTTAAAATAACAATACTCACAAAATAATATAGAAAAAAAATTGCAATGAGATTAAACTCCGAAAAAAGCCCAAGTAATAAATACAGGAGGCGGGCGCCGAGAAAGGAACCATAAAATTTCAGGTGACGTGGCCCTTCCATAAATTTATCGACAGCTCGTGGTAACTGGCAATAAGGAAAATATTTATGAAGTAGAACAACGTTGAGCGCGATTTTCATTAGCTAATTATTCGCCCGACAACCGCTGACAGAGCCAAAATTGTACACCAACTTTTAACAGTTAGATTACGTTTTAGCCGCACATATACAGGTACTTGTTATAGATAATCCCTAATGACGCTGAAATCCGAACAAATTGTAAGTCAATTTGATATAAGAGAAGGAAAAAATAGGTATAATCAATCGTTAACAATAAATTAAATACATATTATCTACTGATTTCTTAAGTTTACGCGAATGTTATACATTGAAATAAAACTATTTTTTTACGGATTCTATCACGATTTGTATTATTTTTTTTAATAGTTTTATTTCAATGCATATTATTTATAAGAATTGGTCTTGTGTTTCGTTATTTCTAACCCTTGTAACTTTGTAAGTTGCAAATTACAACGCATGCCATATATTAAAGCAGAGATTGGCAAACAGACAGGTGGGTCACTTGATGGTAAGTGACCTGTACCGCCGATAGACACGATATTAAAATATAACGGGTCCATTGTCAACCTTAAAGGAAGAGATTAGGAATTGAGGAGGGAGGGGAATTATATTATTTGGAGCAACAGTGAGCTGCCAACTTAAGTCAGTTTTGTGTGAGACATAACATACATAAGCTCACGCCTGTATCCCCGAAGGCGTAGCCAGAGGCGCACTAGCGAACTAGAACACCCACATTTCGCCGAGCTTAGTTCAGTCCCAGATGTGATAGGGGGCGAGCCTATCGCCATATCGGGCACAAATTCCAGACTCCGGGCTGATATGGAAAAATCCAATATCACTTTGCCCGACCCGGGAATCGAACCCGAGACCTCAGAACCGTAGTCGTACCGAAATACCACCACGCCACCGAGGCAGGTTTGTGTGAGACAGTGGTATCAAAGCCGTCAAGCGGGTCCGTTCAAGCAAGTAGACATAATTAAGTACTCGACTATGTTTGATTTTCTACACATATTTATCTGTAATAGCAAATAAAACAAAAGATAAACTCTTCTGTAAAAACTGTATCGAAATTGGTTGAAAAATGAGGCAGTAATTCATATTTTAAGTTCTGGAGTGGGGGCATACTGGATATATCTTGCTATCCTTTTCCAACGCACGTACCGTTATGGCGGTGACGTGATTATATTGATACTTCTCTTTCCCGTAGTTTAAAGGTTACACCAAACTTTAAAGGCTTATAACCTTTTTATTTTTGAGAATATTTCAATATTTCTTTCTGTTCTATATTTTAGACGACGTAAAGTACCCAATTGTCTATAGCGTGTATATATTCTCCTCCTATTACTCAAAAACTGCATTCTGATATAGTGGACTTGATATAATTATGTATCGTAGTACTAGGTGTATTTTGGAATAATGTAAATATTTTATTAAACCTGTTGTAAAATACAAACTGCCGACGAATTGCATGTTTACGCCACTATGTGACGAAAACTACAACACTGTCTCCATTCCAAATTGGCATGTTTAATTGAACGTCTGTTTCAGTCATTAGGGTACAGAACAACATTTTATAGGCAGTGGACCGTGCGTTCACGTTGAGCGGTCGTAGTTCCATCCAAATGCTACGATCTACGAGCGTAGCACCGTGTAACGGCGTAGCGCTTTACAAGGGGACACTTCAAATATATTATATTCATCAGACTCATTTACGCTACTTGGGTTTTTTACGAATAGCCACCTACTTTATTAAAACATTTTGGAAAATATTATTCTTTCGGAATGTGACACAACCAATAAATCGCATAATGGTGTCGTAAAATTTCGGTGGTATTATCTTGGGAAAACCTGGCTATTTTACATTCACCTGCGAGGTTTCCCTCCGCGTCCAATTTATGTTAGTGGGGACAAAACGAACGCTGACAAATGTGAAAATAAAATGAACATACGTTTTATCTCTACGTTTGCGGCATTCGTTTTCGAGTTCGCGGCACGAGGGAGCGTCAGTATCGCGAGGTTACTGATGCGGGAGTGAGGGCAAGAGTTCAGGAACACCAACTACTTGATTTTCTAAAGTTGGTCATTTTCTTTGACATCATTTTCTTTCTTCTCAATGTCAGGGCTGATATACAAAAGATTGCGTCGGCATGTTCGAGTCTGTAGTATATATGTATTCGTCGAACAATACAAGTCGACCCGTAGCAATTACTTAATTACATATTATTATATTGGACTTGGAATAACGATACGGCTTTCATTTGGGTCTTGTCATCTTGGGCTTCATGCAGCATTTACCAGGTCAATTTTACCTATACTGAATAAAATCGATCAGTAGAACCTGACTGACATCATTCCGGATAGTTGTGCAGGTGTTGCTAAACCGGTCGGCCTTTTTTCAAACTTTATTTACAAATTCGATTATAGCGCGAGGTTGTTACGATTAACTTAAAAATGAATAACCAATAAAAGATGTAAATTTTCCACTGCAACACATGTAAATATCACAGTATCAACCAATACATCATTTGCATTTGGTTAGAATAGGATTAATGCGTTACAAGAGACACATCAATGATGTTTGTACAACAAGGTCTCCGCTAAATGTTATAAACGCTAATCTCCTGTTATTTTTTATCAACTTGCCAAATAATATCAGTTTACAACTACTAAAGGAAGGCACGCGTTTGAAATTTATTATGGAAACGTCTGAAAAGCGTCCCCTGGACTTTCCAACCACTCGCGTAGTTCTTACTTAGATACGGTACGACGACGAACGGAACTAAGTGGAACTTTTCCCAGGTTGCCGTATATAAAAAGAATTTTTAAAAGATACCTACTTCATTCACATTGCATCTCACGAAGTACAACGCTTTGAACTTTTATCTTGATATTCCACATGTATTATGTAATTCAATTTTTTATCACTTTGTTTCAGAGGAAAAGATTTTTTAATTAATATATTATGTATTATTAATAAAGGCTTTTAATGTGAAATAATAATACACAATATTGAACTATATAAAAAATATGTGCAAATAAAGACCATAATTATCATTAAAATATAAGCCTTCCGGGGGAAACTTGTCGATAGGTTATTTCACAGTATTCGACACCAGTCACCGAGGCTTCGGTTCATAATCACAGCAATTCCGTTTCGACGAGCACTTCTGATAACCGCGCATATCGTAAAACTTTATTCGCTGCCTCCACTCCAATTTGTCTTTACTAAAAGTTCCCAACTCAGATATGATGGTAACTTTTGGTTATGGCGTGGAAAGGAGCCCGCAATACACAATCTATATGAGTTTATCGAAATCGCTTAACAGATTTTGTACAAAATAATTCAAATATCAACAAACATTTCCTTTAAAGTTTCTGATTGCTAAAAATTACATTTTCGTGTAATTTATAATGTTCAATTACAGTCATAAGTTCAAGTCTTAATAAATTTATTTCTAAAGGTAATAAATGTTTATTAGCCACCCGTCGACAACACATTTAAAATTACTATATTTAAACTAATAACATATGTAGTTTTTAAAATAAATTAGTAAACAATTAAAAACTACGATGTGGGCATTTTTTTCTAGATTAATGTACATAAGCACTCTGGTGTAAGGATATTTCCCATAGCCCCAAAGTAATTACATGGCGCCGTTCACAAAGCTGCCGCCCCAAAGAGCTCTAGATGGCTATGGCTCGCTGGTGCTTCTCCGTAGTTTAATAATATATTAAAGTATTTCGCCGTTTAAAATAGAAATATATAAACAATACTAAATGAAATAAGTATTTTATTACAAAAATAGGCAACAACATGATGTCTGTCTGCTATACGATATTTTACAATAAGTTAATTTTAGTGAGAAATTGACTGAAGCATACGCAGCCGCGTCAGCGGCTATTGATAATAGAATTTTAAATCTGAACTCAGTCCTGTTATCTCTAGAGTTCGCAATGATTGTAGAGTGTACGCTTCATCCACCGTTGTCCTAATGAAGCCGTAACGAAGCGAGGAATGGGAAAACCAACACCGGTATATACCGGCACAGCTGTTGTTATTGTCATGATCCGTATAACGAGGACATTCAAAACACTAAGAATTTCTTAGAAAATTATACTAAAAGCTTTTATGAACTTTCTCAATGAGCCATTTCTCTTTAATATTGTTACGACTCAATCTCTTTAACCCTTGACTGAGATCATTATCTGAGATATGAAACATGTTATGGACTAAAGCAAAAAAGGAGTTTCGCAACTCTATGCTTACCTATACAAAGTAAGAAGCGAAAATGGGGATATTTAATTGAAGTAGTTCCTAAGGGTAGTGGTTCATACATTCCGCAATAATATTAGTGAATTAAGCATCACTGCAAATAGATTCCTGTTTAATATAAAGGTATTTCGACAAATACCACATTTTATTGTAAACATTAATACGACAAACGATCTGCGTTTAACAAACACGTCAGTAACGTAATTACAAGTTATACAAGAAGCAACTACGCGATGGGGAATAACTAAAAAGCAGATTCAGATCACGACGCAGTGTTAACCGGCGCACGAGCTCGATATTCGGCTGATGGTCCCCGTGCCGCGCCGCGCCCGTACCGCGCCCGTACCGCGCCGCTCGCCGCAGTCCGTACTTATAATCTAATATTCGCAATTTACGAGGATCGCAAAAGGGCTCCGGTGGGAGCTATAGCACTGTCATCGAGCCGACGTACCTGCCGGTTGCATTTACCCTACGCTTAACTATAGCTTTTTATGTTCTTTATAGTACCAGTGTTGCTTGGAGTACAGAACAATGGGAACTAGAATAAGAAAGTAAGTTTATATTGGACACAAATAAACTTATAAACATAATTTCTATGAAATATTCATGGATTAGCAGAAATAAACAGTAATTAAGATATATTGAATAATTAAATAATAACTTATCTTTGAATTATTCCTCTAGGATTATAATATACGGCAGGTCCATGCTGTAAAAAGGTGGGCAATGGTGAATTTTTTGTGTCTATGGATGGTAGAGATCATATACCATCAGGTGCCCAATCTGCTATAACAACAATGTTGCCGCATGTGTTGCCCTGTATGCTTAGATAACATATCGACTATACATAAGATACAAAAGCAAATTCATTCTACCTATACCTCTATATAAAAGAGAGTACTCAGCTGAATAAAACAAAATAAATAACACGTATTGTTGTCCGCTCGTCTCACTTTGTTACAAAGCAAATAATCCGATTTACAAAGTTACTTTAACGTTCACTTCAGCGAGAACTTTTTTACTTTTTGTAATGCAAAATCTGTAATAACAAAATGCCCCAAGCAAAACATTATTCACTAATTCAAATAAGTAGTGTCGGTCAGACACGTATATTTTGGAAGAATCTCTGAAAATTACGCAAACAATACAAGTCAACAAGGGTAAGCTCGTAACACAAAATAGCCCAAAGTTTATGTAAATGCATACAGTCACAATACAATAAAATGCTAACGGCGACATATTTACTCAAATTTGAATCCGGGACGTGAGGATTCACCAGTGTGGTACGTGATCGTTAATAGTATTCAACGGGGCACGGGCACGCCAGCCTTGCAACCAGCTTACCAGCTCGGCCCAAATCGTTACTCTGAGCCCGGGGCGGGGAAAGATCTATAAATTACTGGAACGACAACTCGTTCCGCGCCAGATAAAGCTACGCCGCAAAACAATGCTTCCAACAAATGCCTTAGTCGTTAGTGAAGAGAACCGTATATCTTTATGAACTGTTTACTTGACAGATTCTGAATTGTTTCTGGTAGACAGTCTATATCCTTTTGTCCGAGAACTCTAATGATTTGACAAAGCGACACACTATATATGCGATAGTTTGTTTCTATACTTTGTCCATAGTTGTTAACTTCATTCTTTTAACGCTTTCGCGAGAGATACTTCTCCTAACTCGGGATTATTCCCAATTCGGTTTCACAGTCGGCGTTCAAAGGCGAACGTTTCTGAACTTCCAATAATTTAATAAAGAAAGTTTAGGAACCGTGCGTGGCTGGAACGCTCGCCGCAAAAAGCCGAAAACTTTGATTCAATTAAAACAGAAAGTTGAGGGAAGAAGTTACGAGTGTACAGCGCGGCAACACGATAAGCGGCATCGTAGAGCATCTCATACTCGCATCGGACATTCATTGCTCATGACATGAGTCGACATGCGGCTCGGGGCATGTGGCATTCCGCACTCGGAAAACTTCTTTATTTTCATCTGCCCCTATCCCACTTCAATGTTGAGTTGACTTTTCAAGTATGTTGCAGAAAAAGTTCGGCTTGGTTTTTTACGACCGACTACTTGCTCGACGCCAACACCCTCTGGGAGACCAAACTACCAACACTAAATCCTGGTTATACCTCGTTTCGCGACTAAGTACATGGCTGTATTAGAACGGTACCTATTAGCTATTTATGCCGAGGTTACAACGCTAAATTATTTAATGCTAATAATTTTGTGCTTGTTTTACTTGCTTACTTTGTTAGTTAACACTTTAACGGACAAGCTTTAGTGGTAAAAAAAGGTGTTGTATCCAAAGGGCAGTGCCGCGAACCTGCGAAAGTCGCTGGTTGGGTATAAGGGGTGACGAGCATTGTTATGCAAATTGAGGTCGTTATTTCGCTACGAGTGAGGAAAGAGCGCGACAGCGGCCTCCCCGCCAGCACCCCGTGAGGCCCCGCCAGATCTCCCTTACGCGGAAGACGCTTTGCATAATTGGTAACAAGGTATACACCTAACTAGACTGCGAAGCTTGTGTAACAAAACAAATGTTACTGTCGTACAACCATATCGTCCTATTGCTTTCATTCTGTCGATAAGACGCGATTAATTAACAGACATCAATGGTAAAATGGTACACAAAGAATATATTTACCAAACGTAGCACAGGTACTCGGACATTCATCTACACATTTATTGAAAGACATCACTGTATTATAATAGTGGTTTTATACATTTTGTTACCCAAATCAAAACTTTTGCAGTTAAGAATCTGATGTCATATAATAGTAACATGGTAATAAAGCCGTAATCCCGTCTTAAACGCCGTAGGAGATCATTTTTCATAGCTTAATCGACACAATTTTTCTTTTCTTTTCTAAAATTACTAAAGTTGTGCCCATCATATTCATATTTTCGGCCGAATTATCCAATATAATAAGTTTCAAAAGAGTAAGAGACTACTTTTAAAAGGAAAAGTTCTGGAAAAGCACGTAATGGCTCATCCCGCTCACGATTTCTGCGCTCCAGGCGGAACAGGCAGACCGGCAGCGTCAAATAAGTTTCTAATTGCTTATATTACCAAGTTATATTCGCTCTGGGAAGTAATTAAGTCAGAAAGTTAAAACCACATTCCGGTATTTTTACACAAGCGATACTGATTTTTATAATTTTGTACTTATAAACTAGCAGCTACTATTGAACCAGTCATCATTGTGACACCTAATGCTAAATATATCATCACTTACAATGTGTAGCCAACTTTAGGGGTAGATAAACTATCAGAGTACCTACTAGAATACTTTGTACTACAAAGTTTGTTATAATTGTGACAAAATAAATAAAAATACACTGCTCTTTGCACTACCATTGTTTCGTATTTCACGAAATAACAATACCTATGTAAGTCTGCATTTCTATAATAATCCTGTAGAAAAAGTGACTCCGAGAAAAATAAAAACTTCGTTCATCGTTGTAGGTTGGCTTACTGAAAAATAGAGGTAGGTTAAAATTTGTCCCTTTGGGAGGTTTTAGGTGTAGTACACAACATTAATATTTCTAACTCCTCCCTATCTTTCTACTTTATTAATTCCTTTCACATAACAGTTTAGTATCCCAGAGATTTGCTAAGCCTCACTCACTTGACGTCTCAACAATATAGCTTAACGTGTCAATTGTGATTTCAGTTTACAGGCAAGTAATAAGTAAGGCAATTAATTGTGGGCTCCTGCCTATCCTAGACTCTTTGTCATTATTATATTCAAAATAGCTTTCTACATAAAAAAAATCTCATTTCATCAATAACGTATTTATTAAAAGTTAAAAGCAAAGACAATAATTATGCCCTCTTTAGTACCAAGCTTAAAATCCTGAAAGGGAATTATGTTTAGGAGCTCCTAACATATCATTACCACAGAAATGACCTTTTGTTGATATTACTACAGTTATTCCAGTTTTTGTTATAAATTATCGCCAATTATTAAATAAATAACGCAAAACCCAAGTGATTTCACATATCTATTCCATTTTGAATGCGTTTGCCTCGGTGGCGTGGGTGTATTTCGGTACGAATACCGTCCTGAGATCTCGGGTTCGATCCCCGGGTCGGGCAAAGTGATATTGTATTTTTCCATGTTATGTTATATGTGTTTGAATGCGAAATAAGAAAAAAATGTAGCACCTTAAAAGAGTTGTATAAAAAAATAATGTAATGTTGGAGCGGGCAGATGCTTAAAATGATAAGATATGAAGGAAATGTGTATCCATTCTCGCTTTCAAGTTGGCAATAACGGCGGTGGATATGGAGTGTGCTCGTGGCGTTACCGCGGCAGTAAATTAACTACGAGCTGGAGATCGCATGTTTCATCGGCACCTATCTCACATCACTGGCTCCAACGCAGGATAAAATTGTCACTTCATTGTCATTTCAAATCCTTACAAAAAAATTTGCATTTTTTTCTATAATCTTCTTAAACACTTTCTACAAAGATATGTATAGGCGGACTTAATGCCAGGGGCATTCTGTACCAGTGAACCTTTGGGTAGTGCAGAAAAAAGACAAGGCAGGTGTAATGAGAATGTAGAGGTATATAAATAATATGTATATTATAATGTGATGAAATACCCTGTATTATCTATAATGGCAATTCCAACAAAAGTATGAATACCCTAAATACACAATTATCGTGCAATAACAGCCATTAGTGAGATAGATTTTGTTCAACAAAGAACAGCACCAAGATGCTTTGAGAAACCAAAATAAATGTCTGGCTTAAATTTAGTGTATTGGGCAAGTGTTTACGAGACGTGCCCAAGAAATAAACAAACCGACAGTAAAGAACACAGGCCAGTGTTCTAGGAAATGGTTACCTACTCCCCATTTCATCACTTCTAACAAGCAAAACTGGAGTTAGTTTAACACATCCTTTTAAGAAAGCAAGTTACGTCGAAGGTGCGTGTTTACTTCTTATTTCCTTGTGCTTTTACAAAATTGACAACAACGCATAACACGGAAATAAAACCGCAAAATAAATAAAGAAATAATTACGACGGCTAAATTGTGTTGCAAAGGTAAGTAAAAACTGGAAGTGGTAAAGGGTAGTATAATGGACACAATAGGGTGTAAGTTTGCGGTTAGGGAGGCTGCGGCGCGGCGGCCGGTACCAGCTTTCACTGGGAATTGCTCGAAAAGGCAAAGTTACGTGCTCAACAAAACTACTGGCGACAGATGTGGAAATGAGGTCATACTCCCTCGATACACCTAAACAAAATAGGAACATATTATGCTTTTCATCTATTGACATGAAACGTGTATTTGAACCAGGAAGCTTAATCTAGAACGTGCTAAACTTGTCAAAATTCCTATCAAGCATTTTTTCCCAGAATGTACACTTTAAACAAAGCTGACGTAACGTAAATCATGTATATTAAATCATTAAAAAAATCTGAATTAATAATTATCTGGCCAATACAGCATTAGATTTGCAACACAGAAAAAAATATATGAAGACCATTTTAAAAAGACGGCAAGAGGTAAATGTTCGAATCAAACAATTGGATTACTTTAATATTTAAATACAGGATACAGATCATCTGGTACGTACTAGTGGCAGAGGATCCAAAACATGATAGTGGCACTCTGTCAACGGCATTAATCCCATTCCAATATGATCGACGCAACACACTCTTTTAATACTGCACAAACGATTCAGCTTAATTATAGTGACTGGCTGCCATTTACCTATTATATTTAATAAAAAATATTAATGAAATATTAAATGACTATCCTAAGATACTACTCCTTTCACCATTTCAACATTTTTGACCTAAAGAGAAACCTTTGACTAATAAGTTACTAGGTTAGGAAAATAATGGCTAGTTGCTAAATAAATCTTCATGATTTGTTTATGATATTAGAATATATACCACGATAGTCATAAAAATAACTTTAACGAATTTCAAGCTACGTTATTTATTTTATGATCATAATCGTTCGCTTTCCGTTTTAATAAAAAAAAACAGATTAAATGAAAAAAATTAACTTTTAAATTACAAAACCATTAAAAAGAAAAAAAATCTGAAGCGTACAAAATGTTACTCGAGAGCTAATTAAATGTTACTCATTATGGTGCTGCAACTTTACTGTAACTGTTTCCGTTGTTTATCCACATTATAATACGTACATTTGAATTTTAAACGGTAATATATATTTAAAAGCCATTGTTGTATAATGCTACGAGTTATGGAGTGAATTGTGGGTCGGGAGCGGAAACAAATTAAAACATTAACAATAGGTAATCCTACGTGCCTAACGAGCTCGCGCCATTATCACCACGCTATGAAATTGTAATTATTTTATTGTTATTGCCGTTGTATGTATGCCTCCACCCACTCATAACATAATTATTTGATGGTAAAGTTAATACATGCTTTATTTATTACATATCGCAATAACTAAACAAAAACGGATTCACAAGTTGTGAAGATCGACTTTCAACGGGAGTTCGCATGTTACGAGCGAAAACTTTATGTGTAGGGGTAGGTACCTCACGTTTTCCTTTATAGTTAGGTTAAGTTGATAATAAAATAACATTTTCCCTCGAAAGTTGCAAAACCTAATCAAAACAAAAAGGAAAATATAAAATCAAACAGAATGTGTACTCATAAAAACAGAGGCAGTTAGAAGATGGGCGCTAATGAGAAGGCATAAAGCGTGACGTCGCGTCGTAAAGCTGGCGCATTAAGCGCTGCCTGAAGCTGTCCATAATCTATACGTAGCTATTTTAATTAGGGTGGTAGTAATAATAAAACGGGGCGAAGTTTTTGCAGTATCTGGCCATGTTTTCTCGAAGCGCGGCGTCGGTGCCGGGTGGCCGCTGCCGACGTTACCCGTCTCTATAGTTCGAATTATATAAGCAGCTTCGTCGATAGAGAGATGCTTAAAACAACATAAGGCCCAATTTTCGCTTAGCGACTAGTCGCACGCGATTTACCACGGCAAAATTAATTATTTACAAAAATATTAAACTAAAGCACAATGCACGCTAGTGCCATTGAGCAGCTTTTTCAAAAACAACAGATAAAAAGACACAATCAATTTTTAATATTGCCACCCCTTTTTTATAGCAGACTGGCAAATTAGTAGTCACCTGAAAACGCGACAGCGAACTGCTATTTTACGTCGGTTTTCTGTGAGTGGTATCAAAGTTGTCAAACGGGCCCTTTCGTGCTGTAGACGTACCTAGCTGTCTCGTGTCTACATGGCTCTACCATTCAAAAACAGTTTATCTTTCGTATTGACACACTAAGGCTCAATTGCACCACTGTTATTAACCTAGAGTTAGTCCTAACCGCAAGTTAAGTTACATGTCATTCATACATTTTCTGTCAATTTAGCTTGCGGTTAGGACTAACTCTAGGTTAATAATAGTGGTGCAATTGAGCCTAATCTAAATACCTGTCCACGTCACTGTATACATCCCTTTTTTAAATCATAGTAGGTTCCTATTGGTTGTAAATGGCCTAATCTTTAGTAAAGTACCGACACCATTTTCAGCTCATTCTCATAAAAAAAATATGTTACGTACAATAATTTATTAAATAAGCTGTGGGTAAAATACAGCTGCGATTAGTCGCTACAAAACCAGTAGCCAGCGACTGCGATTATCGGACACAACTGGTCGTTCAATGACAAATATCTTGTAAAGATATTTTGCGGACGCTCAACGCTGAAGACTTCGTAATTATTGTAAGTAAAGTAATTATAACTAGTTGATCGGTTCGAATTTATTGCTTTACTTCTACTTCCTTTCATACAATATATTAATATTGCAAGACACCGGAAAATTATAATAACCTTTTTTAAATAGGTAAATTGGGTATTTTAATCATTTCTAATACGACGTCTTAGGGACCATTCATTTATTTCGTATTATCCCATTTAGGGGATCGATCGAGGGCGGTCGACCATATCTTATTTTTTCTTATCATAAAAAGTTAAGTTAAGATTATAATTTAAAAAAGCGCGTAGAAAAGTGCGAGTGTCCTATTTTTAGTCCCCTGGTACACTCGGATTATGGCATTTTTCCTTTGGATTCTTATGTAATAAATACTAAATCGGGGGGAGGAGGGGATCGGCCTATTCTTACATATGTATTCTTATATAGGGGCGAAGGGGTAAAAAAATTGCAAAAATAGTCTTACGTAATAAATGAATGGCGCCTTACGACAATCTAAGGGCCGAATGGTCAAACAGTGCTCAATCATCCAAGTCATTTGAGCACTACCCAAAGTTAAGCAGACAATAATTTTTGAGCGGCATGGTCGTACGCACTTGAGAAGACTTGGCGGAAAAATCAGCTGAGGATCAATCATTTTGCTACAGATAATAAAAGTTTGTTCTCGATTACAAAATTTTTATAAAATTATATTTTTGTTTCGTTTCACGTAGAATCATTTTATTTCATTTAGTTTTTTTTAAAGATAATTATAATAAATAATTGGCAGAATACATGATTCGATAATGTTTATTTAACCTTT
The DNA here is from genome assembly GCA_036417725.1 of Clanis bilineata. Lineage (NCBI taxonomy): Eukaryota > Metazoa > Arthropoda > Insecta > Lepidoptera > Sphingidae > Clanis > Clanis bilineata. The sequence continues at coordinate 12,268,177 of CM071140.1, forward strand.
TTGCATTCCATGTGCCATTCCGATCATATTTCATCTGTAGTAAATTTTTCTGTAATGTTTATGTTATCTCTGTCTATTTTTTGTTATTATACATTTTTATATAATAGAAACGGAACTTAAAATGGATCTTTTTATAATTTATTAGTATCTTGTTAAAATATTTACCACTTGGCAGTATGTATCTTTCGTCCTTAGTCAATGATTTGTGTGGAAGAAATGAAAAAAAAAATTTGGCAAATGGCGACCTGTTTGTTTATATTTATTTTCGTAATTAAATAACTGTGTTTGTTGTATGTGAAGTGATTTTGTTTTATGTAATAAACATCAACGCAGATGGAGAGATTATGGAAACTATGAAGTTTGGATATGGAGGATATTTCTTGGAGCGTTTCAATGAAAGAAGTCTTCTTGAATTTTTCTTGCCAGGGAGTCCAGGGACTGTGTCTGACCGTGTGAAGAAAAATACTCGGCCCGATCTGAGAAAGGAATTCAGGACGTCCCAGTTCACGCCGGCTTCAGCAGAACCATATAAAAACCATTATATTGGAGAGGATTGAGGAATTCGGCAACATGCAGTAGTGTTGAATCGGATTTAATAAAATTAATCATTGTATTTTTGAAGTGTTTTAATTTGTCTTGCCTTCTTCAAGTGCGATAAATTGAGGAAAAATACATTTTATTGAAATCAAGGGGTAGGTCAATAATATATATTATTAAACACTACACGGAACACGGAAATTATGAAATACAAACCTATGCCCGCCATTCCGTTCGCGTGAAATTTTATTTATTTAAACAAATCTATCCTACAGAAACCATACATTTTTCCGAGGAAAAAAGTAGCCTGTGTGCTATTTCAGACTTTAATCTATCTCTGTGCCAAATTTCATTCAGATCTCTTCAGAGATTCTGGTGTGAAAGAGTAACAAAACATCCATACATCATCACAAACTATACAATAGTTTCATTTGAGATTGGTCGCAGGTACTCTCAAACTAATCTCGATTAAATGCTAGTTAAGCGGGCCTTAAATAGCTGTCAAACTTTAGGCACTTGTTGACCATGCCGTTTTATGAAATAAGCGGGCCTTAAACTGGGTCCTGCTTACATTTAATGTGAAGAGATAGGTTCTGTTTGACCATGCCAAATTGAAGAATAAGGTGTGCTTAAATCGATAAGGCCATCCTAAATATTTAGGCAGCGTTTGACCATTTGGGGGTAAGTTTCTAACACCGAGCTATTTTGAAATATGTTTATACGCACAAAACAATATACAAATAAACTTAGTGCAAAAACAAACATGAAAATAAATGAATGTAGACACTGGCACAAAGAGACTTGGTTATCAGCCTCCCTAAACGCTGCAATGCGAAACAAAAACAAACGAGCGCGGCCCACATGGACATAGCCGCACAGTAGAGTGCAACACATAGTTCTATCGAAGTGTATATAGTGGCACTGTTAGGTACTAGCTAGAGCAGTAGTGCCGGGATAACGTGGCGCGCCATGAGGCTGGACATTAAAGTGGAGCGTATCGCTGTAAAGTAAATCTCGCGGGGCACCGGAGGATGGCGCATGATAGCGCCACAATAGCTTTCCTACAAGCTCTTGTTTCACGCACCGTTTGGAACTGAATCGCTAATACTATAACACTAGGATGTTCGTATTATATACATATTACAAGAATAAAAATTAAATATTCAATCCTTGAGCCCCTTCAGTATCGTCTCGCTTAATTAATAAGATGAAATTAAAAAGTAATTATAGGAGTTGCAGTTGCCCAACTTCATTTTCAACCGGTTCCTACTATCATTAACAACTTTAGCTAGCATCGTTGCTGACAAAACTTGTAAATTTAATACACAGACAAAGGCGCAAAAGTAGTTAGCCTTTATTTCCACTTGCCCTTATCCCATCTCAATGTGGGATCGGCGTAACACATTTTTTCAGGCATGCTGCAGAAAGCATAATCCTTTATTACAAGTGTTTCAAAATAAAATATATGTAGGTTCATGAAAAAAACTGATGAGCTTATGATGAGCTTGAGATATCGCCAAGCGTAGTTCCGTCCCAAATAAATAGGGGGCGAGCCTATCGCCATATCGGGCAAAAATTACAGACCCCGGGCTGATACTGAAAAATCCAAAAACACTGCCCGAATTGGGGATCGAATCCGAGATCTCAGGACAGAAGTCGTACCGAAACGCCGCCGAGGCAGTAGCTATCTCAATAATCAATAATAAAAAAAAATATATAAAATGACGTACTATCAATAATTTAATTGTTAACGATATAAGATCGCGTGTCCGCCCGGGTAAGGGTCTGCCGAGCTCCAACCGACGACCGACGAGAATCTCGGCGACACCGGAGAAGTATCCCCCGGACGACATTACATTTCGCTATAAATTTCATCCACAGCCGGCACTGAACACAATTCTACTTGCGATTCTTTCATATAAAAAGCTTTTTGTTTTCAGTCTTAGGTGCTTCCGATCGAAGGGACAGCCTGTAACGCTCGATATTAAAAAAGTTTTTCTATAAGGATTCGCTCCGCAGAAAGCAGATCATTTCAATGCAATTAAACACAATCACAAAAACCAGAGTTTTGTCTTTGTTACTTTTATTAGTTCATTATCGTTTAGTTTTAATTTTGACTACTTACTCTCCATACTCTACATCAAGAACTTTACGGTTTAATTCGATATCAAAACGATAATTAGTTAAACTCAATTAATATTAAAAAGTAAGTAACTAACTGAAATAGTTAGTAATGAAACCAAAATAGCACTCTAAATGTTTTAATAACGAAAATGAAAGAAAATAAAGGTAAAAAATATTTCAAAACATAAAAATTCTACTCTATTGATAAGAATAAAATTAGTATATTTAGTGTATTATTTGCTGTTTGCACACACCCACTGCCTCGGTGGCGTGGTGGTATTTCGGTACGACTACGGTTCTGAGGTCTCGCGTTCGATCCCCGGGTCGGGCAAAGTGTTATTGGATTTTTCCATATCAGCCCGGAGTCTGGAATTTGTGCCCGATATGGCGATAGGCTCGCCCCCTATCACGTCTGGGACGGAACTAAGCTCGGCGAAATGTGGGTGTTCTAGTTCGCTAGTGCGCCTTTGCCTACCCCTTCGGGGATACAGGCGTGAGCTTATGTTATGTTATGCACACACCCACATTATCTCGTCTCTGCATCACTCGCAACCCAACAACCCACAGGTAGACTGGTAGATTATACACCCAACTAAAACACCTGAAACCAGTTATCTATCTAATCAAACCTAAATACCATGTGTGAATATTTTGTTTTACCGATTTATTTATAAGCTTAAATAAGTATCAATTTAGAAAAAGAATTATTGCAACATTTCTCTAACAAAATATCGTTAGCCAGGTCAGGTGGCACACGCTGAAAGCTCTGAAAGCATTCATAAATTCTGGAGACGAGACTGTTTAGGACGCAGATGGCGCGACTAACGTTCGCTCGTAGAAAGCCTATTCCCACTACTGAGAAATGATGCCTTAATAATTATTTGAGTGTGACACCACACTATATTTTTGTAACTTTATCACACAACAAAATACAATATGTTCGAAAAATTGAGAAAAAATATTAATCTTAGCAGTGTTGCGAACGTTTGTCGAAGCAATATGACAGTATTTCGTTTGTACACATTGCGAACGAAACAAAATACAGCGACAGCTAACGAAGTAAACTCAAATACAAGCGTCCAACAATATAGAATAGAACTAACGTATTATATCCATTGCCCGAGGTAAGTGAAAGCATTTGTTTAGAGTAATGTAACGTCTTATAAATAGTCATCTGAGTGGCAGAGCAGCACTGTAAATCTCTGCGGTACAAATGGGCAGTCTCGACCGATTCAATACCACTGTCTCACAGGAAACCGATGTAGCAGCTTCATCGGGTGTCCCTATTTGGGGGGTATCATCACATATTACAGCAGTATTATTATAATCTTCCTTTTTTTTGTACGTTAATCGGTACAAGATTATAATAATACTGCTTTAAGACGTGGTGGTAACCCCTCCACTCTTATGACAGCCCATGCATAAAAAATGTAATCACAAGAATTGTAAAATCATAATAACAAACAAGCTCATTATTATTTACGGTGGGGACGTCTCCAGTCCGCCCAGACGGGTGATCAGCTCGCTTATTAAAACTATTTCATCCTATGAAACAGACAGGCTTTTTCAAATTAAGTAAATTAGACCGTTCTATTTGCAAGCAAATACTAATAATATAATTTGCGAAGGCACAAATAATTTGTTGCGATGCGAGGTGTAACCGTAGTCTATTCCGCATTCCGTGCGTACACGTGCAGCTGCGAGCTCCCTAACCGACAACGCCGACACAACAGTGAGTGGCACGTCGCTTGCATTCCACTCCACTACCTCGGTATAACATTTCGTGTCGAATTCTGTGAAAGCATGTTTCTTTTTGTAAAAACGTAGCTTTCAGATATCGCGCATGCGGAATACCAAAGTGACATGAAATACGTGTCGTATATGCCACGGGTGACAACATGTCACAGAATGTCAGTAAGTTTCCTCGTTGTTTAATACAGCTAGTGACTTTTAAAAAACGACTACGACATCATAACGATAATGACACGACAATTTCAACGTTCAGAGCGCACACAAAAGTTTGATGATATATTATCGCCAACGACAAATCTAAAAGTTCTCGCCCTAAAGTAGAAGAAAGGAAGCAGGAGTGGAGCGCGTTATTTACGACTCGTAATTCCGGCAGCACTCGGTTTATGCAGGAAACCCACGTGCATTTGCTCATGTATTCAAGTCAAAAATATTTAAGTTTTGTTGTTTATTAAAATGTGCACATTTACTATTTTAATAAATAAATGAAAAGACATATAACGAACTATAAGCAAGTCATTATCGTCAACTTAGAAAAATTATCAAAATTTTTCCGAAGGAGCACCGTAATAGATTTTTATCAAGGGAGTTAAGTTCCAGCCTTTACTGGGACATAAAACCTTACTTAGCAAGCCACAAATCCTCGTAATTCTAAGCCGAGATAAAACAGTGAGCTCGCGGTACGAGGCTACGTTCAAATTTTTCACCTGAAAGCTGCGAGCACCGCCGCACAACGCCGCTACAGAATGTGTGCCACACCATATATTACCCGCATATGAATTATGATGTTCTATAATGAAACCTTGGCTAACATATAACCGCAACATTATATCTCGTTCTAATTTAACTTCAAATGATATCGTCGTTTTATTGTGCGAGATGCAATTTTATATAATGAAGGATTACGATTTATTACAAATGGATTAAAGAATCTTAGAGTGTCGTAGCCGTTTATGTTTGTCGGTTTGCTCATCCAAAAGAGCTTTTTGCTTGTTCAAACGAAGTTGTGGATGAGGACGAAGCTTCGCATTCGAGATCAACAAACAGAGAAGAGTAATAAAGCCATTAATTCCGCTTTACGTGCAAATAACATAAATCAGACTGTAGCGCCTCGCGCCGCGCCGCAGCCCGCAAGAGCGCTCCGAGCGGCACGCAGCCGAGCCGCGGCTAAATTAAGCTCCTGTCATACGTCCTCCCGACTCACGTACACGGAGTCTTACACTAACATGTTGTAATAATACTTATAATCTTATAAACTTTACTTCTCCACTAACTACTAATTTACTAAACTATACACCGTTATAATGACAGACGCTGTAAATTAATGATATAACCCCATTTTAATAGTTTTAAGTAGTTTCAAGTCGAATCATTAACTATTAATAGGTGAATATTTATTACTATGACTTTTATAGGTCGCATTTATTTAACTAAGCATTCATGAATCATAGGACGTTCACCGCTGAACATAGACCTTCTTCAAAGAAATCGAGATTGCTTTGAATCTAAGCATATACGTATGATACGTAGACACATATTTGTACAACAAAAACTTTTCCATTTACATCGTTCCACTGAATACTCTTAAAACGACGCTGGAACTAAAACTACTCGACTATTTCATCCATTATTTCAAAACATTAACTTAGACTTTCAATGTACTGAAAGGAACGAAATGCATTCCGCACACTCCGTAGAGGAATAACAACGATAATATTATTGGCAATAGCTCGGCCCCGCCGCGCCGCGCCGCGCCGCGCCCGTACAGTCCCGCGCCGGTTCGACTCGTTCCAGGGATTAACGAAAATTAGATTTCAATAAGACGCTTGAGACGAGGCGAGGAACAGACCTAAGTCGGAGCTGGGTAATGCACAGATAGTCACGATCAGCTTTTTAATGCAACGTCAGCAGTACCGAGTAGGACCTCAGTGCCCGATTCACTCAGTTGGTAACTTATATGCAAGACTATTTAGTTAAATTCCATAATATATTATATATCCTTCATTTTGTTATGGTATTTAATAATTATTATTGAAATTTAACAATACTATATGACAAATTTTTCGCCAAGTCTGACTTCGCGATAAATTCAAAAACTACTGAACGAATTTTCATGCGGTTTTCACCAATATATACAGTGATTCGTAAGGAAGATTTGGGTGTATAATTTTGTACTTTAAGCTGCGAGTCAAAGCTAATATTATTATAGTTATCACAATTCACCCTACTTGCGTAGTATCGGTCTGTAGCCCCCTGCACTATTGCGTTGCTACGCCTCGTAGCACCCGCGTAGAAGAACTAGTGCATATTGCCAATTGTTATAAACTGCACTACTGTCGTATATAAAATGGTGAGCGTTTTACGTAAAAAACATACATATTATCTGTGGAATACTTTTGTTGCTACGTCATGTTTCATACTGTAATTATTGTCAGAACGTCATATTTCTCCAGAAAAGTCATTTTGCTATTAAAAATCGGCCCTAAAAAAATTAATAACAATGGGCGTAACTAATACAAAACGTTACTTAAGCATATTAATTATTAGCTTATCCCGCAGCTGTAGTTATTTTATTGGTACACACAGTTTACAGTTTTACCGTAATATTACAGACACACAATAGAAATAAGTAAGACTACACAATAGAAATATGTAAGACTAGACACCAAAAAAGTAAGGACAAGGGACGTGCAAAGACAAATTAAAGTCATACACATAAAATACAAGAAAAATAATCCAGCTACATTAAGCGCAGGGAGACATTCTGAATAAAAAAGTCGCATTCCATATAAATTATTCCCCCGATTCGGCCGTTTCGATTCAAATTGAAAGACCATCTCTGTATAGAGATTTCTGTAACCGCAAAGGAAGAGAGAATACAAATAGGCATATAAACGGAAATGAAATGGCTTCATGAATCGTATGGACGAGTCGCATCGTGGCACAGTATATCAAGGGCGGAGATTACAAAGAATTTATTGTTACGAAAATTCATTGGTGAAACTAATCGAGCGGGGCATTTGTGCAGCTGGGTGTTTTATACATGTTCGTAACAAACTTTGAATGTTATCATTTACATCTGGACCGTATTTACATTACTTATTCAGTAGATATTCGCAATCGGTTCACGTTCTGTTTAGATAGCTCGCATAATTCTCACAGGGACGCCGTGCGGCCCGCCGAAACAATAGCAGATTATCAAACAAAACGACGTAAATAGTCACGCAATAGAAGAAATAGGGCGCGGGTTAAGGGTCTGCACAATACCCATCTCGCGTCTCGAATGCTAGATGAGGCAAACGACCAAATTGCCTTTTCGATTATAGCCTTCCATCGTCTCAGTACAAACAGCCATTAGTTCTTACATAGTTATTTCAACATTTTTATTTTTTATTTTATCACAAGTCACAACTACCTTTAGAAGGGTAATTACTAGACATCAGGTGCACACTTCACATGTCCGAACCCCGAATACAGTATTGTGAGAAAACACTGCACCATATATCATCATCAGCCATAGGACGTCCACTGCTATACACCATATATACGATGGTTCAATTGTTCAAAAACGGCTACTTACTGTAGTTCTTTGCGTTTAGACGATAGCACAAGCACAGAGCAACTTGAACCCCGGGGCGTTTTGTAAATGTCAGCTTTGTAGAGTGGCTTTTTCTCTTGCACACGAACACAGTGGATATGTTCCAAGAAAATAAGTAAGTAAGCTATTTGCTTTGTACCATAACATCCCATTATTAGACCACAGCAGTAGATGTTTGCTTAAATATATCTTCTTTAAAAGCACCTACTTGCTAATTTACTTAATCTTAAAATGTCCATAATGGGGTAGTCTTCCCTAGATCGGTGTCTTCGGTGTTTGATGTCGAACAGGCAAACCTCACGGTGATTGCATAATTGTTATAAAATAACAAGCTAATAATAAATTAACAGGCTATACTACAAAACTAATATTTTATATTTTACTAAGCTAATATTAAATTATATATACACATATCATTGGCCCTAAGAAACAAATTTTATACATACATACACACTCACGCCTGTATCCCATGGGGGTAGGTAGAGACTATTGAGCGCCGCAAGATCCTGACTCTTTTGCCTCTTCCACGCTCATGCATCTTTTCATACATTTCCGCCGGTTGAGGGCGCTCCTCACTTGCCCTTTTCGGAGAAGATTTTTCATATTATCATTCAACAACGATCGATCGATCATCACGATCATCAACAACATCCAACAGCAATGACAGTAATTTTTTTTGGAGTTGATGCAATTTCAATTGCTTGGCACCGGTATCGACTCGAATGAGATCTTGACTCTACAACTACATCATTAGTGGTTGTTTCTGAGTTTTAATTAAACTTATAATAGTAATAAGTACTGACATGGACTATTCAATTATCCTTAAGTCAGATCTATAAAATCCGTGCGCCTTTCAAAACAAAGACCATACTAATAGTATCGTACGACGGATAAACAACGCGACACCGAGTTTGTGTTGAAAAAATAAAGGCGCGACGACGCCCGAATAAATGAGAGCGGCGATAAACAGGAGGATCCGTTCTGAGCGGAGGGTCGATACCGAAATACATTATTCCCCGATCCGAGTGTTCCGATTCAAATTGAAAGAGCACCTCCAACATGAGATTTCTCAGGCGGCGAGTGGGCGCAGAATATAAATCGACGCATAACCAGAAATGGAAGGGCTGTGAATTTCCGTTTCGTGGTGAACACTCGTATTCAACTATTGCCATTTAAACATATTAAACGAAAACAATTTTATTTCAATGACTCCTGCTGTAATATAATTTTATTACAATGATGACTTTTTTCAATTTAAAATAAAATCAATAAACAAATAACACCAACCAACAACAGTCACATACATAGTCCTGACTCCACACTAAGATACGAGTCGTGTGTTGGAACTACGAGACTTTTGGTCTCACAAGCATTTATCTCGGTTTGGGGATCGAACCTACGGTCTGTCGCTTCACAACCGGCTACTCACCCGCTGCGCGACGGAGGCTGATAAATTAACATTAACGCTAGTTTTAAATAAAATTAAGTCTATAAATAGCTTGTGGCCATAGGAAACTAAAGTTTAAAACTTTCTTGCTGAAAGAAAATGTGATTTTAATGAGCAACTCACAAATATTGACCACAACATCGTGGCAGCGTCGAGTGTTGTTAGATTTATAATGAGACGATTTTCTTTAAAACTCTCAGAATTATTGTAGTTTCTTGCAGCAGTGCATTAAATAACGTGTTTTTATGATTCAACTTTCGGTCACGTATTGAACAAGGGAACATAAAGTTATTTTAACTCGTTGTTGAATACATTTACTTATACAGTATACAGGGACATATTCCTCCCCTCATCGCATATTCCATCCTATTCGCTACACGCCCAGCTGATATTTACGTAACCAACGCCACTACTGACTTCTGACACTGTTTTTTAAGGCGTTACAAAACAATGTAATATTGAGTACGCATTACCAATGTTTTGTTTTCGTAAACTCCACAATATACATATTTTTTTTTGTTTATTTATCTTTACGTTTATATAATGTATAGGGAATTTTAATAAAATATATAATTATAAATGGAAAACAATAGTCAAAAATGCATACAACAGCAAAAAAGTATTACAGTTGGCAGCTCTGAGGCTAATTTATATATATTTTTCTTGCTATATTTTACTAGTAATTGATACTTAGCCTATATCTCGATTGTTTTTCAAAAACTTATTTCCTGTTTGCTATTTACTATTATCAGTTTTAACCAGTAAGATTGCTTAACAAATGCCTGAAAAAAAATAATTCGGCGTAATTCTGTTCAGTTAGTCCACAAAAAATTTAAATAAGCTATTTCAAAGTAAAATCTTATTTTCCACACGTACAATCTACTAAAGCTACCTGATCAAAGTGATGCTGAAATGAAGAAAGAAAGAAAGAAATAAACTTTATTCAGCCAAAGTCTCAGGCAACAATAAGTGGGAGAACACAAAAAAAACAAACAAAATATGTAGCACTAATAGGTAACAAATTTGTTAGTTATAAAGTAAAAAAAAAAAAAGAAAAAGAGCACACAAAAAAAAAGAAAAATATCATGAACGTGCACATATCCTAAACCATCCGTGCCCGAGACATGACTAAAAGGCCACAGGCTCATATAAGGTAAATAAGGAAATAGGTAAATAGGTAGGCTCTAATGGTATATAAGGAGGCATTTAGATTTTTACCAAAGCAAAAAATATTGCATAGTTTATTAGTAATGCGTAACTTTTGAAATTACTTCATTTTCGTAATTACCCAAAAGCACTATATTATATAAATGGTAATAGTATCGATAATATTAAAAAATGCTGAATTCAAGTTATGTTTCATAATTTACAATTAATGCATCGTCAAAATTTGTTTGATTTAAAAGCGGTATTGTATTGTGCATCGCACACTATGAATTTGAGTTTAAAAGGCTCCGAGAAAGGCATTTAGCCTGTTCAAGATGATTTGAAGAGAGGGACCGTAGGCGGCCGAGGCCTGAGGCCCGAGGCGGGTTGGGTGGCGCGGCGTCGCGGCGGACAGACCGTTCGTCGAGCCGTGTCCGCGAGCGACGGCACTCTAACTTTATTAAGGACGAGGCTCCGTCGCTGAATCAAGGTGACGCGCCTTCACAATGCTCTATTCAGTTTTAAATAGCTTTACGCCCAATTACGCTTCAATATGACTTTAGCTCGAAGGAATAGTTGTGTAATTAAACAGAGATTTTCACAGATAAGTCTCTTCCAAAACAATTTCAGCAGTTATCTTCAACGGTATACCTACTGAGAGTACTAATTACAGTGTATACTTGTATGATGTACTTGTATGATCTGTTTCTAACACAAAACAAAAACAGGAATGTTATACTGTTTTTCTTATGCACTTATGCCACAAGTCACGACCCATTGGGTGTTTAGAAACAATAATAAAGCAATATTTTTGCTTAAACCGATTTTTATTTGCACTCGATGTAATCAAATTAATCCAAAACCTTTCTTTTATCATTTACGCTGAACCTACTCATTTCGTTATGGTGTTTCTCCAGTATATTGTTAGTTGTTATTAAAAGGCTGCAACCTCAGCAATCAGAGTTAAAACCTAAAACCGACTACAGAGACGAACATTGCGAGTTTAACACACATCTATGAATGTATCTGTATTTTTGATGTACATTATTTCTATTATTATTATTAAAATGAGTTTTTCAGTTTGGTATATAAAAAAATACATTTATAAATACTTTTAACAGCTTGTTTTAAATACTGCATTAATTAATGACGGAGAAAACTCATATTGTTTGTACCCCTTGAGTTTGTTTCGGCATTTCTTCTCAGGGATAGCCACGAAATGCCGACGCCATTATTACTTTATCGGCCGACTTCCCAAAAAGGAGGAGGTCCTCAATTCGTCGGTTTTTTTATGTATGTTACTCGATATCTCCGCCAAATGTGGACCGATTTTCAAAATTTTGTGTTCGATAGATTATTTACCTATTATTATTTCAAGGATGGTCCCATATAAATTTGGTCACGATCGGTAAATTGGAAGTCGGTCAGTTAAGTTTTTAAACTTGTGATTATCAATATCTTAAAATCAATATATACTCGTAATTGACATGTGGAAGTGGTATAAAATATCCTATTTTCAAAATAAATTACTTGAATTTGAATTTGAAATTTGAATATTGAGAGGGCTTACATACCTGAATTACCTGATAGTTAGCCAAAAGAATTTCGAAGTGTGAAGTTAACTAAGACGCATTATATGGGCGTGGTGGGCGTGCTGATTGCTGAAGTCTGAATTTAACAGAGTAAATATCTGCCTATCTCGTGATATATGAATGAAATACAGTGCGGTACTAATTAGAAATTAAATGTATTTTATAATTAACTAAATGCATCTTTTTTTTCTTTCTTTCAAAGTGGAGCACAAAGTTGTGAAAAGTATTAACAATAAAATATACATATATTTGAACAAATTTGTATTATTAAGAGCTTGTGGAGATTACTTTCACGGGAAATTAAGATTGTAGGCAATTGGTGGCACCTTGAATTATAAATCATGCAAGTTGATGAAAAGGTCGCGCGGCTTATAGATATCAAATATCTCAACTTGATAATAATAATTACATTAAGCCTGATTACATTTTCGATTATGGTTTTGTTGTTTTATGTTTCTTTCTGCCTGGCGTTACTCCGGCTTAATGCCAGTGTCTGTCTTCCTATTTAAACGCTTGTGAACAATTAGACCACAAGAAGATTCAACAAAAAGATTCTAAATGTATGTACCAAAGCATAGTTTGCTAGGTCCGTTTTATTCTCAAATCATAAATATAACATTTAAAGACACATAATATTTGTAAACATCGAATTTCCAACATGAATTATTAATTGTTGTACTTATAGTTTACACACATTGTACACACATAGACGCACGCTTGTAGCCTATAGGAATAGATAGAGACAACAGGTTTTACTTGCTATGATTCTTATACACCTATTTATCTTTATTCAGTCTCATAAATTATTTATTAAGAGCTGTTACTCCGTTCGCGTGGAAATTTATTTTCCGGGATAAAAAGTAGCCTGTGTTATTTTGATGTATAATCTACGTATGTAACTGTAAAGTTTTATCAAAATCCAACCAGTAGTTTTTGTGTGAAAGAGACCAGACACACACACACACACACACACACACACATACAAACTTTCACGTTTATAATATTATAGTGGTATTAAATTATAAGAACAATTTACAACAATTTATATGCATCTGGAAAGACCATTTATGATGTTCCGTGTCTAACCGTATTCAAAATCGCATACCAGTACCTTACGGCTGCAAAGATAACAGAACGGAAAGGCATATTGTTCTGGCCTAAAAGGCGATATTAGGGACGTAGAGTCAACATTAAAGGAACTATTTTGTTGAGTGGTAGAGCCACGCTGTAGACAATTGTCTACAGCACGAATGGGCCAGCTCGGCCGATTTGATACCACTATCTCACAGAAAACCGACGGTGAGTGAGATTTCCGGTGCCCCAATTCTCTCCCTCTCTTGCCTGATGCATATTTCCTCTCTATCCATTTACTCCTTTTAAGTTAGCAATGCACCCATGATTATTTTTGGGGTGTCTATGGGCGGTGGAGATCACTTACCATAAGGCGACCCATCTGCGCGTTTGAGAAAAAAATTGCGATGTCATTATTATACTCCATTTAACAAACTACATGTATGACTGTGTTATATTCGTATAGAACTAGACTAACTACATTATACAGCACGTCATGGCGATGCGACATAACGTGCGAACAATGGCGCGACAAGCAGGGGACCAAAGGACTACGGTCGTACCAAAGTTTGGCAATTATGGAGACCGCATGTCTGAGAGAGAGCTACACTCATTACCGACTGAAACTCGACTCGCTTAGATTAAAAGTCCAAGAGACATGGGTCCCGGGGAAATACATTTATAAATACTTTTAACAGCTTGTTTTAAATACTGCATTAATTAATGACGGAGAAAACTCATATTGTTTGTACCCCTTGAGTTTGTTTCGGCATTTCTTCTCAGGGATAGCCACGAAATGCCGACGCCATTATTACTTTATCGGCCGACTTCCCAAAAAGGAGGAGGTCCTCAATTCGTCGGTTTTTTTATGTATGTTACTCGATATCTCCGCCAAATGTGGACCGATTTTCAAAATTTTGTGTTCGATAGATTATTTACCTATTATTATTTCAAGGATGGTCCCATATAAATTTGGTCACGATCGGTAAATTGGAAGTCGGTCAGTTAAGTTTTTAAACTTGTGATTATCAATATCTTAAAATCAATATATACTCGTAATTGACATGTGGAAGTGGTATAAAATATCCTATTTTCAAAATAAATTACTTGAATTTGAATTTGAAATTTGAATATTGAGAGGGCTTACATACCTGAATTACCTGATAGTTAGCCAAAAGAATTTCGAAGTGTGAAGTTAACTAAGACGCATTATATGGGCGTGGTGGGCGTGCTGATTGCTGAAGTCTGAATTTAACAGAGTAAATATCTGCCTATCTCGTGATATATGAATGAAATACAGTGCGGTACTAATTAGAAATTAAATGTATTTTATAATTAACTAAATGCATCTTTTTTTTCTTTCTTTCAAAGTGGAGCACAAAGTTGTGAAAAGTATTAACAATAAAATATACATATATTTGAACAAATTTGTATTATTAAGAGCTTGTGGAGATTACTTTCACGGGAAATTAAGATTGTAGGCAATTGGTGGCACCTTGAATTATAAATCATGCAAGTTGATGAAAAGGTCGCGCGGCTTATAGATATCAAATATCTCAACTTGATAATAATAATTACATTAAGCCTGATTACATTTTCGATTATGGTTTTGTTGTTTTATGTTTCTTTCTGCCTGGCGTTACTCCGGCTTAATGCCAGTGTCTGTCTTCCTATTTAAACGCTTGTGAACAATTAGACCACAAGAAGATTCAACAAAAAGATTCTAAATGTATGTACCAAAGCATAGTTTGCTAGGTCCGTTTTATTCTCAAATCATAAATATAACATTTAAAGACACATAATATTTGTAAACATCGAATTTCCAACATGAATTATTAATTGTTGTACTTATAGTTTACACACATTGTACACACATAGACGCACGCTTGTAGCCTATAGGAATAGATAGAGACAACAGGTTTTACTTGCTATGATTCTTATACACCTATTTATCTTTATTCAGTCTCATAAATTATTTATTAAGAGCTGTTACTCCGTTCGCGTGGAAATTTATTTTCCGGGATAAAAAGTAGCCTGTGTTATTTTGATGTATAATCTACGTATGTAACTGTAAAGTTTTATCAAAATCCAACCAGTAGTTTTTGTGTGAAAGAGACCAGACACACACACACACACACACACATACAAACTTTCACGTTTATAATATTATAGTGGTATTAAATTATAAGAACAATTTACAACAATTTATATGCATCTGGAAAGACCATTTATGATGTTCCGTGTCTAACCGTATTCAAAATCGCATACCAGTACCTTACGGCTGCAAAGATAACAGAACGGAAAGGCATATTGTTCTGGCCTAAAAGGCGATATTAGGGACGTAGAGTCAACATTAAAGGAACTATTTTGTTGAGTGGTAGAGCCACGCTGTAGACAATTGTCTACAGCACGAATGGGCCAGCTCGGCCGATTTGATACCACTATCTCACAGAAAACCGACGGTGAGTGAGATTTCCGGTGCCCCAATTCTCTCCCTCTCTTGCCTGATGCATATTTCCTCTCTATCCATTTACTCCTTTTAAGTTAGCAATGCACCCATGATTATTTTTGGGGTGTCTATGGGCGGTGGAGATCACTTACCATAAGGCGACCCATCTGCGCGTTTGAGAAAAAAATTGCGATGTCATTATTATACTCCATTTAACAAACTACATGTATGACTGTGTTATATTCGTATAGAACTAGACTAACTACATTATACAGCACGTCATGGCGATGCGACATAACGTGCGAACAATGGCGCGACAAGCAGGGGACCAAAGGACTACGGTCGTACCAAAGTTTGGCAATTATGGAGACCGCATGTCTGAGAGAGAGCTACACTCATTACCGACTGAAACTCGACTCGCTTAGATTAAAAGTCCAAGAGACATGGGTCCCGGGGAAATACCAAACCGATCTGGATAACGCGGGGATTAATGTCCGAGACGGCGATAAAATAAACTCGTCGGAAATCTTTACCCGTCTCAATGTTTAAGTTTAACAAGTTATATAAAGAATTCGAATTATTCATGTGCGTCTTTTTAAATGTACGTGATGAGTGTATAGACAGATGCGAGTAGGTACAATAATACTGCGTGCTTAACCTAAATATAGTTATAACTAGTTTCTGGCCTGCATCTTTGCTTGCGTGACCAGTTTTATTCCTTTGATATTGTCATTCCGACATTTTTTAATGGAAGATCATGGCCCATTGATTTGGTGGCTATGAATGTGGGCTGCAAACCCTCGTCCTTGGATCAATTTCCAAGTCGAGTGGGTGTTTTCCTAATACGATTTCTTCCAAATTTTTCGTCTACGATGATGTCAAATATTTGTTGTGCCTCCTATTATGTGACCTGTTATGTGGGTAACTAAAATTGGTACCATAACAATGATATATTTCGAGTGTTGATATTCTTGATAATGTTAATCGGTGCCAGGGTCAATACAGATCAATTAATGAATAGACATTGACTTAAAAAAAATTTTTTTTTTTACTTTTTGAAGTCGGTTTTTAAGTTTTAAGCCGAATTTATAGGAGACGAAATTTGAATCATGTTCTTAAGAAAATATTAAATCGAAATCGGTCCACGCACGTTTGAATTATCGATGTACATAAATATAAAGTGCTATGGTTGATGATGATGATAAATATAAAAATATTTATGAAGTAATTGAAATAATAAAGTAGCGGTATGTACCTGTAGACTGGGATGGACCTGCAGCTGCAGCAGCGTGCGCACGACGCCGAGGTGTCCCTTGTTGACGGCGATGTGCAGCGGCGTCTGTCGGCGGCGGTTGCGCGCGTTGAGGTCGGCGGCGTGGTGCGCGAGCGCGCGCAGCGCGGCCGGCTCGTCGCCGAACGCGGCGTGGTGCGCGGCGCGGTCGCCGTCGCGGTCCTCCGCGTCCGCCTCCGCGCCCGCCTCCACGAGCGCGCGGATCACCTCCACGTGACCGTTCTGTGCGGCGGCCTGCACACGCA
Source organism: Clanis bilineata (assembly GCA_036417725.1). NCBI lineage: Eukaryota > Metazoa > Arthropoda > Insecta > Lepidoptera > Sphingidae > Clanis > Clanis bilineata. The sequence goes on from CM071140.1 coordinate 12,285,426, forward strand.
CACACACACACACACACCGGTAACTCGACCATGAGTTTGACATTTCACGTTAGCGACTACGTCAAATAATTTGTATAAGAATATTAGCCCTGTCCTACTGCTGGGCACGGGCCCTCTCTACTAATGAGAGAGGTTGGGCTAATGTAGTACAATAAGTTCTACCACGCTGGCCTAATGCGGGTTGGTAGACTTCACATACCTTCAAATTTCTTGTGGAGAAATTCTCGGGTATGCAGGTCTCCTCACGATGTTTTCCTTCACCGTTATAGCAAACGATATTTCACAATGAAAACTCACTCAACATAGAAATACCAATGGTGTATGATCCTTTTTTTTTTGGGTTAACCTCAAACCTCCAACACTCGTCTCGGCAGTCCGTAACCATATCCAACTGCTATTCAAATATAATTTGAACTATATAATTTTTATGAAAAACGTAAATCTCGCATGTAACCGCTAGGGGCGTTCGGATATTTGTCATATAAATATTTTACGCTGTCGCTAAAGAGAAATTTCAACAAAAACTCATGGTTGACCTAGATACACACCCACGTATCAGTTACTTTACTATTGTGTTTGATGTATTCCATGTTGTTTTTTTTAATGCAGCGTAATTCCATGCCAAATATAACTTTGTGCAATAATATTCCATACATAAGTTGCGGTTGTTTTCCTGTTTTTTTTTTTATATAGCTTCCATGCATTTGCGATGATTTTGCCAATATCAAGGTAAATAAAGCAATTATAAAGTTCTCTTAATGACCATGAGACCCAGGTGTGGAGAATCTCAAGGTCCTGTTGGGATTAAGGTGATGACCCCTCAGCGAATCTACCGAACAAAGTCAATGCACCAAGCAAAACTTATCAAAGATCACCAATTACAAAGTTTCCACGTTATACTATCCATCTTCGCTGAAGTTTAATGCATAACACGACATCACTTTACAAGCAACATACACAACTGTTGACAGTAATATGAAATAATTTTAACAAGCGACGCCTACTCGAGACTTCCCGTCAAAATCCCATTGTCGTCTTTATCAAAATTACCAGGTAACACATTTTTTGCAAAATCCTGTTTTGTACACCAATGGATGCACAGAACCCAGATCTTTATAATGGTATCAAACACAAAAATGTTAACACGTAAATAAATAAATAATTTATGTAACTTTTAATTCAATTAAACAGTACTGGTTTAATACATTTGCGGCGCACAGTTTCGCCTCTCCTATAAAATAACTACAACCAACAGTCACACACCTAGTTCTGACCCCACACTAGGTATAACCTGTATCTTGCTTGTCAGAAACTAGGAGAGACTTTCGGTTTCACAACACCCAGACTTGAAACAAATATCTGTGGGCCACACAAATATTTGTCTCAATGCGGGAATCGAACCCGCGGCCTCTCGCCTCACAGCCGGCTACTCGCCCACTGCGCCACGGAGGCGGTCAAGAATTTGTGTTTTTGGCGTTTGATGTTATATGCTTCTGAGGTACGGTGTACGGTGGTACGGTGGCGTGGTGGTATTTCGGTACGACTACGGTTCTGAGGTCTCGGGTTCGATCCCCGGGTCGGGCAAAGTGATTATGGATTTTTCCATATCAGCCCGGAGTCTGGAATTTGTGCCCGATATGGCGATAGGCTCGCCCCCTATCACATCTGGGACAGAACTAAGCTCGGCGAAACGTGGATGTACTAGTTCGCTAGTGCGCCTCTGCCTACCCCTTCGGGGATACAGGCGTGAGCTTATGTTATGTTATGTTATGCTTCTGAGGTACAGAGTCGTTAGTGTGATATCAATAGATGTGCGATGTGGTATACCTGCAGCGCGGTGTGTCCGCCGTAGAACCCGTTGACGTCGGCGTGCGCGCCGTCGGAGCGCGCGAGGATCTCGACGCAGCGCGCCGCGTCTCCGTTGGCCGCCGCCTTCACCAGCTCCTCATTCGCATCGCCGGTCACATGCGATTCAAATAACTTTTTTAAAAGCGCCGATAATCGTTCACCTAAAACATTGACATCATCATCGACTCCGCCTATCGTCATTCACAGTTGACGTTAGGTCTCCCCGAGTGAGCGCCAACCATTCCAATTATCATTTTGAAATATTATACTTGTTTCAAAGATTTACCGAGAGTATAACTCCAAAGTAAAAGTTGGAATGGACAAAATTATAATTTAATGTATCCCTTCTGACACACACTTTAGATTTTAGCAATTTTATTTATACTTTAGATCTAAGATTTTCTGTAGTCTGTTTTAAGTATGACATGCAATAGAAGTATACCTGATGAGTTTCCCGGAATGCTGCCATCTGATGAAGCAACTTTAGTAACAGCGTTTGGATTGTATGTCCATGACGTGTTGCAAACCTCAACCTTCAAATCGTTATCGTGATAAATCTGTTGAACACGACCGATTTTGCCAAGGGTCTAAAAATAAAACGTATGTTTTATTGCAGTTCAAAAATGTACAACATAACATAACACATAACATAAGCTCACGCCTGTATCCCCGAAGGGGTAGGCAGAGGCGCACTAGCGAACTAGAGCACCCACATTTCGCCGAGCTTAGTTCCGTCCCAGATGTGATAGGGGGCGAGCCTATCGCCATATCAGGCACAAATTCCAGACTCTGGGCTGATATGGAAAAATCCAATATCACTTTGCCCGACCCGGGGATCGAACCCGAGACCTCAGAACCGTAGTCGTACCGAAATACCACCACGCCACCGAGGCAGTAAATGTACAAAATTATCATTAATCATTTTCAAGCTCAAATGCAAAATGCAGTGTTATATTATTAGATAGACAGCTTGTTCCGTTTGGAGGTCCCGGAACCCTTTCTAAATGCAGATGGCGTAAATCATGAGGTTTTTAGCCGGTACGAATCCGGCATACCCTGCGCCTATTAGCAGGGATCCAAGAGGATTTTCCCCATGTAAAACAAAAAAAAACAAAAAAAAAGATAGACAGCTATAATGAGACTACCTACAATCTATAGAGACCAGTGTGCCGCGTCATCAGCACAGCACTTCTATTTTTACCGTTGCCCCACCTACTTCACCCCTTTAAACAGTGAACATAACATAGTGTACTAACAGGAGCCATAGCCTCGGCCCACTCGCCGTGTCCTCGCTGCAGCGCCTTCACGCGCTCCTGGTCTGCGCACACCTGCACGAGGTCCCCCACCGCGAACCCGCCGCCCGCGCCCGCCGCCCCCGCCGCCGCGCCCGCCCCAGCCCCCGCGCCCGCGCCCGCACCCCCGCCAGACGTCGACGAGCTCAGGTTACCGCTGCACACCTGATCCAAACACATAAAATATCTCATCTCGATCATGAATTTTTCGACATTTCACGCTAGCAACTATGTAAAATGATTTTTATGAAAAACGTTTAAATCCCCATGTAGCCACTACAGGTATTCGGGTGTTTATATGTATGACACAAATATTTTACGTAGTCGCTAGCGTGAAATGTAAAAAAACTCGTGGTCGAGCCATAGATACCACCAGTACCAATACATCTTACACACTGAACTGTAACTGCAGTAGCTCAATTGTGAGCTGAAATGTGTTTGTATGTAATACCAATTTTTTACATTGTAACATGCAAGAAATGTATAAAACACTCATTTTTCAACAACTTTTTCACTCCATTAGTGATGTGTGAGGTGAGTAGCGAGACACAGGGGTGACAAACACCAATAGGACTATAATTTGATTATTATAATTTAGTTGAAATCTAGTTTACCATAGTACACTTAGAAAAAAAATCAATGAAACAAAACTTTTTACATACATTTTGAAGCTAAGGAAGTAAGACATACTCATTTTAGGTATTAAAACTTCACTTACCTTAGTCAGCACAGCTGGGTTAAATGTCCATCTGTTCCCACTCGGGTATGTTACAACTATGTCATGATCTTCATCTATTCCAACCACCGTGCCAGTAGTCCCGAGACACTCAAACATTCCATCGGTCCATCCTCCATGACCATGTTGCAAAGACTGCACGATTTCCAAGTCTAAATCCACATTGACCTACAATTTTCATAATTTAATTTTTTATTGTAAGTTTATTTATGAACTAGTATTTTATGTATGTATAATGGCGGGTATACACTGCCGAACGAAGGCGAACGAATCTATACCTGTTGCGTTCACACAAACAAACTTTCGCTGTTGTAGGAATGAAACAGGTATGATTCGTTCGCTTTCGTTCGGCCCGGTGTGTACGCGCCATTAGGTAATTTATTACCTGGTCGCCAACTTGCAAGCCATGCGGCCCTGCGCGCCCAGGACCAAGCTCTCCTAAAAGTGGCAAATGTTCCTTGTAAACATTTTGCCCTTTTACATCATTAACAACCTGAAAGAAATAAACGTAAGAATACCTTTGCCAAATTTAATTGAATGCCTCCGTGGTGTGGTGGTATTTCGGTACGACTACGGTTCTGAGGTCTCGGGTTCGATCCCCGGGTCGGGCAAAGTGATATTGGATTTTTCCATATCAGCCCGGAGTCTGGAATTTGTGCCCGATATGGCGATAGGCTCGCCACCTGTCACATCTGGGACGGAACTAAGCTCGGCGAAATGTGGGTGTTCTAGTTCGCTAGTGCGCCTCTGCCTACCCCTTCGGGGATACAGGCGTGAGCTTATGTTATGTTAAATTCTATAAAAACAATTTGTTATAGTGACATTTTAATGTAAGACAGACCTCATGAAATTTGTGTTAATGATCACATATTTTGCTTTGCATTTGGCTACAAAGAATTTGGAAATTTTTATAACGTTGTATGTCATTTACATTAACTACAATAGCCAAAATATACCAATCATGCAATTATTCTGTAGCCCTAAAAATGCAAAATAATATAACATACAAAATCTACATTTACCTTTAAATCAGCCATTCCTTCAAATCCAACCCTGTAAAGATTTTTGGCACTATTATCCCATACAACATATGCAGCTGAACGAGGGCTGGCCGCGGACCAATCCTGTATCTCATTGACCTTGCCTCGCCTGCCATTACCTCCATCTTGGTCCTCCCATTGCCAGTCTACCTGTTGACATTTAAATTATAATTCATTTAAATTATGTCCTTGGTAGCGTAGTTGTAGTGAGTGCCAGTACAATTACCCCCCTGAGGTCTGGGGTACTAACCCCAAGTTAGACAAAGTTGTATCGGGTTCCGCAGAGTATAAGCCCAGTTTTGAATTTCTCCTCAGTATCGTCTTTACCATAAGGGCACATGGAGCCCGTGCCCAGCCCCCCCCCCGACCTTTGCCCCCTCCCCAATGGCTGATAAGTACTTACAATCTTTGAGCGAATATATGAAGTTCACTTAAAAAAAATAGATTGTATACATTTAGCCCCCCCCCCCCAATTCTTGTGTGCCCCGCGAGCCCATGCATGCCTTAAGAAGGCCCTGGTTCTCCTCTGTCTACCCCTTCGGAGATACAGGCGTGAGTCTATGCTGTGCTACTAATTAACTACTACTAGTTTTATAAACAGAAATAATAAAAAGTAACATTAGCAGTTTTGATCATGATTAGTAAGTAGTCATATCAAATTGACACAAGCTGGAAGGTTAACACCACCACTTGGGTGCGTCGCCAACCTAAAAGGAGGAAATGGAAGGGGAGGGAAAAGGGGATTGGGAAAGGAAGGAGGGATATGGGCCGCCGGAAATCTCACTCACCGAATGAAATGCGACACCAAGCTGCCACTTTACGTCAGTTTTATGTGAGACAGTGGTATCAATCTGGTCGAGCCAGCTCATTAGTGCTGTAGACGTTACTGTCTACAGTGTGGCTCTACCACTCAAGCAGTATTGCACTCAAACACTCTTATAGCAGTATTATTATAATCTTACTTGTACCAATTACCGTACAAAATTAAAAAAGTAAGATTATATTAATACTGCTATAAGAGGTGGTGGTAACCCCCCTGTTACACTTTTACTTATTAATAAAAAATAAACTTTTGGTGAAGACCTCCCTTGTTATAAACTTGATAAAGATAATTTTCATAATTTTAACCATCAGAGGCGGCTCATATATATGTTACATAAGAGTATGGGCCACCAGAGGCCAAGCCGCATGTGACTACTTAAACATAGATGTGTATAACAATACCATACCCCTCTGACAACTCTGGCTCCAGGAAAAATTCCTCTAACAGCCTGCTTCTTGCTTTTACGCCGAGGCTCCACTAAACACCGTTGTGCTCCTGGCGCACTGATACGATAGAATCTATGTCTTAAGTTATGTTTATCTCCATGATAGCAGACTGAACACAGATCATAATTGCTACACTCTGCACATTTCCAGCGAATCCCTGAAAATGGTACAAATTGTTTTGAAATGTTACTAGTACCATTATAGGTCTAAGCTAGAACCTAATACCATTAACAGTAAAGCTTGTTTTTAGTTGTACCGTAAATACCAAAATAAACCACATACATTTTATTTATTGGGAAGCAATATGCATTAAAATTCTCATTATAATCTTATTGGCATCTTAAGTGTAATGGATCAGACCTTTTGGTACTATATTTAAGAAAACTTCAATTATAGCACAATGTTTAAAAAATTTCCTACATATTGATATTTACTATAACTACAATAAATTTGCAGAGACCTATGTTCAGCAGTTGACATCCTATGGCTCATGATAAAGATGGTGACTACAAGAAAAGTATTTGTAGTAGTACACTATAAGTATTATTGTTCAATTTTTAAGGATATAATAATAAATATATTATACACATATTGCATACTTGCTAGTAAAACACACTATAGTTATAGATTATTCAAGATTCATGGGTACAATATATAGATCATATAGTTGACAAGTTAGTGTATTTTAGGTGTAGTCATAAATAAGTCTTCTGTATATCTTAAGAAGTTTTGGCTTAACATTATTGTCGATATAGTGTCTCGAAGTTTGTTGCTAAAAACACTTACCAAATATTGGCTGCTGCCTGCATGTATCACACATAGTCCCTTCATGTTTAACACCTGTTGGAGCACTGTCTAAAATACGCAAATCATAAGCTCCAGAGCATCTATAGTTGGCAGCGGTGCCATTATCCCACACTACCACCACTTCCTCAGGAGATTCAAAATTTCTAACTGTACCAACATGCCCTTCGCCTCCATCCTATAAAAGATAAAATCTAATTTACTATACATATAATATGCAAAATCAGAGCAGCAGCATCATTAGACATTACATTTCCTTGTTGATATTTACAATTTACATTTACTCGCCAATATCACCACAAGATAATATTTATAGAAATAGGTATATCAGGTAACGATATTAGATATATACTGGAGGAAATGCAACATAAAATGAAAATAAACAATGATTTTCACCTGTTTGCCCCATTTCCAATCTGGACCTCTGATTACGCGCGCTCCGACTCCTTCCATCATAAACCTAGTAGCTCTAGACGTAGAGGATGAACCAGGAATATTAGACTCCATTATAAAACAATATTTATTATTTTGCTATCGTGAGAAATAAAAGTTATATGCCTTTGCTCAATAAAAATACCAAACTTTTAGTTTGACAGCAGCAGTCAGCACCAGTAATTATTTCGTTCAGAAACACTACCAAGTACTAAATATATTAAAATATAGGTTTTTTGGCGGGAATTCTGACGGTGCGGGTGGTCGCTTGTTTTAATGATTTCATATTCTAGTCTAAAGTTGTGCTTGTGGTTTAAATGTGATGTGAATCTAAGCAATAAACATCAACGAAGATGGACAGTATGTGGAATCTTTGAAATAAGTGATTTTGGAAGCTTTTTGTCGGGTGGATGGGTCGACCATGTTCGACTCCTCTGCTGCGAGAAAATCGTCTGAAAAGCATCAAACTGGAAGGAATTAACGCCAAAACTCCAGCAGGGCCTTGAAATCGAACACATCCGATTTCATTGCACTTGTGAAAAATTAGATATAAGCAAATAAAAAAATAAAAAGCACTTATGACGAGGCTGTATGGGCTAGATCCCTTTGCCTTCCCGAAAGGGAAAATGAAAAAAAAAAAAAAAAAAAAATATTAAAATATAATATTACTTTATGAAGTAATCATCGCTGCTGTAACAGTATCGCTTATAAGTTTAGAGATTTATTATAAATAATTTTTCCAACTTTCCTTCTAACATTTTGTTGTATTTAAGAAGTATCCGGCTGAAGAAGTTAGTTTCCAAGTATCCATGATAAGAACAAATTAAAAAAACAATATTTTGACAATTGGACTAAAATAGGGATGAAACATCGCTGATTTATGACATTGTAAAACATCGATGTTGTAAACATTGGATTGAATTGATAATATTAATATTTAGTAAAAAAAAACACACTCTTCAAATAAAACTATTCTTACGGATTCTATCACGATTAGGTTTTAATTATTATTCCCGACGTTTCGAAGGCTTTGCAGTCTTCGTGGTCACGGGTCAGACAAAGAAAAAGAAAAGAAAGACTGCAAAGCCTTCGAAACGTCGGGAATAATAATTAAAACCTAATCGTGATAGAATCCGTAAGAATAGTTTTATTTCAATGTATAATATTCACGTAAACTTAAGAAATCAGTACACTCTTCAAATTTAATTATAATATTAATTGAATTGAGTACGAGTCTAACAAAGAGTAAATAAGAGGTATAGAATAAAAAGTATAGACTGTCCTTTTTTAAAAGACAACTGAACTTTGCGACATTGAAAATAGAATAAAACAATAATGTTTTATACGAACTATGTATCGTCAATGTTAGTTATCATCAAGGGTTATCGTCGATATTCAAAATCGATGTTCAGAAAGTTGATTGAAACGTTGATACTAGCAAATAATAATTAGCAATTAGCATCTCTATTCTCAAATAAATCAAACTTGGTATTTTTATTTCTGCTTCATTTTAAAATTCATTGAATTTTCTAACTAAGATATAAAATAGAAAATATTCGTAAACAGTTCCAATACCCATTAAACGCTAATAATGTCAAACCACCGAAATAAATACGAGAAGGCGAGACGACGTTTAGCGGCTGTTACGTTTTTGTCAAATATATCTCTTGATGGCAAATACAAGGATCCTGAATTAATTCAAATTGCGGCTAAAAGTGATAAGGTTGATAGCGGATCAAGAGCAATTGATATTCATAAAGATAAGGAAGTCGGCTTGAGGAACAGTGTACGATGTCGCAGTAAGGTGCCCCAGTCCAGTCCTGTTCATAAAATTGGTGCTGATAATCATTCTTTGAGTTCGGAATCAGAATATGCATCTACTGTTACTCCAGTGAAAGGAGTGGCTAATTCAAGTTTCAGAGAAAGGTAATGTTTTTGTTAAATGTTACTGCAACATTATAATTTGTTTTAGGTTTGTTGTATTTTAAATTATCTTATTATTTAAATTAGAATACAATTATTTATTATACCATTTTTGATCACACGCTGCATCAACTGTAGTTGTGGTATATTTATGCTGAAAACTGATTTCCCAGGATCAAATAACATAGGGAAGTTACTAGTTATGTTTAAATTCTCAATTCACAAATCAGACATGAATTGCCCGGTGTTGGATTTTTTTGCCATGTATGGTGATAATCTTGTCAATTATCATATGGCCCCTTACTTATAAAAATATTTAAGCGCTGCTTATCTTTATACCATAGGTTGTCCCTTTCATTTTTAAACAATGTAAAGCAAGGAAAAATGTAACAGGTTATTCTTAACCATTTGTTCAGCTAAAAATGCTGTTATAAGTAAGGCCCATGATGGGATGTAATAATGCTTACCAAGCAGTAGGTGCACTAGTTGTATCTTTGCCAACCCTTTGGGGATGCTGGTGTGAGCTTATGTCTGTATGTATTTTATTTCAGATGTTCTTCTGGAAACACTGAATCATTTAAAGAAAAACATACATCTTTTAGAACCAAAAAAAATCACCTTGTCTCATTGGCTGGCATAGCTACTGATGATAAAAGTAGCTCTGAGAGTCTGAATTTTGGTAATCTCAATAATTTATTAGTAATTCGTAGCTGTGTGATACATATTGTAAAACTACTGTATAATTCCAAACATCACAGTTCAATACCGGTATTTTATAATAACTTATGGTATTTTATTTTTTACAATTGTTTTTTGGTGCAATTGTGTACTTCTGCCGTCTCATTAGTGACTTGTTAAATTTTTATTGTTTTATGATCAAGATCAATTGAAATGATTGTCCAGTTGGGTAGTTTTCATTGCTTTGATAACTTTTTACTCATCCATACCACTATATAAAGAGGAAAGATTTGTTTTATTGTATTTTTGGTTGTAATGAATAGGACCAAAAATGACTGAACAGATTTTGAAAATTCTTTCACCTATAGGAAGCTACGTTATCAAGTAGTAACATAGGCTAAATTTTTTTTTTAAGTACCTAAAATTATAATGATTTTTCACACCTAAGTAAAAATTCTTGTCTCTTGAGAACTTCCTAGACCTTCCTTCTCAATCCGCTGAACCGATTTTTATGAAATTTGGTATGAGGGAACCTTTAACCCCAAGGACGGATATAGGATACTTTTATTTTATTTCAACCCCCAAAGGCATGAAATAGGGGATGAAAGTTTGTATGGGAATTTTGAAACTGCTTTATGGATTTTGATGATATTTGGTTTTAGGATACTTTTGGCCCTAAGGGCCTAAATGAGGTACTTAATTTTTTTATCAACCCCTAAAGGGATAAAATAGGGGATGAAAGTTTGTATGGGAATTTTAAAATTGTGTTACAGGTGCCTACGACTCACTCTTTCTAATCCTCCCTCTCATACGCAGACGAATTTGCGCGGGTCAGCTAGTGAGTTATAAAAGTCAAAACTCACGTTGACGGCGATAATGGTGATGACGGTGGTGGTATCGATTTCGATTTTATTTGTTTTTATACGAAATTAACAGGTTTAAGTGGCCACGGTTACTTTATTTTAGGTTTAGGCCAAAATCGATATTTGAGTTGCCCCATAGTTTTGTATTAAAAAATAAAATACCAAAGTTACGGTAAGATATTGTAAAATACTAGGATAATGCCGTTGTTTGTTATTATACGGTTACACTGAGGCGAAAAAATACCATAAAACATGAACAAATCATTCTTACCAAAACTACTGTAAGAAATGGTATTATACCGTATTTTTACCTAAGTGTACATTTCTTATTATACCGGCCTTACATCTATAGTGATACAGAAGTGTGTTTACACTTTAGAGGTACAAAAAATATCTTTATAAATTTGCAAAAAAAATTATTTAGGTAGATTCCGCACCAGTAATACATGTATACCTGAAAATCATGCACTGACAAAGGAAGTCCGTTTGGTTCGTCCAGCAAAAGGAGTCACCTTTAGAGATGAGAGATTTGCCATTGTGCCATCACAAGGTGTACCTTGTATTGTATTTAGTACAATACCATACTCAAAAACTGTACGAAGTGCAAGGTATGTATAAGTTTATAAAAATCTTCCATTCAACAACTTAATGAACCAGTTACCATTTAGGAGTGCATCAACCAAAATGTTATCGAATTCATCACATTTTATTTTTTTTTATAGCAGAGATTGGCAAATGAGCATGAAGGTCATCTAGTAGTAAGTGATATCTACTGCCCATAGACACTCTAGACCCATAAAGAGTCATGGGTGCATTGCCAACCTTTAAGGAGATCAATAGAGATTGGAAAGTAGTGTCACCATAAATCTCACTCATCAAACAAAACACAACAGTGATCTGCCACTTCATATTTAACATTCATGATCTATGCCAAGAGCTTAATATTAATTTGTAAAAAATAACTATGTATTATTATATTACAGAACTGATCTCAGAAAAGATGGAGTGCGTAGACGTAATACATCAGGACCGAGACCACTCTCATCAATCACAGATAATGGAGTGGATCCATTCGATCTGCTCGGCCTGGAACGAGAAGAGAATGGGCAAGATATATCATACTCTAAATTACTTGTGCCATCCAGAGTCTGTACAAGGGAGCAGTACAGAAAAATGTATGACAGTGATTTCATTGACAAAGCCAACTGGAAAGTAATAAACCGTCATCCTCACGTCATTGCCAGGTATGAGTACAAGCAAATACTAATTTCAATAAGAGAGAAAACATGTGCCTTCAAAATTCTATTACAATTTCACCACTTGAGTTTCTTTTCAAAATGCTTTTGTGCATGTGATTGTTTTTATTTTCCCTTGAGTGACTAGTGATTGTGCAGCACTAAAACAGTGTAATAGACTTATGTGAACAAGCAGTTGTAAGTGTATTTGATAAAGTGTAATTATTATCCTTTTTTACTAAATTAGTATCAATGCCAACAATTTCAGATATGTGTGGTAGATACTGTTTGTTCCATCTAAAATAAGATATTACAAATGAAAATAAAACACATTGAGTGACTGCTTCTGCACTCAAACATACATTACTTACATATTATGTTTTACACATCATTAAATTACACATTTTCTCAAATGCATTTTGATTATCATAATGAAACAATCATATTCATTTCATCACTAACAAATTTGAATTTCAGGACTAAGTTATTGACGAGGCACAAGGATAAAAAATGGTAAACAATAAAAGAAATGAAGTTTGCTATGCATTTAGATTTGGCTAATGCTGTTCAACCCTTGCTTTAAAATTACACACAACTTTGTAACAACAACCTATATACAATATATACATATTACACTGTTAATATTTACTGAAAAAAAAATAATACTTGGTATTAAATTGGTTTGGGTATGATTTTGTACAGCATTATGGTGAGGTTAATTCAGGATGTACAGAGTGGACTGACTGCAAATTGCAATATATGAATTAAAAAATATTATCATGCACTAACTTTTTTACACAGTCATTAACAACTTAATATAGCGTGCACATAGAATTGAATAAATTGTCGCAAATGCATGAATTTACTAAACTTTTGGGTGTTTAATTTAAACTAAACAACTAGGTAGATGCTAGAACTAAATTGTGGAAGTGAAATGTTTTATTAATTTTGCATGTACTATTATCGTTCTTACTTTATTGATCATTCTTCTATACTTGCATGGAGGTATGGTTACATAGAAATTTTGATAGTTTATGTAAGTATTTTATTGTAGGTGCTTTTCATATGAATCATCCCAGAGGACGGCTATAGCGTCGTCGCCTCCGCACTCATCTGTCGACAACAAAACATTTGATTGGGACGAGGGAACATTAATTTCGCAGAAATTCGTAAGTATGATTTATTTTATACATATTCAATATTCTAGTTTTAACATTAGTCTCCGTAATGCAAGTAGCCGACTGTAAAGCGAGATTGTTTCGATACCAGCACTGAGACAGATGTTTGTTCTGGATCTGAGTGTTGAGAGACCGAAATTCTATCGTAGTTCCTGACACCCACGACCCACACGAAGACTCGCGTGTTAATGTGGGTCAGGCACGACTGTGAGCGTGACTTTTGGGTATTATTTATTTATAATTTTTTCGGTGTTTACAGGTTCATTATTGTCCCAACGTTTTAGACGATCCTGAATTGATTGCTGGCAAGCACAGAACACTATTGACATTTACATCTTATATGACATCAATAATTGATTATGTTCGACCACAAGATCTTAAAAAAGAACTCAATGATAAATTTAGGGAAAAATTTCCACACATCAAACTGACTCTTAGCAAATTGAGAAGGTAAATATATTTTTAACATTTAATTATTATCAGTGATATGAGGGTGCACTAGTTGCACCTCTGCCTACCCCTGTGGGGACAATGTTGTCAGCGTATGATATGTTTTATGGCGTATACACACCAACCGAACATTGTTCATACAAACAAACTTTCGCTGTTGTGTGAATGCAACAGGCATAGATTCGAGATCGATCGTCCGGTTGGGGTGTACCCGGCATTATATGACAATGCCAGTTAAGTGACCATATTCACCTATAGAACGTTATAAAGTCTGATGTTACCAATACAAGATGAAACCAATAAATATCACCATTAATGTACAGTATGACTGGTACATTAATCTTTGCCAAAATGAATACTTCATTATTATTATTTCTAAACATAATTCAAATGGCCACCTGGATTACTCTGGTTTTGATTATTGTTAAGCAATAAATGTAAAGATACAGCATTGTTTAGTTTCTTATTTTTTATCCCATCATCATCATCATTAGCCACAGGACGTCCACTGCTGGACATGGGCCTCCCCTAAAGATTTCCAGAGCGACCTGTTTTTATCCCATACAAATATTTAATTGATGTAACATTAATGTATGTTTTTCAGCATAAAAAAAGAAATGCGCAAGATTGCCAAACACGACGGTGGGGGTGTAGATTTGCTATCAGTTGCACAAGCATATGTTTACTTTGAAAAATTGATCCTTGCCAATCTTATCAATAAGGATAATAGAAAATTATGTGCAGGCGCATGTCTCTTACTTTCAGCCAAATTAAATGATGTTAAAGGAGAAATGTTGAAAGCCTTAATTGAGGTATGTTGTCTCTTCTATGGAGCAAAGAATTTTATAATTTTTGTATCTGTTAATTATTTTCGTTTGTGTTACATATTAAGTTTATGTGCTGCTTTTTTTTACTAATTAGTACGAAAATACAATAAATGTTGTCAAATTTACCTGCGTAATTAATTGATTAAAAAATTGTGCATGATGTAATGCAATATATTTATATAATAGATACTTAATCGTTAAAATAATTAATCTTACAATAATTTAAACAATATTATATCAAATTGATTTGTGCTCGATATGGCGATAGGCTCGCCCCTTATCACATCTGGGACGGAACTAAGCTCGGCGAAATGTGGGTGTTCTAGTTCGCTAGTTCGCCTCTGCCTACCCCTTCGGGGATACAGGCGTGAGTTTATGTATATATGTAAAAATACTTCTTGTTACTCAACCTCATGTATGTTATACACTCGCACCACAACACGGTGCTATAACTTTTTTATTGTCTTGGTATTCAGACGAGCATGCAGACGATGCCGGGGTTCAGCAACACCAGAGCACACCCGAGCCGCTGCTTACCGAACTACGTATTGTTATTGTGTATGTATACTGTATGTAATGTGGTTGCAGCGCACCGAGACAACATTCCGTGTGAACAGGAAGGACCTGATGCGGTTCGAGTTCGCGGTGCTGGTGGCGCTGGAGTTCGGGCTGCACGTGCCGCCGCACGAGGTGTTCCCGCACTACCAGCGCCTGCTGCACGAGTCGTGACGGCGCCGGGCCGGCCCCGGCGCGGCCCCGCCCGCGGCCGCCGCGCGCCGCGCCAGCATCGCCACCACGCTGCGGCACGCGCACTGGCTCTGAGGACGCAGAGCGGCGCGTTACAATGCATACATTTAAATGGAACTGAGCAGTTACCGCCACCTCTTATAGCGATATTATTATAATCTTGCACCGATTCCCATACAAAAAGATCGAAGTAAGATTGTAATAATACTGCTATAAGAGGTGGTGGTGACCCCCCTGACATCGAAGACAGCAATACGTTGCCGCGCCGCTCCCCGCACCGCCGCCGCTGAGTTCGTGTCCGCAGCCTAACGCGCGACACCCGCAACTTTACTACGGGACAACGTGACAGGGAATTCGTCTGTGAGGATTTGGTGTTCTGTAAAAATATACTCAAATCATTTTAATCTAAATGGATGTTAAATATTTATTATAGAGTTTATTGTATATAGAATATATTTTATGTACTTGAAAAATATATTCATTATTAATATTGTTACGTGCTACGGAGGTCGGGATAAATAATGAAACGCCTATAATCGTCAAAAATCTATTCAACACTTTAATTCATAATATAACATTATCGCACATAATACGCGTCGAAATCTTCGCTCCGAACTCGCTCGTCGCTCGTTGTTCGCTTCCGTTCGCTTTTGAATAAACACTGACTCACCGCAAACGTTTATACTCAAATACTCGACCGGCACGGTACGGCGCGAGTCGGTCCAGTGAAACTTTCCAGAACAATCCATTTCAAGATTTTCGTGATTTTTGGTCTGTTTCTGAGTTTTGACGACATTCCGGAAGCACAGAAAATCTTCGAGAGTATTCTTTTCTAGACTCTGTACTCTACGTTGGACGACTCTAGTGAGTAACAATATGTAAATACGTACTATTTTGCGCCTCGTGTACACACCAGTGGCGAAGGGTGAAAATTTTCAAAAGGGAAGCCAATGCTATTTTGTCGTCTACCTAATATCTATTTATTTAGCCTACAATTTGAAAAAGAGAAGCCGGTAAGAATCGTGTTGTATGGACCCTTCGCCACTGGTACACACGATTAAATACCTATTTATAGGATAACTTATAGTAAACCTATGCTTTTGCGCAACAAAGACAAACGAGACAACATTGTAGAGGTATATGTATGTACATACATACATGTTTTGTATAGATCACTCCTAAATACTGGAACGCAATTCAAATACTTCAGGTCGTGTTATGTCATTTGAGGCCGCTTTATCTGTCAACATTTTAAGGCACAGAACAACGTAAGTAGCTGTAACCGAGACACTTTTGTAACATATATGTACATATGTGCCGCCTTGAACGGGTTAAAGTTGAGGAACGTTGTATTCAGGGGTAAACACATAACATTTATTTGTGTGAAAATGAATTTGAGAATAGAATTTAAGTAAAGCATGTAATCTGGTCGTGAATCTTCCTGTGTTGCGTTGCTAGTTGCAGTTGCCTGTCTCGAGTTTGCTTGTAGCTTTTTATTCCATTATTTTGCAGTATAAAATATGCACAGTATTTTTTAAAAAAAATTATGAAATAAGTAAAGCCTGACAACTAATATAATATGGGACTGTCGCTATATTGAAAAATTGTAAAGATTTTTTTATTGGCGAAAAGCGAAGTGCTGCATGGCTCCGCTACGTAGCTTGTGGCGCTCAATTGTCTATGCCTGCCCCCATGGGATGCGGGCGTGAGTGTGTATGTATGTATGATAACTATTAATTTTCTTTTGACACTATGTAAGCTGTCCAATTATATTGATGGCATTGTACACCAAGAACCCGAGAACTCCAAACCCTCATCATTAGTGATATTTGAATTAATTGAGTGTTCGATATAGTCTTTTTAAGGCAGTACTTGCATAGAGAAATAGCCTTCATACTATAACGTAAGTCTGGCGATAACGGGATCTTTGTATATTGTTTTCCAATTATATTTTTGGCATAAAAGACTTCTATTTTTAGGTTGGAAAGAAATGTGGTTATCGTTAAAATACAATATTTATCTATAAGAATAATAGAAGAATAATAGAATTGACTTAATAAATATTTTTAAATTATTGTCATGAAATTTCTCTGCAGTATTGTTGCCATTTAAATACTGCTTTTACTGCCCTCATGACAAGGTCCATATTACATATTTTGTTGTCAGACATTAATTTATTATCAAATATCAATATTAATGATCTAAATAAGGTATTCATAACTAATCGTATTATAGGTTAAGCAATGAGCAGAATTTAAAGCTGAATGTATATAAAAAGTTATTTATTCTATGCTTCTTGCCACGATTATTTTTAAACCTCGAACTTTCGGAAATATCGGGTTTCTCGCCTAAATGTACGTACTGCCTCTGTCGCACTAGTTTATTAGTAGGTAAACGCACTGTTACAAAAGTAGTTATTTATACTTATTACGAATGCCGTGATTTGGCAGATCCGCTTTATAAATATTTCCGAAAGAAAGCCTAGATAGAATATAGTCTATAGTTCATATATACGATAGAATCGTAATATATGAACAACAAACACATACTGTAAAATATAAATGAATTATATTTGATTCTCCCCAATGTTAATGTGATGTACGATTACCAAAACAATGGTCTGAATGAAATTCAGGTGTAAGCAAGGTAGCAATCACTAGGGGGGTTACCGCAACGTCTTATAGCAATGTTATTAAAATCTTACTTTGCTTTTTTGTACGGAAAACAGTAAAAGTAAGATTATAATAATACTGCTATAAGACGTTGTGGTAACCCTCCGGTTAGAAATGGTAAGTGGCTAATTCCTTGAAACAATGATTTAATTTATGTGAGGTTCCAGAACCATTAATAACTAAATAAGTACGAGTACATTATTAACATACACTTAATTTCTTTCGTACGTATTTACAGTCCTAATTATTCTAGTCATAAAATCAGTGCTCAAATTCAATATCATATGTTTTGAAATAAAACTATTAACCGTAAAAAAGTTTTATTTCAATGTATAACATTCGTGTAAACTTAAGAAAACAGTATATTATGTTTTGATCATTGTTTATCAATTTATGAATGTGGTATATTGTAAAAAGAGTAATGTATAATTTATGGCATGTTTCTAAATTCATTATGAATGACGAAAAATGTCGCAAATCGTTTGCACCGTAAATAAAAAAAATAGAATAACATTTAATGCCGTTATGCCTACAAATATTATGGGCCTTACTTATAAAAACCGTTTAACTGAGCAAATGTTAAACAATAGTCTGTCCCTTTTATTTTCAAACAATGTGACAGGAAAAAAGGGACAGAGTTTTCTTAGCCATTTGCTCAGCTAAACTGTTTTTAAATAAGGCCTATAGAAGTAAACTTATAGAAGTTTAAGTATCAAGTAAATTTTTCTCGTATATTATCTAGGAAGTTTGTTTGTTGATTAGTGTTTGTTTATTAATCACACACAGTCTATATCTAGATGATAAATATTTTCTCTGGATCTGTATCCAAAGCTCTGTAGCTTCAAATTAAAAATAGGTGTAAACTGTAGATACGTACAACGCTTAAAAGTGATAATTAACAAATGCTAATCTCTGGAAAGGAAGCCAAACGATATAACTGTGATATAGATAAATGTTATCATTGTAGTAATAGGTACTCATTATTAAACATAATTATGTAGATAATATTCAATAATTATGGTGCACAATGTAATTTACTGAAGTATTTTGATTATAAATAACACGTAAATTACCTCGTCTATGGTTTTTAGCAGCTGTGTTCGCTTTTCTTTCGGCCGTTAGTATGGTATTAACGTTTGATTATACTTCAAAGTGCTGTTTGTTGTTGGCTTTATGCAAATGCAGAGCGCTTACTTAAGCTTGGGATTGATTAAGCATTTGCCAGTTTGCGGCTGACCGTTGCCTAGCTGAGCTGAAAATTGAATACAAACTCAAGATATGATACCGTCGCCTAAAGTCGCGTCTCCTACACTAAAACATTAGACAAAACATGGTATTGCTACATTTTTTTGTTTATGGTTTACATTTGCTGGAGATAATTAAAAACTTTCGAAAAAAACGTGCAGGAAACGCAGGTTATTATCAACCTGCGCGCGTCTTTTCACAACTAGGTAGGTACTAAAATAGTTCTATATTGTGCCCAATTAGTCGGCAACAAAATTCCACAGCTACATGTCTGTGGCTACAAGTCACAACTAACGATGCGAACTTCGTACAGTAGTACGGATTGTATGGATTCTATAAATACGTATCTAAAATTTATAGGAGCCGGTCAGCCGAAATCTATTTGCCCAATGCGTTCGGTGCTCATAATGGCCCGCCCGACTTGTAATATTGCCCCATATAACAACATTTAGGGCCTCGTTCACCACCCTCGAGTAAAGTGTCAAGTAGGCTAATCGTCAGTTAAAGTCACCCGTAACTGACCGTGTGAATTTTACGACGTTCGAGTAGCATGCATCTTGTGATTAAACTGACTAGTAAGCTACTTGCCATGTCGTCTGCCAAGTAGCGCGTTTACTTGACGGTTAAAGTTTAAAGTAGGCAGTTAATTGTACATTTTATCGTAGTTTTTTTTTTTTTTATTTATTTTAGGAACAATAAACAGTTGTACAATATATCTTATTACTAGTATAATGTTACGTATAAATAACTGTGCAACCCACCCCATTGTCCCCAGATTAATTATTAAACTGAACAAAGATTAAAGAATTTTAGGATAAGGTACTAAGAAGTTTCACATACAAATTGATAGCTAGTTTTTGATTGCTGATATTATAATACTTTTCTCAATTAAGAGACAAATTAATGTATATAATAATGTAGTTAAATAAACTATAAAATCAAATTATAGTAGTCATACCTTAATAACGATGTTTAACGTTTTAAATGAACGTGTTAACTGTAAAATAGCCTTTCATTTAATAAATCAAACAGTTTCATCAAAAATAAAATGCAATGCGGGTCACGCAAAACTCGTCCTTATTGACACACGATTTAGTACCTGTGTAACTATTTATATAGCAAAAAAGGGTCCGGTAGGTTTTTGTGTCATGTGGTGCGGACCCGCGACGAGTCACGACTGTTTTTTTTGCCAAAATAAGATACTTGTGACGTAATATTGAACGAATGGGACGCAGGATTTGTGATATCATTCACTTAACCAGTAAGTTGCTACTCAGAGCTCTAATTTTGCTTGTGTAATTAACAGAAGTTACTCGCAACTCTTACTTGTCAATTAACGCTAGTCAGAAAGTAACTAATCAATACTTTACTTGTAGTTGGTGAACGAGGCCCTTACACGCTTATTTTGAAAATTAGTTCGTCACTTATATCCTTGTTTCAAATTGTTTGAAAATGAAAGGGACAAACTAGTTTTAAAGTTAAAATGCGCGTAAATGTTTTTTAAGTAAGGGGCTATGCGCAATCGGAACAGATTTTGTTTTGTGAAAAAAGCGTTTTTGGTTTCTATGTATATTTTTTATTGTATAGTTTTTTGTTTCAATGTTTAGCAGTTGATATGATTCAATAAAATTGTTAAAAGTTTTGTAATGTTTTATTGAGGTAGATACGTTCAGAGTTTAAAGAAGTGTTTAAGGCCGACTTGCACCATTATTACTAACCTACATTTAGTCCTAACCTCAATAAATTGAAAAATAAATATATGAATGACATGTAACATGTAATGAATTACAATATATGTATTAGAAATATATGAATGGAATGACATGGAATTAACACATGTCATTCTTATATTCCTTTTTCAATTTAACTTGAGGTTAAGACTAACTATAAGTTAGTAAAAATGGCGCAAGTCGCCCCAAGTATGTTACGGAGCCGGCTCGATGAAATTATTAAGTGTGGACACACTTTTTGGTTTTGAATTATTAACATTTTTACAAAGGACACATTAATGAAAGTGTACCTTTTTTTCCGGAAATATAAACAAATATCTAGCATCTTTAGAATAATTATTTTAACAATCTAATTATTTAACACAACCGTAACCTAGGTATATCCAAAAAATCAAAGAAGAATCATAGAATTACATCATACGATTAATCAGAAATGATAAGCGGGTTGGTATTTGTTTACATTTTTTAAATAACGGTCTTACGACTTTACACTTTACCTACACAAAATACCTAAATATTTTTATTTCAACAAAGGGCGCTTTGATTCCTTTGCTCACATTTTTCGTTTCCTTTTTCGGCTAAGATTTTCTGTAGCCATGATTATGAAATACTTTTCTCGTCGAAATGTTTAAACAATGTGTATAGGTGTAATATAGAGGTAAAATTAGTTACTCAATTACGATTTGGATCACTGAAATTGCTACAGGCTACAGCAGTTTTATGTGCCAGTTCATGAAACATCTATCAATTTATTTACTAGAACAGCTATATAACAGCGTGCACGAGTCATTCACGCGTATAAATAATACAACAGTAGATACATTTATTCGTATTATCTACTTGGTTTTATTCAGAAATATGTCTTTAAAGGTTCGTAGATTCCATTTTTTTATGCAAATGCGTAGGTACAAATTATTCTAATGCAAGTATTGTAATGGTTTAGATTGTTTTTTATTTTTTTATTTTCAACTAAATAAACAGCGTCGCTTTTCTAGAAATGTTGAATTTATATGGTGTGTAGGTACCTGTGTTTGAAATAAGGTTTTCTTTGTAGTTTTATAAAATTGTCGAAATACATAATGGCAAAAATGGCAACGATACGTAATTATTGTTGGTAGTAAAGGTATACCCATATTACAGGTATCTACGTATTTAAGTTTTCATTTAATAAATGTTCCATACGAATTATAACTTTTCTTTATTATCTCTAGGTGCTGGTGATACTAGCTATGCTGTGTTTTTTACGATCGTGTAGTGGAGAAAAGGATTTAATTCAAGATTTACGTATCCAAAAGCCTCCAATAAAACCGTTCGATGCTACTTCAAACGACCTTAATCAAGATGCATCGATATGGCGATTATGGAGACCATGGAAATTATGGAAATGGGGTTAAATATTATAATACAGTTTATTCACATAGACACTTTACTTGTACCTACAGAATTCTGTAACATATGACTTTTTTGTTTCTGGTAGGTCGTTCTATGTTAAACCATGATTTAACAAGATCCCCTCATATATGGGAGTATGGGACTGGAAGGCACCGCATTCATCGAGATCGACTTAAGAAGGGTAAAATAAAAAAGAAAGTTAAATTCCTATTTAAAATACAACAGTTCGAAGTGTAATCTTGTTTCACTTGCCTATTATATTAATTATCTAGCTTTTGCCCGCGGCTACGCTCGCGTGAGAGTTTTGACAAATATTCACCCCCTATTACATACTTTTAGGGGATGAGTGATGAGTTAATGCATGTATTATACATGTAAACCTTCCTCTTGAATCTATCTATTAAAAAATGAGTCGTACCGAAATACAAAAACGTCACCGAGGCAGAGCAGCAGTATTATGATAATAAAATAGTGCATAAAAATATCTTTTCAACCTATACTTTTTGGTTGTTGACCGATGGTTGGGTTGCTTGGGGTTGCTATAATACTCAGATTATTTTTATGAACTATGTCAAAAATATTTGTCATCGATATTTTATAGAATTTGCAGCCTGATAATTATTGTACCTACCGTAGATTTATAGGATTGTTTATTTTAAATTAGATTTATTTCGTGTTACAAATGTATTACGTTGACCAACAAAGAACAGTTACACGTCGTGAGAGCTCGTTAATTTCATCGAAAAAGGGATTTTCGACAGAAGATAGATTTGATTATGATTTTATGTCTACTGCTCGGGGACAATCCACAGCACGATTGACCAGTGATTCGACTAGTTCAGTAGTATGTACTCGACCCAGAGGTTCAGTGCAAAAAGAATTGGTTACAATGCTATTTGAATCAATGCTGGACAGCATTGTTGAATCATGGGAGGTTATAATTCAACAAAAACCGGAAGAGAGCACTCCCAATATGGAATTTGGAAAGACGGTTAGCGAATTAACAATGTTGAGCAAAAAGAAAAAGTCTATTGGTTTGTGAATACCTATTTTTTAATCAAAGTAAACCTAACATTTTCTGATAATATAATTATTGTTATGTTCTGTTAATATTTGTCTCCAGTAAAACCTTCGAAATCTAAGAGAAGCAGATCGAAATTAGATATGAATGAAACTTGCCAGGTACCGTAGACCATAGCATTTTTATAAAATTATATTCTTGAGTAATATCTGTTATGAGAAGACAATAACCGTAATTTAACTGTTATCGGCTGTAGGTCGACTCACTGCACCAGGTGTGGTGGTCATCTCCTGATGAGCGAGCCATTATTAAATTTCGGAACGGAAATCTTTATGAAGGAAACATTTCTATGAAGTGTATGCATGGAGAGGGTCGTTTTCAGTGGGCTGACGGAACAATATATTTGGTTATTATTTATGTGCCTACCTAGATACTCTTTCTTACCTATACATACCTTCTTGGTCTTTTTTATTTATAGCAATTTTTTTGGGTAAATATAGGGCCAGTTTAAAGATAACGAGATGCATGGAAAAGGAGTCATACAGTGGAAAGACGACACGTGGTATGAAGGTGAATTTTTCGGAAATCTTCGTCATGGCAGAGGTCTCTATGTTGATTCTCGAAAACAACGATCCTACGCTGGAGGTTGGCATTGCGGCACAAAGCACGGCGATGGAGTCATATATTACTCGGAATCTTTTAAAAATTCGTATGACGGCCAGTGGATTAACGTGTGTACAAATATAACGTTTGTAGGTTCCGTATTGTAAAGATAGCTTACCTTTTGCAATGTTGACTGAGAAATCCTGTTCAAACCCTAAGTCGGTTAAAGCCATTTTTCTAATACAACTTGCCCGAGGAGAGACTAAATTCCTCCAGAGGAGGCAGATCTCTGGGCAGGCGGTCGTAAAAATTAAAAGTAAATCTTTTCCGCAACATGGCCGAAACAGTGCGTTGTGCCGACTCCATAGCAGTGGATAGACAATGCTTACTACAGTCTACCACTAACACTTATTTAAAGTATTTGAATGCTCTATAATTACGTATGTTCACTGTCCAGGGTGCCTGTTGATAAACAATAGGCAGATAGACACAAAGGAAAGCGTAATAAATAAAAGACACACCTCCTAAATATCGTAGTAGATATGAAAAATATAGAGTAAAATATAGAGCTGACAGATAATTAATATTTTTAGAATGTGCGTCATGGTTACGGTTCACGGGAATATTGTGCTCTAAGCGGATACAAAGGTGAATGGGATAAATATATACGAGATGGTAAAGGACTTATGATCTGGCCAAATCACGATGTACGTTAAGTATTTTTAAATATACTAGGTACACGAATTCGTATAAATGGTAAAAATGATAGGTCTTTCCCCCTATATAAAATGACGTATATCAGGCCCGCCCGGCCCCGCGTCCTTTAGCGATAACAGGTATACCAAACGAATGTACTCATTGCGAAAATCATATGTACCGCTTTCATTTTCAATGTACCTCTCTAATTTTCAAATTACAAGCGCTTTATGGTGGCCGGGCCAGCCTGACTTTTTCAGCCCGGCCCCTCTGTAATTCAAAAACTACAAAACGTACTGATAAAGTGATGGTACAGAAGAAATGTACTCTCCAAATTACGTATATGTACAGCTTAATATAACAATAAAATGCAATATCTTACGAGATATTCAATCGGGAAATTAGGGAATCAGGGCCGGGCTGAAATTATTTATATAGCTCTGTACAGAAAAACTACAAGGCATTGATCTGAACTATTGATGTACATACAATGTACCCTGGATGTAGTTCATATGTACTTACTTCGTTTTCAATTATATTAAGTAATTATAAAAATATGTCCATTTGTAATTATTTGAGACCGGTACTTTACAATCGTCCATATCTTTTTAAATATAGCATCAAACTGATTAATATTGTGTTTTTTGGAATAACATACGATAGTACATTCGTTTAGATTACCTTGTGTGTCTATTTGCGGGTTATTTGAATAAATATTTAAATCATAACCTAATACTAGTAAAGCTGCAATAGAGTGACCATCAGTCACAAACAAATTTCCGGACCATGATGTAAATAACATAACATAACACAAATTCACGCCTGTATCCCCAAGGGGGTAGGCAGAGGCGCACTAGCCAACTAGTACACCCACATTTCGCCAAGCTTAATTTCGTCCCAGATGTGATATGGGGCGAGCCTATCGCCATATTGGGTACAAATTCCAGACTCCGGGCTGATGTGGAAAAATCCAATATCACTTTGCCCAACCCGGGGATCGAACCCAAGACCTCAGGACAGTAGTCGTACCGAAATACAACCACGCCACCTAGGCATGATGTAAATATATGGAATTAAACAATATTACGTTGAAAATATTCGTTTTTATTAAATTACTTTTATAAATTTGTGGCAACCAACATCCATATTATATATTTAACTTATTAACATGAAATAATGTCATTTTTCATTCATTGATATATGTACCGTTTAATATATGGTACGGTATCAGGGCATTTGCCTCTTCTGGCCCGAAAGAGTGTCCTAGTTGGCTAGTGCGCCTCTGCCTACCCCTTCAGGGATACATGCGTGAGCTTATATTATGTTATGTTATATACATCATGGTCCGGAAATTAGTTTGTGACTGATTGATGGTCACTGTACTGCAGCTTTACTAATATTAGGTTATAATTTAAATATTTATTCAAATAACCCGCAAATAGACACACAAGGCATATTTTGTATTAAAAAAATGACATTATTTCATGTTAATAAGTTAAATATATAATATGGATGTTGGTTGCCACAAATTTATAAAAGTAATTTAATAAAAACGAATATTTTCAACGTAATATTGTTTAATTCCATATATTTACATCATGCCTAGGTGGCGTGGTTGTATTTCGGTACGACTACTGTCCTGAGGTCTTGGGTTCGATCCCCGGGTTGGGCAAAGTGATATTGGATTTTTCCACATCAGCCCGGAGTCTGGAATTTGTACCCAATATGGCGATAGGCTCGCCCCATATCACATCTGGGACGAAATTAAGCTTGGCGAAATGTGGGTGTACTAGTTGGCTAGTGCGCCTCTGCCTACCCCCTTGGGGATACAGGCGTGAATTTGTGTTATGTTATGTTATTTACATCATGGTCCGGAAATTTGTTTGTGACTGATGGTCACTCTATTGCAGCTTTACTAGTATTAGGTTATGATTTAAATATTTATTCAAATAACCCGCAAATAGACACACAAGGTAATCTAAACGAATGTACTATCGTATGTTATTCCAAAAAACACAATATTAATCAGTTTGATGCTATATTTAAAAAGATATGGACGATTGTAAAGTACCGGTCTCAAATAATTACAAATGGACATATTTTTATAATTACTTAATATAACTGAAAACGAAGTAAGTACATATGAACTACATCCAGGGTACATTGTATGTACATCAATAGTTCAGATCAATGCCTTGTAGTTTTTCTGTACAGAGCTATATAAATAATTTCAGCCCGGCCCTGATTCCCTAATTTCCCGATTGAATACCTCGTAAGATATTGCATTTTATTGTTATATTAAGCTGTACATATACGTAATTTGGAGAGTACATTTCTTCTGGACCATCACTTTATCAGTACGTTTTGTAGTTTTTGAATTACAGAGGGGCCGGGCTGAAAAAGTCAGGCTGGCCCGGCCACCATAAAGCGCTTGTAATTTGAAAATTAGAGAGGTACATTGAAAATGAAAGCGGTACATATGATTTTCGCAATGAGTACATTCGTTTGGTATACCTGTTATCGCTAAAGGACGCGGGGCCGGGCGGGCCTGATATACGTATAAAATGTTGAGAGTAGGTATGCTATAAGTAATTAAATATTTTACAAGAGGCAGTCGTAATTATTTTTTATTGATAAGAACTAGGAAGTGTGGAATGTAGAACAATGAGATGCACCTGTTCTACATTTGGCCAGAGTTATCTACGTGATACATCACCTGATGTATCATTTAGATAATTCTGGCCGAGTGCCTATGAACGAACTCCTCAATAAGTTTGCCGGTCAGACTGCCCCACCAATCCTCTGGTATAAGATATACATGTAGTTCATATATGTTAATAATACTGTGGTGATGTTTATCATTAAATAGTCTCTCCGCTTGTTTGTTAATCTAGGTACATACATTCTGAAAACCCATTAAAAGCAATATACGTAGGTATAATCATTTTAAAATATGGACAGTGCGGGCATAAAATATACCTATAAGCCTATACTAAAGTTAGAGTAGATTGTCTAAGACAAAATTATATTATGATCGATGAATATATTCCATTTTAATGAAAAAAAAATCTCATTACAGTTTTATCGAGGCGAATGGAAAAACGGAGTAATGTCTGGTTATGGAATTTATATTTGGAATGCGTATTATAATAATACTCTGTCGGCGCCATCCATTACCGCGTACCGTGGCTTTTGGAACAGGGGGCAACGCCACGGGTATGGAGTGTTGAATTTGGGGTTAGGTTTGGGGTCACATTACAAAGGTGATTTTAAGAATAATAAGAAACATGGGGTCGGGAAGTTTGTCACCAATAACGGATTAATACTACAGGACAAGAATTTGTTCAACGATGATAATTTAGGAACTCTGATCCCCGATAATAATGGTCATGGTTCGGGTATGCAAGACGTAAAACGACTGCAAATTCAGGAACCGTATACATTCGACATATGCGACGATTCGGTTGGGCTTCTCTATCATATAGAGGAAGCACTTAAGAATTTAGATAAAGAAGCCGAAGTTAGAACTAATATCATAAATGAATATTTCGAAAATAATAAACCATTTACTATGACTGGCTTAATGGGCATGCGGAAGGAGGAACCATTTGAAGATACGCTTATGCACTTCGAAGATTTGATAACATTTGAGGAATGCTCTTTGGGTAAATCACTGAGATGTTATGAAATCGATTTGAAAAATATATATTACAAATATGCAACAATATGTAATACAGAAGAGATTAATTTTACGCCAGTGCTCATACGCCTCTATTTGTGGCAGCTGTTTTACGACTGTAACGTGCATGAAAAAGGTTTGACACTCGTAGAGATCGACAAAATATTTCAACAAAATCCTGAATGGCTTGCGAGGACACCTCACAATCCCTTTGAAAAAATATATTTTTGGCAATTTTTGCACAGTCTTATTTCTGTTGCTAGTAGATTGTACGCTAAACGACAATTGCCAGACAAAAGACCCGATACTATATTAGCAAGTGCCTTTCGTTGTTTTATGGAACAGGATGTACTGCCAGGAATTGGACGTCGCAAGGGTTAATAGCTTTAAATTTATTACTAATTTAGTAAATGTTAATAATAATGGTTATGTAGTACATGGCATATTGTTTTAGGCCGATTGGTAAATGGATATGGACATTTCGTGACATTTCAGAGTGAGGAACCGCCTCACAATGCGGGCCGTGTCCAATAACACTGCCTTCTGTATCTGGCTCTTGACCCAACGTCCGATTGAGAGCCTCTTAAGGTGTTGGTCGAGGCTCTTTGCTATCAACCCATTAGCGGTAACGACTATCGGGACAATGATTGTTGATTCCACATCCCACATGTCGGAAATCTCGTGTGCCAGATCTATGTATTTAGACATCTTGTCATAAATAAATGGTTATGTAGTACATGGCATATTGTTTTAGGCCGATTGGTAAATGGATATGGACATTTCGTACCACTAAAAGGGACTTACGAACTCTATCGCAGTTTAGGAGAACCGCACACGGTTCGTACTTTTTTGCAAGCAGTCCGGCAACCACCACATCATATTGAACAATCACAAGAGGATCTTATTGACGCACCTCATGATACTCTACCGCTGGGCCAAAATGTTTTTATATTTGGTGACGAAATTACATTTGTAACAGGTAATACAATTATTGTAGCTCAATTTCACAAATACTTGATATAGGTACTTAACTTATATTACCATGCAGTGGCGAAGAGTTAAAGTTTCTCGTTGTATTAATACGTATTTAATATTTATTAGTAGATAATTCGGTACATATAAGCCGGAAGGAATCGTATTATATGGAAACATCACCACTGCTACTGTGTTAAAGTACAACAACTAACCTTGTAGCCTTCTAGATATATTATAATTGAGATGGTGGACAGTAGAACACATAGTAGATACCAAGGCAGCGACATCAACTTTGAGGAAAACTCGCTAAGCAGAAGTGTACATAGAATCGAAACCTAAAGTATTTTGTAGAATCCGTTTATTTTATAAAAAAAATATATTTACAGATGAAAAATTACGTACAGCTGAGAATGATTATAATGAACGCAATACCCACTTACAATTGTTTAATTTGGGTAATTTGTCAAGCAAAACCATTATAAAAATTTTTGATACAATATTTCCACAACTCTGTGAAAATGATAAAATAATGGACTTAGAAGTAGATATTACTTTCTTTGAATTTTTTGAGGCTTTCGTAGCTTGTGTCGAAGAAAGTATCCGCGTGAAAGACGAAGAACTACACTGGAGGGACAAGTTTACGAACGAGAATGAAATGGCTTCTTCCTTTGCAGCGAAAACTAAATAGATGATACAATGTAGGTATATACTAATTGAGCACTGGACACCTTTGATATTCATGCAATTATACTTTATTTTCAAAACACAAGGTGCAAGTTTATGAATTATATTACCTATTGCAAAAACATAATTTGTTTCCTTTACAACGTAATAATTAATTATACTTAAGCTGGTTTATGCAGGCCGCTTCCAACAGGTCGATCTGGAAATCTTTGGGGTGGCCTATGTTCAGCAGTGGACGTCCTATGGCTGATGATGATGATGATGATGATGAAGCTGGTTTTGGTGAGGGTACATACGATTACGCTAGGATGTTTATCAAATAAAATTGGGAGATGTGTAAAGCACAGACGTATAAAAAAAAGTAGGACATCATCTCGCCTATAGTTAAACGGACGCCACAGAGAAGCCACGCACACAAATGCAGCTGTACAAAAGTGCCCTACGCACTTAGGATCTAGTTATTAACCTAACCTAGTGTAAATTTGGTTACAAAGGAGCTAATAGGGTACACACATACACCTTTCATGGTGTGGCCTTTTTACGTCCTACATACATCAGCCATGATCGTTCCACTGCAGGGAAAAGGCCTCTCTACCTTACTTCCACTCTTCTCGGTTTAAAGCCCTCCGCGGCCAATCTCCCCAGTACGTGTCTAGTTCGTCTCGCCACTTCTTTCTGGGCCTGCCGCGAGGCCGCGTGACGTTTCTCGGACTCTATTCTGTAGCTGAGCTCTGCCCAGTAGGTACTCGTCTGTCAGACGGCGCACGTGGCCAGCCTATGGTCTATTTAAGGCTCGCCATTGTTTTAAGCCCTAGTGTAGCAAATATCTATCTATTATGTACGTTTTTGAATAAAGCTGCGAAGCAGATAAGTGATGTTATTTATAAAGAGTACTTAACGCAGGGTACTTTTACATATATAAAAAAAAATATGGGTTTAGGGCACAGAATACCTAGTTTGGGGTAGAATTCCATGCGGGCGAAGTCGCGGTTGCAGTTAGGTACTTATCTATATTATTTTTTCCTTGATCCTACTACCTTCATTATAATAAGGATATAACATAACATACCATAAGCTCACGCCTGTATCCCCGAAGGGGTAGGCAGAGGCGTACTAGCGAAATAGAATACCCACTTTTCGCTAAGCTTAGTTCCGTCCTAGATGTGATAGGGGGCGAGCCTATCGCCATAACGGGCTCAAATTCCAGATTCCGCCTGATATGGAAAAATCCAATATCACATTGCCCGACCTGGGGATCGAACCCGAGACCTCAGAACCGTAGTCGTACCGAAATACCACCACACCACCGAGGCAGTCTGTCAGTCAGTCAATAAGGATATAATTGGCAATAATGCATACTCCTTACATCAATGATCAATGACACCAAATCTTTTCTTTCAACTTTCTACCTGCCCTTATCCCACCGGTTGGCGCAACACACTTTTTCAAGCATGTTGCAGAAAGGATTGGATTACTTTTCACGATCGGTGCGTGCCTGACCTGTCACCCCCGTTCTGGGGGACTCAGTCCCGGCCAAATCAATCAAATTGATCAAGAAAAACATCAAGAAAAATTGCTTTGACCGACCTGATTGAACCCATGACCTCCCAGTCGACAGCCCATATACGCGACACTGCCATTATACCAAGGAAGCGAGAACAATCATAAATAAATAAAAATTGACTTAAAACCTTAGACAACAATGATACACAAAGATAATAAGTCTTTGACATAATAATTTAACAAATCTCATTCTCAAAAATCGACAGACGTTATATTTTATTTTCAAGTTACAAACATTTTGTACAAAAATGAGGACGAAAAATCCAATGGCCAAAAAGCCGCAACAGATTTTATTTTCTAAGAACACCTATGGTTCGCGTGTTAAAGTTGAAAACTGGGACTTTGCCAATCACGCCGAGAAGAAGGACCATTACGTGTACAGAGATGGACTTAGTAACCATGTGAGTACTTACGTGCGTTGGGGCAATGAAGATCAAGGAGTAAAAATGACAGAAACTCGCCACATGCTTGCTGAAGTGTTCACCAAGACTGCCCCCGTGTATTCATTCAAACCGCTAGTCAATTTTACATCGTACCCATGTACAGAGTAAGTTTCATATACAACTTGCCCATATTTTCGTTTTGTATTGTACAAGCACGCTCTTATCTTTGCAGTAGTGGTAGTTATGCGGTTTGCTTTATATCGTCCCTCTCGAAATGTCCTAAGTATCTCATGTGTGTATGTGTGTTTATTTGGAATTCTTTAGTCTGTTATAGTGCGAAAATTATTCCAGTCTTAATAACAAAACAGTTTAAAAACGGGTACCTAACTATATTATTTTTACTCTGCCTAGTTACCAACTACCAAGTTAGTTGTATTGCCATTATGTTTTAGTACACCAGGAAGAAACAAACTGATGAAGAACGCTGATTTAGCACAATTACCTAAGGATTTTGGTATAATGGACTATTTGTCGACTCAACAGGATGATTACAGGAATCCATTCCCATCTGTTACTAAGCCGGTATGTATGTCATAAACAACTTTATCTATATCTGCCCTTATCCCACATTAATGTGGGGTCGGCGCAACACTTTTTAAAGCATGTTGCAGGGAGGATTTGACTTCGGTGCGTCATAAACAACGAGTACACATATTTACAATTTAGTCAGTTTTACTTGCGCGTTGGATTGAGTGCTTTCAGCTTTCACAGATCAGTATGCTTTGCTTGCGTGCGTCTATATGCAAGAATAATGGGCCTTACCTATAAAAACAGCGTAATTAACTGAGCAAATGGTACAGAATAGTCTGCACCATTTTTTTTTTCAAAAACAATGTGACGCAAGGAAATAAATGACAGACTAATTTAACCATTCGCTCAGCTAAACTGTTTTTAAAAGTAAGGCCCAATACGTACATACTACATAGCTCCCTATTTGCCGAATATTATTTTTTCTTTAGCCTTTACACTTCTCGGTGTAAATAGCATTTTATTTATATTTCTTGTGGTTTCCAGTTGACTATGGCATCACCCACATGGTTACTGAACAGAGTGATTCGTTCAGATCTGACACACAGCGGCGGCACGGCGCCGCCACCTGGGGACTATCAGTGTCTGGACACCCACACGCCAATCGGTCACATCAGACAGATGAGACTGTTCCGTTATCAGTCTTTCAATCCCGCAACTTGCCTTCAAGACTTCCCCACACTAGCACTAGCTTAAATGTAAATTAAAATAGCAAATAATTAACTTTTTGAGATAGTTATTATTTCATTATACAAACAAGAAACAAGACGACACAAATAAAATAACAGACGAAAAAGTGAAATAATTGATTCATAACTAAATTGGAAACTGAATTTTTTAGTAATTAATTTTTTTTTTATAAAATCTTATCACTTTTAAAAAATATAAATGATGGTTACAATAGTGGTTTATTTTAGTTACGGTAGAATATTTAGTATTTATCATAGTAAAATTATTGGCCGGCAATATTTCTGTAAATTATGGGCGATAGTATCCTCGTATTATTGTGTTCAATTCTATGGGCGAAACTGTTGCGACAAACCTGCCTTAAGACATTCTTTTTATTTTAGAAGTGCGAGGTGATTAAAACTCCACTAGGGTTCGCTTCTTATTAAAAAAGAAACAAAGTATAATATTTTATTAGGTGGTGGCAGATAAGAGATCATACTGTATCACAATAGACTCGCCCTTGGAGACAGTGGCGGCGCTAAATCAAATTTGAAAGTCAACATCAGCATTGCGAGGCCCTTTTACTTTTTCGGCATATATTGCCAGTTTTATCCAATGGGACACAATAGAGAGCGGCCTGTCAGCGGTCGCCGATCTTTAACGCCACCACTGCTTGGAGATGACGACTTATGGAATAATAAGACCATTATTGCCAATGTATACAGAGTATTGTCTAAACATTTGCATTTGCAACAAATTTATAAACTTAACATATAGGTACAGCAACAGATTTTATTGTTATTATGGTAGTAGCAGCACAGACTTTTAAACACTATTAGATCTGATTCATTTAGCACCAGAGTGTACAAGTGGACGTTTACTGCAGACTAAATCAATCATTTCATTAATTTATGTGTAGTTTTAGCACAACAATTAATTTCAAATAAATTTTCTAAGTGAGTGCTTATAACACTTGTGCTAAAACAAGATCTCCAATCCCTTTACAATGATATTCTGAAATTGATGGATCAAATTGCATTAACTTAAGACAATTCACCCTGTGATCTAAATACTGCATGACATCAATAGTATTTTACATTGGCATTCAACAAATATTTTGATTACTAAAACGAACATAGGCTTCAAACAAAAAAAAAACAATATAGTAATGATGCAGTATTATTTCAAAGTTAATTCATAAGACTACTGCATCAAATAACAGAAATAATCCAGATCAAAATAACAAACATTATTTACAAATGAAAATGAATTAAAACCATTATTAAAATGTCACACTGAAGTCTTTTACTGAAAGTATTATAAACAATCCACATGCAACATCTAATGTGTACGCCTTCTTTTAAAGCTTTTCCCTTTCTTGCCTTTTACTTTACGTTTGTGCGCTAACCGTCCTCTGCTGCCTGTTATCTCATCTGCCAACACTCCAACTGTAGTTAACTGCTTTCTCCTGTTTTTTTCTGCTTTAGTGACAGGCAAGCGAGTTAGATAATTTTCCTCATATTCAGTCTTTTCCTGTTCATACTTAGATATAGATTGTTTCACATAGTTTCCTGTAGTTACTTCTAACGGAGCCTCTGAGTATTCTTCTCGGAGCTCTCTCATTACACTAGAGTTAAGGAATTGCCTCTTAGACTTTTCTTTATATTTCCTCTCACTATCGATTTTTGAAGTTTCGTCAAAGTGTACGGCTGCTAATTTTGGAGGGACATAAATAGTTGGCTTTGATGTTTGTTTTTTATTTTCTCCATCTTCTGAATCTGCACTGGTTTCATCCCCAGAGTTGTCTAATTTACTCATCAAATTCGCAGGATTTGCATGATATGTTTGTGGGTCATCTTCTGATGTTGCCCCAACAACTGCTGTTTTCACAAGTTTGTCAATTTGATATTTTAATTTAGAGTCAATGGGACGAATTTTTTCAAGTACTGTCCTTATTTCAATAAGCCTATCAATAGATGGATCTGATTCAATTTTTTCTCCTGAACATTTTCTTAATACAATATAAGTTAAATTTATAAGGTAGCTAAGAAGCATTTGGTATTTCATTTCGAGGAAACTAAGGCCTTTATCTGTTGATATTTCACCACTCTTTACACGGACAAGCATACTGTCAACCAGTTGTGACACCTGCTGTATGTTCATATTCATCTCCTTCAATAATTTTACAGCTTGGGGTAAATCCGGTTGTTCCATTTCATCTGTAGCCTGTAACAATTTATGAATTAACTCTGAATATGTTGCTTGACTTTAACGTCCCAGTAACTGATAAGATGATGTTATATACTTGAATTCTCGTTATTTTATTGAAAATGCAAATTATAGACGAAAAAACAAAAATCACATGGGTCGATTGATAGTAAATCAAAACAATTTACCTGAACCATCCTGCTTACGAACTCGAACCTATCAAGGAATTGCAAATTATTAATTTCCTAGTATGTAACAACCCTGGTTTATTTTATTATTAACTTCCAAATTCGTAAAATGAAACAATTTGTGGCAAAAAAAACACAAATCGAGCAAGGAACAATGACAGGGCAACAGGCGCATTATATTATCTTTGGCACTCTTTTGTCTTTTCTTTAGTCTTTGGACGGGCGGTTAACATTTGTTCAAACTTGTAATGGATACTAAGTCTTTCCGCCGGATTAGGGAATAGAGATTACCAGAGATTAGCGAGATCACTTTTTTTGAGTTTTGACCTTAGATTAAAGAGAGAGATCGGTTCCCTCTCCATGACCTTGGCACCAGACTGGCAGCTAAAGATCGCGGAAAGTTTAATGCGTAAAGTAATATAGTCGATGATTTGTCGATAAACATTTTTGTATTGTTTTTACAAAGCAGTACATAAATGTTCAAATGTGAATATTTTTGTACGTTTATTATTTACACATACAAACATAAGCTCACGCTTCTATCCCCGAAGGGGTAGGCAGAGGCGCACTAGCGAACTAGAGCACCCACATTTCGCCGAGCTTAGTTCCGTCCCAGATGTGATAGGGGGCGAGCCTATCGCCATATCGGGCACAAATTCCAGACTCCGGGCTGATATGGAATAATCCAATATCACTTTGCCCGACCCGGGGATCGAATCCGAGACCTCAGAACCGTAGTCGTACCGAAATACAACCAAGCCACCGAGGCAGTTTATTACTTACTAGCTTTTGCCCGCGGCTCCGCACGCGTATTTTGTAGGGCCAACGGAAAAAACTTTTGATTCGTCTATCCGCGCTGTCGTTTTAGTCTAAATATGGGCGACCCAGATATCGATTTTGAAGTCCATCGGCCCAAAAACAAAGAAAAACAAAATGGCGGCCACTTTTGACAGATTTGACAGCGGTTCTGTAGTTCGGAATCACGGGGCGACTCAGATATCGATTTTGAAGTCAATCGGCCCAAAAACAAAGAAAATCAAAATGGCGGCCACTTTTGACAGGTCTGACAGCGGTTCTGTCATTGGGAACCACAGGGCGACTCGGATATCGATTTTGAAGTCAATCGGCCCAAAAACAAAGAAAAACGAAATGGCGACCACTTTTGACAGGTCTTACAGCGGTTCTGTCATTGGGAACCACGGGGCGACTCAGATATCGATTTTGAAGTCAATCGGCCCAAAAACAAAGAAAAACAAAATGGCGGCCACTTTTAACAGGTCTGACAGCGGTTCTGTCATTGGGAACCACGGGGCGACTCAGATATCGATTTTGAAGTCAATCGGCCCAAAAACAAAGAAAAACGAAATGGCAGCCACTTTTGACAGGTCTGACAGCGGTTCTGTCATTGGGAACCACGGGGCGACTCAGATATCGATTTTGAAGTCAATCGGCCCAAAAACAAAGAAAAACAAAATGGCGGCCACTTTTGACAGGTCTGAAAGCGGTTCTGTCATTGGGAACCACGGGGCGACTCAGATATCGATTTTGAAGTCGATCAGCCCAAAAACAAAATGGCGGCCACTTTTGACAGGTCTGACAGCGGTTCTGTCATTCGGAACCACGGGGTGACTCAGATATCGATTTTGAAGTCAATCGGCCCAAAAACAAAATGGCGGCTACTTTTGACAGTTCTGACAGCGGTTCTGTCGTTTGGAACCACGAGGCGACTCAGATATCGATTTTGAAATCAATCGGCCCAAAAACAAAGAAAAACAAAATGGCGGCCACTTTTGCCAGGTCTGACAGCGGTTCTGTCGTTCGGAACCACGGGGCGACTCAGATATCGATTTTGAAGTCAATCGGCCCAAAAACAAAGAAAAACAAAATGGCGGCCACTTTTGACAGGTCTGACAGCGGTTCTGTCATTGGGAACCACGGGGCGACTCAGATATCGATTTTGAAGTCAATCGGCCCAAAAACAAAGAAAAACGAAATGGCGGCCACTTTTGACAGGTCTGACATCGGTTCTGTCATTGGGAACCACGGGGCGACTCAGATATCGATTTTGAAGTGAATCGGCCCAACAACAAAGAAAAACAAAATGGCGGCCACTTTTGACAGGTCTGACAGCGGTTCTGTCGTTCGGAACCACGGGGCGACTCAGATATCGATTTTGAAGTCAATCGGCCCAAAAACAAAGAAAAACAAAATGGCGACCACTTTTGATAGGTCTGTCAGCGATTCTGTCGTTCGGAACCACGGAGCGACCCAGATATCGATTTTGAAGTCAATCGGCCCAAAAACAAAGAAAAACAAAATGGCGGCTACTTTTGACAGGTCTGACAGCGATTCTGTCATTGGGAACCACGGGGCGACTCAGATATCGATTTTGAAGTCAATCGGCCCAAAAACAAAGAAAAACGAAATGGCGGCCACTTTTGACAGGTCTGACATCGGTTCTGTCATTGGGAACCACGGGGCGACTCAGATATCGATTTTGAAGTCAATCGGCCCAAAAACAAAGAAAAACAAAATGGCGGCCACTTTTGACAGGTCTGACAGCGGTTCTGTCGTTCGGAACCACGGAGCGACCCAGATATCGATTTTGAAGTCAATCGGCCCAAAAACAAAGAAAAACAAAATGGCGGCCATTTTTGACAGGTCTGACAGCGGTTCTGTCGTTCGGAACCACGGAGCGACCCAGATATCGATTTTGAAGTCAATCGGCCCAAAAACAAAGAAAAACAAAATGGCGACCACTTTTGACAGGTCTGACAGCGGTTCTGTCATTGGGAACCACGGGGCGACTCAGATATCGATTTTGAAGTCAATCAGCCCAAAAACAAAGAAAAACAAAATGGCGGCCACTTTTGACAGGTCTGACAGCGGTTCTGTCATTGGGAACCACGGGACGACTCAGATATCGATTTTGAAGTCAATTGGCCCAAAAACAAAGAAAAACAAAATGGCGGCCACTTTTGACAGGTCTGACAGCGGTTCTGTCATTCGGAACCGCGGGGTGACTCAGATATCGATTTTGAAATCAATCTGTCCAGAAACAAAGAAACAAATTTTCAACCCCTATTTCATCCCTTTGTAGGATAAAAATATATCGCACCCCATTTCTGTCCTTAGGGCTAAAACTATCCTCATACCAACTTTCTTAAAAATCCGTTCAGCGGTTTCTGGATTCCCATAAAAACTTTCATCCCCTATTTCATCTCATTAGGGGTTGATTTAAAAAAGTAGCCCATTTGTGTCTTTAAACTCAAAGATATGGACTATCCCATACCAAATTTCATAAAAATCCATTAAGTGGGCCTAAAATTCCTATACAAACGTTCATCCCCTATTTCATCCCATTAGGGGTTGATTTAAAAAAGTGGCCCATTTGTATCCTTAAACTCAAAGGTATCCACTGTCCTATACCAAATTTTATAAAAATCCATTAATTGGACCTAAAATCCCCATACAAACTTTTAACCCTTATTTCATCCCTATAGGGGTTGATGAAAAAAAATGAAGTACCCCATTTTAATCCCTAGGGTCAAATTTATCCTCATACCAAATTTCATCAAAATCCATTAAGCGGTTCCAAAATTCCCATACAAACTTTCATCCCCTATTTCATCCCTTTAGGGGTTGATTTAAAAAAAATAAAGTACCCTATGTCCGTCCTTGGGGTTAAAAGTACCCATATACCAAATTTCATCAAAATCGGTTCAGCGGTTTAGACGTGAAAACGCCACAGACAGACAGACAGACAGACAGACAGACAGACAGAGTTACTTTCGCTTTTATTATTTAGTAAGGATTACTTGTTTTTATTTGATTTATTTAAGATTATCAAACATTACGTTTATGATTTAGTTAAAATACTAGACTATTATTGGCACAATTAGTTTCAATGATATAATCATCAGCATCAGAATATGCACTTTAAACATTAACTAAATGACAATATCAATCATAAGAACAACTCAAAAAATCGTTTGTTATAAAACATATACATATAACATAAGCTCACGCCTGTATCCCCGAAGGGGTAGGCAGAGGTGAACTAGTGAACTAGAACACCCACATTTCGCCGAGCTTAGTTCCGTCCCACATGTGATAGATGGCCTATCGCCATATCGGGCACAAATTCCAGACTCCGGGCTGATATGGAAAAATCCAATATCACTTTGCCCGACCCGGGGATCGAACCCGAGACCTCAGAACCGTAGTCGTACCGAAATACCACCACGCCACCGAGGCAGTCTGTTATATTTGTTATAAAAATCGTTATCTAAAATCACTAGAGCTTTTCTAATCATCGGAATTAGAAAATTATAGTCTCTGCCTCCGCTTATGGTATGCAGGTGTGACAATATGTATGTAATGCAAACGAATATACCGTGAAATAACTAAACAAAACATTTTATCGATATCGATACCATACGCAATTAATCACGCCGCGTCACTAGACCACCATTTCAGCTGCCGTATTATTATTACTTTGTTCCGAGGGCGTGGCTTATTGACGGAAGCGGGCCTATAAGAACAAACACTTATATACTGATCCTTTTTTACCTGAGTTGACATCCATTAGTAAAAAAGACATAGCTTTATTTTTTGCTGATTCTATCAAATTTTATACTTGATAGGTTAAAGACAATAGTGCCCCCCGCTCCCGCTGTGGTTTTGACTTTTGTTTGACAGACGTCAGACATAAACGTTAAAGGCAAAGAAAATGTTAATTTTCCTTTATTTTTGATTAAATAAACTGATTGAATAATAATATGTATAAAGTAAGTAGCATATTTATTTTCAATGTGTGAACTTCGAATAGCTGATAATAATATATTTAATTTTAAATTTTTTAGGTACTTTTAAGGTCGGTTTTACTTAGTAACTTCATTATTTTAAATCATGGATTTTACGTTCCTGGAGTGGCTCCGGTGGAATTCAGAAAGGGTCAGAGAATTGAAGTTAAAGCAGTTAAAATGACTAGCATACACACCCAGCTGCCATATGAATATTACTCCTTACCTTTGTGTTTACCCAAAAACGGTACATTTTTGTATAAATCTGAGAATTTAGGAGAAGTATTGCGAGGTGACCGCATTGTAAATACACCGTACGAGGTCCATATGGCTGAGAATATAAAATGCAGGTTGCTATGTCATAAGAAAAATGATCCAATGAATTGGAGTGTTGAGGAGTCAGAGAAAGTTGCAAGTCGAATTGAGCATGAGTATTTTGTTCATTTGTAAGTACATTAATTTGCTGCATGTTCATATTTTTTAAGACTGCGTGTACCTTTGCGTGTACCTTAGTTGCGTGGTTGTATTTCTGTACGATTACTGTCATGAGGTCTCAGGTTCGATTTCCGGGTTGGGCAAAGTGATATTAGATTTTTCCATATCAGCCTGGAGTCTGGAATTTGTGCCAGGTATGGCGATGGGCTAGCCTCTTATCACATCTGGGACGGAGCTAAGCTCAGCGAAATGAGAACGTACTAGTTTACTGTGGGCCTATGCCTACCCTTTTGGGGATAAAGGGTTGAGCTTATGTTGTACTATTTTTTATTTGTTATGTCATACTATCAGTTAGTATAACAGCGCAGTATAACACTTTTGTCTTTTAAGGCCACCTTATCTGTGAAATTCTTTTTGCAGAAAATCAATGTAAGAAGTTGAGTAGTGTTTGACCCTTTGGGCATAAGAGCACAATATAAGTGTGTTCTCAATCCTTATTCCAGAAATGTAACCAAATATCTACCCCCTTTTAAATAAATTTTTGAACTTGTTAATTCTGCTGTCATGCATAAGAGAAGCGTAACTTATGTATGGTATACTAATATACAAAGTTACATTCACCTTGGAATAAGAAATAAACAAATTTCATAGAATTAAATCCAAACATATTGGACATAATTGTTATTATATTTCTGGCATAAGGATTGAGAACTCACTTTTAAGGCGACTTGCATCACTATTACTAACCTAGAGTTACACCATATCTTGATTTATTCTGTTTACTCAGCTTACCCCTATCTTTAAATCAAGGTTTGGGATAAATAGGGATTTATCACAGAGCTGCAAGTGACCCTAAATTATTAATTTGTTTGCAGATTGGTTGACAACTTGCCTGTGGCAACCAAAATAATAAACCCTGATACATCAGAGAGAACCATAGAACAAGGCTACCGACTTGGTCTTATGTCCAAAGGCAAAGCATACATAAATAATCACCTTAAATTGTTATTAAAATATCATAAATACAGTCAGTAAGTAAATATCATTTTTTTTAATCAAAAATTTTTTTTTTTTATTGACACCAAACATATTCCCATACATAGATCTATTAATTGGTACAATTTTGTGTTCACGAAAATAACATTAATTCTACAAACATTTGATATTCCTTTTACAATTTATATCCTTAAGTTATTATTATTATATACTATTATTAATTGGGTATAAATAGACATTGTGATTGTAATTGTGTGGTTATAATGCTAAACAGTAAAATTTTCTGTAAAATTATAAGGAAAAGTTGAGTTTAAAATATTTCCGACTTTTTCAGGGATTCATATAGAGTTGTGGGGTTTGAAGTTGAAACACTTTCTGTAGATAAGGATGAATTGAGTTTTGTTGATGAGTCTTGTCAACTACCCACTGAAGTGAAACCTCAGTTAGTTAACGAAGACACTGGAACAAAGTTATATTTCACATATTCTGTAGAATGGGGTGAATCTGACATCAGCTGGGCATCAAGATGGGATATATACTTGGGGATGAAAGATGTACAGATCCATTGGTTTTCCATAGTGAACTCAATTGTAGTGTTGTTTTTCCTGTCAGGTAAGAATATAATACATTATACGCAATTGCACAATTAAATTGTAACTGCTGTGTCAATATTGATAATAGTTGTTCATGAGGCACTTTGAAAGGAAGTATTTAGCTGCAGACTGCAGTACATTTTATATTAAATGAGAGATATAGGGGTAGGGGTTTGTCGCCTTCTTGGTCTAGTGGCAGCATGTATGGGTTGTGAACCGAGAGGTACTGGGTTCGATTCCCAGGTTGGGCAAAGAAAATTTTCTAATTTAATTTGCCCGGGACTGGATCCCTCATAAAAACCGGCCGGTCGTAAAAACTAAGCCAAATCCTACGTGCAACATGCTTGTTAAAGTGTGTTGCGCCGACCCCACATCAAGGTGGGATAAGGCAGGTAGAAAGAAAGAGAGATATAGGGGTAATTCCAATTTCATATAAAATTATTTTCAAATTCTTTAAATCATGCTAAATATTAAGTCAACTAATCTATATGACAAGGTTCTTATAATAATTTACAGGTATACTAACAATGATTATGGTACGCACCCTTAGGCGTGATATAGCTCGTTACAATTCTGATGAAGTGATTGATGATATGATTGAAGAAACTGGATGGAAATTAGTTCATGGGGACGTGTTCCGTCCTCCTCCAAAACGGATGCTCTTTGCGGCTATCATAGGAAGCGGAATACAAGTATTCCTTATGGCTCTTATAACTATTTGTGAGTAGGCCTGCATTTTAATTTTTTTAATATTATAAATTTGCATATGCTGTCCTCTGCTATATGATAATAATGCAATGCGATAAGTTTAATATGAAAATAGTATTGTATAAGATTTTACTACAATAATTATACTTTAGTTTGAGATGAAGTACATTTTATACTTTTTCTATTAAGTTTTGGTTATTATAATTTTTGTTTTGCAGAAATAAATTCTAATAACATATGTAATTGGTTGCAGTTATTGCTATGCTCGGAATGTTGTCGCCGGCAAGCCGCGGCGCGCTGATGACCGCTGCCATATTTCTTTATGTATTCATGGGTCTCATAGCAGGCTACTATTCAGCACGCTTATATAATACAATGAAAGGGAAACAGTGGAAACAAGCAGCATTCCTCACAGCCACAATTTATCCTGCTATTGTATTTGGCACATGCTTCTTTTTAAATTTCTTTATCATGGGAAAGCATTCCAGTGGTGCTGTTCCATTTTCGACCATGATGGCTCTGTTGTGTCTATGGTTCTGTATATCATTGCCATTAGTATATCTGGGATATTATTTTGGGTGTCGAAAACAACCATTCCAACATCCAGTAAGGACCAATTTTATACCAAG
The DNA here is from genome assembly GCA_036417725.1 of Clanis bilineata. Classification (NCBI taxonomy): domain Eukaryota; kingdom Metazoa; phylum Arthropoda; class Insecta; order Lepidoptera; family Sphingidae; genus Clanis; species Clanis bilineata. Next base: position 12,329,210 of record CM071140.1, read on the forward strand.
GAAAGTTCCAGAACAGCTTTGGTATATGAATGTCCTCATATGGTGAGATTTTTTTTTTAAATATGTATTATTTATAATGTCACAATATGTTTATACAAGATGTTCCATAAGGCTATGACAAAGTTAATGGGCACATGATACATGGATTGAATGGAGATGTACCAGATACATAATATTATGATGTCTATTAAAATCTAGTTACCTTGTTGAAAAATATTATATATCTTAAATATTTGTGATATGGTTGCTAAGTGACAAAGCCTAAATTTTTTTTTCAAATCTTAAATATTTACCATGATAACATAAGAACTGTGAGTAATTTCATAATTATTTAATTTTGTTTTAGCACATTAATGGCTGGCATTCTTCCATTTGGAGCAGTGTATATTGAATTATTTTTCATATATAATGCACTCTGGGAGAACCAATTCTACTATCTATTTGGATTTCTGTTCCTTGTGTTTTGTATTTTGGTTGTGTCAGTATCACAAATATCAATAGTGATGGTGTATTTCCAGCTTTGTGGCGAGGTAATTATTAGAATATTTCTCCTAAAAGTTATCGAATTTATTCCTGTAACACATAATTCCCGTAATCATCAATAAAATACATGAAATACAATTGAATCATACGACATATAAAAACTTTTTGTCAGTTCAGTCCAACTTGTTCTAAAATATAGCAACTTCGCTATGATTTTATTATTAATTTTAAGAATACGAGAGTGTAGAAATCGGTCACAGGAATGGATTGATCCCGCCTCACTGACCCTTTATAACGCAATACATATACTTTCAATGACATTCATTACTGGAAGCACCTATACACACGACACGACGCGACGCTTCTAGTTTCCTGTATAGTATATGCGTTCATGTGTGCCATTCCTCACCAAACAAAGTTGCACGTAAACGCTCCTATTTCATATAATATAATTATGTAGTTATCATGGGTGTCAACTGCCTGTGGGCGATGGATATCACTTACCTTACCATCCGGAGTCCTATGAACCTGCCCATTTGCGACTCTCTGAGCCTATTAAAAATTACTTGGAGACTGGTTTTAACCAAAATGATAAAAATAGAACATAATTTTTTAATCAATGATTATTCTATTCAAAATCAAAAAATTTGAATGCGACCTGTTATATGTAAATCTAAAGCCGCGTCTCCTGAACTAAAACATTACACAAAACACCTACACAAAACATGGTATTTCAATATTTTTTTGTCTATGGTCCATTGTTACATAAGTAGGAGACAATGAAAGACCTTGTTTTGTGTAGTACAAAATAGTAGAAATACTGTGTTTGATGTAGGTGTTTTGTCTAATGTTTTAGTGCATTGATACGAAAACGTGAAAAAATAAAATAAACAATTATTATGCCATATTTATGTAGCTGTACAAGATATTACTTCTACTTTCAGGATTATCATTGGTGGTGGAAAAGCTTCTTTGTTTCCGGCGGATCGGCTGCATACGTGTTAATATATTCAATATTTTATTTCTTCAAGAAATTGGAAATAACAGAGTTTATACCCACTTTACTTTATATAGGCTATACAGGTAAAATTTTTATCTGTGGCCCGACCAGGAATCATTTTGACAATCAAATTCTAATCGAGCTCGATGCGCGTATTTGTATGAAATTTTATTCAAATTTCATCAGTGCGCAACGAGCTCGATACGAATTTGATTGTCAAAATTATTCCTGATCGGGCCGCTGTACACAAGAGTAATAACTAATAAGGTACATAATACTTTTACTTTTTTTATTTTTATTGAATTGTCTTTTGTAATTTTCAGGTCTAATGGTGTTAACATTCTGGCTTTTAACTGGCACCATAGGTTTCTTTGCAGCCTACACATTTATTAGAAAAATATATGGCGCCGTAAAAATAGACTAAACAATAAATTCATTTAACAGGACATGATAGATTTGCTGAAATACTGTTTGATAAGTTAATATGAATGAAGAATGAACAATGTGTGTTAATGTACAATTAATAAAATGCATTTGTTTTGTGTAAATACTTAGACTAAGGTTGTAATTCAGCGCTTTTAATGAAAAATGATCTTTTTTAAATATTATTTTGACCACGTGTTGTTGCTGCGATGTATGTATGTATGACATGTGTAGATATCATTTTGACTTAGATAGAATTATACTTTATTTTAATGCGTCTTGTATGTTTGTTATAATGTTATTTACACGCTGTGTTCATTTTCTAATAAGTATTCTACAATAAACACCCTAAAAATATTGCATAATAATTACGTCATTTGGGTTCTGAAGCCAAATAGCAAATATGTAACCCTTATAGTTTCGTCATGTCCATCTCTCTGTCTGCCCAAGGATTAGCTCGGAGAGCTCAGATTAACCCTGAGCTAATTTGACATGGGCACACATATCGATCACACCATCAGAATGGTGAAATACAATTTTGAAAAAAAAATTTGGGCACCTGCCCTAGGTACACGTAAAGTGGGAGCTTAAATTTATCTCAATTATCCAATGTTGTGGGGTATCGTTGGATGGGTCGTTAAAAAAGTGTTTGCTAAAACCAGTTTTCGATCCAAGAATTCGTTTGTGAAATATTAAGCTATATAGTGTGGTCAAATGTGTTACAAGTTACGAGTAGGTAATATTTGACCAAAATAAAAAGCAAATGTACAAATATTGAATACAATATAGATGAAATTGTTACATAAGTAAAACAGGTAGTAAATAAATATTTATGGACGATGTGCATAAAATTATGTCTAATAAAACAATATTTCAGTAATATTCAACTCTACCTCGAAACCCTATCCGGTGCGTGATTTGTAGCATGCACTTGGCCGTTTTTTTTATTATACATCGTTCTGTAGTCTGTTACATTTGATAACCTTTTATCTTAGATTATATACCTTTTATCTTAGAATATTTTCTTAATTTTGTTTCGGTAAAGTATTTGTTTTTTAAAGTGATATATCGACCGAAAGAAGGTGGACCGGAGAAAAGGTTGCAGGAAGTCGCTGGATGCAGGCCGCTTCCAACAGGTCGATCTGGAAATCTTTGGGGGAGGCCTATGTTCAGCAGTGGACGTCATGGCTGATGGTGATGGTGGTGGTGATGGTGATATCGATTTATGCAATGAACATCAACGAAATGGGGATGAATAGTGTGTGGAAACATTGAAATAGGTAAATTTAAAGCCTCTAAGGCATGTCTCCTGTACTTGTTTTTCAAGAAACAAAGAACACATACGCAAAACCGCAAAACATTGATTTTTCGCTGTCTTCTACTCGTAGAACAGACCATAGATAAAAACGATGCGGCTTTTAATTTTTAACCACAGTTTATAGTTTATGGCTTGGCAGTAGGGTCTCAGACCGTAGCCGGTTCCAAGGTACAAAAAAATTCGAAAATGTCATTGTGTGTCATTGATAAAATGACATTATATAAAATGTCATCAATATGTCAGTTCACTATAATCAGTGATAAATTAAAAATACTTTAATTTTTTTTAACGTAATACTTTTCTCTTATCAATATCATAATAAAACTGTATAATATAAGGCTTATAAGTTTTATGTACAAAATGGAAACCAAAGTGGCAGTTGTGACTGGTGGCAATAAAGGCATAGGATTCCAGATAGTAAAGGGCTTGTGTCAAAAGTTCGATGGTACTGTATATCTTACAGCAAGAAATGAAGAAAGAGGACGACAGGCTGTAAAAAAACTTAAAGAAGAAGGATTGAACCCTGTATTCCATGCGTTGGATGTTACTAGCACTGAAAGCGTTCAAGAGTTTGCCACCTACATTTCAAAAAATCATACCGGCATCGATGTTTTGGTAAACAATGCCGGCATACTTGATTTTGATAAATCCGTGTCGTCGTATGAAGATTCGAAGAAGCTGATCGACACAAATTTTACGAGTTTATTGACTATATCAAAAATTTTATACCCATTACTGAAAGACAAAGCTCGGATAATAAATTTGAGCAGTGATTGGGGATTGTTATCTAATATAAGGAAACAGGTGTGGCTTGACACTTTGGTGAAAGACAATCTTACAGTTAAAGAAATATTACAATTTGTTGATGACTTCCTAGATGCAGCTAAAGGTGGTAAAAATTCATTTGTGTCTTTTGCTGGCCATTATGGGGACTATAAAGTGTCAAAAGTAGCTATGTCAGCATTAACATTTGTGCAACAAAGACAGTTTACGGAGCAAGGAAGAGATATATCCATCAACTGTGTCCACCCCGGTTTTGTGATGACGGACATGACAAAAGGCATGGGAGACTTCACACCAGAGCGAGGGGCTCGTGCCCCACTCTACCTGGCACTGGAAGCACCACAGTCACAGAAGGGCACATTTATGTGGCATGACTGTCATCAAGTCAACTGGGATGATTAAATCTAAGGATGTAATGGTTAAAAGTTATTAGATTTATAACCATGGAGATCCTGTGATAAGTGTTGCATGCACTGTAAACATATATTTTAAATCTTTTCTTGAATTAAATATTTTTTATTTCCTGACTAGTGTTGTATTATATTTTGTATTATTATATTACCTCATGTTGTAGTATTCATATTTGTTTTTTACTAAAGTTTGTTTTTTTGTTACTCAATAGTAAATATAGAAAATGGAGTAAGTGTAAAGGAAAATAAGGGTCATTTTAAACAAAACCATGTGGCAAATTCTTTCTGTTAATCCCTAGTAATAAATATTTAGTTTTAGGATCTTTGAAAGCATATAGTAATGGAATTGAAATATGATCAAATAATATTTTTTTCTTATTTTTTATATCCGATACTGGCAAACAAGCAGATGGGTCAACTGATAGTATGTGATCTCCACCGCCCATAGACACCCAAGGCATAAAAACAATTATGGTTTTGATGCCATACTAAAAGAAGAGAAATGGGAATTGGAAAAGGGGAGGGGGAATTCGGCCATCAGAAATCAAACTCACTGAATGAAATGTGAAAGCGAGCTACCACTTTGCATCTGTGAGTCAGTGGTATCAAACTGATTGAGCCAGCCCATTTGTGCACCATTAATAAGTTATTTCTTGACATCACCATAAAGAGACTTGAGCATTTTTAAAACTTGCAATTGACTGACTTCCCATTTGCCCGCGACTCCGTTTGCGTGGAAATTTATTTTCCAGGATAAAAAGTAGCCTATGTGTTATTCTGATGTATAATCTATATAAATTCATTCAGTAGTTTTTTTGCGTGAAGGATTAACAAACATACATAAATACAAACTTTCACGTTTATAATATTAGATTAGGTAGATTAAATTAAAAAATATGTAAAAGTTAAATAAAATATTCTATTTGTTGAATAAATTATATGAATTTGAAAGCATACCTTTGGAAGGTACAATCAGGTACTAGGTAGGTATTTCAGAGTCTGCAGAGACCACAACAAGGACTCTACTGTCTGGTCTATAGGTACTGTGACCAGAGCTCTCGTGTCATTTCTAAGTGTACTACATATGTACCTACACACTCACGCCTGTATCCCCGAATAAGTATGCAGAAGCGGACTAGAACACCCACGTCTCGCTGAGCTTATTTCCGGCCCAGATATGATAGAGACTATCACCAAATCGTGCTCAATTTCCAGACTCCAGGATTATAATGAGTAGAGAAGATTAATATAACTTTTGCCAATCCGGGAACCTCGAACCGGAGACCTCAGGACGGTAGTCGTAATAAAACTACACCACCGAGGCAAGTCAACGAGAACTCCTACAAAGTAATATTATGTATGTAGGAGGTACGTATAAGGTACAATATCACAATGCATGGCAATGGCAATGCAATGGCATGCCACAAAACTGGCATCCTGAAGGAACCATGAGCACCCTTCAGCCTTCCAAAAATCAATGAAACGAAATGATAAATTATTAAAATAACTTAACATAAGCTGACGCCTGTATTCCAGAAGGGGTAGGCAGAGGCGCACTAGCGAACTGTAACATCCACATGTAGCCGAATTAAGTTCCGTCCCAGATGTGATAAGGCGCGAGCGTATAGCCATATCAGGCACAAATTCCAGACTCCAGGCTGATATTGAAATAACCCAATATCACTTTGCCCGACCCAGGGATCGAACCCGAGACCTTAGCACGGTAATCGTACCGAAATACAACTACGCCACCGTGGCAATATTTAAATTATTGTATTTATTATTGCATCATTTATAAATCATATTTTTATTGCCTCCACTACCGGCTATCTTTTAGGCCTGACAATAGGCAAATACCTAGCTTACTGTACTTCCTACAAAATCAAATGTATGACTTAAATACTTTTATTTAATACTTCTTCCACCTGCTCTATACCACTTGAATGTAGAGTTAAAGGATTTAGCTTTACCTACTTTTTGCGATCCGCTGTCTGCGTAACGTCAACCCTCTCTAGGCGTTCGTGTCGGAAAGAACTATGTTTTGCACGTCCTGGAATTCGAACCCAGGACTTTATATACGTTAATTAGCGGACAGTTAATATACGTAGTCACTCGAGAGTAGTCACTAGACTAGATCAAGACGAAGCTATCGCCGCTTAAGCTATAATGTACCTATAGGTACGTAGGTACGTATTATACCTAAGTAGCTTGTAACAACATAAACACTTATGTTTATAAATAACAAATAGATTATTGTTTATACTACGATTGTAATGTTTTGTAATAAGCAAAATCCTTATAATCCAAGTTCATTTTATGGCGAATACACACCGGCGAACAAAGGCGAAAGAATCTATACCTGCTGCGTTCATAGTCACACAAACAAACTGTCTCTGTTGTGGGAATGAAACAGACATTCGTTTGCCTTCGTTCGGCTCGGTGTGTACGCGCCATTACATGTCTGCACATATTTATGCCTTATGGATATACGTAATGGCAAAAATCTTGTTAGGGCCTTTCAATGCATAGCCAGTTCTTTGTATGGATTCTGATGTCGTCCACTGTGTTACTGCCTACTTACCTAATTGTATTACAAAATCGTATTGGACGCCAGTAAAGGGGTAGTGCACGTTTAGTAAATAGTGTCATATACGGCTTCCGCCACTGGGTTGGGTTCAAATATGGTGAACAGTCTATAATCCTATCCCGTTACATACCTATTATAATGTATACAATGTAAAAGCCTGTTATCACTGGTCCTGTGGAATTAACTATTATTGTTACATATTGATAAATCTTCTTACGTATTTATTTTCGATGATAGCATTTAATATATCGTCAGGTCTGTCTAATGAAAGTGTGGACAAAGGTGAAACTAATGGATCTATCTTCGGTTTATGAAGTTCATTTGCACCTTACGGTGGGGTGAACTTGTGATGTAGGGGGCAAATCAAGCAAGTCGTGACCGAAACCAAAAATACACTGCTTTTGCACGAACCAGTGCTCGAAATGAACTTTTCCCCGACGTTCCTGAAGTTATGAAACGCTATTTTTAAAACGGCACGGTTATTTCATGAAAGGGAATGCGCCGCTCGCCGTTCCCAAGTGGTCCCGCCCATTTCGAACCATGGTTCGAACCCCATTTGCGACGGTCTCACAGCCTTAGGCTGAGATCTATAGAGCGAACTTCGACTAAGTTTGAGTCACAGAAACGAACTCAGTGAGGATTTGGAATTTTTAAATCCATCTTTGACTTAGCCCGAGTCATTTTCTACAAGAAAATCTTTGCTTAGTCTGTCTGTCAGTCTGTTTTTCTTCTAAAAAATGACTCAGACTAAGTCAAAGTTCGATTTAACAATTCCAAATTCTATCTGAGTTCGGTTCTTTGACTTAGTCTTAGTCGAAGTTCGCTTTATAGATCTCAGCCTTAGTATTACAGTCTGTAATACCTACTCGACTACCATAGAAGTCGTTACTTACATATTTGAAATTCTATTGACATATTTTAATTGAAAAACGAGGCCTTATAGGTACATATCGAACATTATTAAGCAAAGGACCCATGTAAAGTACCCAAAAACCAACATTACACATAACTATAGAGGTAACATCCAACAGGTATAATTAATATAAGATTTTAATAATCCACTAGTTTCTGTTATGAATAGCTCTGTTGACACTACAACCATGTTACATATTAATAAACCTATTGACATAATTGAGGTGGACAAAATTACAAAATTCTTTTAGCACTGCGACATACAACAGAATTGATAGACATCACGCGATCGTTATTTTGATTTCTTCAGCAGCAGACTGCTTTTTGGAATGAAATGAAAATACTATCACAAACACGATTAATTCAGAAGTGCCGGTCGCCGTGTGTAATACCAATTCCATATCCAGTAATTGTTTATGTACACTGATGTCGTTTGGTGATTGCATTGTTGTTTAACTGGGTTATAAAAATATTTTCGGATTTGATTAAAAGGTTTATGAGTTTTAGGAAATATACTGTGGTAATGATTATTTCAAGTGATAGGCACTTCTTAATACTATGATAAACGTTATAGTTTGGATGGATGGATGTTTGTTACGTACTCATTCTCGGTGGAACGGAACTGGATGAAATTTGACATTAGCATTAGATTACAGTTTGGAGTACTACTATTTTTTTCCGGGATAAAAGTAGTGTATGTATCTACGTATATAGGTTACTTTTCATCCTGGAAGAAATTTACGGTTTCCGTAGGACTAAGGACGAACGAAGTTGCGGGCAACAGCTTGTAGAGAATAATGATGACAGAGGCCAAGTCGAAAACGAAACCATCATCGCCAAAACGGACTTGAATATACAGAGCACCTAAGTATAATCTAAGCAAACACGTGGCCCAAGCAGGAATATTTTTGACAATCGAATTCGAAGCTCGGTGCGCATGTATGCCTGGTAGCGCGTGAAAAAATAGCACTACCAAAATGTTGTAGTAAGAGCCAAGGGGCTCGATCGCCCAGAACCACCCCGTGTCCCTCAAGCCGAGTACGAACTAGGGTATTGGTTCTGAGCGGATGAATATATGATCCACCAACCTTGCAGCACAGAGCCGGGCGTCCACCTCCGTGGACTCAGCAGCTCCTCAATTGTCACTCTGAATATTCCACTGGCGATGTGCCGGTTACGCGTGGCAAAGCGGTGGAGGTTTGAAAAGCGGGATCCTCGCAAGGGCGAATTGAACGACCACGTCCAAGGGGTCGTGATGCGTAAAGCGGTGAAGAAAAGAAAAATATAATTAATATTATGTTAGTGTAAAATTGTTATGTTGACATGACGTGAAAAATGTATTAAGTATATGAAGTATAGAATAGAACAGAATGACGTTAATAAAAATATGAATTTGACGTGGTGCATGCCAGTAATAATTATCAGAGCATGTATGCTCTGATACCACAGCTCGTTGGTGTACCAACGAGCTGTGGTACCAAAGAGGTTAAAATACCTAAGTCGTGCCAACAAGATTGGAGAGCACAATGATCCACCCAGAAAGTACCGGAGTCGATCGCTCCCCAAAAGAGACACGAAGTGGCTCAACCATACTCCCGGCCTTGGAAGTTCCCAGAACTTTCAAAGGGAAAAAGGAACTAAGGTAGTTCATAATATTATGTCAAGTAAGGTATTGGTATTACAGAACAAAGGGGACTATAATAGCACATAGTTTGGTTGAATCAGCAATTATTCAATTTATGTTTAAAGAAAGTTATAAAGATATGAGAGGATATGGTTGATAAAGCATAATGAAAAGAGAAGCAAATATTTCACTGGTCATTCAAGAACACCAAATGAAAGCAAACAAGTATACAAACAAAGACGTAGGAGCCTTTGCGAATTATAGACTCTACGACGCACAGGGGCAACGCGTAGAGGTCTGCATGATCAAATCTCATATGAACGAAGGTCATTATGGAGTTGATATGCATAAGACTTAAATGAAAGCAAACATCATGCGTTTCAAAAAACAGTCCAAACTAGTGTCCTGGCATCTAATATCCAGTAATGCGGTATGAAGATAACGAAAATGAAAAGACCTTAATCGGACTTCTCTGCAATTATTTAAGAAGAAACAAACACAGATTTAAAGAAACAAAGTGAAGAAACTATCTTCTTTTCAAAATAATATTATAAAAGTAAAGAGAATACATGACAAGACTGTACTCTTACGAATAGGAGGAGATAAAACATAAACAATTACAAAATCATATTGTTTATGATTATAAATAAGTGATGAACAAACTAAAAAGCCACTTAGACTGCAAATCCAAGTTGGACTGCAGGATCAACTATAAATACAAACAAATGAAACTTCGAAAGGTTCGAAAGTTCCTTGTAAAAGATAGCGAAGGTTTTAGTAACTATCATATAAGAGAAAATATGTCATCACATAACCTTAAGTTATTGAGCGACACGATTCTTGACAAATGTAAAACAGCGGTGTGGAAACAAGGGAATCCACAAGAGCGAGAATTGAAACATTGTTCAAGACGAGAAGTGCATATACACCTGTAATAGGTACACGAGTTTGACTAGGATCAAACCAAATATTAATCAACTCGAACATTGATAGAGCGGTACTTTACTTGAAACGAACAAGATATGTAGCAAGACAAATAGGCGAAATATTTGATTTCGCAAATGTGAAACATAAACAATTACAAAATCATATTGTTTATGATTACAAAAAGCGATAAACAACTTAAAAGCCACTTAGGCAAGAGCTGCAAATCCAATGTGGACTGCAAGTTTAACAATAAATAAAACAAATGAAACTTCAAAAGGTAAAGTTTCATGCAGAAGTTAGCGATTGTTGTAGTAACTATCGCATAAGAGAAATGATGTGTCATCAAATGCTCTTGATTTATCGAGTGACACAATTCTTGACGAATCTAAAACAGCAGTGTGAAAACAAAAGAGTCCACAACAGCGTACACCTCAAGGCAAGAAAGTCATGCACACTTGCAATATTTGTATATGAGCTTAACAAGGGTTAAACCCAAAATATCAATCAACTGGAACGTTGATAGAGCAGCACTTCACTCTAAATCTAAACGAACAAGTATAGCAAGTTCAAAAGGCGAAATATTTGATTTCGCAAATAATAACCTGACATAAATATTGTCTGCAGGCTATTCAGAGAATGTGTATGCTACAACTAGACAATTGTACATAACAAAGGAAATAAATACAAATATTAGAACAAAAATTGAAACATTGTTAATGGTAACAAGGTATTATCAATTTAAACAAAATGAGGGTTTTTGAATACAAGCTTAAATGCAATGAATAGCATAAACAGGAGGACCATGGTCCCAATCTATATCATACAACCAGGGCTGCATGAAACGCAATGCAGAATACATAATCAGGAAGGATTCTAAACTTGTATCATTAAATAATCTCGGCAAAGGAAGCAGTATTTTATTCATGATACAATTGAACAGTTTATTGTTATTGAAAGAAAAGCTAATATAAACTGATGTCCAAGGGGAACTAGAAAATGATAGCGATTTGAAAACATTACCTGAAGTATCTAGGTTCCTATAAGCAGGTAAAACCCTAATGAAATAGATGAAGTAGCGTTTCCATCTTATCAAGTAAGATAATGTAAAGGCGTCAGTTTTAAATATAGTTATAAACTGATTAACAAAGCTGATTTTTTTTAATTCAGGTGCAGAATACACCAAAACATTGCAATTGAGAATAGTTATATGTACGAATGTCACAGAGAGACAAAGAATGCGTATAGAGGTATACGAATATAATTCTTTGTTTAAATTATGTTTTAATTTTCTTTGCGAAATCACAAAAATATATTGAGTAGCGCTAAGAAAATTATTTAACTTCAGAGGAGAAGGAGAATTAAACGAAGGTAAGACAAGAGAATAATGTCTTTTACAATCACAAAGCACAGAAATAATTAACATGCTTCTACGCTCCGTTATTTTAGGACTAGTATAATTCACCTGGGGAATCTTCTCAAGTAGATAAAATTCCTGTAACAGTTTGTTGAGACCTAAACTAATGAACCAGCAACTAGGTCTTATGTTAGGTATATCACCCAAAGGGTCGTGACCAAAGGTGATCGACGATCTATCACTTGATAGAGGGCTTGCCTTTCTATCCAGGAAAATATATCAAAATAATTGAGCGACAAGGGTCATATCAATATTTCCAATAATGTTCCCAGAAAGATTAGGCAATTGAAGATCAGCAAATGATAATATGCTGTCTTTATTAATAAAATGTGGTGGTAATTCATCCAAACAGCAATGTACCACCAAAGCATAAATACAATATTTATACTGAGAGAATATATGAGACTCGATGTCTACATGTGCATATTCAAAAATTTGTCGAGGTGACAAAAGAATTCCCTTGACAATAGAGTTACTCAATGGGAATGTAATAAGATTTCTACAGCACTCAACAGAAAGCAAGTTATTCTGAGGGTCTTTATTAATCAGAGATGTGATGATATGTGGAGAGATCTGTTTACGACTAACGCAACTAAATTCGCCGTATATCCGCAACGACGCTAACAGGGTAGCGGGGGATGAATACAAACTTACAATAAAAGACATAGATGTACTATGTGCTAAAGCAACGGCACCTCGAGGGGAGGTATGCGTTGGATGAGTATCGTTCGCGGCGCAAATCGCGGCACACGGGTTCGATTCTTGTAAAGGTACATTCACGATATTCACAGAGGGTGAAAGCGATACGTGCGGTAATGAAGAAGAATTATCAATATATTTATCAAAATGTAAAAGCATATGATGACGTTTGTTGCAAAGTTTGCAGACAAAAGTCGAAAGAAAATTTAAAGCTGTATGATTTAAACTGCTACAGTCCACACAACCAGACTTAGATTCTATAAAATTATATCTAAGCTGAGGTGAATTTAAATTTTTAAATTGTAAACATCTGTAAAGAGGATGAACTGACTCGTTACAATACGAACAGTTATTATAATTATTTGAATGAAGAACAGAAATGTCATTAGAACATGACGTGACAACCGAACAAGGGTTCGAATTGTCGTTACCAAACGATGACCTGACCGAAACGGTTTGCTCACTTACATTGGCGCTGTACGTATGAGGTCGCGGATTCGAATGCGCGCTAAAATGTTGGGAGTCAGTCAACTGGGAATCATTGGCGACGTTTGACTTAAACGACTCATCAAATATTTGCGTATTATCAGAATGCTTATTATATAATGACAAGTCTATTGGGATTAGCGAATCCGAACTAGATGTCGAACAAAACGGAGCACCAGTGACATTGTCACGCACTCGTTTTATTTGCGTATAAAGAACTTCAAACGCAGCTAAATCAAAATGAGTATTAAGTTCCAGATCCGGATTTTCTGTTAATTGAAGTTCAACAATCCGTTCTAGAATGTTCTCGAACCTATCGCGTAAATCATCAATAGTTTCTGATTCAGCCAGAAAATGCTCATTCGACATTAAGTCGAAACCAGTCACCTTAATTGACAACTCGTAAAGGCGCTGCATGCGTTGAATAATGAGTTCTTTTTTTGATAATAAACATCGCAATTTAACCGATGCCATTTTAAAGAGCGTTGCGGAAAAATAAAAGCGATAAAAAAATTAAAGATTAAAAATTACTAAAATACCAAGAATTACGTATTTAGTTCCAAATTGAATAGCACTGGGGTACTATGCGGCTTTCCGAAGGACCAAAATATGGTAGCGCGTGAAAAAAGCACTACCAAAAAATGTTGTAGTATGAGCCAAGGGGCTCGATCGCCCAGAACCACCCCGTGTCCCTCAAGGCGAGTACGAACTAAGGTATTGGTTCTGAGCGGATGAATATATGATCCACCAACCTTGCAGCACAGAGCCGGGCGTCCACCTCCGTGGTCTCAGCAGCTCCTCAATTGTCACTCTGAATATTCCACTGGCGATGTGCCGGTTACGCGTGGCAAAGCGGTGGAGGTTTGAAAAACGGGATCCTCGCAAGGGCGAATTGAACGACCACGTCCAAGGGGTCGTGATGCGTAAAGCGGTGAAGAAAAGAAAAATATAATTAATATTATGTTAGTGTAAAATTGTTATGTTGACATGACGTGAAAAATGTATTAAGTATATGAAGTATAGAATAGAACAGAATGACGTTAATAAAAATATGAATTTGACGTGGTGCATGCCAGTAATAATTATCAGAGCATACACCAACGAGCTGTGGTACCAAAGAGGTTAAAATACCTAAGTCGTGCCAACAAGATTGGAGAGCACAATGATCCACCCAGAAAGTACCGGAGTCGATCGCTCCCCAAAAGAGACACGAAGTGGCTCAACCAATGCCATTTGTATGAATTATTAACCAATCGTTATCAGTGCGCAGCAACCTCATTACGAATTCGATTGTCCAAAATATTCCTGTTCCAGCCGCTGGTTATTGAATTCGAAAAACCTAAATATCTAAGAAACATCTCATACCAGAATGCTAGAGTCGAGAAAATTTGCAGCACATTTCCAGACTATTAGCAATGCGTTTAATTAACCCGTTGGAGGCGGCACATATATATGTTACATAAGCCTCTCGGCCACTGGAGGCCGAGCCGCCCATCACTATAATTCAGTTTTCAGCAATATTTCTTCGATATACATACTTACCTTTTTATACTTTCTAACAAAATATTAATAAAGTGGACGCTGGCCACTAATCAGGGACTTTTTAATAGGTACCTAGGTATCACCGAAAATAACTCTGCTATACTTTCGTGTATGCGATGAGACTGACATAGTCAGAATTACTCAGTCTCTTAAATAAATTAGATAAAAAAACTGCTATAATACTATCGTTCATGTTAGAAGTTATCGTTATTAATGCCTAGTGTAAGTAGTTAAAGTAGTTTTTAATTTTTTATATTATTAAATAGTAGATGGATGTAGGTACCTACAACTCACGTTCTTGTGATCTTGGGTTCGATCCCTGGGTCAGGTAAATTGGGTTTTCTGCTCACTGAATTTTATTTACGATAAAATAAAATGTTATTTCGCATTTCTCAATGATATTTTTAGCGGCGGTAATTTATTTAGTTATAGAAATAATTTTAATTGTATTTTTGTGAATTATTTGCTGACTCTAGTCACTCTAGAGTCAAGACACAGTCACGGTCAGTGGCGAATTTGCCCTAAGGCCAACTAGGCCCGGCCCTAGGGCGGCTGTACCATTAGGGGCGGTCAAACACGAAACAAAAGCTTTGGCAACCATCACTTTACTGACGAAGTTAACTACATTATCTACAATATAACTGAGAACCATCTCTATTTTTGAAGTCGGTTAAAATAAAGGGGCGACGGCTAGTACCGGGCCTAGGGCGGCCAGCACTGCAAATTCGCATCTAGACATGTTCTAGATTGATGCCTCCATAGACACTCTCTCACATTATAATACGTGAATTGTTAGGGCTGTAAACTCTCGTACAATGTGTTTATAAATAATAATATTAGACCTGTAATATTACTGTTCCACTGCTGGGCACGGGCCTCCTCTACTAATGAGAGGGGTTAGGCCTTAGTCTACCACGCTGGCCTAATGCGGGTTGGTAGACTTCACAATTCACATACCTTCGAATTTCTTGTGAAGAAATTCTCGGGTATGCAGGTTTCTCCACGATGTTTTCCTTCACCGTTATAGCAAGAGATATTTCACAATGAAAATACACTTAACATAGAAAAGTCAGAGGTGTATGCTCCATGTTGGGGTTGGTCTCGAACCTCCGATACTTGTCTCGGCAGTCCGTACCATTCCCAACTGAGCTATCGCTGCTTACAATGTGTATACAAGTCTCAGTCTACTTTTCAGTAGTCTATTTCCAGATATATCGATAAGTATTCGTTGTTTTAGGGGAATTCAATTAAAGTTAGTCACATTTAATAAGGAGATTAAGTAACGTGAAATATAATATAGGTACTAATTATTCTAGAACAATACTTGAGAGTTGAGACACAAAAAATAAAACATCATAATATTGTTTCAATATGTATATCGAACTGGCCTACATAAATTAAACTTACAATAAAAATCATAGAACTATACTTGTAGTCACTGCCTTTAAAAACAAACCAAACATTATATCCGATAGGAGTTAAAGCGCTTCAACGGTTTCACCGGCTTACACTTCGTCGTCGACAATTTGGTATACAAAACGAAGTAAATTAACTAATACTTAACAAGTAACTCAAAAGATACATCGCGCTATATTATAATGTTATCAGTCACAGTAAAAGTCGTTAACGGTATAGTATACAGGATATCATAGCTGTAGAGCTGTTATTCTTTGGTGTTCTAGCCGTTAAAACTTTGCGTAGATATTATTTCCGCCTTGATACACCTTTTCAGATATGGTCGTATTTTTTTATACCCATATAAACTTACCGAGTAAAAAGTATTCTATACTTATATGGAATAAGTATTCTTTACATATTTTATACAATTATAATATTCATATTGTTTTCTTAAAGGTAACCGACAAAATATGTTTGAAACAAACTTTTCCTTATTTCTAATGTTTCAAGAGTGACCGTTTAACAAGATTATTTTATTATATTTAGCATACAAAAATATTAATATTACACTGCAAGAACTAAACAAACTGCGGTAATATTAAGATTAGATTTTATCATAACTCACGTATTAGTTAAAAACATTTATGAATTAAGTTCCGTGCATTGTCTTAAGAATAGTTATAGCCTCTACTAATATTTTACAATATAACAAATTCAATATGTATCATACTGTCTATCTTTATAAATGCATACTAGCGTTATGCACATAGTATTTACACTTTCAAGTAATGTACCGTGATTTTTATTGGGCTTTTCCATTGTCGTTTAAAAATGGTAACAAGTTAATCAATGGTATGGTAACGCGATAAATATATTATTTTGGTAGCTTTTAAACATTTCTAGATATGTTATGTTTGACTGAATGGGTAACGATTATGAAAATAAAAAAATGGCTAAAGTCAGTATGGCCTTTGCATCGCGGCCGCCACGGTGCAAGGCCGCGCTGTGAGTTTTATTATGTAGTATTATAATGATGGTGTATCATGGTCGTGTAAGCTGGCAGGAATGATGTAAGGATTACAAAGTCGTAAACCACACCAACAAGTCACTGCGGCATCTACTGTCACATTGCACCGATGCAGGGCGGCGCGGCGCGGCGGCTCGGCGCAGGACCCGACTGGTAAACATTGCCCATTAGGTTAAATTATTTTAAATGCTTTACATTGTAGTTTTTAAGTAAAAATATATGACAAGATCGAAATCACGGTTAACAATTGACTATGTATCTATGCGCCCATAATAAATAGTTATATCAGTCCCTGCGGGTTTTAGGTAATGGTAATTATAATATAATTTAAGAAAAGTGGTATTTAACCTACATACACTAAATAAAATAAATAAAGCGTTTCACACTCGACTATATAAAATAGGTACTTTGGTTCGTATTAGACAACACAAATATATCTAATTACGTAAATGTTGGTCTATTTTACTAACCTGGATGCTGTTACACAGGCACGCGGGTTAAACAAAACATTATTTTTTCTTTATGTAAAATTACCAATATCACTAAAAGGACGGATTGCTCGTTTTCTATACTATCTAAATGACTTTTTTAGATTACTGTGACACATTTTTAAGAATTATCAGGAATGTATGTATTTTATGTATAATTACTTTAAGGCACAAACAAGGTACTCGTAATATGCATTTTTAGTTACATATATATTTTTGTTTCTAAATACCTATTTTTTACGTTTTACATAATTCATGTTTTTACACTTAGCTGAATTACGAGGAAGATTGTACACTATTTGCGCGTTCCATATTTTCCTATGGACGTAGAAAAGCTTTTTCTTTGGCCTCATTGGGCATAAAAACATGAAACGAGCTTATTGAACAAGTTTGAACCTTGGAAACTGTATATCAATGTAGATAAAAGTTATCACATCAATTGAGGAATTATCACACACTTATGTACAATTGACGACATATTAGTTGGTGATGAGTGGCGCTAGTGGTGCTGAAGGCTCATCTCCGTAATATCTATAACGATGCGGCACTTGCAGGGTGACGGACGGCGCCTCACTAACGTCCGAGTGCTGCGAGTCTCTGTGGCGGCGCAGATCCACTTTACGCTGGAAGGCTTTGTCACATAGACCACATGAGAAGGGCTTGTATCCCGTGTGTTTGCGCATATGGGTGATAAGGTTTGAACTCTGGCTAAAGGCCTTAGAGCACACTACACATTTATGAGGTTTTTCTCCTGAAACAAAAGAAACATAATATTAAAATAAATTATCAGGTATCCGCCATTCATTCTTTAGGATTGAACTATATAAACACGGTCTCATTTAGGTATTAATTTACTGATAAAGCACTTTTCTATTAGGTTATCCATAAATTATGCGGGAAAGCAGCTAATAAGCACTTATCACGTCGACAGGTAATTAAAGCTTGTATAAGTGGACCAATACTTGTCATATCATCAGGCATTTATTATTTATAGAGCGGTTTCCGAACTGATTTAATATGCAACATCGGCTTGTAGACCGTAGTTTAGTATTTATTAACTTTAACGGTAATTGTTGACTCAGTAGCTACTTCTTCGCGATTATATTCCCCCAAAGCTACGGACGACACTAATTTAATGAAAACAAAATAATGCAAATGTAATTTTATAGATAGAACAGGATTTAAGTTTATTTTTTGTTTGTGTGTTGATCGTCGTGCTGGTCATGCACGTGAAGGCCTGTGAAGTCTGCACGGCTAATTGCAGGCCGAGCCGCATTTTGGAATATTGATGATGAGGCATTTATCGGGAGGACGAGCACCATGTAAGGCCGCTGTAAATCATTCGGAACAGGGTAGAGACGTGACGAGATGTCTCCGGCCAAGACAAATATGTCCGCCACATTTTTTAGCTACTATAATTCGTCTCGTTGGCAGTAGTCAGGGCATTGAACAACACTCAGACTTTTATTTTTCATGCTGTTTTATGGCCCATATAAATAAGTGTATTATAAATCTTTTTGAAAACATGTTTAAGTATAATATATTTGCAGTCTTCATTTAAAAATGTAATCATACCTTTTCCTTGTAGTGAAACAAAAATGTAATATTATTTGTCATTATTTAGACATGATTTCATATGATAATAATTATTATTATAGGTACCTACCTATTTTCCAAATTATATTTTATTTGAATTAGCAATCTTATTAGATACTCGCGTATAAAGGCGTTAAAATTGTTTTCTCCCTTTAATTTTTTTACATAACAACATAAGCTCACGCCTGTATCCCCGAAGGGGTAGGCAGAGGCGCACTAGCGAACTAGTACACCCACGTTTCGCCGAGCTTAGTTCCGTCCCAGATGTGATAGGGGGCGAGCCTATCGCCATATCGGGCTCAAATTCCAGACTCCGGGCTGATATGGAAAAATCCAATATCACTTTGCCCGACCCGGGGATCGAACCCGAGACCTCAGGACGGTAGTCGTACCGAAATACAACCACCCCACCGAGGCTGTAATTTTTTTTAACTATTGGAAAATATGTAAAAAAATAATCAATTTTAAAGAGTATTTCCAATAGAATGTTTTTTTTAAACCCAACAGTCCACATAGTACTAAGTCCATACTAGGTTGAAAACTCGTGGAAATATGGATTAGGAATTTACCGTGAATTAATTTTTATCCTTACGACGGAACTGTTCAATGTGCGCGCTCAGATACGCATTTAAATGCTTTTTTGTTTTTTATTTTTTTTATAAGCTCACGCCTATATCCCAGAAGGGTAGGTAGAGGCGCACTAGCGAACTAGAACACCCACATTTCGCCGAGGTTAGTATCGTCCCGTACTAACCTTACCGTATTTGTTATACTTAATAATATATGTTGTTTTATAGCAGAGACTGGCAAACGAGCAGATGGTAAGTATAGTATAGTAAGTAATCTCCATCGCCCATAGACACCCAAGACACAAAAAGAATCATGGGTACGTTGCTAACCGAAAAGGAATTAATGGAAGGGGAGGGAAAAGGGACTGGAGGGGGCTGGTAATTGGGCCACTGGAAATCTCACTCACCGAACGAAACGCGACAGCAAGCTGCCATTTTACGTCAGTTTTTTGTGAGACAGTGGTATTAAACTGGTCGAGCCGGCCCATTCGTGCTGTAGACGTAATTGTCTACAGCGTGGCTCTACCACTCAAAGAATATAGAAGAGAATACTTCATATCTATGAAGTATTTTGTTTTTAAACCACAATAAACAAGCATAATTATATATGAATATGTAAAGTATGTCCACGACCTCAGACAAGAAGGCAATAGCGGAACCTGACTCCCGAGTATCGGGCGGCTAGTTTTTGCTTATTGGAAATTCATTTAAGCGCCCTGAACCGGCTGCGATTTGCCGTCAAAAAGGTAATTGCACAGCATTTAAATGTTTAATTCCCAAGGCATCTGCAGCGATGTGTCGCGTGATTGCTTTTATTGGGTGCATACTTTTCGATTTAATGAACTTGTCCAGTACAAGTGGCTGGTCTATCCGTAGAGTGATGTGTAAAATGTACCTATATGTAGTTATATACCACGTTTGCGTTTATCGGTATATTAGTGTGAAATGCTTCATTAAGTAAGCTGATCCCCCGTATGTGTCACTTGCATATGTCTTCACCGTACATACAATGCGGTCTTATCAATTAAAAATTTAAAAATAATGTCAGTAGCTCTATAACAAGGATGAAGAGCAATTAAATATTCTTATTTTTAATGACTATTATTACGCATTTATGATTAACACATGAATTAAAATCAACGGTATAGCCAATCGTTAGCTCAGAAGCTGTATTCCAGAAGGGGTAAGTAGAGATGCCCTAGAGCAAACTTTTGCTCAAACACCTGAGCACCTGCTCAAACAGTTGATCACGAGTGCTTTTTGAGTCGATCTCGACATGAAGCACCCATATCTCGCCAAGTTTATTTTCGCGTCTAGTACGAGGAGGATAGCCCCATTCCGCTCATCGTGAGTATAACTTCGAGGAAGTGTGACTTTTCAAATGAGAAAAGTTAAACGCAAATTGGGAATTTATTTTATGTATGTATGTATGTACCTAACATAGTATAAAGCCTTTCACGATATAAAGCAGTTCGTCAAACTACATAGATTCCATTAAACAAACTGTAGCGGGAATATTTTAGTATTAAATAATAGGCTAGGCATGTTGTAACGAGCGGGCGACAGTCCGCGTTAACACCACGACGAAGTTACAAGTTGCGTGAAACAGTTGTCATAATAATTTTACTTTTACACTAATCTGTTTTGAATTGTAGATAATTTTGTATCCGTAGAAAGTGTTCGAAGTATTCAAAGAAACAAAGAATAGTTTCCTTTATAACAATCTGTTAACCATTTTTTTTATTATAAGATATTACTCTTTTATGTTATTTGAACCCGATTGAATAGTTCTGATTTGATATTATCACAGCGTTAATATAACCTAAATGGATTTATAGGGCGGTCCTAAAAATATATTTAGATAGTTAAAAAAAATAAACAAGTTCGAGATATCTATACTGTTTTAATGTAAAACTAGACCGACAATTGCGATTATCAAAAAAAAAAGTATACAACTATTAGCACGAACCTGTATGTATGTAGGTGTGTTTCTTCATGTCTGATTTCTGATGGAACCGCTTGCCGCAGTACTGGCACGGGTACGGCCTCGTGTCCGAGTGGATCAGCAGGTGGGTCGACAACGTACTCGACCGCTTGAAGCATTTGCCGCATTGCTTGCACTAACAACAAACAATTGTTATGAAAATCTTTGAATCTATTCAAATAAACATTCAATGATCGAATAGACTTTGTCGCCTTCTTGGTCCTTAAACCGGCTTGCCCAGACACTTGCCCGGACACGGCTTGCCCAGAACTGGATCCCTCAAGGCAGGGCAAGATTGACACCAGGCGCCTGTCAATCTTGCCCTGCCTTGGGGAACGGCTGCCTAGCCGTTCGTAAAAAAGAACTTGGTACTCCACAAAGACTTTTTGTATACATACATAGTTTACTTCCTACGAGCAACTTGCGAATATTCGGATTGAAAAAATAATTCACAAGTTTTTTAATACTAACTAATTTACTAGGTACCCTGATGCAAACATATAACACATGTCTGTGTTATAAGGTCTTAGGGAGGGGATAATTAAAAGTAAGCTGACAGCGTCTATCACCTTCACTATAGTGACAGCCAGTAATAAACTAATAACAGGGCTGTGCTTTACCCCTTTCTACACTTTTCTTTGATTTCCTTAAAGCCATGATAGCGGCTGCAGGAATTTTTTCCTCTGCCTAGTAATTAGGCCTCGTCAACGGGTTATTATACTCGTATTTTTCACATTGAAAAAATAATGACCAATAAATTACTTTCTATCATTGACTTATATCTTTCTATGTGAAACTTAACATGAATATTTTGAAGCTACGTATCTATAAGACATCGTACTGAAATGAGGTCTTATTAAAATTTTGTATCACAATTTATTAATTTATTAAATATCTCCGTAATTTACTTCTGAGACCAGCAAGAAAACGAATAAAAATGGTTGTATGGACTATTCGCATTTCTTGTTAGTGTACCTAACTTTTAAAGTTTAATTTTTATTTACCTACTTTTAAATATGTCTATTTGTATCATTGTACGTGACATGTTCTAACAAAACATGTATTTCAAAAGAGAGTAGATACTTGTTTATACATGAGTGGTATTAGACGATTAGACTCTACATAGTAGGTATGTCACAAGAATTCAACTGTGATTCAAATGTAGATTTGTTTAAACAGATGGTTTAACATGCAGTAAAAGGAACGATTTTGTTTTGGGGTCATTCACCTACACTTATTACGTTCTAAGAATAGTTTAATAACTAAATAGAAGTTCTAGACAGTATAGAAAATAACGTAAATTAATAAAATAATTTGATATTCAAATATCATACAATTATCTGCCGTGGTTTAGTTCACATTCGTTTACTAGTAACGGCTAGAATATAGAATCGGTTGGATGCTAATCTTTATTAATTTAATAAGTCTGTTACATATTTATAGCGATCATATTATACTGTGTCGTATAAATAATGTCAAGAATCCGTTGCAATGTGGTTAATTGAGTGGATAGACGTTAGTATGCGTCGCATGATAATCCGTGGTCTATAAGGCAAATCCGCGTCGCGGTGACTGTGACAGTTGGCAAGGCAGCTGCTTCGCCTCGCGCCTCACAAAAACCGCTACTTTTTTGGTCGTTTTTTTATATCGATGCACTCTTATAAATAACACAGGTGCTAGGGTATGACCGTCCACATGTGGTTATCGCTTTGTACAATGTGTAGGTGTTTTTTATTAGAAGATATATTCACGTTAGAAAAGCTCGGACTAATAAAAAATTACCGATGTTTAAAAAATTATATTTAAAAAAAATAACTATGTCAGTGTTCTATATAGTTCTTATAGAGCCAGTTCCAACATTGACGGCTTTGTAAAAAAACTGTCTTTATCATCATGAGTATCTAAAGCCTAGGTAGGATGCTCATTAATAACAGCGGTGACCGATGTAGAATATTAGGATTTGTCCAGAATGACTAAAAGAAAAAAGAAAATGTGAAATGTGCGGATATTGGCTTTTGTGTAGATACCAAAAAACATTACATGACGTGAATAACACGTGTCACATACAGGCAACAGTTTATTTGCCTATAACCAATAACCAAACTCCATTCTTTTATAGCAGAGACTGGCAAACGTGCAGTTAGGTCACCTGGAAGTAAGTGATCTGTACCGCCCATATAACTCTACACACAGGACACAAAAAAACATGGGTGCGTTGCCAACCTAAAAGGAGGGGAATAGGGATTGAAAATTGCCTCCGTGGCGTGGTTGTATTTCGGTACGCCTACCGTCCTGAGGTCTCGGGTTCCATCCCTGGGTCGGACAAAGTGATATTGAATTTTTCCATATCGGCCCAAAGTCTGGAATTTATGCCCGATATGGCGATAGGCTCGCCTCCTATTATATCTGGGACGGACCTAAGCTCGGTGAAATGTGGGTGTACTTGTTCACTAGTGCGCCTCTGCCTACCCCCTCGGGGGATACAGGTGTGAGCTTATGTTTATGTAGGGATTGAAAAATGGAGAGGGGAAATACTGAACTGCTATTTTACTATATTTTTTTCGTCATAGCTAGAGATATACAATGGTTGTACACTGTATTGAACATGGGAGGCCGCTTCGCGCACGCATATTTCCAAAGTGTGCAAATAAATAAAGAACTTGATAATTTTACGTTATTATTTGTATTTGCCAATATTTATTTTGTTCTGCTTTTATTTTCGTAGTTATTGGGACAAGTTCATCGAAAACTTTAAATTATTACTTTAGTAATAGTTTCTGTGACAAAATTTGTTATTTGTTTTAGATGATGTCTTTCTGTTTGTGTCTATAAATTGTTTCTCATAGAAGATGCTTATCGCGATAAAGCCAGTCGTTTATATTCACCGGTAGTGTGGGATTCTATTAGTAGAAATTTATAGAAATTAGTACCTTAGCTTTCGGGATTACTATGTACACACATGAACATTTTCAGTTTTGGAACTACGTAATCAACTGAATGTATATAATGAAACTAAAATATAATTAAAAGTAGAGTAGAATATAGATATTTATTGCTCTAATTAATAACAATAAAAAAACATAGAATAGCGATAGTATCTAATCATAAACGTCGTATGACACAACTTAATTAAACTATGTTTCCAATTATAAGATGTAGCGCTGTGATATTATAAGTTGGAATTTTGATTAAAACCGATGCGGATTTTTATAACGACATTGGTTAAAAAATGAAAAGCACGAAGTCGGCGAGAGACGAGCAAGAAGGCTCTATGGAAGATGCGTGTGGGGACGCGCGCGTCTCGACTCGCGACCCGTTCCAATACACCTATACTTATTAAGACAGGGGCAGTTTTTGCTATTTGATTTGTTAAAGAGACTAAACGGATACTGGTTTGCTATTTTAAAGCATTTTGAACGGAAACTGTACAGTTATTCTGGACTTGTTATAGGATGTCGCCGTTCATCGGCACGACCGGTTGTGATTCTAAAATGCAAAACGATAAATACATACCTGGAATGACTTTTCGTTCTTGTTTTCGTTTTTCAGCAGCAGGGAGAAGCTAATGTCCGCCGGTTGGGGGGCGGACAACTGGTACGTATGTTGTGGAGGGGCAGAGGGACAACGTCCAGACTCCACGCTGGGGGGCCGTTCCGAAGTGTCGGGACTGCTGCGACATCTTTTCACTAACTCCAGCGGAGTCTCTGAGTCTCCACGTAGGTCCCATTTTAAAAGGGGTAACCCTATGTCATCATGCTCTCGTTCGCACGCACTTCCAGGTGACCAAATCTGCCGGTTTTTGGTTGATAGATTGAGAGGCAGTTCCTCTTCATCGTCTGTAAATAAATATGAGATGTAAAATGCTATTATTACTTTTTTTACTATACAATGAAATACCTCAAAAAACGAAATATCGAAATCAATTTAATAATATGTAATAAGTATAATATTCGTTGTATATGCAGATAGTCTTTTATAATTTCCAGATACATCTGTGCTTTGTTTGCTCTGTAACAACTTGCATGTGGGAGTTGTATGTCAAATGATAATGTTACTCGCATGTGCAAGCACTGTCTCATTCACAGTACCTAAATGAATTTAGGTGTTTGTTGTATTCTCTAATTCTGACTATTTTTCACGCTCTTAACACTAAAGTCGGACGAGTCAAATCGGCCTTTGTAAAATGACTTATGAAATCTGTACAAGTGCGCTACTGTTTGTCGTCTGTTACGTCAATGTTTGCTCTATGATGCTACGTTGCAATGTCTAGTGCTGTATCACTTACGGAGCTTATGAGAAACACTTTTGTATGATTTTCAGTCTACAGGTGAAAAACGGGTTCGGAGCATAGCATAAAAGATTATATTGATTTCTTAAGTTTACGCGAATGCTATTCATTGAAATAAAACTATTTTTACGGATTCTATCCCCATTTGGTTTTAATTTTTTATTCCCGATGTTTCCGTAAAAATAGTTTTATTTCAATAAAAGATTATATATAGATTGTCGCTATCAAGAAATACTGAGCAGATATGCACAAACTTGAGTGGTCAACTTTTAAGAGTGTGGAGTACTCATAAAAACTCATAGATCTTTACCTCTAGAAAGATAGATAATGCACGAAACATTTTTTACATCATTAA
Source organism: Clanis bilineata (assembly GCA_036417725.1). Lineage (NCBI taxonomy): Eukaryota > Metazoa > Arthropoda > Insecta > Lepidoptera > Sphingidae > Clanis > Clanis bilineata. The sequence goes on from CM071140.1 coordinate 12,355,523, forward strand.
AATTCCATCAGGTTTTTCAGTTCAGAAAGTAAAAATTAATGCCTCATTATTAAAAGTATGTAGTGCATAAATTGAAGAATGATTTGAATACCAAACACACTAATTGTAATTTGAAAACTAAATTCACTGGCTCATTTTAAAACCGAAAAGCGTCGAATTCATACAATTATTTTGATAAAGTAATGGGTTAAGCGTAAATCGAAAATCAAGTACATACTCGTATTGGTTTACGAAGTGCTATTTCCGGCGTTATCTACGAGGTTGAACCGGCACAGGCGAGGATAACAACCAATTAGAATACTTCAAGAATTTTAAACGATCACAATCGTGATACACAAGGTGTGTTAAAAATGCGAAAATAATTCAATTGAATCTTCGCAACCAACTTTTCAAAATTAACGAATTTAGGAATCGTCTGCTAATACCCCTTATGTTATCTTGTGTTATTACGGACCACTTGCAGCACCGCGATAAATCCCTATTTATACCAATTTTAAGATAAAAGTGAGCTGTAGGATAAATCGAGTTTAGATTTAACTCTAGATTAGTAATAGTGATAATTCTTTTTTAGTTAAGTTCTTTTTAGAGGTCGAATATTTTAGTACTTCAGTGAACAAAATTAAAAAACTTTTTAAAGCCTTTTTACAGTGGCATATAATGAATATGCAATGTTTAATGTAAAATTCGCCTTTGAATATTTATATATCATTTTCGTGTGTCTTGAAAACAAAACACCTTGTATAGTGATATTTCCTTCATGTTTAGTGAAGAAATAAGTGAGTAAGTATGTACTGGTACTGGTAAGGTAAACGACATGTTAACGACGACACATCGCGTCGCGAGTTATTAATCGGTGCCTTACACTGATAACTATTCTAATGAGCCTTATTCAGGAGAAGTAAACCACGTAAGGAGGACGAGGCGAAACGTTTTGTAACGTCGTAAACGAACCTCGTTTACATTTTTTAGATTCTTTGAATATTTCAGCATTTGGAAATTCTTAGCGCAGCGCATGCAAATATGTCGGGAACATGTTATATTCAAAATGAAGCTTGAAACTCTACCATTAACGATAGTAGAATTTAATCAAAAATGTATTGGAATTTGCCATTAAAGTTATATTTCCTGGAGAATACAGATAGAAAGTGCGAATAGATCTTAGTGGTAATAGTTACCATCTCTGGGTGGGGTGTGTCGCGCTTGTTCGACAGTGGATCGTGGGAATTGCGGCGAGGCTCGCGGCATGAGCAGCGGCCACACTCCCGCGCCTCCGTACAGTGCGCCCAGACCGCTGCAGTACATCAGCGCACCGAGCTCTGGACAAAACACAAACTTTATACTATCTAGTTTTATATATAGCACACAATTACTTGATATTATATTAGTTACGTTAAGTGTTTATCAACTATTTGAAAAAAAAATATTTTAGAACTAATAATGATCCAAATACAGTTCTTATTTTATTTATATTATTTTTCTCTTAATAGACATAATGTTTCGACGGTTGACAGCAAGACGATGGCCAAAGTTAAGCCAGGCTGATGTACTGAATCAACTCCGGTACACGACTCAGTCGGTTAGACCTTCAATCGGTTCAGCTATTCTGCCATATATTTCATATTTTGCAAATGAGATAAGTGAACTATATCATAGGCATCATCATCTGCCTACCCTTATCCCATTTTTATTTAGGGTCGGCGCAAGATGTCTTTTCTTTCCACTCCCTCTTATCAGCCGTCATATCAGCACTCATTGCCTTTTTTTTTGCATATCAACTATTACACAGTCCATCCATCTTTTCTTGGGTCTTCCTCTATTTCTGATACCTTCTACACCCATCCTTTGAATTCTCCTTACAGCATTTCTTTCATCCCTTCTCATCACTCTATATTTTTGGATATATATTTTTTTAATCTTACATTTGTAAAATGATTAAATTGCTAGTAACCTGTTGCCCTCGCGTACTGCTTGAGAGCTCTCCCAGCTAATTCAATGTCTCCCAACTGCAACGGCTCTATTGGGTTGTGTGTGAGCGAGTCTGGGGAGCGCGGCGGTGATCGGGTGGAGGATGGAGATCGCGGAGACACGCTGCGCTCCGGTGATGGGTATCTGTGGGCCGGCGGCGGTGACGATGACGGCCAGAACTGCTCCGCCAGCCGCGACAGCAGCACGTGCCGGGACATCCTGTACAAAATACATGCTTCAAGCACGGACGTAGAAAAAAGAAGGATACCATCTCGCCTATAGTTAAACAGACGCCACAGATAAGCCACGCACACAAGCGCGCCTCTACAAAAGTGCCTTACGCACACAATAATACCCATAACACGTTCAGTCGCTGCCATTACATGTCGATAGATCGAATGGGTAGAAAACCCTGCTACAGTATCTACTGCAGTGATATAACTTTTCAAAATAAGGCATAAGGTGTAGGCGTAGGCAGAGGCGCACTAGCGAACTAGAACACCCACATTTCGCCAAGCTTAGTTCCGTTTAGTTCATAATAAACAATTACATAATTTATAAGTTAGAACAGATTTACGGCTCATTTAATAACAATGTTTGTAAATCTTTTTGTAAATTGTTTGTAAATCAAACATTTACAAATTAGAAACAAACAAAAATCATAACAGTTATCAGATATTTTGAGGCAATTTCACTAATAGCAATGAACTCGTCAATAATGTTCAGTTTCGCGCAACATTTTACTTGACAGCACTCGCTGATTAATCTGGTCGCTTGTTTGTGTCAGCAAATCATATTAAAAGCTCAATCAAGCAAATGAAGAATCAAAATAATGGACGTAGAGGACAGGCGACGCGACGAGTCGCGAGCCCGTGACACGACGCCTACTGCGTATGCGCATTAATAATTCACGTGTCGACTAAAACAATCTTCATTACACTAATACACATTACGTATTAACGAAATAAACGATCGTGTGTCCACTCCAATCTAATCCACGTTTAACTCAACGCATTCCATTATGAAATCACCTTTTTGTATGATAATGTGAACATAAAGAAAAATTGTAAAAGCAAATATCACAATGATTTGCTAAATGTCCCAATTACGATAATGTACGTTCCGAACTTATAAAGCGGGCGTTTTCATATAATTTTTCTGGCAATTGAGGAGAGTTTGACGGGCTAGTATTCTAGTGACATCAACAAAATTTACACTACACACTTGAATAGAGGTACCTAATTATAAAAGTTTATCGAGATAAATTATCCGAGGGCTCAGTGACGTAATTTCTTGTATAAATAAAGCAAGTCTATTGAATCGCGACTAGCAATTACGTATAGCGGTCCGCGCTACTGCCGGCTTTTTCTCACCCCATAAAACAGTGGGAAATTGAACAAGTGTTGAAGAAATCAATCACGGCAGATATTACTGATTATTTTCTTTAATTTTTTCATAACTAATTACACACATTGCATTCCTCAACACAATTAAGTTTCTTTGTTTGTTTGTCTGCTTGATTAAAACTGCAGTTACTATGTAACTAGTAGAACTAACTAAATTAGATTCAGGTGTATATAAATCAATGTGACGGAACAATCAAAGGTGCACAGAAATTATAAATAAATATACAGTGTGTTTCATAAAGTTGGTATCAATAATAACTACACTTAAAGAGAGAATGGCTAGCAATCTATCTGGTGGTAAAGTTTAAAATTTCGTAAGGCTTATAGTTTTTGAATAATGAAAATTTGAATTTGTGACGAAATTTTTTTTTTTCATTGGGTCAGCTGCAGTACATTAGCAAACCACCTATGGGGTAATTAATTAATATTAGCATATACAAAGCCATAACTATGCTAAGTGCGACAATTTAAAGGTCGCATTCCAATTTTAAATTCCCCGTGCTTGATAATTTCTAAAAAAATTAAGTTAAATTTTTATTTTTTAACCTTACCATTGCACTTTAAGTGGTTCTCCTGTATGTGGAATTGTTACTGGTACCAACTTTATGAAACATCCGGTATAGTCAGGTAATAGTTATAATGTAACTAATTATAGGAATTGGGTCAAATTGTGTTGACTATCGTTACTGACAATACCAGATTTATTTATTTATTTATTTATTTAAACTTTATATACAAACATGTATAAAGGTGGACTTAATGCCAAAGGCATTTTCTACCAGTCTACCTGAGGGTGGTGCAGAGATAAAACGATGTGGGTGTATATATAGAATATAAATAGAGGCTAATAAATAAGACGGAAGCAGAAAATAATACAGCCATACATACTTCAATATAATAAAATACTTAAATAAATATGTCGTAAAATATAACACTATAAACTACATATAAATACAAATAAAATATACATACATAAATAAATAATGCAAATCGGTTAAAATTGAGATTCTGATACGCTATCAGCCAAGAGCTTTCGTACTTTGAACTTAAAACTGACCTTGCTGGTGGACGCCCTGACATCGAGTGGGAGCGCATTCCACAGAAGTATAGATTGCACAGTAAATGCAGAGTGAACGAAATCGGAGCTGTGAGAGGGAGATTGGAGAAGAAGGCTGTTTGAGGAGCGAAGATTTCTTACATGGCTAGATCCTAAGTAGTGAAAGTTGTTTTTTAAGTAAGAAGGGGCATTAGAAGAAGAGAGAATAGAATAGAGAGTGGTGAGGGCACGCAGCATTCGGCGTTGGCGGATTGGTAACCACTTTAATTGGGAACGGAAGGAAGATACATGGTCATACTTACGAAGATTGAAAATAAATCGAATGCAGTTATTAAGAAGACGGTCAAGTTTATTGAGCAAGTCTGCATTCAGGTCAAAATAACACACGTCACCATAGTCGAGGATAGGGAAGATTAAGGTCTGCACAAGCAGAAGCAGGGGGTTAAATAATATTATAAATTGCATTTATATCTTTATAAAGACAATTTATAATATTATTTAACCCCCAATCATATCGATTCACAGCAGTGCATATGTAAATTCTTTTACACTATGAAAAAAATAATAACAGACCGGTATTATTGTTTCTTTTTTCATAATAATAGATATCATATATTTAATTTTGTTGTGTTAGTTACTTTCTATATCTGGTTATTAGTTAGTGTAATTGGTCCAAACCATACTAATTGATCAAAATAAATAAACAAAGAGGTACTTAAGGATGAACAAAGGTTTGTTTGTCTGTAAAAGATGGTTATTTTTAGCTGATTTAACCACAGTAGCGGGAATTGAACCACTCAATGAAAATAAAAATTATATAGAATAATTCAGAATAAAATAATTTGAAAACATTACATAACAAACGTAACATGTGAACAAAGCACGATAAATCCCCTTTTAAGAAGTTAAAAATGCAATGTCGTATTAATAGGGAATATAGTAATGCTTTAGAAGTTAAACCCACACATAAGCCTGTATCCCCGAAGGGGTAGGCAGAGGCGCACTAGCCAACTAGTACACCCACATTTCGCCGAGCTTAGTTCCGTTCGAGATGTGATAGGGGACGAGCATATCGCCACATCGTCGAGCACAAATTCCAGACTCCGGGCTGATATGGAAAAATCCAATATCACTTTGCCCGACCCGGGGATCGAACCCGAGACCTCAGGACAGTAGTCGCACCGAAAGACAACCACGACACCGAGGCAGTCAGTTAAACCCAAAAAATGCTTAATGCGTAATTGTACCTCTACATCCTAACAATGAATTTAGATTTATCGGAATAAAGACAAGTTGTATTACAGAAACAGCAAAAGTATAAAGCGCCGCGGTTGCATGTTGTCACAACTGTTACACTTGATTACCTACATGTAGTGGATTCATTGTTTTGTGCCTGATCGGAACACGTGTACAAATTTGGTTTTCTTATGTTTGCCGTCGGGAGAGGACAAACCTGCAGATTATTATCAATGCGCTGCATTTTGCCAGACACCATTAAAATGTGAAAAACAAAGTGAAATATAAATTGCATTTGTCGTAAATATGAATAGGTACATGTGGCAAGACAGTCACAAGATAAGATTTTTTTATATGTAATATTAATGAACATTTAAAGCCTGCATAAGATCAACAAAGGTTTTTTTTATATTTAGAATATCCTGATTTGATTTTTTTACAAGTTTATCAAGCATTTACTTCAAGAAAACCTCTTTCCTCTAACAAAATTTGTACCTACACGTTAAGGTATTTTCGAAACATACTAATGAACATTAAACGAATTAGTATAGAATTATTGCTTATGATTATGTTATTGATATTATTTTCATTTAAAATAAGAATTTTTTCAATTAAAATTTGTCTATTAAATCCCAATCATATTTCGGGCTAGAAGTATTATTAATTATCATTAAAATGTTAATCAAATAGTTAAAAGCTATAAACATGCTTTCAGTACAAAGAAGGGCGGACTTACCTTGAGAACTAACTCTACGCTGCTACGATTTCTATTGCACTCACTGCTACGAAGCACAGCGTAGATTTGTTTATTAGAAGTTGTATAATATACAGTTTTTTATGCACAAACAATTTTATTCCTTCTATTTTTCAAAATATATACATTGTCCAGTTAGTGTGACTGCGATAGTTTTGAGAGTAATAAATATAACGGCGCGATATCGGGAGGCTTCGTGGGAACTCAAACCGTCCCTGCATAAGGTGCGTCGCGTTTGGCGCCCGGCACCTGACTGAAGCGAGGCTCGCGCGCCCCGACCTACCCGACCTACCCGACTACTCCTCCACACCTAACGTTCTTTTTTCAAAACTTTGCTAATAAAAAAAGAGGTCGAACGGAGGCTGCGCAATAAAGAAATGATTTGATGAAACGACCGCTTGACAGGTGGCTCGCGTCGCATCCTCACATACAACATTTAATTGTTGGTTGCATTTGCGTTGACGTCGCAGAGGACACACTGAAAAATGGCTTTTAAGTATTAATGCCCGCAAATAAGCGGTTGCTGCTCGAATGACATTAAACCCTGGCGTTATTATGTATCGCAAAGTTAGTTGTACGAACTGGTTTAGTCTGTGTAAGACAACTATGACATGAACGTGTCTAGTATATAAATTTTTGTAAAGACGTGCAAGTTTAGTGAATTAGAGACGAGCTGAAAGGTAGCGAGCTTAGATTTGTTGAAGCAATGCGCTCCGCCCACTCCGCGCCATTGGCCGCCATCTAACGCGGGGCGGAGCGTTGCTTAGATACTGATTGAAAACTTTACTCGGATCTACACTGATTTCTATATACTACACAATTTCAGTACTTAGTTTCATATTTATAATTGTAAAGAATGTTTAAACTTTTAATTTATTCGTAGGCTATTAATAGGATACGGCCTCTATTTCCGTGGTTCTCCATGCCACTTTCCAATTAAATTATGCTTAAAAATGTATTATCGTTAATCTGTATATTTCTTTATCGCGCATATCGTCAAAAATCAATTTTTATTTTTTCAATAACTATTTTGCCATAATAATATAATCTTTCACTCATAATAATATAATACGTCTGGTTTTTTAATCCTGACACAACAGTAAAACTGTTAAAAATATCTAAAAAAAATACACAATATAATAGTATTTTACAACATACATAAATCTAAAAGAATAACATTAGGTCACGCCTGTATCCCCGAAGGGGGAGCACTAGCGAACTAGTACACCCAGATTTGGCCGAGCTTAGTTCTGTCCCAGATGTAATAGGGGGCGAGCCTCTCACCATATCGGGCACAAATTCCAGACTCCGGGCTGATATGGAAAAATCCGTTATCACTTTGCCCGACCCGGGGTCGAACCCGAGACCTCAGGACGGTATTCGTACCGAAATACAACCACGCTACCGAGGCAGTCTCAGTATCTAGAAGAATAATATTAAACTTCAGTTCTATAAACTGAAATCATATAATATGCTGCCACTATATAAAGAAGGAGACATATAAGGCAATAGGAATCGTCTTATGTATACTTTCCGCCACGTATGTATATGATACTTAACGATGGTTTGACTGGCATATATTATCTTTAAAAATATTTTAAGAAATTTAGGGGTATCTTTTAAAAAATATTTTTGTCGTTTAAATCACTGTAAGTAAGGAGTTGTAAAGCATCGACGCGCCGCGTCGTGTCAACAGTCTTCGCAACATAAAGAATGACATATGTGAAAATACAATGTTGACCTACGATATGCATGATTGTCAGAATTATGTCGGCCTAAAGATAATATATATCGACCGCGTGGACTCGAAAGGTAGCTCACCCGCAAATCTCTATCGTCCCGATGTTATTGTACGTAAAGGGTAAACACAGTGCTTAGTTAGTCTAAGGCCCTAAGGAAACTTTTAAAGGAGAAGAAATTAAAAAGAAGATACGTGTACACGGCCAAGCCATGCAATTTGATAATAAGAAGAAACATAGGAGGCGATCTTGTCAATTACAATTTTCTGTAAGGATTTAATTTCAAACATGCGAAACAGCATGGCAATATTTCGCATTACTTATTTTTTTACATTATCTTTATAAAGGTTGGGAATTTAAAAAGGTGATGAATCTTGGAAAGCGATGCTTTAATTAAAAATATTAAATGATATTTATTTCATAATATACTCTTAATGACGTAGATTTCCAGACACCAATTCAAACAATATAGTATACATATTTGGTGATTGCATAAAACATGTTGCACCGTAGATGTTTAAATAACAAAGTAAGTGTGTGATATAAACGATAATGATGCCATATTGCACACATTTGTCGCTTATATCTTTCAATACTTGCGATTTCGCACATGACGCTTTCCAACCGTCTTGAATAATAAAAGGAGTTTTAGTTCCTTCTGAGTAATTAAATCGAGTTTGATCTGTGGCGTAGTATATATCCCAATTTTTTTTTTCCAAATTGTCTAATAATAAACAGATATATTAGGGCAAAACAAGCACCCTCTTCCTTTCTTAAAAGTTTCACCCTTCGCCACTGTACGAGATGGTATTATAGATGCTGCTCTCAAAATAGAAACGGAGCAAACATACAGTCAAACAGATTTTATAGATGGAAATTAAGTTAGGTATATATAAGAATATAATGAAGACCACATTCGTAAACAATAATTGATAAAACTTCTGCTTTCGCTGTAACCATAATGAGTGCATTAACAGTGTGCGTTTTACGGACGGTGTGAGCATCAAGGCCTACTTATTTGTTTATTTAAGATGCAAAACAGAACGTTGCGCATTTCGGATCACTTGATCACCAAATAATATTACACATACATACATAAGCTCACGCCTGTATCCCCGAAGGGGTAGGCAGAGGCGCACTAGCGAACTAGAACACCCACATTTCGCCGAGCTTAGTTCCGTCCCAGATGTGATAGGGGGCGAGCCTATCGCCATATCGGGCACAAATTCCAGACTCCGGGCTGATATGGAAAAATCCAATATCACTTTGCCCGACCCGGGGATCGAACCCGAGACCTCAGAACCGTAGTCGTACCGAAATACCACCACGCCACCGAGGCAGTAATATTACTTATATTTATGATTAATGTCATAATCCACTAGAGATTCAACGTTATTACGTCTTTTAGGGCTAATTGCAGCTCCGCGATAAATCTCTATTTATCCCAAATCTCGATTTAAAGATAAGAGTGAGCTGTAGGATAAATCGAGTTAAGGCTTAACTTTAGATAAGTGATTGCGCAGCAAGTCGCCCTAAAATAATAACATAGCAATTTTATATAATTAGATACTTAACAATGTAAGTGTAAAAAGTATTAAACATAAACTTTACCGTACAGTAGTACATAACAAGCAATGATACGATTTTCACTTCATTAACCCATTACAATAACAATCTCGGGAAATCCAATTAGCCGGCTAATCTGCTTTGGTTACTGCGTGTATTGTTACGTTCGGGCAATGTATGGTTTCAGAGGGGAAGTGCTTCAGTGAGTGCTGGTGCGGCACGGCGCGGCACGGCGCGGCGCGGTGGTGAGGCGAGAAGGGCTGTAAACATAACGGCGAGCGCGTGTCAGGCTCGCGGGCGGCGGGGGCCGGCGGAGTGCGGCGGGGCGCGGCGCCAGGGGGGGCGTCACGGCCCGTTAGCGCGGATCGTCGGCGCGTGCACATGTCGCCCCGGCACGCGCCCGCGCCGCTTTTTATACATCTTTTTCTGTTATAGTTTTTGTTTTCTCCCTTTGTTCGAATTTCGAATTAAAACCTCTTCACTGATTTCTCCGAAATTAAATAGACAATCACGGTATCATTTTTGAAGGTTAGGGTTGATCGTGGATTCGAAAATTAGCTAAACATTTTTTATTTTATTGCTATATTTACCGGTACGTAGACTAACAAAATAGCTAATTCCTCGTCTCCAAACGTATTTACATTGAAATAAATCTTAATCACTGCTGGCTGAGCAGACATGTTCTATAAATTGCGCATAATGTGGGACAGGTTCCAGTCGCAGTGGTCGCGAGTGCATACCTGATAGATAAAAGTAAATCAAAATAAAACGCTTGAAAGGTAAGCATGTTTCAGCTGCAGGGCCTGCTCGGGAACCGGTACAGCGGGCGGCTGTCCCCGTCACATAGTGTCATTTCTTACAGTCAACTATTATTAATTGGGCAGATGAGAGAAGAAGCAAGGCCTCCATGATGAATACCTAACCCTTATATGGGGAACAGTTCGCCAAACCTTTTATAGATTCACAATTAAAAGCGTCTATTCCAGTTAAAGGCTATCTGACGGTGTAGCGTTTATAGGAACGGGAATATTTGCTTTATGTAGAAGTAAAAAAGGTAATATAACGGAAAAGACTATTAAGTGGAATAAAATATAGCGTGGGGGTGCGGGTGGCAGGTGGCTGCGGATTAAGGATGCTCTTATATCCACCCACTTCATATCGATAATATGATGTTTGAATTAACTCTTATCTGACAATTCAATTAATACGTCGCTACTGATAAGAAGCGGGCCTTAAATTAATATAAATATCTAGTTGTGTCAAAATGAGAAACAATTAAAACCAAGTTAAAATAACATTCTTTGAGTAGGTAGTAGGTACATTGAAATCAAGCATACGTAAGTAGAAATACATACGTATTGAAATCAATAATTTCTAAGTGTGAAATAATGAGCTTTTACATTTCGATAGTAAAAAAAACGTGTGCAATTCACATGTAGTAGGTGAAACCTTCAAAAATTTTGGCTTCAAGTTAATGAGACGAATGTAAAATTTCGGGAAGAGGATTTCTGCATTCGTTTTCGGCATATTTAAAGAATTTAATATAAAAATGATGAAGAATTTTAATATAAAAAATATGAAAAGACTACAAACGTACGTACACGTATACAAAACACCACGGTTGTCTGATGCCTTTTCCCAAGCTTTGTACTACGTATGCGCGCACAAATACGTGTCAATACACGTACAATGCTGAGGCCCAAACAAACTCACACTATGTCGTGGTGAACACGAATGGAGGGGGGTACAAAGCAGAGCACAAAGAGAATCACGAATATAAGGAACACTGTATAATGCTTTCTATCTCATTTTCTCCCACGTTAAATCTTATGAATTTATTATGTATCTTTTCACTGCCGCTTTTTCGTTTCATCGACTTTCAAATCCCAACGATGCTTAAGAAGTTTTCACTTCAAAAAATCTGCCCTCTTGATTTTAAACTAAATATCATTGTAAATTATGATTGTCAACTTGAATATCATTGCTGAAATATTTTATTGATAAAATTATAATAAAGAAAATTTTGTAAGTTAATAACGTGTTCAGCGGCCCTAGCAGGAATATTTTTGACACTCGTATCTAGCTCGCTGGGCATTGGTGACGTTTAGTTAAAAGTTCTTAAAAATGTCATGGACATGCATCTAGTTCGATTCGAATTCGATTGTCAAAAATATTCCGGTTTTATAGTAGGTACTTTACATCTTCACTGTTTGATATCGTTTTCGGTTTTAATGTTATCGATATCTAACTATCGACATAAGGTGTACCTTTGAGCGCCCTAAGTCTTGGATAAGATTCACCACCCGAGTGGGTCGTGGGTCGCGGCATGTGCGCCCTTAACGGATTTATTAAAACACTCTGTCTACCGTCAACCGTCGCCGCCCTCACAATTTACTGACCACTGTTTACCATACTACAGTTAAAATCAAATGCACGTCTTTGTTATCGATGTTTTAGTATTGCTCAATTGGATACCTTTGATTTTCCACTGTTTCACATAAAACTTCAAATACATACATAATCATATGATTGTATCCCCATAGGGGTAAGGGACGGCAAACTAGAGAACTAGAATACCCACAATTCGCCGAGCTTATGTCCGTCCCAAATGTGATAAGGCGAGAGCTTATCGCCATATCGGGCCCAAATTCCAGTGATTGTTGAGCACGCTGGTTCTATATGCTGGTTACGCTGCAGACATTGTATATTAACACTTGTTTACCTTTATATTTAATTGAAGATACATTTGCATATTAATTACAAAATATCACCTGCCAATCTTCATGAGAGTCGAAGCTTTCCATACCATATTGACAAAAATGTCTCAATCCGAGACGAACTGTCCATGTGGCCACACTGTACAGTGATGCACACATGACGTGTATACACTAGAGCAGTTGGAAGACACAGTTATACACAGCACGGAGTCATATGGCGGGCGACAAGCGGCAGAAACCGTAAAAGCTTGCGGAGCGTGCGCTTGCGCATGCGACCGCGATCACAAAGATCAGCATTGTGCGCCACCGGCTACGGGCCCACCACATCACGCCCGATTATTAAAATTTATACTACGCAAAATTCCGCTCTTCCTTACTTATTGCGATCATTCTTACGCGGGCCCATATTCAGTGAGCACATGTTCCTCACTCCGAGGCCGCAGACTGCTGTTATGTTGTGGTTTTCGATTACTGCAAGTAATTGTGTAATAAACTACGCCATTACATACATCCCCGGCAAAAATCACCTTTATATTATACATTCCAAATATTTAAAAGCTTTTATTGATAAATTAATAATACACGCCGTAGTTAAGGTTTGCGGTCGGCGGGTGTTTGTCTGGATCATGGTGGATGAAAGCTCACGTGTATGCAGCTATAGCTACATGTATACTGTAATAATAGGTAGTGTGTAGTAAACGGTCTCCAGTACAACTTGACTTTTGATTATTTGAAGCTATCAGAGGCATAAACACAGGCATGCATACGTATGTACTTTGACAATTTAATAGCATATGCGCTTACACCTGCCACTGCAAAAAGTAGGTGCACGCTTCAGGCAGTGAAGCGCGGAATTCGTCGCCGCGGCCGTCCTCCAGGCCTATCTTATACGCTATTTATTGGTAATTGATTGGAAAGGTGCATTAAAAGCCCTTTGCGTTATATTCTATAATGTGGTATGCCCATACTTGGATTTCTTGTCATTCTGCTGGCGAGTTGATATCTAATAATAAACCATGCCTTGTTTTCACATATCACGTATGAACATAATATTTATTAGTGTAATAGTGGGTAATTAGCTACTATAGCTGTGCTCTTACATTAATTAGCTAATTCATTGTAATTAATCCAATAATACGAAAAACCAGTTCACACGCATCTGCTTCTTAATATATCGTTTGATTGCTGCCCATAGGCAAAACAATGAAATGTCTTGGTAAAGCGATGTGATAATACTTAATATTTTTTGTCAAGTTCCATTTCTTGCATGTTGAGTTTTCCTTTTTTGGTCTTACATAATATATTATTTATACAACGTTTAGATTAAGCAAGATTTTGTATTCCTGCCCTTATCCCACCTTAACGAGGGGTCGGTGCAACACACTTTTTCAAGTATGCTGCTGAGAAGATTTAGCTTAGTTTTTACGACTGGCCGCCTGCCTGACGTCAACCTCCTATGAGGTATCCAGTCCCAGGAAAATTAAATTAGAAAATTTATTTTGTCCGACCTGGGAATCGAACCTAGGGCCTCCCGGTCCACAGCCCATACATGCTGCCACTAGACCAAGAAGGCGACTGCTGGAAAACTTAATAAATTAATAAAATAAAATAAAATAATAGAATTGACATTGTAAATATTTATGGAATTTTAGTATACTAGCTCAGAAGGAGCTTCACAATGTTGCTGAAGGCTTCTAGCCTCGCTTGTAAAATTTCATATTTAACATCTCAAAATGTCATATTTGCCTCGGCGGCGTGGTTGTATATCAGTACGACTACCGTCCTGAGGGTTCGGGTTCGATCCCCGGGTCGGGCTAAGTGATATTGATTTATTCCATATCAGCCCGGAGTCTGGAATTTGTGCCCGATATGGCGTTAGGCTCGCCCCTTATCACATCTGGGACGGAACTAAGCTCGGCGAAATGTGGGTGTATTAGTTCGCTAATCCCCCTCTGCCTACCTCTTCGGGGATACAGCCGTGAACTTATGTATGTATGTAGGTACCTACTCTTAACTAATGATATCGGAAAGATAACCGCTAAAAGACAACTTACGTATATAGAAGTAGAGATAAAGGGGCGATGTCTAATAATTTAGTATACGATTTGACATCCCATAATACTAGGTAAGTCAGTACTACTACCTACATCTGCACGGTTACCAGCTGAGATCGTTTTTAATGTTAACTTTATCTATTTTATATGTATATTGTTGCGTCTTATGCGGCGGGCGGTTTCCGCGCGCGAATAAAAAGTGCGAGTGAGTTAACGTATGCCCCGCGGCGTTGGCTGCGGTCCGCTCATGTCCGCTTAATGAGAGCTTTAACTACTGTTGGTAAATCATGCCTTTACGTCCTTCGGGCTAACATACACGTCGGCAAAACTCAACCGGGCAATGATGATACACTCAACTCGTGAAATCATTATAATCAAACATAATAAAAGCGATTTATTTATTAAAATTTATAAACATGCCTCTCTATACTGAAGGATTATGTGGATAACTAGGACTATATTAATATAAATGATACAATACCATAGGTAGCAGTGCAAATATGTTAAACGGCAGAGAAGAGCCGGGGATTATATCATTTAGAATTAAAATATACATTATGTGAATTGCTATAATTATGTAAAATAATATTTATGCTTAATCTGCGTCTGTATAAGAACTTTCGCAGTGGTTTTTAAGAATATTCTTGTGTATAAGTAAAATATTTGTTAAACGAACAAAAATACAGTTAAAATTATATGTCAAGAAATAAAAATCCCTCTCATGAAATTAGGTTAGGACAATTAACCTCTAAAAGGTGCCGCGATTTTGCAGGCGGATAATGAATGAGCAATCACACACCTTTGATAAATTTAACACGGCATCCACGTTGATGTAAACTCTTGTTTCAATGGAGTTACGTCTCGAAGGCCCGTGCGGTGAGGTGCAGTGGGGGCCGAGGTGGATCTGGTGGGCCAGGTCAGTGTCGCGCAGTGGGGAGTAATACAGGCAGGTGGCGCGAAGGCCGAACAGGGACCGGGAGCGCGTCGCCTCCAGTTAATTGATTCCAATCTGAGGAACGGCTCTCGATAATTCACTATAACTAAGATCCACACTCGCTCTCCGGTAATTATGAAATGGTTCTACGATAACAGACTCGTTTACATTCTAGTAGGTACCTATATTCTAGCGAAAATAACTTTACATATAAATGGTGCAATTGAAATCTCAGATTATTTTCTCATTTCTGACAAATACTTATGGATATATATTCTTTAATTATACTCAATTACATATACTTAAATTGTTGCAAAATATGATAAGAAATATTATAATGTTTGATTTACGTTATTGAAATAAGTTTAACCATCGCCTTCTTGGTCTAGTGGCAGTATATATGTGGATTTGATTCTCAGGTGGGGAAAATCGGTTTTTGTAACACGATTTGCCTAGACCCTACATTAAAGTTGGATAGGGGCTGGTGGAAGACGAAGAAATAATCAGTTTCATCACGAATGAATAGAGTAAAAGGGTACCTACATATTATTTGATAGTAATTTTGAGTGGCAGAGCCACGCTGTAGACGGTTACGTCTAAGCACGAACTCCGGCTCGTCTGGTTTGATACCACTGTCTCACAGAAAACCGACGTAAAGTGGCAGCTCGCTGTCGCGTTTCGTTCGATGAGTGAGATTTCCTGCGGCCCAATTACCCCCCTCCCTTTCCCAATCCTTATTTCCCTCCTTTTTGGTTGGCAACGCACCCATGATTCTTTTTGTGTCTTGGGTGTTTATGGGCGGTGGAGATCACTTACCATCAGGTGACCCATAGGCTCGTTTTAAAAAAAATGTATGTTCGTAGTCCAGTCCCACAGAGTCTTTGTCATTGAATGCAATGGTCTTGTAGAATTGGTTATATGAAAAAACGAGCTGTTCGATTCACGTGGACCGCCATAGTCGAAGTGAACCGATTTAATTACCGCCATTAATCCGTGGACAGGACTATTTCCTTTGCACAGTGGCTATTTTAAGTGCCCGTCGTAATTTTTCTGACCATAAGACATTTTGAAGCCACAGTTATTAATATTTATTTACTTAACTAAATCGGAACGCATTGCTATGTGCTTTTATCCTCCGATTACATAGCAAGGAAATACCTTTACATAATTATGCATAATAATCAATGAATTATGATGTCATAAGCATCGGATAGAAATAAGTTGTCGCCTTTTAATAATATGTAATCAATCAAGATCAAGAAACGAAATGGCAAAAGAAAAGGACATGGCATAGAACAAAAGAATATCAGTTTACATTTTCAGTGAATGAGGAAATTTTATATTGTGCATTACTTCATACTTACTTACTAGGTCTCACTGGGTCCCCCAGAGAGGGGGTTGACATCAGGCAGGCAGCCGGTCGTAAAAACGAATCCAAATAATTTCTGCAACATGCTTGAAAAGTGTGTTGCGCCGACCCCACATTCCGGTGGGATAAGGGCAGGTAGAAAGAAAGAATGGTACTTAAATAGACACATACCATTTTTATTAACCGAATGCGTGGCGAATCGGTGTTCGCCGGGTCCGGGTGCTAAGGTGTTGTAGTGACGCGAGTTGCTGGGCGGCGCGGCGCGGTGTCGCGTCGGACGTAGTGTCGCGTAGCGTCCGGCTGCTAGGGCAGTAGCTCAATGTGCGTGAATGGCAGCGCGAAGCGACGCGATGCACCGATGCCGCACGTGCCTTATAATTACGCGCAAAAGGTCGCACGCGCACATTGCGTCGCGCCACTCTTGGCGCGCGCGTCCGTCGTGCGCCAGCGCGGTAAACTCGTACGCTGCAATGTAGCTTTACAACGGCAACGTACAGATCAATCTTTACCCATATACTCATCCAAATCGGTTCTAACTAAAGTAGGTATAAAAATATAGAGCGGTATTATTCTTTTACAGAAATTTTCACTACATATGTAAATCAACGTAAGAATTATTACACATGTATAATTGAAAACTCATAACAAAGATCCGAGCAAGTATTAAACGATGTCAAGACTAAGTTTTTTACGAGCTATCGTAAACTGGTTTTAATTAGAAAGTGCTATAATTAATGTATTATCAAAATACAAAATTATCGCAATGACAAGACAGGCCGAAAAGGCGAAAGTGACCAGTGTCACTATCAAGAGTTGTAAATGTTGGAATATCGGATGGATATGTGGTGCCGGGGTGCCGGGCCTCAGTGGCTGGTAGCTTCGCTTATATAACATGTAATGCATGTCTGTTCTATTTACATAACCTTTGTTTTATAAATCGCATATTATCGACTTTTAATAATGTCTGAATAATATGGCCCTCAAAACTTATTTGTAAACGTATCTTTATATTATTGTCCGCGTTCTAATGAACTTCATGTGATGAAGTTTTAGCAATTTTAGGCTTCCCTTTCGAAAATTCTCACCCATTCGCCATTGATGCCATCTATCTATCATTTTAAATAGATATGATTTGTATTTTTTTTTAATGAATAGGCTTAAAAACTACTGATTTTAAAAATTCTGTCACCAGTGGAAAACCACATTATTCCTGAGTGATTGAGTGAAAAAAATACGATTTCCGTAGGATATCCACGCGAACGAAGTCCCGAGCAACAGCAAGTATTTTTTTTACAGTACCTATTTGATGAAAGTATAAGCATTGACTAGCGTCAGTTCTGACAGTAACTATTGCGAAAATATAATTTATTTTCGCAATAGTTTGGGCTTACAATACGTAACTGCACTTATGACGTTTAGTTAGCATTTCATACAAATGTCATAGACGTACATCGAGCTCGATACGAATTCGATTGTCAAAAATATTCCTGCTCGGGCCATTGATGTGCAACAACTAAATAACATACACATTTTTGAGGTCGACTGTTGCATTGAATATTGATATTGTCGATAGATACCATCTGCTGCTATTTTATTAGAACAAATCACGACATCTGCGTTTAAATGTTCTATTTTTCATAATTACAGGCATGTGTTAGTGGTTTGATGATAACTAGTAGGTATCTTATCACTTATCATAAAAATGTCATAGTATAATGTCATTAAGCGAATGGATCGACAACCAGTAATACGGTGGCTTTAGAATTAACTGTTTTATTTGAGGTTGATAGTCGATCAGCTGACTACAGAGTCCAATCGTCTAGTGTTGGAAATTCTATGATGTGGCGGTGACTCACAACTTCACAAGTCAGTTTTGGTAGTATTTAAAATTGCAGTTTACAACCATAGTATTAGCAGCGAGGCACTTAAGATTTTCTAAATACACGCTTGTGTAACTATAAGCAAAAATATTTTTTAAACCTCTATGTCCGTGTGCTAGTATTATAAATTACAATGTACTGGACGACAATCCTGAATCTAGATTTAATTGTTACATATTAAATCGGCGAAATGTGGGTGTTCTAGTTCGCTAGTGCGCCTCTGCCTACCCCTTCGGGGATACAGGCGTAAGCTTATGTTATGTTATGTTATACTAAAATGTTGGTTGTAGTAGAATAAAATCTGAATATCGCTTCATGCTGCGGGTCTAAATAGACGCATAAATATTGTACATTTAAGACCAGGTTTACACCCAATTCAGGCACAGTTTAAAATAAAATTAAGTAAATAAGAGACACCGGTAATTTGCATGTATATTTTGAATAATTTCTGCTTAAATTACGTATGATTTTTAGAAAATTATGTTAATTTATTATCGCGCGATATATTTAATGCAATCAATGCTCCCCAGTGTACTTATAAGAACACATAAAACGTTTAAAATATCTTCATTTACTAGTGGCGCCATTCTATGTGTAATTTACTATGCCAATATGAAAGCTTAACGCTGGCACTCGGCGTTGGATTTTGCATATCTTTACGGATGTTTTACTGGAATCGTTAATAGAATTTACAATATTATATGAAAGTACAACCACACTCACAATCCGTTTGCCTATATTATAGCTTCAGCTTATTTTAATCATAACAATATCAATGTTCCAGCCCTAGAGAGCGAATTGCAGGCTGTGAACAGTGCTGTGTGAGAGGCCGTGGGTTCAATTCCCGCACCATAAAATGTTTGTGTGACCCACAGACCAACATTTCGGGTCTGGGTGTTGTGAGACCGAAAGTCTTAAGTAGTTTCTGATACTCAAGACACAAGACTGGTATTTTACTGGACCTGATCATGGTTCCAATTACAAAAGCAATAAGCAAGTATACGAGTATTTTAGGGAAGGCTCTAGAAAGATATGTTTAGATGTAATTACCATGGCCGAGTATAATTTTAATTCTGACTGACTGTACTTCACGTATTCATGATTTCTCATAAAAAATATATTCACCCAGAGACAGTACGCGGCATCTACCCTCTCATAATCCTATTTAATAAATTATCTTAAAGGAAAAAATAAATTAATATGCGTTAATTACTACAGTAAATTGGCATTTTTTAAAATTGTATTTCAAATTTAAATAATTGCAGCACCAATTGCAAAGATGTGTAATTAATATTATTTTTTAAATTCTTGTGATTGTACAGATGCGAGTGACGAATATTCTAGAAAGTAGTCATTATAAAAGAAAAGCGTTGTAGAAAATATTGACACTAGTTGTGCGAATAATGTACAAAATACGTGTACTTGGGTGGTAGAGCCACCCCGTAGACAGTTACATATGTCTACAGCAAGAACTTAACATATTAATTGAAATAAAACTATTTTTATGGATTCTGTCATGATTTGGTCGGGCATAAAAATTAAAACCAAATCGTCATAAAATCCGTAAAAATAGTTTTATTTCAATGAATAACATTCGCGTTAATCTAAGCAATCATTAACATATTAACTTCATTATTAAGCTTTGTGCTAGATTTATATGCGAACCACTTAGTTCGCTCTTAGAGCGCAAATCCTTCTCCTAATCGCCGTTAATTTTTTCTTTTGTTGTCGTAGGTTTCCATAATATAGGCTGTCTATAGACTATGAAATTCATATACCATTAAGCATACCATTAATGATAAGTATATAAGTATATACTTAAGTATGTCACAAGTCATACCTGCGAGTCTGCTATAAAAAAGATGTTACCTAAAATGTATTATCGACCAATTTCGCAAAAAGGAGGAGGTCCTCAATTCCAATTCCAATTTCTAAGGCGCCAACCATCCCGGTCTTGCACAGCACGCATCCATCCGCTGCCCGCCACCTTTCTCAAGTCGTCGGTCCATCGTGCATCAGGACGTCCCACACTACGTCTGCCTAACGCGGTCTCCACTCCAGCACATGTCTGCTCCACCGACCATCTGTCCGTCTGCAGACATGACCGGCCCACTTCCACTTCAGCATGCTAATTCTGCGAGCAATATCGATAAAATGTATAAGAATACAAAATCAAATTTAAAAACACACCGCAAGATTATTCATGCAAGTTGCGATAATATATTTATTATATTTGGAATATGTAAGTACTTAAGTTTCAAAATAAGCCTTAAATATCGTAAATATGAAACGGAATCATCAAGTCAACTTCATTGTATCGTGGACGATGCATTCGCAAGTCGCAACAGCGAAGATAAGAATTTTATGATTTCAATTAGTTTAAAATAATAATACGTCGTATACATCTGGTACTTGAAACTAAATTCATTTTGTTGCCAACAACCTCGTGTTTATGAGTGCAGACGACGGAAATATGCATATTTTCCAAATAAACCGTTAGCAGACACTTCACGTCAATAAAATATTTGCCACTAAGGGCAGCTGAAGATAAAGAAAAGATTCAAACATTCAATCGAGTTAAAAGTCATTGTTGTGGTATCCACATATAACATAAGCTCATGTCTGTATCCCCGAAGGGGTAGGCAGAGGCGCACTAGCGAACTAGAATACCCACATTTCGCCGAGCTTAGTTCCGTCCCAGATGTGATAGGGGGCGAGCCTATCGCCATATCGGGCATAAATGCCGGACTCCGAGATATGGATAAATCCAATATCACTTTGCCAGACCCGGGAATCGAACCCAAGCCTCAGAACGGTAGTCATACCAAAATACAACGACGCCACCGAGGCAGTCTATCAGCTGTTGTATCCTTTAATGGATGTTTACCTGTAAACATTTAACTAATTAAATTACCTTTTGTGTTTACGGGTAAATTAAGCATACCTACAGTGTAACACAAATTCACAACACATATTATATACAGAATGGTTACAAATAAATTTTGTGTCAGATTGTATAAAATTAATATAACCTTACTAAAGGTATAAATGTGAGGAACAATAAATAACACAAACAACAAGTGTATATCCAAACATTGCATCAAGCTAACAAAATGTCAGAGCTAAACATTATTTTTCACGAAATTACAAGTTGTTGCTGCGTGTAATCATGGTGCGGCGGGACGTGGTGTAGTGTATGTCATGTATGCGGCTATAAATAAAACTTTCGCGCGGCGCAAGCGCGTTAAATCGAATCCGACGATGGCTGGAACTCGTCCGCGCGCACCTGCGACAATTTTTATAGTATAAATTTGCATTAATTCATTTACTCCTGTTTTCAACGCTTCGTGTATAAATGGGTTAGCCGGTAAATGGTGGGATCTAGCCGCTGCCGCCGCGCCGCTAGCTGAGACTAGCCACCGCACCGCGCCACGCCACGCGCCTGCGCTCGCCGCCCGCCATAGCCACTTGCTCAAATCGCTTACTGCAAAACGAGATTCGCATATTATTTTACTCTATTAAACTATAATACATTCTTGTCTGCGTATGCAGTAGCGAGCTGATAAAGTATTATGATGAGACAGATATTAAAATAGAGGTATATAGCAAGTATTACGACTAAGTATGGCTTTTTTATGGACATAAAAGTTAGCCATGACCGGTCGATTGATATGTTAGTGCTTCAGTGTCGTTGGGGCAGGACTATTAAACAAGAAATTCAGCTACTTAAAAAATTCAAATAATGATTGTGTTCACGTGCAAGCTGCAATTATTATAATGAATATACTCAATGCTCCATTACTTAATTCCTAGGGCAAGTTAAAATAAAATTTCTCAACTATTCCCGAGACCGAGAATAAGGAAAATACTTACTCTAATACATTCACATCGATAACTTTAAAAATATCACAACAGCCGCCTGAGCAGGAAAATTTCTGACAACCGTAAATGTATTCGAACTCGATGCGCGTCTATGAAATTTGTATGAAATATTAACCAAACGTCATCAGTGCGCAGCGAACTCGAATACATTACATTACATTTACATTAATTTTTCGTGCTCGGGCTACTGATCAAGAAAATAGAATTAAAGTTTTGCTACTTAAAATATGTTTTAATTTTGCATCGCTTTGGCATTTTAAACCCCAATTTTTAATATCAAAGCTTCTCAAAAAGTATATTTTCATCAACAGCTTGTATTATTAAAGTGGAGGAGAGTATACTATGCAACCATTGACTCTATCTAAAAAAGTGGACTATGACTATGATATCTTCATTGACTAATTTATCTAACAGGAATCCACTTGGACAGCTTGGTCTTGTTAGTTGAGTCGAGTCACAAGACGTACGGCGCGTGTTAACGTCAGGGTTCTCCAGACTAGTTCCTATAACATCTTGCGATTACTTATAAAAGGTTTTTACGGTTTTAAAGGTGCAAATACAGTTTTTGATCCGTTCGTTACTTATGCATTACACATAAATGGTATACATTAAACGCAATTATATGATTTTATTTATAAATTATGTAATACGCCGATAACTGGCTAACCGTTTCGTATTATTTGCTACCGATCCGCCGAAAGGCTTTTATATATGTTATTAGACGGGTAAAGTGTAGATTCATAATTACTGTTTATGAAACTAATTTGCGCATATTATATCGCAGGAAGTCGCTGGATGCAAGCCGCTTCCAACAGGTCGATCTGGAAATCTTTGGGGGAGGCCACTGCTGAAGTGGACGTCCTATTGCTGATGATGATAGCGATGATGATGATGATATAAAAAAACATCAAAATATCTGAACTTTGCAGATATACACGCAATATATCGGTACAAAGCAATCATTATTTTACGTTAAATTGGATATAATTTAATATCCAAAAAGTGTATATGGGTGAATTTTAAAGGTAAATTCTATTGAGCAATCAGGTCGGTTAAAAATATATTTAAACCAGTCTTTGACACTGAAATTTTTTTATATACTTAATAACAGAAACACACATAATAAAACTCATATCTTTTAAAGAATTTGACTACACAAGTTAATGATAGTCAAACATTTATATTCTCACTTAAATTATCCAAGACAGTCACACGTGTTGAAGTACAACAGAAAACACTTAAAGTGGTTCACATAGAAGCTTGCAGTGGGAACGCCTGTCTGTAATAACAATAAAACATTACTTGAGGATCCGGGTTAACCGTCATTGCATTTAAGGCGGGCTACACGACGCCCGATGGGTACAAACTCTCGTATTCTTAACACATACATTTCTGATAGACTTAATTATTTACGGAACGATCCTAATGCACCAATCAAACTCCTTATTTAGTTGATTCTTCATAAAATTTACTCCTTGCTTCAAAGATTGCCTATGCAACGTACCACTTAAGGCGGGTCTCCTGCACATGTTTTTTTAAACAAACCATAAAAAACACCTACACAAAACAAGGTTTTTCATTGTCTCCTGCTCGTGTAACGATGGACCGTAGACAAAAATACCATGTTTTGTGTAATGTTTTAGTGCAGCAGACGTGCCTTTAGTATTAGCGGGCCTACATGCTTGTAATAATTTAATCTTTAGTTTTAGTTGATAAAATGTTAGTGCATTATATATTTTATATTAATAGTGGTGTAAATTACTAATTTTTGTTAAGTATTTGAGGATACATATTGTATTTCTAAAATATTCATTATTACACCAAATCTTGTAATCTAAATAAAATATTTTTTTTACCATAAAGAATTATTATATTATGCGTTAATTCAAAAGATAATCGAATTTTATTAAATAGTTTTGCTACGGGGATATGGAGTTCGAGTTAACTGTGAAAAGTGCTA
This sequence comes from Clanis bilineata, assembly GCA_036417725.1. Lineage (NCBI taxonomy): Eukaryota > Metazoa > Arthropoda > Insecta > Lepidoptera > Sphingidae > Clanis > Clanis bilineata. The sequence goes on from CM071140.1 coordinate 12,380,042, forward strand.
CGAGCAGTGATTTAATACAAAAGATTTCAACGACACTCCGTGATTTTCCGCATCATAATATTATATTGAATTTTAATGTGTAAATTGTATAATCGTTATCTCAATGAGGGTGGCATAATCTGTAAAGATTTAATCCTCTATAAAAATAAAAAAAATGTGTTAATAAGTGTCAAATAATATACGTTTCTATATGTTAAAAAATAACTACATACTCATATACAAACGAATACATTATATTATACGAACGAGTATATTATATTCCCTCTACTATAGCCATTATGCTACAACGTATTTTTTTGTTAACTTTCTCTTGGTATTAGAAGCATGTGTAAAACAAAACCACGACAGTTTGTACAATGATGCCTTACAACATTGTAAAAAAACATAAGAACTTTTTCGTTATCCTAAAAAGTCGTGGGGTAACAGACTAACCGTAGCTTACGATCAGCGATCTTATTTTATTTGCTAGAATAGACATAACGGTACATGATGTTGTTTTTTGAAAAATATTATTGATATATTTACAATTAGACTATATATTTAGTTTAGACAGTATATAAGGCTAGCAAATTGTTGATTTCAATGGACGTAAAAATGCAATGACTGCAAAAATTACCTACTTTGCAAGTATTCATACAACAGGTAACAATCCGTATAATTTGAAGCATCGCAGTTGTCACAGTTTTTGTATTAACCTGGTACTATGTGACCAATGTGATATACCGGTAGGAAATCGTATCGTCGTTGTCAAACCAATATCTACTATGGGCTTAAAGTTAAACTTTGAGATATGGAGTCAAAAAGTTCTCATGTAAAACAGCTATTGCTAGCATATTTTTTCTAGCGCTCATAGTTGCCGTGTATTGTATAATGATTGGAATCACATAGCAGTTGATTGGGTCAAAGTTTGGGTGGCAAACTAGTCAAAAATCAAAATGTTGAAATCTCAAAAAAGTGCACATAACAGATATTGTTTAGACAACGACGATACGGAACCTTATATCTGGTTCACTGGATAAGTACTAGATAGCCTCCGTGGCGCAGCGGGCAAGTAGCCGGCTGTGAAGCGAGAGGCCGCGGGTTCGATCCCGCACCGAGACAAATCGACCTATCCAAAGAATAAAGTTACATATGATAATGAATCGAAATTGCTTTCTTATTTTTCTGAGCTTATTTATTGACCTGTATATTTAACTAGTGAATATTTTTTAAGCTATGTCATAATTTAACTTGTTATTATGTCATAAATTTAAAAAAAATACTAGTATTAGTTAAATATATAGGTTAATTTAAGCTCAGAAAAATATAAAAGCAATTTCGATTAATTATCATATGTAACTTTATTCTTTGGATAGGTCGAAATATTTGTATGGCCTACAGATATTTGTTTAGGGTTTGGGTGTTGTGAGACCGTTAAGTCTCTTTAGTTAGTTCCTGATACCCACGACACAAGACTCGATCTTAATGTGGGGTCAGGATTACGTGACTGTTGGGTGTTATTATATTATTTTTGTTTATTGTTATTTAATGCACTTTTGAGGGTGATTTTCAATTGCCAGCTGAAAATTATTTGTAGAATAAAATAATAAGTCAGATAAAAAGTATTTTTGTTTTAGTTCCAATTTTCACCACGGCATACTCTTTTTTGCCAAGCAGTATTATGCAGTAAGAATATAATGGCATCATCAGAACGCTGTATCATATACGCTGGACTGTAGTTCCATTGAGTTTATATCTGTGACGAGTGACGAGGCTCGTGTAAGGTTTGGTAGTCATCCATCGAATCGCTTGCGATGGATTCGCGCCATATGGCAGGGCACATGTCCGCCGCCCGCGCTGCCTATGCACCAAATTGCAGGTTATTTCAATTGGTCTCATTGAATTAAACAGGGGGACTTAATGTCGATGTCAAATGTGGTGTTAGATGTAATTTCTGATCTTTTGATTACATACTGTGGTGCCTTAATGAGTATAACCGGTTGCGTATTAGTAAATCGTGCCCAAAAAATCACATGTGAATTATTAGTTGGAGGTACTACAATTTTTTTAACGTACATATGAAAATAGATTCACGCCTTTCCCCATAGGGAAACTATAATATTTCTTTATTTTTATATAATAAGAATATGTATTTTATTTTACAATTTTCTTTTTTATTCCATCCACTAGATGGTAAGTGGCTAACATGGTACGTGAAAATCGGCAAAGTTAGAAGCGCAGCCTCCACTAGCTATAAGGAATAGCTATTGAGAGGAGACGGAGTATTTGAGCCCGATAAAATAATATTAACCATACTCAACGACCATACTAATACATCAATGAACTGTTTATTAAAGTCGATAGACGATCCGGTCAATTCAAAGTTTTGTTTATAGCGAAAATAGCTTTCTTTTTCTTTCTACCTGCCCTTATCCCACCTTTTTTTTTTTTTTTATTGGAACAGATAACAATACATTAAACAAACATTGAAAAACGATGTTACTCGCTAAAGTAACGAGACTGTGTCGCGAATAACAACGCCCTCCTCCTGAATTAGAGGGTTAGGTTGTTCCTATATATATATATTAAATCTTAATCTAAATTATATTATCTTGTTAAAAAAAAAGAATATATATATATATATATATATATATATATATATATATATATATATATATATATATATATATATATATACGACCCCATATTAAGGTTTTTAATTACAAGTTTTGTAATTAAAAACCTTAATATGGGGTCGACGCAACACACTTCTTCAAACATGTTGCAGAAAGGACTTGGCTAGGTTTTAGGGCCGGCTGCCTGCCTGACGTCAACCCCTTCTGGGGATCCAGTCTCGGGCAAATTAAATTGGAAAATTCTCTTTGCCCGACCTGGGAATGGAACCCATGACCTCCCGGTCCACAACACATATATGCTGCCACTAGACCATGGGGCGACATAATTAGCGAAATTCACTTTCAAGGGACAAAAATATAAAAATAATATTTCGTCGGAAATTATGTTGCTTGTATTTATGAAATTCTATAAATCTGTGGTACAACTACATTCGTATCTCTTGAGTTAATTGTCTTTGAGTTCGTAGTTAAACCCTTTTCGGTAATTTGGAAAAAAATTTACTTTGCATCACGTTTTTTTTTAATTTTGGAAAATTTGAAATATTACAAATATGTAGATAAAAATACATTTCAAATGTACATGCTTATTTCTTCTTTTCTTTATCTTTTCTCTTCTTCATCTTGTGTAAGTTTACTTGTGCGTATGGCACAGTTAAATAAAGCTGTAACAGAGTAGGTTTGTTACTAATATCGCGTATATCTATCTATACTAGGAGTAAAACCACTTAACTACGTATTTAATAGTCCCGCTAATCAAATCGCTGAAAGCCATAACTAATCTTCACTCATCGTCGATGATAAACGCGGTGGCGTGACGACGTTTTAATTGTTACACATTGTTTTATATCGAGCCAATATGTTGGAGGCAGAGGGCCGTTATCTGATGAAATATGTCCGTTATGATTGGCAAACAAACAGTATGGCGCGTCGCCATATGTCGCGGCACGTGCGCCCGCGCATCCAACGCGCTGCGCACTCAGGGATGAAACTACCACAGCCGATTTAGTCATTATAAAAACACAGACTTACCATATTATTAAACGGCATGGTATTACTTTTACCTCTAGTAAATGCTGTAACATGTTGTTTCTATAAAACAGCAAACGGTGCCACTGCGTGGTGATCAAATATTTACATTATTCATATAGCCCTACTCTGAAATAAAAAAATCTAGCTCTAAGTTACTAATACTTATATTTATATTATTAATCTTTCCGAAGAGTAGATTATCATATTCAAGATCATACTCTAGAGCAGTGGTCGGCAACCTTTTGGTAGGCAGGGGCCACAAGGACATTTCATTTCATTTTTATTTGTTTCACAAAAATCACAAAATCACATTATGATTACTAAAATACTTGTTTACTTAATTAGTTACAAAAATTATAATATTATTCTTGGCCCCTACATCTATAAAATTTTAGATATTTGTTAATAATATACAAAGCAATCACGGGCACGGGCCGCAAATAGGACATCCACGGGCCGCGTGTTGCCGACCGCTGGTCTGGAGTAACTACACTATAAAATTCTTATTGCACTACCAGCTAGTGTCGATTCTCGAGAGGTCATATAATACAATTTCTATCAACTTACTTCATTCATATTTCTCAGTAGCGAACAGTCTATACAACCCGATTCTTGCCGGCCTTCCTTTGCCAGATTGTAGGCTAATAAACAAGATTTTTATAAGTATAATCTAAAAGGGAAATTAACTTTGGTTTCTCATTTAAAAATTGTTACCGTTCGCCACTGATTTGTCTTATCCACTAATCAATAGAATTATGATAAAAGAATAAGTAGAAAATAAGTTCGACTTTTAAAAAAGTTCACACTTCGCCTATAGAGGCAATACTTCTAGAGGTATATATAGATATAAAAGTAGTAACATAACATAACATAAGCTCAAGCCTGTATCCCCGAAGGGGTAGGCAGAGGCGCACTAGCGAAGTAGAACACCCACATTTCGCCGAGCTTAGTTCGTCCCAGATGTAATAGGGGGCGAGCCTATCGCCATATCGGGCACAAATTCCAGACTCCGGGCTGATATAGAAAAATCCAATATCACTTTGCCCGACCCGGGGATCGAACCCGAGACCTCAGAACCGTAGTCGTACCGAAATACCACCACGCCACCGAGGCAGTCATATAAAATCATATAAAAGTAGTAACAACAAATAAACTGGAGTTTGAGAGCAGCATATATGTAGGTACGTGTACAGAAACGATACGAACATTTATTTACTTATACAGCTTCAAATATGCGTAGTTTGTCACAAATTCCACTAATATTCAAATAAAAATATTACTCCATAGATTTGAAACACACACGTAAATGATGCTATAAAAATAGATTGCTATATTTCAATTCCTATATGCAAATAATAGAAAATTCAAGTTTTGTAGCTGAATGATAATAAAAGTCGTAAAAACTAAGCCGAATCTATTCTGCTACGTTCTTAAAAATCATGTGTTGCAACTTTACATTAATTTAGGCTGGTGGAAAACAAAAAACTGAGAGATCATAAAATAATGAAGTAATTTGTCCGTTTAATAAGTTGGTAGGTCTATGGTCTGAGAAGCCAGTGCTCGTACGCCGCCCATCCGTCAGTATAATCGCTTGTTAATCATTTTTCGGTCGACGGGGTTCATTGTGCTGCTCCCTATTTGGATTATAATTCATAAACAATTTTAGGCGTGCAAAATTTTTCATGTTTCGGTCAACGGTTAATGAGGCTTTCGCGTTGATCACGGATGTGATAATGACGTGCTTTATATTGTTTATTAATCCCCATATATTTCACATCCCTTTCACTAGAAAAGGAATAAATACTCACTTTTTATCGCCAATTTGATACGTAACATAACAATAACGTAATTTTTTGTCAGTTATTCATTCCGGTACAATAGCCAATTTGTTGGATTCTTTAATACTTATCTTGGCAGCCGTATACTAGGAAGTTTTGAGTTCAAATTCCAAGTCGGGCCAAACCGGTTTATAAAACAAGATTTTTCAGGGGTTACCACCACCTCTTACAGCAGTATTATTATAATCTTACTAAATTTTTTTGTACGGGAATCGGAACAAGCAAGATTGTAATAATATTGCTATAAGAGGTGGTGGTGGACCCCCCAGTACTGGAAACCGACCAATTGACGTCGCGCAGACAACGAGGTCGCAAAACTAGACCGAATATTTTCTGTGATATATTTAAAAGTGTTTCGAGTGGCACACCTAAAATGGAAATGGGCTGGACATGTTGCCCGAAAAGAAACATCATGGTGCAAACGTCTCCTTGAGTGGAAGCCATGGGGAAAAAAGCGTCACCAAGGAAGACCGCAAATGCGCTGGAAAGACGACGTGAAGAAGGTCGCCGGTTCGAACTGGATACACAAAGCACAAAGCCGCGAAAATTGGAAGTTGATGAAGGAGGCCTACACCAAAATGGTTGAGAGAGGCTGAAGAAGAAGAAGAAGAAGATTTAAAAGTGTGTTGCATCGACCCCACATTGGAGTGGAATAAAGGCAGGTGGAAGAAGAATTCTACTAGGGTGGGAGGTTACCTTAATAACTGATTTTTTCCCCGTGGCAAGAAAACAAAAAGGTGGGAGAGGAATGAAGTGCGAGAGGATGAATGTACTGTGTAGATATCGATGTAATCATATCATAGAATTCGGCACCATTTATTTTATTCATTGTTTTCTGATAGTCATACTAATAAGCGTGAAATAAACCATTTTGGCTAACGTAATATTTTTTTGTATCAACTTTACCTTGGCACCGTCAACCAAACTCATTAATAAAATCTTCACTTCGTTGTTTAAATTGATTTTAAAATAAATACATGTAATTACATTACATTAACGTATGTTTTGCATACGAGACGTAATGTATTGTACAAAAGACGTAGCTGACCTTGTTTAAAAATATAAATGTTGTGTATAACTAAGCATATAACAAAAACTTAAAACCGACTTCAGAAAATTTGTCAAAACTACTGAACCGATTTTGATAAATTTACACTTTTTCCTAAGTTGATAGAAACAATCCAATAAAAAAGGTTTATCGTGGATACGTGGACAAATATACATAATATATACATAAACTTATGAAATTTAGCACATCTGTTCAGAAGCCCATATAGACTAACATATCCGAATATTATGCAATTCTAACAATATTACATGCATACGGGTGGAATTCATAACCTCCTTTTTTGAAGCTAATAAAAATATAAAAAACGTATTCCAAGTAAACATCTATCTTTTATATTGCGATTTTGAGCCAATTTACAAAAATACACAGGTATTTTATGTATTAATTACGCATATCGTCAAAGCAAACAAAATGAAACAAAATCGCGTTACCATCGATAGTGGTGGCCCGTATGGTGCGGCGCGACTGGCGCGACCGCGAGGGCGACCCTACCACTGACATTGAACTCGGCTGCAGACATGGGTACAATCTGGTGGAATAAACCTATTGATATGATTTTCGACCGACTTCTACAAAAGGAGGAGGTCCTCAATTCGTCTGTATTTTTTTTGGATGTTACTCGATATCTCCGCCAAATGTGAACCGATTTTTTAAATTCTTTTTGTGTTTGATAGAGCTTATTTCAAGGTGGTCCAATATAAATTTGGTAACGATTGGTAAATTGAAGTCGGTCAGTTAAGTTTCTAAACTTGTGATTATCTTTCTTTGTATTGTACTAGCTGTTGTTCGCGACTTCGCTCGGGGAGCCGTACTTACATATTTCCGGGATAAAAAGTAGCCTATGTTAGTCGCGGATAATGTGGCTTTCCGTGAGTTTGAAATCGGTTCAGTACTTTTAAACCTATTCGAAGATCTCCCATAGCAGAACCTTGGCATACTAGTACGCAAAGACGATCTCTAATTTAATTCTAGTCCCCAGAGATAATTCAATATGAGGTCTGAGCCTTCGTAAAGGCACCTCTGTGTTCAATCGCAGTCAAATAAATACATTTATTGTTAGAGCGCCATAAGCGCCAGTTATAAACTCTGGTGAAGCTGTAAAAGCAATTTTGCTAACAGCCTAAGTCCATTCGAAAAAAAACTAGGTACAACTCGACTGCAACCACCAGGGTTATTAAATAAGTAATTCCGCCATAACCAGTAGAATGGATTTAAATTAGGAAGATATTAATTTTGTTCACATTTATTATTTTATACGGCTTCCTATTTAAAGTAGGTATAAAAGATTGAGTGAAACAAATTATAAAGTGATATTTTATTATGTTATTAGGTGGAATTTGTGGAACAACAGTATGGACTGGCCACGATATAATAAATATTCCTCGCTGGACGTTATCTATAAACCAAAGGGAAATGTGCTACACCTAGTATGTACCTACATGTTACACATAGGTACCTATATCTGTTGAAATGCCCCGATTGTATTTATTTACCTAAAACATTATTCTCAGATAGTTGGATAACTTGATGAAGTAATTGGATAAGCTCATATTAAAATTTTCCAATATTTTTTTTTTAATACAATACTAATATTACAATACTAATATTAGTTTTTATAACATTAAGTAATTGTAAAAGTATGGTTGCCTGGAAGAGATCGCTTTTAACGATATGGCCGCCACTTGTGGCACAGTTTTTTTTAAATGTTATTTAATGTTACCTGTTTTTCTGTGTGTGTTTAGAATAAAGAGTTACTATCTATCTATCTAATTCACGTATTTAAACCTTTAAAAATAATTGAATAAGTAAAAATGATGAATGTCCTGCTATTCCTTTCAGTTCAGTAGCAAGTGACGCATTGTGGCAACTACCGCACCCGCATACAGCTTGTGGTTCATAGTGCGGTGATTTGCATGCCCCACCAACCAAATAGATTACATCTAAGATAATAGTTTCAGCTTACTGTAGTACCTACTATAAATAACACCTTGAACCCAATAGATAATCTATTGTTTAAAACACGGATATGCAATATATAAAACACCTCGCTAAATATCCATTCCCACAGGAAATCAATTTGTTGCCGATATCAAATTCCATATAAAACAAAGATAAGATTGCATTTGTTCATTCACGCAATTAAAACACCCCACGGAATGAATGCAACTCATTATCCCAGTCTATAATTTCTATTAAGATAAGGAAGAGTTTCAATAAATAAGATCTATTTCAAAAGCATTACGCGACAAAGGAAACCATATATTACAGTTTTATGCAATAAAAATGTCGAATACTTTTTTGCTAGCGATAAAGACAATAAAACAAATAAATAGTGAGGTGCATCTATTATTAGAGGATGGTATTAATTGCTCGGCCGCACCTGGGACGCGCAGGTGAGCGCTTTCAATTTGGGGTCAGCACTTTTGACACCGAAACGACACATTGCTCGATTGTGGGAATTGCGGCGATGGGTATTCATTATTTCGGACATTTGAAATCAAAAATAATTCATGACTACAGAAAACAAACAAAGAAAAAACGTTCTGGCACACGCTTAAGTCTATCTCGTTAACATCTTGCCTTGAATGTGGTTTGATTCAAATTTTTATTTATATTTCTGGTGATTTTAAAAACAATTAACAGTGCGTCATAACAAGGTCATAACAATGTGAGTGATGAAGTATCACTTCAACGATTGAGTCCGTATATTTGCTTCGTTTTTGCGTAGATATTACAGAACAAATAGAAAACAGTTTGTATTCACCGAAGTTAAATGTTTAATAATTTACCATGATGAGAACGTGAATTACAACTGTGCATATATGTTATATCTACCTAAGGTCGCTATATAAAAAGTAATAAATATGTAAAGACGTGTATGCTCGTCCCCTATTTCTGGGACGGAAAAAAGCTCGGCGAAATGCGGGTGTTCTAGTTCGCCTCGGCCTGCATCTTCGGAGATACAGGCGTGAGCTTTTGTTTAATATGTATGTGACACATTTATACATACTGACTGCCTCGATGGCGTAGTTGAATTTCGGTACGACTTCGGTCCTTAGGTCTCGGGTTCGATCCCTGGGTCGGGTAAAGTGATATTGGATTTTTCAATACCAGCCCGGAGTATGTAATTTGTGCCCGATGTTGCGATAGGCTAGCCCCCTATCACATCTGGGCCGGAACTAAGCTCGGCGAAATGTAGGTGCCCTAGTCGGCTAGTGCGCCTCTGCCTACCCCTTTCGGGGATACAGGCGTGAGCTTTTGTTGAGCGTGGGTTGAATAATTTCTGCACAACACGGTCTAATTTAGCTTCTGTTTTTACTGGTAAATAAATAAGTATACATTACCCTCCTTCTGAGGCAGTCGAAATAAAGGATTAAATAAAAGACGACTTAAATACTTTCCCCTTTATTTAGAATAATTCAATAGTAGGTATTTATCACATGTCGGTAAGAATTTGTCAATAAGCAGGCCAAGCGAACTCTTAACCGCAAACATTATAATGTATTCACTCTGATCTGATATAATTTGAAGATATAAGTATGCATTATTATAGGAAAATCTCCTTTGTCACATTACACAAAATATACATTCTAATAATAAGCTTTACATACATGATATAGAGTATAAACGATACAGTGATGATATTCCAAAAGTCAATATAGGTTAAAGTACCTATTTATAAAAACCACAGGGCTGATTTTTCAATATCCAAATTAATTTGGGGAATAGTTTGACGTTTTTACAATTGATATGAAAGATCTGTCAAAATGATAAAATTATCTGCCAAATACGTTGTCTGACTTTTGAATAATCAGCCTTAACTAGAATTAATAAATATATTATTACGCGCTAAAATAATCACAAACGATATTCAAATGGAGAATACGGTACTATTCTTAAAACAAAAAACATCGGTATCAAATCAAAAGCCTTAATCATGAATCTTTTAAAATTGAAATAAAACTATTTTATACGGATTCTATCACGGTTTGTTTTTATTTTTAGGTCCGACGTCGCCGGTCGAGTCCGACCCGTGACCACGAAGGCTACAAAGCCTTCGAAACGTCGGGCCTAAAATTAAAAACAAATAGTGATAAAATCCGTATAAAATAGTTTTATTTCAATGTATAACATTTGCGTAAACTGAAGAAATCAGTATGTAAACTTTTAAGATTATAATTATTGTATGGAACTTGTTTTAAGTACCTAAAACAATTTGCGCATTTATTGCATATTTACTTGGATATTATTTATAAATTAATGCAAATTATGATCACAATAATAACTAAAAAGTAGACAGGTATTATTAGTAGGACAGGTATTATTTCATATTATACGAAAACATGCAACATCAATATCAACGTTATATTTTATACCAGTTAAAGAAATAAATAAACAGTACCGACAATAAAAACCACGACTGAATCAATATAATACCATAGTGCCATAAAACTTAAAGAAAAAGTAACACTAAACGCGCGGTCCTGCCTTTTGCATGTACATGATTTACATTCAATATTTCATGACCGCTTTAAGAATTAAGTATATTAACATTTTGCTCCCATTTGTAAAATGACATCGGTTAAACACGGTAAGACTTTAGTGTAATAGATATGAAAGAAGTGTAGAAAGAGTGACACAAACGAAATCGAATTCTAATGCACTTATTTTAAAGTTCAAAATATGTCAAGTGAAGATAACTGGGAGCAATATAACAATACCATACATCTAAGGTGGTAACTAAATAATTAAATCTAAAAATAGGATAAAGGACACTAAAAGGTACTTAGAAAAATAGGTACAATGTTGCAGGAAACAAACTTGAGATCCCAAAATATACATAAAAATGAATTATTAAATAACGAAATGATTATTTGAGACACAGTATCAAATCTGTATTCATAAACTAAACTTTAGTTCTCTAAAATTAGTTGTAACAATAATTACAGCGAGGTTAGAACGAAACGAACATTCGTGAAGTTTGATTGCGATTGGTCGAGCAGACAAACTAACATGTGACGTACAAAATTTTCATTCGTCCTGCGGGCTTAGCCAAGTGGCTTATGCGCTAGCATAAGCCACTATAATAAATGCTAGTCGCTAGAATAAATGTATGGGAATGACATAAGAGTACTCTATAGAGGTATATAGCATACTCTTATGTCATTCCAATACATTTACCATTCTATTCGACTAGCGTATAAGCCACTTGGCTAAGCCCACTGAACTCCTGACTCCTGACGAAAGCGACAGATGTGTTGCAATAGAAGACGTTGTTAAATTACTTGTAACAGCAAAGTGATACTGGGGCTGATCGCAAGTACAATGCATTCCGAATAAAATATCGACCATAGAGATATCCCGCATGAAGTTACTGGACATAAAGTAGTTGAACCCGGAAAGCTACTTTCGTGAATGAACCACTATTATTGCTTTTATTTTCCTCTACAACTAAAGCTGGACAAATTTATTGAGTTTAGTTTAGTTTTATCGATTAGACATAGACATTAGACAATATTAAATCCAAAATAATTGATATTTCCGGAAATGTTGCAATTTAAGAACAATTATTGTTGAAAGTATTAGATTAATGTGTCAGTAGAATATCCCGTTAAATTATCCACTTTCACATTTCAACGTTGCTCGATCATTTCGCCTATTTAAAAGTACGATAAAACATGGTTATGATTCTTATGGTTGCTACTGGGAGCTAATAATTTGTATCATGTTCATATAATAGTTAATTACAATAATTGTAGGCACTGGAAACAATAATTATCATTTCAACCCAAACTACTCAACTTGCAAAAAGTCATATCATGGGCCTTACTTATAAAATCATTTTAGCTGAGCAAATGGTTAAGAATACCTCTACCAACTGTCTACCAACCCGCATTAGGCCAGCGTGGTAGACTAAGGCCTAACCCCTCTCATTAGTAGAGGAGGCCCGTGCCCAGCAGTGGGACAGTAATATTACAGGGCTAATATTATAAATGGTTAAGAATAGTCTGTCCCTTTTATTTTCAAACAATGTGACATAGGGAATAAAGTGAAAGACTATTCTTTACCATTTGCTCAGCTAAAATGTTTTTTATAAGGCACTATGTGTTTAAAATTATACGAAAAATGAATGCAATCATAAAATATTCGATCTATTCAGATCACAATGGTAACACAGATAAGGTTTTATTTGATTTTATCAATAGGTAATCATATAACGCTTAGCAATTTAGTGATATGAGGCAAGAAACAACATCGACATATTACAAAGACATTTAACAGTACATAAACGGGACAACAGTCCGAAATTTGTGATCAATAAGTTGTGACCTCGTGGTCATAAGTCACTCAGTCGTATTTGAAACATGAACAAAAATGTCAGACGTGATTCTTAAACATTCAAAGAACATGTGATGTGATGGTGTAATAATTGCGTTACTAACGTATAAGATCAATTGTTTTGTATGGAAACTTGCTTAATAATAGTCCTTCTATGGTCAGTAATATTAAACATCTTTGTCATGTTATCATATTTTCAGCGATAAATACTTGTATAGTAAAAATTGGTAAGTAACAATACAATATAGATATAATGGTTCATTTTTGCACATTTTATGTGTGTGCGTGTGCTTATAATTGGATGTTTAGAGTTGTGTGATAGTATTGACGTCATTTATACGGCAATACAAACAAACATACAACGTCTCTATAACACATAACACACACATAGAAAGATGTGTAAAAATATGTTGAATTATTTATTTTACTTCTCGACTTTGTCACGGAGTATTATATATCATCGATTAGTTGATAATCGATAGATATACGAATCCATTTTTAAGCAAATCAAAGGAGTAGCTTCATGTACTAAACGTCGAATTCAAAAAATGACAGACATGTACAAATGAAAAATACTGTGAAAAACAATTTCTTTTTAAATTGTTTATATGAAAATGTATTTTAACAATTATTTTGTACAATTAAGAAAAAATTACGTCATGCAAAAATCAAGAGATTGTCGAGCAACATATTGGTTCTTTCTCGGCAGGCTAGGTATGTAATTTGCATTTGAATATTTAACCTCCGTATACTGAAATGCTACTCATCTTTAACTGTTATTTGCATTGTTTTGCGTCATACAACTTTGACATAAGACGGCTTCAAATGTAATACTCAGGTAATTGAGTTGCGTTCCAGTATTCAGGGGTTAGTATGTAGACTATATTGATTGCGAGAAGCTTCGGTAAGACCTCGCGTGCACGCTACTTGCCTATACATATATAACGTGAATACGCAAGTAGTCTATTAACAAGTGTCTGCGCCTTCGACTATTCCTCGTACATTTCGTTACTGCAGCAGTTTATAATATTTCATGAATCCGGGCATGAAAACTTCAATTCTAGGTTTTCTAAGTTTTATCTTTGAATAAATTTTTAACTTTCCAAATGTAGCTTTTCTCAATTTATTTTCGCATATTATTATATTATTTATGGCGTATGTGTATGTGTTGTGCTCTCGATCTATTTAATATAATACTAGTAAAATAATTAATAACTACTATGAATTGGAAATAAGAATGTATTCAGAAATCTAATTTTCAATATCTATCTATATTGACGCAATTGAAAAAATTTAAACAAGTCCCTAAAAGATTGACTTCATTTATTAATTACGTAGCGATATGAAAAAAAACATTTTAAATCTGTTATAACGCATCAAAGACGCAGACTTACACCTATCATATAACATGAGCACTATCATGAAAAAATATTTTTTCTAATCTGCGAATTAATAAAATATTATTTCTAGGTGGGTATTCTATATTAAAGCGGACACGTATAATCGATAATATACAGTAAATTCAAAATACGTTTAACATGAATTATACCGCGACGGAATTACAATACCTATTACATTATATACAAATACAACGTTATACGAGTATATGACACCGACACCAGTCACCGAGTGTGTGATCGAAACGAATATACAATGGCGATGACGGTACCATATTAAAATAATAAATAAATAAAGACAACACTACAGGTATTTTTTGTTTCTTGTTGTGAGTTTTTGTCTTGGTATGGGAATGTGTTTGTGGAAGGAGTAAGGGGAGGCCTAGGCGAGGGAATGCAGCTATAAGTAGAAAAAAAATTGATCATTGTATGTTCTCTTATTAGTTAATACTTAAGCCGTTATTATTTATGTAAAGTTAGAAATCAGTAGTATAAAAACCTTTTTTATTTTATGCATGTTATGTTACGTTGGGCATGTTATGAGAAGGGAAGAGACCAAAGACATTCAACAGTATATAGACGGGACAACAGCACAAAACTTGTGATCCAAAAGTTATGACCTAGTGGTCATAAGTCGCTCAGTTTATTTGAAATATAAGCGCGCCAGGTCGGTCAGCGTAATTATATTGAGAGAATAAACTTTATCTGTATTAGAATAAAATTTTTACACAAAACATTCTAGGGTGTAAATTGTAATAATCGCCCTCGCATTCTAACAAGTGGTTGATGGCAGTACTGAAGTACGTAATCTTTTTTTTTATGGAAACTTGCTTGATAGCCCCTCTATAGTTAGTAATATTAAATCTCTTTGGAAGAGACTTACTCGGGTAAGAAAGTGATGAATATGAATGTTGATGGATGGAGAAGTAGAGGAAGGCCAAAGAAGAGGTGGGTGTAGTGTGTGAGGAAGGACATGAAGGAAAAAGGGGCCAATGATGAGATGACGGCTGATAGGTATGGCATATATGGAAATCGAAGACATGATTCACCGACCCCAAATAAAATTGGGAAAAGGGCAGGAAGATGATGATATTGTAAGTAAAGTGGGGACGTTGTGGGAACATCTTACTATCTCCCTCGCACGCTTGCACCGTAATGGACATTGAGGGAGGTGACGTCACTTCCTTAGTTGTACATAATTTTGTCAGTTACCCCTTCGGCTAAATTTGAACATTTTATAACTGAAATTGTGAGAATAGATATAAAATAATGCTACATAATCAATTCAATAATAAAAAAATAAAAATCTTGCTCGTGCCTCTGTATCTGACCTCACACTGGATTTTTACCTATATTCTTAAGCCACGTCTCCTGCACAAAAACATTACACAAAACATGGTTTCGCTACACATTTGTGTCTATGGTCCATGGTTACATGACTAAGAAACAACGAAAAACATTATTTTGTATAGGTGTTTATTTGTTTAGTTTCTAGAAAAACATGTGCAGGAGACGCGGGTTTACTTTACGTTGACACATTATCATTATAAAGGTGTTACATTTTATCCAACTTGATATTATTTAGCTTGAATATTGCGATTATATTTTCACAACCTAACTATGGGAAGTTTCTAGTAACCGTGTTTTTAACATCATACCATCATCGCCGCTTGGTATACGTGTAAAGAATACATACATTGAACAATAATTACATCAAATATCAACATCAAATGTTTATGTACCCACAGTATTGAGACTAATACGAGAGAATAATTACAAGAGAGATTTAAAAACTAATTTACATCGTGTACAATTCAATATTCAAATGCTTTTATCAATCACAATATATATTGGATATTAATACGAAATATTTAAATGTATTTCAGGCTAATATTTATAATATAAACATTAGCAGTTTTAAAATTTGTGTTTATTCGCATACATAAGTACATCGCCTTTTTACTATATTTTTGCGCATTTTACATTTAGTACTATTTAAAATCGACCAGTCCGAAGTTCGCCCGAATGAATTGAACACATTGTAGCAAAATGGTCACGAGTTAACTTCAGACCAAAGATTTTAAATGACAGTGGTGGTGGTACATATTAGGTAAAATTTATTAAATACAATAACATAGTGTTTAGTTTGAAATAATGTGTACATGTTTATTTCTGTACTAAAGATGTAAGTCTCTTCATTCCTGATTTTGAACCTTTGGTCTTCTTAGTCTGTTCCTTCACTCCTCTGAAAAAACATAATAATATTGAGACACTTATGACAGAAAGAATGAAGCATAATCTACATTTAAATAAATACTTCATACATACATAAGCTCACGGCTGTATACTTAGACATAGGCAGATACGAATTACTAAAAACTAGAGCTACCCACATCTCGCCGAGCTTATTTCATTTCACTTTTTGACATACTAGGCACAATTTAAACACCGCAACTCATAAAAATATTTTTAAATACAAAACTCAACACAAGTTGTGTTTCCCTGGCATGTTGAAAGAAAGAAAGAAAATATTTATTTTGTTATTCTGAAGAGATATTACAACAAACTACACACAAAAAAACTGAAAAACCAAAATGGACTCAACTCAGCATAATGCTGGAGCGAGTACGCTACAGCGCTGATTTTCAGCTGAACTCATTTAAAATTCCATCCTTGGTATTAAAAGGTTAATAAAAACACATGTATAAAACAAGAAAAAAAAAATTAAGCCTAGGACTCCGATTCTCAGCATAATACGTTGCTAAACCAAAGAGGTCATTATAAAAAACTAAATTCACTATATTTAACAGCTCTACTTTAAAAATAATTACATTTTTATCAATACAACGTAGTTTGTCTACCTGGCCTGTTGTATCCCGGTCTAAGAGTCACAGTCTGCCTTGTAAATACATCCTAGTAGATACTATAATCTAAATACATGCTAAATGTTTTGAATACCAGTCCATCTACTGTACTAAGTAGGAATAATAATAATAATATTAGCCCTGTAATATTACTGTCAGACTGCTGGGCACGGGCCTCCTCTACTAATGAGAGAGGTTAGACCTTAGTCTACCACACTGGCCTAACGCGGATTGGTAGATTACACATACCTTTGAAATTCTTGTGAAGAAATTCTCGGGTATGCAGGTTTCCTTACGACGTTTTCCTTCACCGTTATAGCAAGCGCTAATGCACAATGAAAATACACTTGACAGAGAAAAGTCAGAGGTATATGCTCTTGTTTGGGGTTGATCTCGAACCGCCGAAACTCGTCTCGGCAGTTCGTACCTACCACTCTCATCTGAGCTATCGCTGCTTCAATACAATAATATATATCTTACTAGGAATAATTATTGTAAACCTGAGTAATCGGCGTCACACTTTTAATGGCAACATTTTTGACATCTTTTTCAGCTAGCAACATTTCAGAGGTGCTGCCAATTTAAGAACACTTTTATTACGCAACATTAATTATTCTCTATAATACTTATCATAATTTTAAATTGTGATAGTAAAGACGATATTATGATTTTAGGAGAAGCACAAATTCTGGAATCCAGGGGGATGACACCTGACGCTCCATTCGAACTTGAATTCGATTCGGTTTCATTTCTTGACTTAAAATTCCACCGAAATCGAGTCAAAAAGTGCATTAATGTCACCTTTAACATAACATAACATAAGCTGACGCCTGTATCCCCGAAGGGGTAGGCAGAGGCGCACTAGCTAACTAGTACACCCACATTTCGCCGAGCTTAGTTCTGTCCCAGATGTGATAGGGGACGAGCCTATCGCCATATCGGGAACAAATTCCAGACTCCGGGCTGATATGGAAAAATCCAATATCACTTTGCCCGACCCGGCGATCGAACCCGAGACCTCAGGACGGCAGTCGTACCGAAATACAACCACGCCACCGAGGTAGTCACGTTTAAAATTACCAAATGACAAGTTCTCGAATAATGCAACATTAGCGCAAAGTCGATTTCGGTAGAATTTTAAGTCAATAAATGAAACCAAATCGAAATCACAATCGAACTAGTGTCAAGAGGGCAGGTTTGTACAGCAGAAAAATGCAATATCAGGCCCAAGCACATCATGTTATTTCGAATTCCGATTCAAAGACAAAATACGCTGTCACAAGACCAAGAAGGCGCCCCTTAATAGGTATAAATGTTTTAGATTTCTATATTCGATATTAATTGATTGATAAGTGCGATTACACCAATTCGATTTGTATGATGATATTACTTAAGCGTTAATGTTACAATACAGTTTTTACGTAGCAAGTGAAATTGTATGATCAAGGCGATGACCTTGGTTTGTGTAAAAGAAACTAAACAAGTAAAAGCATTAATATTCTTTCAATAAGTTACGTGAATGTCCAAATAGGCATTGAATATATTTGGAGTACTGTTTCCGTGTTCATCGCTGCCGTAATGCCGGGTACACACCAACCGAACGAACGATCTTGACGGGCCATTGGCTATGGCGTTCGTTCGCCTTCGTTCGGTTGGTGTGTACGCGGCATAACTTGATTGTCCAATTTATTTGGCTTGAAATTCCTCTGAATTACATGTTAGCAGACTAGTTAGAAAGAAAGTTAAAATAATCGACTTCAAACTTGGCTCGAGGTGAATTTTCTAATAACGAATTGATCCACATTTTAGTAACACAAAATAATGACACAAAAAACAATTTCTGAATTCGGTCGGAAAATAAATTATACAGTATTATACGGGGGTACATTGTTTGAACAAGCGAATCAGCCACGTTGCCCTAACATGGTATTAAAAAACCCACTAGGTACTTTCTATCCTACAGTATGAACATCGAAGTATTATGATACGTACAAATATCGTGTGAGATCCTCAATGTCGACGAGCATGGAGTCCTGTCCCATATGGAGCTCGTCGCGCGCCATCAACAGCTTCACCAGCGTGTCGTTGAGTGACTCGATCTGAGAGTGCAGCTCGTTCACTATCACCTTCAACAAAACGACAAATATATAAGTTTTATGAAATATTTGTATGGAGGCAGGTGCTCTGTTGTAATCCGACTAAACTAAAACCAAACTAAATTTAATTTTAAAGCAAATTTATATTAGTATCTTTTTTTTTTTTTTTTTTTTTTTTTTTTTTTTTTTTTTCATTTATTTAAAAGGCTTTTAAACACAGTTTATGACAGCCCTATACTGTAAACAAAAGAAATATTCTCTGACATATAAACAACCAACTTAAAATATACACCTCTAAATAAAGAAATAGTGGTCAGTGCACATGCGCACCCGTGGACGCCTGTCCACCTCGATGCGCATCCGCACCCCCCACATATTTATAAGTAAAATTATCATAAACACTAATTATCTGTATCGACTAATTTATACACCATTAGGGCTTCCTTTGAATTCGGGTTGCATAATATAGACTGAAACATTCCAATGTCTTCAATATTAGCATCCAACTTCCTTAGAATGTTTTGCCGCTCAGTTTGGTTCCGGACACATTCCATTAAGACATGGTATACATCTTCCGGTTTATTACACGTTTCACAGTTCGGTGACGGTACTTTTCCCATACAGAATGCAAATTTCTTCAGTGGCATGTGTCCGGAACGAAGTCTGTGTGCAATAACAACATGTTTTCTACATATGTCTCCCATGAACCACGGCAGACGAGGTGGTTGACTTTGGATAATTTTGTACCAGATCCCCTTTGTTCTCGATCTTTCATCAAAATACTCTCTCCAGTGATCATAATACATTTTGTTATATTTTGGTAAAAGTTCCGTGTATGAAGGTAAAATGTATATATTTTCTGAGTTGTCTGACACAGCTAAACTAGCTAATTGGTCTGCCACCTCGTTGCCATACAATCCTATATGTGATGGGATCCATTGTAGTACTATTTGGATATTGTTTACAGAAAATTCTTCTAGTTTTCGGAGAATGCTATAGGCTATCGCAGTACCACGATTCCCTTGAGAACAGCTAACTATATGTTGTAATGCACTTTTACTATCACTGTATATTACAATTTTTAAGTGCGAGTTGATGTGGTATTTTATATATGTTAAAGCTTCTGAGATAGCGAATAGTTCCATCGACATTATGGATACATTAGATAAATTCTTAAACCGTTCCCCGTACCCAGAAGCGGAGTCATATAAAGCGGCGCCAGAAACGCCAGAGCTTTTTGAACCATCTGTGAATATTTTAAACCATGTTCTATATTTTACATCTAGTTCACTTAGTATTTCAACTTTTAATAATGTTTTATCATAATCTCTTTTTGCCGTTTGTACACATTCTAAACTGCATTTAACCATATTTTTAACATTAATCTTTGAGGGCCACATGTCAAGCCGAAACATTTCAAGGGGGTTTGACGACGATATTTTTTCGTCTTTTATAATATTATATGTCTCCATTAATAACGGTTTTTTTTTATTTGACCAATATCTACTAGCAAAAAGAGCACTGAGCGATTTCAAGCAATTAAGGGTTATACCATTTGTCCATGATTTAGCTTTAAGACAGAATTTAAGTGACAAATATTGTCTTCTTAGAAATAGAGGAGGTACGCAGACCTCGCTCTCCATCACATGTATGGGTGTTGTTTTGATGAACCCACCTATTATTCTAAGGGCTTGATTTTGGACTTTATCTATTTTGTAAGTATGCGATTTTGCGCTATTGTCATATAAAAAACTCCCAAAATCTATACGACTTCTAATAACGTTGATATATAATCTCCGCAAGTGCTTGGGGTGGACTCCCCAGCCAGATCCTGCTAGGACTTTGAGGATATTTAAAAACTTGAGTGACTTTTCTGATACTTCATTAACATGTTTACCCCATCGAAGTGACCGATCTAACCAAATACCTAAGTATTTAATATTGGCTTCACGGGATAGCGGTATATTGTTTACGTTTAATTCTATCTGATGACGTTTATGTCCTCTAGTGTATAAGCAAAATTTTGTTTTATTGGTAGAGATATGTAGACCAATTTTAGCTAAAGTCTTTACAATTATGTCTAAAGAATTTTGAATTATGTAAACGCTATTTTCAATGTTCTTGTTGCTTGTAAAAATAACAATATCGTCTGCGTACTGTGAGATTTCTGATGGAATATTCTGACATATTTGAAAAGTAACAATATTAAACAATAAAGGCGAGATTGGATCTCCTTGGGCGAGCCCTTTCGAGGACCATCTGGCTATGGATGAGCTATCTCCCAAATCGTCTATTATTTTCAAATGTCTCTCACTCAAAAATTCCCATAAATAGTTACATAAGATGGCTCCAACGTTTAGACTGTCCAAGGTCAATACAACCTTATCTATAAGTACGTTGTTATATGCATTTTCAAGATCAAGGTAGCATGCAAGAGTAGGTATGTTATGCGTAAATCCGATTTGAATAGAAGATACTAATCGAGCTACTGAGTCTATACAAGATTGAGCTTTTCTGAAACCGGTTGTAAATGGTGATAATATATTGTTTTTTTCTATAAACCATTCTAATCTTTTCGCCAACATTACATGGAAAATTTTACAGATGCACGATATCAAAGATATAGGTCTTAACTTGATCTCTGTCGAGTCAGATTGAACTGCTTTAGGGATAGGTACAATTTTAATATCTCTCCATTGTTTTGGTACATATCCAGAATAAAATATATCATTATATAAATTAATTAAAAATTGTTTTCCGACTAAAGGTAAATTAAAAATCATTGAATATGTGATATTATCATTTCCGGGAGCCGAATCTTTCTTTTTTAGGCAAATTTCAAATTCATGCAAACTAAATTCTTGTTCTAATATACTATTTCGCGATACAAACGACGGTTTTTTAATTCTAACGTCATCAGGAGCAAGACTACGTAACAACTCTAATTTCTTTTCAGCGGGCGCTTGAAACTTATTTTTGCGATATCCCTTTAACCACCGCATTCGACGCCACATATCCGATAAAGAGGTGGATTCATTAGCAGAATTGCAGAACTCCCTCCAATACTTTGATTTTGCCAGAGATAATTCTGTTTTAACAATTTTATTCTTGTTTTCTAATATCGTGAGATTATCAGGCGTTGGATTACGACGAAAAGTACTAAGTGCTAATCGCCGTTGAGCTACAATTTTTGATAAGGCAGCGTTCCAGTACGGTTTAGGTATAAATTTGCGCTGTGGATCAGTACATATTTTAAAATTCGGGATACTGTTATCAGCTGATCGGTTAATTATCCCTACAAACTCATTGTATCTATTTTGTATATCTAAATGATTATTACAGGAACTACGTTTTATTGCATGGTCTATCAATTCCGAATATAAACTCCAGTCCGCCTTTTTGTAATTTCGTCTTTTAATGTAATGATTTATATCTTGATAGTTAGTACAAATTTTTATAATAAAGTGGTCACTGCCTAAATTTTCGTTAAGGACAGTCCAATCAAAATTAATAATTATATCCGAAGACGCAAATGTAATGTCTGGAGATGATTTTTGTAAGAAATTATCAACGTATTCGGTTCGCGTTACACTACCATCATTCATGTAAATAAAGCCATGCTCTAAAGAAGAATCCATAATTTTGAATCCTCTATTATCATTTTTATAAGACCAATTCTTATGGTGCCCATTAAAATCGCCGGCTATTAATGTTTTAGTACTAAAGTGTGAAAATAATTCATCCCAATCAGATTGGGTTGTACAAATCGATGATGGGCAGTAAATGCATACGATTTTTGAAATAAAGTTACAATTTAACGTGCTAATTGCTATGGCTTCAATACCAGTGTTAGTCAAATTAAACGGACAGACCTCAACTTTAATAGACTTGTGAGCGAGTATACCCACTCCGCCGTATGAGTCACATCGATCTTTTCTATACCAATTATAGTTACTTATATTAATATTAATATCGCTATTTAACCAAGTTTCTGTAATAATAGCTATGTGCACTTTATGTTCAATTAAAAAACATTCGAATTCTGACTGCTTCGGTTTGATGCTTCGAGCGTTCCACTGGACTATGTTAATAAAACGTTGTACTGAACAACTGTTATCCATTTTTAATTATGGATAGGATTTTACCAACACAATCCTCTACTTTGAAAACCTCGGTTATATAAGTGTAACACTCTTCAAAAACGACACATAAAAGGTTATTTATTTTATCTTCCAGTGATCTCTCTGAACCAATTATCTCCTTTAATTTATTATATATTCTCATAAAACTAAATCCTGTCTTCTTTGGTTTATCCCCCTTATTATTTATAATTTTATCTTGTAGGTCTCTGCTGCTCTCTGCTTCTATCTCGCTTTGAATTTCAATATTCTCGTTACTTATCTTCTTTTGTTTCTTTTTCTTTAGTTGTCCTTCTTTTTTTGAAAATTCTTCGGTATAGACATTGCCATCCTCGTTCCCGTTTATAGCTGTTGTAGACAACAAAGCATCCCTATACTGTCCCGATTGTATCTGTTCTACAACATTTTCTGTCACCTCCATCGATTCCAGGTCTATCACAATGACATTATCCTTTGATTGAAGTTTAGATTTTTCAGCTTCTTGATATATATCGAAGGCTTTTTTGTATGAACAGTTTTCATCGCTCATTATAGATCGGATACCTTTTTCTCTATGAAATGCAGGGCATTTCGATTTTTCTATTGACATATGAGGACCTTTACAGTTGATACACTTGAAATCTTTTGTCTCGCAGTTAGAATGATTCAAACCACACTTTGGGCAAAAAATTTTCTTAGTAGGGCAAAATTTTACTCTGTGTCCAAACCTCCAGCACCCCGAACATTGGGAAACGGGAAAAATGTACGGTTCCACCATAAACCTGCAACCATATGCTTCAACATACGGAGGTATAGTGATACCTTTAAAACATATGCGAACAGTTTCGCTTTCGACCCATTTACCTTCACTTGTTTGTCGTTTTAAACGTAAGATTGATACAATTTCAGCATAGTCACATTCAAATATGTTTTTTAATTCTTCTTCTTCTAACTCAAGGTCCACTTTCTTTACGATTCCGTATCTAAAATTCATTTCGTCCGATCCTTGAAATTTATAACCTTTTTTTTTTAATTCTTCACATCTCAATAGTCCCTCTGCCCTCATTTTATTTTCAAAAGAAAAAACTACTTTATGATTACCCTTGTACTTAATTTTTATTATATCTCTGATGTTTAAATTTTTTAACATTTTTGCTAATGCCATTTGCTTAGGCAATGACTCTGTTGAGGTTACAATTACTTCGTACATGTCCCGGGTATGTGTCGGTAACGATCCCCATTGTTTATCAGATTCGACTGATTCCATATTATTTCCATTTCTATAACGCCGCTTTGGTTTGCGAGTAACTGGAATAAATTCGTCCTCTTCGAAATCGTCACTTCTCAGTCGTTTCAATCTCGATAAAGAACTGTCGGATAAGATATTATCCGGCGATAATATAAATTCTCGCTCGTCCATCTCCGCCTCGTTTGCCATAAGTATTTATTCGATACGACGCACTCGCGTGCGCTGCGCCGCGCCGCGCGCGCTGCTAAATAACAATGTAATGAGACGCACTGGTTATCACTCTATACGCGTGCGCTTCTCACACCGATCGGCGCGCGACTGTCTTTTTTTTTTTTTTTTTTAATATTCATATATTAGTAAAGTGCGTTTTACGTTTTAGGACGTCCACATATGAGGTGGACCGACGACCTGATAAAGGTCGCAGGAAGTCGCTGGATGCAGGCCGCTTCCAACAGGTCGATCTGGATTTTTTTGGGGCAGGCCTATATTCAGCAGTGGACGTCCTATGGCTGATGATGATGATGATGATGATGCAAGTGCGTTTTCAATCCTTATGTCAGAAATGTAAACAAATATCTACCCACTTTATAATTATTTGATGTAATATATGACAATAATGATATGTAATTATTTTGTAATCAAGTATAATTCCGTGGTGAATGTAACTTTGTATAACATACTATACAAAAGTTGTTATTGTCTTATGTATGAGATGAGAATTAACAAGTTTTAGAAACAACTATTTATAAGGCGTTAAATATTTGTTTTCATTTTGTGGCAAAGGATTGAAACATCGATATATTATTTACCTAGATGCACAGTTGACGCTCGGAAAATGGGACAGCAAAGAAGTGCTTAAGCACTCCTTTTCCCTACAGTTGGAAGCCGATAGAATTCTAAATTTGAAAATTCCAATTTAAGACCGCTTGATCATTTCGTTTAAAAAGCTACTTTATAACACGTGCATAGGGTTATATTTGTGTTGGATTTAATTAGAACTTGTGATCTTTTTCTTTGTTTTATTCCTGAGACCACTTTTTAGGACGATATTTGCAAAGAACTGTGCATCTGGGGTATATTATATTGATGGATTGAAAACATACTTTAGAGTAACCCAGTGTTACTTTGTATTCTGTGTGTCTATCTACAATGTTTGTATACTCTATGTATAGTATATCAGTCTTCAAGAGACTTGTAATTTTATTTATTCCTGTATTGTGATTAAACTCGTGTCAGTAAAAATGTTGTCCAACATAGTAGTTAAAATAATAATTTAAATGTTGGCAACATAATTTACAGACGAGAATCCGGCAATCATTTTTTAAGTTTTATAGTAATAAAAAATTAAAATTACACAAACTCGTTGCGGTTTGGAGAATAAATTCATTGTACATAAAACTGATGTTAAGGCATGAGTCAGCTCACGCGAAGAGTAAGATCGGAAGCAAGGTCATGCGATACTACAATAAAAGCTAACCGTAGTAAATCTTAACATTTATTCATCAGATTCACGCGAATCTTAAACATTTTTTGTCACAATGCCAACAATTACATTTTTGTTCAGCGTTATACAACTCTTGCAAACATTTCGATACGATTGAGACAGAAAATCGAGAGTAAATTATATTCATTAAAGCATTATTTTTAAATGTTTATTAAGTGTGAAATTACTTTAAACGAGATTTCACCCAATACCAAAAAATAATCGCCATCTTACCAAATTGTACTAATAGATTAAATGAAAAAAGTAGTTTGATAAGTACAACTCACAAAATTAGTCTATAGGTATTATTTGGATGACTTTCTTCAATATTCGCATAATGCCGGGTACAGACCGAACGAACGTTCGCGAATCTACGCCTGTAGCGTTCATATAAACAAACATTCGATGTTGTGCATTGTGTCGTTTGCTGTGTGTCGTCCAATGTATTACCATTTAATTATAAAAGCAAAATATACCATAATTAACTAAATAAAATACGATTAAATAATCAATCACTTATTCATAAGAAACAAAAAGTCAAAACATAATCTTTGACTTGAAATACTTTCAGGCTTTGTGGCTCAGCGGGCGAGTAGTCGGCTGTGAATCGAGAGGTCGCGGGTTCGATTCCCGCACCGAGATATATGTATGTTTGGATGGTCCACAATTTGGTTTGGGTGTTATAAGTCTACAAGTTCCTGATGCCCACTACACAAGACTCGGTATCTTACTATGGGGTCAGGACTATTGGGTGAATTAGACTATTGGGTGTTATTGATATATACATATGACAAAGGCAATTGCCAAAAATATATGAAAACCAATTGAGATACTACGTCAAAACCTGTACCACATAGTACTACATACTAACCCAGTGGGGTTAGTATGTAGTACTGTCAGTAGTGACTGAGCTCCATAAGGACATATGCATAATGCATATCGACCGTATGCTGCCAATCAATAGCTCCTAACTAACATTTTACCAAAATATTGTTTTATGCGCTATCTGTTTTCCCTAATGGAACATGACGTAAATATTTTCTTATTAGCAATACTAAACTATTGTAAAATTAATAAACTTGGATTTTGTGTGCATAAATTGTAACATAAAAAAAATAAATGTAATCGATTAGTTAAGACTACGTTGGCAGAACGACTCGTGTTCCTTGGGTAATTAAAAAAAAAAGAGTTCATTTGACATTGTGCTTTGTCAGATTGACAGATGAGTTATTGAGTTATATATATGTCGATCGGTATGATTAATCATGTTATTAATTGTGATTTGTGTTATGGACTTTTGTTTTGCGTCGTTGGAGCTTTGTCTATTGCCTAGCGAAATGGTATAAATACCGGGATCCGTCAGTCGAGCGTTCCTTTTTCTGAGAATCTCGATCTGCGAGCATCGATTTCTTTGGCGTGTCGACTTGTGGCGGTCCGTCCGCGGCTGAGACCAGGAGCGCTCCCCATGCGGCGCTTCGATAACAACATCTAACCAGAAGGTCCTAAGGCTGAGGTCGGCAGCTAGGGACATCCATCTATAGGCATCCTTCGCGTTCCCTCAAGGTATGGACACGTGTATTTTCCTTTGTAGTCACCAGTCACATGGTGATTTTGTTTTTATAAGGTTATAACCTGGAATTTATTGGTTCCAGGGGCCTTCTTGGATATTACTATCCTTTCTGGATGGTCTCCATGGTGTGGACTGCATTACCTGGGTGAGGTGCAGTCCAGGGCCAGCTGCGTGGGTGACTCCGAGCGCGTGGCCGCGTCGTGTTGGTGTCCACGTGTTTGGTGGATCACTCCATTTTATATGAGGTTGTGCTCGGAGTTGGCTGCGAGTTCCACTCCGCAAACCCTTTAGAAGGTACCTCCGTATTCCATTTCCAGTCTGTCCCGGAGGCTGGTGGCGCCCCTTTTAGTTTTCCTTTGTATTTGTATTTGTGGTAACAGTTTACTATCATAACATCAAAATTAAATGTACTCGAGCATTGAACGATAGCAAATCCAGTAGGCTCACGACCCGCTCTGTATTTATCTTATAAGAATAAAAGTAATGTAATTGTAATTATGGTGATATTTTAATAATATATAGATTGTATGAGAACATCCCGGTCTTTGGTTTTTAATTTGTTTTAACCTGACACATCGACCAAACATACACTTATTACAGTACACTTGTTACATTACATACATTACACTATACATGTTACAAAATATCAACTATATTTTTTAATATATCTAGTTTTTATTAATTTTTGTTGTCTTCTATAAACTTGATCTCAAAGCACTTAGGAGGTATTTTCGGCCCTCTACCACCTATATTGATTCCTGAGGTTGAAGCTCATATTGTTCTTAAAATAATGACCGTGTACACAATAATATAACCATATAACTATAGACTATACAAAATAACAATACTTACTAATAGTATGAAGTGTATACACGATCCTAGTTCCAGAAGAGTAAACAAATTACTACCCACATTTAATTATTTTTAGAAGCTGTTGATTCTAACCTCACAAGTAAGACGACCACAACTTACGTAAGACTCTACAACACAACGTAGTATATCATATTATTATCCAAATTATATGGCCTCGGAATAATACGACATTACAAAAAAATATATAATAACATCAAAAATAATATTCATAATTGGTAATACTGCCGTCATAATTGTAAAATACGCGTCTGACTTTCACATAACACACAATCATAAAAAAAGTCGTATCTGTTGTGGAAAACGGACAGCCTCCGTGGCGCAGCGGGCGAGTAGCCGGCTGCGAAGCGAGAGGCCGCGGGTTCGATTCCCACACCGAGACAAATGTTTGTGTGGCCCACAGATATTTGTTTCGACCCACGACACAAAACTCGATCTTAGTGTGGGGTCAGAACTATGTATGTGGCTGTTGGGCGTTATTAATTAATTATTAAAAATGTCACGATACCTTTTCCCTTTGTGATGGAATGTCAGATACGACTTTTTTCCTTATAACGGCAGGATAGATAGATATTTGGTTTATGTTTGGAATAAGGATCGTGAATACTGTTTACGGCCGGTTTCAATAAACGATCTCAGTTTAGAGTGCAGGGAGATCGCGATTATGAACCAATCAAATCACGTCATTTGACGGGGCATGTTCAAACTGTGTTCTTATCGGCTATTTTTGTAATCTATCTGCACATTCTAACTGAGGTAGTTTATTGAAACAGGCCGTTAGTGGGTAACTGGTTACCTGTAGCTGCGCTATGTTCATGTCGGTGAGGAGTTGTCGCGAGACGCGGCGGCGGTCGGTGGCGAGCGGCGCGGCGGCCTTGTGCAGCGAGCGGCGCAGCATGTCCGTCACCGGCGACACGGCGCGCGCGCGACGCTCGCGCTGCACACGCACGCACGCACACACTCATACACACATATAACATAAGCTCACGCCTGTATCCCCGAAGGGGTAGGCAGAGACGTACTAACGAACTAGAACACCCGCATTTCGCCGAGCTTAGTTCCGTCCCAGATGTGATAGGGGGCGAGCCTATCGCCATATCGGGCACAAATTCCAGACTCCGGGCTGATATGGAAAAGTCCAATATCACTTTGCCCGACCCGGGGATCGAACCCGAGACCTCAGAACCGTAGTCGTACCGAAATACCACTACGCAACGGAGGCAATCGTATACATTCATACATACATACATACAGTGGCGGATTTGCAGTGCTGGCCGCCCTAGGCCCGGTACTAGCTACTGCCCTTTGTTTTTAACCGTCAAAAAAAATGGACAAGGTTTACAATAATATTTTATTGTACATAATAGAGTTAAGTTATTCAGTAAGGTGAAAGTTGTCAAAGTTTTTGTTTTGTGTTTGGCTACCCTAATCGTACAGTCGCTTTGGGCCCGAGCCTAGTTGGCCTAAGGGAAATCCACCACTGCATTTTTATACAACATCAGTCTCCATCTCACCACACGTTACTACATGGGCTGATGCATTTCAAAAACATAATTTACTCATGGCTCTACCAGGGCTCAACCACGAATTTTGTTACCGCCTAGGGGCGTTCGGGTGTTTTTAAAAAATATTTTACGCCGTCACTAATGAAAACCGTGAAACAAAACAAACTCAAGGTTAAGCCTCTGGCAGCTTCACGAGAGATAAAATAAAAAAAAAACGTAGTTATTCCAACCCCCAAGTCACACCATTTTTATGTTATGTGATACTGTAATGAGCTAAATATTACAAATACTACAGTCCTAAATATGTATTATTTGGTGAAAATCCGGTACCTATTTTAAAAAAAAATGTGTAATGGTTCTGTTGACTTTCATATATTCCCCATATATACAGATATTCCCCATAAAAATAGTTGTGTAAGAATCTACTTCAATTTTTTATTCCAATAGATAATTTTGATCTACTATTAAAAATAAAGAACTAATGTATTTGATAAATTACATATATCAAATGAATACAATAAAAACTTAACTCAAGCAATGAGTCATAACATGTTATTCTACATTGAGCAAACTAATGTTGCAATTCTGTTATTTATGTCAATACAAGATGTGGGTGGATGCACCATATTAGCACACATCTTACATGCATTATATATAAAATCTTACTCATCATTGTTACTGCAAGCTAATTTAGGATATTGACGCTATTTTATAATAATATTAGCCCTGTAACATGACTGTCACACTCCTGGGCACGGGCCTCCTCTACTAATGAGAAGGGGTAGGCCTTAGTCTACCACGCATACTTAATGCGGGTTGGTAGACATCACATATCCTTACAATTTTTGTGAAGAAATTCTAGGGTATGTAGGTTACTTCACGATGTTTTCTTTCACTGTTATAGCAAGCGGTAATTCACAATGAAAATAGACTCAATGCTTATATGTATATCGTATTTTTTCATGAATCAGTAACCTTCAACAGTTAATTGGACATACTGTACTTTCCACCAAGATTCATGTAGTCACTTTGCCGTGCTGGGATTAAATAAGTTCCATCGGATAAACAACATGCAAAGGCATTGACTACTTAGCTCTATAAATATACATATAGCCCTATACTTATAAAAATACATACGCGCCTCTTATCTTTAATAGCTTGTCCTTTACATTTTCAAACAATGTGACGCAAGGAATAAATTGACAAACTATTCTTAAAGATAAGCGAAAATTGTTATATGTAACGCCCATAGGATGATGTTCACATATTATGTATTAGCACATACCTCCATTTGTATACGTGCCATTTCCTTTGCTTGGGCCAAAGCAATCCTTGCCTCAGTCTGTAGAGTTGCTTGTAAAGCATAGAAGTCAGATTCTTTTAACTCGATGTGGCCCAGAGAATGTGATGAGCGGGACTTTGTGTGTTTTTGTATAAATGAAGTAGGACGTAGTTTAGCTCCTGAAATTGTAATTAAACTTTTAAAACGCCACTAATATTTTGCTATGTTACATATACAAATAAATAAAATGTTACAAATTATAAACAGCACATAAGCACTTAGCTATATCATATCAAGCTCCCACATAATATCATTATACATAGATACAATCAAAGCACTTAATCAATTATAAAATAAATCATCAGCTACTTAAATGATAATTTAAAATCCATGCATATAATAATTTTGCAGTATCGCTAGCTAAGCAACAATGTTCAATAATTAAGAAGTGAATGTCCATTGTTAAACATGAAGGTAATGAAGTTTGATGATAAACTGACTTTCAGATAAAATGTTTTAAGCAGTGCTTAAAATAAACATTTGTTTATCTTTATCAATTTCAAACCATTTTATAAAGAAAGAAATGGATATGGCACTGCTTAGAAATAGCCCCATAATTATAAACATAACTATGGGACTGTAAGATTAGATATGACCACAGGACAAAAATACATTATGGACATAAAAATACTGAAATCGATTCAGAAGCCTATTCTGCACAAACTACTATCAGGATTTGCGTTATTTAACACTTTGTAAACGTATTTCACATACCGAAAAAAAAAGTGAAATCTTACACATCAAATTCAAGCTCATTATAATCTGATTCAATCTGTACTTAACATATCAATAGATCAGGTGGAAGTATGAGAAATAGCATTTTTTAAATGTACACCATTTAACAGCTATTTTCATTATTAAATACCCATGATGTTAAAACAGATATTCGTGAAATGTGAGGTGTTACATACACATTGAAGTAATTTCAAAGTTCATATTTGGTTTGTGCACATATTTCAGAACAATACCCAGTACTCACCACTCTGCACAGTACTAATTTTGTCATTTCTCGTTATGTTGACTGATAGTGGCCTTGTTTGATACGGATGGTTGTAATTTGTTTTACTGAAGATGTTTGTGTATGATGAATTTTTTGTATTGTAATTAACATTTTTGTCCAGATCTGCTTGAGATTCATTGTCAGACGCTGTCTCATTCATGAAACAAATTTGTAGATTCATCCCTGTATCCATCACACAACACACAAAATAGTTAATCACACAGACATGTTGACAATACTACTTGAGTAGACATCAGTGATGACTGGTGAGGGGTGCACTGTGCATATTGATAATTAATTTCTGATACTTTTATAGTCTCATAATGAATAGGTTTTATTATTAATAATCATAGTAATTGTAAAGTGAATAATGTTCATTGTTCACCTTTCACCACTGATATATATACTCATATTATATTATTACTCTTGGAAAATATTTTAAAGATATAGGTACACTATTATTCATAGTAGCTAGGTTTGAACCCCAAAACCCCCTCTGACTATGCCCATGCTGTTATTTACTTTGGTAGACAAAATTCATACAGTGAGATATTGAAGATAAAATGAAAAACTAGTTTGCCTCTATAAAATTGTTTGTATAATAATCACAAGTTCAAAAACTGAACAGACCTAATTAAAATCGGATCTTGACTAAATTTATATGGGACCACCCTCGAAATAAACCTATCAAACACAAAAAGAAATTTGAATAACCACATTTGGCAGTGATATCACATAACATACATAAAAAAATACAGACCAATTGAGGACCTTCTCCTTTTTGGAAGTCAGTTGATAAACTAGGGAGTTAATTGGCAATAAATATTTTTATTTATTCTCATAATGTAAGTAAATTATTTTGAAATCCAAATATTATAATTTACCAAGAGTATCAATATATATTCTTTGCTACCAACACACAATTAATATCCTTCCCAACATTACCAACATTATAACAATTATATTCAAATTACACAAAAGAATATAAAATAGTTTACATATACAATTATTTCCCAACATTCATTACAAAATATGTATAAAGTGCACTCTCACAATATTGCAATGGCTTTATGAATATGAAAATGAATTGTAACTACCAATTAATATGCAAACATGTAAATTTAGCTCCTTCACTTTCCTTTGCAAACACACCTTTTTAACAATGAAAGTTCTATTTACAAGCATTTTGACATACCACTCTGAAGTCGAGAATGTAGGCTTGGTTTTTTGCCCGGACGGTCAGTGTGTCCCATACTGTAATATTCCTCAGCATCTGCCCCCATGGCCAATCTTTTCCTGATCTCTTCTCTGTCATTACGTTTCTGAAATAATTATATTTACGATATCGTAACGCTATAATCGGCACGTGTGATTTTTTGTAACGGCACGTACACACGTAAAATGATGCTTCTCATAACAAAAATAATGTAATTAACACAAGACAAAGAAGATTTAAACCCATGAGAATTGAATCGTTCATGTGCGTACGCACCAAAAAAGGTTGTGTTAATAATCGTACTTTATTATCGTAGAGCGCATTGTCTTTTATTGTAACAATCCTAGTAAATTTATCTAATATATTGGGGTTGTTGTCCGGGAGGGAAGGCCACTCAATTTCTGTTTGAGCGTTCTCGCCTATGCCAATGGCCCGTGGACTTAAAGCAGTATCATCACAGTTGATTACGGTAGAGTTCACGTCCTCATGTTTCGTCAGCTTCAACTTCAACAAGTACAAGCTGCGTTTAAATCCAGATTTTTCTGTTGTTTCCGTGTTTTCACGAATTTCCACCGAAGGTTTACTAAATTTCCTTCTTAGGTTAGTAACTAAACTTTCAAACATATTAAAAACTAGTCAGTCTTATTTGTTTTGGCAAAAATATGGCACTAATTTTTCAACACACAACACAAAATCAGTGACGAAAATAAATAAAAAATATCGTCCTCCTGTCAATCCTGTCACTTTGACATTTAGGACAAGGTCATCCATGTTATATTTCTTATTTGTCTATGGTCGGCACACAATAAAGTTGAACTAATTACTAAGTACAAACTTACAAGACAACAAATATTATCCACCGATTCATGATTATCGTAGGTAATTGTGTACAAATCCAACAGAAACCTTGTATCCTTTTTGTAATGTCTTTGTTCTGAATTGAAATACGGCATTGATGCCATTGCTAACACGGTAATAAAAAATACACCGACCGAACGCGAGCACACAACTTGCTAAGCGAGTTGGTACTTAAGCACTGGAGACTGGCGGTCTGCTGTGCCGTTGAATCACCGTAGAAAGCTAAACGTACAGCCTATTGATAATTAACTGTTACACATGGCTGCAGCAGACGTGGTTCAAACGCGAATGCGCGTTTACCGCTACTTTAACAGCGCGGAAATTTAAAGTAGATACCTACATGTCTACGTATACATGGGTATTTTCAAACTGATTAATCATATCTTTTTTAAGAGTGCTTATATGTAGGTGTAAGTGGATTCTATATAATATGGATATATTGTCTATGTTGTAAGACACTAGGCTACCAATCTATATAAACTCCAAGATTGTAAAATTTTTCAGTCAATAGTCAAATGCAAATACGGAACCCTTCATAGTTTCGGCATGTGCTTTAAGGTCCGTGTATATACAGTCAGTAGCACCCATAGAAACATGGAATAACTAAGCACGAAGTGACATTAAAATACCTAATATCTGCATTGCACTCGTCACCCTGAGACATTAGATGTTAAGTCTGATAATAATTACCCTGGCTCTAATGTCCTTCAAATCGGGACACTAAACTGCTTGGAGGTAGAAATAGACTTTGCGGTAGTAGAGTTTGCGGTAGAAATAGACTCTTACATACGACAGTCCTACCATCAGTAGATTGAAGTAGATTGAACTC
This sequence comes from Clanis bilineata, assembly GCA_036417725.1. Classification (NCBI taxonomy): domain Eukaryota; kingdom Metazoa; phylum Arthropoda; class Insecta; order Lepidoptera; family Sphingidae; genus Clanis; species Clanis bilineata. The sequence continues at coordinate 12,415,329 of CM071140.1, forward strand.
TATCACAACACTTTGGGGGAAGTGAAATGGTTCTGTATGTTGGACTGAACTTTTACAATCCATCTACACGTGTGTGGTTTGTGGAATTAGGTATATTATTATTTAAATTCCCGCGATGGTCATTTTACACGCATTTATGAATTTTGTGAGAGCCAAGTTTTTCCAAGATGATAAGTGCCTTGGCTTCAACAGAATCTGTATTTTGTAATTTTAAACGAAATAACCCTACGATACTAACCCTTCTCTCAGCTTCTTTTGCTGCCTTCAAGTGGTTCTCAATAGCATCCAAGTCCAATTTGGGCAACGCAGTTTCTATATTGTAAACATCGAAACTATCTGAAAAGTAAGCAATGATAATTAGGTACTTTAACATATTCCAATTAATCTCTATGAATAGGTACTACACCATTAATCTTATTGAGTGCAAAATATAATTTAGCATTATGTAGAGGTATATTATTTTATAAGTAAGTACGACTTACCAAACTCAATATCTTTTGTATTCTCAATATCGTTCTTCCGGATGGACGGATTACATTGAGTTTTGCGGTAATGACTTTTTATTTGCTTTTGACAGTCCCTGCCTCCTCTCGAATCACTGCAGTGAGAATGCATAGTATTAACACTTGTTTAATAATTTATACCTCCACCTACTTCCAATGACTACATTCGACCCCACACTTCATTTCAATAAACATTTCTAGTAAGCAACATACATGTACGAATAAAATATACGCGGCGACTATAGCTGCGTGCATGTTTGCTTAACTTCTAAATTTAGCACCACTATAAGTTTCGTCATACTTATTTTCAATGCGTTACCCATACATTGCAGTATTAGATGAGTATTAGAGTAAAAGGATACAATGTATTATTAAGTATCTAAAGCTATTTATTTTATTATGAGCTAGCTGTTGCCCGCGACTTCGTTCCGCGTGGAAATATGTAACGGGAACCGTACGATTTTGCGAGATAAAAAGTACCTTATGTGTTATTTTGACTCATGTATGATGTTATATAACTCTAAAGTTTAAACAAAACCCATTTAGTCGTTTTTGCGTGAAAGTGTACTGTAATACTCAAAAATTTTTGCGTTTATAGTGTTAGTCATATATTAGAGTACCTTTTTTGCAATATGCATGAAAAATATACCTACCTTATGTTGTGCCGATACCATAGTAAAATGGGATGAGGGCAAGTAGATGAACAATATAATATGTATCTAGTCTTTATTTATTTTGCTACAGTCTCGGTCAGTTTCCTAAGCCAAACTAATGTAATCTATATTTGAAACGTGTAAATAAATAGTTTTCAATAAGAAATCTGAAAGAGAAGGAATACTTTATGATACTTACATTTGTGATTTTACGTGGTTATTTCTCACAGTAGTGTGTATGCCGTAATAACCTACATTTCTCACTTCTGCCTTGTCTATCGCACTAACTGAACTCGTAAAACTGTAACATTTTGAGGAACTTTCAATTTCATTGGAATTCCCATCTCTCATAACTGTAACTGTTTCTCTATTACTTTCGGCCCACAATCTATCACGCTCACGCATTTCATCTAATTTTGGGATTATTTTCCTTAATTCAGTGCTTAGTTGCTTTATTGTGTTTTCGACATTAAGACTCAACTTCTCAGTATCGTATTCACTGATATTAATTTCATCCTTGCCATCTGATAAAAAGGCATCTGTTATTTTACTACTGCTATTATCTATAAGTAAAAATGTAGGCCTACTTAGATTCATTTCTGTTCTTGTATTTTTTTCATTTTCTTTATTAATTTTACTAATTTCTTCTGCTGACTCCTTCTCTTTTAAATTTATATTTTCATCTGTTAAAAAAGTATCCTCATCTTGATTGCATATATCGCTTTGAGTTTCAACTAGTTTCTTAATAACGTGATTTACGACTTCACTTATATTATTAATTGTATTTTCAATCGGTTTCGCAAAAGTGTCTTTTATATCTTTTCGTAATTCTTCTAAGTCGTCTTGAATATTTATATTATAATTCAAGAGTTCCCTTATTTCATCTTCTATTTCTTTGTTGAAATCGCCGATTATATCTTTAGTGTGAAAATTATTTTCTATATCCGTATCCGTACAACTAATATCAATATACGATTCGCCGTTATTGTTATTTTTAGCAACGGTTTTTAAAAGATCCGGTATCTCATTTTGCATGTAACTATTGAACATGGCTGTTCCATTTTGAGGAGATGCTGGACTTACTTTGTTGTTATTTGTGATATTACTATTGACGTTTTTGAATTGAAATGATGTTTCATGTTGATCAGACTCATACACTAGGTCTGTAATTTCTACATCAGCGTCATCGTCGGTCATGTCATTTTCCGAAGGATAAAAATTTTCTATTGTTGTTGAATAGTCCTGGAATAAGAACAAATTAAATTTTACAAAAAGCAAAAACATCATTACACATTAGGCTCTATAAACAAATATATTTATATTTATGCATATGTATTGTTGTGCTGTGATACATAATATGGTAAAATTTTATGTATATTTTGCGCTGTATATGCCACTTTTCATAAAATTGCCTCAATTGTGATTTATGTACATATATCTACCTAACTGATAGAAAATAATTTTTGAAAGCTGTGTGGATATTATACATACCTACTCGGTATAATAGATATTATATACTCTAAAGAGCGAATGCTCTTAATAAATATGGTAAGACAGTTTAGTATTTAGAGACACATAATATATGATCTGTTGTAAAATATACGATTTATGTAATTTTTAGTTGTTATGCCTAGTCAGGCGGCTATTATCTAAAATCTAAATTTTTTACTGTTTCAGACTGGTTTAATTTGACATTTTCCAAGGTTTCTTTTACAAAATATGCTTTATACTTTACCTGTAAAGTGTGTGCTAAATGTTGGAAACCAGGGTAATTTGGATTTACAATTCCTCTTGGCACGGGGTGGATACCGTTTTCTGACATCTCATCTGTATCAGAGTGTTCAAATACCCGCTCGTCGTCAAGAGGCGTAATATCTGAATACACATTAGGACTTTCTGGAAAGAATAATTTAATTATTAAATCTTCTCTCTTATCAAAACATATCTTGTTAGAACGAACTAAATTTTCAGTTTTTATCTACTATCTTTACTATTCCTGATTTAATTCCGAAAATCGGTTACGAAATTGCTTATTTCTTTATTTAAAAGGCTCTTGGCTGATCGACCGCATAAGTAAGCTCGTTTAAATTGAAATAATTCTTAAATTGCATGTATGTTACTGGTATGTTGTATATTCAAGTAGTTACCTAAAGTGATTTCACGAGGAGCGAGTGTTTCTTTACCGTCCTCCAGATTTATGGATTCTGTGTCGTTTATATTACATGAAGCGAAGTTATTTAAAGTGTTTATTCGATACTGTTTATTACACACTGAGAATTCTATATTTACATTTGGTGTCTCTATATTCCCAACATCCGTTCGGGACGCATAGGTCGCTACCGATTCAGAGTTCTTCCTTGCTACAAAAGTCGATATGCAATTAGAGTTAATCTGTGCAGTGTTTGTATTGTCCCGTAAATTATTTGAGTTCGGGTTATGTGACGTCCAATTCGTATTGTTTCTTTGTGATAATGTATCTTCTTTATCAAACGTCGTGATGTTGCCGTTATTAATTTCTTGCTTGATCTTCATTTTTACCTGTAAGTATAAATAATTTAGACATTAATGTACTATTTTTTTCCGCCTGGCGTTATTCCGCCTTCCTACTAAAACGCTTCCACTTTGCCTGGTCTTAAGCATCCTTCATAGGGAGACCATTGGTTCTCATATCTTCCTCCAGAACGTCCAGCCGGCGCTTTTTGGGCCGTTCACGGGAAAGCCCCCATGGTACTATCTGGGCCAGACACCTGTGATCGACGTACTTAATAGACGTAATAATACGTATTAGACATTCGGATACAGAAGTAAAATTAAAAATTAAATGTCTGATATAAAATTAAATTGTTCATTTCACTAAATAAAAATATATTTTAATAACTTCCGTATCCGTAATACTCGTATGTGACATGTAATGCCTAATTAACCGCGCTCAGATAGACAGACGGACATGGCGAAACTAAAAGGGTTTTATTTTTTCCATTTGGCTTCGGAGCCCTAAAAAGCTAAAAATATGAGTATACTTTTCTGTCTCCTCAGCTATCTGTTTATGTATGTCGAAGAAGTATCAAAAAGTACCTAAGTTCAAGGCAGGTAAAGGTAACTGGTATTACTACTGGGTATTGGTTGACTGACTCGTAACATCAGGCAAGCTTATAATACATCTAATACATCAAACTTTTAGTTTTTGAACTTATATTTGATTTCGAGTATTTTGGATTTTCTGCATAGCCTAATCATATTTTATTTTCTGTTTAGGGTTTTTTGTTTTGCTTAGGTCTATCTCGCAAACGGTACGCTTCACAAAAATATGATGTACCAAACCTTACCTTCATTTTAAAACCTTATTCAATTATACTACACATGGTGGGGTGGGGTGAAATTTTTTTTTTTTCTTTTGACTACATGCCCTCTAGAGATAAAGGCTGCCATAGCCTCTGTGACGTCACCAGCAAACAAATAAAACGATTCCAACACCCTATTTGTCAAATTATTATAAGTAGTTTTGAGTTAGTCGCCTCCTTGGTCTAGTGGCAGTACATATGGGCTGTGGACCGGGAGGTCGTGGGTTCGATTCCCAGGTCGGGCAAAGCGAATTTTCTAATTTAATTTGCGCGGGACTGAATCCTTCAGAGGGGGTTGACGTCAGGCAGCCGGTAGTAAAAACTTCGTCGTAAAATCCTTTCTGCAACATGCTTGAAAAAAGTATGTTGCGCCGACCCCACATTAAGGGCAGGGATAAAAATTGTAAGAAGTTTCGAAGTTATAAGGGAACAGATGAACATACATACATACTCCCGTACCGGTCAAAACATAACCCTCCTTTTTGCTTAGCCGTAGTCGCGTAAAACATATGAAATCATATTTAATTTCAAAGCTCCACAAAGCTAATAATTTATTATTGCATATTTTATTGGCCAGCTCTACATCGAACACGTAATAGTAGATACTTTCTTTTTATGTAAAACAAACAAAACCCTTTGGTTGTTATGTATCCTTATATTTGAAGGTTATTTTATAAATCCATATAGGAAGGTCTTGCGGGTCGCGCCGGATATTGTAAGCGACGCTATGTCGTACTTCCGACCCGAACAGCCCACAGTAGAGGCATGAAAATACATAAAATATCACAGTATCTACCCGCATAGGAATCTAACTGCGCAATCCCATACAAAAATTGCGGTGATAATTATTATAGTACTATTGATAGGTATTAATTATTGTCATTAATCCATTGGTATTTCTAATTACATTATACAATATTCCTTTGCTTTAACCTGCCTTTATCCCACCTCTCAACGGGAGTATGTTTCAGAATCGATTTGACTCAGGTTCTACGACCGTCCGGCCAACGAGATAGAAGATTTAGTCATGGGCAAATATTATAAGAAAAATGGTGGTGTATTATTCGCCAGTGTGCCAGTATTCGAACCCAGGACTTCTCGATCCATTTCCCATATAAACTAGACATAGGAGGCCTGTTACCTGACTGCTTCGGAAGGACTTCTACGGATGTTTTACAAAATAGCTACCATTATTTTTAGCTGCCTTAAGGAAAATTGATGCCAGGAATTGTTATTAAAGCCTAATGATTCTTAGCAAGTAGAGTCGAATCATCTTTACATCTAATCGTACATTAATAATATAGTTTTAAAAAACTTAAAACCGACTCCAAACTAAACACTTAAAAGTAAAAAATAACAACAAAGATCTGCATTGGCTTCAGCACCGACTCCAAAGATAGTATGGAATTTAGTTTTGAAGTCGATTTTAAGTTTTTTAAACTTTATTATTGTTTACTGTATGAAAGTGAAAGTTGGGTGTGGCAGAAAAATAATGAAAGTAGAATAAATGCAGTAGAAATGAAGAGTTTAAGGAGTATGTGTGGTGTGACTTTGAGAGATAGGGTAAGAAATGGTGTGGTGAGAGAGCGGTGTGGATTGAAAGAGGAAATAACGAGGATTGAGAAAGGAATGTTGCGGTGGTTTGGGCATGTAGAAAGGATGGATGAAAGGAGGCTGACAAAGCAAATATATATGGCAAGTGTGAATGGTAGAGGTGGAAGGGGAAGACCTCATCGAACATTCTCTGACCAAGTCAGAGATTTACTCGAGAAAGGTCAAGTTAAAAGTACCCTAAACCGACGTGCATGCATGAAGAATGTAATGAGACTGAATGAGGCGAAAGAGGTGTGTAAGGATCGTAGCAAATGGAAATCCGTTGTCTCTGCCTACCCCTATGGGAAAAAGGCGTGAGTCTATGTATGTATGTATGTATGTACTGTATGAAAATTCAAACACTTTTGTCGGTGACTGATACACATGTAAATTCATATCTTGAAAACTACTGAACCGATTTTGATGAAACTTATACGTAAGTACTATTCCCTAAGTTGGAAGATGCCTAACCCAATAAAAAAAGAATTATCGAAAACCTATTAATAGTTTCCAAGAAATACGTGGACAAACATACATACATACTTACACACATACACTTATTTTTGGCATAATTGTTCAGAAACCGACATAGACTAACATATCCGAAAATTATGCAATTCTGACGATATTACATACATACATACGGGTGGAATTGATAAGCTCCTATTTTTGAAGTCTATTAATAAAAATAATTCTCTATTTTCGTTACCTCATAGTTGAAAATCTGCCTGTATACACAAATGACAATGTATATACAGCTGCCTGATACACAAATTAGTTGAACTGTTCTCATTACTTTTAAGTACTGCCTCAATTTCAACTTCGTTATCTACTCTTTGAACGTAATTTTCAAGTTCCACAATCTCTAAAAGATAATGTTACATCGTTACGATAATTTGGATATTCTGTCGTAAAGAATTACAATAAATCATATTAATATTTCAAAATATTTTAAAAGTATTTTGAGTTTATTTCAAAGACATTTAATCTTACTTAACAGTGGCAAATGATAAACACTTCTAAAGGGGAAGCCGCCGTTATTTTCGTTTCAATGATGAGAGTTTCTAGAATACCTTATACCTACTCTTAGTTGTCAAAATAGACTATCTTGGAAGACTGGCGTCGTCGAGACGACCTCCACAGTTTCTAGTATTTACATATTTGTTATTTGACAGGTTTGAAAAAGGAAAATGTCTTAAATTATTCATTAATAAAGTACATGTATGTAGTATCTGTGTCTAAAGCCTTTAAAAATAAAATAAAAAATGTAAGGGAAGCTGTAGGAATCGTGTTATATGGACCCGTCGGCACTGTTACTTAGCATGTTAAATAAAAGAGAACGCTGTGTAAATATAGATGTAGTTTAATAATATTCATAACACGATACTGACCACGTTTGAATATAGTTTTTTTTAAATATTTTTTTGCATTTTAATCTTTCAATAAAAGCATCATGAATCCAATCCAGTGAAGTGTAGTCACAAAAGCGCATCCGAGGCGCGTGGCTACATGCCAAGAAATCTTCTGCGTCTGCACAAAAGTAGTAGACTAACGAAAAAGGCACTAACTACATCACTTCATTTTGTATTGAAATAAAACTATTGTTACGGATTCTATTACGATTAGGTTTTTAATTTTTTTTTAATTAAAAACCTAATCGTGATATAATCCATAAAAATAGTTTTATTTCAATGTATAACATTTGCGTAAACTTAAGAAATTCATTTTGTATTTTTTTGCACGTATCTATTTTCTTTCCACCTGCTTATCTTATTCCACACTAGTGTGGGGTTAGCGCAACAAACTATTCCAAGTATATTCCATTATAGAAAATATCAAGTTCGTATTTACCACCAGCCCCCTACATGACGCCGACCTTAACCCACTGGGGGAATCCCCGGAATCGTGTTATAAAAATGGTTTTCACGACCTAGGATTCAAACCCAAAGCTCACGGTCCACAACCCATATACGCTGCCATTAGACCAAGGAGGCGCCCAACCTAGATACATAAATCGGCTGTGAAGCGAGAGGCCGCGGGTTCGATTCCCGCATTGAGACAAATGTTTGTGTGGCCCACAGATATTTGTTTCAAGTCTGGGTGTTGTGAGACCAAAAGTCTCTCATAGTTTCTGATACCCACGATACAGGTTATACCTAGTGTGGGGTCAGGACTATGTGTGTGACTATTGGGTGTATTTATTTATTTTATAAGTATTACAAATATTAAGAATTCTTCAGAATCAAAAGTATAAGCTAAAGTAAAGAATAATACGTTTTTATATCCCTCGAAACGACGCTAAGACGGTAAAATAAAGCAATTCAGCTTTATAATTGTTAATTTCTTTGCCGTTACGATCTTTGTTTAGGATAATTTAAGAAAATGGCCGGTCTGTACCCGTGCCGCGCGACCCGAGTAGAATTATTATTTACAATTACAATTAGTCACGAACGGTCGGGGCACCGTATTTACTTACAGCATACTGACGTCGTTTGTGATTCTTGAATATTATAAAGTTCAGGTAGATTAGAAAACTCATTTACGTACCTACTTACATACTGTAAAAGGTACTTAATCGTACTGGCGAATATCTATAAGCAGCGATAGCTTAGTTGGGAATGGTACGGACTGCCGAGACAAGTGTCGGAGGTTCCAGACCAACCTCAAAATGGAGCGTACACCTCTGACTTTTCTAAGTTAAGTGTATTTTAATTATAAAATATCGCTTGCTATAACGGTGAAAGAAAACATCGTGAGGAAACCTGCATACTCGTGAATTTCTTCACAGGAATTTCGAAGATACGTGAACTCTACCAACCCGCATTAGGCCAGCGTGGTAGACTAAGGCCTAACCCCTCTCATTAGCAGAGGAGGCTCGTGCCCAGCAGTGGGACAGTAATATTACAGGGCTAATATTATTATTATTAATATCTATATACCTCTTATTTTTTACTAAGCAAGTAGTTGGCAATTTAGTTAGCATAGAAACCCAAAAGAATAATGTAGACACTATACTTAAATCCATATAAATAACGGAGTTATACCAATATTACTGCCGTTTACATCTAGGTACGTACGTATAAATGAATTTTAACCGAAGCAGCTTTTGTAAACAAACTTTTAGCGAGCTAGCTGGAGTGGAAATTAAGATTGACAAGTACTAGTAAAAACGTTAAAATCGATATAAACGAGGCACGTCACAACGCAAATTAGTTTGAAAGCCTTGACTTTAGAGATTAACAGTTTTTAGAAACACAAAAAGTAAAACAAAATATAAGGAACAAGTATCTATGATAACATAGATACTTAGTACTGTGGGAGTAGAGTGTAAACTAGACTAGACACTTATTAAGTAAACTTAGTAAAACAAAATATAAGGAACAAGTATCTATGTTGTCATACATACTTGTTCCTTATATTTTGTTTTACTAAGTTTACACTATTTACAGTGTCTAGTCAAGTTTACACTATACTCCCACAGTACTAGGGGTACGTGTGTATTGAATTATAGTTACACCTACGACTCTTATTGGACCATTCACACAAGTATTTTCAGTAGGTCAGCAGTCATAGCCGTTGTGTTTATTGATCAAACAACTGCGTATCCAACCGCAAACTCTTCTAAAGCAATTCGTTTTTATGTAAGACCTTGTTCAATTTTCAAATAATTTGATACTATTCCGAATACGGAAACAAGTCATTTAGGGCGCCAGTCAAAAACTCTCGTACACAAAACACTGTAAGAACAAGTAGTGGAACAGGTTGGTGGCAGTTACTATTGATTCTCACGAAACGGACTCACACCACGTGCGGAGGTACTGCCGCATCTAATATTTATAGCAAGGTCTTCTTACACCAAACGAACGTGGCCCTATCCCTTGGAACACGACCGTCATCAATCGCCAAAAGTATCAAGGAGGAAAGATAAATAAAATTACCTGAGCATATTTCGAGTGAGGGTTTCATATATCACACAGTTAATAAAGTTACTTAGATGTTTTCTTTATAAAGGAAATACTGACTTGTATAAGTCAATACAATGAAGACAGGTCCGATTAATATTTAATTTTACGTCTACAGTAACTCGAGTCGAATTGCCAGTAACCTCAGACATTGAAAAGCTTACAATACCCTTGGTAGAAAATTAATTAAAATTTTGAATTAAGGCAATTTTAAATAGCCAACGTTTATAGAAACTCATTTACATTTAATTTACTGTTAAATTTGGAACGTTTATGTTATATTTCAGCAGTGTTGGAACGATGATATTATAATAATTCACCTAAATATTTATGTTTGCTACGATACATGAGGCGACGCGCTACGATATAATATCGTGATTCGTGTCGTGACCCGCGCCGCGCCCTCTGCCTTCGCCCTGTGCGTTAATGGCCACCAAAATGATGGATAGCTCAGTCGACGCACGACGTAAAAGCAGCCTAACACCCCGCTAACCCTTGTTTATAAAGCAATAACATAAATATTAATCATTTAATAAACTGAAAACGGCACACGGAACACTTGAGTATCCATAGATTGTATCGCTACATTTTGTCTAAAAAAGTGTACAGCGCTTGTTAATTGCAATAGCATCACTTTAGTTTATCAACTACTATAAATACATATTTTAATTACTCTTTTTAATTAAACAAAGAATTGTTATATTCTTGGATACATAGAGTGATAGACTCATATTAATGTTACTTAGAATATTTATTATATTTTTTTTTGGCTGGAACGGAAGCGTTAATGATCGTGAAGGTCTTCCGTGGTATGGCACGGAGGTTGGACACTTTAAAGCAACAGTTTTGCTATTTGATAATCCAATGAAATTGCGCAGGATTGGATTTTATTTTTATTTAACATAGCAAATTAACGTTTTGTGCAAAGGTTTTGTGGAAGTTAGATTCTCATCTGCGAGAGTCCGTCTGAGTAGGTAGTAGCTACCATCGCAATGGACATTTCTGCCACCGAGTTGCAGTTGTAGTTCTGCCTCATGCCAGTCGCGCTACCACTTTGGTCTTCAGCATCCCCCACTTTGATACCATTGTCTCCCATATCTTAATACTATATTTGTACTTAAATATAAAACATAAATGATGCCAAGATGTCGCGTCGCGTCTCGTCGTCCAGACAGACTCTCGGCTCCCGACACTTAGACGCCATACACCTCGCTCCCGACATACACTTTCATGTCACTTTTATGCACAACCCACAGAAATAAATTGCCTCATATAAAAATAGGCAAGGGCCGAATAGCGCCGCGCAATAAAATGTATACATATAAAACTACTTGTCCAGACTGACTTATTCATCAACTCGGAGATTTTACCAACCTTTATTAATCTTACTATGTTTTATTGTAATAAAAATTAATAAGTACGTAATATTCTAAATAATGTAGAATAGACAAGAATCAAGTTGGAAATATAGGTCTGGGTAGGTACCAATCGGAGTACTAACCGGTACCAAACCTTAGTACGAGGAGCCAAGACAGGATATTAATCAAATTGGGAGAGCAAACACAGGCAAGACAATAGACATATTCATATAACTATTATATTACAAACATCCATACATATATCACGGATAATTCGGCTCCGCCAGCTTGAAAATCGAATCCTGTGAGAATAAACAATATCCTATTTCATATTAATTATACTGCCAACTTCAGGACGTAATTGGTTAAACGACATGCAAATGCAAATAGGTACTCATTCATATATTTTTTAATTTTGTAATATGTATTGTTAGGTAGTTATTAATATTGTCACATAATCTAATAAGATTGTATTTACATTCCTTTTCGTAAAAGTTCAAGTATGAGGGCTGTATAAAAGTTTACATTGTAGACGGCATTAGAATATTCTATTTATGTTCCAGTTGTGAAACACAACATGACGTCAACACGTATCGAACGATACAACCTCAGGCTCGTCTAAGTAAACATTAAACTTAATTTCGAACTTTAGCTTTTTGAATGCAAAGATAATAATAATAATAAATATAGTAAGTTTAATTTTCTACTAATACCAATATATAGAGTACTCGATAGACTATTCAACGTTTATAGTGTTCTCAATTACAATGAATTCCCTTTCCATTAGACCCAAGGCGGCAACTAATTCCACACTGCCGACGTCAGACCTACTTTTCTTGAGCTAGAATTCACGTTGTTATGTTCCTGTGTATTGTTATTATCGCTCATCAATGCGTGTAATTGTATTGTACACAGTTTTGTTTTGCATTAATTACTTATACCTATAAGACCTATATGTATAACTGTCACACGAGTAGGTCGCCTGATAATAACACTGGGTACCGGTAAAAGTTAGTTTTGACAATTTTGATTTTTTTTTCTGTACATTTACATTAATTCGTAGTAGTTTCCGCATGGGAAGCTGCTTGTTAAAAGTGAGCAAAAAATGAAAACTATACGCATTTGCAAATTGTCAAAACACTAGTAATCGTATTTTTTTATTTGAAAATTGTACCGGCCTCAATTTCCATATTCCCCATACGGGTTATCATGTCTTTTTATTACTTATAGAATGTGTAACGAATGCGCATAATATTCGGAAGCAGTTTCATATAAATCAAACAGTATCGTGGGAAACGTCGAGATATACATTAACTAAAGTTCACGCTGGTAATAAAGTGACCGGCGGTAAATGAACCGTTTGCGTCGTAAATAGCGCTTACGGCCGCCACTAGCCCTCACCACTCACTGCTTTCCATGCAACATGTTGCTAACATTTGTCAACTATCAGCAATTAATATTTACTGCACAAGAAAATAAATTAGTTTAACCAGAAAATAAATAATGACAATAACTTGTGTAAATAAAGTATCAAAAGAAAGGCGTGAAAATGCATTATGAAATCTAAGTCAATAAGTCCACGTAATTATTTTGAGTAGACAAAGGAAAACATAAATTAGTCAATATATTTTACTGAAGGAAAAAATTGTGTTAAAATAGGTAAATATTAATAAAGCTTATCAAATGTCCTTGAAAACATCGCTATTTTCACCGCAAACGTCGTTTGAAGTACGTATGAAAGAAATCTAAAGACTCAAGATAATCATTTTTTATCGATAATCTACTTAAGTTCGCGGCTCCCCTAGCATGTAAATTATATTCACATTCAGAAATTGGCAACCAATATTTCAGATTCAAAATCTCAATATAATTACTATAGTTCATTGTTGCCTTCTAAAGTTATTAGATACAGTTTTTGATATGAAATAGAGAGCAGTCTTATAAGAGATGTATTTTATTGATATAAAATTTTTAACACATATTTGAATATATACATGACATTCTACTCTACATACTTTTAAGCCGCGTCTCCTGCACATGTTTTTTCTAAACAAAACACATATGCAAAACAACGATTTTAGTTGTCACCTGCTCGTAGAACAATGGACCATAGATTAAAAATGCATGTTTTGTGTAGGTGTTTTAGTGCAAGAGACCCGGCTTAACTCTACACTCTCTCGCTCTTTTCCCTCTTCTTTTTTTCATGTGTGTATGTGTTTTTTCTAAAATAAATAATTTTAAGATATGCAATTAATTAGTAAGCGTATTTTTCTGGTACTGATTTTTAAAGCTCTGTGGTATAATGGTATGTGACAACGCAAATTATTATACATGTAAGTAGTATAATGATAACATTTAACTATGGACTATCGAGTAAGTTACTGTTAAGTTTAAGTACTGTAACAATTTTCACATAAAACATAATATACATAATCCCCATTAGTCGCTGACCTAAATTTAATAAAACTATGTAAAATAGAGTCCTTAAAATGAGGGCCAGCTATACTAAGCTAACGTTCACAATATACGCTGCACTAATGAGGCAGCTTGACACCCATGAGCGAACAATTTTGAGACAAATCGTAATTAAGTACTTCAACCAGTACTGCAGTTATCTAATTGCCGAACAATATTATATAAATTCTATACACAATTGAAAAAACATACCTTTATAGGGCGCCATCCTGGCTATGGGTACAAACGCAGCCACTGAATAATAAATGCAACGGAGCAAGGTTATCTGGTATTTGTTTGAACACTACAGTCTGATAGGTGCTACGCCATTTCCTTTAGCCGCCGCTATGTGTCCACTGTATATGTATGAGAACTTTACGTCACTTGGCTAACGTGGTTATAATATAAGAAAGGTTTATGTGGGTGGCGCAGGCGGAGTGTCGGCGGTCAGCGGTCGTCGGTCGGTGATCGTGTGACGTGCACCCCGCCCGCCTCTCGCTGCAAAGTGATCGCGTGGCGGGCGTCGGGCGGGCGGGCGGTTCGGGCGGTGGCGCGCACCCCGTCACTGCCGAACGACGAGCGATACGACGCCGCGTGTAGCGTCCGCAACGAACATGCTGCACGCTTTCCCTCTTGTAAATAAATAAATCCCAGACAGATATCTCTAATAGTATTTAATAAATTGCTACGCTACAATATGCTCTCTTGTAAAAACAGGTCCAAAGACAGCGTCAACAATTTCCTAGTAAATGTGCATCGCATGCATATGCAAGCGTCGATTTAGATTGCATCCACGTTCTAGGTCATCAATGCGCAGGTCTATCTAAAAAGTCGTTAGCGTTTCAAGAACGTTTGCTCAATTTACATTTATTGCAATTTTCTATGCCAAGAACACATTTTTTGGTTTATTAAACAAGCATGGTTCATAATAAATCTACGATCAAAAATATCAGTGACGTTAAAAAGATCGTTAAATTAATTTGACGTCAACGTCGTTTTGGTAGAGCTGTAAAAATTTATATGACCCACAATGCGAACAAAATACACAACGGGTCGTTACATTTGTGTGGCTTCAAAGGTTTCATATACCGAAGTGGTGCTGAGTTTCATGCTTATTATACACGCTTCAGGGCGCCCTCTCATATTCACCCTGAGAGTTTGAGCCAAGGGGAGGGTTGTATACGGTTCCTATGAAGTGTTAACAATACCGTCTCCAGTTGGCGATGAAACTAAGAGCTCACAGATGTCGCTCTACAGCTCGCTGAGACATCACGTCGCGTCGCGTCGCTTCGTTGGAAAAACGACTGGTCCGATAGGTGGCGTTACCATTGTATTTTAGGGTTCCGTAACCGACTAGTAAAAGTACAATCATAATTAAATTATTTAATTTGTCCGTTGAAAATATTTTGCACAACGCCGCGCCAAAAAAAAAGTGGTAGAGATTGAGACTGTGTACTTAAGGAATTTTATTAGTATTAATATAAAATTTAGTAAAATAAATAAACACAATGTTTTGAGATTTTAATTTAAGGCGGCAATTAGGGGTTATAAGAAAAGGTCGAAATAATTAGTACTTAAAGAATAAAGTGCGTCACATCTTTTTCGCAGAATCTAGCATTACTTCAACTTTTTTTTATCATTTCTTTGACTCAGACGCTCTCCTACATCTTTATCTAAACAAGGTAGGCAATTATAGAGGTATATGTAACTCTCTCGAACACATTCATTATTGTTACAATATTCCTGTTATTTTTAATAAGTGAAGGTGTCAAAGAAAATAATATCGGTTTTATCATTAGCACTAACTACTAACATGAAATTGAATAGAGATAGGTACAGTTGCAGAAATGGCGAGGCGAGCAACTGACAGTCATCACATTTGGGCAAACAATTTAGCATCAAAAGTCGTCTAGTAAATAATACGTGGTAGCTCATGTCAGTTTGTAATCAGAAAGTTACTCTTATAATACTTGTACATAAATAATAAAACCTTACAAATGGTGGAGAATTTATGTTGTAAAATTAATTTTGTTTGTTTTCTTATTATTTTTAAACTATACCAATGTCAATGTCTAATGTTTTGAGTTGTAGAGCCACGCTGTATTTGAGTGGTAGAGCCACGTTGTAGACAGTAACGTCTACAGCACGAATGGGCCGGCTCGACCGGTTGGATACCACTGTCTCACAGAAAACCGACGTAAAGTGGCAGCTTGCTGTCGCGTTTCGTTCGGTGAGTGAGATTTCCGGTGGCCCATTCCTCCCTGTCTTTCCCAATCCCTTTTCCCTCCCCTTCCATTTCCTCTTTTTAGGTTGGCAACGCACCCATGGTTCTTATTGTGTCTTGGGTGTCTATGGGCGGTGGAGATCACTTACCATCAGGTGACCCATCTGTTCGTGTGCCAGTCTCTGCTATAAAAAAAATGTGATCTTTAACATTTCAGACTCTATCATTAAAGTAGGTAACTCTACCGTGTAACTGGTAGAGTCACGCTACACAGCTGCCAGCGATGCTGTTAACAGTAACGTCTACAGCATGAATGGACCGGCACGAGCGGTTTGATACCATTGTCTCACAGACAACAGACGTAAAGTAACAGCTCGCTGTTGCGTTACGTTGTGTAAGTCTGATTTCCGGTGGCCTAATTAACTTATTATACTATTAACCCCACCGCTTTCCCTTTCACAATTCCTATTTCTCTCTTTTTAGGTTGGCAACGTACACATCTTTTTGTATCTTGGGTGTCCAGGGATGGTGGAGATCACTTACAATCCCATGACCCATCTGATCGTTTGCCTGTCTCTGCCATAAAAAATATATTTATGGTAGTGTCAATCTATAACTAGCTTCCTGTGTATGTGGGGGGAGACTTTATATAGAGCCACACAAGTCTGGCTCGTGAATGGAAGGTCGATTCGAACGGGGTGGTACCATTGTCGCACAGACATCCAACGCGAGAACATTGCTTAATTAATGCCGCTTTCATACACTGATTTTATCAATATAAAAATTTAATGTTCATGAATTTTAATGCTTGTTAATTAATCATAAACGTGAGTAGCTTCGATG
The DNA here is from genome assembly GCA_036417725.1 of Clanis bilineata. NCBI lineage: Eukaryota > Metazoa > Arthropoda > Insecta > Lepidoptera > Sphingidae > Clanis > Clanis bilineata. The sequence continues at coordinate 12,432,260 of CM071140.1, forward strand.
TTTGGGACACCTATATTAAACCTGTGGAATCATGTCCTATGCCACTTTTCGGCAACAGTAATCACTATTAAAGCAGCCTAAGCCGCAAACAATTGTAAGTCGGAACATATAAGTTCTAACCAAATTAAAACTATATGGCAAAAAAAATGTTCTACCAACACTGTCTGAAAGCACTTCTCTATTTCTTTCGCTGATAGTGGGATCAGATTAGTAAAATTGGAGAATAAAATATGATCACTATTTACCATTGTTAAACAAAGAGGTTATCGTTTCGGTCTAATAACAATTTGGAACTCCTAATCAACAAGGTTTACATAATCAGCTCCCTTCGGTCTCCCTGCTCCCTGGCTCAGCTCTACAACTTTATTTGCACGAAGTACTTCCCTTTACGGTTCTACACTGGGTATTACGTTATTCTTATCTTGTCCCAATCAGTTTTATTTATCGTTCCTTTGCCAGCGTTTGCACGGACCAAGGTTGCTTATTTGGGAGGCAAATCACGCTAACCCGTTTTTCGAGGACAGGAAAACGTCGCGTACCTATTTTTTGCTGAAAATCTTGTTACCAGATTCGTGAAGTTCGGTTCAAACACCAAGATGAATACAATCGAAAAAAAAAATTATCACGTAATTTTTCTCCTCTATGGGTAATGTTTTATTGTTGACCATAACGTATTTAATAAATAGGTCTTAAAGTCACAAGAACCTCCTAAAAATATCTTCTGCCATATACATTTATGGGATATCTTAAATCTGTAGCGCGTAGGCATGTAATATAAACAATAAACATACTGTAAGTAACTCTCAGTGTAAAAAAAACGAACTTCAGTCACACAATAAACGTGGAACAGTGAACACGCCTTTTATTTTGCCAACCTTCTGATAAAATAGTACACACACTCTACACACATTACCACCGTTGGTAACGGTAAGGGCAAAAATGCAATAAGAAATATATCTAATCACTTACTTTTAGGTACGTATAGGATTAAAGATATCGGACATTCATTAATAATCACTATTCACGAACAATAACTGTCTTATAGCGCACAGTGCACGGTTCATTGACTAGGACTATCTAGCTTAGAAAATGTAACATACATGAAACAAATCAATACAATTATTAATAGGTATGCGCATGTTTTTGTAGATTGATAACGCTCCAATAATGAACTACGGAACGAAGAGTTTTAAAAAGGTAAGATAAGCACAATGCTTTATTGTCGATATTATTAATTTAAAAAATAACAAAATAAAATACATAATAGATAACGCGACGCGAACCTAGTTGCTTTATTGGAAGATGACACCCGGTGGGCCGTGATGCGGCAGTCTCGCTAAGTTTATTTTACTCCCCTTCTTTTCTGTTTGAACTTCGAAACCCTTCAATTTGTTTTCAAAAATAATACCGTCGTATCGCGTCGAGTAAAATCGAAGGCAAGCTTTACTATAGAAATGTACCTAATTATTCAATGAGTTTGAATTTCGATTAAGAACGGAAACCGAAACATTAGCGTTCCCTCACTAAAACTAGTTAAATAACTGCCTCCCGCCTCATTAATTTAATGGGTTCTGGGCTCAAATCCCAGGTCAAGCAATCACAATTAGTATTTGAGATGCCCAATTTGAAATACATTATATAACGCATGATCTGTTCGATATTCATTTGCGCCTATTGACGACTTAAGGCCATCCATCGCCCATTAGGTACTCCTAATTGCTACGCATGTCTATCGATAGGTTAAATCGGTTAGTAAAACTGAGTTTAAACTATAGGTATAATACCTACCTATATTTTGTCCGCCCATTTTTGTGCCGCTCGCTCGTTGATCACTACTTTCTCGGTAGAAGATCTAAAAATTGTGCACTACACAATTTAAAGTCCATTTTTCATTAACTGATTGTAAAGATCGTTGTCGCACCACCTCGTTACGGAGCTTAGGAAGGGTCATTGTTATTCCATTTATATATGTAGATAAGCGATATTTCTACTGATATTTTAAAATTCTAATTGCGTTGCATGTAGCATTCTTATATATCTTAATATCATTAGCGGAAGAAGGCATATTGTGTTACTTATATTTTCTTAAAATGTTTCAAAGTAGAAATTGTATTTGTGTTAATATGAGCGTATAGTATTACACTAGATCGGCGCTGACCCTTTAAATAAGTCACTCTTTAAACAGGATAGACACTAACGCTAACATAAAGTCCCATTTGGATGGAGTGAGTATATATTATTGTGTATAGTACATAAAACAGTGAAGCGACAGAGATAAAATTATATCAGAAACATGACATTTTCAAGGACGCCTCATAGCTATTCAAAACAAGAATCTTATAATATGGCCTCTCGTAATTAACATTTTTCAGTTTTATCCGTAAGATCTAACTAAAAGCTTTACGCAACCAATTTACATAATCTCCGCACCCTCTTGTATGGTTTATTCGCAATGAGATTGCAGTAGGTAGGTACACTCATATATAAATGCCTACCTCGCAGTAGCGTAACGCTCGTGATGGGAAGACCCCTCTCGAAAATAAAAGGCTGACGAGAGGGTTAGCAGCCAACAGTGCCCAGAGGTAATAATCAATGTAAAATAGAAAGTAGAGAGGGAACGCAGCAAGGGATCCTTGCCAAAACTGTGAACCGACGCGAAGCTTCGAGTGCGCCCTACCCTCTTTAAGAAATAAATGCGATTACTTTTTTTAAAGTGTGAGAATTTTATGAAGGTTTATTACACTCCGAATAAATTAAAATATCTGTTCTCGGAATACCTACATTAAAATATGGCAACAGTGAATGTCACAATTAAGCTAATGCCTACCAGTTAATGTTAACGATATTAGTAAATAGTACCTAACAACTTGCTATAGCTTTGCTAATAGCAATAATCTGAATCGTCGAATTAAAATAATTTTAAATATGAAAATACCACGGACGTAAAAAAAAGATAGACGGAGCACTAGGAACTAGTGCAGCACTATCAACACGTAATGGCGGCGACTGATCGAATGAGCCAAAAACCCTGCTTCACTTTCAATGTTCATAGCGCTCCATCCATCTGTTTTTTATGTACGTCAGTGGAAAATATCTTCCTAATTTTCGTTACTCTCCCGTTTTCTATCTTATGTTCATTACTCTACCATTTTCCATTAACTTTATTAGAGATCTAAGAATATGATAGAATTATTGCAATTTACTCCATTATTATATTCCACCTAAATATTATAATGTTATTAACCGTTACTTAATCGAGGATTAAGGATTTATCAGGATTGTAATTACAATGAATTTATTTTCCATTTTATGTTCCTTCAGTATTGAAGATAACTAAAGTACGGTTGTTCCAATAACAGAGGTCCTGGCGTCTACACCGCCTTGGGTTTTGTACATTGTGTTAGTAACTTTATGACCTGTACGCTGACATGCAAGCAAATATCGTTTTGGGTATATTTTAGCACATGTTTTATTTATAATACCGAAACCGAGAAAGCATAATAAGAAGCTTATTATTGAGGTTTAAATAGAAAACTAAAGTCCTTGGCTATTCAGAATTTGGAATCCACGTTAGGTACTACTCAATATTAATATAGACTATAACAATACTTAGAAATCTTATACACCCTATTTACTGCGTAATAAAAATGACTGCTATCGGCAAAAATGAATAAAAGTTTATTCAGGGAAAAGTTTCGGAGACACAGTGACGCAGTTTCAAACGAGACTCAAAGGCGCCTCTAGCAAAATTGGCTAACTCAGACTATTTATTTAGGAATGTGAAGTTAAGCTACAACAACTATCATAAAAATCTTAAAATGCCAAAGAGAGAATATCATAACTGCCGTTTATGATGTATTTTAAAATACCCATTGGAACAACATGTAGAATGTAAAAGCTATGTAGTATACAGTGATCTAACACAACTAATCTTCTTTAATCTTTATATGTACTTCAACAGCATTTTTACTAAGTAGTTTGTGGTAGAGCCATGCTTTAGATTCATAGGTTTACAACACGAATGGCATAGCATTTCAGAGTGAGATTTCCTGTGACATGGATTACAAATAATATTTCTGGAGAAATTAACTAACAATCCGTGGGCGCATAGTTATAGAACAAGTTCTATCATGTTTTTCCTGGCACGGACTACACTTATCACTTCAGTACGTAGTGGGCTGTGGGCTTAAGAGGCTCTCATCTACATTCGTTCTGTAATTAATCACGGCCACAACAGCGGCCAACGTTAAACAAACAAGTTACGTTAAGATTTTCTTTATTACGTCTTCATTCCCCTGAAAATTTTATATTTAAAATACGCCTTCTAATGTTCAATCTTTATCAACTTATTCTTCAAATAAATAATTAATAAATACAACAGCTTTGTCTTAATACATGAAATAGATCAGTTCCTGTAAAATAGATAGTTACATAATATATTTAAACCAAATTCAGAAAAAGTTATGATACCTATGTAATACTACTTGTACTACAAGTTTGGCGTTTATACCAATACTACGTTTTAAGTCTTTAATTTATAAAGCATATAAATAATAATAATATTAGCCCTGTAATATTACTGTCCCACTGCTGAGCACGGGCCTCCTCTTCTAATGAGAGGGGTTAGGCCTTAGTCTACCACGCTGGCCTAATGCGGGTTGGTAGACTTCACATACCTTCGAAATTCCTGTGAAGAAATTCTCGGTTCGGGTCGGGAAAGAAAAGCATATTATATCCATAAAATTGTATGTATTTTATAAAGAGATATTACCTTCGCTACTAGTTTATAATTTTGTATGTATTAGCTATCTAATTTCCTAATTTGCTAAATCGGTTTTCAAAATTTTCTAGACTGCTTTATAACTCGGGATAAAACTTTTATCACGCGGGCGAAGTCGAAAGCAACAACTAGTCTTTCATAAACTTCGAACTATCTAATATACGATATTTATGACTATTTTGATCAAGAGAACTTACTGTAAAATAATAATTGTAATTATTTACACGTATTTCGAGTGAATACAACCACTTTACAAGTGTCGCATTTCACAAAGCAAAAATAATGGCGGCATTTCGCAATCATAAAGAATCTTAAGGAGGGCGACTCGCTTAAGTTTCTAATGGAAGAGAACAGATTGTTCAGATCGCTCTCGAAGTCGTTGAGGACGTGTTCAATTTTTCTTACTAAGAAATTCTTTACTGCCTCAGTGGCGTGGTTTTATTTCGGTACGACTACTGTCATGAGGTCTCAGGTTCGATCCCCGGGTCGTTCAAAGTGATATTGGATTTTTCCATATCAGCCCGGAGTCTGGAAATTGTGCCCGATGTGGCGATAGGTTCGCCCCCTATCACATCTGGGACGGATCTAAGCTCGGCGAAATGCGGGTGTACTAGTTGGCTAGTGCGCCTCTGCCTACCCCTTCGGGAATACAGGCGTGAGCTTATATTTTGTGATGTGTGTGTGAAATTCTTTACTGTAGAGATGTACAAATGTTGTACAGCACCAGTGAATGCAATTTTACTGTCATAAGATCAAATATGTTTCATAATTTACATGGTTTTTAAATGTGTATTATTATTTATAAACTAAGCGCTGACTTTTGACACTCGATTCGAATTTGAATTCGTTTCGACTTTACTTAGTGACTTAAAATTCGACCGAAAAAATGTTAAAAAGTGTACTCATGTCACGTTAAAAATCACCAAATGATAAGTTCTCGAATCTTATGCAACATTAGCGCACTTTTTAACTCGATTTCGGTGGAATTTTAAGGCAATAATCACAAGTTTAAAAACAAGTGGCCGACTTCCAATTTACCCTTAAAATAAGCTCTATCGAACACAAAAAGAATTTTGAAAATCGGTCCACATTTGGCGGAGATATCGAATAATATACATAAAAATAATACTACAAACGAATTGAGGACCTCCTCCTTTTGTGGAAGTCGGTCGATAAATGTACCTAACCGAAATTCGAATCGAAGAGAAAAAAACGAAGTCAAATTCGAAAAGAGTGTCAAGAGTCAGGGGGCTGATCACACACAATGAGATGACCATAATATCTTATCATAACACTGGAATTTTAGAATTGTTTTGTTTCCATAGATCATCTTCATTATAGCTAAATAGCATTAAAAATTAATAATACGATACAGAGGATAATATCCTCTCTATGTGTGTACATACACACATGTATATTTAAGTCTGTATCCCCGAAGGGCAAAGGTGAATTAGAGAACTAAAATACCCACATTTCATCGTCCTCATTGCCGTCCCAGATGTAACAGGGGCTGAGCCTATCACAAATTCCAGATTCTGGGCTAATACTGGACAGAAAGACTCAATATCTCTGCCCGACATGGGGATCGAACCCGAGACTTCCAGACGGTAGTCGTACCGTAATACAACAACGCCACTGATTTACGTCCCTGTCTACCTGTATGTTAAATCAAAGCCGTAAAGCATATTTGATTAGTAAGACATTAAATTCTCGATCATCAAACTTTCAAAATAGATAGGTAATAACTTATATTGACTATCTATAGAAAATTTGTTCTTGCGGTATGGATCGATTGCGTACCTACAGTGCGCGCCAAACCCCCATTAGTCATTCGACCCGGCTTGAACACCCTTCCTCGACATCTAAGTGATCTAAGCGCCTCTAAGTATGTTGTTCTACAATACTATTACATTACAAAGACGCGCAACGAGCTAGATACGAATTAGATTGTCAAAATTATTCCTGCTCGGGCCGTAGAACGATAAAATGTGGCCAATGACTATAAAAAATCACAAAAGTATTCAATACAATGCTGTCTTTTTTTATATGACTATTTAAAATATTTTACGTGTTTACTCAGTAACATGATGAGCTGAAGAATGCCAGATTACAGTTAATAATATGTTAAGACCTAGGACATTTCATGTCGCTTCCTTACGCAATGAGCGTTTTATTACTTTTCGGTATCTGAGAGTTAAATTTATATCGTTATGCGACGAAGTTTAAACCACTATTAACCAGGAGTAAATTATTATTTCCAAATAAAAAAAGAATATAATACATATACAAATAATTGTTTATTATGCAACAAATGTATTTAAATTATTTTAAATCAATAAAGCTTCACTTCAACGCCAAATTTATAAAAACCTTCACTAGAACGCACTACGTTAAATTCACAAATTATACTTACAATAAACTTGTACAGGTTTATGTTGTTTGTTAACTCGTAAATATAGAGCTTCGAGTACCTATTTAATAAACTCAATAAACGATTACTAGAGGTATATTTAAGTTTCGAAAATTTGAAATATATTCCGTGTAAGGTGTTCCTCGTCCGTAAAGTACGGAATATTTATTGTAAGAACGATTTAAATGGGGACAAAACCCTCCCGTTTTATTAAGGGCCGCGATTTACATCACCGTTTTACGAGGGAATGTAACTTTTCCGACCCCTCATTACTATGCTTACTTATACTCTGCTTATACGATGAGTACACTTAGCTACTCTTATTATAATAAATCTTACAGTTATTCATAGAGAAATAATTTGATTTTATAATTTAAATAATAGAACTCAAGTAGATAAAGTTGTTAAATCTATCGAAAACATAGGTTAAACACTATGGGCTTTACTTATAAAAACAGTTGAGCTGAGCAAATGGCTAAGAATAGTCTGTCACTATTTCCTTGTATCACATTTGCTTGAAAATAAAAGGGATAGACTATTCTATACCATTTGCTCAGCTAAAATATTTTAATAAGTAAGGCCCTATAACCACCTGTCGAAATTAAAATTGATTATATTGCTTTTAAACGTTTGTGCCAAAACATAAACTATAAACGTATTTTATGTCAAAACTGCAGGAGGCAAATTATAGATATCATTAGCTAAATAATTGTGCACACGATTTTAATCTTTTACATGTAAAAACTTAAAAATACAAAATATAACAACAAAAATGTATCAATTATGCTTATTACAAAATAAAAACTTACGTTTTACACAATTCTCGTAGAGCTTCGTATACTATCTACGAGTTCGTAGGCTCATGGAAGCTACGCGGAGGTATTGAGGCGAGCGCATTACGTAGGCATTGCGGCGCTACTGTCGGTGACGGTGACGCTCGCCACCCGCTAGCTAGATAGTCCGCCCCCTCCCGCAACCGCTACTTCCTTTCCTGCAAGGTACTACGACGGGCTACGATTACTTGCTACGAATTTACTCGTAGCTTGCTGAATTTCGTTTATACTATTTTATTTTGTTTATTTATTTTATTTATTCATTTTAAGAAGTATTTACAAACTTATTACATCGGTATCTATTACATGTGTATATAAGCAAATTGATAATAACAAGCCTCCTCATTTGAGAAATATAAATAAGAAATACTACTCAAAACAAGGCATTAATACAATTGATATTATATTATAAATATGAGGTTTCGTAATAAAAGATCAACGTACAAACTTACGTCTGCAGCAGTCAATAAGGATATCGTGCATTATCTGAACTTAATATTATAACGCACGGGCCACTCATTAAAAGTAAAGCTTCTAATCCCGGAATACCGGAATCTCGATAGTCCAAGATCATTGTCTAGTTGTCTTGTACCTTCAAAACATTTCTCTGCTACTTTGAAGTAGTAAACTTATAAAAAACTGGATCGGAAGCTTATCGGGCGAAGCATTTTACGCAGAGATGTTAAGTTATTGTCATGGCTTGTACAGAATTACTATTAGTTGCTGAGCGCAATCATTAATCACCTCGAACGAGCTAGTGTTGCGTATACATCTATTAGGTCTGAATAAAAACTTTAGTAGCGACTTTGACTCCCTTAAAGTGCACACAACACCACAATTGAGTTATAATACACAAAACATTGAATACACAAATAAATCATTTCTGTAACTTTTAATTACATTGACCTGTATTAGATTCATATGTAGTTTTGCGGCGCACATTTTCGCCTCTCCAGCAGGTCGATTCTCTAGAAACGTCACTACGACGACGTTGCAATCGACGATAAGCTTCCGCAGCGCACATCGTTGAGATCGACGGAGCGTTCAACGTTATTAGGTCTTAGAGAATACTATTTTCCATACATTTATGTCAAACGCCTCGCTCGAGAGAGCTAGTTCGCATAAACGCCGTCGTCACGCATAGCGCTAGTGCGTGCGCTTTGTACCATGCTGAATACAAAAATGAAAACATCGTTGCCACAACGTTTTGTGTTTTGGCGCTGGATGCTTTGTGGTACATAATTAACAGATTGATATAACTAGAATGAATGGGCTTTTGACGTAACCTTGCAACGGCGCGACTGGCTAGAGGCGGCAAATTATTTTTGTCGTAATCTGTTCGTCGCTTCAAAGTTATATCGAACATTCGATAAATAACTGTCAAATGTGCATTCTCTCAGCGGCCAGACAATAGTTTATATGTAATTACGCGATGAGAAAATAAAACAAAAAATGCGCAATAAACACTTTATTGGCTAAAACTTTTAAAGACTTATAACGAAAGTGGGCTGGTAATAACCATCGCTGCCCATAGAGTGACGTTGTGAAAGATGTATTTCCTTTAGTTCTATTACACCAAAATCGTAATCAGAAAATTTGTTCAGTATTTCGGAACCATCAAAGCTTTCCCTCGGCTTTCTTCCATGGTTTGATGTAGTTTCGGTAGTTGTATTTGACGGGCCTCTGTATTTTGAGTTTATCAAAGTAACATGCAATTTAATGTTCTCCCTCCCATGTTCTCGATCCATGAAACCTAAAAGATAAATAATTAATAAAAAAATAACACCCACACAGGCACACACATAGTCCTGACCCCACACTAAGATACTAGTTTTGTGTCGTGGGTATCAGGAACTACGAGAGACTTTCGGTTTCACAACACCCAGACCCGAAACAAATCTGTGGGCCACACAAACATTTATCTCAGTGCTGGGATCGAACCCGCGGCCTCTCGCTTCACAGCCGGCTACTCGCCCGCTGCGCCACGGAGGCTGTCAAACATAATGTCAAACATGATGAAAAACATAATGACTATAAAATATAATAATAATCTTACAACCTCCATGGCGCAGAGGGCGAGAAGCCCGTTGTGTAACGAGTAACCGCAGGTTCGATTCCCGCACCGTGATGTTTGTGTGATTCCCAGATATTTGTTTCGGGTTTAGGTGTTGTGAGACAGAAAGTCTCGAAGTTTCTGACATCCACGACACAGGTTAAACTGATTGTGGGGGTCAGGGGGGTTACCACCACCTCTTATAGCAGTATTATTATGATCTTACTTGTCCGATTCCCATACAAAACAAACGAAGAACGATTATAATAATATTGCTATAAGAGGTGGTGGTAACCCTGCAGGACTGTGTGTGCGAATGTAGGGTATATTTATTTTTGTTAAATTTTTTCCACCTCCTCTTATCCCGACTCAATGTGGGGTCGGCGCATGACATTTTTTCAATAATGCAGAAAAACACCCCGCCCAATCTGGGAATCGAATCCAGGACCTCCTGATTCACAGTGCATATACGCTGCTACTAGGCCAAAGATAATGTTACATATCAGATAGAATAGACAAGCTTGTCGAAGGATAACCATTTTCGAAAGGATCCATCAAAGACATTCAGTTAGTAATATTAAATCACTTTAGGGAACAAATATTAGTTACGTTCAGACGTTTTTATAATTTTACATAACATACATAACATAAGCTCACGCCTGTATCCCCGAAGGGGTAGGCAGAGGCGCACTAGCGAACTAGAACACCCACATTTCGCCGAGCTTAGTTCCGTCCCAGATGTGATAGGGGGCGAGCCTATCGCCATATCGGGCACAAATTCCAGACTCCGAGCTGATATGGAAAAATCCAATATCACTTTGCCCGACCCGGGCATCGAACCCGAGACCTTAGAACCGTAGTCGTACCGAAATACCACCACGCCACCAAGACAGTCTTTATAATTTTATAATCCATTAAACATTTTTAAGGAGGAACATTTTGTTTTTGTTTAAAGTCATATCGGAATCATTGAAAATAACACGTACCTGTTTTGTAGAAATGGTCAACCAGAGAATCTCCCAAATTTTGTAACACGCCAGCACTGCGCCCCTCTTCTTGAACCAGTCCATATAGAACGTCAATTTGTCGCGGATCATCGTTCATGTACGACAATCCTTTTAGCCTTATTTTCAATGGTGCATGACTTTGTAACATAGGTCTGAAAATTGTTATGAAATCAATAATGATACCTTTTACACTCGGAAATATTCTTCTTTTTAAAAATAAATGGCTATCACGTATTTGCGATGATTTTGCCAATGTCTTTTATGTTGATGTGGGGAATTTCAAGGTCTTAGAGAAATTCATTCGGCAATTCTTTTTAGTGCGATATCCCTCAGATGACCTTCACTCAGCGAATCGTCCGAACAAAGCCAGCCAACGCACCAAGCAACACTCATCAAAGAGCACCGATTAAAAAGTGTCTACATTGTAGTGTCCAACTTTGCTGACGTTTGATGCATAAAACCACATAACTTGAAAGCAATAAATACAACTTTCGACAATACTATGTAATAAAACCCACCCTGTCAGACTTCTCGTCAAAATCCAAAATCTGAAATCAACTGGCAGAAGAAAGGGACACATTTACAAAAACGATCCATTTTTGCACCCTTTGTAATGTGTAGCATTTGTACCATTCAACCATCCCATTATTTTTACCAAAATAACTACTCGTACCTCAGAGGGGAGGATAATTTTTAAAGAGATAAATATAGATACCTACAATTATATCAATTCTACATTTTTCTTTTGTCATTGATACAAACACAGGACATAAACAAAGTGCGATTTACAAAATTGAGTTGAACTACCCTGGTACATAATGATTAGTGCTTAGCTACTTCAGTTCATCGCTTAAAAACCAATCTAAGATTTTCCAAAACATGAGCTAACTATGCAAACGCCTATATCCTTCAAGTGGTAGACACAGTCACAGCCACAACTGGTGATGTGGTTCATCAACCTCTCTTCCGTCCCATTATAATATGTTGGAAGGCGAGCCTATTTACCTTCAACCACCATTTAACATTCTTCAACATAAATTCCAATTACAGTTAACTCATATTATGTATATGGTTTTCAGCCTGGGATTGTGAAGAAAATTCTGGTGTTGGTCCTATTACCTCACGGTCTCACCTTTTCGCTTAACATAGCTTTCGTAATTTTAATGGAATATTTATAATAGCATCCCTCTTATTTATTGTTACTAGCACACTTACTTGACATTGTTGTGCAGCAAACGATTTTCCCAATAATCCGAAAGTATGCATAAAAATTTAAGTAGTCAGTTAAGTACACAATGTAGGCGTTTAATTTCTTTGCGTGTATGTAAATAATACATTGTGTCAAAGACTTCAAAGGCGAAAATGTATACCTACATTTCGCCGACCTCATTTCCGTCCCAGATGTGACAGGGGGAACCAAATTTCAGACTCGTGTCTAGTACTAAGTAGAAAAACCCAATATCATTATTCCGACCCGAGAATCGAACCTCAGGACAGCATGAGTCGTACTGGACGTACAGTACAACTACACCACTGAGGTAGTCCTTGTATAATACAAGGACTACCTCAGTGGTGTAGTTATTAAATTAAATATAAATTGTATTAAGTTTAAATTGTAATATATTTAATATTGTTATTTATATATATATTACAGTTTAGTAATATTTTAATCATTTTTAACATTCTCCATCATACTGATTTCTTAAGTTTACGTGAATATTATACATTGAAATAAAACTATTCTTACGGATTCGGTCAGTCTGACCCGTGACAACGAAGACTGCAAAGCCTTCGAAACGTCGGGAATAATAATTAAAACCTAATCGTGATAGAATCCGTAAGAATAGTTTTATTTCAATTCTCCATCATTTTAGAAAACTAATTACATACACAAAATAGAAACAATAACATAGCTAACAGTACATACAGTTACAAGCATAAAACCACACAAAGAAAATTTCAATATCCAATTTATAAACAAAATTGTATTGAATCTAATGTATAAAACCCATGTATAAACTGGTATTCCATTATCTACAGAAAATTACTTAATATATAATGATATACTCGTATATATTAAGTAATTTTCTGTGGATAAATATACGATTCTATAGATAACACTTACACAATTACTTTCTCCTTAGCTTCAGTAAGTAGCTTTGATGCCAACAATCTTTCTTCATTGTCCATCAAACACATCACACCCAGTGTTAAATGCAATTTACTTGCTCTTATAAAAAGGGACTCGTCAAAATTTGGACATTCTTTTAGTATTGTTTCCTAAAAATAAAATTAGATAAAGATTGAATTACTTCAATAAGTTATAGTAGCTGTTATTATATGCAATATAGAGTCTACTCAGTAACCAGAGGTAGAATCGTTTTTTACCACCTAGTAATATGGAAATATAGCAACGATGCCTCACTTTGAAGAGCAATGAAGCCATTGGAATTTCTTTGAAAAATCTGTCTACAATATGACCTACAACATACCCACGATGGGAAGTGACCTCTATCGCCATTGGCCATTCGCACATGAGACCACCATAAGTGAATATAACGCAATGTGCAATGATATGTCGAAAGCACTTCTTTTTACCATTTTACTGTGGGATCTGTGCTGCACCCATGCAAACTTTAAAAAAATATATATATTACTTAGTTTTTACGATTAGCCAATATGCTTACCCCAACCCATTTTGGAGGATTCAGTCAAAACATATCATGTTAAATATAGTGTTTTACAACCTGAGATGAATCACAGGACCTCTTTATTATATTTTAACTAGAAACTATTTTTTTATAAGTGCAAAATCTTAGTTATCAGTTTGTTTTAAACCAATTTCAAGGTAAAAATCTTATAGCTCACCTTAAACCTTTCAAAATTTTCAATAATGTTTGGAAGATTCAAAGGTATAGATATAAAATGTGTTGACCTTTGTTTCATTCTAGAAGACATTACAATTATATTTATTCTTCTTCTTGCAGCTTTTACATTCTGAAATCATAATACGGATATAAGTTCCTTTCTATGATTGACAAAACCCATTCTTATATGTTGTTTCCTGCAGATAGAGCCTTGAGATAAAACGAATAGGTACAAGAGGTGAATGGTTAATTCTTGAAACTAATATGTTTATTTATGCGGGTTCGATCCCCGTACCAAGACAAATATTTGTGTGGCCCACAGATATTTGTTTCGGGTCTTGGTGATGTGAGACCGAAAGTTTCTCATACTTCCTGATACCTACGACACAAGACTCGATCTTAGTTTCGGGTCAGGACTATGTATGTGACAGTTGGGTGTTATTTATTTATTATTATTATTATTCTAGTTAATTCGCATTATAATAATACTATAAGTGTATAAAAAAATTATTACAGATTCAGAAGGTCCAAAAATGACTATGTCCCCAGTCTGTCCTTGCTTTGGTATTTTTATTTCTGTTCTGGTGTCTCGTTCAATCCTGTATTTTACAGCACCTTTCTTGCCAATGACGTACCCCATATAGTGCCTGAAAATATAAAGCATTTTATTTGAAAGAAAAATGAATTCTTCAAACACATTTGTATGTATTCATAATATGTGAGCATATTTCTTGTTGTCTTTTGTCCTAAGTGAACCACAACAGTCTACAGTGTTATTCTACACCAATGAGGTCATAAATAAAAAAAATAGTTATTATTACCTATATACATAATTATTATACCTATACAATGTATGTCATATGTGGTTATCTGTGTCTTTGTCCAGGCAACAAGCAGCTATTTTATAATTATAGATAACTTACTTAGAGACATGTAAACTTGTGCAAAATCTAGAATTATCCATCATAATGATTTCAACATCATCCTCGTCATCATTATCCAAGTCATTGATAGGAGTTACTGCAAACAAATAATTAAGAATTTAGTTATCCACATTTTAATTTTTATCACTTTCAAGCCCTAAGTACAAGTTGATTTTAAGTTTTGACACTTCAAAAATAGTGAGATCTTAGACCGAGAACAAATTAAATAGTCATGGGCGGCCGGCTTCCAGTGGCCCATATGCTTATGTAACATATATATGTGCCACCTCCGACGGGTTAATGAATTAACATTGGCACAACTCAATAACTATATCTACTATGCCCAACATTGAGAACAACACCAGTACCAAAGCAATGAAGCTGCTGTGTAGCATGGTCCTTTCTGAAGCAAAAACTGGAACACTACAAGACTGGGATCAAGGGGAAATACTTCTAAGAGCTGATCACCTGTTTGTGCAATTGCAGACATCCCCACCATAAACAATAATAAGCTATGTAATCAACATCATAATTAATTCATCTGATTTGAAATGAAAATCAATAGTTGAAAGTTTAAATTTTCTTACTGATATAATGTGGATTGTTATCCACAAAAAAAGTTGTCGAATATCATAGTATATAATTATCTACTATAATATTCAACAACTTCTCTCTCTGTGTGTGGTTCTCCATATGTTAGACTCGCATGTTTGTTGTAACCCATGAATATTTATTTCCTGTTATTTATACTGTTTCGGTTTTGAAAGATTTTGCAGCTGTCAGACAAAGTGCTGTCAACTAGCGGCATACTACTTTAAGAAGTATATAGAGAGCCACAAAGGTCACAGAAGTAAGAATGCAACAGATCACAATAAGCAGTCACTGTGTTGACAATAATATCATTATATAAAAATATCTTATAAGCAGCTTGTCCCAATTACAAAATCTATTAGTGGCAATAACATAGAAACATCAGAGGGTGATGTGTACACACATCAATACCATAGGATTTTCAAAAAAAATACCATAATCTTATACAAGCTGTTGCTTTATCTGCACATTTGTTTGCATGAATATCTCACGAGAACCATACATTTTTCCAGGATAAAAAGTAGCCTGTGTTGCTTGTTGATACTATAGCATTTTTTAAGTGCAAGAATTTTTAAATATTACTATATTATTAGTAGTTTAAGCCTATTCATTATAAACAAATATGCAAAAAACAATTCTTTTAATTTTTATAATACTAGAATAGATGACTGCCATGGTGGTGTGGTAGTATTGCGTGCGCGGTACGACTATTGTCCTAATTTAATTCGTTCTCTGAGTCAGGAAAAGTGAACTGGGTCTTTCTACTCAATATCAGCCCAAAGTCTGCAATTTTTGGCCCATACGATAGGGCAATAAGCCTGCCGCCTATCACATCTGGAATGAAAATACCTTAGCGAAGTATGGGTGTTCTATTTCGCTTCTGCCTACCCCTTCGAAGATGCAGGCATGAGCCATGTATATCAATATCATTAGTATCCTGTATTACATATATTAAGATATAACACAAAATACCATTTTCAAAAAGATCATGTTCCTGCAATGAAGTTATCTCAGTGGTGGGATCATTAACTCTGTAACACCTTCCCTCTATCCATATCACTTCTGGTTTTAATATATCGGTCATTTTTAATGAATTCTTAGTTTATATACTTCTTCTTCTTCTTTATTTAAAAAATATGGCATCCATCAAAGGTTGATGATTTTGCCAACGACAGTGTTTAATAAATCCATTACTCAAAAAAATAGCTAGTCAGACATCTTGAAACGACTTTAAAGTATTAAGAATTCCGTCAGTCTCATCTGACTTCTGTCAAGTGCAGTCAAGTGTCTTATGTCTTAAGCCGGGTCTCCTGCACTAGCTTTTTCTACACAAAACACTAAAAACACATACGCAAAACAACGATTTTAGTTGTCACCTGCTTGTAGAACAATGGACCATAAATAAAAAATGCATGTTTTGTGTAGGTATTTTGTGTATCGTTTTAGTGCAGGAGACTCGGCTTTAGATTAAAGATTTAAGAGAGAGTAGATCGGTTACTTCACCGCGACCTTGGGGCCAGACTAGCAGGCAAAGATGGCGGAATGTTTAGTGTTCGCAAATATTGTTGTCGATAATTATATCGATATAATTTTATTATATTACGAGTTTTTTTAAAACAGTATATAATAGTAATTTTAATGTTTAAAAGTGATCGAGTCTAAACCAACGCATACGGTGGTTTAGACTTAAGCGTAATATTATATCTATAGATACTTCAACCTCAACTGAAGGAACTCCCATAACAGCATTTCTTCTCAAGGATAGCCACGAATGCCAACGCCATTATTAAAATTTAAATATATACTCGTAATTGACATGTAAAAGTGATATAAAATATCGTATTTGCAGAATAAATTGAATTTTGAATTTGAATATGTGGAGCAACATTAAATTGGGTCACGTAGGTACTTTGAAGAGAATTAAGATTTAAACTTAAGTTCGGTGATCGTAAATCGCAAGTAGCTTACCTACACCTACATAAGCTTAATTAGAACTTACAACAATCGTCAGTCTTCTGACAGATTTCATGTACATTTCCAAAAGTACGTAGGTATAGGTTTCTATATAATAACAAATAGAAACAGTAATATAGGTAGGTACCTACACAATTGACTCGCCATAGCCCATAACAAAAATATTAAAATACCTACCTACTTGAAGTATTTTTTGTCAATGTAGTACGTACATACGTACTCACAAGCTATCTATCTAGAATGTAACAGCATATTGGTCTTGTATAAATTACTCTATTTCCTGACCCTACCACGAAAAAAAAAAACTGACTGCATATACCTGTGCTTGTGTACCTACTACCTACCTATTTACTTACCAAATATATTTTTCTTACGAATGCGCAAATTATGTTTGTACATAACGTTTGTAATGGCCAGACACTCGACATACACCGATTTACAACTCGCAATAATAAATTGTCTATCTGCCTACCTACATGTTGTCCAGAATGAACAAAGTGTTTAAAGTAAATAATCTTCTATTATACCCACAGCGTAATATTTAACTGCTTCTGATAATAGTGTGATAAGCTTATCTTTTTTCCATTGCGCTGGAAGTATTTATATTTTTATATACAGTAAGTTATCTGACATTAAATTCACAACTTGTGCTTCATTAAATATCTACAAAGTATTTTAAAATGAGTAAAAATATGAATAGAACAATAAGTACCTCGTATTACAATACGAACTACCATTACACATACGTAAACAACAAAAATAATGGTAAGTTTATTTTTTTATATCTACTTAATTTGTCTTGAGCTAGCTATTAAAGCTTTACGATTGTGAATAATTGTGTCCTTAAAATAATAAGCAAGCAGCAACAGTGTACTCAATAAGGTAAGGCAAAATAATTGGCAACTGACGCGATAGCTAGGTTTATGACTAATAATCAAAAATGTACCCAGACGGGCAGTACCGTCTTTACCATAAGGGCACACGGGGACCTGTCCCCAGGGCCCCCGGCCTCACGGGGCCCCCGAAAGGCTGATAAGTACCTACTTTCTCTTACATGATAAATTATTTTTACTCTTCAAGAACCCCCGAATTCTTGTGTGCCCTGAGCACACACATGCCTTAAGACGGTCTTGTAGACGGGCATATTATTTTATGTCGCCCATTACATTGCTTTTATATATTGTACGATTAGTAATGGTGCTAAAAGTAGCCTTACGTGCTGGAAGTACCCTTAGGATTTTGTTTTGTAAAGCCGCGGCTCTTGTACTACTATTGAAAAAACAAAATAATGTTTTTCGTGTCTCCTGCTTATAGAACAACCATTAACAAAAATGTGTTTTAGTGCAGGGGACTCAGTTTTACGTGCGTACTGATAAACAGCTGAAAGGATTTCGTTTGTTTAAATAAAATTACGGAATAAGTTTAAGGCGTGGATGACAGTATGAGAGAGGAGGGCAAGTGCCAGGGTTTTAAAGGTTAGGAATGCTATGTAGGTATGAAAACGTAGGTACCCGTACGACGTGTAAGGTGACCCATTTTTACAATTTTTATACCCTTCTCCCCCTATGTCAAGACCCCCCCCCCGCCCCTCTGGTTTTCGTAATCGTAATTACGTAATCTAAAATATGGTTTCAAATATTCTTTTGTCGAATTAAAAAATATATTATGATGTGTTGCCACGTGTAAGTTTAAAAAGTGCTAAACGCTGCTAGAAAAAGACACATTATTGTGTTAAATTTTAGTCTAGATACCGAATTATATTTAAATAGTAATTGAATTTTAGTTTCCTCTCCGTTATCCAATCGACCATATAGCTGTACCTACGAGTACGAGGTTTTTAGGCATTTCACGATAGCGACTACGTAAAATATTTGTATGACAAGCACCCAAACGCCTTTAGCGGTTACTGACAGTGACAGTGGGGTATTGACCTTTTCCAGTACCGTATCTGGGAGGGGTATCTGATAAAGGTTGCAGGAAGTCGCTGGATGCAGGCCGCTTCCAACAGGTCGATCTGGAAATCTTTGGGGGAGGCCTATGTTCAGCAGTGGACATCCTATGGCTGATGATGATAATGATGATGATGATGATCTGGGAGGGGGGGCATTTGAGAGGGTGCACGTGCTCTGGGCGGCAGGATTTGGGAGGCGGCAAAATCTGGAGGGCTCCTTAAATCGGGGGCGGTAAAATCGGTCAAATTGGTAGCTAGCCCTCGTTTTGAAGGAACCCAGATCTGGTACTGCATTTTTGATACAAATTATTTTACAAAATAGCTAGCGTAAAGTCAAAAAACTCATGGTCAAGCTACTGATTAAAATATACCTGTGTCGGAGGTGTAGTTGTACCCTGAGACTAGCCTCGTGATGTTTCAGTTTCGATCCCAGGTCGGGTTGTGATATTGGGTTTTAGTACGCTTCTGCCTAATCCTTCAGCGAACCAGGCTGTGAACCTATTTTTGTAAGATAGAAATAAATAATAATGCATAGTAGTTTTTTTTTATTCGAACAATTTCAAATAAATCTTCATAAATACCTCTATCTCAGAACCTTATACTTGTGAACCCGTGGTATTTTTTAAAATTTAAAATAAGTTATACTATTATGGATTATAAAAGAATGGGTCTCATTTTAACTACCTAGGTACATTTTGCTTTTCATAAAGCGGAATTTTCAGTACTACATAGTTGCATGAATGGCATGAATGGAACACCTGCCTACCTACACCTCAAGTTAGAACAAAAGCCTACCATGATTTATTTAGGGAAAAAATATAATTTTTAATTTCCCACACTATATGCTGAACTATTACTTTTCGATTTCACTATATAAACATTAAATCGTGTAGATATTTTCTTATCCGACGGTGTGATAATTTTCCAGAAGGCCAACCCAGATAGGGATGTAGTAGGTACATGTACCTGGGTACTTATTAGCAGTCGTACCCGCATAAATGGGAACATAGTTGTATTGTAACTCTCCTGCCTCGGTGGCGTGGTGGTATTTCGGTACGACTACGGTGCTGAGGTCTCGGGTTCGATCCCGGGTCGGGCAAAGTGATATTAGATTTTTCCATATAAGCCCGGAGTCTGGAATTTGTGCCCGATATGGCGATAGGCTCCCCCCTATCACATCTGGGACGGAACTAAGCTCGGCGAAATGTGGGTGTTCTAGTTCGCTAGTGCGCCTCTGCCTACCCCTGCGGGGATACAGGCGTGAGCTTATGGTGTATGTATGTTGTTGTTGTATTGTCTAAGTGTATTCTTTAAGTCTGCGTAGTGCAATCGAATTATCTTTTAATGACTAGTCAACATCAGACATGTCTAGATTTTATCCGGGTTTATCTCTGCAGCTCGTATGGTCAAGTAAACAAAATGACATATTTACATCAAACATTCAACAGTACTATACCCACAATAAATCTCGTTGATTTACATATTCTATTAGTGTCCGATCATGTCATTTAAATAAACGTGTAAACTTGTTTCACGCTCGGGTTTAAGTTTTCGAATACTACCTTGTATCTTACTTAAATAAGCAAACAGAATAAATACATAAAACCGTCCCGATTTTAAAACATGGCATATATTAAAATTCAGAGAACAAGGAACTTATATACTAAATAATATTCATAGAGAGGCAAAATGCAAATCACTCCTAAAAAAGATCTACGATGCACGAAAAAAAGATGTATGTTGACTATTCATTGTAGGCAACTCTGTCCTCTGAACATGCGTACTGCGTGCCGTTTCAATGCCAACAGAGTGAACAAGGTGATTACGATGGTAGTCGTGACTGAGACGATTTTTTGCGCTAACATAACACGATCAATCTTCCAAAAAGAGGCTCCTAAAACGAGTTATATTTAGAATGTGTTAAGCAAACAAGCGTACGTAACTACTAGTGTAAAAGACTTCAGAAACAGTAAATATCTTTAATTTGTTGTGATCTTAATTGCTGAGTAGTGGTGGTGCCCAATGTGGGTTATTTAGGTATTTAAATAATTTATTTTAAAATTACCCGGGTAATTAACGTTGCTTACTCTGCAAATTACCAAACAAAAGTGAATTTTAAAATATGAACACCTCATCCCTTTTAACTAAAAAAAAAACAATCACGAATATGTATATTGATAGGGTACGTACATATCTGTGACGAAGTGATTTTGTAGAGAAATAAAGTCTATAATTAGTGACCCATTCTAGAATTCCTATAACCTGTAACCTGTGCTACTGCCGGCGATGTGCTATACGCCTCTTGTATTATTTTGACAGTCATTTGTAGGCCCACCTCAGAATGAAAAAAAGGTATATCGGAGCTAATTTTCTAATTTAATTTGCCCGGGACTAGATCCCTCAGAGGGGGTTGACGTCAAGCAGGCAGCCGGTCGTAAAAACCAAGCCAAATCCTTTCTGCAACATGTTTGAAAGTGTGTTATATCATTTTCGTTTCTTCTTTTCAGATGGCGATAAAATGCATGGAACCCGGCGTGTGATAACCTTTTGTATGCTAACAACCGTCCTACCTACTATGTTAATTGTGCTACCTCTATACTTACGAAATATCCGTTATGCAGATGTGATGTATAAAATTTCTGATTCTGATGTTATTCAAATTCACAAGGGACAGTCATCTATATTCTGTGAAAAACATTCCTTGCGAATGAACACTTCATTTAATGCCTTTCAAATGAGAGGGATTCCAGAACTATCCGATAAAAGGAAACATATCAGATTAAAAAAATCGATGTCTCTCCCTGACGACACATTAGAATACTGGGGATTCTATCTTTTGAAAGGAGCTACAGTAAAACTAAAAGCATGTTCTCGATTTGAAGGCTCGAAAATATTGGTGGTAAAGGGCGACAGAATATTAAATACTTGCGGCATATTGGACGGTTATAAATATGTAAAAGATCCTCCTTTAATAGAGAATCAAGGTACTTTGTCAGTTACTGTATTAAATCCCGGTAAAAAAAGACAAAACAAAACGAATGTGAAAGTCACTACACGTGGGAAACGAATGATATCAACTTCACCAGACATCAGAAAATTAAATGATAATACGCAGGAAGAAGCAAACGAAATTATCAGTAAAGAAACACACGATGACAGAATAAAAAGAGACACCAAGTCTCCCTTGCACAACCCAAATACCGTATTAGACACAGGTGTGCACCATGGTGGCAATGCCTTTAACACTACGCTTAAACCCGATGACGATTTTGTATCAAGCTTCGAAATGAATTTATATGACTGCTATCAAGACAACATACTAATGACAGATTTCTTTCCATATTCTATTCAGTGTAATAGCACAAACTATTTAGAAGACACTACGATATTGAAGGTTGTTCATGAAGTTTTAGTTGATGGATATTACTATTACATATTTTATAGTGACAACGATATTGTAGTAAACGATATTCATGCTATCTTTGACATCTACAAACCAACTTTTCAGTATGTCAATAACTCGGAATCCAAAGTTTGTATAAATAAAACAGAATGTGTGTTTGATATAGGGTTTTTGTCTGACGAATCTGTTATAGTAGAAGTACCCACTAAAGACGGTTTACAAAATGATGACGAAACGTCTATCCTCATCTCAACATGTAACCCACGGGTATCCGTATATATTATCTTTCCCATAACAGTACTTTTGCTAATTTTGCTTTTCGCATTTTTATGATACTTGTTTATGGCAATTTTTGACGTAGTTTTAGTCAAAATGAACATTACCAGAAGTGTGATATTAATTTATTAGGATTTTATAACTTAATTATGTGATGTTAGGTAATAAGTAAAATTATATAGTTAAATCTAAAACAAATACTAGCATACTATAATCGTAAGATATACTCGACACACGTTACCGAGTTTCCCTCTATGGGATATTATAAACATTCCGAAATCTCTATGTTGTTGACTGTTGCATTTTTATTATTGTATTAGTAAATAAATTTATTATATCTATTACATTACACATTGGGGTTTATATTATTTCCTTCAGATTCAGTAATGAAATCAAAACAATTGAATGTAGATTACCTATCAATCTATTATTATGTTTCATGGCTGGAATCGATAATCTATAAATTGAAATACACGTTAATATCCAAAAAGCTTAATTATGAATTGTCTAGCAGCCAGGCGAGTATACCATATTTTTTTGAAACCGACACATAGATTTACACAGCAATGCTATAGTATCACAAGCTACGATTTTGACTAACAGTTCCATATTCACTGCTTATTATATAAATTAATGCAATAGGAACCTTAATTATCATTTGGTCAAAAGTCACTAATATTTCGAACAAAATTTATTCCAAAAATATAAATAATTCGAAATGAACATAAAAACCATGTAGAAAACATCTTTAAAAGTAAAATGCAAAAGCATATATGTTATGGGGAATACAGGATACAAAAAGGACCTGCCAAAAGAAAGTAATGAACATTATTGAGGAAATTTCGATTTATTATTTCCACATAGTTGTGTCCAAAGTGCGTTTCACAGGCTCAGTAGGTAGATCTTCTGTAAAACAAAATTTACACAATTCAATACAATGCTTCAAAGAAATTAAGGTTCCGATCGGGAATGGAGTGCTACAATTTCCAAGCATCAATAACAATACAATTAAGATATTTCATTATATTTATTTAGCGTATTACAAAAACAGTTACCATATTATGTACAACTGGAAAAGTTACAATACATTGTTTTCTTCTAGTAGTTTTGTGATTGAAATAGCCTCTCCAGTACCCGATAAGACCTCTGTGCAAGCGGCAGAGAGGCCTGCGCGGAACGGGGGCCATCCGGCCGAGCCGGCTTACTCCTAACTATGTATATTAAACTTATATTGATACGTCTATAATAATATAATGTAATCATTAATTAAACTAAAACCAATATATCGATCCAAATGAAATGAGTTCCAATAAAAAATTCGGCACAGCGAAAGGTAATTATCAGGAGGCTCCTCCTAATACACACACCTTATAAATATCGCAATAGAACGCAGGACAAAGTATAAACCGGGAAAACGCAGACACCTCAAATGAGGTTGGCCACATCACTGGGCATTTCAGAGATACTTGTGTGGTAGAAGTCCTCAATGTCCTTGAGTGCTCTTCTGTCTGTTTCAGTCACAAAGTTGATAGCGATTCCTTTACGGCCGAAACGGCCACCTCGTCCAATTCTGAAACAAATAAGTAGTGATTAATGTATTAAAACAGATAGTTCATAGCGAAAAACGTAGAGAATACAGTTGACCGATATAAATATGACAGAGGCAAAATGCATTTGTAGTAAAATTGATAAAACTGATATAAAGCTGAACTGGGTACTTGACATACAGATGGACAGATATGTCTCACCATCTGTCAAAAACATAGTTAACAACCCTGATAGAATTATAAGAGTTTTATTTTCTCTGTAAAAAGAACCAACCGATAGAAACATGCAAGGTGCGTCTGCTGCACTAGTTTTTCTTGAAACATTTCACAAAAACACATATGAACAAAACAACAATTTTAGCTGCCTCCGGCTCGTAGAACAATGGACCATAGATAAAAAAATACATGTTTTGTGTAATGTTTTAGTGCAGGAGACGCGGCTTAACACTAGTATAAAGATCCTCAAACACAAAACATAAACATAAGCACGCGCATGTATCCTCGAAGTGGTAGGCGCAGAGGCGCACTAGCGAACTAGAACTGGGTGTTCTAGTTCACTCAGACACTCGTCAACTTTTTGTCCAACAAAAAAACAATAGGCACATACCTATGAATGTAATTTTCACGGTTAGTGGGCAGATCATAATTGATGACGCAAGAAACTTGCTGTACGTCAATGCCGCGCGCCAGCAGGTCAGTGGTGATGAGGACACGGGAGGAGCCAGTACGGAACTGCCTCATGATCACCTCGCGTTCGCGCTGGTCCATGTCGCCGTGCATGGCGGACACGGTGAAGTCACGCTGGTGCATGGACTCGGTCAGCCAGTCCACCTGCAAACAACACCACACATAGTTTATCAAGCATCCGAGACTCTCAGCCATGGTAGGCATGGATATGGCCACAAATAGACCACTATAATAATCAATATAAGCCCTATATTACTGTACGGCTTCTGAGCATGAACACCCTCTTCTAATGAGGGGTTTGTCATTGATTGTTTATCCTGTGGACCTGCTTGTGTAATCTAGAAAATACATTAATCTAAATCAGATCCAGATCAAGGTCTACATGTGCCAATTTTCATCAAAACTGGTTCTTTCAACAAGGCATGAATCTAGACAAGTTAATCGATAAAAAAAAATATTATTTGAAATACCTATGTATTAATAACATAACATAACATAAGCTCACGCCTGTATCCCCGAAGGGGTAGGCAGAGGCGCACTAGCAAACTAGAACACCCACATTTCGCCGAGCTTAGTTCCGTCCCAGATGTGATAGAGGGCGAGCCTATCGCCATATCGGGCACAAATTCCAGACACCAGGCTGATATGGAAAAATCCAATACCACTTTGCCCGACCCGGGGATCGAACCCGAGACCTCAGAACCGTAGTCGTACCGAAATACCTCCACGCCACCGAGGCAGTCATTATTATGTATTAATATACCTATGTATTAATATTTGTTTTTATTATGCATGCAGTTGTTAAATTAACTTTCTTTCCATCTGCCCTTACCCCACTCTAATGTAACATTGGTGAAACACACTTTTATAACCATATTATAGTAGCATCAGGTTTAAATTTGCAATCAGCTGCTTGTCTGATATTAAGCACCCCTTGGTACAGTTATTGATTCAACTGATGTTAACTATCTTTTTGATCTCTACATTGAATAGATTGTCTTTTGTGTTGAAGTTTGGAATTGATATTACTGAGCTGACAGACACCAGATTCTGGGGACCTTATTCCATATTGTTATTATAACTATTTAATTTTACTAAATATAACCCAAAAAGCATATCTTCAGTGCATTTTATAAAAAAAAATTACATCAATTTCATATTATGTGAGAACTAATATAGATTTAGTGTATTTAAAAATTCATGCCATAATTTTAAGGAATATTACTGTAAAAGACCTAGGGGATTTCAGACTGAAAGTTCCATGTAAGGATTAACTAGTAAATTGATATGAATCTTTGTCTTTTCAGTAATGAATATGCACATGACTCACAAATTAGATGTGGAAATAGTTTCCCTATCACTAATATCAATAGTCACAAACATTTTGACTTTGATTGATCTGCATTTACCATAAATGTCTTACGAAATTCACATTAGATATACCTGTATCTTGGGTATCAGAAACTATGAGAGATTTACAGTCTCACAACTCCCAGACAACAAGTATATGTTGGTCATACACACTTTTGCCTCAGTTTGGGAACAGAACCAGTGGCCCCTCCCAGCCCACTATGCCATTAAGATTATATTACATTCAATAATTTCAGAAAAATATTGTAGTCTTGTTAAAGTTTCTATAGCATATAAGAAAAAGAAAAAAATTAAAGAAACAAAATATCTGTTTATTTTCCCCATTTCAAAAGTTTTTTTTTTAAGAATTGATATTATTTGTTCTAAGAAATGATGAATGAATGAGACTTTTTACTTCATCAGATGTGGCGTAATAAAATATATTTGTTATAAATGAATTATACATACCTTGCGACGGGTGTTGCAGAAAATTACAGCCTGAGCAATGGACAGGGTATCATACAAATCACAAAGGGTCTCCAACTTCCATTCCTCTTGTTCAATTGAAATATAGAATTGCTTAATACCTTCCAGGGTGAGCTGCAACAGAAAACAATATTAGACATGCACAAATTTTAATTACATCTTCACATAATATTGATTACAAAGACCTATGAAATAATATACAAAAGCATTACCTCTTCTTTCTGCACAAGAATGCGCACAGGGTCTCTCATGAAACAGCGGGACACCTCCAGCACATCATCAGGCATTGTAGCAGAAAGTAAAATGACCTGCACATCAGGCGACAGCATCTTGAATACATCATGAATTTGGTCTTTAAATCTGGAAAGTACATATTAACATGTTCATGTTTTACGCTAATGCAAGTGACATACATACATGCAGTGTATTAAAAGACACCTTGACTTATTATTATGACTCACCCTCTAGACAACATTTCGTCAGCTTCGTCGAGCACGAAGAGCTTGATGGTGCTCGCGCGCAGCGCCCGGCGCGTGATCATGTCGTACACGCGGCCCGGAGTGCCCACCACCACATGAACTCCGCTCTCCAGCTGACGAATGTCCTCGCGCACGTTGGTACCACCGATGCAAGCGTGACATTTAGCATTCAAGTGATCACCAAGAGCTATCACCACCTACAATCGTTTTACCTCACTGTTACTTCAAAAAACATCTCAATACGTTAGTCACTACACACTCAACGATTTTCCTTTGGGTTATACCGTAGCACCACTTCGTACCTTTTGAATTTGTTGCGCCAGCTCTCTGGTCGGGGCCAAAATCAGAGCTTGACATTCACGGACACTGGTGTCGATTTGTTGCAGAATTGAAATGGAGAAAGTGGCCGTTTTGCCAGTTCCAGATTGGGCTTGGGCTATAACGTCGCGCCCCTGGATGCACGGCATGATAGCGCGCTGCTGGATCGCCGAAGGCTTCTCGAAACCATAGGCGTAGATTCCTCTCAACAATTCTTCTTTCAAATTCATGTCATCGAAGGTCTCCACGACCTGATCCCAATTAGTATCCAGGGCTCCGCCGGGTTCCATGCCTGGGGGACCGTCATAGCTCACTTGATCCTTAGATGGCCCGTTTTTGGAATCCTCAGGCCAATCTTCTGATCTATAAACAAACCGAATTGATAAATATTAATTGAATTATTAATCTAAACTCCGTATTCTGATGATTCCACCAATACCCATGAATAAGCAAAAATCATTAATTTTTGCGATGTTGCGGCTGTCATTTAGCATTTAGCTACTGCACCATTCAAGACGGCATTACCTAGTGTAGCGATTCTATCAATTCCAAACCAATAAAACATTACTACATATCCAAATGAGGTACCTCTAGTTATTAGCAAAAAACACGTGCACCAAGTTAAACTTCTAATATAGTGCTCCTACCAGCGCCATGTTGGCAATCGGCGACAGAGACTTTAGTAAAATTACTCCTCAAATACGCCCATACTCGGAAATTACAACTTCAGCGAATAAATAAAATGTTCTATACAAGGTATATTGCTTCGCCTTTCATTAAAACAACTTTAAATTAGTCTAAGAATTGAACTTACCTTCTTTCTGATGAATAAGACATGTTCCAACCGCGGTAGCTGAACGGAAAAGAACTAGCAAGGTCAAGTTGAGTTAGCAAAAGCTTTTCTATATGGTAATAAAAAATCAAATTAAAACGATAAATTTAGATTACAATAAATTTGCTATATTTTTTTAAGATTTTTAAAATTATTTAAAAATTATAAAATGTGTTATATTTCGATAGATGAGTGTTACTAAATTATTGGGAAATCAAACAGCGGAAGTGCGTCACGACGTTTCATGGAACCTGCCTGCCGCTTCTGTTTCAGCGACCACTTTTTCGGAAATCATGCTTTTATCAATGTGACAAAAAATATTTTTAAATAGCACTTAACAAGCTTTTAGTAATTTTATTGGAATGTTGCAAGTGTTGATTGGGTTTAATTAATAATAAATAATTTATTTTTAAGACGATTGAGTTACCAACCGAACGAAGGCGAAAGAACGTTCGCGAAGGGCCATCGGTGATGGGGACCGAATGTTCCCGATCATTCGCAAATATTCGCTGTTGCGTTCACACAACAGCCAGGGTGTGTTTGTATCATGGAGCATTTAAGACTGGAGACGCCACTTATTAGTATTTCCCCATAGAATTATTACGAAAACAAGAAAGATAACTTCATAATCGTGAAAGTTCAAATGTAAACATTATGTGAACGCACTAAGAACTACACAGTTACAGTTATTACATGAAAATTTTGAAACCTAACTTCTTGATCTTATTGCAGGGCTTTCTATCTCTGACTAAGTATACCAAAATACATTCTCTTCTTACTTAGTAGAAATTGTATTCATGACAATATTCTTTTTTAAATTCAAATATACTTTTAATTAAATATACACAAAACATGTCTATTGTTTTATATCTATTTAATTAAAAGTCTATTTGAATTTTAAAAAAATGTTAATAATAATATTTTTTTTAATATTTTTTTATTAAAACTTTTAATTAAATAGACACTATATACATAGTTAAATAATTTAGTACTAATCAAGATTGTGAACTGTGTTTAATTTTTCTGTATTTGTTTTCAATATTATAATCAAGATATAATTATTTCTACTAACAATAAAGTAGAATGATTTATTTCTTATCAGCAATACCATTGACATGAGGCTGTCACAAGCTGACATGCTGTCATTACGAAAAGGCTATTTTTATTAATAAATTATTTTTACACTTTTGCAAATTAAATGGATAAAGTTAATGTGTAAAATGGTGAAATAAAATATTTCGCCTCGGTGGAGGAGATTCGTTACATAATTACGTAGTATTCTATTT
This sequence comes from Clanis bilineata, assembly GCA_036417725.1. NCBI lineage: Eukaryota > Metazoa > Arthropoda > Insecta > Lepidoptera > Sphingidae > Clanis > Clanis bilineata. The sequence goes on from CM071140.1 coordinate 12,462,313, forward strand.
GTATATTACGGCTTATTACGGTGTGCATAATTTTGTCTAGGAAAGTAGAAACAAATTGAGTTACATCCATATACTAATGTGAAAGAAACTCTGGCTGTCAGTCTGTCTATCTGTGGCGTTTTTACGGCTAAACAGCTGAACCGGTTAAGATAAATAATAACAGGGATGATAATAACAGGGTACCTTTAACCCCAAGGACGGACATAGTATTCTTTATTTTTTTTTACTCATAATGAAATAGTGGATGAAGATTTGTATGGAAATTTTAGAACCGCTTAAGGGTTTTGATTAAATTCGGAATGATACTTTTGATCCTATGACCAAATGGAGTACTTTATTTTTTTACCTACCGTTAAAAGGATGAAGTAGGGGATGAAAGTTTTTATGGAAATTTTAGAAATTTGGTATGAGGATAGTGGATACCTTTGAGTTCAAGGACACAAATGGGGCACTTTTTTAAAATCAATCCCTAAAGGGATGAAATAGGCGATGAAAGTATCTCATTCGTGCAGTCTCATTTATGCCGTGTTGTAGATGAATGCAGACGCATTGCATTGAATTTACATTTTATAGTACGTGTAGCGCGGCGCAAGCCTTCGCTCGAATTTAGTCACCATGTGTGAGAAACTTATGGCGAATAAGCTGCTGGCGTTCCTGCAGCAGAAACTGGACGTGATGGACGAGGTGTCTGCTGTCCAGATCTGCTCTTCAAACTTCAGCGAGGAGGATATAAGCTGCGAAGCTGCTGCTGTATACTACGGTGAACAAGCGTGATCAGATGGTGTCTTACCGCCGTGATGGGACTAAGAAAAGCATGCAGACTGCAGGATATTATCACGCTGCTCAAGGAGACCGACTCGGACGACATGCCGATGTTTGTGGCGAGGGACCTTAATAAGCTCCCTCCCGTTACTTTCGACCATGTCGACATAATCTGCCTTCTAAAGCCAAAGGACATTGCCCGTTTGAAGTCCCACCTGGCAGATGTGCAATGACAGTTAGATGCTTTCCAGATTACCGACGGTGATTGACGCAAGGAAGTAAGGGAGTTGCGTAATACTGCGACGGTAATTAGGTCACCAACAGAGGCATGTAATGTCAACACGCGTCGTGGAGCTAACCTCGATACATTGGGTATTAGCTATTCGTCAGCGGTTTTGACGACGTCGCCTTCCTCAATTGTTAAGCCAGCGGAATTCAGGTCAAGCGTGGCCCGCGGCACCACGACCATCCCCGCGGCTCTTTCATGTACCGTCGCCCGAGTCATCGACCCCATGTTGTTGCCTGCGCCTGCATCGCTGGTGAAACCACATCCCCGTGGATTCGCCAACGTCACCAAGAGTGGCAATACCGCTCCAATACCGAAGCCCGTGCCGGATGCGGCATCAAATCGAGCTATTGGGGATGGATTCGTGACGGTGTGAAGAAGGAACCAGCATCGTCAACCAGCCGTCAAGAATCGCAGCGGTACCGGTAATGAGGCACCTAACCTTAGTATATGTGCCGCGATGTCGACCACTCCGGTATACGTCTCCCGAAAGGCGGAGAACATTGCAGAGTAACTAGGTACTCGCTGAAAGTGCAGCTGATCGAGTCGCGCTGCAACGTCGATTTCAAGGTGTTTGTGGTGCGAGTGCCGAATTTCATCTTGCACCTCGTGATGGAGGAGAATTGATTGCCGCAGGGCGTGGTGTTCCGTCGCTTCTTCGGACAAGTGCCACATGAGCGCGCACAGACATATTGCACTAGTGAAGCGAAGTGTTAGTGTTACTAATATAGTATTCAGTTTTTATTACTCACACATTTATGTAATTATTTTATATTATATGTTAGTTTGTAAAGTGTATATCTATGGGCCTTAGTAGTCTTGAAACAAATAAATAAATAAAAAACTTTATACATTTTATTTAATTATTAGTGTAAAAATAATTTATTAGCAAAAATAACCTTTTTGCAATGACAGCATGTCAGCCAGTGACAGCCTCATGACAATGGTATTGCTGATAAGAAATAATAATTCTACTTATCTATTTGTATTTAAAATTTTATGTCTATTATGTCTATTTGAATTTAAAAAAGAATATTGTCATGAATACAATTTCTACCAAGTTACAAGAAAATGTGTTTTGTTATACTTAGACAGAGATAGAGGTCCCTGTAATAAGATCAGGAAGTTGGAGTTTCAAAATTTCCATATTATAACTGTAGGTGTATATAATTTTCTTATTATCAGTCGTCTGTGAGGCTGACTGAATCGATTCCTTCAACAGAATATAAAAACGTAGTGGATTATTGAATCTTCTTGGTTGGAAATCTTATGGGTGGCGTCAACACTCAACATTTATAAATGCTTTAAGAGCAACAGTGTAGAACAGTGAAGGCGAGCGAGCGTGCGTGTACATCGCCGATGGCCCTTCCCTATTGTTCGTTCGTCTTTGTTCGGTTGGTGTGTACTGGTCATAAGCGGTGATCGTAAAAGGTATCTAGAATGACAACCGATATATATTATCTGTATTGTCTTTGGTAAAATGGATTTTACAGTCTGGCAAACTTATAATGTTGGCAATTCTGCACTTCCGGCTGTGTCTATGATTACGCTGCCATTTTGAAACGGCAGTGCTTTTTGTTCGTGTGGAGCGCTTGCTCGCTGTGAGGAGTAGATTGTGTTAGTCAAGTGTAGTTTTATTTTTAATCGAACTTTTTCAAAATGAGCTGGCAAGATTATGTCGACAAACAGTTAATGGCATCCAGATGTGTTACAAAGGCTGCGATCGCCGGTCACGATGGAAATGTCTGGGCCAAGTCTGAAGGCTTTGAAGTAAGTTTTTTGTCTCATCATTTTAAACATTGATTCGTGTTAATCTTACACAATGTAGTTTCAAACACCAAAGTATCACAGACCTATTCCTAGATCTAGCGATAGATACTTCGGGTGACGATTCTTTATTCGGCAACTTTGACAAGATGGCGACATGTGGTGCAGGCAATTCAAATTGAAAACGTGATTTTATCCGCCCTAATTTATTTAAAAATGTATAGTATGCTTCCGATCAAGTCTGTACTTCATTCCATTTCTTATTTTAATCGTGTAATCATATGTACAAATGTTACAAATAGTGCTAGGTAGACCGAATTTACCGGCCGGTATTTTTCGGAAGCCAACGCCAATATGTATCAGCGTACAAAGTATATTGGCCGACTGCTCCTTCGGGAGGTTAATGTTTTCCATTGTGTTATGTATTTAGTTAGGTCATTAGACTGGCTTTCTGTTCAAATTCAACAAATTTGATTCACCTATTGCCAATGTAACAAAATTATTATAATATGAATAATAATAAATAATACAAAATTAATGGGGTGCATTTAAAGCTGTACATAAATAGTGTGGTCATCTGTGTAAAATTGCTATTGACTTTGTGCTTATGTATTCAAGTAGCCTTTAAAATGTCAACTTTTAAGTGAGATGCACAATCACACTTTAAATAGGTTTACTCATTTTCTATGTAGAATGTATTAAACCTACAACACTTGATAACTACTTTAAAATCTTAGTAATTTATTCATTAAAACCCGTAAGTATCAAGGTTAAATAAGCAATATTCAGTGGAATGAAGATTACCTCAATGTATTAACATCAACTCATTCAGATACAAAGTGATGTGATATGTACATGAATTGGATTAAACTACTGTAAATTTAAATGAATACAATAAAATTTTACGAAAATAAGGTTCTCTTTTATTCTCAAAATGAAAGTAAAACACAAAACCATAGGTAAACAATTAAATAGTAAATTAATAAATAATTAATCACCCAACAACAGTCACACAGTCGTAACCCGGCATTAGGTATAACCTGTATCATGGGTATCAAACTACCAGACCGCCAATCTCACAAGACCTGAAACAAATACCTGTCGGTGACCTAAATATTTGTCTGACTGTGGGATCCTAACCCATTGCCATTGTTTCACAGCAGGCTACGCATCTCCTGTGCCACAGTGGCTGTAATTAAAATTAATAATGTTTACAGGTGTTATGTGTATAGACTAGCCCCTTATCACATCTGGGGAACTGAACTAAGCTAAGCGAAATGTGGGTGTTCTTATTGGCTAGGGTGCCTCTGCCTACCCATTTGGGGATACAGGTGTGAGCTTATGTTATGTAACTTTAATTGTATGAGTAATAGTATGAAGGCCTATTTATCTGTTCTATTTTAAGTATTGTTTATGAATTCAGCACAGTATAAATAGCCAGTGAATGGGCCAACTAAAACATTCTATGGCATAAATTGGCAATTTTCCATGTAGTATTATTGCATAATGAGAACATTTACTTGCATGACATATATATTTGTTTTTACCTGTGCTCATCCCACTTCAATCTGCGGTTTAAGCAAATATGTTGCAGAAAGGGATCTGCTTTAGTTTTATGACTGTTTTAATTGTGTTACAATCACTGCCCAACCTATGTAGGATGTATTTAAAAAAATTAAAGGAATTAGTCATAAATTTATAAATAAACATTAATGTGAAGGTGTAGTATTATTTTTCAGTTTTACATCCTGTAAACTTGATGTGTTTATATAGGATACATAAAACATAATACATATGTATCCCGAAATTGTAGGCTGAGGAGCGCTGTGTCTCATAGGGCAGGTGCCTTTTATCCGGCAACAAGGCAGTTGCCTTGTGCCTGAATCATTATTCAGGAATGAGCATTCAGATATAGATAAATGTTTACAAAAAAAAAATGTTTTATTTCTTGCATCGCCATCAATCTTAACATCATCGCCATGCTTTTAACAAATTAGATAGAGCTGTTTTTTTGGTGATTTTTTTCCTTCATTTAAAGCTGATTTTTCAATTTCTAGTTAATTTTTATCAGGAAAATGTCATTTTGACAGTTATTCATCATCTGTCAGTCAAAATAATCCTTCAGATAAAAGTTCTCTAGTTATTGAGAAGTCATCTCTTAGTTGGATCTTTTTGACCAACTTCAAAAGAATGAGATAATGAATTTGTCTATTTTGAGCAAGTATGTATAAGCATATAAATTTGGCCATTTAAACTTGTAATTATTGATTAACTGCACAACAATAATATAGTATTCAACTTATTTATTTCCCATTGTGTAACAGGTTGTAAGTTTAGTGATATACCATGCAGAAAATCAAGTCACAAACAATACATTGTTTATCAAATTGATAACAAATACAATTTTTTATTGCCTGATCTGAGAATTGAGACCCTAAGTAAGACCTCAGGTTCAATGGCTAGACAGCCTCAACTGATGAATAGGAATGGTTTTGTGTAACAAATAATAATGATTAGGTATAATATACAAACAATTGGACACATAAATGTACCAATTGAAGGAAAAAATGGTTCAGAATTATAATAAAAAGTTTCGCTATATTAGTGGTAAATGTTCATTATATGTACTGAGTAGCACCGACATTAAATCATGTCATACAATGTACCATACAACCTTACAACGGTGCAAGGCCTTTTATCAAAAATCAGTAGAATATGTAAAATAGTTAGCCACAGGATTGATTTTTAGTTTTCTCAATTTTTGCACATGATGTATGTTCGGGATGACCTAACAGCTGATATTAGCGGGCAAAGACTTTTGTCGATAACAAACATGAACGGACTTCTCCGGCATGCCTTGTATGCGAGGTTCACGCGCCGTATACCTACTGAAACTTGCCTACATGTAGATTTGCGCGCATTATACCGGTTTTACACAGTATAAATGGTGACATTTAGTAACCGAACATTTGCTATATTATTTTTTCTAAAAAATTTTTTTTTCAGTATTGTGTTACTGTTTTTTTTTTGCTGCGGTGAAATTTAAAAATACCTATGTTACCCATTATCAAATTTAATTACGTTTTGTTGGCGTCACTCTGTATATTAGAAGATTACTGTAAAGTTTGTTAAAACCTTTAAGTACATATGTAGTTATAGTACAAATTCTACACATTTTACTTAATGGCACACACATGAGACACTATTTTAATACATGCTCTCATATTTTATTTTCCGATAAATAATATACTATTAGTTCATTATTAAATAATTTTATTATACCAAGTGATTTTATTGCTTATTCTAATTTGCATAAATTTCATAAAATATTCTTATCGTATTAATTTATTTTATCAATAGTAAAATGTGATACAATTCTATAAGTTTAGGTAACTATACAGTATGTTTTTTACTGTGACAGACTTCAGAAAGGGAGGGGATTTGAGGGGACCACTGGAAACCTCACAGAACGAAACGCTATAGTGAGCTGTATGATTAAGGTTGTTCAAATCAAATTGAAACGAATCGCTCATCCCCTTTCTAATTCCTATTATTATTCTTTAATGTAGGCAATGCACCAACAATTATTTTGGTATTGTGGGTGTCTTGGGGGTGAGATCACTAACCATCAGGTGACCCACATATTCGTTGCTAAGGGCACTAGAGCTGTTCTGAAATGTGTTAGTACCTTACATATTGAACATTTATTGTAGCAACAGTATTACCAACAATTAAAAAATAAGGCCACTGACCTTTTTAAAATGCTGGTAACAATATGTATTTAATTTTTCAATACATAATTATAAATTCGATTGCCTCGATGGCTTAGTGGTATTACGTGCACGTACCGCTATCATCTTGAGGTCTCGGGTTCTATTCCCGGGTTGGGAAAAGTGGTATTGGGTTTTCCGTATTAGCCCGGAGTCTGGATTTGTGTCCGATATGGCAATAGGCTCGCCCCCTATCACATCTGGAACGGAACTAAGCTTTGCGAAATCTTGGTGTGTTCTACTTCGCTAGTACGCCTCTGCCTACCCCTTCGGCGATACAGGCGTGAGCTTACGTTGAGTTACGTAATACATAATAAATTAGTTTCAGTTTGTTAGTTTTTGGTCCTAAAAATCATACATAATTATAAGATGTCTAGGATTACAATTTATGCAAGAAATACGACGGTCCTTACGTACAAAACGACATGTCAAAATGTCATATTTTTTATTGCATATATGGCTTTAGCTTATCCATACTCTCATAACTATATAGATATATTTTTTAATTATTTTGTATTCTAAAAATTCTAATTTAAATACTAATCGAACAATATAACAAGTATGATAATTCTTAAACTTATAAATGAACTTCATTTCGTTCTCCTTAAAACCTCAGTTTTTGACATGTCGCTTTGTACGTAGGGACCGTCGAATAGCATTATTACATTTTCCATATATCACGAAATGAAGATAATATTCCGCTTGCCCTTACTAGGATACACATTACACGTTACATTTAAGTTTAAATTTTGTTTATTTCGTTGGAAATACCTACTTAGCACATTGCCATGGACGTCTTATAATCCTATCAGCAGCTGTTAAGACGTGTTTTCTTTCTTGACAGATATCAAAAGATGAAGTGGCGAAGATAGTAGCCGGCTTCGACAATGAATCACTTCTAACAAGCGGCGGCGTGACGATAGCGGGCACGCGGTACATCTACCTCAGTGGCACAGACCGTATCATACGCGCGAAACTCGGCAAGGTCGGCGTGCACTGCATGAAGACACAGCAAGGTATGTGTTCTTTATACACTATAGTCCGATTGCTAATTAAACGGAGTAAACTGACAGATCAAAATGTCACTTTCCAAAAATCATTCAAAGAAACAATAACTCAGCACTAGTTTACAAAATTAGAATTTTATTGCGTATTTTTAGAAATTTTTGCGTTAATAATCACAACAGATACGCGACAGGTTAACAATGAAAATTGCAAATATTACTTTTTATTATTTGAGAAAAATTACGTTTGGCACATTCATAGCTTTTGTAAGTTTTGTTAATAATGAACCATAACTATAATTCCGGTGGACATGCCATAACTTAGCATACAGTAATTTACTATGACTATCATTCAATAGACATGTAGTACTAATCACATATTAGGCAGGAATTACGACTTTGAGTTGGACTTTAGAATATGAAAGAATGAAATGGTTCATTGAATTGGAATGCTTAATAATCTTGATCTTTTTACCGCAGCACTATTTAAATTTCATGAAAAAGTGGCAACATTCGAAATGTCAGTTTACTCCGTTTAATTAGCAATCCTACTATATGCCCCATCACTACATAGTATAAAACAAAGTCGCTTCCCGCTGTCTATCGGTCTGTATACTTCGATCTTTAACACTACGCAACGGATTTTGATGCGTTTTTTAATAGATAGAGTGATTTAAGAGGAAGGTTTATATGTATGTATAAATTGTACCCGGGGCGGGTCGTTAATATATGTACAAAAATATTTACGCGTTTCTTATCTTTAAGTATGTGTAGTTTCAATTTTTCCTTGCGTCATATTGTTTGAATATGCGAAAAACTAGAGACAATTTAGTTTTAAAAGTAAGAAATACGAAAATATTCTTATAAGTCAGTGGATATACTATAATCTAAATCACTATACACTACGTATGCTCAGTTATGTAATATCTTTTAAAGAAAGTATAGGAACTTCACATGACACACTATGATGTATTGTGTGTACTGAGGAATGCATCATTTTTGTTTCAGTGACATAAATTACTAGCACAAAAATAATGCCCTTATAAGAAACCAATACATTGTTATCTGTCTTGTCATTGTGTTACCTACATAAAATAAATTCATAATATTTAATTATTTATAAACAAATATTATTAATATTAGCTCACTCATGTATCCTTAGGAGGGGTAGCCAGACGTGAACTAGAATCATTTCTATACATTTTGGTAATTTAGGTTGCCCAAAATCTATCGCCTGTTATCGTACTCCAAAGGAGGTCGAGTCGGCGCAAGATATTTTTATCGTTTTCCAAAGAGTATTCGACTTAGCTTTTATGATCTGGTGCCTGCTTGACGACAGACCCCCTCTAAGGGCGACTTGCACCACTATTACTAACCTTAGTTCTAGTCTAGTTTCTCCTCAAGTTCTATTTAAATAAAAATTAATGACATGTAATTCATTACATTTCAATAATTAAATTTCGTCATATATTTGTAATTACATGTAGTACATTACATTACCCCAGAGGATCAGCAAGTTGAAATGGCAGTGGGCAGGGCGCATAGCAGAGAACACGTACCGTAAAGCGCAGCGTAGGAGGTCCACCTACAAGGTGGACCGACGACCTGATAAAGGTCGCAGGAAGTCGCTGGATGCAGGCCGCTTCCAACAGGTCGATCTGGAAATCTTTGGGGGAAGGCTATGATCAGCAGTGGACGTCCTATGGCTGAAGATGATGATGATGACATTACACGTAATGAATTACATGTCAATCATATATTTCTTTTTCAATTTAACTTGAGGTTAGGACTAACTATAGGTTAGTAATAGTGGTGTAAGTCACCCTAAGGGACTATAAAGACCCTGGCAAAAGTTAGAAAACTCGCGTTGACGGATCTGGGCGTCAGAATCAGTACCTGTAATTAAATAGAAGCTAGACTATTTTCTTTTTAGAAAAATGTGGACTTTGTTACGCGGATCCTAAAAATGTATTGATTGTTACCTAATTTTTCAAACAGACTGTCTCGGTGGCGTCGTATTGCGGTACAACCGTTGTATTCCTGAGGTCTCTGGTACAATCCTCGGGTCGGGCAAAGCTATATGCGGTTTTTCTATTCAAAATCGGCCCGGAGTCTGGAATTTGTGTCCGATATGACGATAGGCTCGCCCCCTTTTAAATTTGGGACGCAATAAGCTCGGCGGAATGTGGGTGTTCACTAGTTCGCCTCCGCTTACCCCTTTGAGGAATCCAGACTTAGGCTGGTAGTGAAAAATTCAATATCACTTTGATTCCCCGACCCGGGCAACGAACCCGAGACCTCAAGACGATAGTCCTATCGAAATAAAACTAGGCCACCGTGGCAGTTAGCCAGATTTTAATGTATGCACAATATTATTCGTATTGAAAATATGTACGTTTACACATTCAAGCCATAGAACAATAATCGAAGTTCGTTCACCATAATGAATGACGTAATATTACAAAAAAGTCACCATGAACTGAGGTCATCAACAAAATGTTTTAGCTCCCAACATAAATGTACGAAAATTTTATACACATAAATATGATCATACCCGACGGAGGCGGCCCATATATTTGTTACATAAGCGTATGGGCCACCGGAGGCCAGGCCGCCCGTGACTATTAACTTGTTTTAAACTGTCGAAAAAAGGAGCAGCCCTATATTTTGTTTTTGTAGGTAAATTTCAATGTTACAACTATTAGCGAAAATAACAAAAAAAAAAGTTTTGTTATAGATTACATAACATAAGCTCACGCCTGTATCCCCGAAGGGGTAGGCAGAGGCGCACTAGCGAACTAGAACACCAACATTTCGCCGAGCTTAGTTCCGTCCCAGATGTGATAGGGGGCGAGCCTATCGCCATATCGGGCACAAATTCCAGACTCCGGGCTGATATGGAAAAATCCAATATCACTTTGCCCGACCCGGGGATCGAACCCGAGACCTCAGAACCGTAGTCGTACCGAAATACCACCACGCTAACTAGGCAGTTATAGATTAAATTATTTATATTTGATTTTTCACATAACATACATAATATCACGCTATAGAGATAGGTAGATAGGGACTGCCTCGGTGGCGTGGTGGTATTTCGGTACGACTACGGTTCTGAGGTCTCGGGTTCGATCCCCGGGTCGGGCAGTGATATTGGATTTTTCCATATTAGCCCGGAGTCTGGAATTTGTGCCCGATATGGCGATAGGCTCGCCCCCTATCACATCTGGGACTGAACTAAGCTCGGCGAAATGTGGGTGTTCTAGTTCGCTAGTGCGCCTCTGCCTACCCCTTCGGGGATACAGGCGTGAGCTTATGTTATGTTATGTTATAGAGATAGGCAGACACTATGGATTTCCATTTGGCCCTATTCTAACATACTATTTTTGCTTTATTAACTTTTTATCAACCTTTTCCATTGTGTAGCAAGCTCCCTGACCTTAGTTTATGAGTCGTGAGTCACCTATATTTCTGATATGTAAGGTGCGCCGTTGACCCGTATAGACTATTCTGACCATACCCGACTTGTATATTTGTTTCGTCAAACGACTATCATCCATCCTCAAAATGTCCAACCACCTTATCATCATCCCTTTTGCTATTCTTGACGCTACATCTTTCATTCCAAAGTATTGTTGCTCTTGTAAGCAACCAAACTTAAGAATCCCTCAAAACAGACCATTTCTTTAATCAAAATGTATTGATTGATTTTACCTATCTGTCCGAGTAAAATGTATGTGTATGTTTCGCCATCAGCTGACTACCCACGTTTTATAATGACTGTAACGTAACGTAAGTGCATGCCCTCTTGCTGATAGATGGACAGATCTCTCTTATTCAGTCGCAGCGTCAGTAAACACTGATATGCGTGGTGTCCGAGGACATTTAAGCGGATGGACACCATCCTCTGCCTAGAGATAAAACACGTAATTTTATTTTATCCCGTCCCCACGTTTTATCCAATACATTAAGGAAGACTTGGTGATGAAACCGCGGGAATACCGATGCCTATAAACGCGGTATAAATACGTGGATGACTTTGCTTATTACTATTGCATTATATCAGTGAACTTTACCTTAGTTTCATTTCTAATTAATAAATACATGAAAATTAACACCTTGAGTTATTATAAGCAATAAGATAATATTAAGGCTCTATAATAAGAGATTATTATAATATGTACGTAGTACGTACGTACATAGAGGTATATTCATTTTCGAGCCTTGAGACTCTCGCGTACATACATTATTAAATATTCTAGGGACACGAAAACCTGATTACTTTTCCTGCGTCGCCAGAATAATAATATGATAAAACTGAGAAAATATAAACGGAAATAATGATCAAAATAGTTTTTTTATAGCACAGACTGGCAAACGAGCAGGTGGGTGATAAGTGATCTCCACCGCCAATAGACACCCAACACACAAAGAATCACGGGTTTACAACCTAAAAGGAGGGTATGGAAGGGGATGGAAAAGGGATTGGGCAAGGGAGGGGGAAATGAGCCACCGGAGATCTCACTCACCGAACGAAACTCGACAGCAAGCTGCCATTTTACGTCGGTTTTCTGTGAGACAGTGGTTTCAAACCGGTCTAGCCGGCTCATTCGTGCTGTGGACGTTACTAAACAGTAAACACAGCGTGGCTCTACCACTCAATAATACTTTTCGAGTGAGATTATCATCTTTGTATCGTTAGTTCGTCGGTGCGTGATCGTGTACATTGTCAAGTACTTATTGTATAAAATCTTTCGTTGATATCGTTCGAATTTAGCGAGGAAAATTACTAATTTGCTTGTGGCTCGGCTCGTAGTAAGTTTTTTCTCTGTACAAAAGTAGCCCAAGAACGGATAGCGCAGGTTTCTAATAATGAAAGAATTATCAAAATCTGTTCAAGTAGTTCCGGAGATTACTCATACCTAGAAACTGACATATTTTACCGCTATAAAATGTCATGTATTTTAATCAGAACAGTGGAATTCTTTACTCTTACGAATTTAATCCGGCATAATTTTACAGATCGTTAAGACATAACAGCTCATGGGTGTCATGGCCCCTTGTAAACATTGTAAGCGTTGATTAACTTTGAAACTACTCTTTTTCTTCCTTACGTCAAGTAAGAGTCGTTTGAGGGAAAGAGGACAAAAAGAAGGACAAGAAGCATACATTATATTCATCTGTAGACTATTATAGATAGACATCATCAGGGTCGACGTAGAATCACTGTACCTATCTCGCCGGTATAGTAATAAGTTTGGCGTGAGTAGGATTCCCCGATAAATGTATGAGTCATCCCGGAAATTTGACTACTTATCTTTCTATTCAGCATTTATTTACCCGAGTAATATAAAATGGTATTTTGTTGCAGCCGTCGTAATTTCTCTGTATGAAGAACCCATCCAACCCCAGCAAGCCGCATCTGTAGTCGAGAAGTTAGGAGACTATTTAATTACCTGTGGTTATTAGAGGTAAGTTTCATAATATAGGTTTATTTATGGATGTTTTAATGATTAGGGATTTGGTCATTTAAAGATAGATGAGTGTGCGGTGTGCTTTATATTTATTTATTTTTGAACTAATGTTCGATACAGTATACATGTTATAAACACCACATTTTTGTTTGATCCATGTCCATTTTTTTTTAACTCAATGTAATTTATGTTTTTCCTGTAGCTTTGTTCCATTTATTCGCCTATTTAGCCTTGTATAATAGAAATACAGAGAAATATTTCTTTTTTGCAGATCGAAGCGCGCCGTGATCTAAGAATACTATAAGATAATATTTTTTCCACAAGGAAATAAGTAACTGCATTTTGTATATTCTATAAAGTGATAAGGACCGTTCAGTTTCATTGTTTTGATATTTGATAAATTATGGCGCCATAAGTGAGATGCGTTTAGTAACTGTATGCAGATGCGATTACTTTGCGGATTCTGGACTCTTTTTATACGCTCACCGCTTCCACAAAGTAATTGCTATTGTACAATGGTTTAAAATTGTATTTTAAAATTTTGCTTTTATCGACCAGTATAGTAAAGCATTTTCAGCTTTGCAAAACCGGTCTCAAAGCATGATGTATAGAGATTTTTTTAGATTTCTTTTCAAGCATCGTGATACTTAATTATTTACCTCGCGTAAAATTCTGGAGTGTCGTACGATACGGTTCAGTTCCGGAGAGTATCCAGCCAGACTACCGTCGCCCACAATGTTAGGATGCTTGTCAAGAATTTGTAATAACATAACCACGTCATGGATTATTAATGAAGTTTATATTACCTGCATATAATTATAAATAAGCATTTGTGTAAGGGCTTGTTACGAATTGTAGAACTGAAGACACTGTAACCCAAGGTATTACACGTTAATGAAAAATCTCTAGTCCCACTGGAACCATCGTGTGAATTAAATCCGATACATCAGTGCGAGACGGCGGGCCAGCCTCGAGCCTGCTCTGCAGCGCTGCAGCGCTTCATCGCCGCGTCGCTGCGTCGCTCCGGGCCCTATACTCGTATACCCGCTATTGCAAATATTTGCTGTGCTTTTTGTTGTGCCGCGTTTATATCTTGTGTAGTTATAAATAAACATTTTGCATTCTGTTCCACTTTACCTCTTAGCTGCCGAAAATAGAAACGCTCAAGTTACTCTATATCCTCAAACAAGGCTTGCAGTAATCGAAGGGTGCATATTGTTTATATTTGATATTACTACTATAGCTTTGTACATTGTTTCTGATAAGCGATGGGAACTGTGTCTATCTAATAATAAAATGATTTGTATTATAATTTATTGTTTTCTTTTCAACAGACCTTTATGGGTATTGCCGTTTCAGGGTAAAAGTAAAACCAATTTGTATTGCTAATGAACTTTTTTTGACAAATTCTACAATAATAAGAGTTAAGTACACTCGAATACAAGGATTGGTATAAAATGTTAAATTTGTAGCAAATTCTATTTATGTGACCTTGGTTCTTTAGAATTACACACAAAGATTAATCGCAATAAATCTCTTGCCGCAAAATGAATACGTACATAAAATTGCATTTCAAGGAAAAATAGTATTTGATCGGTGTGTTTCTATTTCAATATTAATTTTTTATACGTTGAATACTATAATAATTGTTTACAAAGTTATTCTGGAAACAAGACATTCATATCTATGTTGTTATCTACATTTTCTACACTTCTATTTATATAAAAGAAAATGATTTATTTATTAGTCAAGGTGCTTAACAGATTACAAATAAATTACAATAAATCGATTAGACAAATTAATAGTTGCACTATACATTACATAATTGTAATAAAACTAAATATATTTCAACATAAACTATACTTTGACAGACTGAATTCGATAGTATTCCTGTGTTCTTATATTAGTTTACTCGTGTCGCGAGATTTACTATTTGGAAATAGTAACAGTTAATTTTACGTATAAAATTAGATTTTCATTTCTGCAATTCTTGAGGTTTATTCAACAATTGGGCTTCAAATGTCTTCAATATTACTCGACGGTACTTCACGGGTGTTCCAGTGAATAATGGCGAGATTTTTTCCATAGACTTCTGAAAAATCCTTTGCGTTGTTTTTGGCCGGGGTGGTCCTCTCCTGTCAACAATTAATTAAAATTGTATAATTATAAAAATAATAAATATTTTTAACACAAAAGTAACATGGCATTCTGTGTAGCTATGTAGTGTGCGATTATAGCCTATCGCTTTTTCCTGCTACACTTATCAGTTTGCTTATGGTGACAGAGATAGGTTATCGTTTTCCTACAGTAATTTTTGTTCTAGTCTATATTTACTAATTGGTCGAATACCGTAGGGTTTTCAAACGGAACTACATGATTAAGTATTCATTTCTCCATATTATAAAACTGAATTTAGTTAAATTTAGATTCCCGTTACGTAAACATGTGCACCACACGTGTGCTTACATTTTTAGAAGCTACTGTGTTCGAGATCAAGGGAACACGAATGTCAAGTGTACAATATGTGCCTAAAGGCTGCACACCACGCCGGGTGAGCAAGAGCATGCAGGAATGATTCCCTGTCTGGATTATTGAAATATGTAATAATCACAAGTTTAAAAACTTTACGGACCGACTTCAAAATGTATCCGATCGTGACCAAATATGGGACCCTTGAAATAAGCTCTATTGAACACAAACAGAATCTTGGAAATCGATCCACATTTGGCGGATGTATCGGGTAACACATAAAAAAATAGACAAATTTAGGAACTCCTTTTTTGAAGTTGGTCGAAAATAATATTTAGGCATGAGCAGACCGAGTATATTTTAAAAACGTGCGTCGCACTTGGTTAAGATACTAGCCCAGATGAGAGTTTATTGTTCGACAGACCCAAGAATATAACAGAAAACTGTCGTACATGTTTTCGATGACGACAAACATTTAACGCGGTCTCCTAAGCTGCAGTTTTTACTAAGGCTTTTTTATATTCTCTCATATCGTACAAGAAATCCACCATCTAGTCTTAAAGTAGTAGTTCAGGTTTTTACGACGCTGGGAGGCTGCAAGAAAATTTAAGTAAATATGGATGAAAATAGTCTACTAATGCGAAGTTTAATAAGAGCTCGAAGGTGTGAGCTGAGGAAGGCCTATCATCAATGACACGACGTTTTAGACTAGTGCGGAGAAGAAAGCTTGCAAGGCTTGTCACCAGATCACCGACCGATACAGGCCGAAACGCGACCTAAAGCTGTCCATCGCTGGACATAGCTGCGTAGTGCTGTTTCAGAGATTTATGTTTACGGCCAAATCGATTCAATTTTATGCCATTGTTAATTAGCGTCTCGTGCTTTAGACACAAGTGCATAATATATGCTTGTCGATAGCCATGTTCACAAATCCTAATTAGCTGCAATGATTTATGCAAAACGGACTAGGCTGAGATCTATAGAGCGCACTTCGACTAAGTCCGAGTCAAAGAAACGAACTCTGTAATGATTTGGAACTTTTTATTTGTACTTTGACTTAGTACGAGACATTTTTTACAACAAAAACAGACTGACAGACAGACTAAAAAAAGATTTTCTTGTAAAAAAACGACTCGGACTAGTCAATGTTCGATTTAAAAATTCCAAATCTTCACCGAGTTCGATTCTTTGACTTAGACTTGGTCAAAGTTCGCTCTATAGATCTCAGCCTAAATTATAAATTACAAGACGTGGCGCTCCGATTTTTAATTAATCCACATGTACATGGAAGGAAGTTATATCTGTTATAATTTAACCCACATTATCTTGTGTATAGGTAAAGTTAGAAGTAGGGGCGTTAGTAGGGCATACAAAAATAAACTGGTAAGTATGTAGTTTTCAGCACGCGTCCCAAATGCCTTGCACGCTGCCTAAAATAGTCGAGAACTGGGGGCACGTGCCGTATTACTCTTGATATTCGACTCCGCAGTTAAGAAATAAATGGATAACACGTTAACATTTTGAGTAGATCTTTCAGTAAAAAAATACGACACTCTTAGCACCTATTAAAATGTAACAGCATTCTCGGAAATGGATTGATATTAGGATTAAAATGATTGAATAGGTACCATTTTTCTAAATGTCCAAATACTAATCAATTTATTAATTTTAATATAAAATTGAAAAAGCATAAACTGTCTTATCACGTACATAATACCGTAATAGTGGATGCAAAGATAAAGTTTTATTTATAGCATTCTCGTACGTATTTACTATCGAGTGGTGGTGTGGATGTACGCATCAAGTTCATTGGAGTAGACCACATAGTAGGTACTGTTATACTAGAACTAAGCTTTAAGTTTAAAAACTTAAACCTCATCACTTCTTAATCATACTTCTTCAGAGTAAACTCTGTCTAACACAAAAATAATGTTGAAAATCGGTCCACATTTTACGGAGACACGGGTAGCACGGGGTTGGTAGGTATATTCGCGGGCCGTATTAGAGGTTAGAAAAACCGATGCAGCGATGGCCAGATTCCCGGTAGCTGTATAAAGTATCGAGACCGTACCGTATCGGTTAATTGATGATAATACGAGAAACAACTAATACTGTACCACAAGCAAGCAAAGCAGTTTTCAACCTCACTAAGATAATAATTTTATCTAATACTAGTGTTGCCAAATCTATTGTGTGAAATATCGGAACACAAGGTTAAAATGATCGGGACATAGGTTTTCAAATTGGGACGTTACCGGCCGGTTAGTATAACAAAGAAATCGAACTATAAGTTTTTTTTTTAAATATAACTAAATTTATGGTCGAATTTGGTCTCAACATTGGCGAAGTTTCAATGCCTTTTTTAATTGCAGTTATATACCCCATCGGCGGGGGTTTATGAGCCCCCCCACAATTGGAGATGGGCCGCAAGGCGGCACCGCGCCGGGACGGTTCCGGCTGACGCCTGGGCGCTTCTCGCCTAGGGAAACCCGGAACCGTCTCTAAAGCGCCGAAAAGGGCCACCGCGGTGTTTGTAGTCGGTATTGCCAGTGTAGAGTGTACATAGTTAGGGAGTCGACCCAGTGTCGCCCGGATGTTTTCCATCTCTCCCGGGCATTATGGCGCTGGGTCGTAAGACTGGCGACACCGACATAACCGTTACGCCTTCCCCCTGGCGTGGCGGTAGTGTTAAAACACTTTCCCCACGATAACAAAAAAAAGTTATATACCTCACATTTAGAGGATTCAATCCCGGGATTGAGTTCATACTTTAATTCTACCCACACTAGAAATATGCCCAGCCTAGTACAAAGAGTGCACCGTTCTCAGAGCAGTTGTCGTCGCAAAAAACCTCTCGGTGCCAGGTGTGACGTAAACCATGGTCGAGATCCTGGGAGCCTAGCGTGCAGAAGCCAACTTTTACGAGAAGATGTATCTCACAGAAGGAGAGTGCCGAGAGAGATCGGGAACAATCTAATCCTTGATTCTCAGATTTTTTTATTTGATCCCTTCAGCCGCCAGAGGGGGCATAGGAGGCGTGACTGTCCCTCGCTTCCCACTTTGTGGCTCGGGGCGTTTGAAAAATTTAATATCGGTATCGCCTGCCCGTCGTAAGCTTTGACTTATAGGGGCTAACGTAGGTCATAGCAAGTGGCTGTTATAGCGCCCCCAAGATGGACAGCAGTGCAGGTGGACCGCCTTGTTCTGTCATTGACGCCAAGGAGGTCCATCGGCGGCTGGGGTTTATGAGTGCCTCTGCCGCGATTGGAGACGGCCCAGAGGCGACACCGCGTAGAAGCGATTCCAGCCAAAACATGGGCGCTTCTCGCCTAGGGAAATCCGCAGTTGTTCCTATTCGCTGCCAGGCTTTTAGTCGGTATAACTAGTGCAGTATGCGTTAGGGATTCGGCCCAGTATCGTATGGATATTTTCCATCTGTGCCGGGCATTATGGCCCTGCACCTTTTTTTCCCCGCGGAAACTTGATTTCCAAGATTTTACCACTAGTTAGCTTCGTTGAAAGTATATAAGTAAATAAACAGAAAAACTTTGACGTGACTGCCCCGTAAGCATCATGTTAGCGAAAACTACGTTGCGGAGATGAGGATGCGGCGGTTGTGCAACGTTACACGATTAGAATAATACGAAAATTGGTGTCAGATAAACTGCAGGAATGTCGCTTGAAAGGTATTGTCATATTTTGAGTAAACCACGGGAGCAGTCGGTCGCAAGTTTCTGGACCAATCATGCCAGGGGTGCGTTCTCGTGGACGGCCTAAAAAAGTGGCGGCTTGTCGTTTTGGTAAAAGGTATAAAAGCCAGTGGTTTCTATGTCGTTACTTGGTCTAGTGGCAAAATATATCGGCTGTGGACCTGGAGGTCCTGGGTTCGATTCCCAGGTCGGGCAAAGCGAATTTTCTCATTTAATTTTGCCCGGGACTGGATTCCTCAGAGAGGGTTCACGTCAGGCAGGCAGCCTGTCGTAAAAACTAAGCCAAATCCTTTCTATAATATACTAGAAAAAGTATGTTGCGCCGACCCATCATTAAGGTGGGATAAGGGCAGGTAGAAGAAGAAGATTTTATTGTGGTGGATGATGAAGACCGGGCGTAGTGGAAAAGTTTACACAAAACAACCATTTAGATGGCAGAGCGGGACACTTTTTTATCCACGGAGAAAAATCAACTCTTTACGGATATCTCCCAACCTGGGTTCAGTGCGATGGTTATGCCCGACTCGTCGTCTTCTGCTCTAGTCCACAGTGACTGTGGATTAGGACGGGTCCCTAACCAAAATACCTATACCGACACTACCGACTAAAAAACCGTGGTTGCCTTATTTAAGGCAAGTGAGATAGGTTCTGTAGGATGCGGAGTAACCTCTGGATTGCTGCTGGAACACACACTGCACGTTGCCTTTCGGCCCGTCTCTTAGTTATATTTATGCCGCCTTTGGTAAGCACGTCAAGAAGATGTTTTTGTGCATCAGAAAAAAAAAAAAAAAACATCTCAGAGGTTGCATCAATGTAATATACAAATGCAACACATCCCCCGCTGTACGGCCCTCACCCCAATCCGCAGGACTGGAGGCGCCAGTCAACAACCAGACGCCTCGCTTTTTGTTTGGTGACTGGAATCTAAGCATTCCCGATCCCGTCTTTCATTTTTCAACATAACACGTTCACAGATGAGGTCATACCGCGCCACGACCTCCGACTACCGACTATTGTAGCTACTAGCTACTACTGCCGGCACAGAGAGGCCGTTACTGGCTACAGTTCTGAGAGCGCTGCGTTCTTCATCCCAGGCTGGACACATTTTGAGAGTGTGCTGGGATGTATTCTCGGGGCAGTTGCTACAATGATGGCACACGACGAATTCTGAGAGAGAGGGCCTCTCTCCGCAGTATTGTCGAGCCTTTATCTCCTTGAAACCTGCCTTAACCCGCGAAGACGCCTCCTCACGCCAGAAGAAAGCTGTCAAAAGAAGACCGGGACATTTGACTCTAAAACTCGTCTTATTTTTTTCCCGTTGATTGTCTGCTAGCATTGCAATCAACGAAAAAAAAAAAAACTGCCATATACCGTTCCCTTTCTTGCTAATCTAAGCCCCATCCCATTTACCTGCCTGCTTGTTTCTAAATTGATAGCGTTATAACATAAATTATTATTTAAATTGAGATTGAGACCTTGATTTTTGTGACCAATAAAGATTTTATTTTATTTATTTATTGTAACAAAAAATAATTAGCACTTACTTATGCAAACGGACAGCTGAATTGAAATATAATTTAACATACAACCGTAATGTTTACCACTTTTGTCAGTAAACGAGTATGAGCGACTGTTAATTTTTTTTTAAAGTACATGCTAAGAAGGATAGTCGGAAATCGGGACATTCGGCGTCCCGATCAAGGGTAAATCGGGACGGGTCACCAGACCCCTGAAAATCGGGACGTCCCGCGCAAATCGGGACATCTGGCAACACTATCTAATACAGTTTAATCATGAACAAATAACAGATTTCTGGAATTTTAATGTCGATATAATATAAGGGCAGAAATACTGGTAATACATTTTGTGAAATCACTTGATGTTATAACATTTTTAAAATAAATAATGCGATTAATGAATACTATATTTTTCTTTGAATTCGAAGTGAATCAGTATGAGTCATTGTAGCGGTGAGACATCGCTTAACGTCGTCGTAATTATTTTGAAGAGATTTATCTAATCGAGTCATAAAGATGGACTGAAGAAACATAGAGGGTTGATGGGAGGAATGAGGGGTGCGTCGTGAGTGGCGAGTTGAGCCATGAGCGGTGTGCGGGGTTCAGGGGTCGTCGACACTTCGGTGAAGGACAGCGAGGTCGGTGCGTTCGCTTTCGTAGGCGCGCGACGGACGCCGCTCCGCGCCGCGCCGATGGCATGGCGGCGGCGCGCGGCGGCCGCCCCGCCGACGTATTGATCGCTGCTGTACAGCCTCCCGCAGTCATCCCAAGCTACATCCCTATTCGATCTCTTATACATTTATCCCCGCATGAGTCGATTTAAATAGGTTTCTATGTTCTGATTTCAATAATTTCACATGAACGCTTATGAATAGGTTCCTAACATGAAATGATTCCACTTTTAAAAACAATCAATTTAAAAAATATATTGCACTTTACCGCGTAGTCGTACCTGTAGCAATATGCGAACTATTAAATGTTTATTATATTAGTTGATTACGCAAATCCAGCATATTTTAATGAACTAGGCAGAAACGTAATATTAGTTCAGCAGCCACACTGACCGCGACTGCCGGCATCTGTATTGGCGCCGGCTATTGTGTCCGCAACTTGATAGCTCTTGCTTAGCATTCACTTGCAGGGACATTCCTGTTTGTTTCATAGCATAGGTGTTTTGAATAGTTAATTAAATTTTCTTAATTTCTTTTTATTCACTACAGAAGTAATTTTATTCCGGAGAAAGAAAAGCCGATAGGTGTACCATTGTAGCACATTCCCATCTTTTTCCGTGTTATTGTTGGCTGATTCAATTTTGAATACATTTTTGATGGATGTGAATGATGTGAATCTTTTAATACACCTAATATATACATAATATAACAGGGCGAATACAATATGTAACGAGTCTATCATCAAGTAGTTGTGTAGTGAATAGTGTGACATACATTATTGGCAGTTGTAATTTACGATATCGTATGCTATAAATCGTCAAGCACTCGATAAATGTTAATAATAAGCACTGCGACCTTTTATCAATTTACATAGAAGTCATTAACCTTGTCTGTATTGTGCATACTTTATTGTAATTTGTAGCAAACATTACGATAATGACTGTATGCACCAGAGATACTTTCAAACCGCAGCTCAGTAGTTAACGTAACAATTCGATGCACTAATTAACAGCGAGAAAGCCGAAAGAAAAATATTTACCGTACGCGGAATTACAAAATTAATTGCATATAAAATATTAAAATGTCGATATCATTTTTGTTCAATGTCACTGTTATTATGTGAAGACTACATATATATCTTTAAAAAATAGTAATTTAAAAACTACATATCACAATTTAGTTAGAACTGTACACTTAGCTGTACTGCCTGCCTACGGTTTGTTGAGACTCGAGAGTAACGGATTTACCAGACTATTGACTGCCCGCTAGGCACTGAGTGCTGGATGTCATGCATTATCATTCTATTCTAAGCCAAAAGTTCGTTTATATTTTGGTGACAATAAAACTATTAATATTATAATTTACCGGAATATAACCTATTTACGTACTGTGAACAATACGGTTAATATGCGGAAAACTATATTTGTTATTCAGAAGGACAAAAAATAAACACAAATACATAAAGGTACTGCAATAACAGGTGTTATTAATAATTTATCATAGTTAATTATAATATACTCCTTAGGTGGAATTAGTAATTTATACTATATTTATACTTTATTTATACTGCGAAAAAATAGGTACCTTATCTAGATGGATTTGCGGTAATAAAGAACTTATAAAACTAAGGCTAATTTTGATTTTACTATCTTTCTTTTTTTCTTTGGGTAATTTTGACGAAAACATTTCAAGCAACAAAATTATACCTCAGTTATAACTTATAACTAAGTGATGTAAATTACCTTTTGAAGAATAAATTATATTAATCTGAATCAAAACCTTAGATTTAGAATTTTATGGCGACTTGCCGCGCTACTACTAATCTAGAGTTAAACCTAAACTCGATTTATTCTACAATCACAGAGCTGTAAGTGGCCCTTAGAGTAATAACACTATCGATACTTACATTTAGAACTATATGACATATATACTACTGCAGTATATGTACGAATCTTTCGCATACAGTGGCATCTTCCGATTTACCGGTATGTTCTATAAACGCGGAATAATTTTCTTTTATCAATTAGTGAACATTTCTAGAGCTAATTTCCATATCTATTTAGTTAAGGATTTTGAGTAACTCTTAAGAAAACACATTTATTTGTAGCGCTTAATTAACCATTTCTAAACTTCCTAGTAGGCTTCTTATGATTTGGTTATTATCTACTTTTTACAAACATATACTTTCTAAAACTGGTTTACTAGAATGATATGTTAATTAGCTTCGAAATTTAAAGAGCCGAGAAAAGATTTTCACCTAATAGCAGTGTTGTCTTAACGGCTTTCCGGAATGAATTAAGAAATTCTTACATATTGTAGTAAACTTTATATTTAAGCCGATATAAGGTAAATATAAACGTTGTGCATATGATCTGACTTAAGCCGCCTCTCCTGCACTAAAACATTACACAAAAAATATGTATTTTTTATCTATGGTCTTTTGTTCTACGAGCAGGTGACAGTTAAAATCGTTGTTTTGCGTATGTGCTTTTGTGTAATGTTTTGAGAAAAACTAGTGCAGGAGACGCGGCTTTACAAGTACGTTATAGGATGCTTTATCGTGATATTTTTTTACACCAAGTTGAATGATCCCTCGAGAAACAAGTGCGAAAAAAGTCTCGCCAAATGTTTTCGCAGTCAGCCGCCATTACAGTATGAATTATTAATTGTAGACAAACGGTAGGTATGTTCGCTGTAAGTTCACTGCCCCTAATACTAAGTGGGACTGAAGCCACTTCCAGAGTTGGATGTGCACTCTTATTCTGCCGTCCGATTACTTTTATTGAGATGTGGGGAAAACATGGAAAATACTGTCTTTATAAATATTGTTATACTGCTTATAATATTTAAGATACCTAAACGTGTTTGCTGTTAAGCTTAAAAATAGCCATAGGAACATTATTTTCCACGTTTTTGGCCATATCTCAAAATAAGGTTAGGCAATATTGGACAAATATTTTTCCGAATAAACCAAAATATAGGATTTCTCGTACACGGATTACTAGGGTTTGGATATTAGCTTAAATACAGATTTGAAATATCCAAACATTTTTGAATCTAACTTTTAAAAATATCCACTTTGCTTTTGATATCAACTGGTCAATATACACTAATAAAACAGACGATAGACTTATCACCCGAACAGTTATAGAAAGAAAGCTTATTTGTCAAACCAAAAAAGGACAGGCAACAACTTACTTACATTAAATAAACATAATTAAAACCAAAAAATTACTATTATTTAAATTACTATTAATTACTAAAATTACTATTCGGATTTTTGTAATTTATACTAAAGAGGACTTTGCCGTACAGGGCCCGACCATGGACGACCATGGCTGATGTATGTATGTATATTTATCACGTCATAATGACTAACTGGCTTGCCTTTGCCAAATGTTCGCCAAACCATTCCCAGAAGTTCAGTCAATAACTGTAACACCTCGTTTATAAAATCTGTCAACTCGTTCGAGCTACAGACGGTGCCAAAAGAACATGCATAAATATAGTTCGCAGTTAACAATTACCTACGCGTTAGTGTACGCCCATAACCCATGGTAATATTACAGTGCAAACCCTCCCATGAAAATAGGCGCGGCTTTGCCCAGCACTGGGATAGTGTGTCAACTAATTATTTTCTTAATTAACTCTACATACTCTTAGCTTGTGACATTCTTAGTCTTACGATACCGTAATACGAGGAATTTTATTAATTTTTAGATTTCATAAATATCGGTCAGGGACTTCATAGATCATAATAAATACAAATACACCCAACAGTCCTGACCCCACACTAAGATCGAGTCTTTTGTCGTGGGTATCAGGAACTGGGAGAGACTTTCTGTCTCACAACACCCAGACCTGTAACAAATATCTGTTGACGACACAAGATTCGATCTTAGCGTGGAGTCAAAACTATGTTAGTATGTGACAGTTAGGTGTTATTTATACCTCTATATTATTATTATCTTAACTTTCTGTTTAGTTATTAATTAATAATAATTTACATCTCATTACCAGTTAAAATGACTGCTTGATAATTTACGAAATTACGAATGCTCTGCCCTTTGCCTTTTGGTGTATTAATATATAATAAAATTATTAAAAGATCGAAATATAAAGAATCTGTAAACCGAAAAAAATCTAATTTTTTACCCGCTTTCCATCTGGAACTGATCCAAATCTTCTATTGCGTGTATGTTTACAAGTTGCTGCTGACTATTTCCACAAATAATATAGCAAGTTTTGTAAACGCTCGAAAATAATACCTTATTAATACCTAACACACATACGTATCTTATTAGGATTTTTGAAGACTAGCTGTTGACCGCGACTTCGTTCGCGTGGAAGTTTTGATATACATTTTTCGGGGATAAAATAGCCTAAGTGCTATTCCAGACTATAATCTATCTCTGTGCCATATAATCCAGATCCGCTCAGCCTTTCTGGCGCGATTTAGTAAGAAACCGTCCATCGTATAGATTCATATATTCCATATTTGTTCAGTGAATGTAGAGGTACAGGTATTTACTAGCAAGTCACAAGTATTGTTAGTTGCCACCGGAATGAGAATTGAGGGTCGAGTTATCTTGGGTGCTGATAATGGAAACGCGTCAGAACTCAGAACACCAATTAACGAATACCCCGACACTTGCTCAGTTGACCAGCATAATGGCCACCAAGACTCAACAGACCAATTAAATAATCGTTCACATCACCCATTTAAAGGTGGATGTTTTACGCGATGACGTCATTTGGTTAGTAAAAATGTTTTAAATGCGTAAGATACCGAATGGCTACGAGTTTTTGTAAACGTAATATACTTGTCGTAACTTTAATGTTATTTCGAAAACATATATAACACCGAGTTGTAGGCACGAAAGACGGATGTCGCGCTATCTGTACTTTTGTCCCATTGATATGTCACGTCTAATGGCATGCCAACATTGTGTTTCAACGGTCGACTCTATTATCATATCTGCTGGGCCGCCGGGCGTAGCTGCTTTAGCGTTAGGAATAATACATATTACGGAAAAACGTACCTACCCATGTAACTAAATACGTTACGAATGATGCTATGACAATGGCATGTGAGTAGTGACCACAACGTAGAGCAAACTGGACTTCACTCAAACAATGTTTGGCTTAGCAACAGACGACAGTTATTAGTAATTATAATATTGTTGACCGCAAATATTAGTCTTAACATTCCATTTAATGACTATAGTGTATTATATACCTAGGTCTATTACCTACAGCGTAGAGGAAAGATGACAAAACGGTTTTATATGTAAAGTCGAATATATACAGGATTCTAATTTCCGCAAAAATATGTAGGTGTGGGGTGTTTGGAGTTGTCGCCTGGCGCCCCTGCAACGAGGGGTGTGAAGCGGGGTGCGCGGCGGGGGCGCCACTCGAGGGGTGCCGGGTGCGGCTGCGCGGTCCGCGTCGCAGCCCCGACTCCCGAGGGACGCAGCATGTGCGCACCACCCAACATCCTCACCCTTCCCACCTCACCCCGTCTCTACCGCTTTGCAAAGTTCGGACCCTTTACTTCCCGATTCAGAGATCCATTATGGATCGTTTGTTTTAGCTTTATCGTACCATTATCAGGATAACATTCCTAGTATTGGTAAGTAACGTAGCAATATTAATAATTATGTTGTCACTTGTTAGTTATAAGAAACATTGCGTTTTTCAACTTCGTATCTATTTGTCAAATGCAGTATGACGTAAATTACCAATTTCATTTTACCTTATCTACCTTTTAATTGTTTACTTTAGCTACACAATAAGCCGTTTTTAATTAATGATTAAATAAAATCGGGCTTACCGTTGGCTGAGCGAGCTGCCGGTGAAGTTGCTTCCTTGTTTCGAGAATTTTCTTTCTCCTTCCCGTTGTTCCCTTAAACAAACAACAGTTATGATAAGTAGGTAATTTAAAACTGTAAAATTTCAGAGTACATTGACTTATGTGCTGTTTCAGCAGAGCTTTTTACGAGTTAGGTACAATTATTTTGGACAACTGCCCAAATAATGTTATGTAAACGGTCTCGTATGTTTTAGTCATCAGAAAAATAGAATAATGTTTTATTCTTGTTTCCTCCCAGTTTTGAAAGAACAGTCAAGATATACAATACCTGCCTCAATAATAAAAATGTAAAATCATATATGAAGTTAATATATTTTGTTAAAGGAACCATAATTCCAAACAAATAAACATAATACATAGGCAGATTAAGATACATTGAAGACCATGTGTTTGACTTTGACGACACCAAGTTGTTTTTAGTTGTCGTTCGTCGTACGGTCGTCCTAACAGCACACTCCGATGTACTTATCTGCGTTATTAAGGACTCATTGGAATTTATATGGACTCCTAATTAAAGGAATTTTATAACCAAACACCAATTATGCTACCAATACGGAAAATAACAATCAGAACAGCCCAGTTACACTCCTGTTCAGTTTTCCTTGTTTTAATTATTACGGCTAATACTTATCACTCGTTTGTATGAAACATAAAAACAACGTTCTGAAAACAACAGTGACGTAACTGCGCGATATCGCTTACCTATAAGATTGATGTCAAAATGATAAAATTTGATAACAGTGATAAGTTGAGTCTAGATCATCACTTAACGGAATTAATATGTCGACTTACCCACTCCTAATCATAATCGACATATTATTATCTATAGCGTTGTAATAATGTTAGGCTGCTTCCAGATTTATTAACTTACTTCCAATGCACGGTAAGTGAGATACAACAATGAGATCCACTAATAATATAGTTAAATGCAATCTGTACATGAGTACATTTACAGTGCGAAAATTCCTACAGTTAGTTATTTGGGAATGAGGGCTGTCGTGTGTGCACACTAATGGCGGGTACATACTAACCGATCGAAACATTCGTTCGGTTGGTGTGTACCCGCCATCAGATTACGCCAAATTCGCTTGGAGTCTGCAAGTTTCATAAGTGATAGTAGAAGCTTCCGCGCAGTTTTAGTAACAGTTGTAGTACCGACTCGCACATCGTGCATTTAAGGCGAACTTATCATTTACTAAACACAAAGCTATGTACCTCTATAATTGTTATGTTTACATACAAGATATTAATTAAATCATTTATTTATATATACTTAAACTACAAATGTTATTTATAAAGGCGGACTGAATGCCGAAGGAATTTTCTACCAGATTGGTATGGACGATTTAGAGACGTGACAATGTGGGAAATGATTGACGACAAACTATGTATCTTTTACAAAATCACTATAATTCTGAGACACTGACAGTTTTATATATGGAACACTAAAATCTGAACCGGAAATATCTGGCTGCGGATAGTGTAGTACTAGTGTAGTTACAAAGAGATTTTATATTACTAACCATAGAGCGGCTATCAAGCAAGTTTCCATACAAAAATTGATCTCAAACGTCAGTAACGCCATCTACCACTTGTTACAATGCGAGGGCGTTTATTACTATTTACACCATAGAATGTTCTGGGATTGTTCAAGAATAACGTAAGACAATTTCATTGTCTAAACGTTATTACGCTGGCACGATCTTGTGCGCGTATGTTTCAAATACGACTGAGTAACTTATGACCACAAGGTCATCACTTTGGTTCACAAGTTTTGCGCTGTTGTCCTGTCTATGTACTGTTGGATATCTTTGTGTAGTTATAGTGTTACGACGTCTGCGCCGCATTGGAGCGCATTCCCCGGAGGATCCTTTTTGCCTGTGCTGCCTGTCCGACCGGTTCTATTGCGATCGTTCACCCGAACAGACGCCGCAAATTTACATCGTTCAACTTTTCTCTGCCTACAATGTTTCAAATCGCGAACGTTAACGTGCCTAGCATAGTCTTTTAGTAAAGAGGACATAGCAGCAGTACAGCCTCATGCCTCAGGAGTTCAAAGTCCTAACTATAATTTATGAGTATAATATCTATAGAGGTAGTATTTCAAATGCATTGTCTATAATACGTTGAAATGCATGTTATACGGGTGTTCTAGGAAGTGCCTCATAAATAGCCAGATGTAGAGCAGTTCAAGACCAGACTATTTTTTTCGTAAAATTGTATATTAATGGTAATTTAATGACTCAATAAACAAAGCATTTTGAAAGATCAATGCTAGAGAGTAAATCATCTACAACAATGTAATTAATTAAGGAATGTATACTATATTTTATTAAATGGTTTGGCTCGATATGTGATTAAAGATGCTTAATACATCTGAGAGGTTGGGTAGGCAAGTAGTTTACATTAAAACATATTTTTTTCAAATATATACACACGTCTTGGTTTTTTTTATTAACAAAAACTAACGGAGCATTCAGAGAGTAAATGGTTCTAGGGCTGCTCTACGTTTGGCCTTCTCCTTGTTTTAGGAATTTTTTGGGAGAAGCTGCGTAATAATTTTATTTTAATAAAGTTGTGGAAACTAAGTAACGTAGGCGAAAACATTTTCTTTAATTCTGATAAAACGTTGTGTGTAGAAAAAAAATCTAAAGTTTTCTTCGCGCTCATTATGATTTTGTTAGTCATGGTTTGTGTCCGCAGTTACCGTCGAAGCTGTTTATCTTTAAATGTCGGAGCCATATCGTGCGAGCATTTGTGATAAGAATATTATAAACCCGATAGTTGCATCAAAGTCCGACATGCGATTGTTTCGCGTGAAGGCAACACATTACAGGCAATCCGCGGCCTTGGCAGTGGCGTTGACTCGCACGACCTTAAATCGCAGCCATCCATAGGCACACCAAGATTTTCTTTTTTATTATGTATGGATTATGAGCATATCGACGATTTGATTGTAAATACAAAGGAAATAAGATTAAATTAGTTGAAACATTATAGAAGTATTTTGAGCGGTAAAGCCATGCTGTAGACAGTTATGTCAACATCACGAATGGGCCGGCTCGACCGGTTTGATACCACTGTCTCACAGAAAAACCGGCGTAAATTGGCAGCTCGCTATTGCGCTTCGTTCGGTGAATGAGATTTTCGGTGGCCCAATTGCCCCCCTCCCTTTCCCAATCCCTATTTAGGTTTGCAGCACATTCATGATTTTCTTACGTTGGGTGTCTATGGGCGATGGAGATCAATTACCATTAGTTTACCCATCTGCTATTTTGCCAGTTTGCCATAACTAAGTGACAATTTCAAGTTAGTCCTGTATATACCTGTAGGGCTTTATACATAACACAAACAGGTATCAATGGCCAATGCTACTCAATTGTATGTTGATTATTGATCGTCGACACACAGCGTGCATAATACGGAATCAAAATTATTATACGTTAAACTTGATAGTTATAACGACATTACCTCTATAATATTAATATTTATAAAATTGAGAGTTACAAGTGTTTAAATTTCCACGACTCTACATAAAGCAGTTATAATTTATGTTCTATTTCAGTAAACAGGATATGATTTATGTTTACCTAAAGCCATTGTAGCCAGTAGGTGCGTTAGTAGAGTAATGAACCGGTAACAAAAGTTGAAACTTGGAAGCGGGTAATATTAAAAATAGGTTACACATCATTATGAATAGGACGACTAAATTGTCTATTAAACGGAAATAGCAAAATGTCAATCCGCAACAAAATTAGGATCTACACAGCGTGCATTAGACCGATAATGACCTACGCGTCACCCGTGTTCGCTCATGTTCCGCCCGCTCGACTTAAGCGCATGCAAGTCCTGCAAAACGTCTTTTTAAGACGAGCGCTCAACGCTCCGTGGTACGTCCGCAATCACGACCTCCATGTGGATACCAACATGCCGACCATCAGGCACTTTATGCACATGGCTAGCAGGCGCTACTTCGATCGGGCGGCACACCACCCAAACCCGCTCGTCCGCAAAGCGTCAATATATACTCCTTTCGACCGTGCGAAATGGAGACGTCCTAGATCCGTTTTGTCAGACCCTGATGACGACATCACTCTGGCCATCAAGCGCAAGTTCGAGCTACTTAAACAGCTCTCACACTCCACACGACCGACGTTCCGTCCTCGCCGACGAGGACCACGCCGCGCTCCCAGTAGTCGCCCCCCCGACCCTGTTAACAATTCCGGCCCGCGTGCCGATGACAGCAATGGATAGTTAGGGAAAACACACGTCCAAATTCCCCCTAATCGATGATGTCTCTAATACATCTCTCAGTGACCGTCCTGAGCCGAGGTTCGTAACCCGTTAGTGGGTTGCCCTCAGCATGGTCACCTAACTTTCTTGGGTTCGTAACGCAGCTGCGTTCACCCAATAGATCGGTGTAGCTGAGTAAGCCGACTCGGTCGGGCTGCCAGCTGTAGGACAACAAAAAAAAAAAAAACATTATGAATTTGGAAACGATTTCTCTACAATTCAAATATATTAGTTGCTATTGGTTAACACATTGCTTTTTTTATAGAAGAAGGGGCAAACGAGCAAGCAAGCTTATTTGAGTCTATTACAATTTTAGTACTATTTAAATTTCTAGTCTGATTATTTAGTGGAACGTAACATAATTTTAGATTTCCATAGTATGGTACGTTATACTTTTATTTCCTCTAATTTTTAAAGATTATATTTTATACCTGTTTAATTTATTATTTTTAGGAATATGGTATCTGTTTTATATAGATAGTAAAAAAATCATGGTGTGACTTCGCTACAAATATAGAAACTAATAGGTGCCTAGTTTATTATTAGAAGATAATTTAGAGTAAGTAGGTGCCTCACTTTGGGATCCCAAACATGAGTCCTGCAGACCTAACTTTCTTCATAGAAGTGTATTTTTATAAGTACATAGCAGTTCCCAGGTAACCTTTAAAACCTTTTTAAAACCTTTGGCATAATTTTAGACATATTTTAATCATTGTTGTAAAAAAAATGGTTAAACAAAGAATAATACATATCTAAACCCACTTAAAATAAATGAGCACTCGAGAAAAAAGTAGTTTATAATAAATATTTGCAGAACTACAGATTTTAATTATAAAACTAGATAAGTTTGAAATAGAACAGAAAATATTTAAGAACTAAACGAGGTGGGCAAGACTCGTGTGTGCACAGGTGTAATTGGGCTTGCGGTATATGGGTGACGGTCGAACGACGCCGCGCCGACGGTCGACGGTCGACGAACACCCGCGAGAAGAGCTGTTTCAACATTTTACACTTGTCTGGTGTTTAAATATAGAAAAATATCACAATACCATATTACAAGACTCCTTTTAAATTCATATACCTACGCTTGCGGACTCCAATTATGCACCTAGGACGACTTGCAGCACTTATAAATATAAATCTAGACCTTATGAAAATGTATTTGTATTTTGGTATTTTTACGATCGCCTACAAGAGTAATACGTGATATTTCTGCCAAATGTGGATCGATTGTCAAGACTCTTTATGTTCGATAGAGCTTATACCCAGGGTGGTATAAATTCGGTCACGATTGGACATACTATGAAGAAGAACAAGGTTTGCAGTAATAAGTGGAGTGATTCATGAGGAAGGTTTAGGTTAGGTTAGGTTAGTAATGGTATAATTTTTATTCCCGGAACGCGAGAAACGTACTCTTACGAGGGCGAAGCTGCGAGTAAAACTTATTGTATAAGGCCGCGGTCTGGAACTCAGCAGGCGCAGTGCGGCGGCAGCGCGGCGGCGCGGCGCAGCGAGCGGCGCGGCGCAGCGAGCGGCACGTTGCAATGGATATAGTTAAATGGAACTGGCCTCGAACTTTGAAGGCAGGGGCTCGTCGCGGCGCGGCGAGCAGCGCGACAACCGGTCTAGCAATACGTTGCCGCTAAGTTCGTGTCCGCAGCCTTATAGATACCTAATATCGACCGACGAGACTCGAAAGACCATTGTTTCCATCGACGCGACGAGACAGCCACGGTCGGCGGGATTATTAAATACTTATATTATTATGTTTACAAGTGCCGCGCCGCACCAGTTTGTAATCAATATAATAAAGTTATCAAAAGAAGATACCTACATGTTTTCTAAGAGCCTGTATGCAGTTAAGATCAAAATACGACTTCCAGAAAAAAATATTGATGATCGGACCATTTGTAGCAAGTGAAGATTCGACGTGAAACATATTTTTTATTATGAATTCTATACGTGACTTTTAAACTAAAAGAAAATATGATGTTCTTGTCACAAAAGAGTAATCACGCCATAAGTCGAGCGTGGCGCCCCGCCATATCGGATTACTGCGAGGTCGTAGTTGACCGTATGATACAAAAGGATATTATTAAGGTTAAACACGGTATTGTCACGTACAACACTTTTATTACATTTATCTAATTATGACGTTATTAAGTGGCAAACGAGTACGTGGGTCACTTGATAGCAAGTGAGCGCCAAGACGCCTAACATACCAAAAGAATCATGCATTGCCAAATTTAAAGGGAGAGGAATAATAGTAAGGCGAGGGGAGATCTGGGTAAATAGAAATCTCAGTTCATGCCACGTCCCATCCCTACTGGGATATTGGCGTGTCTGTATGTACGATTAAATAATTTTGCCTGTAGCATGAAAGGGACAGCTCAATCTTGTTATTACCATTGTCTCACATAAAACTGTCGAAAAATGGCAACCTGCTGTTAAGTTTCGTATTATAAAGAGTATTTCCAACCCCTTATTCCTTCCTTTAATTCCGTTCATATTATGACTACATATTAATAAATAAAATAAATATAAATATTAAATACATCCAACAGTCACACACCCAGTCCTGACCCCACACTAGGTATAACCTGTATCATGGATGTCAGAGACTATGAGAGACTTTCGTCCTCACAACACCCAGACTTGAAACTAATATCTGTGGGCCACACAAACATTTGTCTCAATGCGGGAATCGAACCCGCGGCCTCTCGCTTCACAGCCGGCTACTCGCCCGCTGCGCCACGGAGGCTGCCGAATTATTAATCATACGTATAATTAAAAGTAGGTACCTATCTATATTGTATTATTAACATGTAATACTTACCTGTAACTTGTGACAAAGGAAAAACTACTTTAATTTATTAGGCTCTAGTTAAACTTAGCGTCTTTGTTATTGATATCCTTTCCTTATCTACATAGTTGAATGAGTTGGTGTGACTGCCTCGGTGGCGTGGTGGTATTTCGGTACAACTACGGTTCTGAGGTCTCGGGTTCGATCCCCGGGTCGGGCAAAGTGATATTGGATTTTTCCATATCAGCCCGGAGTCTGGAATTTGTGCCCGATATGGCGATAGGCTCGCCCCCTATCACATCTGGGACGGAACTAAGCTCGGCGAAATGTGGGTGTTCTAGTTCGCTAGTGCGCCTCTGCCTACCCCTTCGGGGATACAGGCGTGAGCTTATGTTTATGTTTATGTTTATGTTTTATGTTGAATGAGTTCAATTTGGTCATTGTAGGTGGTAAACGGTGAACACAATTTTAATTATAGTGTAAATGTTCGTAAGTTTGAAATATCTTTTTGTCACGATTGTACAGTGCCATATGGTAAGGACGGTTATCGACAACCACAAAAAGGTTTGCGTAGCTTATAGGTTACGTGGCTTGGAGAGGTCGTGTCGCATGTGTTCAACCAACGCGGAGTTTGTGTTCATATGTGATTTACAAGTTACAACCATTTATAACAAAGATGGTTTGGCAGCACTTCGATTTGCTTAAATAAATATTAATTAACCAAATGAATTTATGACATAAAGTAATTTTAGACAAATATTTGACGAGGCTAAGTTTAGGAAACAAGTGTGAAATACATGGATCTTAATTATTTGAAATGACTATGAATCTATTTAGCGAAAAGTTGTACCAGTCTGTGTAGGCGTTTTAAATGATGTCATTATACTTATTGATATATTTTGTTTCCAAGCATGTGAAGACAATGCATGACATAGGCGTCGTCTTGCATTTACATTACATCGCCGCTGCCTACTTATTGCTATGACTAATGTTTAACGAACGGCGTCACAAAAAGGAATACACAAAGCGCTTCTCAGTTCCAACATCGATGTTATAAATATCCAATATGTCCACAGAGCCCTGTCTGCAACGCGTAAATAAACTCGTTGGATGCGTACGTACCTCGAACACGTTCCGTGCTACACATACTAAAAGCTTATTCTTCAAATACAAATCAATAAAGAGGCATTATAAGATTTTGAATCTAGAACATTTTTATTAAACGGTATATTTTTTCCCTTTTTGTTATATTATGAATAATGAGGACATTTAACACTTGATCATTAACGGACGTAGGCAGTAGGATATTATTAAAGTTGGTAAGCACGTGGGACTTCAAGGTTAAGGCCGGCCGCGGTGAAGGCGTTAGACAATTGAGATTCAACAGATATTCCAACACTACACTAGTGAGGCACAAATCACGCGATCGAAGTTTATTCATTAACGTATGAACTTTACATTCGGCTCTAAACATGTACGCAAATAGTTACTGCCCACATGTTTTGTACGAAGCCATACATAAATACTTACATTGCTTATTACATGGTATTTGTTAAAATTATAGAGGTATATTTATGTGTATATACATATACATAGAGTAGGTACTCTAGGTAGGTTTTGTTATTTATACTTCCTTAATAGCATTTAAAATTCATCATAGAGTATAATGTGTGTAACCTTTTCTCAATAATAAATTAATAGTAAACAATATACATATTAATCTAATATTCTATATTGATCAAGAAATCTACCAAAAAAGAGCTGAAAATTTATTTACTCGAGCCTGAAACAGTGAATTCATATAACATGTATAATGCAATAATTCATTACCGGTATATACTGAATTACTGATTAACGGAAATTTCAATTACCATTGATGACTATGTACTAATATGATTATAGTTGATTCATTTAATAATTATGAAGTAGTTTAGAAGTATTTGCGATTCTTGTTAATTTTGATTCGCCGAAGCTATTATTTTCGTGTGTCCTGATAGATAGATAGACATATATAATTCGTTGGAGTGTGACGTGGGCACCGGATATGAGTACCTGTATTGTTGGTCCACGGCGGATGTAAGGGCATTTGCATGCATGTCGTGGAGTTGGCGACAACGCACCAAACCACCACAGAATTTTACCGACATGGCAAACAGGAATACGCGAGGAATAAATTAAAGTATTGTCTGATGAACAATGCGATCGCTTTGTATTGCTTGTTAAAATGTAGTTTCTAATAAAATGCATTCAATACTATTTCGGATTACGCCTACCTCGATGGCGTTTGTTACTTTAAAGCCGAGTCTCCTGCACTAAAACATTACACAAAACACCTACACCTACACAAAACATGCATTTTTCATCTATGGTCCATTGTTCTACGAGCAGGTGACAGCTGTTTCGAAAAAGCTAGTGCAGGAGACCCAGCTTAAAATAAACTACAGTGAACATAAGCTCACACTTGTATCCCCGAAGGGGTAGGCAGAGGAGCACTAGCGAACTAGAACATCCATATTTCCCCGAGCTTAGTTCCGTCCCAGATGTGATAGGGGGCGAGCCTATCGCCATATCGGGCACAAATTCCAGACTCCGGGCTGATATGGAAAAATCCAATATCACTTTGCCCGACCCGGGGATCGAACCCGAGACCTCAGAACCGTAGTCGTACCGAAATACCACCACGCCACCGAGGCAGACAGTGAAATGTTCATCAAAATAAGTATATGAAAAAAATCTGTTAAATTACTGTTTTATAGCATTCACCTTTATAAACCCTTTATACAAAATCACTTTCTAAATACATTTATGATTTATGAGTAAATAACTCATATACCGTACCCGCGTTTCAATCAGTGTTATTAAATTATTACATAACGCTACATGGTCCACAAAGTAAATATATAATTACAAGTTTATAAACTGGACCGACTTCAAAATTAACCCGATCGTGACCAAATTTATATGGGACCACTCTTGGAATAAGTTCTGTAGAACTCAGAATCTCGAAAATCGGTCTACATTTGGCGGAGATATCGTGTAACATACACAAAAAAATAGTCGAATTAAGGACCTTCCCCTTTTTTGAAGTCGGTGATATTTCTAGTATCAAATTTTGTGTATCTAGCAATACTGAGAGCTCTATAAACGATCCCCTACCCGCCCTACCGTTGTAGCAAGAGGCAAGTACGAAATATGCGTCAGTCTGCTTCATGAGTCATTAACGAAATTATTATCTGCGACCCTACATCGCATGTTAAGGACCCTAATGCTGTAATATTTTTCGTATCTACTAGTGAGGAAATACGTCAATTGCATTCATTGGGTTGGGTCACGTCGATTAAATGAGGCGTTGAGGTTGTTATTACAATGTATTATCGCTGTGAGACCACAATGCTATCAGATTACGTTATCGATATTAAATTTTGTAACGATACGCAACAGTTTAAAGCAACATTTTATTAAATTTTGTCTTTTCAACTGACTTCAAAATGAGATTTTCATTTCGTCGTCATTTTTTAATATCTGTTACTCGATATCTACATATATCTACGTCAAATGTGAACCTATTTTATTTTTTTTTTGTCTTGGATAGAGCGTATATGAAGATGTCTATAATTACTATAATTCTTCCTATGGAGACTTCATTCATTGTGGGTAGAGACATTAACAGAGTAATAAATCTGCAAGTCGCTACATTGTAGAGTCATTGTCACTGTCAAGTATCAAGTCATGTAACGCATCTTGGTCACGGGACAAAATGCGGTATTTAGGCATGGGTCTACTTGGTTGATATTTTTGTTTATATCAGAGAGTAACAAACGATAGTTCACCTGATAGTCAATGATCTCCACCGCCCATAGACACCCACAACAACAAAAGACTCGTGAGTACGTTTCAAACCTTTAACGGCGGGTAATATGGCAATCCATATCCATCTCTATGGAGATGGTTTTGGGCCAGAGTTTTTTTGTGACGGCTTAAGTTAGCAAAATATGGAAACTTTTAACCGGTGATCTTTGATGAGTATCGCTTGGTGCATTTGCTTACTTTGCCCGGTGGATCATAATGGTTATCGTATTGGAAGGTATTGCCGTCATAATCCTAGCAGGACATTGAGACCGTCCACATCGGGGTCTCATTATAATTTGCGGAAACTTGATAATTGCTCTATTTACTTTCACATTGGCTAAATCATCGGCAAAGCATGAAAGTCATTTTTTGAAAAAGACGAAGACGATTAAAACATATTATACTAAATATATCACCAGATTTTATGTTGTCATGTAAAATTCAATGTGCGGCATCTTTAGGCTATTTGGTCTGTGGTAATAATGTGAGGTTTTATCATTGATTTTTTTTTTCACAATGAATGAGATTGTTTGGCACTGATCCAAAATATTTTACTACGAAACAAATTACCTAGCGAATATTTTTCTTAGCATAATAATAAGTAAGTAGGTATTATTTTTTATTAACATCATAAAACTCGCCACGCAATATTAAAATCCTCTATTTTCGACAATATATACCATTTGTCCCAATATGATAATGATTCTAACTGGCTCGTAATACGTGAAATACAACCACTAGATTCCTAAATGTAACTAAATGGATCTGAGAATCTAACAAATAAATCAAATTAATTAAAATAAGGGCTAACTAACAATTAATAATATTTATCTGTAACATATTGTTTGAGGAACGTAGTATAATATATTGATTTTTGTGGTTTATTCATAACAAAATAACAGTACTTGAACTTATGTAGGGCATCAGCAATAGCACGGTGTGGCAAGGCAAAGCGGCGCGGCGCGGAGGGTACCGACTACGATCTTGGCCTCAAAGCTCGTAGATTGCCTTCTTTGGAAAAGACCGGTTTTCCGAGACCATTTTATTTATAGTCAACAGTTTACTCTCCTATGCTATCATTTGCATGAACGTTACAATGTGGCTTTGAACTGCGACGATCTATCTCGAGTCGCCAAGTTCAACGTGACAATATCAGCTGGACACAAATCACGGACTGTGAGTACTGTGGGTTCGTTGAATGATTAGTTTGTGACGAGTAATAAATAACTTGAGTCAGGCACTATCTACTTTCTCGAGTCTATTAATCATAGGATATGGGTGTATTGGCATTTGGCATCCACCGTAGTTCTGACTTCTGAGTACACGAGGTGAGTCACGTCGAGCGAGTCAACACTCGGCACTCGGCAGCGTCAGCGACACCCATGCAGGGTGAATGCGCGGCGCGGTACGGCGCGGCGTCCGACTCTGAATCACTGCACAACGCGACGTGAACAGCGCCGTGCTGTACCCTACCATACTATTATGCACATATTGATGTAGCAGGTAACAGAATCGCCATTGTATGCTATTATTCACTATTGTGCAGCCAAACTTTTAGGCCCCTATAAGCATTGTTAACGCCTTATTGTTACACGCACCATCATGTTGGTTTATTTAGTTTGGAATAATAACCGGATCTTAAACTCACAGAACGGTTCGTATATTTGTAAATAACGTATCGCAAGTACTGGTATGACTCATTTATATACTTACCTACTCAATAATATTAAATGTGGCTATCTATTTAATACTGTAATTACAAACTTATCAGTCATTTTATGACATTTATGATGAGCATTATAGAGTTGGTAAACATTTTTTTTTACCATTTTTATAAACTTATAATGACCCGTTAAAATTACATACACAATAAAAGTACTAATGTTCGTGGAATCAATATTTAAACATTAAATATATGTACTTGCTGTGTTACCTATATGCCATGACTGCCATAAGTTATTAATTTAATTAAATTGTTGCTAATATAAATGGCATGTTGTAATATAAATTAGGTATATGCAGGAAGGCGCGTTCTTAATTAACCTGATTACTCAGTAATTGTTGCGACACCCTATCAGAACAATAATGTGTTTATTTTATATACCCTGGTACCTATCTACCCATTATATTTATAGGTATACGGAATAAAGGAAAACTGCCATGTACCTATTAAGGTAGGTACATAAAAGTAATAATACTGTAATTAATAAAGTGTCATTACAAAGCGATGGTCGTCGCTTGTGATGAGTTTAAAACATCTTTTTATAGTATCTTTTTCTTTTCGCATAATCGGAAAATGTATTTTTTTACATTAATATCTGCGTGTTTGAAAACCTGTGGCGACATCTAGTTCGTTGCGTAGTCAACATTTTCCAAGAAAGTAAACTATGATAAGATTGTGCATACGTGGGAAATATAAAGTTACGTGTGTGATTTCGTATTTTATCAAAATTTTGTTTAATTTTATCATTAACTCAAATAATCTTATCGCTTATAGTTAATTACATGAGAAAATAATTTTGAATCGTTTGTTGTTAATCGTGGTTATTAATTTTTTTACAATTGAATAGTAGCTAATTAACTTTATGCAGTAGGTGTCCGTTAGATTTTGACGAATACATTTCTTTATCCTTAGAATAATGAATGCGTCAAATCATTGGTCATTATTATACAAAAACTATTTTTTTAGAAGTGAATGGTTAGTACATAAAAGTAAGTAACAAATGCAAAACCTTAAAACCGACTTCCCGATTTATCAGATTTTGACCATATTTATAACGGACCTTTGAAATGAGCTTGGAATATTCTTGAAAATCGGTTCACATTTCAAACTATGAATTTAGAATTTCATCCTTTTGAAGTCGAATGGATCGGATTGGTGGCATAATTACGTGTTGTTTCTACGTGATTGTATTGAAAACTAAATAAATAGTAATGCATTTTAAACACGTCCGTTATTATAAATTATAGCTATTTTTGTTAAGACGATCAAAGTTGGTATTAAATAGTTGTAAGCGTATAAAATAATATTGTTTAGGGCGACTTGCACCACTTTTACTAACCTACAGTTAGTCCATTGTATATACGAATAACATGTAATGAAATACATGTCATTCGTATATACTTTTTTTCAATTTAACTTGAGGTTAGGGCTAACTGTAGGTTAGTAATAGTGGTGCAAGTCGCCCTTAGAAGCTGGTAAGTAAATTTGGCTCACCCTTCCGTATTAGCAAGCTTGTTACTCTGCGCAGGGCTTCTCGGGGTGACTTTTGGAAGAACTTAGGCGTGAGGTTGGGGGGCAAGGTGAGCGGCTTGCGAGAACTGGATCCGTCCCACGGTGCCGGCTGTTCTGCCGCAGTCTTGGAGGCTGTTAGTCTGTCCAGGTGTTCCGTCGAAGCCGGCCTGCTGTCAAGCAGACAGTGTTATTCAAGCTACGCGTTATTTCACACAACAGAATGGATTTAATGGAAAAAATTCAATAATATTAATATAGATCACATCCATTATTAATAACTTAATTGTGCTAATTGAAATAATTGTTTCGTCTGTTGTGCAAAATCGTTTTGTCAACAAGCTTTTATTAAAGGATAGGCGTGTGTTGATGAACACGTTATTCATTAACCGTAATATGAGATGTGGGTCCTATTTTAGTCCTAGACAGTCTCCGTGGCGCAGCGGACGAGTAGCCGGCTGTGAAGCGAGAGGCCGCGGGTTCGATTCCCGCATTGAGACAAATGTTTGTGTGGCCCACAGATATTTGTTTCAAAGTCTGGGTGTTGTGAGACCGAAAGTCTCTCATAGTCTCTGACACCCACGATACAGGTAATACCTAGTGTGGGATCAGGACTAGGTGTGTGACTGTTGGGTGTATTTATTTATTATTTATTTATTTTGGTGATTATTATAATTTAGTCGTTAAATAAATATTAACTAACTATAGCAATTCAATTAGTTACTCCATTTAAGGATAATATTTACATTTCGATAATATGTATATAGTAGTTACTTTACCTACATGGTTGAATAAACTAATTTGTTAATTAACTTCTACACAAATAACTTTATCGCCACTCTGCCTGGTTATCGCCTAATGGCGTCTGTAATTTACTGTGTAAGGACACTAAAGTATTTTTAACTGTCGTTAAATATTTGGTGATTATTTATCATCGAAACTCTTATTCATTTATCTTATAAATATTTTAATGTATTTTTGTTGTTCGAAGGTTAACTAAATATTTGTACTGATGTTTTAGTTAAAATTATTATAAGCAAGCAAGCTAGATCAAAATTATAAAATTGAAGCCCAAATTGTCGTGACAGCAGTTAAAATCAAAGTTCTAGTAATGGAATGCTTATTTGATAACTTTATGGTTTTTAGTATAAACTTGATACGAATTATTGTATAACACGAATGTTACAAATCATCATCATCACAGGACGTCCTCTGCAGGACATAGGCCTCCCCCAAAGATTTCCAGATCAACCTGCTGGAAGCGGCCTGCATCCGGCGACTTCCTGCGACCTTTATCAGGTCGTCTGTCTAAAAGCCGATGGGGTAGAAAAGTTCTCGAGTGGAGACACAATTATATATTTTGAATATTATCAAATACTATTTCGATATTATCTGTCGTATTTTAGCATCGTAATACAAGAAGTAAGTACTGACCGATGTCGCTGTCGTGGGTACCAGCCCCTCGGTGGTCCCCCGAGCCGCAGCAGGTCCGCGCCTGTGCACACTCCTGACGCCCCCATGATCGAGCCCCGTCCATATCCACCCAACGTGGCACTGCTCCCTGTATAAATAAAACATTTTTTTTAGATTTTTAATATTCGATTTTTAAAAAGTGGCTCGCAACTTTTTTGTTTTATGTATGTTAAGCCGCGTCTTCTGCACTAAAACGTTACGCAAAACATGGTATTTCTAATTGTTTCTGTTTATGGCCCCATTGTTAAATGAGCATGAGATAATGAAAAACCTTGTTTTGTGTAGATGTTTTTAGTGTTTTTTTACGAAATAACACGTGCTTTACGTGCCAACTCCGATAAATGTTTTAGGATTTTTTATGGCCACTAAGATTATGCCATTGCTGGTCCCAAGAGCATAATATTACCGAAATAAATCTCTATTTATCCCAAATCTTGATTTAAAGATAGGGGTGAGCTGTAGGATAATCGAGAAAGTTGTAACTCTAGATTAGTAATAGCGCTGCAAGTCGCTATAAAATACCAACTTCAAAACCCGATTCGCGAATCGTTTTATATTA
Source organism: Clanis bilineata (assembly GCA_036417725.1). NCBI lineage: Eukaryota > Metazoa > Arthropoda > Insecta > Lepidoptera > Sphingidae > Clanis > Clanis bilineata. The sequence goes on from CM071140.1 coordinate 12,505,821, forward strand.
TCCAGAGATGTACATTCTATGTTTACTAATAGCAAATTTTACAGAAAAATTAAGACCTCCTCTTTTTTAAATTTGTTTGAAATTATTTAACTTCCCTTTTATTGGGTTCAGTAGCGAAAAAACGAAACACTTATTTCTTCATGTCCGTTAATCCATCTTTCCGTTCGTTATGTCACAACAAGTAAAATATCACGCGGGAATTATTAGCTATGTTTTAAAAAACGAAAAAAGTCCTCCTCCACCCACTACGAAATGCTTAGTTTTTGCTTTGTACGTTCATCTCTACTACGGGACCCTTCAATGGGATGGTTTTTATATAGCATTTCGGTATTTAGGCCAAAGATCTTCCACATAATATGTTCATCATTCATCTGACCAATGCTATTTATCTATTGTCACATCCGGTGATTGTATTTTTACGCCTAAATATTTTTTCCTGCTGTTAAAATACTGTTAGGATGTTGATATCACGCTGATTTGGCTTAAATTTAGAAACATTTATTTGTTCTATTGATTTTTTTATATCAGGGACTGGCAAACCTCCTTGGTCTAGTGGAAACATATGTAGGCTGTGGAGTGGGAGATCGTGGGTTCGATTCCCAGGTCGGGCAAAGCGAATTTTGTAATTTAATTTGCCCGGGACTGGATCCCTTAGAGGGGGTTGACGTCAGGCAGGCGGCCGGTCGTAAAAAAATAGCCAAATAATTTCTGCAACATGCTTAAAAGAAGTGTGTTGCGCCGACCTCACATTAAGGTGGGATAAGGGCATCTAGCCGGCTGTGAAACGAGAGGCTGCGGGTCCAATTCCCGCACCGAGAGACGTGTTTGTGTGATCCCCAGATTTTTGTTTCATAAATATTCCTGCTCGGGCCGCTGCTGTGTAGTGCATAATACATGGATTACCGCATTCAGAAACAGCTGATTTGAGGGATAAGTAACAGCCTTGTGTTTGACGCGTAAAATATGCGTAAAATTTACAGTTCGTGCACGGTGCTGCCAAGCAGCATAGCTCTTAAAGGCGTCAATTTTTATAGAGAATATCAGGGTTTAATATTCAAATTTCAAACGTCCCCAAGGCCCAATCTGTAGGGCGGACGCAGCGATAACAATAACACAACATATCTCATCAACACATCCAAGCAGATGAAATAAGGGTTGAGGCGGCTACATAGGCCATTGTATTCAAATGTTATTTTAAAATTATCAACCCTGTCACTGCATACGCCATGAACTAGCTTATAATGTATCATAATATTGTTCATTATCTTACGTCCCACAAGAAAAATATCCGGTTGACAATATTGTGATTTATTTATTTCGTGGAACAGTAATTATATGTTTCGTTTATAATGTCCAAAAGGAAATTTAGTTTTTACTCGATAAATGGCATATTAAAAGAGGCTTTATGATATTTGCATTTACATAAAGTATAAGATAAATATTCTCGTATGAGTAAGAATATTAAACGGGATGTTTGATACTTCCTAAAGTGTTTATTGTACCTAGCAATTTCAACTGACATAATAAATAAAGAATCTTACAGACAATGGACAAATGAGGTAGGTAGTAATATCAGCTGTCCCGCGCAACTTCGCCTGCGTATGAGAAAGATGGTTAGAAAGAGTGAGTCGTGGGCACCTATGACATAATTCTAAAGAAGGTAATGGGATGATTGCTACTAAACTAAACTTCGAGAGAAAGTACGTGACGTTAGTCAGTCCGTCAATTACCCCGTCCGTCACCCTGTCAGTCACTCAGTGAGTCACTCCGTCGGTCACCCCTGTTGGTCACCCCGTTGGTCACCCCGTCAGTCTCCCCGTCGGTCACCCCGTCAGTCACCCCGTCAGCCACCCCGTCGGTCACCCCATCAGTCACCCCGTCAAGGAATTCCCGTGTAAAATTTCACATAACTGTTTTAACACCGGTTCCGTTGTTTGCAACCACGAGGCGACCCAAATATCGATTTTGAAGTCAATCGGCCCAAAAACGAAGGAATACAAAATGGCGGTCACTTTTGACAGTTTTGACAGCGGTTCCGACATTTGGAACAACGGGGTGACTCAGATATCGATTTTGAAGTCAATCCACCCAAAAACAAATAAAAACAAAATGGCGACCACTTTTGACATTTTTGACACCGGTTCCGTCGTTTGCAACCACTGGGCGACTCAGATATCGATTTTGAAGTCAATCGGCCCAAAAAACAAAAAAAAAACAAAATGGCGGCCACTTTTAACAGTTTTGACGCCGGTTCCATCATTTGCAACCACGGGGCGACCTAGATACCGATTTTGAAGTCAATCGGCTCAAAAACAAAGAAATACAAAATGGCGGTCAGTTTTGATAGTTTTGACAGCGGCTCCGACGTTTGGAACCACGGGGTGACTCAGATATCGATTTTGAAGTCAATTGGCCTAAAAACAAAGAAAAACACTTTTGACAGGTTTGACAGCAGTTCTGTCATTCGGAACCACGGGTTGACTCAGATATCGATTTTGAACTCAATTGGCCCAAAAACAAAGAAAAACAAAATGGAGGCTACTTTTTTCAATTTCAACACGGAATTTGTTGTTTGGAACTACGGCTCAACCCAGATATCGATTTTGAAGTCAATCGGGTCAAAAACAAAGAAACAAATTTGCATCTCCTATTTCATCCCTTTTAAAATAAAATCCTGTAGGATAAAAATATATCGCACCCCATTTCTGTTCTTAGGGCTAAAAGTATCCTTATACCAACTTTCTTAAAAATCCGCCCAGCGTTTTTTGGATCCCCATATAAACTTTCATACCCTATTTCATCCCATTAGGGGTTGATTTAAAAAACTAGCCCGTTTGTCTTTAAACTCAAAGGTATCCACTATCCCATTCTAAATTTCATCAAAATCCATTGAGCGGTTCCAAAATTCCCATACAAACTTTCAACCCCTATTTCACCCCTTTAGGGGTTGATAAAAAAAATGAAGTACCCCATTTGAGTCTCTAGGGTCAAATGTATCCTCATACATATTCAACAGCGAAAGTTTGTTTGTGTGAACGGAAGAGTTATAGATTCTTTCGCCTTCGTCCGGCCGGTGTGTACCCGCCATAATGTACAAACCTATCGAGTGCATGGAGTTGAGCGTGTTGGTCTGCGGCGCGGCGGAGTTCCTGGGCGGCGTGCGCGGCACGTCGCAGCCGCGCGCGAACACCGGCGTCTCGGGCAGGCTCGCCGACGTCTGCAGCGGCCCGCGCCCGCACCCCGCCACCCCCGCCCCCGCCTCGCGACCCTGACGCTGCAGCGTGCGGCGACGGGCGCCGCTCGCGCCTATGTCTAAACACCAAGCCATGATTATTTTGGGCCTTACTTACAATGGCGGGTTCACGCCGACCGAACGAAGGCGAAAGAATCTATGCCTGTTGCGTTCACACAAACAAACATCCGCTGTTGTGTGAATGAAACGGGCATAGATTCTTTCGCCTTCGTTCGGCCGGTGTGTGCCCGCCATAAAAACATTTTAGCTGAGTAAATGTTAAGAACAGCCTGTCACTTTTTTTCTTGTGTACACCAACCGAACGAAGGCGAATCGCGAGGGGCCATCGGCGATGGATTCGAACGTTTTCGAACATTCGCGAATCTTCTCTGTTGCGCTCAAACTATAGTTATCTTTCGCACGACCGAACGGATCAGAACGCTTTCGTTCGACTTCGGTATTGCGTTCACGCCGACCCCTTCGCGAACACTCTTTCGCCTTCGTCCGGTTGGTGTGTACGCGCCATCACATTGTTTGAAAAATGAAAATAAAAGGGACAGACTAACTTTTTTTTCAGCTAAAATGTTTTTATAAGTAAGGCCGTTTATCTTTACAAATAACTGCAAGGGCGGACGAAAAGTAGCGGGATATCGCTGGATGCAGGCCGCTTCCAACAAGTTGGTCTGCATAACCTCGGGGAACCTTATGTTTAGCAGTGAACGTCCTATCGTTGATGATGGTTATGATTTACAAATACAGCCTCCGTGGCGCAGCGAGCGAGTAGCCGGCTGTAAAGCGGGGCGCCTCGGATCGATTCCCGCACCGAGACAAATGTTCGTGTGGTCCATAGATTTTGGGTTCGGGTGTTATGGGACCGAAAGTTTCTCGTAGTTGCTGATACCCATGATACAAAACTCTTAATCTTAGTGTGAGGTCAGAACTATGTGTGTGACTGTTGGTTGTTATTTATTTAAATTACGTACAAACTGTGCGTTGTCTCTTTGGTCTAGTGGCAGCAGATATGGGCTGTGGACTGGGAGATACTAGGTTCGATTCCCAGGTCGGGTAAAGCAAATTTTCTAATTTGATTTGCCCGGGACTGGATCCCCCCGATGACGTCAAGCAGCCAACCGGTCGTAAAACTAAGCCAAATTCTTTCTGCAACATGCTTGAAAAAGTGAGTTGCGCCGACCCCACATTAAGGTGGGATAAGGTCAGGTAGAAGAAAGATTTATCTGTCTTGGGTTCGATCCCCGGGTCGGACAGTGATATTGTTTTTTCTGCTTAGTATCAGCCCGGAGTCGAGAATTTGTGCCCAATATGGTGATAGACTTGCCCCCTATCACATCTGAGCTCGGCGAATTGTGGGTGCTCTAGTTCACTAATTCGCCTCCGACTACCTTTTCGGGGGTACAGTGCCACTCTGTTCTTTATTATTCAAACTAAGTACGGGTGATATTTTTTTCTGTTTATGGGTATATGTATCGCTTACTAGGCTAACTGTTTGCTAGTCTCGTCATTCGATTGCAATAAAAAAAAAATAAGCCCATGCCGCTTGATCGCCTCCTTGTTCTAGTGGCAGCGTGTGTGGACTGTGAACCAGGAGATTTAAATTCCAGGACAAGCAAAGCGGTTTTACTAATTCGATTTGCCTGGGACTGGGTCTCCCAGAGGGGCTGACGTCAGTCAGGTAACCGGTTGTAAAAACTAAACCGAATCGTTTCTGCAACATACCTGAAAAGTAGTTACGTCGACCTGACGACTGACATTAAGTGAAAAAGGTGGAAAGATTAGATTCAACTTTCTAAGGGTCACTTGCAGGTCCGCGATAAATCTCTATTTACCCCAAATCTTGATTTGAAGATAGGAGTGAGCTGTATGATTAATCGATAAAAGTGTGACTCTAGATTAGTAAGATGCCTGCAAGTGGCTCTTAATAACAAGGCTTGCTTCCTAGGATAATGATTACCTGTGGGTAGTGTTCTTCTGTCTGTTGATCCGTTCTTGAAGTTGCTATTCCTTCTATTCTTGTTGTAACTTGTCTCCATAGATCGCGTCTTAAGGCTATTAGTTGTGTCTCGATGCGGCGGTACCGCTGGCGGTTCTGATGGTCTATCAATTGAAAAATATGTAGATGAGTATAAATACATAAATAAGTTTTAATTATAAATTTTAATTAAGCATATTACGACCTGATAAAGGTTGCAGGAAGTCGTTGGATGCAGGCCGCTTCCAACAGGTCGATCTGGAAATCTTTGGGGGAGGCCTATGATTAGCAGTGTGTATACGTCCTATGGCTGATGATGATGATGAAGCATATTACGTTGTTTCTTGGGACAACGCATAACATAAGCTCACGCCTGTATCCCCGAAGGGGTAGGCAGAGGTGAACTAGCGAACTAGAACACCCACATTGCGCTGAGCTTAGTTCCGTCCTAGATGTGATAAGGGATGAGCCTATTGCCATATTGGGGACAAATTCCAGACTCCGGGCTGATATGGAAAAATCGAATATCACTTTACCCTACCCAGAGATCGAACCCGACACCCCAGGACGGTAGTCGTACCGAAATACAACCACGCCATCGAGGCAATCTGGGAGAACACAAAGATATGTATCTCATGCGCAGAATATGTTTGTATTTACCAAAAAATAATAGAAAAGTGACTAAACAATAAATATATACTTTATGGGCCTTACTTATAAAAACAGTTTAGCTGAGCAAGTGGCTAAAGATAGTCTGTCACTTTTTTCCTTGTGTCACATTTTTTTAAATCAAAATGTCAAACTATTCTTTACCATTTGCTCAGTTAAACTGTTTTTATAAGTAAGGCCCATAAAGTACATAGTTATTGTTTAGTCACTTTTCTATTATTTTTTGTAAATACAAATATGTTCTACGCATGAGATATGGTCAATTGTTAATTAATATCTTTTTGTTGTTCCAGATTGCTTTATAAGTAAGGCCTATGGTGTACTGTAAAATTGCTTTATTATTACCTTCGTTTGGTGTCCAATGTTGGGGTCGGCAAAGTGTCAGCTTTCTTCAAGTGACGTTTCTCCGTGGGTTGCATGATTTCCGTGTACTCGTCCTCGACTTCCTCTACCGGTGAGGGTGGCAATGGTGGGAACTTTGGCGACTCTGGTGTTTGAGGTAAAGGACCCATTTCGTGGCCCAAGACGGGTGACGGTGGTAACGGGGGGTGTCGGTACGAATGCTCCACTATCTGTACATTTAGTGGAAAGTCTCCGCTGCTGGACACTGCGGAATCTGATGATGAAGGCTGCCTCATCAAACCAATAGGCACGTCTTTTGCGCTCGTTGATTTGTGCATACTGTTTGATCTTCTTGTGCGATCGCGTCTGTCAATAGATCTTTGATTTTGTATTTCATTGTGACTCGACGACTTTTGAATGTCATGTCTCTTCTGCCTTTCTCTAGAGCTATAACGGTAATTGTTTTCTAATAAATCATTAGATACTTCATCACTGTACTCGTCCTTATGTATATTCCAGTCTTTAGGTATATATGGGGTAAAGTGTTTTTGGTCCCTACCGTGACTCAGTATAGCGCTAATATTATTTTCTATTTTGCGAAGAGGAGACGTGTCGCCACTGGATCCTGGATCTCCGCTCTCTTGGTCTTCTTCTTCTTCTACGGTGGTGATGAGAGCTTGTCGACTGGCACTGTTGGCTTCGCCGTCACCAAGACTTGGCAGCGAAACTACTCGCACCATGTTTGGGGGTATCGTTGTCAGCTCGTTTACTGTTTCGTTGCATTCAGTCGCAGGTGTCTCTTCAACTTTACCTTCTTTTATTAACGATTGTATATTGTCAAAAGTGGATGAATATTTTTTGAAATCTGTGAATCTGCTCTGTGGAGATAATTTATTTTGTACCACATTACCCTTTGTTGCATGGACGCTTTTTTCGCTGGGAGTTTTTCTGCTTTTTGGGCTGTGCCCGAAATACTCTGGTGTAACATACTTATCTTGACCGCTATTGAGATCTAAACTTAATCTTGACTTTGGTGAGGTCATCTCTTTGCTTAATCTGGAATTCGGAGTGCAGAGATCAACGCTATACCTAGAATGTGGAGTGTTAAGCTCTCGGCTTAAACGTGAATTGAGATCGACGCTGTATCGCGATTGCGGTAAACTGAGATCCGAACTTGGCCTCGAGTTATAAGAGCCGACTGATCCTGAACCACTGATAGATATGCTCGAACCATCTATGGATTTGTCTGTATCCATACTTCTATTTATGCTGTGGTTCTGTAGTAAATTGGTATTTGACGTTTTATTGGTCGCATTCTTATTAAAACTAGGTAACTGTTTTCTGGTTTTGCCTTTTCTTATAACATAAGTGCCGGTGGCCAGATCTTGCATGCGTCGAGGGTCGGGTTCTCCATCAGAAGTGGGAGAAGCGAGCTGTTCGCACTGAGTGAGGGGTGGGGGTGGGGGCCAGTACTCCTCGCCCCAGTCGTCGTCCACTCGGTTTGGTATCGAACTTGTACTTGAATGCGACTGATCACCTGATTTTCTTCTTCGTCTGCCAATAACCTGGAACACATTACGCGTTATTAATTTTTCATTTAAACTTATTGATTAATTATTCTTTGTAACTTGCGGCCTGAGTCCCACGATGAAAAGTGGAAATTGTACTCTTCTCAGATAAATAATAATAATAAAGGTGTTGTCTACTAAAGACGTTCTGTCCCCAGATTTTATTTCTATAACACGTAGGTACATCGAAGTAAACTGAACTGTGGTTTAGGTATACCATATAATAAATAACATAACATAAGCTCCCGCCTGTATCCCCGAAGGCAGTGGCATGCACTGTCTACCCTGACAATTTATAAATCATGACCATAAACAAATTGTCAAAATGTCAGTGCTTGGATTGTATTTTAATAAACATGAGAATGATGATGATAGTAATGGTTGTGTAAGACATAATTTTACAAGACTTTTGACCATGTAAATATGTATGTGCACGTCACTGCCTGAAGGCAGAGGCGCACTAGTGAACTAGAACAAAAAAAAGATATAAAGGGAAGAAAGAAGCAATGATTTAGGAAATTATACTATTAATTTTTATCATAAAACTTAAGGAACTGTGTGTTTTTTTATAAGAGTTTTAATAAGAGTACAATATTACGTAGGTACCTTTGTGCTTCCAGGAGTGAGTAGAGGATCGTCACCGTCAAGTGACACTTCCCAAGCAATGGAATTGCGCTTCGATGGCGTGGTAACAGCAGGAGGCGGTGGGGGGAGCGACCCCTCCAGGGAGTCGTCCGAAAAGTGCTCTTCATCGTTACTCTTGGTCGAACTTCTCTTGCTGCTGCTGCCTACTAAATCCTCCGATGATCCTCTACACACTTCTCTATGCCTCTCCATAGAACCGGCGAGAGTTCGCGGAGGAATCCTCCCTTTTGGTGATAACATATCTCCATCAGATCTGCTGTCCCGTTTTGTTCCCTTCTTATCCGAAAGTTTGGTGTTCGATGGGGACACTTTCTGTACATTGTATGTGGGAGAATGGGATTGTCTATTGAATTGAATGTTTGGTCCCGGGTATATGGTGACTGGGTGTTCATTGTACGGCTTATCGTTGAACTCGCTGGAGAACCCCATGAAAGGGAACAACGGTGGATTTTCAAGACTCGGTGACTTCTTTTGGGGATTTGGTGCGTTATGCCGTGGTGGTAACCAGGCTGGGGCCACGTCACCCTGCGGCGGCCGGGCGCCATGTTGAAGAGACGAGAATCTGAACGGAGTCACCGGCGGCTGTTGCAGTTGAAAGCCATTTGTCTCGGTGTCCTTTTCCCACCCATAAGGACGCTGATGTCGAGTCTTTGGCTGAAATATTTAAGAAAACAATTTTATAATAACAGAGTACCTAGTGTTTGAATTGGATCTTACTACGATTTAAATATAAAGTCGATTGTCGGCAAAATCATGCCGTTTTGTTGTAACTAGATTGGATAACTAGCTAAGCTCGAATGGGACTCGCCTGAACGAGGCAATATAACTGTCTTGGACAGGTAAATCGCTATTAATATGAATAATCGTATGTTATTTTGTTCCGATCACGACCATGCTGTAGATGAAGCATCGATTGGTTTATTACTGAAACTAATTTATTATGGAATTAAATTTCAGATTCCAAGAATAAACAGCAAAAATCTACTTTGTTAGTATTTTCGTGTTAATGATTTCGTACTTACAAAAGTTGTTTGTGTAGCAGTTGTGATTCCGTTAACACTAATAATAGAATCCAGTTTTTCTTCTGGATCCCGTTGTTCGACAGATTTAGCCGGAGATACTCTGAAATGAAAAATTGAGTGTCATAATTTCTATACAAAAGTCCTGGACACGGAAGATAGAATTAAGAAGGTAATATATGTAGTTTTTTAGTAAAAGGGTTCCATTTGATTTTGGCTTGAATCATTGCAACAAGCTAAATTTAATTTCATATTTGTTCGTACTGATGGAGGAGATTTAACTCTCTTATGGCTTTATTCTCGTTTAGTCTTTTTTTTATTTCATCCCATAATATGAAAGTCCTGGGTTCGATTCTCAGGTCGGGCAAAACTATTTTCTAATTTATTTTGCCCGGGACTGGTTCCCTCAGAGGGGATTTACGTCAGGTAGGCAGCGGGTCGTAAAAACTAAGTCAAATCCTTTCTGCAACATGCTTGAAGAAGTGTGTTGCGCCGACCCCACATTAAGGTGGGATAAGGGCAGGCGTTTATTGCTTTAGGACGAATTGCCTTTACAAATATCTATTGAGTATACTAGGAACTGTCTTACGAAAAACTTAATTTACAACACATACATAATTTTTAGAGAAATAAAACTATTTTTACGGATTCTATCACGATTTGTTTTTAATTTTTATTCCCGACGTTTCGAAGGCTTTGCAGTCTTCGTGGTCACGGGTTGGACTGATTTTTAATTTTTATAGGGATGTAGAGGTATTACGATATTCACTTTGGTAGCAGAGTAGATATGATACGCTGAGCCTCTTCAGGCGGCGGTGGTGAGCGCGGAGACGGCGGGTCTGGGGGCGACGGCTCTTCGCGTTCCTCCGTAGGACGGAAACCCAACGCGAACTTAGCTCTGCAATCATAAATTTGACCATTTTTATATGTCATACGCTTGTATGCTGACACTGATGAACCGATTGGGGGACTAGAGTATTATTCTTGAACTATTTGTATCCCCTGTTTGTGCATTTTAAACGATTTTATTGTAACGTAATAACGATGTGAAAACATCATGATTGATTACATATGATATGAGAGATATGGAGTCGACGGGTTAACGGCAAAGGCAAACCAACACTTACATTCTGCTTGCTATTCAGAAATTGATCGTAGTTTGATGTATATACAAAGGAATATGACAACCGTCCAGTGTGTACAGGTAAATAACTCAAATAATTAACATGACTTCTTTCCATCTCGGTGCTAGAAGTGGTGGTTCCAATCACCAAGATTGAGTCGGCGTAGCCCATACATTATAGGTAGGTACATACATTGAAAGTGAAACAGTGTTTTTGGCTATCGACACGTAATGGCGGCGGCCGGCGACTGATCGAATAAGCCGAAAACCCTGCTTCACTTTCAATATTCCTTGCGCTCCGTCCATCTTTTTTTACGTCCGTGCTTCTATCGTAGTTATATTTGTAAGTACCTTCTCCCGTTCATGCTCATGTATCCATCGTCCTCCGAGGTATGGCCAGCGAGCGGTGAGTCGTCGTCGGTGGCGGGTGTAGCGGGGGTGGCGGGGGTCGCGGGGGTGGCGGGGGTAGCCGGCGCGGGCACTTCCAGCGACCGCGGCTCGCCCTCGTCGTACTCGCTCAACACTTGGTCCAATAACTCCAATGAGCGTTGCACGTCATCGCACCCGCTGGAAGCAATATAATGGAAAACGATAAAATGTTATTGTCACCTGACCTACTGGTATGGGCTGTCAAGAGTACCTGGTTTCCAATCCAGCAATGCGGATAATGCATTTTTTCTTATACGATATACCCGGGACTGTATCCCCCAGAAATAGATGAAATGAGATGCCCTCAAACTTACAAATTAAAACTACGCTTTGCTTATAAATTATGGCAAATGGTGGAATTATACCAGATTGAACAAGGACATTAATTAAGGCATAAACGCAATACACACCAAAGCCGCCGACCCGCCGACATAGTCCGCCGACACAACCCGGCGGCCTATACATTTTTCGACTTACAAGGACTGAACCCATCAACAAGCCTATTGACAAAAGTTGCCGACAACAGACGGCGGAACGGCTTTGGTGTGTATTGTCCATTAGATGAGTGAAAATGCTGTTATTCAAATAGTCACGGGCGCCTCGGCCTCCGATGGCCCATACGCTTATGTAACATATATGTATATGTGCCGCCTCCGACGGGTTAAAAATCCCAATCCAAGTTATACCGATCTTTTTCCGAAACTAGACTATTAGATAGATTTAACTAAACTAGTCCTATAAAAGTCTGTAACTCGTGAGCGGTAACACAACTCAATTTGTTATCCAGTTATTTCCGTGATGGTTTTCTAGTTGGGTTGCCATACTAAATAAGTCAGTGTAACAAGTAGCGAACGAGGTCGCACCAGCCAATTCCCCGAGATAATGGTAAATTGAACTCATTTCCTACACGAGCACCACTCGACCCGCCTTTGAAACACTTCCCTTACACCACTATTAGAACCAAATTAGAGGATAACGATATGATCGTATGGCCACACTCGTGTCCTTAAACGTAAATTGATTTTGTTAAATAAATATGCTGTAGATACCTATTTATTTGTTTATAGCAAAGTGCTATGCTGTTGTAAAGCTGCGTCTGCTGCACAAGTTGTTCTTGAAACAAAACACAATTACACTACACAAAACAATGTTTTTGTCTCCTACTAATGGACCAATGGTTCCATTGTAGTCGATGGTGGTCCATAGACAAAAATGTATAGTGAAACCATGATTTGTATGTGTTTTATGTAGTGTTTTAATGCAGGGTATTCTCGTCGGAGGCGGCACATACATTTATATGTTACATAGGCGTATGGGCCACCGGAGGCCGAGCCGCCCGTGACTATCTAACGTGTAAAAACTACAGGTTAACCATGAGTTTTGGCACGTTTCTCGCTAGCGTATAGGTAGGTACCTGCCTACATAAATTATTTATATGACAAACAACCGAACGCCTTTAGCGGTTACGTGAGTAATTAATGCTTTTCATATAAATATTTTACATTGTCACGATCACTTTTATGGTCGAGTTACAAGTTTGAGGTAATAAAGATTTTGTTTACTAATTAAATGTTTTGGCACTTGAATCTTAGTAATCTAACCAGTAAGTACCTAGTAAGTATTACAAACTTTATTTTTCTAATTCTTTTTTCCAACATAAATTGTGCAACCTGCATAGCATTATAATATAATAATGACTTAGGATTAAAGGCATCGACATCGTGGGTCAGTTGGCCCTCACGGTGCCACTTTCAGAGGCTTTTATATTTAAACAACGTTCTATGTATCGCAAGTGGTCCTAGTGGTGAGCACAAAGCAACCCTTTTAAAAGATGAGCACTCTTCTACATCTCTCGATAAACTCTCGACGAGAGTTCGTGGGCTTTCTATACGACGCGACGCAACGCGACGTATCACAACGCTGATTCCAGCATATTTTATTGATTTTTTAAGTTTCCAAGTACCCATACGCACATTTTTTAATGGAAATCATAAGGATTATTATTGAGCACATTATGAGAACAAAGGCAACTACATATATCCTAAATACAACTTTTCTTTCTTCATTGCTTCTTTCAGTATTTCTATCAATAACAGCAAAAATATTCTTAGTATATTACCTTACATTTATTCAGAATTTTTGTAAAAATACTTATTGACTTAGATTTTGTGATATCTGTAAGGACCGTGTTGTCTCTACGGACGATCTCTGTTCTTGATCGAGAGCTTCATTAGTGCTCACCTCGCTAATGATCTCAGCTGCACGGACCAGCTGAAGAACCCACACTCAAGTGGATTTTCTTCGGCCAAATCATAAAATAAGTGAAATATGATAAGGCTTTGCAGAATTATCTATTTTTGTGGACAAATTTAGAAACAGCATAGTTTTATTAACATTCGATGTTCCTCAAGTGTAGTTCAATAAGCACAGATATGACCCAATTAGAAATATAACAATATCCGCCTTGTAATACATATTATACCTCTACAAGCTGTTGTTAGTTACTTTATTATAGACACCTATTTCCAAAATTATGTATCAGCTACTTACTATATCTACGCATTTATTCAATCAGTTAACAGCATATTTCAATACATCTAACAACACGCTTACTATGACGGGCCCCCGCCATACGAACATTAAGTTTGCCTGCCAAGGTAATAATGTTACATCATGCCTAATTTAGGTATCTACAGAATTATATTGCGAATCTTGCGCGCCGTTTTAACTCAAAGTTCACTTGAAACACTCAAGTGTTCCGTATAAAGAGCACTAGAAGGATTTATAGCGATGTATTTTACTGCCAATACACCATCGCTTCCGTATGCATCTCGTACGACGGACGCAGAAGCTTATTTGCTTATGCTCAGAAGTAGTTGCGTCTCGTTTGTACGTACTACGTATGTACCGCGTATTGCATTGTATCGCCCAGCCTGCCACAAAGCAGAGCACTCCGCATGAGTGCCGCGGCGGGCGCGTGCCTGCCTTTGTTTTATTTCACTTACACTCCTTCGCTTTTGAAACTTTTGAGGGGATCTTCAAATTGCGTTTCTAAACGGAGTTTGCTCTGATTAGGTAGTCAGAGAAGGAAAATCTGTCTGTATTTTTATGACCACATTACAGAACGAATAGCCTATTATGTCCGTGAGTATTAGTAGCTTTTCCTCGCGGGTCTACCTCCGCGAAAGGGTTTTCTTATATCGTCAAATTGCGTGATTGCGGATAAAACGCTTCTGAATTTTCATTCCCTATTTTCATCCCTCTCTGATATTTGAGATAAAATGTAGTATATGTCTTTCCCTATTTTTTTTAACAAACTCGATTCAGTGTGTAACAGATAATATCGCAGACTTTCGCATTTGTAATATAAGTATGCATTTGTTATAGTTTGTCGCTCTGCACGAAACTGTTTTGACAGACAATCGTTACCAGTAGGCTTACTTCTTCACAAACCGTCAGCTTCTGTTTATGCGGAAATGAGTGCAGCGAGGCGGAAGTGCAAAGCAACCCTAAGGTGCATCCCCGTAGCCCGCGCCGTCGGCCGTCGACCCCGCGGCGTACGTCAGTCCCGTAATCCCGTACGCACCACCGTGTTGCTTCATATACATCACAACAATTCCAAATGATTTTTTTTTAAATGTAATTCATTTGATGGTTATTCGGTGATCAAATATTTAAAAATTACAAGCTACCCATGTTGTGAATAAACAAATTTTACTTCTAAATGTAATAATTATTAGTATAGGTGAACAAATATTTAAAGGCTGGTTAAACATGAATTAAACGGCATATGAGATATTATCGCATTTTGTTGAATAAATTCCTATATAACGGTATAATAATTCGAATACAAGAGTTTCAGCCGAGCTGGATACTACTAGTTTTTAAGTCTACACAACTTGGCCAATTAGCTGGCTTAAAGTTCTTATAGTATTCTCTACTTTGGTTTTAAAGATGTAAGCTGCTAGGGACAAAGTGATTCTATTGAGGATATTTAATCTATATTACATGTATATCCCATGCCAAAACTATGATTCACTTATTCATTTCATAAACTATGTTTATCGATGGTCGCTGTTTTTTTTTGGAATTTGCAATGTTGCATTTGCAACTTTGCCGAGCTCGGATAAAAAGATGCGTTCTTTAGTATTCGTACTATAAATACGATAATTTTAATAGAGGTTCTGTAGTGTTCCATCATTATGCAATGTATGTGTGTGTAATCATACTTCATTGCAATTTGCAGTTAAACAGCCTGTATACTGTATAGGGTATACAAGGTGGACCGACGATATGATAAAGGTCGCAGGAAGTCGCTGTATGCAGACCGCTTCCAACAGGTCAATCTGGAAATCTTTGGGGGAGGCCTAGGTCCAGCAGTGGACGTCCTATGGCTGTTTATGATGATGATGATGATACTGTATAGGGTAGGTACCTACGGGGATCAATTAAATTGTATCTGTAATATTTAGGTAATAGATATAATCCCCTCTTAAAACAACTATTTAAATATATAATTGTAATAACTTAGAATATCGTCGTGAAATAAATAATACACCCCATTTAGCTTAATATCGTATCCATTTTGTGACTGGATAGTTGCGTTTGTATTGTGGTATTATCTATATGAAATAAATTGGTATTGTTTCATAAACCGTTATACGTGACCAAAATGCAAGAAGACGTCTTATACGATAATCTGAGACGACGTGTATATTATGATCTAAATATAGTTTTATAGTTCATTTATTAATTTTAACCACATATTTTAACCAGTTATTGGTTCGTGTTTACATACTTTGATATAATGATTAATGATGTCGTATTTTTTTGCGAAGTTGACTGACACACTCCCATATGTTTAGATATTATGCGGATGTGTGTTCTTTACGACGAAAGTTCGAGTCTTCATGTATTTCGGAAATACAAGGAAATATTTATACAGAACGATAAACGACTTGTGTTGAAACTTTTGATTAACCATTGGGTATAATACATAACATAAAATTAATTGCCTATCGAAGAAAAGTGACTTCTAACACAGGTACTTCATACTTACTAAAAAACATTATTAACTGTAGTACGGTTATTAATTGTACTGTTAAATTGATTAAGTTGAAACAAAGAAATATTTTTGTACCTAATTGTCGTGAGTGAATAGTGCGTATTGTGTAGATACCATTTCGTAAAAAAGTATCATAGATTATATTGTAATGTAATACTTCAGACAAATTTATTAGTCTGGAGCGATCATCTAAATAAAGCTATTGGCCAAATACCTTTTACAAATTGCATTCCTTTCTTGCCAGGTTATGTATAACATGTAACCATGATCTCCTGTAATACATTTTGTAGGAACAAAATATAACTAATTAAATCCAGTTCTAAACTCATTATTTAATACATTAAAGAGTGTAGGTCAATTTGCGTAGGCTTTGCTTCGTGTAGCCAACTTGGATATAATGTTTGCATTTAACGACTCTGAATCATAAATTAATTGATTCCAATGATGTAGACTCTTCATATTGGATTTGTCATACTTATATTTAGAATTTTACTCTACTATATTTATACTTATTGCTGATTTGTATAATTAAAGATTCATAATATATTGCGGTATATGTTATTTTAATAGGACAATATACCTCTAATATAAAATGTAATACGTGTATAATTTATGGCCATATTTTATTGCAGAAGTTATTGCACAATTGGCCTCCACAGTTGTATTGCGCGGTATGACTATCGGTCTAAGCAGAGACATAGAAGTTTTCAGGTTCCTTGTATTATGTTCAGAATCAATTCGGAGTCTGGAATTTGTGTGCGATAAGTTCGCTTCCATCGTCGAAAATTAATAGCCTAAAATGCGCGCACTAATTATGCTTTTGTCTACCCCTTCAGGGTTAACAGCCGTGAATATGTATGTATGTAGAAATGATTGCATTAGTTGCAATCCGTGCAAACTGTAAAGTAACTTGTCTGGGCTTTAAAGTTACAGTAAGATTTAGGCAGTTTCTACGTCGCTCGTCACGTTCTGACAACAGCCGCAAGTTTGTTCGGGATTAATTTCGGAATGATCGAGTTATTTGCGCGTTACGTGCTTGTTTTATTATCGTCGCTATGTCAAAACATCCAAAATAATATTATACAAACGTTGAAGGGGAAATTGGAATATGATAAAGGATACACATCTCGCGCTAACGATGTAACTGCGCGAAAGTTTTTACCCGTATCAGTCCTTTCATCAAACTCTCTTCCATTAATTTTCCTTGCTCGAGTACACATAGAAACAAAATAACATTGTTATTTCGAAACGAAACACTTGTCCATGCCGATGCGGATTGGACCTTCTTGTCCGGGGCTCTACTATATACTATATCTACTATATACTATACTATAATATGTTTTTTGTAAGAAAAATTTATAGCATTTTAGTGAAATAAGTTAAAACAAAATCTTTTGGCTTAGTGCAGCGGTCGGGAACCTTTTGGCAGGCAGGGACCACAAGGTGGAATAGTATAGTTAAGGCGGACCTTACCTTATATTTTCTCTCTAGAATCTATAACATTTTAGATATTTGTGACTAATTTACAAAACAATCATGGGCCGCAAATAGGACATCCACGGGCCGCATGTGGCCCGAGGGTCGCGTGTTGCCGACCGCTGGCTTGGATCTAAACAATAACGACGATATTCCTTATAAATACATACCATACACCACAAAACATTATTAATACTATTCATAATGAAAGTAATGACTGATATGAGTTAAAAGTGTAAAGAATGGCTACAGTAATCCTAGACCGACGACTATCCTAATCCTTTACGGGCTCTACGGCGCGGCGCGGCGCGGCGTGTCGTCAATAGGAAGCTCTGAGGACATGCCAATAAGCACGGCGTCTTGTACCAACACCCTCTTGAGTAGTACGCCGAAGCAATTCCTTCCTTCAGTTCGAACCATAAGGTTGACATTCCAAATAGATTGCTTCTATTATCGGCTGCACCGACTTTAAGTAATTTTGTGAGTCAATATTGAACTTTTCAACTTCTTGGAGCAATGTGTTCCGCTATAATAAAATTGAATGTAGCCACTTACTGTTTAGTATCTGTACTCAAAGCTCGAAGTTTATTGTATTGTAAACTAGTTAGTTGTAAGTTGTAGCTTATAAGTACTCCTTTTCTAATATAGGGCACATAGTGGGATCTGTAATGGCGTGTACACACCAACCAAACGAACGTTCGCGAATCTACACCTGTTGCGGTCATACAAACAAACTTTCGTTGTTGTGTGAATGCAACAATCATAGATTCGCGATTGTTCGTTCGGTTGGTGTGTACGCGGCATAAGCTGATTTTGTCAGAGAGTCTCGCGTTTCTGTTTTATACAGTTTATTCGGATTCATTCATTACAAATAAAAACGCTTTACAAGGCCTTCGCTTCGCTGTATCAATATCAGCAGACACATATAAAAGAATAACTTTAAATTATTCATTGTCCAAAAATCTTGATTGAAATACCGCAAATACAGTTTGTAGGTGGACGTGTACTGATTGCAGTGTTAATTAAGCAATTTACTTGGTCTCGTCAGTTACCTCAAACTGCTCGTCACGCCGGAGCGGATCCTCGTTAGGGCATTAAGACGAGCAAGATGTGGCAGTTTCCTACAACTTTATCATATCAATCTAACGCACATTAAAACACACTGAATGTTGAGAATAAGGGATTTAATAATTTCGTTCCTGTTTAATTGACTCGATGAATGTTAAGTACTACGCAGGTATAATATTTTGAGTCAAGGGATATTTAAAACAAGGTCAGTTTGTTTACATTAATTGTCGCCTTTCGGAAAGTTTAATGCATCGAGTCCTTATATTTACGTGGCTCAAGTAAATAGAATGTAAATTCGTTTGGTAATGTTACTGTATTTATCCAGTATTTAACGTTACTATTTACAAAATATTTATTGCGTCTGCGCCCCCACGATAAAAGTTTTCCGGAGATTAAAGCAAACTCTCTCATCAGAGATAGGTTTTTTTTGCGAATTCCAAATAGGTTTAGAAGTTATTTAGATTATTGATCCCATGTAAACTGCAAACTCACTTATTTTACCTCTTTATAATATTAGTGCGGGTTTTTTTGCAGAGATCTCGTGCTCCGTCGTTGCAGGAAGAAAAAAAAATATCCCCCTTTATTCATCCCTATTCCCTTTGTTTAGGGATGGCAACTTGCAACATCCAATGTTTTTTTTTGTTATTATGATGTGTGTGTCTGGGCGGACTGGGTGGACTGTGGAGATCACTTACCATCAGGTAACCCACCTGATCCATTGCCATTCTCTTTCTTTCTACCTGCCCTTATTCAACCTTTATATGGGGTCGGCACAACACACTTTTTCAAACATGTTGCAGAAAGTTTTTAGCTTAGTTTTAATGACCGGCTGCCTGCCTGACGTCAACCCCTTCTCTGGGGGATCCAGTCCCGGGCAAATTGTGTTAGAAAAACAGCCCGCCCGACTTGGGAATCGAACCCAGGACCTCTTGGTTTACAGCCCATACATGCCGTCACTAGATCAAGGGGGCAACTAATTGCCAGTCTCTACTATAAAAAAAGAAATCATGTAAATACGTGGATCTTTGTAATCGGTGAGATATTAATTTGAGATATAACCACCAAAGATGGTAAGGACTATACACAAGAAGGATGTTTATTTCTATTTTAAGGTGAAGTGCCTGTACTTATTTTATTATTGCGTATTTGTATTGTCGTTTAATTTGAGCACTAAATCACGTGTGGGCAATTGAACTTGCCAACATTGTGTGTTACGACACGTGTAATGTGCACATGCGAATATTTCGGTCACGAATGTAAAATGCTTTATCGCGATTTTATTTTAATTTATACCGCAGTTGGAATTTATATATTTTTTGTGACATTACCCTTAGAACTGCTGCCCTTTAAATGCGAAATTGATTCGGTACATAAATTGAAACGTAGGTGAACCGTGCGCGGATTTCAATTAGTATTTTGGCATGTTTTATCTATTTAATTCAGGAAATTTACGTATATCTGTAATCATATTTTGAAACTCCACGTGATAATTTTGGACAAAATATATGATCAAAACAACAATAGATAAACGGGCATCATATGTAACAGGTACGCCAGAAACGGACAACGGGGTAGGCAACACAAAAGATGAGAGGATGGTCTGGTGCCCAATTGGAGAAGATTATAGCTCAAGACAGATAAGAAGCCTGCGGAGACACCAGGATGATCCTGCGCAGTCGGCGCTAGGCTGGCTAAACTTACAGCTGACATTCGCAGCACGCACAATGGTAAACTTTTTTGGGCTAGACGCAGAAAATGGACCCCACACAACAAACAAACAAACAAGCTCAAGATAATAGTAGATGTCCTCTTGTCCTATGTCCGAAGGCAACCTAACAAACAAAAACAAAATTGTTGATATAATTGATTTTATTAGTTTTGTTCATATAAAGGCTATTTTAATTTATTATAGAAAAAAAAACAAATATATTTAGTAACATTGTCCGAATGGCCAGAGTGTACCAGTAGAAAGGTGCAGCGTGCCGTCGAGTGCGACTATCGATCTCGGACTGCGGAGTGAACTGCGGCCAGACTCTAGTCTCTACATCCTACACTATACACTCTACATTCTACAGCCCAGACGACGACGCGCCGATGAAAAACTATGCTTTTTGTTCGCACAACTTTTGAACCAACTTGTTCGCATTTGTAAATCGACAAACTTTACTGCTTCGTACATAATAAATGTATTTGCACAACAAACATACATCACTTGTCTTTCTTCGATATCTGGTTTTCTTAACATCAAAATGTTTTATATTTTATTTACTTGACATATTATATCTAACGGAATGAAAGATAGTTCAATGAGTTTTTCGTTCAATAAAAAAATGATACATATTATTTAGCAGTTTGATTAATTAGTGAAAGATGTTTAATTTACACAACAGGAATAAACTAAATAAGTGGTAAAAATTATTTTTTTTGAGAAATATACAAAAAAAAACTACTTAAATAAGACAATAAGTTAGATTTAGGTACTTTATTTTGAAATCGAGTGTGTCATACAATTTTATCACATTTCCTACTTTCAGCCTAATCTTAATTAATTTTTATTCCGTACTCTGAAAAATATATAAAACGTATTTAAAATAATTCGCGCGCAATAATAAATCGTGGGGGAGGGACCCCAACTGTCGTTACCATGGTGAGTGTCATCGCCGAAGGCACCCTCGAAGCGTTCACCAAGTACCGAACACAAGTAATGTGCACGGGGCTCCACAATAAACGGAGACGCCGCGCCGCGTCACGCCGCCCGCCCCGCGACTCGACTCGCCTAGCCGGATGCTGCAGCATTAGCTACGTGATTTATTCGTCTGGCATCGACTGTATTGCGTTAATTCTACACAATGCATAGGGGTTGCTGTAACTACTAACGAACTGTCTTTCTGTTCTAGAGAGTACACAACTATGATATGCATAATTTATAATTTTAGTCACCTTTAATAATAATTAACTATGACATTTAAATTTATTTTTCACTTCCATATTTATGTTCCTTGCAATTCCATGTTTAAGGAAAACCTAATTAAATCTATAATTATCCAGACGTCATTTTTTCATCTGCGATTCTTCAACCGAGAAGATAAATACTAAATGGGATGGTTTTTGTAACAAGAGTACGATGTAAAGTCAATATAATTACGACCGTTTACCTATCTCACCGTAACAAATTGTCCCAACCCCATCACAGGCGCGGACTGCGGTGCACTCCAGCCGTTTCGACCCGACTAAAGACTTCAAAAAGTCGTAGATAAAAATCGATCCCTATGGGCGTTTGTAGGTAGATGTCTGCAGTTAATTATCTATGTTCAGAGGGGAACTGAGGGGACACAAAATGTCAATACCTTCCCCGTTTACTAGTTAGATGTAAGATTCACGCGGTATGGTGGAACGGTGAGCCCGGTTATTCGATTTAATTAAAACCCTCACAAAGTAACTGCACATCGATATGCCGAGACAGATAAGATAAACGGACAATAAATGCCTATACATATTACAAAATCCTGTTAGGGACATTTTCCTTTGAACATTACAAACCATATTCATTCTATGAATAATTAATACTAGGTATAACAGCTGTAAAAATAATATTTCATGTTAATACTCTAATAAGATACAAATATTTAAAATTGAAATAACCTAAATACTAGGTTGATATGTCATGATTACAGCAATATTTGAAAGAATAAATTATTTCCCACAGCGTGCTGTCGAACACTAATGTGTTGTAAATGATCAAGGTAAGTTACGACAATACGTCGGTGACGCGACGTGAGGGTTACAGAGCGCTAAGCAGCAGGGTAAAAGAAATCCACCCACCTCGTACATTTGCGTTAAGAGTGTAATTACCACCAAACGGATGAATTACAGTATTAAAAAAGTTAGTAAAGTTTATTTAATATACCACCCGTGAATCTATTTATTTGGTATTTTGCGAACGTTTACACGTGGTACTTTTCCATTCTCACTAATTAAACGTACAGGGTCTAAATTTGAGCTAAACAGGGATATTATGATTTATATTATAGTTTATGATGAAGATGCAAATAACAGAAATTGCGTTATTACACTCGGCGATTTTGATCCTTGCACTGCATCCCTTTGCAGGGTGCAACTCCAGGGTGCATCTTTATTATTTAATTGGTCTATATTAAAACCTTAACGATAAACCAACAGGATTTTCGATTCCGAATAAATGTTATGCAAATATGTTCGGTGTACTGCCTCGGTGGCGTGGTTGTATTTCGCTACGACTGACCGCCCTGACCTCTCGGGTTTGATCCCCGGGTCGGGCAAAGTGGTATTGGATTTTTCCATATTAGCCCGGAGTCTGGAATTTGTACCCGATATGGCGATAGGCTTGCTCCCTATCACATCTGGGACGGAACTAAATTCAGCGAAATATGGGTGTTCTAGCTCACTAGAGCGCCTCTTCCTACCCCTTCGGCGATACAGACGTGAGCTTATGTTATGTGTGTGTGTTATGCAAATAATTAGCGTCATGTAAATGAAAAGTAACCGAATTCGTTCTAGCAATGTTTCATTCCTAGAAATTGGGCATATTTTGATAATTGCTGCATTTCCTAATTTTAGCCGTAACATAACAGGGACTTGTCCTTGGTAATAATGTGTACATAACAACAATGTAAAGGTATGTACATAAGGCGCATTGCAGCACTTCGGAAAAGGTATCCATAGTACGCGTAAACCCTACACAGTTTACCGTACCCGCTTGTTTTGCACGCAACGTAACAATGTGCTTACAAATCTCACAATATCATCCAGTCAGGAGATATGCTGCGTGCAAGAGGGGCTTCACTTGAGTGTCTGCTCGTTAGTAAAAGAGCTTAAATTACGCCACAACTCTGTGGGTGCTCTCACATGCGTAACTTACTTAGAATGCAACAGATGCAAAAATATTTAAATTTATTTTTTTTGTCTCTGTGTTGCGTGATTAGTCGTATTAAATTTAATACTGCTCCACGTGGTAAGTGAAGTAATTAGCAAGTGGTTGAGCGATTCAAGTTAGAAACAAAGTGATACAATGTTCAAATACTAGTAGAAGCAACTTGTACTTTTGTACTTTAAATACTATTTGTGCCCGATATGGCGATAGGCTCGCCTCCTATCACATCTGGGACGGAACTAAGCTCGGCGAAATGTGGGTGTTCTAGTTCGCTAGTACGCCTCTGCCTACCCCTTCGGGGATACAGGCGTGAGCTTATGGTATGTTAGAAGCAAGAACAGTTAACGACATAAAATTATATAGGAATTGGAGTAAGCACTAGGGGGCACAAAGGATAATAAGCGATAACTTAATAAAATAATACTTCTTTTTTGTAAGAAATAATACAATCTAGTACATAATAAAAGATCACAACCACGTGTATATATTCACAATGCAATAAATAGATAATCAAATCATAATGAAAGGAATTAATGTATGTATGATATATGTAGATATACCTCTACATAGAAAGGGATATAATGTTGGGTATGTAATATGTATAAAAAATGAAACAATAAATCCGGCAATTCAATGCACTTATTTATAGCATCCCAGCCGAATCTGTACAAATATTCTTAATTGATAAACCAAAAACCTATCAAACCTCTGTTGGGAATTTAACTAATGTGTATTATATGTTAATTTTTTATTATATGTTAATGTTTACGTTAAGAGAATACGTATATGTATATGTAGAGCTAATAGAGTACTTTCTCTAGCACGAGGGGATTCTTCTCCCATCGGGCGTCCGAAGAGGGTGTGTGGGAGGTGTGGAGGGGTTTACTTTCACCCGCCACGCTGGCTGCAATGCCGACCTTCCAAACTGAATAACTTTCCCAATCGATCCGACTCTACCACTTGCAATACTGTTATTATGAAAAAAACATGAATACAACCTTGGGATAGGTATTATTTATTGCTTTTCCTTGCGGTTTACGATACGTTGAAATGGAACGAATACGGTTGCGGTGTTTTATGACACACCTTGCATACTAATATGTAATATGTCCCATACATTTTTCGACCGACTTCCACAAAAGGAGGAGGTCCTCAATTCGTCTGTATTTTTTTTTATGTATGCTACTCGATATCTCCGCCAAATGTGGACCGATTTTCAAAATTCTTTTTTGTTCGATAGAGCTTATTTCAAGGGTGGTCCCATATAAATTAGGTCATGATCGGTAAATTGGAAATCGGTCAGTTAAGTTTTTAAACTTGTGATTATACCTGATTCTGAAAGGAAAAATTGTACCTCTATAATATAAATCTTTATATTCCAGGATCTACTCGTAGAATGAAGGCAATATGTTCTTTGTAATTGTAATTTAAAGGTCAATTTTATCGAATGCACGTGGTATTCTTATGTACATTTACACTTCCACCCAACAATGTCCCAGACAGTATTGTAACATTCTAGTCCGAATAATACGAAATAATTAAATTCGTGAACGTGATTAATTTAGTGAAATTAATTAAATAAAATGTAAAATAAAATGTATTACGCATGAAAACTAGGATAGTCAGGATTTATAGAATGGTTTCATCGTATACATACAGTAGTTTTTAATATTAAACTGAGTAATAACAGCACGCCGTCCAACACCGACAACGTTCCATTATGGAAATTGACAGGTGTGGAGAATGGGTTGCCTAGACTATACGCATATTTAGCACATTATAGATTCACTTCGACACTGGTTTTAACACCGTTTAATAATGCTTTAAGATTTATTTAAGATTCATACATCTTTATGTATAATATCATCATAGTATTCATTTATTTTAAATTTTATTTTGTGTTTAAATTAACTTTCTATTCCTGTTAACCGTTATTTCAGGGCATGCGGTGTTTACCTGTAAGTGTTGCATTTTATTTTATTTGTAAGTTATCGATTTTTAGTAATTTTACTTGTAGCTTGTAATTCATTGCAGCTCTAGATGTAAACCAATTTTGGTAAACCTTCATTAAAAAAATATATATAATAATATAATAAATTGTCGCTAGATATAATGTGGTATCTCAAAATGACTATGATATACATATGTAGAGACCATAGCATATTCTGTTTATGATAAATAACGTAAACAATTAGTTGTATTACGCTATAAATAAAATATTTAATAAATAGGTATGAAAAAAGATGACAGGCAACAATACAAATCGGCTCGGTTATTGAATGTGAACGAAATTTTTTTACATCGCGTTGGGAATCATTTGTGTACTTACTTGAAATTGGAAGAACTCTCAAATGTTGATTCCTTCGATTACACGTTTTATGTTCCACTTTCGAACGGCTCCAGTTGATATAATTTGCATTTAGTGGATGTTACCGAAATAAAGTCATAAAAAGAATTCTCACATAAAAGTAAAATTGGATTCGGTGGCTTATGACTATTTTGAAAAAAATGTATATTGATATTGATAATTTTCATTTCGTACACTACAAAGGCGCCCTAACAACTTAAATAAGTAGACTTTGATAGAAATGCTAGCATATTGAAATGCATATACTGTGTATAACATAAGATTGCAGTCCTTAGGATAATTATTTGTATAGTTTACCACTCTATACCTACCTACCTATATACGTGTGTCGTACGTATGGCAGTAAGGTATTGGTTTGGAGATTGAAGTCTAGCGGACAGATCAATGAGAATTTTCAAATCATCGCGATGTAGGATTCTGTTATGGGTGAATGATATTTGGCAATAACAGTCTGGGACTTGATGAGCATTACGAATACGCAATTGAAAACCAGTTGCGTTATTTTTAAATAGTGCAGTATAACGTTTGACGTCACGATTCGATGTATGCCGTATGTCGAGTATGTGGGTGAAAAAAATGTGCTCGCTACGTAATATTATTGAATCCTAAACAAATTGGGATAAAAAGGTTGGTGCTGTGGGTGTATTCTTTACTCTTTATCGGCAAAATACGAACATTGTGCTGGATATTTTTAGGTACCTATACGTACTGATGTTTAAAATGGGATATATTTACAGTACATATGTAGTTGTTTGCTTGGTATTCATTTGCATTTTATACAGATTTATTAGAATAAATCCCCGTTCAGATGGACAAAGTATATCGCACGATCGCGTCTCCAGGCTAGGTTTTAATAAAAAATTAGAAGGATCGTATGACGTGACTTCGTAAAAAACAGATTTCTATGATTCTCGCTTCAACGTGGAATAAATTTTCCCCAGTTAAATGGGGTTTAAGACTTCGCTTATATAGTTGTTCATCTTGTAAGTAATGTAATACATCCGTATTGATTACAGTGTCCCGTAACAGAACGAAGTGAACGCCACCGTAGACCGCGTAATTGCTTTTCGTGTGAGTTGACATAATTTGCACATCTCCTCTCGGTAACGTCTCGCACATTTGTAGCTCGACCATGAATTTGTTTGACATTTCATGCTAGCGACTACATAATATCATTAATAAGAAAAACGTCAATTCCCCACGTAACCGCTAAAGATGTTCGGGTGCTTTTTACTCGTATATACGTAAATATTTTACAGTGTCGCTAGCGAGAAATGTCAGAAAACTGATGGTCGAGCTTCAGGATATATAAAGGACTATTTACGGCTATTTACTCTTTCTTATAAATAATAAAAAGAGCAAGTTTAAATTCAATCTTTAGCTGTCTTGAGCAGTGGAAATTGTGATGCTTCCTTAATTATGGAAGCTTGTCGATCCTTCTAATGTCTTTATTATCAAAATTAATGATATAAGTACCTATCTATAGGCGGTTTCAATATACTTCTCTCTACCGGCGCAGCATACTTTTTCAAGCATTACAAAAAGGATTTGGCTTAGTTTTTATTACTGACTGCTTGCCTGACATCATTTCCTATTTGGGTGATCCGGTCCCGGGCAAATTATATTAGATAATCACCCCGCCAGACCTAGGCCTCGAACCAAAGACCTCCCGGTCCACAGCTCATATACACTGCCATTAGACCAAAGAGGCGACTAAGATCAATATGCTGTACAAGTAATAATTTGATAAGTTTATACATATCTAATTAAGTTGTACCGAAAATTGCAATATGCGAAGTGAGTGTATAGAAAATGCACGGTAATTTAATTTGGTGGCGGATTAACTAGCTAAATTACAAATTATGCACTTGGTGTTACACGCTAGAGTGGATTACAGAAAAGCTGCAACTGATTTTGTGTGTAGCCGACCTGGAACTAAGCTGGAGCGGCGACGCGGACGGCGGCAGATGTTAATGGGAGGCAAACACTGAAATAATTATGCAGCAGTCGCGGTGGCTCAGTGCATCAAACTTAAGGCAAACATTGTAATAAATTGAAGTGGAAACTGAATACTCCCTTTTTGCTGGATGATACTCATCGACATTTAAAATAATCATGTAAATGGTTATCGCTTGAACGAGCAAACGGTGACTAGTTAGATTGTAATAAACTATTGGTCATCCATTTCAGCAAAAGTTTACATTCTCGTTGAGTTTCACATTCTCGATAAACTATATTTATTTAATAACATTTTGGGCGACTTACAGCTCTATCAATATTCTAGAATTAGTCCTAAACTTGATTTAACCTACAGTTCGTTCTATATTGAAACCGAGATTTGGGATAAATTGAGATTTATATAAGGGCTGCCAGTCGCCTTTACAGATTAATCGTGACATGAAATCGTTTCGGATATTAATTCATACGATGCCAATTAGGAGTCTCCGAACAGTTACATAGGAATGAAGATACAAACGCATGAGTTTCCAAGGGTTCCCATAGAGTGTAGGGTCATCGTGTAGAGAGTTTGGCTTTGATCGGCCGCGGCGGTGGGACGGCGACCACGTTCGCGGAAACTTTTACGGGACACTGACCCACTTCAGAACGATGAGTAAAAGTAGTCTACAATAAGGCTTTTCACTCACACTCGCTCCACGTAACACTGTCTCTCGAAAATATACCGACTTACCAATCTTTAACACGTTTTGTTGTGGGCTCTATTATAGGCGATCGATTGTCACACATTCTTCTCGTTACTTTTCCTTTTTCTTTGTTACGTCCTAACGCTTTCCTGAGATGAAAGGAAGCCAAATAAATAACGAAATAACTCAAGGCAATAAGTAAAACTTCACTCTAATAATAATATGGTGTAAGTAGATGATTTGAAATATGCATGTATGGCTAGCTGGGCTGCTGTGATGCCGGTGGAGCGCCGCCGCGCCGTGTGTTTGAGCGTCGCATTGACCCACAATCGGCGAGCGGAGGTAAGGACCTTGTGGACAGGAGAGGCCAATCAAAGCCATAAAATATTATAATATTATACAATATTTGCTTATTAACATACGCTATCTAAGCTCGACTGCCTCGATGGCGTGGTTGTGTTTCGGTACAACTATCGTCCTGAGGTCTTGGGTTCGATCCCCGGGTCGGGCAAAGTGATATTGGATTTTTCCATATCAGCCCGGAGTCTGGAATTTGTGCCCGATATGGCGATAGGCTCACTCCCTATCACATCTGGGACGGAACTAAGCTCGGCGAAATGTGAGTGTTCTAGTTCTCTAGTGTACCTCTGCTTACCCCTTCGGGAAACAGGCGTGAGCTTATGTTATGTTATGTAAACATACGCTATCTAAGCTACGAGTATTAATTTCAGTACATCGTTTACTCACTCTTATCCCACTGCAATGTGGGGTCAGGTCAAGAAAACACTTCTTAAGCATGTTGCAAAAAGGATTTAATTTAGTTAATGCCACCGATGAAAAGTGACAATAGGTCAAGACTGAATTATAAAACAAATCTTACATTATGAAAGGAAAATTATGTATGAATACGGGTTTATGTAAGCAATAATAGAGATATTATAATATACGTTGAAGGAAAGACCGTGTACGTGACGGATGTAAGGTGAGATGGAATCAAATATTGCGCTCCCTAAGGAACATTTCCATAGATGCGTCGCGGGTGCCCGCGCGGGCGCGCCCCTACAACGCGCTTTGCTTGGTCTCTACTTCATTTCGTATTAAAATATTTTATATCTACGGTCCCCTGACTATTGGAACTGTGAATTTCCGAGAAATGTTTATTTTCTCACGTGATTCCTTTGACTTTGTACATAAACACTAAAGGTTTCAAAAGGAAATGTATTTCAACACCACCCACCGAGGTCTTAAATTATATTCCAGAAAACTGTCAACACAAGTTAAAAACGGTATGCATTGAACAAATAAAGTTTATTCAAATGGGAACCAAAGTTACTGTTAACAATTTAAAGTTAGCGCTTGGTTACAAGTTGAGGTAAGACAATGCACCGCGTTATAAATGGTGCCATGCACATGACGGTTCGCGGACAAATTTCGTTGGACGGCGGACAAAATAGTCTAACCGCTTCTTTCATTCCCGAATAAGCTTTTGTAGACGACGGGGCAAACGAGCCAGTTGGTCACCTGACCTTAAAAGTTTTGTACATCATACTGTTATACCCCTTGGATGTACCTTTTTACGTTGACGCTGACTTGACCGTTTGTCAAGCCAGCATTATAATATGATATAAATGTCAGTCGCGGGCCGAGTCCCGCAGTCTCTCCCTAACTTCTATTTCGTGTCGTCACGCTGCCGTTTTCTAAATTCACTGTGTGTTTCCTCTATTTTAAATAGGTTTTAATAAATATCTTTTTTAAAAACTCTTTTGTCGTTTCCCGTATAACATTCTGGTGGCAGCTTTAAGGGATTTTAAAGGAAAAGTCCCCGGAAACGTCTCCGCAACCGCGTGTGCCGTGTTTAAGGTGACCGCGACCTGAAACTTGTGAGAAAGTGATAAAAGTGATAAAAACGTTAAAAGCGATAAAAGTGGTAAAAGCGACATAAGTCGTGAAAGTGCTATAAGTGATAAACGTGCAACTTACTTACCATTTCGACGGTGTGCTGACGACCTTCACCTGCTAACAGCCCTCGAGACCCATCTTACCTGCAACTGGAGTCTGACCCAGGAACGCCGCGCCGCTCTGATCCTACTCTGCATCCCAGCTCTCCGTGTCTGCTCAGTATCCCTGCTCTGCGTCTCTGCTCTACGTACCTGTTCTATATCCCTGCTCTGCGTGTCTGCTCAGTATCCTTGCTCTGCGTCTCTGCTCTACGTGCCTGCTGTACCTGTCAAAACCGAAAAACCCTGCAATGCCGATAGCCTACATGATTCCTGCTATATTTATGTAAGTCCTTGGTCACTGATAATAATTTATACTATTTCTTTACGGTGTTATTTTTACTGATTGTGATATTTTAATACTAACTACAATTTTCTAGTGCCAATCTTTTGTCTTACCATATTATGCATAAAGTGCCTACAATACAATTTACAACAGACCAACAAATAGCCGCCGAATCAAATCCATTTCCTAGTGAGGTAGAACTCCCTCCGAGTCCGACACCTACTACTTCAAGGCTAACCCGTCAGACTCTACAAAACATGACCTCAACAGAAATAGGACTAAACGTCTTACTCAAATTCATCAAACCATTTGACGGGACCAGGGAGACTTTAAGTCCGTTCTTGACAAATTGCGACAATGCCATCGAACTAGCCTCGGACAATCAAAAGCCTATTCTTTTCAAATACATACTAAGTCAGCTACAAAGTAAGGCAGAAGTCGCATGCTCAATTAAAGAATTTAACTCATGGGACCAATTAAAAGATTTCCTTAAATCTCAATTTGGAGAAAAGAAACACTACTCAGCATTACTCTCCGACCTCCAAGACTGTCGACAAAATAATTCTGATTCGGTGAGTCAATATGCACTGAAAATTGAATCATGTCTTTCTAAATTATTAACGGAAATTAATATTTCCATTCCAACAAAAAAGAAAGGTGAATTAGCGGGCCGTGTTGCCGCTATGCAAGACTTAGCAACACATACATTCATAGTTGGACTAAACCCCAGATTATCGACCATAGTCAGATCCCGAGACCCTGAAACGTTGAACGAAGCAATTAACTTCGCCGTATCAGAAGAAAAAATTCTTCAGACAGGTCCCAAACGCTATCTCCCATTTCAGACATCTAATTTCCAGAACCGACAGGAACGTCCTAATCCGCCACGTCAACAATCTCATGGCTACAAATTTGAACATAGACCGCGTTTCACTAATAATAATAATACTTCGAATGAAATCTGCAGATACTGCAAAAATCCGGGTCACAACATAGAGAATTGCCGTAAGAGGCAATACAATAACAGACGGTTCTCAAGTTCGAACCCGAATCAACCGGGCCCCTCATTTAATACGAATCGAATTCATTTTACACAGACTCATTACCACGACACGCAGGAACCCTACGACGAGGTTGACCATCCAAAAAACTAAAGAATGCCTCGTCCTGGTGTCGTACGGGGCACCGAATAGCAAATATCGACACCAAAACCGCTGTTTCCACTGCATCCACTGTTTCCGCTGTTTCCACTGTATCCACTGTATCCGCTGTTTCCACTGTATCCACTGTATCCGCTGTTTCCACTGTTTCCACTGTTTCCACTGTATCCACTGTATCCGCTGTTTCCACTGTTTCCACTGTTTCCACTGTTCCCACTGTTTCCGCTGTTTCCACTGTATCCACTGTATCCACTGTATCCACTGTATCCGCTGTTTCCACTGTTTCCACTGTTCCCACTGTTTCCGCTGTATCCACTGTTTCCACTGTTTCCACTGTTCCCACTGTTTCCGCTGTTTCCACTGTTCCCACTGTTTCCATTGTTTCCACTGTTTCCACTGTTCCCACTGTTTCCGCTGTTTCCACTGTTTCCGCTGTTCCCGCTGTTTCCACTATTTCCACTGTTCCCACTGTTTCCACTGTTTCCACTGTTTCCACTGTTTCCACTGTTTCCACTGTTCCCACTGTTTCCGCTGTTTCCACTGTTTCCGCTGTTCCCGCTGTTTCCACTGTTTCCACTGTTCCCACTGTTTCCACTGTTTCCACTGTTTCCACTGTTCCCACTGTTTCCGCTGTTTCCACTGTTTCCACTGTTCCCACTGTTTCCACTGTTTCCACTGTTTCCACTGTTTCCGCTGTTTCCACTGTTTCCACTGTTCCCACTGTTTCCACTGTTTCCACTGTTTCCGCTGTTCCCGCTGTTTCCACTGTTTCCGCTGTTCCCGCTGTTTCCACTGTTTCCACTGATTCAAAGATCCTCACTGACTCCATTCCAAACACTGTATCCACTAACCCTATAATACTCACCGAATTCACTACATCGCGAAAGGTCAACAATTCTATAGTATCTCAGAAAATCTATGAAGTTTCTTGCAATCCAAACAAACTCATGTTACCTCACATCCTAGTCCAATCATCCGCTTCTAATTCGCCTCTGTCTTTACTAGTTGACTCTGGATCCTCAGTTAGTCTCCTGAAATCAGATTGCCTCCACAACAGAGTTGCTCTTACGAAAGAATCAATCATGATAAAAGGCATTGATCCCGTGGAAGAAACCACGCAAACTCTAGGACATTTTATCCTAAAATTCATTCCTCTCAACTCTGGATGCAAATCCATACATCATCAATTCCACGTCATCAACAACATAAGCCTACCCTATGACGGTATTATTGGCAACGACTTTCTCAAATCATTCCAATGTTCTGTTGATTATAGTACGGACTCCCTTCACTTCAGAAATCAGAAGATCAAACTCCATTTCTGTGAACCTACGTATATAATACCACCTCGAACTGAAACTGTAATTGAATGCTCCGTTTCCAACCCTGAAATCAAAACAGGTCTCGTCCTCGACCAAAGCCCTTCCGATGACCTACTAATAGCAAACTGTCTCGTTAAAGTTAAAGGCAACAACAGGATTAATCTGACTGTAGCCAATGTCTCTGAATCCCCTGTCTCCTTGAAATCAAATCTTAATCTAACTCTGACTCCCATCGATGCATGCTACTATACTACATCCAACATGTCCAATTCTCGCTCTGAATCCAATACCATGCAAAGGACTAGAGAAGTTCTTAATCAACTCCGCACATCACATCTTAATGACGAAGAAGCCCAATCTCTATTCCAAATCTGCTCAGATTACTCTGACATATTCCACCTCCAGGGCGAAAAACTCACATGCACCGAAGCTATTAAACACGAAATCAAGACCACATCCGACAATCCAATAAACACCAAGTCGTATCGATTCCCCGAAGTCCACAAAGCAGAAGTTAAAAGACAAATCGGACAAATGCTAGATCAAGGTATTATTGAACCTTCTGCTTCTCCATGGTCATCCCCGATCTGGATTGTCCCCAAAAAACGCGACGCTTCCGGCCAACAGAAATGGCGTATCGTCATAGATTATCGAAAACTAAATGATGTCACATTAGGAGATACCTACCCAATTCCACAAATTTCAGAAATTCTCGATCAACTAGGCAACAGCAAATATTTTTCTACGCTTGATCTCGCTTCTGGTTTTCACCAAATTCAAATTCATAAAGAAGGTGCAACCAAAACCGCCTTCTCTGTCCCTGAGGGACATTTCCAGTTCACACGCATGCCATTCGGCTTAAAAAACGCACCTTCTACATTTCAAAGGCTGATGAACACAGCTCTTTCAGGCCTCCAAGGAGTTCGTTGTTTCGTGTACTTAGATGATATAGTCATCTATTCTTATGACCTAGAATCCCACATCGATAACCTTACCTCAATATTTAAACGTCTTCGAGAATTCAATCTCAAACTCCAGCCCGACAAATGCGAATTCCTACGGCGCGAAGTGGCATATCTTGGCCACATTATTTCAAAAGACGGCGTCAAACCAAATCCCGATAAAGTAAAAGCCGTGACTCAATTCCCTACTCCTAAATCTCCAAAAGATATAAAATCATTTTTAGGTCTTGTATCTTATTACCGAAGATTCATCCCAGATTTTTCCAAAACTGCCAAACCTCTTACATCCCTTTTAAAAAAGGATACGCCCTTTGAATGGCATAATCAGCAGCAACTCGCCTTTGAATACTTAAAACAAAAACTTACTACCGCGCCTGTACTATGCTATCCCGACTTCACCAAATCATTCATCCTCACCACCGATGGTTCAAATCACGCAATTGGAGCCGTACTATCCCAGGGCACTATCGGACAGGATAGACCTATCGCATATGCTTCCCGTACATTAAATAAAAGCGAATGCAACTACTCGACCACAGAGAAAGAACTACTTGCTATAATATTTGGCTGTAAGACCTTCCGCCCATACTTGTATGGCCGAAAATTCCAAATCATAACAGACCATCGACCGTTAAAATGGCTATTCAACCATAAAGACCCTTCTAGCAAAATGCAACGGTGGCGGCTAAAACTAGAAGAATACGATTATGAAATCATATATAGAAAAGGAAAACTTAACTCTGCCGCTGACGCTCTTTCTAGATTCCCAGTCAATCCGATCTATGACAGTAGCCAATCAAAACCTTCTACTTCTACTAATTCTGCCAATCCCCCTATCCAGAATAAAGATCTAGACGAAGACTTAATGGATCTTCTTGTGTCTCCTCCATCATTTACGCTAGACGAAATCAATTCTAATCCTAATTCCAACGAAACCTTCCCTGATCTCAATGACGAAAACCCTAATATAGAAGAACTCTCAAGAATCCCTGAACCAGACTTGATGCTAATTCCTTCTCCAGAATTCCAACAGATTCCCATTGAAGACATTATTCCTACTACTTCTCGGGTCCACGACCCTCAAATACCAGATCCTCAGACGATACCTGAAGAAGAATCGACTACCACTGAATCCCAAACCTTGTCATACAACGACGACGACTACTCCAACTTCTTAAAACAGTCTGTAACTAATAAAAGTAACTATAATACTAAGCTGATTGAACATAATGAAAGTCTTACTAAATCACATTGTAAAACCATTCTAGTTCCTACGTCGATTGATTTAGATGAATCCAATCCCTATGTACAAGAACTTTTAGGAAACACCGAAGACACTGAAGTCCTAACAAATTCTGAACGGAGCCTGTATTCATTCCGTAAATTTCTCGTTAATAACAAAGACTACTATTTCCTATTTCTCAAAGTCCATCACTTCGACGAAAGCTCTTACAAAGAAATCTATGAGACTTTAAAAACCGTCAGGACTCAGTTGACATCTGATCCGAGTATAAAAGAAATTGCCATTTCCGATCTCAGAAACCCATTCGAAAAACATTCTTTCGTCAAAATATACAATATACTCACATATCTCTTTCACAATACTAACATAGTCATCAATATCTATCATAACAGCATAATCTATCCTACTCCATCTGAAATCAAGAAAATCCTTAAGGAAAATCACGACCTTCCTATTTCCGGTCATCTTGGGTCTACTAAAATGCTTAAGAGAATCCAAGAGAAGTACTATTGGAAAGGCATGCGCTCTGAAGTCGAAGACTATGTAAAACGCTGTTCCTCCTGCCAACTAAACAAAGCTCTAAGGCAGACAAATCGTGCACCAATGCAAATCACTACAACTTCAACAAGTCCATTTCAGCGCATAGCGCTTGATGTCGTTGGGCCTCTCCCAGAATCTGGCAACGCTAAACTAAAGTATATCCTTACCTTACAAGACGACCTTACCAAATTCTCAGTAGCTTATCCCATGCGCAGTGTCACCGCGGAAGAAAGCACTGACTGCCTCATACATTTCATATGCCTATTCGGTATCCCAAAATTCATTTTGACAGACCAAGGAACTAACTTCACCTCAGAACTTTTTAAGCAGACTTGCAGCTTTCTGAAAATCAAACAACTTTGGTCCACACCATACCATCCCCAAACTCAAGGGGCACTCGAGCGCAGTCATTCTACCCTAAAAGAATACCTGAAATCTTTTGTGGAGCCTAACCACACCGATTGGCCTAGATACGTGTACACTGCGATCATGACATACAATACTAACGTCCACTCGACCACTAACTTCACTCCCTACGAACTCGTATTCGGTCACAAACCATTTATCCCAGGCTCAATCTTTGACTCAACTCCTGATACCACATATCCCGAGTATTTAAAAATGCTCCAACACCGCCTACAGCATTCTCGAAACAAAGCCACTGAAAATATCACTGCTTCCAAAGAAAGATCCAAAGATTACTATGACCGCAGAACTAGATCCATATCATACAAAACAGGTGACTATGTATTCTTGAAAAATCATGTTCGCCAAGGTAAGTCCCTCTCACCATGCTGGAAAGGCCCGTACCGCATTGTCCGTGTACATGGCAATAACACACTGTCTCTTCTGATCAACCGACGACACATAAGACACCATTATGACGAAGTCAAACCAGCTCACACGGTTTCTCTACTACTCCCGCAACAAACCTGAAAAAGAAAATACAATTATATAATTAATGTAAATATTATTATACTAAATAAATAAATAATAATGTTAACTATAAATAAAATATTCTATTCTTATAAAATAAAAAAAAAAAACAATTACTAACCTTATTCCGTAAGATGATTACTATTTCTTACCTTTATACTTACCATGAACTAATTATTCGATTTCAGCATTATGGTGCAATCACACGAATACATACAACCTATTCGCACAGAATCGGGTATATTCTTCGATTATGAAGGAAAACTTAAAATTCAAAATGGTCATCTTGACATACTAATTCCACAAGACATTTCTCACTTTCCAAGTCATATAGAGAATATTGGCTCTGTAATTGAAACGGCGAAGCAATTCTGTTCCCTCAAAAATATTATAAATGGCGACGACTGCCTTAATGCTATTGAACCTCTGTCGATTAGATACCATGACATCCTAGAGTCCTACAACTCTTTAGAACACCTCGTTTCTGACAGACAACGTAGGTCAGCTTGGATCGGAGCCGGAGGCTCTCTGTTGAAGACTATTTTCGGTACTTTAGACGAAAGTGACGCACTAAAGTATGATAATGCTATTTCTATGTTACAAGATGATCAAAAGAAGATAGCTTCATTAATAAAAGAAAATATCCTAATTACCACTTCGACATTATCCTCTTATAACAAAACGTTACAGAAACTAAAGAACAATGAAGCTGTCTTAAACGATGCGATTGACAAACTCTCGGTATTGATCCAAAATGTTTCACAAGATAATTCCAATACACAAATTATTTCAAACCTTAATTTTATTCTCAACAGTTTGGAAACCAGTGTCTTAACACTTTCGTTCCAGTTGGAAGATATAAACAATGCTATCATGTTTAGTAGTCAAAACATTTTAAGCCCGAGCGTCTTATCGCCCGTGCAACTGTACCGAGAACTTGTCGCTCATTACAATAACATACCTAATAATCTAGACTTACCATTAAGCTTAGAATTAAACGAAATTCATAGTTTATTAAACATAATTAATATGAAATGCTTTTATTCATTAAATAAGATTATTTTTATTGTACAAATTCCTCTTGTATTCCCTAATGAATACAGTTTGTATCATAATTTACCTTTGCCAGTTCCACATAATAAACTTAAACTATTTGGAATGCTTATACCAAATACAAAATATATTGCAGTGACCAAGGACAAAACACATTATTGCACATTAAACTCATTGGACGACTGTCGCGCGTATAGCGACACTTATTATGTATGTAACATTATTAATATATACTCTGTATCCGCGAATCCAAGCTGTGAGAGCTTAATGTTAACCAAAGTAATAAACAGCTTACCTGATAATTGTCATCCCAAATTCATCTCCGGCACTGTAGATGTTTGGCATCCTTTAAAATTTAATAAATGGTTGTACATTCAGTCTCAACCCAGTAACCTGGTAATAGACTGCATTAACGCAGAACCTTACGAGACTACTATATTAGGTGCAGGTGTACTTAACATGCCAAAGTTATGTACCGCATATTGTAAAAGCGCAGTACTCACATCGAAAAACTCTGCGTATAACATAAGTATACCACTAAGACAGTCAAACTTCAGTTTAATTAATAATTCTTGTTGTAATATAATTAATAAAACATTGCCTAATGTGTCCCCAATTCACCTTAAAAACATAGACCTAGATAGTCTAGATTCCAACCCTGAAATTAAATCACAGATATCAAAATTAAATGACATTATTGAAAAACCACATATTATCAAATACGGGACGCATTATTCAATATTAACTCTATGTATTGTCGTTTTAATATGTTCCTATGTTTTATATAAATTGTTCATATTATGTAAAGGAAACGTCAGCCTGACTCGTCCAACCCTTCTTTCCAAATTTCGCTCAACTCTATCTGCACCCCCTGAGGCAGATACCCCTTTGGAGATGGTTGAAAGTCCACCTCCAACCTCAAGTGCTCCGAGACTTCGGATGTCCTGAACTCTTTTGTAAACTTCGGAGTTGCAACCCCGAAGTTTACTCTTCTCCGGGGGGCTGTTATACCCCTTGGATGTACCTTTTTACGTTGACGCTGACTTGACCGTTTGTCAAGCCAGCATTATAATATGATATAAATGTCAGTCGCGGGCCGAGTCCCGCAGTCTCTCCCTAACTTCTATTTCGTGTCGTCACGCTGCCGTTTTCTAAATTCACTGTGTGTTTCCTCTATTTTAAATAGGTTTTAATAAATATCTTTTTTAAAAACTCTTTTGTCGTTTCCCGTATAACAATACGAATAAATGTATTGATTCATTCTACTGATTACTTACTAATTAGATTTTTTTTCTTTTCACCAGCCATTAGCCCACGTGGGATCGGCGTAACACACTTAAGTATGCTGTAGAAAGGATTCGGTTTCGTTTTTACAACCATCGGCCTACCTCATGTCAATCCTCTTGGACTAATAACATTACATTATGATACTTTTATCTTTAAAAGGTGGAATTTTATTATCAACTACTAAAGTATATTCACCCGCCTCGTAAATCCAAAAACTTTTATTATAATTTCCTTAATAAAACTTGGGTAGTCTACCTGCATACCGAGAGGGTAAAACTCCTAATGAAAGACAACTACAGGGAAGGAATGTAGAGAGCTGAGAGCATTTGCCGGGAACCCGTCTGCGAAGTTGGTCGTGCGGATATAAGACGAATGGCGTGTAGCCGTGTAGATCCAATAATGCATCGCAAACTAACTTCGCTAACTATTGTTAGTGATGATAATGGCTCATAATTATATATATTCCGTGATATATTAATTTATTAGACTAGAAGTAAACTATTTACATGTTATCCCGGGGGCATCTAGTCTAGTCTAGTGGTTTGAGTGTAATGTTTTGTATGTAGTATCTAACATGTAAATGTAGAGACATCCCATTGTTAGTTTTGTCTATATTCTTCAATAGTCGGGCTTCTTCGGCACTAAGACCTTTTATCGCAAAACATGAATTAATAGGTTGTTTCGTATAGTCTAAGATGGAGTTACTTTTTAACTTCCCGAATGACGAAACGATTAGGTTGTATGCCTTATGGCAAACCACGCTTGACTATAAATAGTGGCAGCATTACAGAGATCATCGAATTACAAAGTACTGCACTGCACACGAATACGCTCGGCATCATGACACAAGATAA
Organism: Clanis bilineata; assembly: GCA_036417725.1. Classification (NCBI taxonomy): domain Eukaryota; kingdom Metazoa; phylum Arthropoda; class Insecta; order Lepidoptera; family Sphingidae; genus Clanis; species Clanis bilineata. The sequence goes on from CM071140.1 coordinate 12,546,003, forward strand.
TAGTCTTATAGGGCCTTACTTATAAAAATATTTTCGCTTAACTTTTTGCTAAGAATAGCCTGTCACTTTATTCCGTGCGTTACATTGTTTAAAAATGAAAGGGACAACGAATGGTTAAAGATAAGCAGCGCTTAAATATTTTTGTAAGTAAGGGGCATAATGCCTAGAATTCAACAATCTCCCTTCCTTATCAATTTCCTTATATCAATAGTTGGCACCGCTTAGAATTACAGCTCGTTTGACGCTATCATAAAAACAATATTTACGTTCGCAGTTTGTTGAGAAATGTGTTATAATGTTACATTTACCTAAAAATTTTGTTAAAATATAAATTCAATTATATTTCTTAGGGAAGGTGAATTATTGCTCAATAATAACATAATGGAACGTTGTTTGAAGTGATATTTCCCTAGTCATTTACAACGTCTGAATAATAGCAAAGACTTTATCAGAGGACGAAAAGAGCCGTCTACCCCGGGGACCGGTATTAAAAATATTAAAATAAGTAATTGCTTTATCGGGGTAGCACCTGACGCTCCGTAGTTCCCCGTCTCGCGCCCCCACGCACCCTAAACACCTTGCGATAAGGGTAACCGCTTCTTTATACTAACCCATTTAATGCGAAATGGGAAAATAAAATACCAAAACACACGCGGTCTTGCGATTAGATAATCCGAGCTGGTAGGTGTAGCTTGTCGTAAATATTATTATATCGCGCATGTTTTTTAAACTATATTGTTATTAAAATGTATATTTTTCCCGCAGTGCTGATAAATAACTGTATGAATTGTTAATGACTTCGTAATAAACATGTGAAATCCTTATTGTACGAATTATAAGGAATAAATACGTGTGCCTAAGACATGTAGTTACGTGACAATTATGTTAAGTGGCAAATCGTGTCTCTAAGAGAAATTCGTGCGGATGTTGGGGGAACATTTTCTGAAATATGCCATTACCGTGTCCTTGACGCCAAAGAATGAATAAGACAAACAAAATAATAAGCCTCCTGTTATAATAAGCATTGTGGATATATTTAAAACGACAAACATATTTTATACTTTTAATGACGATTAAATGGTGATACATTTACCACTGCTATAAAAATAAAGCACAAATCAAGTCCACATTTATTTTTTCAACTTGGTATTTAAGCGTAATCTTTCCCTTCTGTAACTTATTTTAACTGAGTTATAAGTTATTTTTAAGACTAAAAACAAATTCAACAAGATTAATAAGTCTAAAGCTGCGTTTGTCGAACCAAACCACTAAAACAGCTACCATATGTAAATGTTTTAATTGTCTACTGCTTATAAAACAATGGACCAGAAACAAAAATGTGTAACAGAAACTATGTTTTGCGTAATTTTCCTGCAGAAGACTCAGCATAATATTACGTCAAAAAAATTTACAAGTTACAGTAAATAATATGATTCTAGTTTTGGTAGGTAAAGCTTACCTACTCAATGTTAGAACATCGAGTTTTCGAACAGTAATTAGTTATTTTCATTAGTAACAGATACTCACTCGGCTCCATTTTTTCCGCCCTTGTGCAGCATGCCCGCGCGTGCCATCTCACGCCCACGACCTGCAAAAACACAACATCCATTAGCGTCAATTTAACGGCGAGACTGTTTCGCGTTTTTACCCTAAATACTACAGTCCATTCGCCATACTTGTAACAAATGTAAATAAATATTTAGCCTATGTATAGCGATGGCAATTGGACTCTACTATGAACTCTACCTATTTGTTATAACTGTCTCGGTGGCGTAGTTGTATGTGTTCTTATGTGCGCCGTATGATATCATTCCGAGTTCTCGGGTTTGATCTCCGTGTCGGATAACGTGATATTGTGTTTTTCTGTTCAGTGTCACCCCGAAGTCTTGAATTCGGTGTGGCGACGGGCTTACCCCTTATCACATCTAGGACATCACAGTTCGGCGAAATGTAGCTGTTCTAGTTCGGCTGTACCTACCCCTTCGGGGATATAGGTGGTGAGCTTGTGTTATTTGTTATTACTCTTGGTCACGTGTCCTGAGTACAAACACTTATGCAAAGAAAGATTTTTCAAATTTAACTGCGACAATATTTACATTTTAAAATTAAGTTGAAAACACGTTAACATTGAAATTTACAAAAAAAAAAACATGACTAACATGAGTGTATTGTTTGTTTAAGTATGCTACTTATAAATAATTGTGGATTTTTAACACACACAGTCTCACACACACACAGTGTGGTGTGAGTGTTTATTGCTCAAATGCAATATTTTTATGCATTGTTCGTAGCACGTCCGTAGCGCAGCGGGCGCGTAGCCGGCTATGAATCGAGAGGACGCGGGTTCGATTCCCGCACCGAGGCCAATGTTTGTGTGGCCCACAGGTATTTGTTTCGAGTATGGGTGTTGTGAGACCGAAAGTCTTTCGTAGATTCTGATACCCACGATACGGGTTATACCTAGTGTGGGGTCAGGACTATCTTTGTGACTATTGGGTTTTTTATTCATATTAATTAATTTTTTGTGTGCAAAAATAACTGACTGTCGAAAATAACGCAATGCATTACCGTATTACAGCATTTAGCACATAACCTATTTTATCAATTACTTAACGTATCTAATAATTGTATTATTTGTAACTTAATTACGGCAAAAGATGCTCTCTGTTCTCCTCAAAAATTTCCCCGATATAATATTCTCGTTGCAGTATTACCGATCAGAAAAAGAAAGCGTCATCTCATCGCCCGTACAACTTTATTTATCTAAGATATTAACAATAATTTCTTTTACCCGTTTCATACGATTATAAATTGCAACTCATACCACATAAACTAGCGAAAACTGATTAAACTGTCATGTCATGTTTCATTTTGCGTTTCTAATTTGTATTGGTGCCACATTTAAGATGACTGGTCTTTACATTACTTTGCGATTTCAAACTGATGGCTTCTATATTTAATCGAAGCAAGTGTTACAAAAACAGTTCAATCCTTTAGATAAATGTGGTAATTTGGCAATTTAATCATCCATCTATATATAGAACATGATGGATGGCCAGATGGGAAAATTCCAGTAGAAGTTTCAGTTAAACTGCGACATCAACTTCAATAGACCGTACACAATAAGTGATGTTGAAAATTGATGATGCTCGACAGTCGACACTAAAGTAATTCGTCTCGCTTATACAAACGAAGAAGCGGAAAATAATCGAATGCCTTTACAAATATACTATCAAGGCAACACGGCGCGGCGTCACTACGATGCGCTTTGTTGCACACATTTTAGAATTGTTTTCCGTAGTATTGTTACGTAATTTGTCGCATTACCAGCAGTGCTACAACGTTATTTTTATTACTTTCATAACGACGATAGTTATCGCTAAATCTATGGAGATTTAAGAATAACTATTGTCGATTTTTAACTAGTATAAAGTATGCACATTTGTCTAGTAGAGCTTCTTGCGGAGACTTTAATGAACTAAACACATGTATGGAGATTTAACTATAACAGCTATCATCGTTATCGAGAAGCATTAAATAGTATGAGGGGTACTTGATCAAGGATATAAATAGCCGGCCCTAGTTCATTATCGAGTTAAAAATATTATGAGGTTAAAATAGCGTGTCTCGTCACTGTGCGGCAATAATGACATGAACTATAAGTGGATTACAAGCGATGTCAGTGACGTGCTTTCACTTCGAGTATAATGGTGTAAAACTCGAGTGATATTCGGCAACACGCGATGCCATCATTAGCCTAGCCCGATGCACTCGCCCGCAATCATTCATAATGAGGGCCTTACGAAACAATTGCGTTTCAACTTTCAATAAGGTAACACGTGCCATAAACAGCGACTCAAACAGGAATATTTTTGACAACACAGTTCGTACCGAGCTCGATGCGCGTCTATGACTGAGATCTATAGAGCGAACTTCGACTAAGTCTAAGTCAAAGTAACGAACTCAGTGAGGATTTTGACATAGTCCGAGTCATTTTTTTACAAGCGAAACAGACTAAAAGACAGACTAGGCAAAGATTTTCGTGTAAAAATGACTCGAACTAAGTCAAAATCCTCACTGAGTTCATTACTTTGACTTAGATTTAGACGAAGTTCGCTCTATAGACATCGATATAATAATATACCTAGATGCACAGTTGACGCTCAGAAAGTGGGACAGCCAACGAGTGCTTAAAATGTAAGTAAGCACTTGTTTGCTGTCAGTCGGGCGCCGACCGTTCGCCTGTGAAGATGCCTAAATGCTCTGTGAAAGAGTGCAAAAATAACACTCTTACAAAGCGCAAAACACATGGGATTTCATATTTTAAGTAAGTATAATTCCCTTACTTGATTCTTAAAACCTTAATCATGGTAAATTAAGTATTAAACGTGTATAAATAATTAATTTAACGAATTCAGTTAATAAAATATTTTGTCCCTTTTGAAATCATGATTTGGAACAATGAAATATATGGAGTCGTTTTTTTTTTGTAAATATATTATATTTATTTTAAATTTATGATTTTTTTTATTAATTTTATTTATTAATTACAGATTACCATGAAATGAAATAGTAAGAGATAAATGGCGTAAAATTATTTCCGAAGAAAGGAGAGAAGAAAATTTTAAGCCCAATTACTCAAGTGTGGTTTGTTCAGACCATTTTGCCGATTCCGATGGATATTATACAGAAAAAGGGATTAGGAAAATTAAAAAGAATGCTGTACCAAAAATAAAGGTGATAAATTGTCATCAGCTACATTGTCCTTAACTAATGTTTACTATTTAATTTAACAATATGTATGCTGTTGGTGTACCTATAAATAAATAAAATAAATATTGCCACATTCATTGACTTTATTTTAGATTGTCGTAACTACAAGTTTAAATGAGGCAGGGTGCAGTACAAGGGTAATAGTTGAAAAATATTTGATACAGAATTCATCAATAGCAAGCATATACTAGGTATATACTGCCATGTAAAATTACTATTTAATAATTTGCGGCTAATTCTAATAAATGTTTTCAATCAAAGTGTGCAGATCATAAAAATTTGCCAACATGAACAAAGTTGAACATTCCGATGTCAAATAATAATTGTAATGGTTCATTCTCGCGATTTTTAATTTTTTAATTTTTCATTTTTATCTTGGATTCTCGGATTGAGATCATTTATTGGAACCGGTCGTTAGGCATAATTACTACAACAGTAATTGTGGCGACATCATTTATTGGAAACATATTCATTTCCAGGAACCAGCAATTGAACCAATAAATAATGAAGGATCACCAATACCATCAGAATTTTCATCAATCTTTTCATCAATCAAACACACCTAAGACGTTATTTTTGAAAGATAATTTGAAAGAACGCAACCAAAAATTTAAACTTAAATCTAATTTAGTGCGAAACTTAAAAAGGCAGAACAAAAGATTAAGAAAACGAAATGATAGTCTAAAAGAAATTATTAAGAATCTAAAGAGCAAAGGACGATCTTAGTGTGGGGCCAGGACTATGTATGTGACTGTTGGGTGTTATTTATTTATTTATGAATCACGCTAAGGCAAAACAGTGCTTATTTCATATTCATAACTCATAAGCTTTGTTATCTTCTAAACATTTATAATCTATATATCTCTTAATGTAAGTAAAATTATTATACAGATATCGCCATTCTCATCTACATTGTACGCCACGTGGTCAACATTTCTCACAGATAAATACAAGAACTATTCGACTCCATTCAATCTTTGTCCAAGTGACTAGAATGTTTCTTTTAATAATGTCAAATTATTGTCAAATTCAAAAACGATTAGAAATTCAAAAATTTCGAATAAAAGAACGTTTGAACATTCAATTTAAAAAGCTACTTTATGCCGCGTCTATAAGGTCATATTTGTGTTAATTTAATTAAATTTGTGATGTTTATTTGTTTTGTCTGTCGAGGACACTGTTTACAATGATATTTGTATGGAACTGTGCATCTAGGTATATTATTATATCGATGTCTATAGATCTCAGCCTTAGACATTTGTATGTAATTTTAACCAAACGTCATCAGTGCGCAGCTAGCTCAATACGAATTCGATTGTCAAAAATATTCCTCTAGGGTAACTTTTGATACTCGATTCGATCGCTATTACGATTGGATTTCATTTATTGATCTTAAATTCCACTGAAATCGAGGTAAAATGCACTCATATCGCGTTAAAAAGTACTAAATGACAAGTTATCGAATGTAATGCGACGTTAACGCACTCGTTTTTAACTCGAATAAATGAAACAAAATCGAATCGAGTGTCAAAAGATATTGTTTTATATTATAGTATATTTCTTGTGAATTTATGTATTTAAATTATTATATTAACGACCACAACATACCGTTACTAATGAACATATTCGGTTAATATGGTATGTTGATTCATAAAAAAATCCTTGATAAATCTTATTTGGTGTTGTTACGTAAAGTTCGTAGTATAGTAAATTGATGCGATACCCAAATTAAAATAAATAATCGCGCTGGCGCCGCTAGTTGTAAAGATTTATTAAGTCTTTGTTCTCTTTTTGGACATCAAAACAGAATCACCCCATGTCTATCTAGTACTATAATAATGCAAGTATAATCTATCTTAGTTATAAATTGGACTCGAGATGACGCGTACATGCAATATTAATGCTCTCCTATTGTTTCTGTTTATCTCGTCTATCAAATAATCTAAAGTAACAGCTGATTTTGTCGAAAGAAATAAAATACGATAATGTCGAGAATATTTTCTCAATAGCTGTTTTAGATAACGATACCAAAAAATAAGCTCACGCCTGTATCACCGAAGGGGTACGCAGAGGCGCACTAGCGAACTAGAACATCCACATTTTATCGAGCGTTTTTCCGATCCAGACAGGGGCCTATCGCCTTATCGGTTACAAAATCCAAACCCCGGGATATCGTTTTTTTTATAGCACAGACTGGCAAACGAGCAGATGGGTCACCTGATGGTAAGTGATATCCACTGCCCATAGACACCCAAGACCCAAAAAGAATCAGGGGTGCATTGCCAACTTAAAAGGAGGAAATAAAAGAGAAGGGACAAGGGATTTGGAAAGGGAGAGGGAGGGGGAAATGGGCTACCGGAAATCTCACTCACCGAGCGAAACGCGACAGTAAACTGCCACTTTATGTCGGTTTTCTGTGAGACAGTGGTATCGAAGCGGTTGAGCCGGCCCATTCGTGTACAACGTCAGCCTACAGGGTAGCTCTACCACTCAAATCTACAGCGTGACTCTACCACTCAAGATTTTTAACTTTCTTTCTACCTGACCCTTATCCCCCCTTAATTTGGGGTCGGTGCAACACACTTTTTTCAAGCATGTTGCAGAAAGAATTTGACTAAGTTTTTTATGACCGGCTGCCTGCCTGACGTCAATGCCCTATGGGGAATCCAGTCCCGTGCAAATTAAACTAGGAAATTCGCTTTGCCTGAACTGGGAATCGAATCCACGACCTCCCGGTTCACGGCCCATATAAGCTTCCACTAGACCAAAGAGGCGACAGGGCTATATTAAAAAAAATCACTTTGCCCGACTCGGGGTCGAACCCGAAACCTCAGAATGGTAGTAGATACCGATATATAATCATCAATTTCCCACTGCCATTCCGTGGTTTACTCACGTGTTATGCGTCAATTTAATACATTAACTACATATGTATATGTGTATCTACCCATCAATTATATTAATGCTTGTTACCAAGTTAGCTGCCGGGCGCCGGCATAACGATTACTTTGATTTGCCAACATTTATTTTAAACTATGATGAATATTATGGGGGTTGTTTGACACCCCAGAGAGGGTTGACATCAGGCAGACATCCGGTCGTAAGAAGTACGCCGAATCGTCTCTGCAACGTGCTTCAAAGAGTGTGTTGCGTTGACCTCACATTAAAGTGAGATAATGGTCGGTGATTCAAAAAATAAGTAAAAAAAAACATTTTCCTCCTTTTGGAGCAGTCGGGTTTAAAAAAGGGAGTTTAAGGCTAAATAACAATAATGGCCATGTTTTTTTTCTGGCGTGATTAAATAGTAATAACTAATCTATATATATAAAAATGAAACCCGTTTTCCGTTGTCATCGCATCACGCGTGAACGGCTGGACCGATTTCGCTAATTCTTTTTTTAGAATATTCCTCGAAGTACGAGGATGGTTCTTACGGAGAGAAAAAAATGAAAAATTGACTGAAAAAGTCTAAAAACAACACTTTTCTGTACTCCCATACAATTGATTCGTAATAATACTTAAAAGTCAATTTGAACTTTAATACCATACCATAAAGTTCAAGTATTAGTGGAGAGGTTCCGGGAAGGCAAAACAATTGAGTGTCGTTAGTATCTACTGGTTCGATTTGAAAAATTCTTTTTGACGCTATGACCAATAGGAGCGGAGCAGAAATGAAAAATGTTTAAAGCCGGGGAAGTTGGTATCTCAGAAACTACTGGTTCGAATTGAAAAATTCTTTTAGTGTTGACCGACGGGTTGAATGATGGGGTGACTAAGGGATACCTGACGGGGTGACTGATGGGGTGACAGACGGGTTACAGACGGGGTGACAGACGGGTGACATGCGGGGTGACAGCCGCGGTGACAGATGGGTGACAGGCTGGGTGACAGATGGGGTGACAGGCGGGGTGACCGACGGGGTGACAGACGGGTGACAGGCGGGGTGACAGACTGGTAACAGACGGGTTGACAGACGGGGTGACAGACGGGGTGACAGACGGGGTGACAGATGGGTGACAGGCGGGGTGACAGACGGGGCGACAGACGGGGTGACAGACAGGGTGACAGACGGGGTGACAGGCAGGGTGACAGACAGGGTGACTGATGGGGTGACTGATGGGGTGACAGAAGGGTGTCAGGCGGGGTGACAGGCAGGGTGACAGGCAGGGTGACAGACAGGGTGACAGACAGGGTGACAGGCAGGGTGACAGACAGGGTGACAGACAGGGTGAGTGATGGGGTGTCAGCCGATGTGACAGACGGATTACAGACGGGGTGACAGACGGGAAGACAGACGCGGTGACAGACGGGGTCACAGACGGGGTAACATACGGGGTGACAGACGGGGTGACAGACAGGGTGACTGATGGGGTGACTGACGGGGTGATAGACGGGTTACAGACGGGGTGACAAACGGGGTGACAGACAGGGTGACAGACGGGGTGACAGATGTGGTGACAGGCAGGGTGACTGTTCAGGCGGGGTGACAGGCAGGGTGACAGACAGGGTGAGTGATGGGGTGTCAGCCGATGTGACAGACGGATTACAGACGGGGTGACAGACGGGAAGACAGACGCGGTGACAGACGGGGTCACAGACGGGGTAACATACGGGGTGACAGACGGGGTGACAGACAGGGTGACTGATGGGGTGACTGACGGGGTGATAGACGGGTTACAGACGGGGTGACAAACGGAGTGACAGACAGGGTGACAGACGGGGTGACAGATGTGGTGACAGGCAGGGTGACTGATGGGGTGACTGACGGGGTGACAGACGGGTTACAGACGGGGTGACAGACGGGTGACAGGCTGGGTGACATGCGGGGTGACAGACGGGTGACAGACGGGTGACAGACGGGTTGACAGACGGGGTGACAGACGAGGTGACAGGCGGGGTGACAGACGGGGTGATTGACGGAACCGCACCGAAGTCACGTACTATCTCTCGAAGTTTAGCAAAACATATCATTACCTTTTTAGAATTATTGTGCTATAGGTGCCTACGACTCACTCTTTCAACCCTCTCTCTCATACGCAGACGAAGTTGCGCGGGTCAGCTAGTAGTTAATAAATTCAAATATTTACCTGGACATGCGATCTGGGGGCCGGTAGTGTTGTTTGTTAGTTTGGATCATTCCAAATACCTGAAACAAGAAATAATATTTTTTTATTCATTTTTTATATTTTTCAAAAAATTGCCACTACAACGGATAGGATTTTGTTTATGCATCCCAAATAACTGATAAGAATAATATTATTATCTATTAGATTTTATAAATTACGTTGACGTCAGGGGTTGACGTCACGTAAGCAGCCGGTCGTAAAAACTAAGCCAAATCCTTTCTGCAAGATGCTTGAAAAAGTGTGTTGCGCCGGCCCCACATTAAGGTGGGATAAGGGCAGGTAAAAAGATTCCTTAATTCTCTTAAATCCTTAATAAAGTAGACTAACAATAAACATAAAGGAACATTATTCAGACGAATCCTTACTAAAGTAATTGAAGTAAGTCTGATATTCAAAGACTACTCATTGCTACCGAGTACACGAACGATATTACTTTTTAAATAAATCGTTCATTTCACGTCCGGATTAACGTTCCGTTTCATATTTAAAGCACACAGTATCCGTGTAATTCGTATGTGCATTCCGATTGCAAAGTCCGCTTTTCATTAAAAGAGAAAAAAACATATTAAAATGTCGGTTAAAATCTCATTTATGAATTATTTTCGGAATGGAGTTTGATAACGTAATACAGATATTTTATAATCTCAGAAATACATTTTAATAAACATATGAATTGTAAATTACAGTTAACTCGTCGCCGCCTTGGTCTAGTGGCAGCATATTTGGGCTGTCAAACGGGAGGTCCTGGTTTCTTCCCAGGCCGGGCATAGTACTTTTTGTAATTTAATTTGCCCGGGAATGGAACCTCCAGAGGGGGTTGACGTCAGACAGGTAGTCGATCGTAAAAACTTAACCGATTGCTTTCTGCAACATGCTTGTAAAGGAGTGTTGCGACCCCACGCTGTGTGGGATAAGGGCAGATTGAACGAAAGAGTTAACTCAGAACATACAATATAATATAATATTCCGAATAAGGTCAATCACCTTATCACATACCAGTTGTAGCACAAATTCATATTATGACCTACATAGAGTTGACCCGTTTGCAGATCACTCCACCTGTAGGGTTATCACGACCTCTTATAGCAGTATTATTATAATCGTTCTTCGCTTGTTTTGTATGGGAATCGGTACAAGTAAAATTATAACAATACTGCTATAAGAGGTGATGGTAACCCTCCAGCTAACTATTCCTAGTAATCAACAATAACTACCGGTCAGCGCCGCGCTGCGCCGCGCCGCGCCGTGCTGGTCGATTTGAATACCTGCCAGCAGTTATACAACGTCAATCGACCGTTAAGCCCTGCTCGAGCCCATGTTCCGTTGGAAAAACCGTCCGCCCAAAAGGCAGTTCCACAATATCGCGGCTTTTCACGGTGCACCTGTGGCTCGAATAAAATATTTCAAGAGCTACCGAAATACCTACGGGACGGATGTATTACATTGAGGTGTACGATCTGAAACATATTTGGTTTGGATATTTATTATCAAAGATATCTACGGTTCTTCTAGTTCGGTAGTCTTCTAATAAAAACTTAAGTATTATTAAATTATATTACGTATTTAGTTTCATAACTCCATGATTGGCACTACTTTGTAAAAAAACAATTCTACTGAAGCGCTTACTCTTAATAGCAATACTGTAATTTAATTTCCAAACACGATAAACGTTTTGTTTAATTTTCATCTGCAGAAGTTAGATAGTGGATGAATTTCATTGAAATGTAATTTCTGCCAATAATACCCGGAAATTAAAAACTCCAATGAAGCTCCGCTCGTTTAACAAAAGATTCCACCTTTTCGTTTTATTGTTAAACATGATACTGGTTCGATACAGAGTTATGAAGGAGAACGGAATGTAGATAATTTACAGCGGTAGTCGGAACAAAAGTACGTATGGCATGCGACCTACATCCTGCAGCCCCATTTGATATAAACTTGCTCAACGGTGGCGCGCTGCCCTACACTACTCAATTGGAATATTGTAAACATTGGTCGATACAAATATTTTTGCGAGCGTAGGTAAGTTCTGTGCGCTTTTTTATGCGTGGGAAGTGGATACCTTTATGATGTTTATGATTTACTAAGGAATGTTGAGGTTTGAATGTGTTACGTAGGTACAGAGACTGTCTACGGTCGGTGACCATATAATATAATTTACATACTTGTAAGAGGGTACCCAAATGGATAGGGATCATCCTAAACATGGTGTCCCTAACCTTCCTTCAGGATTTTGACGGAAAGTCTGACAGGGTGGGCGTCGCTTGTTAAAATTATTTCATATTATTCTCTAGAGCTGTGTTTGTTGGTTTTTAAGTGATGTGGTTTAATGCATCAAACTGCAGTGAAGATGGACAGTATAATGTGGAAACTTTTTAACCGGTGATCTTTGATGTGTTTTGCTTGGTGCGTTGGCTGGCTTTGTTCGGTCGATTCGCCAAGTGAAGGTCATCTGAAGGGTGCCGCGCAGGAAAGCATTACCGCTATAATCCCAGCAGGACCTTGAGACCATCCACATCTGGGTTTCATGGTCATTGTGAAAACATAATTGCTCTATTTATCTTGACATTGGCTAAATCATCGCAAATTCGTGGAAGCCATTATTTTTAAAAGAAGAAGAAGAACCTTCTTTCACTTGTGTTAATTCCGTTCCAATGTGGGACAGGGCAACAAATTTAAGTGTTCAGAAAGGATTCGTTTAGTTTTTACGATCGGCTGCCTGGTTGATGACAACTCCCAATGGGTTTCAGGGGGGTTACCACCACCTCTTATAGCAGTATTATTATGATCGTTCTTCGTTTGTTTAGTATGGGAATCGGTACAAGTAAGATTATAATAATTCTGCTATAAGAGGTGGTGGTAACCCCCCAGTCCAAGGTATTACGTGTCAGGTTTGCGATTTGAGATTTGAAGTCAGGATTTTCCGATTCAGTGCGCATACATTGACAGACATTGATTGACAGATCATGGTATTCTATAACTACCAACACATATTTGCATTTTAAAAAATTAACAAAACCACATTGAATTACACGTGATAGTAACTCAAGAAAAAGAAAACAAGGGGCAAAAAGATTTTTCCAATGAACAAAACGTACACCATTAATAAAGTGTTATGCAATGGGCAGGATATTAACCCCTGGGATTCGTCCTACATTATATCCTACTATGCGTTAACCCAGTTCGTTACCAACAATGGACAGCACTAATAGATCCGAGCGTGTGTGTTAACCAGTTTAGTTCTGTTGCTTGTTTTTAAACAGCGGCGAATGGATTGAAAAGTAAAATGAAAGTAGGAATTGGAGCGGCTACATCCTACTATTAGTTTTGTGCCTCTGGCTATATTAGTTTCAAACTGGATCTATTTTTTTATATTCACACATTTTATAGTTGCCTCGTTGGTCTAATGGCAGCATATAGGGCTGTGAACCGGGAGATCCTGGGTCGGGCGTCGTGTTTTTCTAACACTATTTTCCGGTCTGGATCCCCCAGACAGAGGTTGAAGTCAGGCATGCAGCCGGTCGGAAGAACTAAGCCAAATCCTTTCTGCAACATCCTTGAAAAAGTGTGTTGCGCCGACCTCACAAGGTGGGACAAGGGCAGGTAGAAAAAACAATAGCACAACAAATTCGCGCCTGTACCTCCAAATGGGTAGGAAGAGGTGAGCTTCTAACTAGAGAACTAGTGCACACATGTTTCGTATTAATGAATTTCTTATAATTACTTACATTCTTCGAGTGGGAGGGCCTATCGCTATATGAAGCACAATTCTGCACATATACCTAATTTTACTAATTGAGATACTTTCGTTTTTGTCTTTTCTTTTATATTCGTGTTAATTAATTTTAATGATAAATGAGCTTTTGTAGTTTGTACACAGCGGCAATGTCAATATTGAATTCAACAACACTATTGCGAATGGCGCTGAATTGTTTCATTAATGTGTTATTTATTTGCAGCGTTGTGTTTTATATATGGGTGGCAATGATGTCCCGAAGCAATATTATATATTTTACGAATTGTGCTTTTGTAAGGCTATCATGGTGGAATTTATTAAATATGCATACATTATCTAAAACCAAAACTCCAGTGTTTATGCATAAATTGAGGGATAATTGACTAAAAACAAAAGATAATAAATATCGCAAAGCAAAAAAACAATAATTATCCTAAGCAGAAAACGAAATGGATTATTTTGTCCTGCTATTTAGTTATGATATTTTTATTCAAGTTGTGGGCACGATCAAAATTGCGTATTTAATAGAGGGAATAATTATGTACTGGTGAAATAATATTTAGCTGTCAAATGTAGACAATATGCATACAAAGCGCATCGTTGATAAAACTGAACAATGAGCAATATTCAAAAGACCCTCCTGACTAAGCTTATCAGGGCTTCAGGGGTAGCTGCAAGCGCGCCTGCTGACCCGAATCAGCTACCCGACACATGCCTATATTAACGTGATAGTTTTATATATATTGGATGGTTTTGCAATAAACTGCCTTTATTCTTTACACTAGATTTTGCTTACCTGGAAAGTGTTAACGTAATAAGTAAGGCTTAATTGTGTTACATGTGTAAACATAAAATTGCTTTAGCAGTTAAGGCGTGATTAACAAAAACAAATTCACAAACTAAAAATCAGACACGCATTTCACAATTGGGTACTTGACCATTTTTTAAAAAGTATACATTTACAGGGCTATTTATTAGTTTATCCTAAATATATAAAAAAATATTTCGTAATTTATTTTCCTATGTTTAAAACAGCAAAAATTATTATGTATAATTTAGTTTGCCGCCAAAACGCTATCTGTTAACTGTAGATACTGGTGGCGTCATTGTTACTTACAGAAATTCATTGATAATGTTGCTATAGTCAAGTACCCCGATATAATAGGTAATTTGTAATATTATAATTGATTGGACTTAGTGGGTAAGTTAGTAGAGAGTAAGTAGGTAGAGATTTGCATAATTCAATTCCTTAACAATTTTTGAAGAGGCGCCACGGGCCATAAATTCTTTGACGCTAAAATAAAAAAAAAAATCAAGAAAAAATATTTAACAATTTTCTACGTTCAAGAAAATGCAAATGTAACTTTGCAAAGTCGACGGCTGTTATCTGATGAAGTGCCCGTTGCAGGCTTTAACCATTTGCTTTTAATAAAGAAAGTAGCTTATTTTAAAGAGGAATACTGCATGTGCCTGTCTTCCAATTAAAACTTTTTGTACTTTTTTAATGATTATGAAATGTTTTTCCGCAATCCCATAACTTAAAATCAAGTTAATATTAAGCGTCCGCGTCGCCGGTGCTCACAGAGATTACATTTCTTTTCAAAATAAGCTTACAACTGTGTAATAAACTAGGTCATTTATTTCACAGGCGGCACGTAAAACGGGATAGTAAAAGTTTTTTATAGCTCGATTACTGTCGAGATGGTTGCGCGTGGCAGAAACCGGCCGGCGCCTAATTCTCGCGACATCGCCGTAAATGTTTCTCTCTTATAACAATCTTTTTAATAACCTATTTAAGATATTAAAGTTTATCTCCGTATCAGAGATATAACCTTTACGCAGAAAAAAATAAGTTTAGATTAAGTCTTAAGTTCTTGTACTTTAAAGATTAGTTTTTAAGGATCTTTGAAATGGAGTTTAGTTTACTAACTACATATTAGTTGTTTTTAGTACAAAATATATGTATGTTTACAATCGTAGTCCTATTAAAAGGTGTTTTGTTTTAGAGTTTATGTGATTTAACTAAATAAAAGAAAAGGAAAAAACCATTCACGAGAACGAGTAAATAGTTATATTGTTGAACGACTCGTTAAAAACTCTATTTTTGACGGGAAAGCAAAGTTGGTTCAGGGACGAAGGTAAACAGTGTCATTGTGTCGCTCGGAGCAGACATCAAAAGGCGTGTATCAAAGACGAGTGTTGCCACATAGAGGGAACGTGCAGGGTGGCCCCCTTCAATATCTAACGGAGATGGCAGCTAGTTCAAATTTTACACTTAAATCCACCCTTCGTACCGCGCGGGTCCCGAATAAAGACTTAAAGCAAATGTTAAAGCCATACCATAGTATGAATATATTTGTTTTGAGATTTGTAATCATTCGCAAATAAAACTTAGGCGAATGTGAATATTTTATCAAAAGCTTTATTATTAACACACGGCACGTCCGAAACTATTTTATTTCTCTTAAGAGCTTACAAAGCATGAAATCGAACCTTTTAAGAGAATTAACAACAAGAATAAATAGGATGCAAGATACTAAAATAGGCATGGAATTAACTACTCTCCCTGAATTCGTTAGTAGCTAATATATTACGTAAGCGTACAGGGTTTGTTCACGTTCGTTGTATTATTTAAATTCATTCGGGTATGTTATGTTAATAATGAAAAGTTTATATTCGTATACTTTCTTCAGATGATAGCACCTTTCCAGTAGTAAAGGATGGTAGCCACTTCAACATATTATTTTCCTTTATCTTTTACCAGATGCTAGATACTCTGTCCACTCTCGGATATTTCGCAGACACGAACGACTTCTTCCTGCGATCGACTTTCCTTTTACCAACTAGGTACTTCTAGTCCATAATGATTATGGACTAAAGGAGCTCATAATAGCATATATACATATATATATATATATACTGACCCCAATATTTTGGAATTTGTGCCCGATATGGCGATAGGCTCGCCCCATAACACAACTGAGCTCGGCGAAATGTGGGTGTTCTAGTTCGCTAGTGCGCCTTCTCCTACCCCATCAGGGATACAGGTGTGAGCTTATGTATGTATGTTGTCCTAAATATGCTACTTTTTATAGTATTTAATAACATAAACATAAACATAAGCTCACGCCTGTATCCCCGAAGGGGTAGGCAGAGGCGCACTAGCGAACTAGAACACCCACATTTCGCCGAGCTTAGTTCCGTCCCAGATGTGATAGGGGGCGAGCCTATCGCCATATAGGGCACAAATTCCAGACTCCGGGCTGATATGGAAAAATCCAATATCACTTTACCCGACCCGGGGATCGAACCCGAGACCTCAGAACCGTAGTCGTACCGAAATACCATCACGCCTCCGAGGCAGTCTTATATTATTTAATAAATTTATACTATATGTATTAGCTATATAATAACAATAATAATTAGACGAGTATATAATGAATAATAGGTTTTATTATGTACATTAGTATTACAGGCGAACTGTACTGAAATACTTAAAAATACTCTTATAAAATTAATTAACAATGAATACTTTACATTGTCTCGTGACTTAGCAAGTCTTAGTACTGAATAATAAAAAGGCTCGAGTTTCCTGCCGTGAAAAATATCAAATCCACCGTGAATAATAAACAAATAAATTCCCCAAGTTAAGAACGTGGAGTAGAAGAGTCGCAAGCTCCATTATACTTACGAGACTTACATTAGATTTATGACTTATAAAACATATCAATTAAAGAGTCCCTTGCGGATGTACATGGACCGTCGTTCATTCGCATATTGTAATCGAAAAACGCAAGCACCATGGGAATATCATGTCTGATACACATAATTAATTGATGATAGTGCCTGATGTCAATTGTTTGTCGTTATTTATAAATTGTCTGTATGAAATCTGTCATTAGCTATAATAAACATAGTTGTAATGATTCTTGCAAACAAAAAAAATATCCTTCATTTGAAGCAATATTGGTAGACTGTAGCATTTTTTATAGCAGAGACAGGTAAACAAGCAGGTGGAGGGTTTCTTTCTTTCTGGGTCACGGTAACTGGGTGATGGTAAATGATCCGATGATAATTCTACCCATAGATACCCATGATACCAAAAAAATCGTGGTTGTGCTGCCAACGATAAAGGAGGAGGATAGGGATTAGTAAAGGGAGGGGGGAATTGGTGTATCGGCAATCATACATACTCAACTGCCTTTACCTGCTACTTTACGTCGGTTTTCTGTAGGACTGTGGTCACAAACCGTTTGAGCCTGTCCATTCGTGCTGTAGACGTTATTGTCTATAGCGTGACTCTAACATTCAAAATAAAATACGAGGACAAAAGCTTTATGGATGAAGTTTATTTTGATATCGCTAATGCGTGAAAGAAAGGTCAAATCTCAGAGAAAGCAGCGTGTAAACACATCGTGTCTTTGAAACAATGCATGCATTGTTTTCCACTAAGTGGCCCAAATTTAAAGTAATGTGTAATATGTTTTTAGCCTTGCCACGATAATTGCCCTCGCAATAAAGTCACAATGTTATTGCAGAGTAAATATTAAAACATTCATAAACATTACCCAAGCCTTCCATTTGCGGTTCAAAATAGTAACTCGTGTTAAAAGTTATGAGGTATTGTTCACACGCAACCAAGTGTATTACAAATTGCCCTTTAGTTTTATCTAATCTTTTATAAAATATGTGCTCTATAAAAATTTGTATTCGCAATCATATTTATTTTATCTCTGCGAAATGTAAGAATATTTATGAGTTGACTCAAGAAAGTGTGTTACTTTAAAAATGGAATAACAATGAACAATAGTCCGAAAAGTTAGACAAACATGCACTTCGTTTGGAAAGTAGAATGTCTGTGGGCGCATCACTACACAAATAGAGACTTCTTTGTATCTCCCACAAACATTTATACATACATACATAGACTCACGCCTGTATCCCCGAAGGGGTAGGTAGATGCGTACCACAGAACTAGAATCATCCGTCTCATCTCATTTCCGTCCCAGAAGTGATAAGTGCAAGCCTATCGTCATATCGGTCATAAATTCCAGCCTCCGGACTGATACTGAATATCACTATTCCCGATCCGGGGATCGAACCCAAGCCCTTAGGATGGTAGACGTACCGCAATACTACTACGCCACCGAAGCAGTCTGTAACACCTGACAATCATTCGATGTCTGTTTTCAATTATTTAGAAGCTTAATTCTGTGGCGTTACTCCGCATAACGATTAACACCTAGTAGACACAATACAATAGTGACAATATATTCAGACAACAATAAGCTGAGGCTGTAGTATGGCCCAGATACGATACAAGTGACCTAGCATGAAAGGCTGTTAATGCCACTAGACAGATCCACGGAGTCTGGCACGGACCCTCTGTTTGTAACGTGTCTACAAAGCTTAGTCTACAACCTTACACATACTAGAATAAGGGCTTTATTATAATAGAGCTTAACAAGACAGCCTCTGTGGCGCAGTGGGCGAGTAACCGTCTGTGAAGCGAAAGGCCGCGGGTTCGATTCTGTTGTGAGACCGAAAGTCTCTCGTAGTTTCTGATACCCAAGATACAGATTAGCTATAACCTAACACACTAGGTATGTATAGTGTGGAGCAGGCTTATGTGTGTGACCGTTGGGTGTATTGTTCAGTACACTTTATTTTAAAAGTTTTTTTTACATTTTTAAATATACTGTTATAAAAAAAATACATTTAAAAATATAAAAATATTTCCCTCCGATGGCGAGGCTCAGGACCCAAGCCACCGGCGGTTAGGACCCCAGAGTGAGGAACCTCCTCACAATTCGTGCCGTATCCAGTAATACTGCCTTCTGCATCTGGCTCTTGACCCAAACACCAACCGAGAGCCTCTTGAGGTGTTGGTCGAGGCTCAGTGGTATCAAACCATGGGCAGAAATGACTATCGGAACAATGATTGTTGAATCCACATCCCACATGCGAGTAACCTCATGTGCCAGGTCTAAATATTTTGACATTTTGTCTTTTTCGGCTTTCACAAGGTTCTCATCATGTGGAATTGTGACGTCAACAAGCATCGCCCGGCGCATCAATCGATCTACTACCACAATATCAGGCTTATTGGCCACAATAGTCCTGTCTGTGATAACAGATCGATCCCAATAGAGCGTTGCATGACTATTTTCGAGAACTGGTTGAGGGACATATTGATAATAAGGCACCTCAGAAGCCACAAGGCAATATCGAAGAGCAAGTTGCTGGTGTAGGATCTTGGCTACAAGGTTATGCCTATGCAAATACTCGCCGTTAGCAAGATACGAACAACCGGAAATAACATGCCTGATAGATTCTCCGGGACGGTGGCATGCTCGACAAATGTCGACCGTGCCGTCCTTCATGATGTATTTCCTATAGTTGTTCGTCTTGATGACTTCGTCCATAATTGCAAAGACAAAACCCTCGGTCTCCCCAAAAAGGTTACCGAAACGTAGCCAAGCCACTGAGGCGGTCGGATCTACATCTGGCCCATGAAGGGCACGGTAGAACCGCCCATGTAGCTCTTTGCCCTTCCATATCTCCGTTGGGTGTATTTATTATTTACCTATTTATTAACCTTGATTGGAGTCGCTTAAATATATAAAAGAATCAGACATCAATAAACCACGTTATTAATTGACAAACGAAGGAGGCCTTTGCCCAGCAGTGGGACACAAATGGCTAAAATAAATAAATAATAAATACATATAAAATTGTTCCACAATGTGCCATTTTTTTTACACACGCGTAGTACTGGAGACCAGGGGCTGACTAGTTGTTGACTGGGGGCTGACGCTCGATTCGAACTTGAATTCGATTCGGTTACATTTATTGACTTAAAATTCCACTGAAATCGAGCTAAAAAGTGCATTAATGTCACGTTAAAAATTACCAAATGTCAAGTTCTCGAATATTATGTAACATTAGCGCACTTTAAAAGTCGATTTCGGTGGAATTTTAAGTAAAAAAATGAAACCAAATCGAACAAAATCACTATCGAATCGAGTGTCAAGAGTAAGGGGGCTGACCTCACACAAAATAGGTTAAAATTTAGGGTAATAGGTACATTCCCTTTTTAATATGACAAGGATTACGCTCAGGTAGCTCTTATTCTCGGGAGTTTACTGCCACAAGTAATGCTAACTTAGGGCATGTAGGTTATTAAAAAGATCACTCCTTTCATTTTTACATCCTTTTAAAGAGGTTGTCCGCCATATTGTACCATTAAGGAAGGACGATCAAAGAATGTTCTGGAATATTTGGCACGTCTGTATAGAAAATATAAATACCTAAGTAAATAGAGCAAAATTTGAGTCCGTTATATGTAAAACTTTACCTTATGTATAAATCATTAACAGAAAACGGTTTCGAACTATTTTTGTCACGTTCCACATTTACACTAGGTACTCGTGAAGGACTGAATAATCGACGTTTTCGCGGTGAAATTATCTCTCTATGCCTCGCAACTATAATAAAAGGAGGCCAAAACAATAAGTAGGTGCGTACAAATATTTGGCACGAGCACCGATCATTGTTTTTTGCCCGCGCGATTGGTTTAGTAAAGCGCGCCTCGGGATCAACATATACAAACAAAAGGTTGTAAATTGTAAAACTCGGGTTTCGATCCTTAAAAAACGTAGCTAAAGCGTTCCCCGACAGGCTCATATTGAGTGTACGGGAACATATTAGCATTTCACAGAGCCGTTAACAAAATGCCTCTGTTCAGTCGACTTAATGAGCGTGGAACATCGTCATTAAACGCCTTACGTAAATGTAAACGCAAGTGGGGAGGTGGGGGAGTACTCATTGCCTAAATTTAGCAATTAGATGGTGCACTTCACATAGATCTCGTAGTGGTTAAGATAGCGCCACCTGCACCAGGTTTAGGGATTTCCCAACGTACAAGTTAGTTAGCCAAGTTGCCTAGTTACCTGAACTCTACATGTAAGTATACGCAAGTACCTACATGGTGTGCCGCCATGCTACGGCGTCCTTTAATTTGTTTTAAAGAAAAAGGTATTCCAATTTATAAAAATGTCCTAAGACAAATATTTTTTTAACACCTCAATTATATTTTTCTTTTGCTTAACTTAAATGCTTGAACATTCTCAGACACTACTTAGTATTTAAATTCAAAATAAATTTACAGTACAGCCGTGAAAATAACAAGTAAGTTTGAAATGTAATTTCATAGTTTAACTCGGCATCACTCAGCTCGACGGAGCTGTTAAACTCCTACTCCATAAAAACTAATGGCTACTCATTTAGAGAACCGCCCTCCCTCAGATTAACAGTATACGTTCTGGGTTATTGTTACGTAATATAAAATTAAATTTAATATACAATACAGCCGAGTATAATTTTTATGACGGACATTTAGGGAAGATTTTCATGTAAGGATACCAGTCTTAGTTATTTTTACTGCATAAATAAATAAATAGATACACCCAACCGTCACACACTGAACCGATACTAAGTTAACCTGTGTCGTAGATATTAGGAACTTTGAGGGACTTACGGTCCCATAACACCTGGGTGTCTGAACCCAAAACAAATATCTGTGGATCACACAAACCTTTGCCTCGGTGCGAGAGTCGAACCCGCAGCCTCTTGATTCGCAGCCGACTCGCCCGCTACGCCACGGAGGCTGTCAAAGGCAAATGAGCTAGCGGAGCGCCTGATGGTAAGCGGGTACCGCCGATCATAGATTTCAGCAATGCAAGGAGAACCAAACCCATCGTACTATAGATACCATAGATCTTGGTCATGGATTCCTTTCTCCGCACTTACATAGTCCGGTCAGGCCAATAGGCGCAGATACATCATCATCATCATCAGCCACAGGACGTCCACTGCTGGACATAGGACATAACATACATAATGATATTATAAATAATTAATATTTTTATGAATAATGTCTGTTGTTTATTGATGTTTGTTGCCCTTATATGTTGCCAATTTTTCATCAATCATATCACCATTGTGAATAAATGGGGGTGGTTGTACAAAAATAACAATGAATCCGAATAAAATGTGCGTACAACGCACACGATGAATACTGATGTGGTGAAGTGATGACAAAGGAAAATATCGTAAATATAACAAATAATGTAAGGAAGATTTCTAAGTCCTTCTTTATTAAGATATAAGAGATAAATCTTCGTTATTGCTTTCTAAGAACGGCGATACTTTAATTAAGGTGACATCATCGGGTTTCGTCAGTATTAGTTTTTGACATGCGTCAGTGAATGGTAGACAAGTTACTTGATTGAATAATTTACTCATAATCTACAAAAATTCTAAATATATCTATAATGTTTTTACTCTTCATAATTATTTATTAAAAACCGGTCTATAACCTTGGTTGACAAGGTTACATTTATTTCAAGTATCAATAGAATTTTGCATAGCTTTTGCTCTGGAGCAACAGTTTCCACCAATGTCACGGTTTTATGTCGTTCGAGATACAAATTCCAAATTATATAATTTTTATTAATATTTTAGTATAACAATGTTTTTATGTTGCAATATTTCATTATACCTCTATATCACATTTTCGGTGGCACATTTCCCAGTTCAGTTTAGTTTATTCCTTTAGTTATTTTCCCCATGATTATTTTGGCATCGTGTGACGTGTCTATAGAATCACCGTCAGGTGATCCATTTGCCCGTTTACCGAAAATCTTCTTATTAATATGCAAAGTAGAATCAGATTTAGACTGGGCGTGTGTTGTGTACACAACGAGTTAGTGATAAAACGAGTAGTATCAAAAAGCACTGACTCCGTGCCAGGATTAACTTCCGATTGGCCATCCGCCAACTTCCTCCGACGAAACTCTACTATACGACTAAAAATTTACAACTTTACTCAATCGTTATTTCTACCAAACCGCAATCAGCAGGCAATAATATCCAAACTTTTGAACTTTAGCAAAATATTACTCGTATTTAATAAAAAGAGTTTTTATAGCATCGGATGATTGGTAGTCTTTCATGAATAATGTTTAAATGCTAGTGCGCCTCTGCCTACTTCTTCGGGGATACATGCGTGAGCTTATGTAACTTAAAATTTAAAACTGTGTCCTTTCTCTTCTGGAAGTGTGGAGGGCGAGAGATATAAATAGGAAGATAATAGATATACGTTGATATTTCCGGGCCCTCTATATTGTTGCGATATCGAGTCACTCGGGAGTCGGGCCTCGATCCTCTTCAACCACTAACGTGGAGATTGTAATCCCGCTTTGTTAGGATCCGGTGTGAAGACAGGAAGTGGTCGAGGGTCCTTCAACTTGATCGGCTGTATCGAGCCGAATAAGATCGATGTCGGGAACTGTATTCGGTCACGAATTTACTAATCAGGCATATTACATTGTCACAAACAGTACAAAGGAACTGTTTATGATGAACATGGTGTGTACATATTTGTCAGTTCACATGTCGTGAATTTCAATTAAACGACTAATCGCTAAAGGCTCATTTCCAATACACGTGTCAAGCGATAGATTCTAGCGATTCTGTCAGTAAAACACTCTACCTACCATATTATACAAACGTCAAATAACTTCTTATAGATTTACATGAAACTGACGCAGAAAAGTAGCGCCGTCTTACACTGTGCAATTGTGTTGTCTATCACGATTGCGATAATCTGAAAAGTTACTCCTTTGTATTAAATATATGAGTAATGAGAGGGGTGAGGCTTTAGTCTACCACATTAGCCTAATGTGGGTTCGTAGACTTCACATACCTTTGAAATTCTTGTACAGAAATTCTCGGGTATGCAGGTTTCCTCAGGATGTTTTCCTTCACCGTTATAGCAAGCGATAAGTCTCAAATGAAAATATACTTAACACAGAAAAGTCAGAGGTTGTAGAGTGTAGTCATGTATGCTCTTTTTGTAGTTGGTCTCGAACCGCCGACACTCGTCTCAACAGTCCGTACCACTCCCAACTGAGCTATCGCTGCTTATTATACTCCTCTCATTAGTAGACAAGGCCCGTACCCAGGAGTGGGACAATAATATTACAGAGCTAATACCTTTTATATGATAATAAAATAATATTAGCCCTGTAATATTACTGTCCCACTGCTGGGCGCGGGCCTCCTCTACTAATGAGAGAGGTTAGGCCTTAGTCTACCACGCTGGCCTAGTGCGGGTTGGTAGACTTCACATACCTTTGAATTTCTTGTGGAGAAATTCTCCGGTATGCAGGTTTCCTCACGATGTTTGTCTTCACCGTTATAGTAAGCGATATTTCACAATGAAAATACAATTAACATAGAAAAGTCAGAGGTGTATGCTCGATTTTGGGGTTGGTCTCGAACCTCCGACACGTGTCTCGGCAGTCCGTACCATTCCCAACTGAGCTATCGCTGCTACTACCTTTTATATATGAGTAATAAAATGAAACTATGATAGGACGAGATGTGTAGCCGTAACTACTTTTAATAAATTAAATAAATACATAGCAAATAATAAAAATAAGACTAATAATATATTTACACGTAATAAATCAACGTTCATAACAAGTTGTGTTACAAAATAGACCGGTTTGTGTGTTACGCAATTTATAATGAAAGTTGTAATAACAAATTGTCACCTTTTTATACAACTTCACTTAGAGAATTTAATCGCTTATCATAATAATTATCATCAATTAATTTTTCATCATCTAAAGCAGAATAATTTTGTAATCATTTTACTCCTCTCATTATGCCACTCGAATTAGCGCGATACTCTTTTTAATCATGTTGCAGAAAGGTTTTGACTTTAATTTTTACAACTGCCTGCATGACGTTAACTCCCACTGAAGTAAAAGTCTAAAGTTTACTCTCGGATAAATCGTGTCAGAAAAACGCTTTGGCCGACCTGGTAATTGAATCCTAGACTCCCAGTCCTCAGCCCATATACTCTGCCAAACACCAAGGAGCCTCACGACGCCTTCGTTTTATAATTACTGCAAATGTTGAGAATCCAATTTTTAATTATTTTTAGTATGGCGCCGCCCTAAGGCTTCTAAAACTGGCATATCACAGCGAAGCTATATCCCACTAGTGTGCGATGTAAAAATAGATTTTCAAACATAATTAAAGGAAATCCTGAATAGAAACTGCGTAATAATGGTTGGCAATGGTGACGTCAGACGTCCCGGAGTCCGGAGTCCGGACGCAGCTGTCGGGCGCGGGCGTCACAGTATCCCCAGCATGGGAAAGTGGCGCCCCCGCTCGCTCTCACTCCCTACTCAACCGCAAACTACTCCGACATTGAACGTCAATTATTATGAACTTGACTTACTTTTCTTTTTAAGACCATGGCGAGATTATAGAGGTATATAGTTAAATAGGTAAAATAGGTAGTGGTTTGGACTTTGGACAATACTAATGACAGTTAAACGTTATAGACAGAGAGTTTGTCGTACATGCAGTCACGATTTTTATTTTCATATCATATGACGCATTGTCACGTACTAAGGCCCACGTTTTGCAGCTGAGTGCTAAAAAGGACCCCATCATATTTATATTTACAGAGGACAAAATACCTAATTATTTTCCCAATATCTACTGCTTTCCAATTTACCGTAGGCAACGGCTGGGCTACGCCTTTGGAAATGCCGAATTTGTTTGACGACAGTAACCATTCCAGTACATCCTACAATAGATAGTAACTTAATACAAAATGAATATAAATTAAATTAGATTAGTGGTTTGTGACATAAAAGGAAACCTTACGTCTATATCGTAATCCAACTTCGTTGTCCCACTTCTACTTGGTATAGATCTGATTCGTGAAAATAGTCACTGATAATGTTTAAATATTTACAATAAACTCACTATTTCCATGAGTGTGGCTACGGAAGACCACCAATAATTTCACGGGGCGAAGGCTCGAATTAACTCATAAAAAATATATGTCATTCGAGTGAATTGCTGACACTTTTTACTGAAAGGCATTTTAAAAAAATCCAAACGCCATGATTGAGAATCAATCGGCTTTTAATGAAATAAATGTTCGTGACGTGGATATTGAGCTGAATAAAAGTTTCACAATATCTGGCGACGACACGACGTTTATTCCAATTCGTGATTCAGTACATAAGGTTGCATATAAAAGAAAACGAATCTTCTGCTTTCACTATCTAATCGGTCCGAAAGGGAAATTTTATGGCATTCAATCCATATCTTTCCGGATTTTTAACATCACCGAAAAGTGAATGCCTGACGAATTTTATGGCTTAAGATAAGAATAGAGCGCTTCCTAATCTTCAATTTTGGTAACTATAGCCGAAGTTTATAAGGCGTTTAACTTTTGTTGATTCTTAAGTCTTAATGCTCAACTTTATATAAATACTCTGATCATACGTGGTCAGCATATTCGTATTTTGCTTTCATCATAATTCTAGAGGTATCCTGGATGTAATGTGATTCTGATTTCCTGAGTCATAACGAAAACATTTTAAAGTAGCTTCTTTTGTTTTATTACCCTGACAGAGATTGCCACAGGACGGAATCCGTGGAGATAAATAAGTTTTTTAGATATCTAAATGTCTATCAAGTTTTGGAATTCTATATTAGAATCTCATATTTTATACGATTTTCACTCGTGAGCTGATTGGATAGGCGTTTGGGTTTGGTACATCTCATATCCGAAATATATGGGTTAAAAAAATAAACAGTAACAATATTGTATGTAGCTCGAGGCGCGATACTAGAACGGATATTGATATTCCCGTTCGTTAGAGTAGGTTGCCGATTCGCTGTTGGTTTTGTATATTCCAATCGTTTCATTCGAATAAAATCGCTTTGTTTTTGATGCCGAACAAAATACATAGTTTAGAGTTTTATCCGATTCATGAAATTCTATTTGTTGCTATTGTTTTGGGTTTATAAAGTATCTACTGAAAAATGTTTCGACTCCATAAATTAAAAGCATTAAAAGCAGCTGAGAATTAAGGCAACAACTACCTCATCAATATATACAGGGCAGATGTTATAACTTAATATTTCTGAAAGGATAACCAGATTTACTATGATTTTAAAATCTTAATCTTTTCCATATCAACCCGGAGTCCGGAATTTGTGCCCGATATGGCGATAGGTTCGCCTATCACATCTGGGACGGAACTAAACTCGGCGAAATGTGGGTATTCTAATTCGCTAGTGCACCTCTGCCTACTCCCGGGGATACAGGCGTGAGCTTATGTTATGTTATGTTTAAAATCTTTGCATACAGATAACGTGCACTTGCGAAACCTGGCACACGTTTTAAAGGAAAGGTTATGGTAATATCTTGTAGGTATACATCCAATATCATGTAATTGGTAAAACGACAGGGAAATGACTGAAGACGTTATTTCTTTTTTAAATTGTTAGGTAATTATATTGCCAAAGTAACAATAAAGCTCAGTCATGGACGACTATTTTTACCTGTATACATAGAACGTGTGAGGATGTTTATTTCGCTTAACAACATTAACTCCTAATCTACCCAAACCCCTCTCATGAGTAAAGAAGGACCGGGCCCAGCAGTGAGTTAGTAATATGACATAACTAATATGACTATTATATAACATTAATCGCTTATTATCCGCTGATATAAAACAATATCTCTTTAATCAAAATGTCAGTCCATTTGTCCAGCACAATTGCTTGTCAACTGAAGCCACAGTGTACTAGTTAACGTAACTAGTTACTCGTTTCATAAATGCACTCGTCCAGTGAAAATAACAATAACAGCACTGTCCGAAGCACAATACGCAGGCGGAATATTTTCTAGCTGCGGTCCACGTTTGCGGATTTTGTTAAGCTACTGTGAGCCGTTTTATGGCCAACAAGAAGCTTGTGGATTTCAATTCTCTCTGTCAAGTGGACTAAGACGTCGAGAATGCGTTCAGAGAGAAGAGCACTTGTAACCGATATCTTAAACTACGTTTCAATACAATTCTCATCCTTGGTTTACAATTTTCGCTTTGTTTTATTTTCCACTGATGTTATGTAAACAAGATTTTGAAATGTAAATAATAGCTATTAAATCTTGATATTCTTAAAATGAAATATATTTTGTCAACGAATAGACGATATCCGTTCAAATAAATAAATAATTTTGCGGTAAATACATGCATGCTTTTCGTAATATATAAAATGCTAATATTAGTTACCGAGTCCATCTCGGCGGTTGTTAGGTGAATGTGTCCAGACGTGGAGTACCGACTACATGTATATGAAGGCGTAATGGCTCATTGTTTTTACTGTAAATGCCCTCAGATTACACAAATTGATGCTTGCGTGTTCGAAGTGAAAGGAATATTAAAGGAATATACGCTTAAACATACGTTTGTCTTGTTTTAAATAAAACACATTTCACATTATTATTATCACGTATTTTAATAAATATGTGCTTACTTGGTTTTTATCAGTCTTAAGTCTGTAATTTTATATTATTAGATATTATTAAAAGCAACGTGACTTGAAGGTCAGCATAACACAACTAAAGACTTTAATGACGTATTCACTTATATCTGTTATGAGTTGTGACAAAGCGAAGTGATAATGAGTTAAACAAGTCTGTTTACAGAGGACTTTAGCCGCTACAGAGTTTTATACCGCAGGACGTCTTATCTTTGATGTTCGTATACGTGCGTGCTACAGCATAGGCATTATGTGATATAATTAAATTGAGAACAATTAAAATTCTCAGTTTTGTTCATTTATTATAAATACGTACAGTAGGACTCGAATCTAGAAATTGGGGCCGTTATGGCGATAAGTTCGCCCCCTATCATATGGGACGGCACGAAAATGATCTAGGCGAAGTGAGGGTGTTCTTATTTGCGAGCTTGACTTTCTCCACCCTATCGGGCATACTAGCGTGAGCCTATGTATGTATGTATATATGTATGTAGAATAGAACAATATAGTAAATATTGAGACAGTTATAAAAGAGCTCTACTATTTCGCTATAAAGACGTCAGTTTACTTTAAGCTCAAGATGCACTCAGAAATGTCACGAGACATCTCTCCGGGCCGTTGCTTAAGCTTGCGCCCGTTTCCATCGGAAATCGCACCTCCGTCGTATTACCATCTCCATTCTTGAATCGGATCTGTTGCTAGATCGGTCCGGAAGTTCCCGTAGGACGTCTATGTGGTTGTAAAACTAGTCTGGCCCTCCAGTCGCGTCTAGACGGCGTACGTCGGATCTCTATCAGCTGCCGTAAAATTATGTGACGCGGGCGATGTACCTTCCCACGATAACCGGCTAAATTCGATACTTATCCCCTAATTTAATATTTTTAACCTGTGTTTAAACATCCGTCGTGGCAGTAAATACAGCATTTTACTATTGAATGATTTCGTGACTGGTCGGATATTATTATTGTAATTTGAAATCTTTATTGTAGTCGCAATGTTTCGATCAGAGTGATCAGTTCTATAACTCAGTAAATACCAATTTACAGAATATGTTTGGTAACATTCTAATGGGTAGCAAAAATTCTTATAAAAATACTAACACTCGGTGAGTTCTTGTCCATTACAGCATGTTAAGGAAGAAACCAACAAAGTAAATGAAGTGTTTAGTAGCGAACTAGCGAGTCAAGGTACGTTTTAGGGACGCAGTCTGCAGGACCATGGACCTGTCGTGTTCGGCCTGTTCGAACGGACACTTTTATGCCATCTAAAAAGCTCAACTAAGTATAATAGAGGTATATTTAATTATACGAAAATACTTAGTATACGAACGCGTGGGTTTAATTCCTTTTGATTAAAAGTTCAATGCTCTGATTACACAAAAGTAAACGTGGGTGCACCATAAAAACAACTACAATAGACTTATAAGGCAATAAATTTATTACGTGACTCAATTTTTATTTTCAAATTGGAAAGATACATGTCCGTTTTATTTAGTTTTTTTGTCTAAGATCTCTACCATCTCTACATAACAGAAATTACGCGAAAGCATTGGAAAGTACAATGAATTTATGCTTATAAACATTTATAACTACAATATTTTTGTAAATCCCATAAAACGAAGCATTATAAAATGTCTTTGTCATTTTTTTTTATTTCTCTTGCATATGTGTGTGCATTAAGAATGAATCGCTTGATATCTTTACACAATTGAGGCCGTTTGAGATAACCCATTGCTGCAAATGTAACAATTCAGTTGTTAAAGAAATCTAGATCAAACGGACAATGAGTGTTTTACGAAACTCGTTAGTAATTTGCGAGATGTTAGCAACTTTTCTTTGTGGTGAGAGTAGTGTTAAGTGGCGAAACTGACGTCTCTACAATGAAACAAAGTGTTCGCTACCGGGAGCATATCTTTCGCGGGTCATCGTGCTGCAACCTTTCACCATTGCTTGTACACTCGCTGCCATCCGATACGCCGACATCAACGAATCTCACAACTAGATTGATCTGTGTGTTATTATATTACCACACACCGCGCCGTCTCGCATCGCCTCAGGCCGCACTCCAAACTCGGAAATTGTGATATGAAAACTGCAAGTGAAAGTATAAAACTGCTTCTAACATGTACATTTCTATTGTTACATATTTAGATACGCGTGTATGCTTGTGAACTATTTGATCTTCCCTGTTGCATCAAACATGTTAATTGAAAACATGATTAAAAACAACGTTCACGATTCTATCCCTTTATGTGCAGCGGAGGACACCGCAAATAAACGGTAGTCTTTGTAAGTGAGCGAGTCGCTGATATGTTATTATATGCAAGGCAAATATCATTTTCCCAACTGACAACTACCTAACTCTAGACGACATTTTAATTTACATGCTCGTGACCACATCAAAGACCTCTGTTGAGGCTTTCATTTAGAAAATTGTTTTATTTATAAACTCGCAAATTGACCTATTCACCAAATACACAACACATTCCTATTCTTTTGAAATAGGTCTCAATTGCAACACGAGTTCCGTCCGTGTCAAAACATCGATAATTGTCTGTAAGGTCACCGTAATAAACCGTGTACATACTTTCGACTATGTACATATACCTCTATATGTAGTTAGATCCATAACCGACTATATTCTTTGATGAGAATAGAAATCGATTGTTTGATAACTAAAATAAATTAACACTATATAAAATGAAATAAAAAAAACGGTCAATCTGCAAATATTTGGGGGAGGCCTATGTCCAGCAGTGGACGTCCTATGGCTGATGATGATGATGATGATATAAAAAAACGCCACGTAAATTTTTTAATTATTGTATTTGTTATTATTTATTCGACTCTTTAAGCTTTTTAAGAGTCTTCAGTGTTTTTACGACTCTTTAAGGTTTTTAAGAGATCTTATCTTAGAATATGCTGTAATATAAGTGTAAGTGTGAGGTTACCAAGCATCACCAGTTCCATTATTGCGGCAACATGTCTCGGGATAAGGCGAGACGTGCGGTTACCCGTTACGTGTACACAGTAACAACCCACCACGTTACTCAGCGGGACTCCGAGAGGTTAGTTAATAACGTGGAATGTTAATGAACTTTTGCAATATATTACACACTTGTTATAGGCCGTCAATAATGCCCATCATCTTGGTTCATGCTGCAATCAAAGAATTCTGACCATAGGTCGAATTCATTAATCTAAGGCTGCAATAATTGCTTATTTAAATTGTTCACGGTCAGACTACTCTAATTACTATAGAATTTACGCACTATACATATCTAGATACCGTTAATTGGCCGATGTTATGACTTTTATTTACAACATAATAAACACTTATAACGATTACTTTGGGATTTAATATATTTTCATCTTTTTACAATGAAACAGTAAAATATACTACAGGACTCTAAGTACAGGACCTTTTCACATTGGCTACAGTTCCAAATATATGTACTCTGCTTAAAATTATTTATGTCTAAACGCGTTCCTTCAATACTCGTCAATATTTATATCAACAGTAAACCGTTTCGTAGTGGGAATTGACGTTAATGTGAATTTAATATTGAAGGTAATATTAATTGAATTTGGATGATAAATAATATTAAACCTAATTATAGACTTGGAATATTTATTTGCCATCAATGCTGTCTATGAACGTACAGAATAATATGTTGAATTCATAATAGAGAATTTATCACAACGTATTATTTTTAGTAAAAGAAGTGATGGAAGAGTACAATACTCGTATATTATATGAAGGAGATATGGCGTGTGAAGCAAGAAATGGGAATAAATTAGCTGTGTTATGAGAATGAAGGAACAAAAACGTGTGAGAATTCAAAGATTTACAATTTATTACTACCTCGTTGTATATGCGACATCATGGTTTATGTATGAATTATGTTACAGACATCACAAAAAGACAATGATGCTGTTTATTAACCAATTAATTATGACATTTCTATAGTTATACGTCACAGCTATCTACATAGGTTAATTGCGTCTACCAGCATTACTTTTTAAATGAAAACACAATTTATTTCTTCTTCATAAGACAATAATAAAATATATGTATTAAATCATTAACCGCAGCGGTGGGCGTTATAATCTTACAAAATTAACCCAAATACATAATTCCATACATAATAATAAATACATATACGCAACTAATTATAATATAAAATATCTAAAAACCAACGTTTGTTATTTGTATTCATTATAAAAGATATACATATTCAACGAGTTTAGTCGTAAATGACATATCACATTCATTTTATTGTAACTAAATTTAATTTAGTCAATGACGAATAGTAACTCAACTAATAGGATAAGTGATCCAAAACATCTTACTTCCCCCATGGCAACACTGATTAAAAGAAAAAAATAACATCAATTATTATTCTGAATATTTGTTGGTGTTTAGTAATGGTATAAAATACCTAAATAAAATAAGATAAAATTTTAATTTCTACCAATATGATGTTCTGGGTGGAGTAATTGATGATCTTATTAACAATTGTCACAAATCCCAACTCGCAAAGCAAACGAGAACCAATAACTTATTCGGATTACACGGTCAATGCATTTTCATTAGCGATTGTAATTAATTCTTTCTGAAATGATTACTTTTTGTACATAAACTCGTGTGACAAGAAATGGAAGGGCGTGGATTGATCCTTCTTTTATTAATAGTAATATCGATTATAAACGCATTAATTAATATTGAGAATATCGCCATAATATTAATGCTTTAACTATAAATCACATTTCCAGGTCAATACAATTTTGGAGACATATTCTGTAGCGATCACAAAACAAAAAAGAATTAGTAAGTACACTAGATATTATACTTGTTATTTATTTATCATTCTACTTTCAAAAATTAATTTTGTTTTTTTCATAATGTCTGATGCAATTTTGTGTGTAAAATGTAAAGAATAAAAGCAGAATTTTGATAATACTCTTTATATAGTTTATAGCCACGAGTGATTATCACTATTATAACAAATTGATATCGACAGAGAAGCATGAAGAAAAAGAACTGAAGCATTTAAGACAAAATGAGGGTGACTTGGACGAAAACTCAGAGAGTGACGTTAATAAGTCTAGTGAATTATCACACACAAATAAACAGGACTCGGAGTCAGATGGAAAGCCAAAAAGACCTGAGAAACTTAAGTCTTACAAGCAATATTACAATGAAGATGGTGTACTTACGTCAGACGGGCATGACTCTGACATGTTAGACTCTCATTTTGAACATTCCGATGAAGATAGCTATTACGATAATTATGCGAGCAGCTATGAAACTCCCTTATTTCACTTAAAAGGATTACCTAACGGTAAAATGTACATTATTACATATTCATTAATAATAGTAATACATATTGATTGGTGGTTATCTGGAATAAGGATACTGAATAATCAATCAAAGAAAATGACACGATGTCACATCTGAGAAACTTAGAACACACAGTCGTGTACATATAACCTTGAGCCTTAATTTATATGTATAAAGTAAATTACGTATCATTTTGTTTTTCAGGTGGTAAAAGAGCACTGATGGCTGGTAAAGATATTAATACATTATTTGTTAATGACAATGTTATTATTTTGATTACGTTACATGTCAGGATGCATTATGAGATATGTTTTATTATATTTTTAAGAGAAGTAACGTGGTTACGTTATGAGTACTAAAAATATTCCATCTTTTCAGGCGACACTTTTGCTGCAAGTGAAATGTTACCTATTACTGAAAAACTGCTATCTAAGGGTTAGTGTATTTCTCTTATCTTTAATATAACCTGCTGATTAAGCTGATGACTGGTATACCTATATAATATAATTAAACGAAAAAATGCGACATTTATTTATACAGTTGTGAGAGACACGTGATATAATTATGCATTTAGAGTTACGCGTTATTTTGTGACACTTTTACATTGTAACTTCCTGGATAGAGAAGGGAAACACCTCACGAAAGAACTTTATTATATGAGCTACGAATGATGCGCTCGACTAATCTTCGAAAGAAGTGCACTCCGACCGTGCACAATACCTTACGCAAACTTGATGTTTCGTTATTACAGAGTTGTAATACTATGGATACAATGAGGACATAAAACACAATAGAGTTAATGTAATGCGATATGAACTTAGCTTACATCGCCAATTTATCACATACAATAGGTTACAGCATTTTTAACTTAGTAGATTTAGCTCACATGAGTCATGACTAATCGAGTGAAGTCTTTCCTTCACATTTTGAAGATAAAAAGTAATCTACAATTAAACTCTTTAGTCTATAAGGGCGACTTGCAATGCTATTACTAATCTGGAATTAAAGCTAAATGCAATTTGAGGTAAATAGAGATTTATTGCGGAGCTGCAAATGCCCTTAATTACCTTTATAAACATGTCTTTCGTTTCTGTGTGAAATAGGAATATATCTTAGGTTATTATAATATATATTTCGACAAAGGAATAAAAACCAACATTCGTTAATAGGTGGCTTTATTAACAGGTATAGATGCAAATTCTAATTATAAATGTTTGGTCACGTAAGTGTCAATCATCCTCGTGACATATCATTCTTTGTCAGGTTTTACGTGAGGTGGTAATAGGGTCTGCCTAATGAGGCACGATTACATGTCATTCAGTCTCTAAAAACACACATAGAAACTCACGACATTTATGGATTGGTTCACCTTCAAGTGATTAAGAATTGAGTCGTAATTAGATGGAGAAACTCTATTTTACATTCGAGCCAAAAGAATACCAAAAGTATATGATAGAAAACTGTCATTTACGTAAACGTGTCATTCGATTCTTATTTCCTAATTGTATGACGTGGCCTCGTAAAATAAACCTGTTAAATACTCGCCTAAAACGTGCAATAACAAAACTCATGTAAATTGGTGTTTACTGATGCTACTCGAACAATATACATACTTTTCTGAATACATAATTACATAGCATTCATTGCGTTATTTCAGTTGAAAACCCTGGAAGTAAGTGGTGTTTAATGTTCAAACAGAGTAAAGTGTAGATAATTGGTAAGCCTGTTTAAATTCACCTCACTCTTTTTATTTTAGAAGGCAAAGGCGTTGTGAGCTCCGCTAAAAACTCCCAGGAGTTAGCTGACAGATTATTTGAAGGTTTTTGTGCGTATAATCGGTTTACAACGTACCAGCATTTACTTAACAATTTCAATTGATTTAAATAAGATTATTTTTTTCAGTTTTTACCCACAAAAGAATTGTGATATTACGAGGTAATAATACATAGAAAATATACAAAAATATTGCTGATATTTGAAGTAGCTTGACTGTATATTGTTTTGTTTAGACGTAGATATATCGGGTTTGGATGCCTTACAAGCCTTAGCTTTGAACGGAGATCGTAAGTTATTATATATATTATTGATTTTTAAGTTACCATACTGGTGCCTATACTATTGTAACATTTTTTATACGGCTTTATCTTTTTTACCCTATATTGTCAATGCTGGGCAAAGTTTGGCTTATATTCTTGACGGCCTTGACCGTTTCGAAAACAAACTGTCTTACAATAGCAGCACATAGACAATGTTGGAGAGAATTATAGTATAATACATAGTTTATCTGCCATTTACCAGCTGTGATTGAACGCACTGCATCACAGTCGGTCACTTCTTCACCACGCCATAACCACGACAAGCGATTAAGATCCCGAGGCAAGTATTAAATGATTTCTAAATATGCATTATGAGATAATATAAATATATAACTTTTAAATAAAATATCCGACTCAACGTTTTAGGACAGAATGTACACGTTGCTAGAGGACCGAAGCAATGTCACTATAGACGTAAGTCACTGCAATCAAGCAGGCATTAATTAAATTAAACAAATATTTACTAACATCATGTTTTTATCAGTGATAACGAAGAAAGTCAATATTGGGCGAAGAAAGCCAAACAAAACCAAACGTCGAGGTAATAAACTATTGCGCAATTAAATTATAGATAACATTATTTAAAGCTCGTCTGATCGATAATTGAAAACCTTTGTAGTTATAGATTTATCTAAAAGGCTGGCAACGAAGCGTCGATTAGTTGTCAAAGCTGATATACGAGAGCAAAAAAATAAAACTGCTAAGAGACCACGTAAGCTTACAGCTATCAAAGCAAAAAAGCGTGTCAAGAAACGATCGAAACAGAAGCCGGCTATTGTGCATCTCAAGAACTCAAAGTCAAAAGGTATTTTTGAGAAGCATTTTACAATGTCTTATGTTTTGAAATAAATATATACAAATTATGAAAATAACATTATGTATTATTCTTCAACAGCTTTAAGAAGTAAAGCAAACAGCAAGGAAATTAAAAACAAAGGTGACAACTAATAATTTTCCTTGTTATAAGCATAATAACTGAATATAATGTAAATAATATGTGTGATCTTTTCAATAAAATATAGATAATATCTAAATATGATATTATCGTTGATTGTATTCCTTATCTTTAGTTAAATCGAACTCATCAACATCCGCTTGCCATTGGCGATATGAGTGTCAAGATATGTCTAATTTGGACACCTGTAGATTACATACGAAATGTGTTAAAAAAATGAGGAATGAAGCAAAGACTAATCAATGTGAGTAACACGAAATAAATTCCAAATACCAATTAGATGAAGAGTAAGATTATATATGTATTTTTGTCAGTATCTTCTGTCTATTTATATTGTATTTACTTTAGCCCTGTGTAATATAGACCACTTTTTGTCTCAGAGATACATACACTTTTGTGGATGCGGAGCCACAAAGAAAAACTAGTGATCAATGGGTATTATAGAATATAATATAACAAGTGGACAGTGTCAATATAGGGCCTTACTTAAAACAGCATTTTTAGCTGAGCAGCATAACCTGTCACTTTTTTCCTTGCGTTACATTGTTTCAAAATGAAAGGGACAACCTATGGTATTAAGATAAGCAGCGCTTAAATATTTTTATAAGTAAGGGGCATAATAGTGTACTGACACTGAGAAAGTGCTGAATCTAAATTGTTCCAGGGCGGACTGTCACTTTTTGATTTTGGTCTGGAATTTACAAACATTTATATGCGTAAACGAATGTAACTGTTTTGTTTTAGTCATGAATGCCAATCAAGACGAACAGACTTTGGTACTGCAACAGTTTCGTAAAATGAGTAAGTTTGATTGTTGAATAAAAATATTCTGAAAAATACCTAATACTACTAAGTACTAAGTACTCATAACTTTTATCTATAAATATTTCTACTTGAAGTTATGATTTTATAAATCTTCACATATGTAGTATTCTTCCACTGGCTCTTATCCCACTTGATTGTGGGTTGATCATGTCATTGTTCGGTCAAAAACACTTTCGAGCATGAAGTTACAGAAAGATTTCGACACGGACGTAAAAAAACATGGACGAAGCGCTTAGTACATTGAAAGTGAAGCAGGGTTTTCGGCTCATTCGATCAGTCGCCGCCATTACGTGTCGTTAAATCAAATGGCCCGAAAACCCTGCTTCACTTTCAACATTTTCCTAGCGCTTCGTCCATCTTTTTTTACATCCGTGAATTTCGATTAGTTTTTACGACCGGCTGCCCACCGGTCTTCAATCCCCTCTCAGGTATCTTGACATAGTACTTGTTCTTCTTCACGAAATTTGTTTTACATTACAATTTACATAGCATATTAATATGTAAAACTCGGTCATTAGAAATATTTAGTATAATAAAGATTCTTTCTGATTAGAGGTATGTGGCATATTTTTTATTATGACTCTAATTTTATTTTAATTATGGATTGTATTTTTCAGTGGGCATTTCTATCGTGGATGAGGAAGTGGAAAAGATATGTAAGTTAATAATTAATATCCAGTTTAATTTGTTTCTTTTCTAGAAATAAAGATAGACAAACTAACTAAAATAGGCATAAGGGGTAAGGAGAAGCAGGGAAAGCTTAGTTTGCAAATGTTATGGAATTCGTTATGGCTTATCGCATGCTGTAACGGTGAAAATAACATCATGAATAAACCGACAAACCCAAGAACTTCTCCGAATTTCAAAATTAGATTTTGTTTCTACGGGCCAGCGTGGTGAACTTATGGCCTAACTCTTCTCATTGGTAGAAGAGGTCCGTTTTCAACAGCGTGAATGTAATTTTACAAAGCCTAATATTTATTTTTTTATTATAGAGTTCAGTACACCATTTATTTTTTTCTAGTGGAGAATCGTATCATCACTTTGCACCCAAATCGTATGGGTGAGTATATTTTGCGAGTTTAAATAAAATTAGTTATTAGTACTTAATTATAATGATTGTATTTATTACAATTATTTAGATGGAGTAGAAGGCCTGGAAACTCTGTCGGAATATTTTAACAAGATAATTATGGCTGAATTTCAAAGTGAGTATTTTAGTAATATCACTGATGTGATTTCGCGTAAATAAATTGTATTTAAGTTTATCTATGTAGTTTTTTAGTTTTTCAATCAAACTGTTTTCGAAAACTAAACAAGTTTCAGTAAAAAAATACAAATACTATTTTGGAGGCAAAAAGTTACGTATGATATTGTCCTATATTCTAAACTGCTAAGCAAAGATGAAAATTAAAACTATCCAACGAATATATACAACAGCCGAATTTATATTAGAAATGTTTTTTTGAGTATAGTCGATGTTGCATATTCGAATATAATAATACATTATAATTGCATATTAGTATTGATTTAGTACGTATATCCGAATTATTTGAACATAATTTAGATAACTATTATTTTTTAGAAACTACTACACCTCTTCCACCCGCCATCGTAAAGTTATCAACAAAAGCTGTTGAAGATATGCTGCAAGCGCCGCAAAATCTAGTTCATGAAAACGAAAACATCGAAACTGATCAAAGTGGAACGGTAATGTTAATTAATTTGTATAATACATCTATGAATTTAAAAAAAAGATATCGAATGAATAATATAATATTCCAGAATGAGGAACAGGAGCACAGGCGACGCTTACCAAGCAAGAATACGTTGAAAGTTGTGACAAGCTCTTATAAGAGCAATTAAATATTAAAATATGTAGCTTGATATTTATTTTTATTTCAAATTATGTATTTAGTATTCAACTTAATTATTTCTCCCGTGTTTTCATTACTGATTCTATTCAAATATCAGTTAAAGTAAAAGGCCAAAGGTTACGCGAGCGGAGTTTATTGAAAACTATTGTGAAACACGCAGAAGTCGGACAAGGCTGGCGCCATTGTGAGAGGCGCCACAGACGTCCCGGAATCGTTTGACAGCATTCAGTTTCCTATTTATTTCACCCTTTTACAGTTATTGTAGTCTTTAGTTATCTACTTTCTCTATGATGAAGCCAACTTTATTGATAATATAAACTGACCTTAATAGATCAAGATCGTTATCTGGGGTTATATAAATGTTACAAATAGCAGATGTGTCTTAAATGTCGAAACACAAGTATACATTAGATCGTGCTCTACATTCAACAAACTGTAGAGATTAAACGACTGTTAGTAAGATAAGATCTTATAAATACACACGGCGTTAAAAGGCTTTGGTCGCAGATTCATAATAAGATTATATTCTACAGATTTATTTATTATTTATTTATTTATTTTATTTACAGATCTTTCTTATTATTATTTTCTTTCTTTCTTATTTCTTTATTATTATTTATCTTTCTTTCTTTCGCGGGTTCGATCCCCGGGTCGGGCAAAGTGATATTGGATTTTTCCATATCAGCCCGGAGTCTGGAATTTGTGCCCGATATGGCGATAGGCTCGCCCCCTATCACATCTGGGACGGAACTAAGCTCGGCGAAATGTGGGTGTTCTAGTTCGCTAGTGCGCCTCTGCCTACCCCTTCGGGGATACAGGCGTGAGCTTATGTTTATGTTTATGTCTTATTATAGATTCATCAATAAAACATAGACACCAAACAAACAGTCCTGACTCAAATTAGATCTTTGTGTCGCTAGTATCAAGATTTATGGGCCTTACATCAAGTAAGTTTATTTTCTTTTATTAAGCAGGAATATAAAATAATCTTCGATTGTCGTATAATAAACACGTAGGTATACAACATAACAAAAACAAACAGCGTCTCCGAATAAGCAGCAGGTGTCACGAAAGCAAATTTATTTTAGTATTACAATTTCTAAGGGATGGTATAATGGTATTAGGTATAAGGAATGAGTTCATCATAAGGAATGAGAAAGCGATGGAGACCTCTTCTGAATTTCAAATGAATAGACATAATCCATATTTCAGTAGAGGAAGCAGCCGCAGGCCGCAGTGAATCGGGGATTACGAGTTTCGCCAGAGTAAATCCGGCGGTTTGATGAAAAACTGACAAGACCAGATTGCGTTAAATAATTTCTCATCTCAGTTGCATTTTATTGTAAAAATCCCGACGTTCGCGACAGAACTTTGCTTCACTGCGTTTACATTAATGTTTTGAAATGTGTTGCGTTGCGTGTGCTGCCAGCTGCCGGGTATTACAGATTCGTATAGATTTTTCTCCTTCAGTTTAACAATACTAGCACCTAGTTCTCTGTGGGAAATGATGCTATACACGGCTTCAAAAGCTAGAATATACATTTCGGTGAGCATATCTTCCACTTTGTCACTATCTAAGATCGTTTTTTAACATATTGAGATATGTTTAATTTAAAATTTTTGATTGAATTTATATCATTTATCGTAATGGAAAAAGGCCGGGATAATGCCAGGCAGAAAGAAGAAGAAAGATCAAATGGAAATTAAATAATAAAAATCATACACATGTAAACTTACAACAATTTGACGATAACAATGTAGATGAAATAGTTACATCGAAAATAAAACAGCATCTCTTGCACATGTTTTAAAAAAAAAACACTAAAAAAACACCAGCGCAAAACAAGGTTTTGCTTCGTCTCCTGCTCATGTCACAATGGACCATAGACAAAAAAATTACAAATAACGTGTTTTTTGTAGGCGTTTTGTGTAAGGTTTTAGTGCAGGAGACGCGGCTTTACATGAACACTGAACAGTAACTATTGTGCACGACACTTGACGCAAAGAAACCCTTCGAATATTTGACAATAATATGAGAGTCTCCTATACAAGGAGATTGAATATAAACTACTATTGAACTATGTTACATACTACCGTTGAATGTCTTTTTGCTCGGACAGAGCAGTAAAAAAAGTACCTACTTGCTACTGTTACAAAGATTCTAGGATTACCTACATAATTCGAAACCACCTGGAAACCTATAAAGGTTTTACTCAAAACCAACCAGTCTTTCTTACAGTATCTTTAATAAATAAACTGACATGACAATAGTGGGTTGAAGCTAGTCCCGTTGTAAAAACTGAAGCCGAATCTTTTCTCCAACATGTTTGAAATAGCGTCTTGCATGCCCCACCCACATTAGGATAAGTGCCGGTAAAAGAAACTAAAGTAGATGAAAATGTCGCATATATCCAAACCTAAGTTAAGAGCAACTTACGATCTCGAAAACAACGAGCAACTGCACTCGAAACAACTACAGTGAGTGAATGTTTGAATAGCTGACATTTCAATTCGACTGTACCTGGAATCTGGAATCACAGATGGAAGTACGCTAGATTTGATTGGTATACGGTTGTCGGTGACAGGTTTAACTAAGGCTTTTACATACAGTGACATGTGAGTTTTGGTTAGCGGTATGACTCATGAGAAACTAACGTTGAAATTAATTTAACTTTGTTAATTGTTATTTGTATTCCAGTTGTTCACGTTATAAAACAAGAATTTGATTCTAATTTGAACTGCAGATACATAAAGGAAGCTATATAAATTAAATGATCTAAAACTACATCATTTTATGAAAATTCCGTAAAGTTATTTATATGTATGTAATAAAACTCGCAGACGGTGATCAGTCTTTACTATATCGACAACTTGCTTCAACAATTCATCGGCTGATTTTTATAGCAATGGTTTATCTATTTATACAAACAAACATAGTGTAACAATTGTGTATGAATAGCCATTCATTATTTCACTTTCAAAGCTACAAATATTAATAAATCGGCGTTTTTTAATTAGGTCAAACATTTGTGTCCATTTTTCACACATGAGTTACCCGAGATTGAAATGTATGCTCGATTTAATCATAACCTCGCCAGTCGCACCTACATATGTATATCGAGATAATAGTAAATACAAATTGAAGACTCCGTATACTGATAGTATGAGCATATTTTGTATTATTTGTACTTTTAATTTTAAGCTTCCATGTATTCGTTTATAGTCTTGCTAACCCCTCCGAATAAACACTATACAGGCGTGAACTTATGTACGAATGTATTCGTGGTGTCTTCGTACATATGTATTTATTAATGCAACGGATATTGCATTTACGTGAACGAATGACTTTTCCATTTGTCCAAATATTTATTCAATTCTCGCTGCCAGGTGCGTATTCTTATAAAATAAACAAATTACAGCAAATTGCTGTAGATTTATTAAACGGCAACGTTTTATTTTGTTACGCGACGGTGCGTTTTCAATTTTCTACTCTGCAAATTGAAAAATGCTAC
This sequence comes from Clanis bilineata, assembly GCA_036417725.1. Taxonomy (NCBI): domain Eukaryota; kingdom Metazoa; phylum Arthropoda; class Insecta; order Lepidoptera; family Sphingidae; genus Clanis; species Clanis bilineata. The sequence continues at coordinate 12,589,672 of CM071140.1, forward strand.
TACGAAATTTAATCCGCATAATTTATATAATTTAGCTTTGGAAGATGAATACACGTTTCAATTATAATTATCAATTTCTTTTAATAGAAAAAAATAAATTTTCACCACGATAGACAATAAATAGCATAATATCGTTCGTTCATTGTTCATTACTATTGATAGTTAATAGCATATTATTATGTATTTTAATATTCATAGCACATGTCATATAAAATACAATAGCAAACGTCACACTACGATCTATGAAGCAAAATGAAACACTAACAGAGTATGGAAATTAATCTAGGTTTAATAAATCTCAGATAGACACTACCTAATGGTAAAAACCGCTTGTTTTAACAGAACTGTGGTGTGGTAGGCTAGTGCACCCAATTACAAATCGATCTGGCCCGCGGCGCGGCGTCGGCTCGTGCGGTCGCCCTAACTGGATTATTGGCTATGGTCTATGGCGCGGAGGGCAAGACAACACTACACGGATAGGACACACAATGTTTTGTCGAAGCGATATGTTTATATCGCGACGCGGGATTTATTCGTACGTGGATGTATTACAAAATACGGAATAAGGTTAACACTTACTTCATATACATAATATATATATTAAAGCCAAAAAGCGTTATCAAAAGCCTTGATTAAGCTCTTCAGGTTTTTGAAATATGTAATATTTTTTACTTGAAAAATAAGATTTTTATTTCGGTCTTTGACCATTTTACATGTTTTAAATTAGATAATATAAAAACAATTCGAGTACATACAATATTGTATCTATATTTCTTATTACTTCAGTACAAAACAAGTAATAATGTTAAGAAAATAAAATTGTCTTACGTGATTCTTGAACATTCACAGAACATTCTAAGGTTTAAATTGTGATAAGCGCCCTCGCATTGCGATCCATTTTTTGTATGGAAACTTGCTTGATGCCCCTCTCTAGTTAGTATTATTTAATCTCTGTTAAAAACAAACCCCTAAACCCATTCCATTGTGTCTTTCAAACAAAAACTATTTGAATGACAAAAAAGAAAAACAGTCAGTGTACACAATACCGACAATCACCGCAGAACATAACATGGAAATAGAACAAGCGAACTGCGAATGGCACATATACAATATACATGGACAACGTACATGTAGCGCACACAACTTACAGCAACCAACTATATATAAACTGATATATGTCGAAACACTGAATCAATTGCGATACCGTGGCAAAAAATAACTTTACACTTCACGGTATATTAATATAACAGTATTATTGGGAAATAATTTGTTTTACTAACAAAAATGTGGCATTAACAAATTATGATTGGTTTAAAATATAACTGACTACCTCGGTGGCGCAGTGATATTGCGTGCGAGGTAGACTACGATCTTAATAAGGTCTTGGGTTCTATCTCGGGTCGGGCAAAGTGATATTGGGTTTTTCTATTCAGTATCAACCCGGGGCCTGGAATTTGTGCCCAATATTGCGATAGGCTTGCCTGCTATCCTATCTGGGACGGAATAAGCTCACCGAAATGTGGGTGTTCTAGATCTCTAGTTCGCCTCTGCCTACCCCTTCGGGGATACAGGCGTGAATCTATGTATGTAAAATATAACTTTTCATATTGGATATACATAAGTATATAAGCCTATCATATGTGATGTCTCGGCTTTGAAATGTAATATTTTCAAATCATGTGCCTACTTACCAAAATAGAGACTAATGAAAGGAATCCATACCATAACCAAATATCCATCGCACAAATGTAGGTTATTACTGTATTGTACAACTTTCGAGACCAAAAACGAAGCTCAAGCTTGGTTAGATATAAATTACTCAACTATTAATTGCGCTACTTATCATAAGGATATCTGAATTCTAGCAATACCATACCTACACCGAGGATTTGATGAGGTTATAATCTCGGGTAGAATTATAACAAATAATATTTGAGTTTTTGATTTCGAAAATTAGGAATTGTCTCTATCCGATGATCGACATGAACTTGACAAATCTTAACATCATTGCACCTCTGCCTACCTCTTACAGATGACAGACAGGTGCCATGTATGTAAAATTAATTCCCAAATCCCAGACATTGGAATTTACTTTTGTCTTCTCTGTTAAAAATAGCGCATACCAACATAGCTTACAATTTACAAAGAGCTGAATAAAAGATCACCTGTTAATTAAAATTTGAAGCAGATAAAATGCAAACTATATTCCGATGGATGTGAAAATTTAATTCGTCGAATATGAATAGCGAACTGACTATTTACTTAACCCGTTTTCGAGGCAGACAAAACCCGTACTCATTCGACGATGATACACGGCGCGCTGACAAAGCAAATAAATGACTCGGGAAGGGAAATAGAACGGCCCGATACTATTCCAAGGTTTATTTCGATTAAAAACCTTCAATACACAATCCATTCCTGTGGGAATGACTATCAACTTGGGATTATAAGGCACGTTTCAATTAACCATGCTTATGTGAGGCGGTCTAAAAGCATGTCAGCTTACTACACGAAACTTGTGTAAGGGCCGCATCTTCGCAAGTTACCCTACTTGTAAAATATTCAAATCTCGGGGGAGACCTTCCCCGCGTTCCAGCAAAATGCAAAACAAGTGAAGTTTCCACCCTAAATCAGCGGAGTCAGCACAGCAAACGTGCAGTGAGCCGCGTCACAAACACCACTACGTAAACTTTATAAGAACACAAACAAAGTAGCCGTGTCTCCTGAATTTCACAGAGATTTAACTTACTTTTTGTTGGATATTTGGATATGTCTTATTAGTCGCCTCCTTGGTCTAGTGGCAACATAAGTGGACTGTGGACCGGGAGGTCCTGGGTTCCATTACCATGTCGACCAAAGCGATTTTCTAATTAGATTTGCGCGGGACGGAATTCCCCCAGAGAGGGGGTTGAAGTCCGATAGACAGCCGGTCACAAAAACTTTGCAACATGCTTGAAAAAGTATGTTGCGCTGACCCCACATTAAGGTGAGATAAGAAAAGGTACAAAGAAAGATTTGGATGTGTTAGTAAATAATGAACAAACGTGATTATGCAAGACGACGCGTTTTAGGTAGGTACAGTAGAGTCGTAGAATTTTCTAGAGTTGCTAGAGTCGTAGACCGTCTGCGGTCAGTTTAGTCCACGTTATTAATAAGTTGGTATAACCGATGTTTATTACTATTTCACACAAAACCAACGTGAAATAACCTAACCCTCACACTTCTAATCACTTATCCTTTTCTCAAAGTTACGTGAGGCAGCATAAGCCACCCATGATTTCTCTGTTATAAGGAAATATATCGCGGTGGTTATAAGTATGTAGTAATATTTATGTAGCGAAAGTTATAATAATATACGCTGTATTCATATAGCTATAAATGTTAATCACGCAGCCTTCGGATGCAATTCGTGCTGGCGTAACTAACAAACATAAATAAGAGCGGCGGCGAGGCAATAATAACACGGGGCGATGCACGGCTCCGACAAAAAATGCCCAATAACGTTCGCCTATTAAATTCCAAATTTTTTTTTCAATAAAGCATAGAAGCGCAGCAGGAAATCCAGACACTGAACAAAATAAACTGAATGGACGTGTACTAACTATCTCTTCATAACCCAGTTCACTAGGCCTAGGTATTGCTGGGCGAGTGAAGTAGAACGGCGTTGTATTGGCAACTAGTTGATAGTTGTGTATCTGATCCCGAATACATAAAAAATCATACAGTTTGAAACTGACGTAGTGGTAATGGCTTCACTGCTGGTCTGTGTTCGAAGATTGAATTCTATCTGCACTTGGTTTTTGATTGCTCTTTTACAAAAAACATAAGCAAACTATGGATAGAATGTTTAGATACCTTTACTGGTAAATGTTGTGGTTTATCTGAAACAACAAAACAGTTTCTTATAAATTAAAATTTACAAATAGTTACCATGGAAAATAGTTTTGTAAATCAGAAACACTTTAGTTAAGGGGGGGTATGCATTATCTTTCGAAGTGCCTAATACGCAAACATAAACATAAGCTCACGCCTGTATCTCTGAAGGGGTAGGCGGAAGCGACTAACTAGAACACCAACAAGTACGCAATATTTATTTAATGCCCAGTCTCTTATTGCTGTGAAAGGAGTAAAATTACACATTTAGGAGTAATAAAATAAATTTTCAGGTTTCTTTCTTTATTATGGAAAAGACTGGGAAATGAGCAGATGGATTAGCTGGTCATTGATCTCCACCGCCCATAGACACCCAATACAAATAGAATCATCGATGCTAACCTAAAAAGAGAAAATAGGAAATGGTAGGGAGAATTGATCCACTGGAAATCTCACTCTCCGAGCAAAACGCGACAGCGAGCTGCCAATTTAAGTAGGTTTTCTGTGAGGCAGTGGTATCAAAGTTCGAACTGGCCCATTTATACTGTAGACGTAACTGTCTACAGCATGGCATTACCACTCAAAATATTATATACAATTCGTATATTCAAGTGTCGTCTGTGTAAGTACGGTGCGATTTCGAGTCCGGTAGCACCGACCGGCACCTAATTACCATGTGCCTTACGCAGCAGCACGATTGAAGAGTTCCGGTGGGATCGCACCACTCACCAGTCACCACGTATCCTCCACAATAGGCACTCCGACCGCCTTCACTTTTCACTCAGTCAAGTGGTCTGAATAATAAAATTGTGTGCAATTCTTTAGCCTCTTCACAATATCCTCTCGCATCCATTGTTCCATCCGTGTTCAAGAGCTTTGGGTGGCTTTAATTGTTTCGTTACCCTTTGCAATTTCGTTTTACTCGCTTTTTGTACGTATAATAAATTTTCCCTGATGTAAGCATATTGAATAATATTTTAAATAGCTTTTCTTGTTTCTTTCTTTATAACACGCGCCTTTCAATTTGTAAGTCTTTTGATAAAAATGTTTTCTTACAAACTAGCCTCTCCCTCTCCTTATGTTTGTGTGTGTCGTAGAGCCGATACTAAGTTTTAGGTAAATCTGTTTTACCCCTCAAAGGATGAAATATAAAAAATACATGTCATATTATATATATCATTGAAGAATTAATAGCTTATGAAAATTTCAACTTTCCATATCCAGCAGTGTGGTCTGAGCGTTAACAAAATTTTATATTGCACTGTTCGACCACACCAAATTTTAATAAATATCCACCACATTCCTTTATAATATCTTGCCTAAATGTTTTGAACATACTAAATTTATTTTTATTCTGGAACCACTAATATTCTAACAACTTATCAATCTACGTAATATTAATAATGCGTTAATTTAACTACAAACATGATAAAATAACGTAGTATGTAATAACAAGGTTAACTTCGCTTTGTGATTATTAGAACAGAGAAAAACATTTGGATTGATTAAATTAGTTTGGGGAAACTTTGGCCGTTTTCGGTGTGCGTCCATTAATTTCGATCATATTATCGTTGGCTTCTCTTTATGGAGCTGTCATATAAATAAAACTCTCAGCCCATTAGTTTCGACCGCGATCACTGACAAATATTACGTGGAGCCTGTGGGAGCCGGTAGCGGCTGGACCCCATCAATATCTGTCATCGGTCACAGAGTAGGCAAATAAAAATGTATGAACGACGTTACGGCTATGGGCGCATGACTGCGCTGTTCCCGTTTCACTCTCATATTACATGAGTTGACCCAATTTCGTAGGAAAAATAAGAAGCCTGTCACTTTCGAAATATGAGTAATATGAGTGTAATATGTCCGGTAATTACGGTTATTACACCAGACTTTCTGCAATGTTAGAACTTAGAGGATATTAGTATTAGCTGCATGTATTGTAATATGTTTGTATGTTTTATTTATAGATAACCATTTTATATTTCAAGGAAGACGCTAATAAATTCGTGTCAAGGATGATAAGCAGAAAATTTCCTTTGTAAACGAAGAATATGGCGCGCTCTGGAGCGCTCCGTCGGCGCTCGTCTTTTGTCCGATTCTGGGATAAATGCGAGATCCTTTCTTAAAATACCTGAATTTCACACCGACGAACGTTACCTAACGGTTTTAAATATCAGGGTTACCGGATCAAAATGGTGTTTTTGTTACAAATTACAATATTATAAAAATATTGAATATAATTTTCGACCGACTTAAAAAAAGGAGGTAACCAATTCGACTGCTTTTTATGCATTTCCAAGATTATTTTTGTTAGCCACATATCACAAAGTCGCATATCACAAAGGTCACGATTGTATACATTTTGAAGTCACTGGGTTAAGTTATTAAACTTGTGGTCATATAAATAAGTTGTGCCTAATATACAATATTTTATTATCCATAGCAGAGAATCCTGTAGTCTCCTCGTGGCAGAATTAGTTTTATAGGTACCACCACAATGTCTATTGCTACTGCCAGGCAGCATTTTGCAAGCAATATTGTATTCCGATTTGAAAGAACTGGTAGCAAGTATACTTACTGGACATTATAACATCTAATGTCTCAGTCTAACGAGCGTACTTAAATTCGATATTTAATTCAAATCAGTCGAGTAAATTGTGATACGAAATTTTGGCATAGAAAAATTTACCTATTCGCGTATTGTGAAAGAAAGCACATTTAAACCGCTTTTTGAGTCTTCTTGAACATTCTTATCCAGACTCTTAGAAAGAGACAAAAGGTGCAACATCGACCAGCAGTGGGTACTCCGATACCGAGGGGTCCCGAGTCCCCACTCCCGGCCCTCGGCGTCGAAGAGCCTTACGCAAGGAGGAAGCATTGTTTCCGATCTTATACACGTTTATATTGTTTGTATAATACACTCGAAATATTATGACTTATTACACATATCCTCATTAGTGAAACGTCGACAGGTAGTCTATGCAGTGTGTTACGATTACGACAATCTTTGTTTGTTTCTGAAGTACCTACGTATATAATACGAATTATACATACATACATAAGCTCACGCCTGTATCCCCGAAGGGGTAAGCAGAGGCGCACTAGCGAACTAGAACACCCACATTTCGCCGAGCTTAGTTCCGTCCCAGATGTGATAGGGGGCGAGCCTATTGCCATATCGGGCACAAATTCCAGACTCCGGGCTGATATGGAAAAATCCAATATCACTTTGCCCAACCCGGGGATCGAACCCGGGACCTCAGAACCGTAGTCGTACCGAAATACCACCACGCCACCGAGGCAGTACGAATTATAATGATCATTAAAAAGTTACAAAACGTTACAACAATTATGTACGTAGTATTTTTCTTTGAGTAATTGATCCCGTTCAAGTGGTTGTACATTCTTTGCATATTCTTAATATAATAAGATACGATAACCTAAACGCTTATTTATCGTCGTCATCGGTAGGTACGAAAGTAATGTCTTAAGAGATTTTTGTACTCTGTAGATAGAGCAAAGAAAGTATAAGGAAATTGCACAGATAATGCACTTCAGTTGGATAATGCCAAAAGCGTACTGCAGTTATACTTTACAGGTTACCATTACATGATACGATACTGTGTACTTTCAGTAGCAGATGGCCCGTACGTGCGTACGTGTTATGATGGATATTTATACATCGTAGTGTACACTGGAGTATAATTACGTACACGGTTTTTGACATACAACAGCTTTTATCCATTATTAAAATGCAATGCACTATTACGTTTCAAGATATATTTCATATAATGATATTTCATTGATACTACATTTTTGAAATTTTGATGTAGAGCGCACTTGGACTTTGCTCTCTCTTAGCTCAAACTTACCCTACGCATATTTCACTTTATGCATTTACTTTATTGAAAATAACAACAATGGTCGCATAAACACTACATTTCTTAAAGATTTTTCTTTAAATAAAAATTTAAAAACACTTATGAAGTGTTGTTTTCACGACCGCTAATATGGAGGTAAGTCAAAGCTTTATAAATTTGACTAAACGACAGCCACAAGAAGTATTGTTATATTTTGCTAAAATAACATGAGCTCACCACTGTATCCCCGAAGGTGTAGGCAGAGGTGCACTAGCGAACTAGAACACCCACATTTCGCCGAGCTTAGTTCCGTCCCAGATGTGATAGAGGGCGAGCCTATTGCCAACCGCCTATTGTTATTTGTTTTCCAATTATAATTGATTATGTTTACGTGTTTATTTAATGTGTGCACTATTCAATACAAAACCTTTCCTTTATAGGTATACCAAATAAAACATATTATTGTTTTTACACATAAGCTCAAGCCTGTATCCCCGAAAGGGTAGGCAGAGGTGCACTAGCGAACTAGTACACCCACATTTTGCCGAGCTTAGTTCCGTCCCAGATATGATAGGGGGTGAGCCTATCGCTATATCGGGCACAAATTCCAGACTCCGGGCTGATATGGAAAAACCAATATCACTTTGCCCGACCCGGGGATCGAACCCGAGACCTCAGGACGGTAGTCATACCGAAATAAAACTACGCCACCGAGACATTATTGTTTTTAATTTATTTTATATTGACACGGTTTCACAGCGAGCTACCCAAGGTTATAATTTCATTATAAATAATTTTGTGGATACTCTCCACAACATTCCTTAGGCGATTTATATTTATGAATTTCATTGGAAACGCTAGACGTTATTGAAATATATTATAGTTGTTGTTATTGTACCTATTGCACATAAATTAAGGCGACAGACTGATAGATAAACGAACAACAAAGTAATATAGATACCTACTGGCCCTACTGCACTACCTAGTTCTATTGTTCCATTATGCCATATACGGTAGGGAAGTATAATTATGCATGCTCAAAGCAAAATAATAATCAAATAATTATTATCACAACAGAGACTGGAAAAGTAAATATTTCACAAAGTTTCTCAATAATTATTATTTATATGGTTTGTTTAAACGCCCATTAACTTAAACTTTTTGCATTATTTATGAAAATTGTTTTCATTTCGACATCCTAGCGCCCTGAATAAAATGTTAGGGTACAAACAAAACAGCGTTTTATATTAAATACTAGACTAATCATCAATAATATCAAATAATGCAAAGAGCACGTGTGCGAAGGGCCGGTCAATGACCTCAAATTTTTAAGATACCGTTAACCACTTTCGCACAGATACGATACTGTGCACGCAACAACGATTGTTAACAGACTCTGTAATCCATCTATTCTGTTTTGATAACTCAATTTGTATTCGTATTTCGTACACACTAAAATTTTATAATAGATACTCGTATGCTACATGGCATTATAGATGTTGAGATATTTATTGTTAACCCGTTTCCATCGTATATAGGCCACCCGCATTCACAAAACCGCTAAACCGTCACGTGGATCGAACGTGGCATCCACAGGTCCTGATTGTGTTCATAATAAAAACTTGTCACGTCCCTCCACACCCCCTCCCGTCCCTCGAAGAGTTTCTCCGATCGACGTGAGTTCGACTCTAAGTGCTTAGGGTGAGAACTCCGCGTCTGGACAGACTCCTACATACCTTTAGACGTATACATATTGTATCAACGGTGTCCAAATAAACTCAACTACATAAAAATACATCTCTACTACCTCTATGGCGTAGTGGTATTACGTGCGCAGTACGACTATCGTCCTGAGGTCTCAGGATCGATCCCCGGGTCGTCGTTCGATGCCTAGAATTAGTGTCCGATATGGCGATAGGTTCGCCCCCTATCACATTGGGGACGGAAATGAATTCGGTGAAATGTGGGTGTTCTAATTCGCTAGTTCGATGTTTTACCTTAAAGGCGTGAGCCTTTGTATGTATGTACGCAAATATATTTTTACATATTTTATGCGAGCACGTGCAATGAAGTGTAATTAGGAAGCGGCGGAAAACAGTAACAACGCATACTAAATAGAACAATCGCGTCACCTCGAATCGACCCGCCCTCCTCACCCGTCGCGGCCCGCGGGTGTAATTTTCTCGCTGGTATAATTACTATAGGTAGAATATTTCGCTAACATAATTGTAGACGTGAGATACAAGTACAAAAGCGAACATGAGCTAGAGAAGCTTGCGACCATTGCTGATATAATAAATCCCTGCTAAAATAAGATAGGTAGAGTAAAGAATATAATTAAAATAAAATCAATAACATGATAAACATAATATACAGCGGACAGACCGGTTGTAGTGGCCATGCTATATAAAGATTTTGTCTTCAAATACAAATGTGAATATTTTGTCTTAGATTATCCATATTTAAATAAAGAAGAAACATTTTTATTACGAAAACTCACAAAGAATAATTTCGATCATTTACATACATATACCAGATATTTCGCGACAGCTCGGTTTTTTATAATGTGCATTAATATAAAAATTATAAATTTCCTAGAATGTGTTCGTGTATCTGTTTGAATCTGTAGGTACCTTATGCAACTAACATAGCGAGGTCTGGCATATGTTGCCCAACTCGACCCGTTTACCCCATTTTCTGTTGCGCTATTACTTCCTATTTGTGACAGATGATACACATAATTATATTATAAAACACCCACAGCGTGAACGATATGCATATGTTACGATATATTTGATTAAATTTTATTATAATGGGGAACTTGCACGAAAATTATAACGAGAAATCGTGTTGATAAATCAATAAACAAAACCTTGAAATGTGCTATGATGAAATTTGTAGTATAAAATAATTAATATTTTACAAAATATCTTAATTAGAAATTACGTGTAATGGAACGTTATTACAAAACCCAAGTGACGTCGTTGCATTAGGCAATGTTTCCACGTTGGGGTATTTTTCCCAATTTTGCGGAAAACTGTTGTTATGTTTAGTATGGTAGGTACTTGATGAATGAGATTTCGGAGGTCCTCCTCTTTCCAAATTATTTTCTTCATGTAACTTTCCCACCTCTCCGCTCAGGATTCAAGGGTGCAACTTATTTTTACTTCGTTATTTAATGAAATAGCTTCAACATTTTTGGGGAAATTTTTGTTCGGCATGGGGAAATTTTAAACGATAGGCAATTATAGCGGTTCAAACGTCATTCCAGACAATGTCACTAGCCGTCAGTGTTAACTAAGATGTCAACAAAAAGGCATTTTTAAGCTGTGACGTCACGTCCTTTTTTAGCGCGGGGTTTTGTAAGTCATATTTAGACTTGCGATAATTAAATGATTTGTGCATATTTTTATGTTTTTGTTTCTGGTGTGTTTATTTGAGACGTAGTTCTTTGCAATGAACCAATAAAAAAATTACACGCAAGTTCCCTATTATAACTTATTAGTGACAATTTAAGAGCTCATATATAGAAATATCAATGTCAATTATAATTCATCATTTATCAAATTGTAACGATATTTACGCAAAAGTACGTGAATAGGTAATATCATTTTATCGACCAACTTCAAAATAGGAGAAGTTCCTCAATACCTATATAACATTACCTCGGGACATATCCGATATTATTACCAACCGTATATACTTTATAGTGAAACTATCGATACGGACACTGCCTGCAGTTTAAACAAGAAGTACACTTCCAAATTACAAAAATATTATATTTTCCCAAGAGCACCTACTGGAAATTATAGCTATTAAGACATAAAAAAGTGGACAACTTGATTTTACCTGAATTTAAACATAAATATCATTATCATGAATTGGTGACAAACTGAACAAGAGCTTCGCATACATATTAGCAATTATAAAATAGGTACATATCTAATTCTTAGACGATGCTAATTGTTCAGCAGTATATTTTATAAGCTATGCGTTAATTCATGTCTACAACAGGCGCAAGTCGTAAGGTGTTAAACAATGTGACATAAGATGTGTAAATCAAATTGTTCGCAGAGATAAAACAGAAACGACAGGTGGTGCGACGTTATAGCGTTAGTGGCTTCGTGCCGCTCTTTACGCCAGAATGTATGACGCCCTCTGTGCCGATATACTCGTACCTATCGTATGTGGGCGGCAAGTTTGTGAAACAGGCGACATACTGCGTGCACAATTTATTGTTCTACTTTACTTTGAAAATTACTTTTTCCCAGTTATTTATAGCAAGAGGCACTTTGAGTCTTTTATTATGTTTACAAAGAAGGTAGTGCGGAGTCATCAGTGCAATGATACGATCTGACCACTTTCTACTCGGTTCTCTTTCAACAAAAACAAGACCGCGTTGAATGTCAATAAATGCCCCACAGGGAAGTTATAGCGACACAAGCACTAGCGGACAACTAACACGCGAACAAATTGTAAATAGTGATGAATTTACATCAACAGCCAATTATCTATAATAGCTGTCCAATGTATGGACTATTAATATGAATGAATGAAATTAATCACAACACACTACATGATTGTGTAAAGCAATTATGTGCCATTGTACAAATAACAACGGTCCGTTATAAAGGTAAATAGTCCAAAGTTTATTCAATATGAACTATTTGTATGCTTTATGTAATGTATGTAATGTAATATATACCAATTAGTTCAATAATTCAGAACCTTGTTCCATTAAGGTTGGCCCTGCATCCAAAATTTATTACACATTATGGGAGGCTGTATTCTATATCTATAAACGGTAGTAGACACTGCATCAGGTTACCAACATGCTCGTATACCATCTTCCGCGGACAAATTTCAAAATTGTGATTCTGTGTCACCCAACCTAAGCAATGAGAAAAAAATATTATGAGTATCTTATCCTTATCTTTTCACGCTTGTACCGTAATGTAGCAAGATAAGGCACATAATCAGTAACAACCAAGTTAAAAGTGGACTTTTAAAATTTTGGGCAGCTCCTAAGCTGAACATTAATGACCCGAGCCGCCATTTTGTAGGGCCGTTTTAAGGATAACTCCCCCTTTCGCCCTCGCAGGGAAGTAATGCATTTTCCTTTATCACCGTGCGGACAGTTCTCGTACTTCTCAACAAGGGGACCGGCTTTTACGATTATTGTGCTCACATCGTTACAACATGAGATCTGCAATAAAAAAACACTGGTTCGATCACGCTGACCGTAAACGACAGTGACAGCGTGAAGGCGGCTTCACAAATACGTTTCCTATACAATATGCATAGGTACATACAGAGAAGTGTAGCGGTTTGGTACACGCTCTAAATGGCTATTGCACTTAATTTGATATATGGAATGACATAGCTTCATTCGCATAACTACGAAGGGAGCAATAACACACGAAGCTGTTCTGTTACGGCAAATAAGAGAACATACAAATGTTTTTATTATCAAGATTGTCGTGCTAATCTGGGCGTCAGATGTTTTACATCCCAAGATATACTCCGAAGCCATCAGTTTTATACATCACGTGTGCACTTTAGTTAAAATTTCAACACTTCTAACAACTTTCTATAAAAGGGTCAGGTTAAAGTTACAATATAAACAGGATTGCGACACGCGTCACAAGCGCGGCATTTCAAAGTCATATGATGCAAGCGGCAGCCTAGCCGGTGAGCTAAAAATGTCAGAATCGTGTGGATAACATTTTGCCTTGGAGAGCGGAGTCACGGTTATAGTGCAGGCAGGCTGGCTGTGCCGTGGGACTTGCAACGTGTCACGCTCACGTGACGTGCGTATGGCTCAGCGCAGCGCAAAGCAACGGAGCGAGGGCCGCGGCCGCTGGAAGAGCGACGGCCACGCCAAGCGTGAAATAAAGCACCACGTGTTGAACAACATCAGTAATTAATTGCATCGGGTGAAAACGCAAGTGTTCCCATGCAAACTCGCAGTAAAACATTACATTATCATGGAAATCATAAGACGTCATGTCGCGCGCCCCAGTAGTGACATGTGCAGAATGTTATAGTAATTTGTATCCTACAGAGTTGCGAAAACTGTCAACGGAACTATTGACAGTTCATAGCACTTTCGATATTTGCACCGTGGTTAACACCCGAGTCTAATTTCTGCTTTTCCATTTTAAGTTCACCGACCCCGAGCGATTTATTTATCTTACAAGATAAAACTATCTCCTCCCTCCGGATAGGTGTCAACATACGAATATATCCAACTGCAAACACAGCGCTTCATGTGTAAACCTAATTCGACATTTCAAGAACTTCATACCAACAAGCCCGATTTCTTTATGCTTCAGCATTTTCCAAAATAAAAAAAGTAGTAAAAGGAAATAATTAAATTAAAATAATTCGGAATAAACTATACTCAGTATTCACAGAGTTATACATTGCGGTCCGACTACTATACTAAGTCGAAAATTAATGACATATTACGATTAATATTTTAAACACAACTGAGATTTTTATAGCTGGAATAAACATTTAGAATGTTTTACACATTATTATGTTTTTAGATTAATGAATGACACCGGTAAAATTATTTGATTGTATTAATAAAAGAGCTTTGATTGTATTTATATAATTTAATTACTGCCCTCAAACTGATTGATGGTCTTCATGTTTACACCATTACACTAGAATTATGTAGGTTCACATCAACGCGCGGTCACTGGTGGAAATGGCGTGCATCGGGTCGTCACCCGTTGGTGGCAGCTGCTATAAGAGGATTTCACTAGAAAGTCCCGATGATACCAGACACCGCCGCTGGCCTCTATTCGGGACTTTAAATATAAAACCCCCAAGAAGTGAAAAATAACTTTCTAGCTACTACAAAATAAATATTTTGTAAGAATAATTGTGTATTAATGGTTGTAACCTGTTTAGTGTGAAATAAATAAAAAAAAAAAATAATTCGATGCCTGAGTGCCGATGGGATAAGAAGAGATGAACGTAGTGTTCATCTACATATATAGTTTACAACTACATATAGAGGAGAGCAGACTAAGTTTGATTATAACGAAGAAGTGAGCCATGAGAATTTGACTAAAAGACAGAATCGAATATCGATATCGATTCTACGAATAAGTCAATACTAGTTAGATCCCTTTTTAGTTGTTAGGGATCGGATATACTTATACAACCAAGTGCAACAATGAATTAACAAGGAAGACATTAGAGTAGCAATTGAAATTCACGGCGGATATACTTGACATATTGTTTGACCACTAGCAACATAAAAGAAACATTGAATATAAATAGAGTAAGTATTGGAAACATCCGGCACAGAAAGCAATAAACAATCGAAGACCCTTCTATACAAGTGCTTAATAATGGCGTTGTATTGTTTTTGTTTCTTTCTACGGGCGTACAGGTTAAGCCGCGTCTCCTGAACTAAAACTTTACACACAACACCTACACAAAACATGGTATTTCTACAAGTTTTTGTCTATGCTCCATTGTTATAAATAAATTATAAATATACCCAACAGTCACACACATAGTCCTGACTCCACACTAGGTTTAACCTGTATCGTGGGTATCAGAAACTACGAGGGACTTACGGTCCCACAACACCCAGATACGAAACAAATGTCTGTGGGCCACACAAACACTTGTCTCGGTGCGGGAATCGAACCCGCGGCCTCTCGTTTCACAGCCTGCTACTTTCGCTGTGCCACGGAGGCTATCAAATGAGACAATAAAAAACATTGTTTTGTGTAGGTGTTTATTGTGTCGAAAAAACATGTGCAGTAGACGCGCCTTTAGTGTGAAGTATGAACCAACTCACAAGTCACAACCTACAAGAAATGTTGCGTGAGAAATGCACACTTGAAGCTCTAGAGGTACATAGTCATTACGTAAAAGGCAGGTGCCTCATATTAGCCCTTGTAATAAATTGTTGGCATTTATGAAATACAATGTAGGTATTGTGAACAAAACTCTAGAATGTTCGTATTTATTAACATTTAACACATCAAATTTGTGGCAACTATTGCAATATTATGACATGACAGCTTCCATTGCACAGGGAGCGAGTAGCCGGCTGTATAGCGAGAGACTGTGGGTTTGTTTACCGAGACAATAACTGCCATCATCTGTTGTCAGCGCGTTATAAATTATAATAATCTTTAGAGCTACTTTATCTGCGGTAACTACTCGTGTTTATTGACAACAAACCAATTTGATAGCGTTTGTTACCGCACTGTTGTCATCAATTTGATTAAAGATCGCCACTGTCTTCCACTTTCTCACTCAATATTCATGATATAGCATGTTTAGGCGCGTAATTACTACATCAATAGCTAATCGTTCGACGCGTTAACTTTCCTTTCGAAGTATATTTATGTGCGTCGTTCACCCGATTTACGATGTTTTGTTATTGTTACGTTATGCTAGTTCATAGTTGCGATGCGATCGGTCTCACCGCGGCTCAGCGCGGCCGTCGAACTGGTGCGCAAGCGGTGCGGCCGACGCGGGGCCCCCACGGACGTGACCTCCGCTCCACATGCACAACGGGATCTTTTATTATTCAGTCCGCCAACCCTTGCCCTTATGTGTATACAATTTCATACCATTTCATATCTAAGAAGAAATCAGCTAATGTCTCACGGGAATGAACTGCATTTATAGCGTTATGCAAACTTTAACTCTTAATAACATAAAATGGAGTATAATAACTTTGTTACCACGTCTGTTACCAACAATAGTTGTCAGACAAGATGATTCGTTTCGGCTTACTCAACGCCGCCGTTTATGCATGACGCTGCTCCGAAATATAATGACCATAAAAAATTAATAGCAGTTTAGCAGAATCGCGGACAGCGCAAGGCACACTATCGTATTCATTTAAAATTCACAAAAAATGTAACAGTAAATGTTGACCGGTGAGCTATTTAAAACAGTATTGAAAATATTGTTAAAACTCAGTATAGGTATTTATGATAAAAAAATACTATGTTTTATTTTGTTAGAATTAAAATAGTAGGTAACAACTGCTACGACTTCATTATACACTTCTGCAATATTCGTTTCTTCCGAATTAGTACATAGGTACGGATATATTATAATTATGACTGCTTAGCGATGGAAGTCGGATTATCTGAAATATTTTGTAACAAAAGTTGTAACAGATACACAATTTTTTAGATTATTTTCATCAAAAGTCGTATTACATATTTCGGAAATAAACGGAGATTGCTGTGGCGATAACTTTAATCTTGGTATATGTATAAAGTTATCTAGACTTTTATTGGTGTTATGAAATATTCATGTTGAGAAAAATCAAGTTAATATTACGGCACTCTTTTTATATGATCAGGTTTTTTATACAACCTCTACGGAAAGGGGAAAAATAGACATTACCATGAAATTGGAAAGTAAGTTATATACTATAAACAAATATTTACATACATACATACATAAGCTCACGCCTGTGTCCCCGAAGGGGTAGGCAGAGGCGCACTAGCGAATTAGAACACCCACATTTCGCCGAGCTTAGTTCAGTCCCAGATGTGATAGGGGGCGAGCCTATCGCTATATCGGGCACAAACAAACAAATATTTACACGTAACAATGAAAAGAAATATCTACATGATAGTTTTTATACTGGAAAACTGCACGGTATATTTAACAATATACCGTGCTGTTTGTTCTTTGTTATAAAGACCACCCACAATATAAAGTATTTTAAAGAACATTTAATTTATTAAAATAAAGCCTACGTAGAACAGAACACGAAGAAGGTGGAATTAGAAAAAAAAAAGTTATCAACTGACATTATGATACATTTCTACAGCAAACCATTTGTAAAATTAATAATTGTTATCATACCCTAGAGGCTTTGCCGTTATACAAAACGCAAAACTGTACAAAGGTGAACAATATCGAGCTTTTAGATACACCGGGTGTTTCATAAAGTTGGTACCAATAACAATTCCACATACAAGGAGAAGGACTTAAAGCACAATGGTAAAGTTAAAAAATTAAAATCGTTTTTTTTTTAATTATTAAGTATGGCGATTTTAAAATCGTGATGCGACCTATAAATCGTCATAATTAACATATGATTGGCTTTGTGTAAGCTAAAATTTAATTACCCCATAGGTGATTTGCAAATGCATCTGACCCAATGAGTCTGAAATTTTTTTTTCGTCGCAAATTCAAGTTTCCAATAATCAAAAACTATGACCCTTAAGAATTTCTGAACTGTACCGCTAGATTGCCATCCTCTCTTTAAGTGTAGTTATTATTGATACCAACTTTATGAAACAACCTGTGTTTCTGTTTACATAAATTTTGTTATGACATGTGCTTCCACCTCAGCGTTCAAATTTCCTCTGTTATTCATGGGTTATGGGCAATCCTATATATTACATTCCAGCACGCTGGGACAACAAAGTTAATATCCGTAATCTAATTGTATTGAAATGGAGCCCGTACTCCGTAGAGACATTTACATACATAAAGTTACTCTTGCATCCCGAATGGGTAGGCAGAGGTGAACTAGAACTATCGCCATATCGGACACAAATTCCAGATAATATTGAGTACAAAAACCCAATATCACTGCTTGACCCGGGGTTCGAACTTGAGACCTCAGGACGGTAGTCACACCGCACACGCAATACAATACGAGTACGCCACCGATTACCAAAGCAGAGTTTGGTTGGATTAATCTGCATAAATATTAAAACGAACAGGGTATGTATAACGTTCTCACGCTCTTCTTTGTTAAACAAAGAGGCAACGAAGCAAAACTATTTAATGTTTTGTTTTGCATACGATTAAGCTATACACATTTTCCTTGAGTAAGATGTTCAAGTTCCAGATATTTAAATGGAGACAAAATAAAATCTTATTATATTTGTTTACTGTTGATTTCTTTTTAAAATGCAAAAGCTTGTAAAAAATAATATAATATGTTCAGGATTTCTATTTTCCCCGAGTAGTTCATAATCCCGGAATCCCGGGAAAAACGCAAAAATAATAATTAAATATCAAATAAAAACAACAACAAGGGAAAATAATATTAAGTTGTCAACCACAGAGTACCTACCTACAGCATTTGTTATATTAATACATTACTCATTTAATCGTAATGTTATTGACGGTGACAGTATTTGATTTTTTATTGTTTATTTTCATTTCCGTTAGTGACTGTTAGGGATTTCCTAACATTTAAACCCTATGACGGGACACTTATAATTTTTCGTGAATTCCCGTGAGCGGAAAGCCTGAAATTGCTGGATAATAACATCTCCTGTTTATAAATGCCTAATCATGATAATACATACATTATAGTTTTATTTTATAATTTAATATATCACAATTTTAACTAAAATAAAACGGAAGACCAAATTTATAGAATACAATGCGACGCTATCAAGGCAAATATAATATAATAATTTATTTACATTGATTTTAGTAATTCCACCATAATATTTGATCAAACAAAAAGGCATCATAGTCATGACAGCGGTGACAAATATAATGTGACATCCGAAATCGGGCATATCGGGTCGGCTCCGGGTTAATCATTGTTGTCAAAGTGAAGAGTGTGGAGCGTGGAGCGTGGAGCACTGCTCCAACCACCCGCCATCAGGAAGGATCAGCCGCAATTTGTCAATCATCACGTGAATACCCCTCGCTTAAGCCTTTCAGTAAACGGATGGTGCTGTTAATACTTACCACCACCCGACGGCAATAATCAATAATCCACAAATGTGGAATGAGCACTTTTATTAGTCATTTCCGGTCCCACGTTGCTCCGGAATATAAACAGATGAAGAGATTGAAAAAGGAAAAACACCAGAAATGGAATATTTACTTAATCCAGCTCATAAAATCTAAAATATGGCCGAAGTAAATTGTTTCGGATGTTGTTTAACGTTGCAGGATTTGGGAAGTTTTGCGAAATATGGATATAAAATTGGTAAACATTATTTAATTTTCCTTTCATAATTCAGGCCAAAATCCCGTAAATAAATAGAATTATATTATTTATTTGGATTTATTCATGCTTTATAATGGAAATTGTAAAGCATATAATGTAATTAGATGATTTCATATCATGGTACAAATGAATATTAAAATTTAATCATAATATAATATAAAAATAAATGTACAGAATACAGATGTTTATTTGGTCATGTATGGGTCTAAAGATCAGGAGGTTCTGGGTTCGATTCCCAGGTCAGCCAAAGCTATTTTTCTAATCTGATTTGCCTGGGACTAAATCCACCAGAGGGGGGGGGGGGTGAGAGTTGACGACAGACAGGCAGCAGGTCGTGAAAATTAAGCCAAACTATTTTCTGCAACATGCTTGAAAAAGTGTGTTGCGCCGACGCGACCCCACAATAACGTGGGATAAGGGTAGGTAGAAATAAGAAGAGATACAGCTTTTTATTTGCCGTAATTGATACATTTTAAAAGGAAAAATCGAGATCTTAAGTCTAATTACAAGTCTCGCAGGAAACCACGTCTGATGTAATCCTAGCATCATCGACCAAAATACTGCTGTAACCACAAAAACTTATTTAGTTGTGAGGCGCACTATAAACAGAGATTCTGTGATGAAACCGTAGGTACCTAATGACGGTAATAATGAATACAAAATTATTATACCGCGCCGTCAAGAAAAGTGTTACACCATGGTCCCTATCTGTCTGACTGGAATAAATTAATCGTCGATAGCATGATATCACTGGTTACACCGAGACCTTGGTTCGCCATATACATTGTCAACAAAACATATTTGCACTTCTATATAACACAACATACGTATGTATTTTTTACAAGTATCTGTATAACACAACTGCGCTAAACAGGATGTTAGTTCAGTTTACGTAATAAGTATTAAATTGTCTGTGGTTCAGTGGAATGGAAGGACAACGGGGAATGGTGAATGTCGTGCTCTGTGCAGGAAAGGTGTACCTGCTCCCGATTTCCCGTAAACTCATGTTTAACTTTGTTTTCTAACAGAAGGCAAAGTGGGTCTTCTGAAGGAATGTGACCTCCAGTCTCTGTTGCCATAAAGGATGGTGAGTGCACTGTGCCACTTCACACGGCGATTAGGGGAAAAAAGGATGAATATAGTAAGGTACTATAAGTAACTAGGTACCTAACGTTATAGATGAGCCGCGCAGCAAAGCAGCCATTTTATGTCTAACTTTTATGACATCATATTCGCGCCCCAGAATACGTATGTTCAGAATACAAACATTTCAAAATTAACTACAGCCGACTATTGTCCATAGTAACATATTACGACATAAAATATAAATAACTACACAAAACAGTTCATTAAATCAGCTAAAGAAGAAAGTGAAAATCATCCTTTAAACAAACAAGTCGCATGCTGAAACATACAGGATTTAGAAGGAAGCCTCATTAATTAGTAATGCATTTGAATATACGCGAACTTAAGCCGTGCATTAGCCGCTTCGTTAATTCCAAACGTTTGATAACAACTAGGTTCACTCCAATTTGTCGTATATCGTACATACATTCATCATGATCGATATTAATTAAAGGCGTCCAAACAATGGAGCCATTATTCGCTTTTGCCGATTGTCTCTACGATTCTGCCAGCTCCCGTGCTCGCCCTCTTATCAGCCGATTCAATCCGGATGTATGGAATACCCGGGAATAGTTTTTATTGATATCCATCCTATTATATGAATTGCACGCTCCAATTATCTTTTAGTATTAGTTACATAGGGGGAGGCCTATGTTCAGCAGTGGACGTCTGTGGATGATGATAATGATGAGGTGATGATGCATAGTTACATTTTGCTGCGAACTATGCCGCAAAAACAGAATGAAAATTATTAGATAAATATATATATATAACCTTAGTACATATCAAATTAGAAAGTATACCTGGAGGTCAACTAGTAATGGTTATTAACAATTTGTGGTAGATTGTTATGACGTGATGATTGCTATGGGTTGCTCTCATTTCGTCGTGAAGTTATTTCGTATGATAATTCCAAATGTGAACCGCAATTACTGATGTATGTGGTTATTTTAAACATATCAACGACTCTTTATACACACACTCACGTATTCCGTTAGTTCAATGACCCAAATAGTAACAATAATCACTAAGACACGTGAAACTTTTTAATGTTAATCGATTAATACTGCCAATCATTACCAACACGTAACAAACAAGAAAAAGTTAATGTACAGTTTACTGCATATTCTTTCTTGCGTGACAGTAATCGCGGAAAGTTAATTTGCCTGTAATGTTTCTCACGGTCTTCGCGAGCAAACCCAAGAGTTTATGTGATAGACTATAATCGCCGGCGAGTTGTTCAATTGTAGAAACGAGATTAAGTGCTCATTACCGTGTGTTTGCAAAATGAGCATTGAGTACTGATGTCCTCATATACAACGAAGAGGATGATATCATTAATAACGCAGCAATATGATACGAGGACGTTGCGGTTTTTATTAATCGCTTTAATTTCACTCGTTTTAGAGCAGTGAAACATAAAATTTTAGAGAACGCGTGCCCCAGTACAATCTACTTAGCCGACATGATGTACTCGTTAACAGTAATAAAGGGAACTGATAAAGTCATAGCAAAGGCTGACACCTACTTGCAATGAGTCAGCGCACATCTGGTGTTACGAAAGAACTTGTATAGCCAGAAATTATACCTACCTGACTAGATTGGCGTTTCCTATATACTATTACAATGCTGTTTTTCAAATAATTATAACCTAATAGTAAATGGATTTTGGATAACTAGCAATAATTTATTTGTAATCCCGCACCCGCAGTGATTTTACTATCAACAAAACATTTGTCTCTATTTACAGTTCCACCCGATGATAGAATTTTAACAATGAATTATAGAGCATCCCGCCGCGTGTACGACACGTGTTCTATTTGTATTGATTGTTTTGATCCATAAATACTTGAACGGCACTACGATGGGCCGCCGCGGTGAGAGCAAAGCCTACCAAAGTAAACGTGTTCGTTGCGATTGGCAACGAGCGTAAAATGTGGGGCGACGCAGCTGAGCCGCTCACCAGATCGATACTTGATACGCACATCGCGCTCTGAATGTCGCTGTCACCGGATTCAATGACTCCAACGTAGGTCTTTCACAAAAATAATTATAAAATAAACATTTCTTATAAACGAGAAAAGACCGCTGCGCCACATCGCGCCCGGCTGACCGCACCGCGCGCCGCCCGCCTTGTCGAAATGGTAAATGACGGTGCTTCAGCGGTGAGCACCACGGGAAAAGTATTAATGATTCGATCAATGAGTCAGATATTTTATTTTAAACTCGGATTTGACGTCACGCTTTGAAATAATATTGATCACCGATAAAGAGATCTAAGTCATCCAAGAAAATACTAAAAGTAATACTTTGAAATAACACTATTTTTACGGATTCTATCACCCCTTGGTTTTAATTTTTATTCCCGACGTTTCGAATGCTTTGCAGTCTTCATGGTTGGACTAAGTCAAACAGATTGACTAGTCGGGAATAAAAATTAAAACCAAATCGTGATAGAATCCGTAAAAATAGTTTTATTTCAATGAATAGCATTCGCGTAAACTTAAGAAATCACAAAGTAATACTTATTTCGACAATGAGTTTACGTTTAACAAACTGTGCTTCGAGCATATGTATTTTGTTTTCATTATTTTAGACACTATTGATGGACGAAATTAAGGACCACCTATTTGTAATAGTCGTCTTTTAAAAGCAGCCCGAGCAGGAAAATTTCTGACAACCGTAAATGTATTCGTGCTCGATGCGCGTCTATGAAATTTGTATGAAATATTAATCAAATGTCATCAGTGCGCAGCGCGTTTACATTTACATTAGTTTTTCGTGCTCGGGCTACAGATCCTACGAAATATTTACGTAAACGGGATAATCTACAGCATTTATAGAGCAAGGTCACCAAGTCAGTAGTTTATCATTGTTAACGCAGCGCCGCGCAAGTAGTGACGTGATCTGGGTCCTGACAATTGGCATTACCGACTACCGTACCACGTTCCTACTAACAATGCTTAAGTAAACACTATATCCCGCAAAGCTTTCACCTTCGATACATGTTTTACAATGAACGAAATAATTCTTCCCTAACGCCTATTCCACTAAGGGCCTCGTTCACCAACTCCAAGTAAAGTGTTGATTAGTTACTTTCTGACTAGCGTTAATTGACAAGTAAGAGTTCCGAGTAACTTCTGTTAATTTCACAAGCAAAATTAGAGCTCTGAGTAGCAACTTACTGGTTAAGTGAATGATATCACAAATCCTGCGTCCCATTCGTTCAATATTACGTCAAAAGTATCTTATTACGACAAAAAAACAGTCGTGACTCGTCGCGTGTCCGCACCACATGACACAAAAACCTACCGGACCCTTTTTTGCTATATAAATAGTTACACAGGTAGTAAATCCTGTGTCCATAAGGTCGAGTTTTGCGTGACCCCTTCCGGACATCGGTGTTTGCTTCGCCCGAATTGCAGTTTGTTTTTGATGAAACTACTTGATTTTTTAAATGAAAGGCTATTTTACAGTTAACACGTTCATTTAAAATGTTAAACATCGTTATTAAGGTATGACTACTATAATTTGATTTTATAGTTTATTTAACTACGATAAAATGTACAATTAACTGCCTACTTTAAACTTTAACCGTCAAGTAAACGCGCTACTTGGCAGACGACGTGGCAAGTAGCTTACTGGCCAGTTTAATCATAAGATGCATGCTACTCGAACGTCGTGAAATTCACACGTGCAGTTACGGGTGACTTTAACTGACGATTAGCCTACTTGACACTTTACTCGAGGGTGGTGAACGAGGCCCTAAAAGTATGAATTTGCACAATACTTTTATTCAGGAAGTACTTATTACGTTTTCATCGCATGTTTGACCGGCATATTTGAAATAAATAAGAATTGAAAATACGAAAGATTATTTCGGCGCTATTCGCGTAATACTCGTGATTTGAAACAATCTTGTTTTTGCAGAGAAATCTCACTTTAATCGTCAACAGTCACGCGAACACTTACAAACATTAATTCATAAAGATTATTTTTTATTGTAAATTGTTTATAAGTAGCTACACACAAACAATACATCACATTTAATTTGCTTTGTATGTATTTATTTAGTTTATGCAGTTTTGTTAGTGAAAGTTCGGTCGCAGCCTTGTTTGTAATGGAGCAGAGAGATCACTGTAGTATTGATAAACGGCGACGGTACGCGACGTGGCCTGCCTGGCTGTGCTCGTTTTCCATAATAAATTGCTGAGGAACGCTCTATCCGACACGCCGCGCCGGTTGATACCGTCTCTACAGCAATCATAGTCAATCTGGACTCGGGTCAGCAATAATAATCCAAGTAAATAGGTGGTGTATGTATGTACGTGTTGCATGCTATTTTTCATTATCAATGTCTAACCTGTATTGTAATTTGTAACACTTATTTCGAGAGAATTACGTATATTTTGTGCAACTTAACTTGTTTCCTTAGATAGTAGGAATGCGTAAATGAAACTTTAAGATATTTTTTCTTTATCGTCACTCACACCATTGAGAACTAACTTTTTAACTTTTTTAATAATAATATCAGCCCACAGACACGTATTTTTATGCCTCTATATAAACTCAGATCTGTTCTACTGGTATGGAAGAGGCTGTCTTAGTAAAGTCCACATTAATTCATTCATTCTTCACACTCCGAATCCGAAGAGGGAAGAAGCAAATCGAGGAGCTTGCAACAAGACAGGCAGATTAGGCGGGTACACCCATACCCGTCCCGACCAACCATCAAGTCATGCCGCAACACCCTATACGAATATCCTACAACCAGCCAGCCACTACACTTGTTATAGTGAGAGTAGTAGCAATTGACAAGTGATCTCTATCGCCCAGACCCACTATACTAAAAAGGTTTATTAGAGCTATGTCTCACGCACCGAACGAAACGTAACAGCGAACTGCCACTATTGGTAGGTACTTGTACTTTATATTATATATATACTATTCTCATCCGTGTTACTTTAGGAACTCTACAAATTCATCGCGTAGTATGTTCGTAATATTTCGTCAGTAATTTAAACGTCCGTAAATCATGTACCTACCTACGTGGTTTGTGGTGTGCCGGTGTGTTTAAGCGGGTGTTATTCGACCTTGAGATGTGCTCGCTCGAGTGCAGCCGACAGTTCCGGTCCGCCTCATTTTAGTTCTAGATATACTGCAGATGTGTTAATTTAAAGTCACGTAGTTTGTATATTTTCACCTTTATAAAACATTTAAATAGAATGCCATTTCTTTGGTGGTAGAGCCACGCCGTGCTGACCAGAGAGAAAACCAGCTGCCTTTAGCTTACTGTTGCGTTTCGTTCGGTAAGTGAGGTTTCCGGTGGTCCAATCCCCCGCCCCTTCACAATCTCTATTCTCCTGCTTCAATGCAATGGAGGTACCCATGATTATTGTGGTATAATGGGTGTCTATGGGAGGTTGGAGGCCACTTACCAGTTACCAACAGTCGAGTTTACAAGTTTTAATCAACATTCTATTATCCAATTTCTATAATCTCTATTAGTACTTGAAATCTCAGTGTTAGGTGATATCCTGTAGATATCTAAAATGTGTAATCAATTGTAAATGTTTGTAAACACTTAAACTCGTCTAACCTGCATTATACAAATCTTAAACAAACAACGTTAAATCTTATAACAGAGAGGCGACGCGACGCGACGTAATCGATCGAAATAGCTATTAACATCTTTGTTATTGAATTATCTTATTCTCTCAATGACGTCAATTGTTTGTGAACAGCTTAACATAGCTTCATAAATACTTCAATCATCAAATATTTTCAGTTCAATGACCGCATTATATCACATGCTTCACATAAAATTACTCCTTTATTCTGAAATATGTTCATGTTCAGCCATTAACCACTTAAACACAAGCGTTTTTTGCAGGCTTGGAATAAAGGAAACATACTCGCGTGTGTATATTAAATTCCTGATACGTATACATGGATTTGAATATTAACTATTAGGATATATTATGTGTAAAATGTTAATGTGACTTAAGAAATAAATAAATAAAACTCATTTTCCTAGTTACTATATTGCCCTATATGCAGTCAAACTAGTAGGACAAAAAATCCTACTATACGGTTGAACCAGTCGGTTGAAATCGTCGTCATCCCAAACATGTTTTGGCAGACTCCAATGATCACATCACAGTTGCTGTCGAAGCAGCACTTTCCCTTCTCAATCGCCGACATCGGACCCGCCCGAGAGTCCGAAGATCTCCCACAGCAGACCCTCGCCATACTAGTACGCAGAGACGATCTCTAATTTAATTCTAGCCCCAGTGATAGTTCAATATGAGGTCTGAGCCTTCGAAAAGGCACCTTTGTGTTCAATCGCAGTCAAATGATTATATTTCTGGCTAAAGCGCCATAAGCGCCAGCTATAAATTTAGTTGAAGCTGTAAAAGCAATTTTGCTAACAGCACAAGTGCATTAAAAAAAAATAGGAATGAGCCCTCTAATTCCCTACCTTATATTGATGCGAGATCCCGTTTCATAATGATTTATGAATGCGTTCCATTGGAATCGCATTAAAAATTAAAGTTCATAATATCTTTTACTTTTCATCTTACGTAAATTGTACGTACTACTAATCACCTATTTTAGGCTATTCGTGTAATTTTTATTACACACAGCACATATCGTTTATAACATCAGTTTTTTAACTACGTCTTTATTACCTAAAGAGAACGTCACTATCACGGTGTAACCCATTGTATAATAGACGTAATCAGTTCGGCCTCGACCTTCCCAACTACTTACGAGAATGAAGTCGCGTGAAAACTAATTAAACTTTGACCTGTTCATTTTAATGTTATTAAGATCATCGGACCTTATCTTTATACGCTTGGCTTCAAAGAATGCCATACCCTTTTAGGTGCTTATCCTATGCGCTGACCAATTACTGAATATTGGAAAACTTTTCACATTATTCACGCTATGTACATATAGCACATAGTTATAAAAGCATTGACGCACTTTTTATCATTTAAGAATGTTACTCTTTCCTTGCGTCATATTGTTTGAAAATGAAGGGGACAAACCAGTTTTAAAGTTAAGTAAGGCGTAAATATTTTTATAAGTAAAGAGCGTAATATCGCCTCCTTGGTCTAGTGGCAGCATATATGGACTGTGGACCAGAAGGTCCTGGGTTTGATTCCTAGGTCGGGCAAAGCGAATTTTCTAATTTAATTTGCCCGGGACTGGATCCCTCAGAGGTAGTTGGCGTCAGGCAGGTCAGGCAGCCGGTGGTAAAAAACTAAGCCAAATCCGCAACATGCTTGAAAAAGTCTGTTGCCCCGACCCCACATTAAGGTGGGATAAAGGTAGGTAGAAAGAAAGAAGGAGCATAATGCTCTACTATACAATACAACGTGACCGTAGCTTAGGTGTTATTATCCTATTATTAACATTGTCTTGGTAGGTAATTTAAATGCGGTGCGGCTATCGTTCTGAGGTCTCGGGTTCGCTCCCCAGGTCGGGCCAAGTGATAATGGATTTTTCCGTATCAGCCCGGAGTCTGGAATTTGTGCCCGATATGGCGATAAGCTCGCCCCCTATCACATCTGGGACGAAACTAAGCTCGGCGAAATGTCGGTGTTCTAGTTTGCTAGTGCACCTCTGCCTACCCCTTCGGGAATACAGCCGTGAGCTTATGTTATGAGCTACGTGTGTAATTTATATGCAAGTGTTTGTTATAGTCATTTGACAATTTTAAGATTATGGCAACATCTCCAAAGCCGCGAAGTTACGACGTCTTAACACGAATTTTATGGAATAAACTCCGAAGGCCATAAATAACAAAATATAACCGGTAAAGAAATAATATCCTTTATATTATGGGCGTTAACTTTATAGTTGCGGTATAAAAATGTGGCACAAGATTACCTACCTCGTATAAAACTAAACATAATTCGGTATATCTACGAGTCTTATGATCACTCTTAGCGGTCAATATGGACATTCTGATTTAAATATCTAATGCAGATTGAATGTTTTGCATAGATAAATGGGCAGATATAGTAAGTAGAGTTAAATTACCGTAATACATTATTCCAAAGCTGATAAATACGTTAACTTTAATTTTAACCATTTTTTTTACCTTTTTCAAATTAATTTAAAGATTTATACACGAACACTGCATATTAATATTTTAATTTGCCACTGCATAGAAACAAGTTTACATAGTTGATTATAATCTAAATAATCATTTATAATATAGAGACGAAGATACATAACATAAACTCACGCCCGTATCTCCGAAGGGCTAGGCAGAGGCGCATTAGCACCCACATTCCGCCATTATACATTATTGGATGTAGGTACAAAATGGATGGTATAGTGCCAACATTGGGAAGACATCGTTAATGATTAATGCAGACATTAAACGAGTTGTGTAATGTGTAACTTAAAATCCTTACGAGCTGTGCTGGAATCATTTGAATTTGGTCAAATTGCGCAGTTTTAGTAGTGTGTATATGAACCTTATTCTAGAAATGTATACAAACAAATAACTAGTCACTGCAGTGACGTGCATAGACATTCCGATCAGGGTAGGGTAGGGAAAAATATCACACAATTATTTTTTTCAACTCTTGCAACATCACCATAGTGATTATCATCTCTGTATCGAATAATCTGAACATTGCTATTTGAAAATCAGTATTTAGTCATAATTTTATTCTTTATTTATGGAAGTAGCAAATTGTTAGGGTAGACAGTGTCTCTTTGTCTATATGGACTGCACCCCGCTGCTATGCACTTGTAAATAACTATTTTTGGCATTTCTTACTTTTTAACAGCTAATTTTGAAGTAAGACAATCGCAACCTATTGTATACATAATACAAAGTTTCATTTGCCACGGGATTCTGGCACAATACAAAAAAAAAACATAGAATTACATCAACTTATTAGACATGATTAATAATTGTGTATCTGTATAGTATATGTTTACATTTCTGGAATAACCAACGTGAAAAGACTATACCTCATCATCAGCCTGTATCCGTCCACTGTTGGACATAGGCCTTTCCCAGAATATACCTACATATTATATTTCCTAATACCTACTTATTCAAGTAGAACCTACACACATCACCTCTATATTATGAATTTCCTTGTGGGCTATCACACAAGTTCATATAACACTACAGCGCAATTGCTGATGTACTCATTCTTAAGACGATATGAGAATAAAATACGAAAGCGTGAAGGGCTGGTTTTGACGTATTCTACGCGCACACCGGTGCGCGCATCAGCACGGTAATGCCCGCGACATATTAACTTGTCAGCACAAAGACATTAAACAGTTTAGCCTAAGAGCCAAGATGCTAACGCGCGTCATGACCTCTTGGATTATGAAGATTAGATGCGCAAAAGAAAAAAAAGGTTGTGTCTTATATATTATGTTAACATTTATAAACTAGCCTAAATAGATAACTGAACGATCTGCAACTCGTTTAAATTAATAATTAATTATTAATTACCCGTGCACAGCAGTGGGGCAGTAATATTACAGGGTTAATATTATTATATTGACCAAAAATTTTGAAACTTTTAACATATACCACTATTATAGAAATGTTGTTTTGGAATAATCTTAAAATTCTTAAGTGGTCTATTTGACAAAATGAACCTATTTCGATGAATTTGGGTATGAGGATAATCTTAGCCATCTCAATCTGCAGACAGGATATTTTTATGAATTCAGGCCTAATAGGGATGAAATAATTGTTTAATCACAATTTAATTCAGTTGCCTCCTTGGTCTAGTGGCATATATGGGCTGTGAACCGAGAGGTTCCGGGTTCGATTCCCAGATCGATCAAAGCCAATTTAATTTAATAGATTTCGATGAAATTTTATATGAGGATACACTTGTCTTTAGGGACTCAAATGAGGTACTTAATTTTTTTTATTAACCCCTAAAGGGATGAAATACATGTTGAAAGTTTGGTTGGGCATTCGGAAACCTTAAAAGATTTTGATGACATTTGGTATGAGGATACATATTTTGACCGTAGGGGCTCAAATGGGGTACTTCATTTTTGTAACCCCTAAAAGGACGAAATAAGGGATGAAAGTTTGTATGGGAGTTCAGAATCCACTTAATGGATTTTTTTAAATTTGGTATGAGGATATCTTTGGTCTGAGGACAGACACAAGGGACACAAGGGTTTATTTTTTTAAATCAACACCTATAGGCATGAATTGCTTGTCTTTCTTTCTTAAAAAAAAATAGATGATAAAAGTTTATATCGGAAATTAGAAACCGCTGATTATACGGATTTTGATATAAGTTGGTATGAGGATGTGATGTTTTGCAAACATGTGTTTATCTGCAAAAAGGGATGAATCTTTCTTCTTGGTCGCTCTCTTCATTTCTGAAGGTCGTGTCCGTCTTTAAATTTCCGTCGCATCTCTCGGATGATCTTCTTCCAGGTTTTTCTGTCCTTAGCCTGCCTCATTGTTGTTGTTACTGAGAGTCCCGTGAGTAGTTTTATTTGATCGGACCAACGGCTAGGCACACGCCCTCGCGGTCGTTTCCCTTCTACCTTTCCAACCAAGAGTAGTTTCTCCAAATTGGGGGGGTCCCGGCGAGCCACATGTCCAAAATACTGTAGTCAGCAAAGGGATGAAATAGGGGTTGAAATTAGTTTTTTTAATCTTTGATCCGATTGACTTTAAAATCGATATCTGAGTCCCCCCGTAGTTCCAAACGTCGAAACCGCTCTTAAAAGTGACAAAAGTGACCGCCATTTTGTACTTCTTTGTTTTTGGGCCAATTGACTTCAATATCGATATCTGAGTCACCCCGTGGTTCCGAACGACAGAACCACTGTCAAACCTGTCAAAAGGGGCCGCCCTTTTTGTTTTTCTTTGTTTTTGGGCCGATTGACTTCAAAATCGATATCTGGGTCACCCCGTGCTTCCAAATGACGGAACCGATGTCAAAGTTGTCAAAAGAGGCCGCCATTTTGTATTTATTTGTTTCTGGGCCGATTTACTTCAAAATAGATATCTGGGTCGCCCCGTGGTTCCAAACGACGGAACCGATGTCAAAACAGTCAAAAGTGGCCGCCATTGTGTTTTTCTTTGTTTTTGGGCCGATTGACTTCAAAATCGATATCTGGGTCACCCCGTGCTTCCAAATGACGGAACCGATGTCAAAGTTGTCAAAAGAGGCCGCCATTTTGTATTTATTTGTTTCTGGGCCGATTTACTTCAAAATAGATATCTGGGTCGCCCCGTGGTTCCAAACGACGGAACCGATGTCAAAACAGTCAAAAGTGGCCGCCATTGTGTTTTTCTTTGTTTTTGGGCCGATTGACTGCAAAATCGATATCTGGGTCGCTCCGTAGTTTTGTACGACGGAACCGATGTCAAACTGTCAAAAGTGGCCACCATTTTGTTTTTCTTTGTTTTTTGGGCAGATTTATTTTAAAATCGATATCTGAGTCGTCCCGTTGTAGAATATTTAGACTAAAACGACAGGGTGGATCGAAAAATTAATAGTTTTTACCGTTGGCCCTACAAAATACGCGTGCGAAGCAGCGGGCAAAAGCTAGTATAAAATATGCTGCGACATGCCCAAATAAGATGGCGGCCACTTTTGACAGTTTTGACATCAGTTCCGTCATTAGATACGACGGGGCGGCCTGGTATCGATTTTGTAGTCAATCGGCCCAAAAACAAAGAAAAACAAAATGGCGGCCACTTTTGACAGTTTTGACATCGGTTCGGTCGTTAGCAACTACGGGGCGACCCAGATATCGATTTTGAAGTCAATCGGCCCGAAAACAAAGAAAAACAAAATGGCGGCCACTTTTGACAGTTTTGACATCGGTTTGGTCGTTAGCAACTACGGGGCGACCCAGATATCGATTTTGAAGTCAATCGGCCCGAAACAAAGAAAAACGAAAATGGCGGCCATTTTTGACAGTTTTGACATCGGTTTCATCGTTAGCAACAACGGGGCGACCCAGATATCGTTTTTGAAGTCAATCGGCCCTGAAACAAAGAAAAACAAAATGGCGGCCACTTTTGACAGTTTTGACATTGGTTCGGTCGTTAGCAACTACGGGGCGACCCAGATATTGATTTTGAAGTCAATCGGCCCAAAAACAAAGAAAAACAAAATGGCGGACACTTTTCTTGATTTTGACCTTGGATCTGTCCTTAAAAACTACGAGGTGACCCAGACATATTGAAGTAAATCGAATTAAGGACAAAAAACAAATTTTCCATCCCTATTTCATCCCTTTATATGTAGGTTGAAATAGGGATCATGCCAGACATCTACCCCTTCTGGGGGATCACGCCCCAAATTAAATTACAAAATTCGCTTTGCCCTACATGGGAATCGAACTCACAACCTCCCGGTTCACAGCCCATATATGTTGCCACTAAATCAAGGAGGCGACTAGAAAAGTATCCTCATACCAACTTTCTTAAAAATCCGTTCAGCCGTTTCTGGAATCCCATATAAACTTTTACCCCTTTAGGGTTGTTAAATTTGTGTCCTTTTGGTCAAAAGTATCCTCATACTAAATTTCATCGAAATCCATCAAGGAGTTTCAATATGGATTGACTCCTAGACTATCAATGTCTAATATTTGACACAAATAACTGAATAAACGTAATATCAGAGTTGAAAATGTCGAGCACGTCCCTCCCCTTCAATAGTTACCGGACGACTGAGATCAACACGGGCCGTCTCAGAAAACAATGATGTAATGCCACAGCGTATGTGCAAAACCAATATTTTCCTTATTGTGATAAAACTATTTGACTTGGTCAAATTTTTTTTTCGACACAATTAAAATAATATTGATGTCTACGTTTTAAATCAAGTTACAAATTTATATCGTTCGCCGTACGGAAGATTCAAGCTTTTCAAAAACAGATGAGAGGTAACTTTGGATTTTTTTTCTATCGAGAAAACTTTTAGTAATTATGTTTTTGCTCACGACAGAATTTAAGTTAAATGGTCTATTAATACATTTCCAAAAATTACCTTCGTAATCTTAGTACTTTAGGACACCCAAGCTCGTGAAAATCCTTATTTTGTTCTCATATCCTCTTAAACTACATTTGGTGACCGATTTCGAAACGGGCCTCAACACTCGCAAACATCGTAAAATTTCACTCCAAACAGAAAATTACGAAAATACCCAATCCATTTTATTGCAGGCCTGTTCGTTGTCAATTGCCAAACAAACAAGTCCCTGTTTTAGTTAAAGTAAATTTGAAAACTATCAAAACAACAATATTATTTTCTTCGGGATTCATAATTCACAAAGTACTAACTCACATGCGAAGTGTTACGTTTGTTACGCTTTGTAATTCATTCTAATTTCCCCTGAGACTAATGATGCCTTAAAAGCTATTTCGGTTCCTGACACGACATACGTGTGTCTTGAGTCTTGAGGCAGTTTCTGTTTCGGTTTGAATTTCTACTCTTAAAGTATTAATTCGATTCGGGTAATACGCGTTCAACGGCCTCTACGGAGGCAAAAGATATAGGGCAAAGTACTTACTGTCTTATATACCGAAGCAATAACTGTATAGGTGTCTTTGCCAATATTTTTATGTTTTCTATCTTGTACAGTAGCTACGTCATCAATTATTAAATAGAGTAAGTAGCATTTGTGACTTTTCATCGACGAACATACAACTGGGCTGGTAATGCAAGGCGAACATATTTTTTACACATCATTCTAACAAGAATTTACTTAACGTAAAGCCGCGTCACTTGCACTAAAACATTACACAACACACAATATTTCTAAAAACTTCACTGTTATTGTATCACTGTTCACTGTTACATGAGCAGGAGATAGCGAAATACGTTGTTTTGTGTAGGTGTTTTCGTGTTTTGTTTCAAAAAACATGTGCTGGAGATGCGGATTAACGCAAAGAAACGCATTGCCTTTGGTGACCAAGTGAGTAAATTAAATTATTTGTTCTACATAGAATTTCTTTTAATAAATCCCGCTCCTCCATTGCCTCATTCTACATATGTAGTTATATGAAACATTTGTACTGCAAATAATTGCGTATGTCATGACTCGTGCGTGCCATGAATAATATTGTATCGTAGATATTTCTTCTATAATTAATTCAATAAAAAAAATAATTGAGAAAAATATATAACTGTTTGTCATTTCACAATAAAAATATAAATGCTTGTCAAACAAAAACTCTCTCTCCTTCTTCCTACAGTTTTTACTTAGCAGCGTTATCAATTTAGTTATAAAAATCAACTACTCGGCCTCGAATATAACAGGCTGTCCGGTAAAATAGATACTTCAAGTTACAAGCCGTAATGGAAGAGGCAAAGGTAAGCGGTAACCGCCAGACGACCTCATCGCGACGCCATTGTGGCAGCGACCATCGCTCATGAAATATGTAAGCACGCCTCTGAAAGAACGGTGTATAGACCTCGTTGCTTTCTATGCTCGCCTAGTCGTATATTTATTGATAAGATTTCAATTCCAATTTCATTTATTGTATAATAATGATAACCAGTTAACGGGTTGTAACGGTGCAGTGGTTTGCCAAGTCTCTCCTTTCTTAGCGTTTCTATAAAACCTGTTTTATTGTTGTTAATAAAATTCAAAAATCTAAACCGGTTAGATCGCATTTAAGGGGTTTGAAATGAAGGAGATGTCAATCGAAAACTTTTGCTCGTAAATACGATTCAATACATTATTTCCTCTAATACGTAGAGTATGTAGAGTTTTCAAAGAAAAAAAACTATTGACTTTTTTTATTGGATATGGGTAAACATTTTTGTTGTTATATTATGTAACTCGTAAACACCAAATAATTAGGTACTTTTTTATAAAAAATATTTAATTCAGTAATTATCATGATATTTTGCATAAATATTACTCATAAATTTTTTGTCAAAAATAAATCCACTTTTCTTAGGGTGACTTGCAGCTAGGCGATAAACGACGTTTAATCGTAAAATAAACTCCATTTTGGCATCATTTCAGTTCAACGTCTTGCACGTCGTGGTTTTACCCTTCATCTCGATTTAAATAAACGTTTAACTTAAATGGGCATGGCCGCCGGTTTAAAGTCGCTAATCTTGATTTTATTGACAAACAACCAAAGAATTTAAACACAAAAAACATAACCTTTTCACATTATTTCTTGTTGTTTAATGAAAATCTATGATAAAAATGGCTTTGTTTTTTACACTGAACATGATTTGGTATCAAACAAGGATGATGAATTCGTAAAATATATAAAAACTCAAGTTTTTTTACGAAGAGTATATAATTATCAATAACCCATACATACACCTTACAAACTAACATTGTATGTACATAATCTCTTGAAAAACCACATAATTACAACACTTCACTATTATGCACGATATTTGTGTGCGCACGTGTGGCACTAGTCCTTGGAAGCGGTGGTATACCAACCACGCCCGACCCGGCACGGCTGTCAAAAGTTTTCCTCAATGTCTCGTCGCACCTCGGTGCAGGATAGGTTTCGAAACACGCATCACAAACGCCTTGTAACTGGCGCAACTCCACACTTAGTTCATCACCATCAACGAGTACCTTGTTTTCTTGTGCACGCTCGCACTCCGCAATGTTCTTCTATTACAAAGTACATTAGTTATTCTATTTTCTAGGAGAGCGTTGTTTTCGAGATGACAAATTTCACTTAAGTTAACGAATTTCAAAGTTACTTCTTGATAAAATTTTATTATACCTCTATTATAGAAATTACCATTGTTGACAATAGACTTATATAGTTCGCGAACGAACCAGTGCGGAGGACAGCTCCCACAGAAGAAATGAACGAACTAGTTCCCAGATCTCTCGTTCTTTAGTTCGTTTGATAAGTTAGATAGAATCTAAGTCTTGAGTATCGTCCAAAGTAAGACCATTGGTTCTCATATCATTCTCTAAAAAGTCCAGCCAGCGCTTTTGAGGTCGTCTGGATTTCCTTAAAATAACGCTGACAGACCACGTATCGTACATATACACAGAAGTACTGGCCAAATGATGGTCTTGTTTTCGTAACGTAGTCAATAACCACTAGGGAAATATCGTGCTTTTTTAAGCTATATTCAAATACGGTGCGCAGCACTTTTTAGTCTCACAGATGGGAACACACCATAATATTTTCTTTTACTTTCTTCGATAAAAAATATTTGAAAACATTTATAAAATACTACGTTTACGCAACTCATGTACTTGATCTTTAGCACATTTCCTTTCAGTCGGCCATTTTCAAGCGGCCCCTAGACGCTGTTTGTCTTAGACATCAGCGTACATGAACACCCACGGTGGTTACTGAACCTCCATAGTGAACGGGAAGGGTTTGGTGACGCCAAAAGCAGTCCGAATCAAAGACTTTGATCGGAAGAACATGTCTTCGATAACGTCAACATAAGCTTCTGGCACCCCTTTGAACCTTAGAGCCCACCAGACTACCCGTCGGGACACAAAGTTAAAAGCCTTCTGCAGATCCAGGAAAGCGATATGCAGAAGCTTTTTTTTTCAACATGCATGCCTCGCAAAACGATCTAATAGCAAACATTTGGTCCCTGGTCTGTCCCCCATACCCTGCAAGGCAAGAACCCAGGTTTCGCCAGCACCTAGTCCGTTACTCAGAAAAGTGTACCACATGCAGATAAGGTTGGCTTAAACCTAAAGGTGTTGGTGGCCTACTGTGTAAGTAGGCCACCGTCATCGTTGGGTTCGTTTGGTAAGGGTTGTCCCTTAGACGCCGTCACTATTCCCCAAGTATGTACAAGTAAAAAAAAAACAGCAGCATATTATGAAAGAATATAAAATAATTAATCCGGGAACATACATAAAAAAAGATTCCAACGAATTGTTAACCTCCTCTTTTTTAAGTCGGTTAATTGACCTCCTCCTTTTTTGAAGTCGATTAATTAATAACCTCCTCCTTTTTTAAAGTCGGTTAAAATTCGTGCAAATAATATTTTTTTAGCCTTTCTTTGGTTCGGGACGTGAACTAAAAGAACGAACTAGTTCGTTGAGGAGCCGCGAACTAAAGTGACCATTCCTTATCGCGAAATATTATACGTAGGTATGTCTAGTTGACAAGTCGTAATCCAGACAACTGACACTAATTATTTTTTTTCCATTATGCCTTTCATCAATTAGGCCAAGGAAGCAACCACATACAGCCTCGTCGTATGTGTGTTTATATTACATGTATTCAAACTGAATTAAAACTAAATATTTGCCAACTATTGACACAAGAGAATCTATTGAAATATCATATAAAATAAAATACAATTCTTTATACGCGAAATTGTGATGATAGATGTTGCGAGACGGCACTATAGATAATAATATGAAATTTACAGAACGTAAATAATGAGTGATTGTTGGGATTTATTTTATTTTAAAATGCAAAAAATATTTTTTTATGCGGAATTGTGATTGTGGTTATATATTTTTTGTGAAACGGAACTTATGAATTTGGAGTAGTGAAGAGTGTAGGCATCTTGCCCGCGTTGCAAAATTTCCCGATTTATCGGGATATTTACTGATTTTGGTCATTGCTCACGATGTCCCGATGTAGCAGTCCTATATGCCGAATTTTTGGATTTTCAACTCATGTAAAATAATTTTCTTATAAAAAATGGAACATAATATTATTAATACGGCAAAACTAAAAGAAACCTGTAATACAATACAATACGGCCTATACGACAATACTACATACAATAAAATACGGCCATTCAACTTCGCGGTATATTAAAGCAAATTGTACTAAAATACCTTATAATAGAGTTTATTATTGTCTGGTGAGTATACAAAATAAATAAATAACACCCAACTGTCACATACATAGTCCTAACCCCACACTAAGATCGAGTCTGGTGTCGTGGGTATCAGGAACTACGAGATACTTTCGGTCTCACAACACCCAGACCCGGAACAAATATCTGTGAGTCATACAAATAATTGTCTCGGTGCGGGGATCGAACCCGCGGCCTCTCGCTTCATAGCCGGCTGCTCGCCCTCTGCGCTACGGAGGCTGTCAAATGTCTCTGAAGATAACTTCGTTCGGGTTGTTTCCCAAATTGGATAACTTATACTTGCTTTAGTCGTTCATTATAGTCCATTCATAGAATTGCATGCACATGTCATAGAAATATAACACATAGAACGACAGTACACGGCCGCGGCGTGAAGGCTTTCCAAGTGAGACATTATTGTCTCACTACGTTGCACGGTGTCAGTATCCAAGGTTAAAACTTAGTTACGAAGAGCTCGCACAAAAATAACGGATTAAACTTTCCACTAAGGCAATGGTAGGTCTTCTGCACACAAAATGATGTATAGAAAACAACAATCAATGTTGTTACAATTTTAATAAATATGATAAAATGTTCACGAAAGTAGGTAGTAAGAGGTGGTAAGAAGACGAAAATGATTAATCAATGTACAATATATCAAACTATAAATGATTATATGTAACTTACTGATTGTAATTAAATAAATTAACGCATTATTAACATAAACTACTTATGTTTCATTCCGTATAAAAATCTCCCGATTTTCAGATGCCAAATCTAACGAGTTTTAATTTTACACTTTTGCAACACTGCATCTTACTCTATTCGCCGTTTTATTAATACACGATTCAGTCCTAAATGTCATTTAAATCAAATGTCCCATTAGTTGTCTTGCACATACACATTTCTGGTTCGATTTAAGAAATCCGAGTGTAGATTATTAATCCGCGATTTCATTACTTCTACTCATTCTTTACGTTCCATTAGATTCATATCTAAAGTTCCGTATCAAAACATCTATCATAAAAATTTTGCATAAAACGAATTCTAGTTTGTTTTATATGATTTTTCAATAGATTCTCTTAAGTTAATAGTCGTCAAATGTTCACATGTAATACGAACACACATACTATGAGGCTAGTTATTTATTTTTATTAAGGAGTAACTAGGAGTAACTTTGCACTTTGTTAGAACATAACATAACATAAGCTCACGCCTGTATCCCCGAAGGGGTAGGCAGAGGCGCACTAGCGAACTAGAACACCCACATTTCGCCGAGCTTAGTTCCGTCCCAGATGTGATAGGGGGCGAGCCTATCGCCATATCGGGCACAAATTCCAGACTCCGGGCTGATATGGAAAAATCCAATATCACTTTGCCCGACCCGGGGATCGAACCCGAGACCTCAAAACCGTAGTCGTACCGAAATACCACCACGCCACCGAGGCAGTCACTTTGTTAGCTCAAGCGGAATTTATCATCTCGTAAACAACTGCAGGGTTAACACCACCTCTTATAGCAGTATTATTATAATCGTTCTTCGTTTGTTTTGTATGGGAATCGGTACAAGTAAGATTATAATAAGACTGCTATAAGAGGTGGTGGTAACCCCCTATCTCCTAAAAATAGGAGAACATCGCGGAGTAGGCACATGACATGGTAGGCATAGGACATGGTAGAAAACATAATATAAGCTCACGCCTGTATCCCCGAAGGGGTAAGCAGAGGCGCACTAGCGAACTAGAACACCCACATTTCGCCGAGCTTAGTTCCGTTCCAGATGTGATAGACGACCACACAGCCGATAAGGCTATCCGATAAGCGAGAGGCCGCGGGTTCGATCCCCGCACCGAGACAAATGTTTGTATGACCTACAGATATTTGTTTCGAGTCTGGGTGTTGTGAGACCGAAAGTATCTCGTAGTTCCTGATACCCACGACACAAGTGTGGGGTCAGGACTATGTTTGTGACTGTTGAGTGTTATTATTATTATTATTTTCATAAAACAACAAGAAATAATATGAAAATGTTATGTTGTTTGACATTCAATAATCGCGATTAGCCATTTAAACCGGCGGCCCCGATGATTTAACTTTGTCGTTTATTTTAATCCAGATAAGGGGTAAATCGACGACGTGCAAGACGTTAAACTGAAATGATTCCAAAATGGGGTTTATTGCAAGATTCATCGTGGTTTACTGCGGAGCTGCGAGTGAATTCGGGACAACTAATATGACATTTGATTTTAATCAAGTTTAGGACAAAGTCGGGGACTAATAAAATGGCGATTATAGTGAAATCCCTGCAAGTCGCCCTTAGTGTCTAAATGACATCCAGGGTTTATAATATCTTATATACCTATAGATTTCAAGTAATAGTTCTATGCTTTTAAAAGATCTATCAATATATTTTATTGACTCCAAAATTATATCTACTACTACGTACGGCCTTTACGTAGACCAGGAAAACGTATTAATTACCTAGTACTTATCTGCTTATTATGTAACCATTATTAAATGTAGGTACTACTTTAACTATATGATCATCAACATCATCATCAGCCATAAGGCGTCCACTGCTGGACATATGCCTCCCTCAAAGATTTCCAGATTGACCTGTTGGTAGCGGCCTACATCCAGCGACTTCCTGCGACGTTAACTATATATCGACGTATTTTTTTTTATTGTTGCAGCGTTTGGCAGTAACGTCATATCAAAAGTAACTCTATCTTTGGTAGAGTTCCATAAAAATAATATTTTTCTTATCATTATTAGGTAAAACGTCATATTCAGGGGTATTAAATAAAAATAATCGAGGTGCTTGCAGCATGACTTGACGGTTGGTGGAGACGGGTAGGGGGGTATCTGCATCGGTCATCCGCCTGTCTTGTCGCAAGCCCCTCGATTTTCTTCTTCTCTCTTCGGATTCGGAATGTGAAGAAACATAAATAGGCCGGCATTATTCTGACGACCACTGATAAACGCAGTGTTTGTCAGTGGTCGCTAGTTTTTTTGGACTGCACTGCGCTTACCATCAGGTGCAGTGTAGTCACTTTGCCGTGCCTGAATAAAAAAAAACATTTAAAGCACTAAAACGAACCAAGACACAAAAACAACGTGCAAAATCACCGTTGAATGAACGAGGTAGAACTAAAGCTGTTTTGTGAAAAGCTAGATGGGCTCTAGAAAATAAAGTCAGAATCAAATGGTAAACATGTTATACATAGAGCATACTAATAATACTAAAGCTGAAAGTAAAGTATAGCTGTTTATTTGTAGGTACAACACATAGTCAGCTAAAGTTTACGTCTCGAAAAATACATTTTTTATTGACAGTTGTTTCCATATTAGGTCCGTGGGTATTACAGAGCGATGGTAAGGCATTAATCTAGTTTCAAAATAAAATTATTATCTGAATGTCGTCCTACAAGAGGCCTGTCATGTTTACGACATAGCAAAAGGACATTAGGCAGGAGTGGCAATTATTAAAAGGGAAGTCAACGCTAAACCACTTTTCTGTTACACACGGTTATCTAGAGATATCAAATTATCAGTGATTGTTATCAAAGTTAGCCATTAAGATATTTTTTTATGTATAATTACTGTAGTAATTAATACCTATGAAATTTTATAATCTTACAATGGGTATTTCTAACGCTTTTTGAAATTTTAACAAATTATTAAGGAAAGCCTAAACAAATTTGTGTGTAATCTTTGCCGCTGGCAGCTCAGTCCGTGCTAATAAATTATTTTATTGCAATGAAAGTAGATTACATCCAATCATTAAACATAAAATAAAATTATTAAAAAGGCAAATTATTTCAACACGCACAAAGAAACATAATTAAGTTACTAAAAAAATAGTGCCTACATAAAAAGTAAACAATCAAAACGAAGGTGAAGCGTTATTAATGGCTATAATAAATTATTTGGCTTACCTATGATGTTTTTGCGATCAGTGCATAGATACGGCAGAATTGAAATATCAGTTTAGTGAGCAGTCAGCACAGTGCATATTTCCAAGGTAAACAAAGATTACGTAAATGTAAACCCACGCAAGCACGTCACCGAATCGATTTTCAAACTTTCGAATACGCCCACTAATATCTTAGAGATCAAGTAAGCTAAAGCTTCATTTACAGCCTAACAGCACAGTACACACAGCACTAATTCAGAAAGTCTTATGCCCTTGAAATCATAGGTACAGGTTATGTTATCGATAAAGCACAACACGCGCACTGACAGTTCAACCAAACAATCACAGGTCAAGTTCGAAGCCGGTCTTTTAAAAGTGTTTGTCTTGGTTAAAATAAAAGTTCGAATACAATGCGAAAGTTTTATGGCAGGCAGCCTCTATAGTCTATAGAAGCAATACATCTGTGAGATTAGCGATGCAGCGGTCGGGAATTCGGGCACAGAGACACGTTCTCTTCCCCGAGAATAGAGGTTGACTGAGTGAGTCGCGACTCCGGACTCGCGAGGGCGCCGCAAGCCGAGTGCCACCGAGCCGAGTGACGAGGCCGAAGCCCCGCGCGTCTCGCCGCGGCCCGCCGCTGCCGCCGCCCGCCACCGCATCAACTGGCGCTGAGTGCGCGCGCCTATCCACGCATACAAAGCAAAACACCACGAACTGCAGTTTAAAAAATAATAACAACAGCCATAGATTGAATTTATTCTCATCAATTAAATAGAATAGTCTTTGACACAACCAATTCACCAAATAATTCGTTTGCTGATATCCTTTGTGAATTTACAACAAACATAGTTTTAATCAAGCGCCATGACAACTTAGACTAATAGAAAATAAGAACATTAATATTTTTTTAAAAAAAGTAGAAAGTACTTAAAAGTATAGACTTTTATAGCTCTACATTTTTTCTACCTGAGACCAATGCTAAAGAAATGCAGAGCCGATTGAGAAAATGTATCAGCTACCATACGTTATTTGTCTATTGAATCTATCAATCAAGGGCTCTGCTGTAACAATTATATTTATACCTTTCTTGCCCACTTTCCCCTATTACTCTAGAAATGAAAAAGAAAATATGAATATTATAAATACCAAACAATAACTGTATCGCTCTTCAGATGGTCGTTTAAGCTAAAGACATGTCTGTATTACAGCTTATCAGTCAAGCGCACCCTCATGCTTAGCAAAAAATATTTGTCAGTCAAAATTCGATACATCAAACGGAGTCAGCGAGCCCTGTCAAGGACAGGTGATTGAGTCTTTATCGTAGAACCAATGGAACTCGAGGGTGCAACCTGCGTTCATGTCACTGTCACTTCCCAATTCATTTATCATAAAGAGAGTTTCGGAGAGTTTTACAAACGCCCATTAAAATGATATAAAAGATTAATAGGACAAGTCACGGAAAACTTAAGTGGCGTCACTTCAACAATAAATTATTGTG
The DNA here is from genome assembly GCA_036417725.1 of Clanis bilineata. NCBI lineage: Eukaryota > Metazoa > Arthropoda > Insecta > Lepidoptera > Sphingidae > Clanis > Clanis bilineata. The sequence goes on from CM071140.1 coordinate 12,633,755, forward strand.
CACTCATTTGAATAGCGTTAATGGAAAAGAACACAACTCCAGAACGGGGCAAAACGGAAATATTTTTATTGAGTGCCATAAATGTTGGCTTTTTTGTTTTATAACAGCATGAATGGTGCTCGCTTGCAGGTAAGCGGTAAGCAAGAGAGAGGCAAGTATATACATATCGTAACGTGGAAGTACGGTGCAGTCTGACTCGTGGGATAGCCCACTGACCTGAGTTCTAAGAAAGCCGTCGTGCCCACTTACGACCGGCAGCGTTTGATTCGATAAACGTGAAATTAAATGTTATACTGACCGCTCCACACGCAACGGGCGCGCGGCGCTGCGCGGCTCCGTTTTTCGTTTGGCATTTAAAATGTACGTACTTCTCTAGTACATTTCAAAATTTCTTAGGAATAAGGCTCTACGCAATTAACACTTATGTTTAACTATAACCCAGCCCTGTATAATATCATATAATTTTCATCAGGCACTTATTTTCTTCGCCCTTGCGGAGCGCTATCTGCCCAATACCCATCGAAAGGGTCTGAAATCCCCCCAAAAATGTCTTTCGTGTTCGATAAAGAAATCAAATTAATAACCCGATAAATGTAAACGCGGGCATCCCTAAATTATATAATTAGGTACCTATATAACACATACTAAACGTGCTTGTGGTGTATATTTGTCATTTGAGAACAGTAAGTAATATTCATGATTTGTAGAGTATGTATAGAAAGAGTATTTGATTATGTAATATTAATGCTAAAGAGGCGTGAAAGCTATTGGTTTATGTCCTTCCGTAACTCTTAAGGATATCTATAAAACCTATGGGTAGTATTAAAGTTAGCATAATTTTCTTCTTGCTTGCTTGGTCAGCAAGACCAGTAGCTCAACCATGAGTCTTTTTGACATTTCATGCTAGCGATTAGGTACATAAAATATTTGTAGAAAGTCTAGAAACACCCGGACGCCTCTAGCGGTTCCTTGGAAAACTGATATTTTCCAAAGTTTTTTGACGTAGTACTGATTACATACAGATAATAAAATGAATGACACAGATGTCACTAAAGTGTATTCAAGACCGTTATTCCAGAAATGTAAACTAATATCTTCCCACTAACATACATACATACATACATAAGCTCACATCTATATCCCCGAAGGGGTAGGCCGACGCACACTAGAGAACTAGAACAGTCACATTTTGCCGAGCTTAGTCCGACCCAGATGTGATAGAAGGCAAGCCTATCGCCATATTGGGCACAAATTCCAGACTCGTAGCTGATATTGAAAAAATTCAATTGCTCGACCCGAGGATCAAACCCGAGACCTCAGGACGGTAGTCGTACCGAAATACAACTAGGCCAACGAGGCAGTCCCACGTAACAATTTTGTATATATGTTGATTGTCAAAGAACTTCAAAAATATCTAGGAGGTTCACAATTCGTCGGTATTTTTTTTATTACGTGATGTCTTCAATGTGGACGGAATTATAAGATTTTTCATTATTTCATAAAAAAATTATTAAAGTTGATCAAAATTTCATGAAGGAATATGGAGTAAACATATTAGATCCCCTCAAAATAATTTTAGTAAATAGTTTTGATTGTATGGGTATTATACAAACAAACACTAACTAAACAGACACACAAAAATAGAAAAAAATGTAATTATACATTTTATAACTAATTCAAGTCAAGTTAAAAGTACCCTAAACCGACGTGCATGCATGAAGAATGTAATGAGACTGAATGAGGCGAAAGGGGCGTGTAAGGATCGTAGCAAATGGAAATCCGTTGTCTCTGCCTACCCCTATGGGAAAAAGGCGTGAGTCTATGTATGTATGTATATATAACTAATTCTAAATACTTTCAACTACGATTGCTTTTTTTTGCAAATATAAGCGATGTTTAAACTTTAAACACACAAAAATGTTATCGACGTATTATCTTTACAAATTATTTTATCATTCAATATTTTTCATCTATTATTAAAAAAAATTGAGTTACACTTTGAAACATATTTATGACATTGATAAATGTATATCTTATAATATAATGAAGTAAGTGATAAGTTAGTATATTATTATCGATATAGTATTTTAGATCAATTAAATTCCATTACTCGCGAACCGAAAACCTATTAGCAGTAATTCAATAATTATTGACAACATTGCATACACATAAGCACCAAAGCTATACCCACCTTCGGGCTACGGCGCAACTCATCTGCGGGCCATTTCCTGTTCAGACGCGGTTCAGACGTCGTACATCCCTAAATATAGGACCAATAACACAAAATCGATACTTATCTACACCACCTCCATATTCTGATATCATAAATACCTCTAAACAATAATGCTATTTAAATAAATTGAATAGACGCCTTTTTTCGCAGCTGAAATGAAAATTACTGAATTTTGTAACCACAAAACATTATGCAAACCGGCTGCCTAGATAAAATCCAGACTGTTTACATTCGTTCCACGGGAATAAGTTGTTCTAAACTGTTGTTGCATTGTGAGCGAGCTGCTCTCATTCATCTTAAACCTTTTCAGGCGCACAGTTTAATTCTCGCTAGACGAATACCTACGCCAAGCCAGTGCAGCTCTGCACCGCGCCACTCCGCACCAGCCGACAGCCATGCTATACGCGCTGTGCCCGGAGACATAAAAACGTTCATTTGCATTGGTACTCCCCAGTATTTATCCAGTGCAATAGTACAGCATAATAAGAGAACACCATGCGCTTTGACGACTCGCGGAAATCTATTTAGGAAGCCTTGAAAATAAACACGAGTTCTCGCGGAACTATCTCTAATTACATTTTAAAACCTTTTTTTTTGTTATCGCTGAGGTTGGCAGATGTATCACCTTATGGTAAGTCTCCAGCGCCCATAGACACCCAAGACACAAAAATATTCATGGGTGAGTTGCCCACCTAAAAGGAGGGGAATAGGAATTGGGAAAGGTAGGGGAATTGGGCTACCAAAAATCTCACTCACCAAACGAAACGCAACTGCCACTTTACGTCGGTTTTCAGTGAGACAGTGGTATCAAACCGATCGGACAAACCCAATCGTGCTGTAAACGTAACTGTCTACAGCAGGGATGGCAAAAACGTCACCAATTACAAAATTCATTCAATTCGTCAATTCAAGTATCATTGAGACGTTTTAAGTGGTAGAGCCACGCTGTAGATAGCACGAATGGGTCGGCTCGACCGGTTTGATACCACTGTCTCACAGAAAACCGACGTAAAATGGTATCTCGCTGTCGTGTTAATTAAATTATAAGAAATTACGTATAGTGTTAACATTTTTGCCACAAAATATAATACAATGAAGTATATATAAGCGTACCTAATGTCATATTAATTATTATATCCGTAATAATTCCCCCATATGTTAGGAAATGGCGCCTTAGTGGCAACATTATATCAGGTTAAGTATGATATAAGTCATCTCACCCCAACTCTTGAGCGTGGTAACATAAAATAAAGCTATAACTATTTATCTTCATCGTCACGCCGCCTTAATTTCCAAGTTCGAAAGCGTAAACACCACCTTTTTTCGATATCTACTTTACTTTTTATAACAGTCTGGCAAACGCACAGGTGGGTCGTCTGATACCACCACCTGGACATCCGCGATACCAAAAGAATCATCGGTGCGTTTCGAATAGAGGTTGGGATTTGGGCCGCCGTATCTACGGCAATGTTATGTTCATGAAAAAACAAACTTATATACAAGAGCTTAACATACATTGAACTTGAGTGGTAGAGCACAATAACGTTTACAGCACGAATGGGCTGACTCGACCGGTTTGATACCACTGTCTGACAGAAAACCGATGAAAAGTGGCAGCATGCAGTCGCGTTTCGTTCGGTGAGTGAGATTTCCGGTGGCCCATTTCCCCCCTCCCTTTCCCAATCCCTTTCCTCTCTCCTTCCATTCCCTCCTTTTAGGTTGGCAACGCACTCATGATTCTTTTTGTGTTTATTTTATTTTAACCATCAGGTGACCCATATTATGCTCATTGGCCATACGATATGTACTTGATCAAGTGACAGCATATATAAAGTGCTTTGTGGATCAAGAAGTCCTGGGTTCGATTCCCAGGTTGGGCAAAGTGAATTTTCTAATTTGATTTACCCGGGACTGGATCACCCAGAAGGAGGTTGACGTCAGACAGGCAGCCGGTCGTAAAAAACAAGGCAAATAATTTCTGCAATATGCTTGAAAAAGTATGCTGCGCCGACCCCATATTAAGGTGGGATAAGAGCAGGTAGAAAGAAAGACTGGTATAAGATTTTCGGCAACAAAAGATGGGTGCCAACTGCCACCGTCCACAGGACTATACACTGAAAGCATAGGCGTATAAATCTACGTATGATTTTTTTCTAAATAAATCTATGAACAAGACCTTTTCCCTTTCTTTGTTCTCTCCGTCGATAAATGTAATAGTTTGTATTAGTATGTTTTAAGGTAAAACGCACATCAAAGGGCTTGGAAGTAATATTAAAAACTCTAATGTTGGTTAAATAAAAATGCACAACACAAAGGATAACGCAGCCATTAGCCGTAGCTTACAATATGATGGTATAACTATATTTTTATTTTCTGATACCTAACATTTTGAAAAGGGATCCGTCTGAATAATGTACAACTTTGAAATAGGATGTTAGGGAAGAGTGCGCATGTGGATTTCGTTTTGGCGAGAGAAATGGAAAAATTGCTTCTGTTTTTGGAACAGCCCGGCCGGGTCGGACAGTTGGGTCGGACACGCTCTGGATAATAGGTGCCCCGAATAACAATTATACAATTAAAAACCTTATGATTGTCCTTACCTGGCCGCCTAATGAGCTTTGACCTACATAATTAGTCATGACGATGGTGCTTAGGATTTAAACTGTTATGTAATTATGTATATCGTTCTTTTCTTTATTTGAGTATGTCTGGGTTAGGCAAGTGGGCCTGAAGTACAAAATTATATAAGGACCATTTCTCTTGTACGACAACCAAATCGAAATTAACATTTTAGTAATAAATTATAGCAATATGGCCGAAATTAGCATGGTCATTATACGTAGGTACATAGGTATATAGAAGAACTATGTAAATGTAAATGTATTCGAGTTCGCTGGGCACTGATGACGTTTGGTTAATATTTCATACAAATTTTATAGACGCGCATCGAGTTCGAATACATTTACGGTTCTCAGAAATTTTCCTGCTCAGGCCGCTGGTTCTTAAGGAACCGATGTGAAAACTTTATTAGCGTATTAGATCATCAATTGCCCAAAAAAGACAGTTAGCAACACAACGCAGAACTTTCGAAACAATTAGATCAACCTTACTTATGAGTTGCAAACGAATATAACACAGTTTGCGTGACAAAGAAGAAAATATTTTGCAGCATAAAAGGATAGTTTTAAAGTAACGACATGTCTGGGTACTGGGGTTGTGTTCAAATATCCGCAAATTGACGCTTCACGGTTGAGGCGAACTACTAAACTGATTTTCATCATTAAGGTGGCGGCCGGGCGGCGAGCCTCCACGGCGAGGCGCGGCGCGGCGTACGCCAACGTCAACCTCGCAACACTAACCGAATCACCTTCTACGAGTACTAACAGCACCTCCGTCGTAATCAACATCATAAAACATATGTACTTGATGCATATTTCTGTTATATTTTCAGTAAAAATTATAAATTCACAAACTGTCTTTAATCTACTCGATCCTTTGGCTTGTGACTTGTGGGATGTGTTTTGAGAATAAATAATATTATTATTATTAGAGAAGTTGTTTCGTTCGTAGATAATTTCGGTGGTTAAATTGTGTTCCAAAGCACAAAGTAGTAAGAACGTAGTAGTTCAAATATGAAATAACAAAAGACAACGATATACTCTAGTAAGGCCTTGAGATTAAAATAATTATAAATTGCAACACAATATTTTATACCAATATATTTGAATGGAATATCATAACTATAAATTACAATTATCATCACTACCACAGTTATGACAGTATTAAATAAAATAAGGTCAATAATAAAAGGCACAGAATGACAAGTGTTGGTTGCTTTGAAATGAATGCACAAATCATACTCGTGCTACTCTCTGAATATCGCGTAATTTAGACTCCTCCAATGCCGTTTCGTCATGAAATTGTACTCTTTAACTGACCGCTGCTGTCGAAAATGAGAATACATCCCTTAAATCACCTAAAATATTGTTTGCTGATGTCTGTAATAAAGTATTATTGCCGAGAATTCTTTTTGCGGTAGCTTAATATTTCCCGCTCCATGGAAACCTATGTATTATTCAAAAGAAAATCGTGGCTCTTGTGTAAATGAATAATGACTACCATTGCGATGGTCACAATAGTGTGCCTGGAACGTCGCGTTGGTCGGATTTAAACCGTGTCATTGTGTCTATAGTACTTACCTAGTAGAGAATAGTGATAGTTACGAGTACTCTACCTAGCTACCTTATGATTATTTAGCATGAAGATATATCTTATAATTATAATTATTTAATATAATGTACGTACTCTATTTATTTATATAAAAGTGTATTGTCATCATTATTGTATAAATAACGCATTAAGCGCGGCCTGCTAGACGTGTCTGATGCTTACATAAATATGATGCGCATACAAAATTACACATGAAGTTGCAAAAGAAGAACAATGGTCGCATATTCAGCAACTTGGCGACTCAGCACATTTTATAAGAATGCCCGCGCCAGCCGTGTACTGTCCGAAAGAAAAATGTGGGGCGGGGAACCCGGAATAGCGCGGGGTCGATGACCTCATAGGGCGTGAGTCGTTCGTCTGCCAGACCTTCAGCGCCTTCGCAAACCTTGCTTAACGCGATCTATGATAAATAACGCCCGTCCTCGCTTTAATATCCAAAAAAGGTTCTTGTGTATGATAGTGGAATTTATACAATGAAGGGGTTTTCCGTTCCGTGACAAAACAGAACTTATATTTAAAGATGTCGGAAATAGAGGGGTTTGCTTCGATGTGGGAAACCATAAATCTGTCCCGGGAGACTTCTTGTAACCACTGCCATCTATTATTCAGATGGACAGCGACGGTAGGTGTGTCTATGATAAATTATAGCCTAATAGAAAGGGTAATGAAGATTGTCTCTTTGATCATTGACGGAAGCAGGAAATATATTATTGTAACTTGAATTTCGTTGATGTATTTACCTTAATCGTTTTTAGATTTACCATATTTATTGAATTTTGAAATGAGAAAATAATCATTTAATAAGTAAAATGATTTTACTACATTTTGATATTATTGAAGCATAGGTGTTTTCGTTAGATATCTTTGTAACAGTAAGTATCCGTAAATTAATAATATTGTAATTTCTTAACTTATCAAGACCGACTATGCCTTAGGAAACAAACCGACAATAAATTGATTGACATCTGTTCAATCCGCCGTCGCGTCGCTTCACGCTTCGTCCCCGCTGTACAATCCGATAAGTACTACGGGAACACAATACTAACTCTATACAGATTGTCCACAAAAACAACATACATACATACCTACACAGACACTCGCTTGTATCCCCAAGGGGGAAGACAAAGGCGAATTAGAACACTCACATTATGCCGAGCTCTTTTTCGTCCCAGATGCGATAGGGGGCGAGCCTATCGCCATACCGGGCACAAATTCCAGCAGACTCCTGATATTAAATAGAAAAACCCAATATCACTTTGCCTGACCTGGGGATTGAACCCGAGACCTCAGGACGGTAGTCGTGCCGTAATACAACAACACCACTACAAAAACAAATGCATAGTTATTTACACAAATATGTATTTGCGAAGTTTTGAATATGTTTATTATTTTATGACATATGCCCGCGGCAACGTCCACGTGTGACAAAAATTCGTCCCCCATTACATCCTTTCAGGGGATGAATTTATGCATGTATTATGCATATAAACTTTCCTCTTGAACCACTCTATCTATTAAAAAAACCGCATCAAAATCCGTTGTGTGGTTTTAAAGATCTAAACATACATAGGGATAGATAGGCAACGGGAAGCGACTTTGTTTTATACTATGTAAAGATAAAACTCAAGCCCTTATAGAAATGTAGTCTAATCGTCAACTAAAGATATAACCATAGATGTATAGATACATCTATGGTTATATCTTTAGTTGACGATTAGAATCTTACAAGATTAACTACATAACGTTTTAAAATAAGACATATACTTATCCGCTTATCAATATTTTTTTGTCAGAACAACTTCGGACTGACAATCGCACAGAGTAGGTAGTTATAATAAATATTCTATAAGTGGCTATATGATTATGATTTGGGTAAACACAACGCAAGAACCTGTTAAAATAACTAGTTATTTCTAGTTTATTTCGGCTCTACGCGAACTGTACTCATATCGTAATTCAAGTATTGTACAAAGTCAGGTATCTGTTGTGTAAACTATCCAACACAACAACAGTGGGTATACCTACAAGTATACAAGATAGAACCCGACCCTAACTTTGTATTTTATCACATAAACGTCAATCAAATGCTAAGTGTCCTTAACTTATTTGCGTTAATGTGAATTAAATAAGGCTTCGTTTATTAGAATAATTTTGGTTATGTTCAGAACAACTTCAACGATATATTTGGTTTATTAAAATATAATAGAGGTATGATAGTCTTCTTCTTGATTTCGTGCTGTGTATATGGGTTGTGCACCGACACGTTATGGTTTTATTTTAAAATTAATAAACTATAGTATAAAATTAAAGTAATGTATATGCAGGCCGCTTCCAACAGGTCGGTCTGGAAATCTTTGGGGGAGGCCTATGTTCAGCAGTGGACGTCCTATGGCTGATGATGATGATGATATGCACGTAAGAATGAGTCCTGCAATTATGCCCGCCCTAGTAATTTTTCCCTACCGACTACCACATACATATGTATTTTTAATTGTTATAATTCGTTTACACTACATTCATGGAATCTGCGGCTCGAACAGGAAAGTTTCTGAGAATCGTAAATATATTCGAAATCGATGCGCGTCTATGAAATTTGTATGAAATATTAACCAAATGGCATTAGTGCGCAGCGAGCGATTTCATTTACGATTGTCAGAAATTTTCCTGCTGGGGCCGCTGTTAAGTTATGGAAGATTTGAATACACTACATTATATTAGAATGCAATATAAATCAAAGATACAATGGCTTTACCATTACGTTATTTGTATAATTTTACTTTATGTAATAGTGCCCACAGCGCAAAATAATTCATCATCATCATGATCATCATCAGCCACAGGACGTCCACTGCTGGAAATAGGCCTCCCCAAAAAAAATCATGTTTGAGAATAAATTATATCAGGTGGGTTGCCACGACCTCCTAAAGCAGTGTTGTTATAACCTTACTTACGGGAATCGGTAAAAGTAAGATTATAATAATACTGCTATCAGAGCTGGTGGTACCCCCCTGCAGTCGGTAACTAATACGTAGGTATACTTACATACTTAATTATTTTAATTGGTGAAAGTAACAAAGACACATTAATCGATTTGTAATCCGATATAGAAACATTTAAAAATCAAAGACAGTATTTTTACAACAAAGGATTTTGTAGAAATTTATTGGTAAAACAGGCAATCTAACTTCTGAAAGTGTCTGTTAATTATTCTGTTGTAGTCAATTGACGTCTGACCTAAATCTGCATTCGAATGAGAAGGCGGCTCTTCCGAGTCTTCCGACAACTTTAGCACAATCGCAGTTCAATCTTAATCATTTCAATTTCGCAGTTTGAGTGTAAACAGAGCTGCGCTGTAAGGATTAGAGTGGTGATTTGACAAAGTTTCCCCACTTGGAGCAGGGCGCGACACCGCTTCAACCGTCTGACGAGACTCTGTTCACAGATATAAGTAATTGTCTCTTATACAAACACAAACAAACTTAATGTTTAGTGTCTATAATACTCCTTCATGGCGCTTAGTAAATACATGCGAGCATACATAGGCTTAAACGCCTATATTCCGTAGTAGTAGGGAGAGACTAATTAGTAATTAAAACATTGACATACCTCTATCGCAATTACGGGCATAAATTATAGCCTTCTGGATGATACCGAACAGAAAAATCCAATTACACTTTACCCGACTTGGGGATCGAATCCGAAACCTCAGGACGGTAGTCACACCACACACGCAATACAACTACACGACCAAGTCAGGCAATGACACAGTGCTTAATAATAATTCAAAAACTGTTAAATAACTTCAATTGTAAATTGCTTTTTATTATTAATCTCGAAGAATGATTTTTCCGATAGAAATCCGATGTGACACAATATTGAATAGCCAATAATGCATTCCGATCCCGGATCTATCTCATCCGAGTCATAAAACTTTTCGAAGATCAAAGGACGAGGCGAAGACTTTATGAGAGTTTCTCTTGGAATAGTTTATACCAAAAGCAGTTGCAATTTCATCTGTAGCTCTATTTTGTTATGATATTTCATTGGAGGAACATTTTATTTATCTCGCTCTATACGGCTCTATGCTTTCACGTCTCTTTTAATTCAATAAAACTAGGAAACCTTTTGCTCGTTAGAGCCTTCGCCCATCTCGTTAACCTTATTACCGTGTGTAAGTCCTGCATGCAGCTTTACATTCTGGGAAAGTGCTTACAGTTTTTAGTCCTACATTTCTAAATAGCAGATGACCTACATTGGAAAAGAAACTATATGTACATACATAAATTAAAAAAAAAATGTATGACTTTAGAATATAAGATTATGAACACAGCCCAATAGTAGATAATAATGTTAGTTTTAGGGCCTCGTTCACCAACTCCAAGTAAAGTGTTGATTAGTTACTTTCTGACTAGCGTTAATTGACAAGTAAGAGTTCCGAGTAACTTCTGTTAATTTCACAAGCAAAATTAGAGCTCTGAGTAGCAACTTACTGGTTAAGTGAATGATATCACAAATCCTGCGTCCCATTCGTTCAATATTACGTCAAAAGTATCTTATTACGGCAAAAAAACAGTCGTGACTCGTCGCGGGTCCGCACCACATGACACAAAAACCTACCGGACCCTTTTTTTGCTATATAAATAGTTACACAGGTACTAAATCGTGTGTCCATAAGGTCGAGTTTTGCGTGACCCCTTCCGGACATCGGTGTTTGCTTCGCCCGAATTGCAGTTTGTTTTTGTTGAAACTACTTGATTTTTTAAATGGAAGGCTATTTTACAGTTAACACGTTCATTTAAAATGTTAAACATCGTTATTAAGGTATGACTACTATAATTTGATTTTATAGTTTATTTAACTACGATAAAATGTACAATTAACTGCCTACTTTAAACTTTAACCATCAAGTAAACGCGCTACTTGGCAGACGACGTGGCAAGTAGCTTACTGGCCAGTTTAATCATAAGATGCATGCTACTTGAACGTCGTGAAATTCACACGTGCAGTTACGGGTGACTTTAACTGACGATTAGCCTACTTGACACTTTACTCGAGGGTGGTGAACGAGGCCCTTAGTTTAATTGTATCTTCAATTAATTATAAGCGGTCTAACAATATAAAATAAGGCGAAGATCCATATTTTAACATCTAAATAACAATACGTTTGATTGAAATTGACAGCCTCCGTGGCGCAGCGGGAGAGTAGCCGGCTGTGAAGCGAGAGGCCGCGGGTCCGATTCCCGCATTAAGACAAATGTTTGTGTGGCCCATCGAAATTTGTTTCAAGTCTGGGTGTTGTGAGACCGAAAGTTTCTCATAGTCTCTGAAACCCACGATACAATAGCCCGAGCACGAAAAACTAATGTAAATGTAAATGTATTCGAGTTCGCTGCGCACTGATGACGTTTGGTTAATATTTCATACAAATTTCATAGACGCGCATCGAGTTCGAATACATTTACGGTTGTCAGAAATTTTCCTGCTCAGGCCGCAGGTTATAAGTAGTGTGGGGACTAGGTGTGTGACTGTTGGGTGTATTTATTAGTTAAAAATCGCGTATTCTATTATATTTAATTATGATTATTAATCATACAAGCATGTAGGGTAGTCTACATTGCCCATTTAATCATTCCATTCAAACAGAATACAATCAGGATATTTTGGACCCGTCTTCGTCCTCAAACTTATCGGTAAAAAACTTCGCCAGACCTTCCTTTTGTCCAGGTAATGAAATAATGATTTTGAATTTATTGTTTTACACAATGACAGAGCGAGAACAAAATAATTCGTTGAAGTGTACCAGCAGATATTATTTGTAGTTAATTAAAATTTGTATAATTAGTTTGAAGATTCTTTAACGAAAAATCTTGTTCTGCAAGAATGTATATTAAAGCTAACATATCTAAAAATTATGTCCTAGACAAAACCAATCACCTAGGTTTATATTTATAACTTAGATTTAGGAAAATATTGATTACCTGACCTATCATAAATTTTCGATAATACCACTGAAAAGACAAGACTTATTGAATTAACTATAGATCTGAAAGAATTACACAGTTTTTCTTCTTCTTTTAAAATAAATGGCTTCCACGTATTTGCGATGATTCTGTCAATGTCAAGGTGAATTTCACTATTTGAAATCTACAGGATCCGTGAGTGACGCAGGCTATTTTTTATTCGCGATAAGCCTTTTACCACGAAAGCAACGCCTTGTGAAACAGCTCTTGCTAATATCATCATCATCGTCATCAACCACTGGACGTCCACTGCGGGACATAGGCCTCCCCCAAAGATGGACCATTTCCAGATGGACCTGTTACGCTTGTGCAAAAATATTTGAAATCAAATGGTTATGGTTATTAGGAGACAGTTTAACTTCAACATGTTAAGAATTTCGGAAGTTCAAGTATTACTTTAGTACATAATGATCAATAGAAATTGAATTTGCTTTTTACGAAGTTAACTATAAAATTCATCCATAAAGATACCACGTAATAATTGATTCGCATACGCTATTGTACTTACAATGTACAGTAATGTTAATTGTATACCACCTCATTCAAATGTAAAGAAAAAGAAAAGTAATACTAAGATAAACTAATACTACTCGAATTCGGTACAATCGATCTATCACTTGTGACGAGTTCCCGCATTCTATAATTCAACAGTGTTCACGGAGAACTGCGATCCATCACCGCTGTTAGTTAAAGCCTGGCATTCTACGCAAGGATTGACTGCCTCCGTGGCGTGGTGGTATTTCGGTACGACTACGGTTCTGAGGTCTCGGGTTCGATCGCCGGGTCGGGCAAAGTGATATTGGATTTTTCCATATAAACCCGGAGTCTGGAATTTGTGCCCGATATAGCGATAGACTCGCCCCCTATCACATCTGGAACTAAGCTCGGCGAAATGTGGGTGTTCTCGTTCGCTAGTACGCCTCTGCCTACCCCTTCGGGGATACAGGCGTGAGCTTATGTTTATGTTTATGTGTCAACGCAAGGCAGAGCAGAAAAGGACAAAAATTTGTTATAGTTAGTTATGTTATATAATCATTATAAAACATAAACTCACGCGCCTGCATCCGCAAAGGTATAGGCAAAGGCGAAATTTTAACTAGAACACCCACATTTCGCCGAGCTTATATACATCCTAACCGCCGAATGTTCATACACTTAAGGTCGCCTTATAGCGTTTAAGGCCGCCTTATCTGTCAAAATTGTATAGCGAAAATCAATGTAAGAAGCTGTTAAAGTTGAGCAGCGTTTGATCATTTGGGCGTAAATATGATAGGTGTGAGCCCATCGCCATATCAGGTACAAATTCCAAACTCCGGGCTGATTTTGAGCAGAAAAATCCAAATACCAATAGTGAATGTGATAATAAGAATTTGTGTAAACATTTTGTATGATCGCAAAATCTTTACAACGCAAATTGCTAGTATCTAACAATATCAAATAGACTATAGACACGAGACGGTTGAGAGTAGCTTTCGTCAGCGACTCTATAAAATGCGTGATTTGTTTAGCTGTATACGCAATGTGAGGATATTATGTTTTAATAGAATATAACGTAGTACATAAATGCTGTTCGGTATTCTAATAGATATGGCAAGGTAGACGGGGCGGAAGGGAGGATCACAGACGTAGGTACACCAGAAAAATGCATATATTGCAGAAAAATGAACGCAACGTTTGATGAAAACTATGTACGCGCGTAGTTTTCACGTCACTGACTTCACAAATGTTTGTACTTGTACGTAGTTCGCGACTGTGACTCAATGTGAGGTCGCCGGCGCGAAACTTGTACCGAGTAAATTTTTTACTTAAAAATCCTTTTAGTTGCAACATATTTAAACAAAGTTACATTCAACCTATAGGTAAACTCATATTCAGACAACTGAAATGTACATACTATTATGTCTTAATATTTTTTTTATTATTATCAACAATACCTCTTACATAAACATTTAATGAGGTCTACATACGCGAAAGTTATGTGTTTAAAAAAAAACCAAAGCAATTGATTTATTTTCCGAAATCCACAAAGAGTACACATACATCACGGACGTAAAAAATGGACGGAGCGCTAGGAACATTGAAAGTGAAGCAGGATTTTTGGTCCATTCGATCTATCAACACGTAATGGCAGCGACTGATCGAATGGGCCGAAAACTCTGCTTTACTTTCAATGTTCCTGGCGCTCGGTCCATCTTTTTTTTACGTCCGTGACATACATTTATATACTTCTTAAACGTAGATACGAGGCAAACTGTAAACTGGGTTCCAAATTTTAGACAATGTGTGAATAGCAAACCAAGTTATCTAACACCGACAGCTTGAATTAACGCCACTTCGGAGAAGCAAACTGAACAATTTGCCTACTCCTGTTAGTCGAGTGGTGTCGCGATGATGCTTACTTACTCTTCGAATACAATAACGTAATGTCGAAACCGAAAATGTAATACTATTGCTTAGACGGTGGAAATGGGAAGTGTTATTGTTAATAGTCGATTTCGAAAATACATGAGTGTTAAAATTTTGCAACGTTTTATTTTTTCTCAATGTTGCATAATACCAAATGTATTATTAAATTATAAAACGATCGTAAGAAATTAAATTTAAATATATACATTTTAGCTGAGCAAAGAATTTGCTCAGGTAAAATGTTTTTTATAAGTAAGGCCCCTTTACGAGTTTATTTTGATAGTTCTCGATTCTCGAAATCGACGATAGTTTGCATTTTGTCCATACATTTGAATAACAGCGCCACGTTGCAGCGTTGTATATACTTGTACGTTGTACATACATATGTATGTACAACGAACTAAAAAAATGTATGGAGAAACTGAAAACTATCGTAGATTTCGAGAATCGAGAAAAACTCGTACTAAGGGTCTTTCAAATTTGTGTTAAGCCACGTCTCCTGCGCATGTGGTTTCGAGACAAAACACTTACACAAAACAAGGTTTTTTATTGTATCCTGCTCACATAACAATGGAAAAAAGACAAAAAAAATATAAATACCATGTTTTGTGTAATGTTTTAGTGCAGAAAACGCGGCTTTAATCGATCACATCTTAATGAATTAACAGACATGGGTCATTGGGACATATTGCACTTTTACCGTACATACTACATTCCCAAGGAATATGACTCACTCAGACGGAGTCGCGAGGAAAAGCTCGTAAGCAAATATTTCCTTACCCCTATGATTACATTGCGAAATATCGGATTCGCATTTGATATGGAACAAATCAGACGGTATCGGCCGTAAACGTCATCTCCACTGTGATAAATCGTTCTCCTGACCTGCTTACAAATGTTACCATATTCTTTCGCGTATTTAAATAAATTGACTAGAGAATTTGTAAATAACAAAGATAATATGTCTAGACCTAAGAGCATTATAAATGCTAATTTTCTAAATAGATCTCTACCTATAATTTATCTCTGCACCACCCTGGGTTGACTGGTAGAGAATGCCTTTGGCATTAAGTCCGCCTTTACATCATAATGTGTAAAAAGTTAAATAAATAAATAAATAAATCTCTAAATCATATACTATCAGTAAGAAATAAGTATATCATCCACGCAAGTACTGATGACTATTGTGTAAAAACTATAGTGTAAATGTATGTGCCTGACAACAACCTCCCCGGCAGTCCCGAGCAAATCAAATTAAAAAACGACTTTGCCATGCCCGGGAATCGAACCCAGGACCTCACGACCCACAGCCCATATTACTGCCACTAGACCAAGGAGGCGAGATTAATTCGAAAATAATGTTCCATAAAAACCAAGTATTACACCTTATCGACAAAATAAGCAAATAACTATGAACACAAACATGTTCGAAAATTCAATTTTAATGTAACTTTTCTACTGGAGGACTTTCGTCTCGTCACTCGATTAGCGAAGTGTTCATTAAATTACGCGATTGCCGGCGTCCAGTTTGCCGAGTAGATTGCACGGACTATAGGAATTCCTACAAAATCAGCAAAAAGCGTTCCCAACGTTGTTCGCCCTTTTGCCACGGTTAATTGAAAATAAACGTTAAAAACGACTACCTTCTGTCAGCTATGTTAGTACACAATTATTTTCAAACGTTGAGCTGTATTATTTGGGTCTTTCGGTCATATTTTAAGAAAGAATATATATTTGCTCTATTTACACCTATTCATTTAAAAAGTTATCACAATCGATTTACTTTTTGAGAAGAAATGCATGGCACTTGCTACTTTCTATGACGACGTATGGGCGTTGGACGAATGATCAGCGATCTTGCAAAATATTCGCGTACTTATAACTACATCACTAACCATTTAATTCACTTTTTTTTCTTTCTACCTGCCCTTATCCCACCTTAATGTAGGGAACGCGCAACACACTTTTTCAAGCATGTTGCAGAGATGATTTGACTTAGTTTTTAGGACCGGCCGCCTGCCTGACGTCAACCCCGTGTGAGGGATCCAGTCTCAGGCAAATTAAATTTGAAAATTTGCTTTGCCTGACTTGGGAATCGATCCCAGGACTCCCGGTCCACAGCCCATACATGCTGCCACTAGACCAAGGAGGCAACAATTAATATAAATCTAAACAAACAACATAAACATAACATAAGCTCACGCCTGTATCCCCGAAGGGGTAGGCAGAGGCGCACTAGCGAACTAGTACACCCACGTTTCGCCGAGCTTAGTTTCGTTCCAGATGTGATGGGGGAGCCTATCGCCATATTGGGCACAAATTCCAGACTCCGGGCTGATATGGAAAATCCAATATCACTTTTCCCGACCCGGGAATCGAACCAGAGACCTCAGAAACGTAGTCGTACCGAAATAACACCACGCTACCGAGGCAGAATGAAGAAACCATTGCATTTTAATCTTGATTGGGTATTGTTCTGCAATTTTCACTGTCGCAAATCTGACCTAAGCATACAACATAAGTTTGGGTTACTCTGGTCTGAAAACACCTAAAATTAACGCTATTTTTGCTCAGGCTTTAATTGCGGTCCTTCATGATGACGCACAAAACCCAAATTGGTGACTGGCATGCCTATTTACGTAGCTTTGCCCTCGTCGACACATTATCCCTCAATTTGACCCTTCAACTAAAATATACATAAGATTTTCCATGGACCATTACAAAATTGATTAAAGATTTATTTTTGTGTTAAAAGTACTTGGACGCTTTTAAAATCATGAAATACCTTTTAGTATTTATGATTTTCATCACGTTGGACAGAACTTAGGTACCTATTTCTTAAATCAATCGTTCCTACAGAGTTCATTATTTGCCTTACATTTAATCTAAGTTGATAAAGCAGGTCGTATGTATCAAATGAAACGGTCGAACCCATAAATAGTAATGAGTTACAACAGATGCTAATATCGAAAGCCCTTAGCTAGAATTTAATCCATTTAACGTACGAAAGTAGCAAATAGAAGATTGATGGGGTTGATATTCAGTAGCAAGTCACTATTACGTGAACACTTTGAGCCGAGCCCTAACGGGAAGCGAACTCGATAATGTTAGATTATATTACGATAGAAAATCTATAGTGTATACGAAAATACCGATGCGGGTGCAGTCCTGCCCAGCGAATTCTATACCTACAAATATTATAAACTTACTGTTGTCCGCGGCTTCGTTCGCGTGAAAATATCCGTAACGGAACCGTACATTTTCTGGGATTAAAGTAACCTATGTGATATTCTGATGTACGTGAAATCTACAATATAACTGTAAAGCTTCATCAACATTCATTCAGTTTTTGTGTGGAAGAGTAACAAACAGCCATACATCCCCACAAGCTTTCGCATATAATATTAGTTATACTTATCAAATTATACTACGTGTAACGTATCTCAACATGCTTAAAAGAGCTCCAACAAGGTTATCACTTCGTATTTTAAACATAACGCGAAATTAACTTCGTAAACCTTTACAATCCTTTTCATGACTCCAAGCTCTAAAAGCCTGCACCTCAGCCAGGTACTGGAATAGTAAACCGTGGTAAACGCATGTTACATAACAATTTATTCTGCATACGTATACAAGAGGTAGATGAAAAAAAAGTTTAATGATTGTGAGTTATTTACACACAACGATGAAATAGTCTACAGATAGTGACGAATTGTCACCAAAATTACCACGGATGCCAGAACAACCTACCAGCAGCTGCAGGTGTAGCAGCTTAAATAGTGACAGGCGGCTCAGCCTCCGGTGGCCGAGACGCTTATGTACCATAAATATGTGCCGCTTCCAACGGGTTTTAACAAAATAGATGAAAACTCATGCCCCAGTTAACATTTCGTTACTCTTCGAACGGCTTTGTTTTAACCGATGGAATAACGATCGATCAGCATGGTTTGTGCTTTGTTTAGTTGCAGACAGGAGAATTATTGTTCTTATTATAAGCATATACCTATGTATATTATATTAAATCACATGTTACATATAAAAATAAATAAATGATTCTTATTTATTGTTTGTCATTATATTATTATGAATAGGTATGTATGTACGTACTCTGTGCGTTTATCAATCAATCAAGATTTCATATATGTATCATTTTCAGAAGATAAGTAATAATAAATAATAAACGAATAACAACAGGAACAACACAAATGTAACACTATATTGCGCAGCGGATTATGATGCCTCAGCCAACAGTCAACACATTTCACCTTTATTGGTCAATGTCGAATAGGTACAATCAAGCTAAGATTAGATGACTTCACTTAAGGCTTAAACTGTAGGCGGAAACTGTAACCACAGAGGGTTAACTGGCAGCAAGAACAGTGTTCTGTGTCAGACGTAGAGTGATACAAACTGTCAGAGGACAGCTACAGACAATTAGTGCACTGCAAAGTGCAAGCGCCCTCAGACGGTCCTCCGCCGCGCCGCGCCGCCCCAGCAGACTTCGCTGAGTGTAGACGTTAAACGTGGAAAAATCCCCAACTTTTACCGGTCATTTAAAAACGTTGATTTATTTAAAATAATTGCGATTATAATTATATTTTCAATAAAATCATATATTTCTATTACAATGAAAATTATCTTAGTTATTTAAATGATGATTATCTATTATATTTTATAACAATGTATGAAATTTCCATTTTATAGCCATGGTTAATAGTATAATTAGGTACATACCTACAATAGTCTCTGAATAAAATAAATAAATGCAATTTATACGACTTTGTTGGTTAAGCTTTGACGCCTTAGCTATCTAACCAATCGTTATCTTATGTATTTGCATACACGTTGTCAGAGACACAAAAAGGACATAGGGTACCTTTTATCCATTGCTGTTCCTGAAGGTTTGACCGATAAAGGAATGAATTTTAGAAAATAAAGAAAGGAAGAAATAATTAAAGTTTAGAAAGAAAAAACTACCACATGGATGGCGTTAAGAGCTAAAGCTAGTTCTTACATAAAAAGGCTCAAATATATCTTCTCTTCTCAATACATTTTCCAGAGGCTGTGCCCTGATATTGCTATGTTAATGCGCGATGGTAACCATCTACTTGTCTATAAGTATTTAAGTTTTATATTTTTTTTATTTCCCTGTATTTAAAATACAACTATGCAGTATAAGTAACAAAATAAATCTAATTTTTCATTTAACGCAACGTAGAGTTTTGGCCTTTTCATAATTAACCATTTAATAAGGCTATTTCAACAGAGAACAAAGAATATCGTAAATTGAAAGTCCCTCGTCCCGTTGTCGTTTGATTTAAACACAAAAGACAAAAATGTTTGATCTGCCGCAACGTCTATTGTTGGCCATGCATTTTAATCAGTGTTTCGAACCCGCAACACAATATTCTTACAAACTAGAAAAGTAAGCAATAATTTTAATTTTCCATGGAAATTCTAGAAAACCCTAAATAAATTGTATTTTCTGCTATGATAGTTATATAGAATACAAGTATTCAAGTTATTTAATAATATATTTTATGTTTTATAAGTATTCCCTGTAATATTGGCACAAGTTCCACAAATTTATATACTTACGCACCATAAGAAAAAACTTATATTTCATTCGTTTTGTTTTTTATTATGTAGTTGAGCTGCAAAATCGATGTTTTTGTGGTAATAAAAAAAGTTAAACGAAATTTTGTATTAAAATGCTAATACGAAATGTTTGTGATTTACTGTACACGAGACACGTCCAAACAAAGGCAAATATTGAAACAAATCAATAACAAACAACTTTAAAACAAGAGGCCAGCTTCAAAGTGGAATGGTTGTTATTTAACCGTCGACATCTGCAGCGTTTATTTTAGGCTCCATTGAATATTTCATTTCCCATAGCATGAAGGATACTTTATGCTTCCGAGTAAGGAAGCTAAATCTGTAACTGCTCGTACCTAATTGCCCAGCTATATTTATTCTTAGTTTATTTGATAATAGTTTTGATCGACAGCGATTTATTTATATTAAATGTGGCATTGTGATCTGTGCCTGTCATCAGTCATGTCTGTTATGGCAATTGAACCCAGGACCATGTTGCTGCCACTAGGCCAAGAAAGTAACGAGGACTAATATGTTATATCGCATAACAAATATTAGACACACAATGACATGAAATATTAATATAAAAAGTTTAATGTTTCATAACGATGAATGTAAACATTATAAAATAGCACGTCTACTTGGAAGAGATTCTTGAGACGCTATTTCACGCGCGATCGCTCTCAATCATACCCATATCAAAAATGTGGTAGATAGGTACAATTTTACTGCTTGGCGCTTAATAAGAAAATGGCAAAATAATAATACACCCAACAGTCACACACCTAGTCCTGACCCCACACTAGGTATAACCTGCATCGTGGGTGTTAGATACTATGGGAGACTTTCGGTCTCACAACACCCAGACTCGATACAAATATCTGTGGGCTAATAAACATTTGTCTCCATGCGGGACTCGAATCCACGGCCTCTCACTTCACAGCCGACCGCTGCGCCACGGAGGCTGTATGAATATAAGAATGGTGGATACATAATACATTTACGACGATTCAATAAGGTACAATTTCGTCGCAGCCACATTATCAGCTTGTTATATAATTATTTTGTAACAAACCAATTTCACAAACCTCTAAATTAATATGCAATGTAACTCCAGAAATTAGAATACTAGGTTTTGTTGATAATGGTTGCCTACACTTTAAAAACATTCTTTAAGATATTGTTAATTAACTTGTATTATACTGCACAACTGCTGGGCTGTGAGCACGAGCCTTGCCTCATCTACTAATGAGAAAGGGTACTCAGGTACCTGCACCCTGCATCATGCATATTTTTGATTCTTTAAATTCGTAAGTTTCTCATGACGGTTTTCCTACACAATTGGGTACTTGACTTAAAAAGTATACAGGGCTATTTATTAGTCTATCCTAAACATGTAAAAATGTATTTCGTAATTTATTTTCATATGTTTAGTTTAAAAAAAGGAAAAAATAATATTTATAATTGAGATTGCCGCCAAAACGCTATCTGCTAACTATAGATACGGGTGACATCATTTTTCCTTACCATAGATACAAAATCGCTCATAAAAAACATTGGGGAAATAACATTTATGATTTCAAACTAAAAAAAACGGGTCACATATTTCGTCGATCAGATATCGATCGTCGATCACATCGGCGTTGAAGTTAGGTTAAGCTATATACAAAAATACGAAAATATATATCAAATAACCTGGCAGTTTGACTTTGGATCTTAGGGCCTCGTGGAACAAATATTCAAGAAAAATGAGTAATATGACATCATGCATCGTGATTGGTGTTTGCAGTCACGGACTCAAAGATAAAAAATTACGTATTTAAATTACTAAAATAAAATATTTTTAATAAATTCATATGGCACACGGTCTTAGATTAACACGGTATTTCAATGATATATCTATGTTCCTACAGAAAATTGATATTGGTTACTATAGTCACCCAATTATGGCTCTTATAACCAACAATAACAACATAAAATTAGTGAAGATTAGTGAAGGTAGGTACTTGCCGTGAGGGTTGTATTAGAACTCACGACATCTGTCACGATTGCCAATTCAACTCTCCTCTACAAGCGTCAACAAAAGTTCTAGAAATAAATCTACTTACACAAGTCTGGGTGCAGATAGACTCATAAATCACAAGTAAAATATTTAAATTACTGTAGGGTTGATATCAAATCACAGCAACGCATCGCTTCGCTTACGAAAAAATAATCCATTCCGTGCGCAAAATTGCCGAGAATCAAATTTTGTAAAAAATCTCGTTACGTCGCCGCTTGGTATATAATATGGGAAGGTAGAGATAGAGATTTATGCGCACATGATGTGGGAATGAAAGAGTAATTTTCTACACCGTCTCGCGTAACCGAAAGTAATCTTATTACTATTTATAAACGTGCCATATAATTTCGGTGTATAAAGATTCTATTACTCGTCCATGTTACGGCTGTTATGCAACAAAATGTAGATCATTATTTTACGCTCTATAAAGTGATTACAATCGTCACAGTACATGTAAAGAGATAATATAGCTAGTTCCGTCTTTAACAAACAATATGCAAATTGGGCACTAGTCTATGACCCCCATCGATATAATAATATACCATGACCCCCATCAACAAAATATAGGCTACCATTCATTTTTTTTGTGTTTTGTCTATGACTGCCTCGATAGCGTAGTTGTATAGCGCGCGCAGTATGCCGCCGTAAGACTACCGTCCTGAGGTCTCGGGTTCGATGTCCGGATCGAGCTAAGTGATCTTGGGTTTTTCTACTCAGTATCAGCCCGGAGTCTAGACTTTGTACACGATATGGCGATATTCTCGCATGCTGTTACATCTGGGACGTAAATAAGCTCGGTGAAATATAGATATTCGAATTCTCAAGTTCGCCTCTGCCTACCACTTCGAGGATACTAGCGTGAGCTTATGCCTTTATGTTCACTTTGTCGATCAAAGGAACTAAAGACGCGGCATCATAAACGCCACGCGAAATATGCCAAATTTGAATAAAAGCTTGTCATAATTAATTTAGTAAGGAGGAGCGCGAAACAAAGCCGGGCACTGCATTAGGCACACGTCACTTCCTGAACGTCGACGACACAACGCGAGCGACGCGTCGGAGCTAAGCAATGTCGGTAATACAAGTTACTAAGTCGCACATTATATATTTACCTCTTTATTTATAAACACTATTTGTCTTATACGCCAATTATGAAAGTTGCTGACGCCGCGATGCGACTTGAGATAAAACCTAAATAACTCGTACATTACCGTTGAGTGGTAGTCACGCTGTAGACAGTCTGTAACGTCTACGATACGAATTGACCGGATTGACTATATCACAGAAAACCGACATAAATGACAGATTCCTGTTGCGTTTCGTCCGATGAGTGAAATTTCGCATGGCCCAATTCCTGCCTCCCTTTCCCAATACCTATTCTCCTCCTTTAAGTTGAGCGACGCATCCATGATTCTTTTGGTATCATGGGTGTCTATGGACTCTTGACACCAAAAATGCCTAGGTTTCGCCGAAATACCTAACTAAAAACCTATACCTACCGGACCGCGGACGACTTCCAAGCACCGTCCAGACTAATTATAACTCCGTGAGGCAGTGTTAGTGAGTGAGGATCCGACTGAGAAATGTCAAATAGCCGATGATGGATCGGTTCAGTGGTTTAATATTTAGTCTAAGGGTTTAACCATGTAAATGAGTATGCGTTTTGACAGTCCGCACAGAAAAGATGACAAACTATTCTTAAAGATGAGAAGCGCATAAATGTTTGATAAGTAAAAGGCATGTCTATCAGCAATTTCAAACAAAACAAACAAACAATATTGATAACTGCACTCTACCACTCTACCAATCTCGTTCGTCCTGATTCACCCTCCAATCCACCTCATTTTACTGTACCAACAACGGATTACCATATTACGTACGTATCTATCTAACAGATACCTAACTTAACCTTAGGGCTTACACTTAATAAGTTCTACACGGTGATATCCGCCCATGTAGATAAAATAAAATAAAAATATACACATCCAATAAATTAGAACTTTTGTCGGAAATTCTAAAAAGGCTTTCGGCCACCATCTTAATGTTAATTCACAATCTGTTACAGGTATTGAGGGTATTGCTGGACCCAGAGGTTGTTAAAGTTAGGCAGACAGCCAATCGTATTATTTAATTCTGGTACTGGAAGTAATTAATAAAGAAAGAAAGAAGTAGTTAATTGCCGCCAAAACTCTAGTAAAACCTTGAAATTGGACATAACGTTTTTCATTGTGTGATAATTAAATATTTTGACACTGGCAGATGCGTAAACCGCGCCTTGCCAATAAATAAAAAAAATACAATAATAAATACTTAAGACGAGAATGTCAACTATAATAGGATTTGTTTTACGTAATCTGTGGTCTATACTACGTTATCCACTTATATTAGTTATCTATGCACAAATTGCTACATTTTGACAGTTCGCAGCTGGCGCATATTGACTTGGATTGTTTTCTGTGAATTTATTGGTCGCAGAAACCTAATTCCCAAAGAAAACCCTTGAAAAACGATCTGTGAATGATATCTTTAACATATTACGAGATTTAACTTTAATGAAAAGTTTCTATTTCCAATATGAAACAGGTATCTTATAGTTTTTTTTTGCTTTTCGTACCTCCACAAATATTATGTTTTGTGTACAAGATCTAATCCGATTCATAAAAAATTGTAATAGATACGTTGATAACCTGTGATTTATAAATTGTCCGCTATGATTTATGCAATAATATCAAATATGCGTATGACATTTTCAATATGGCTCGCAAGCGCCCCGGTCATTTAAAGTAGGTAGCTACATGTATAAATCAAAGTATAAATGTTAGCCTGCCCTGTACACATGACATTCTATGCCTCTGTGGTTACAATATAAGATCACGGTTTTTATCATATGCCAATCAAAGCATAAGCAAGAAAATATAGTGGTCAAAAAGAGACATTATCAAGAAGCAACGAAAATCTAGACAATAAAATAATTGTTGTTACTATATTGTACAAAATACTTGTAAAATAATGAACTTTTCTTTATTACAGATTAACTGTATTGTATTCCATTCAATCACTACATAGTCAACAAGGTAATAGTGGACATATCCAATGTAACCTAGTGACTGTTGTTGTTTCTTCATAATTATGACATAAATTATATTAAAACTAGTGTGTTTGTAGGATGGATCCATCAATTGACAATGAGTGGCTTGGCATCAAGCATGACCAGGTGGATGAGACCCCGGTGGTGGGCAACATTGCACGCAGTTGGCAATGGAGGGAGAGGGGCATCAACCCTCCTCACTATCCACCAAACAAGTTGGTGCTTGAGAATGTAGCTGAAGATATACTTGTCCAAAAACCCCTTAAAATACGAGTAAGAACACTTCACTATTTTTCTTCATTAGTACAATTTTAAATATCCTGGTGTTGCAAAGTGGCAATGGTTTGCCTAGAAGTAAGTTCAAGTTGAAATATAATGTTGATTGTTGACTCACATTTTACTTCTTCTTCTTCTTTATTTAAAAAATATGGCCTCCATCAAAGGTTGATGATTTTGCCAATGACAGTGTTTAATAAATCCATTACTCAAAAAAATTGCTAGTCAGACATCTTGAAAAATCCGTTATTGAATTCCTTTTTATTACTCAATGGTCACCGGAAGGAGGGTAGCCTATATTATTGATTGAGCCTGTGACCCCTATGTTATGCTAACTGTGAATGTTACACGTATTGTGGTGAGAGCAGTGCTCGAAATGGACTCTTTCACAAGAGGGAACATTTTTTCACCTGCATTCCTGAAATTAAGAAACTTTACTTTGAAACTGTCATATATTAGATGGTACATCCCTACTTATTGACACTTCTTATTTAAAAAGTAGAATCTAAGTGGGTACACTGTAAAAACCTGTCATGGTCTAGCTACAGAGCTAATTAACCTGTTGAAGGGAGCCCATATATATGTTACATAAGTGTCTTGGCCTCCGGAAGCCAAACCGACCGTCACTCATTAAACATATTTACTTAAAAAATGTGTTTCCTTAAACATAACAGAAACAGAACAGTTATTTCATGAAAAATGTATGTATATTGTTAAAATGTGTATTGAATCTGTTGTTTCCCAAATAAATAATTGAAAGCAAACTCCATTTCCACACATTCCCACCCATTTCGAGTACTGGATGAAAGTAAATATTTATAGCATTATAGGTACTCACAAAAAAATATATGGCCATTACGTAATACTGAATGAAGCCTGAGCAATTATGGTCAAATTAAAAACTAAAAACACTTAAAGTCAAAAGATAACAACAACATACAATATTTTATTTGAAATGATTATGTATTTAACCTATTGGAGGTGGCATTATATATAGTACATAAGCATCTCGGCCACCAGTGGCCGAGCTGACTGTCACTATTTCAGTGTTCGTGTTACCTACAGATATTTGTTTCGGGTCTGAGTGTTGTAAGACCGATAGTATAAAGAAGAAAATGTCTCATAATATAATTGGGTACTTGACTTTTTTTTAATTAACTTTATATGAAATTTACGTCATCTAAAATATAGCACTGGAATAATTATTAGAATATTCTCAGAAATAAAAAAGTTATAAATATTTGAAATTTGGTGTAACTTTCAAACTGCAGAAAAGAGAAGTATCAGTAAAATCACGTCAGGGCCATGACGGTACGTGCGTTAGAAGGGATAGCAATATATCCCCACTACGTCCCCACTGTTGCTCATTGCAGAATTTAAAATATGAATTACTGACTCATTTTTCAACCAATTTCGATGCAGATTTTACAGAAGAGTTTCTTTTTTGTTTCATTTCCTAGTACATATAAAAATGTGTACAAAATCAAACATAGTCAAGTACCCAATTGTAGTAACCCTAAATGTGTTGTTTTAGAGTTGTGATTTACCTGGCTACCCAAGGTCTACATTTCTGATGGTATTCAGTCCAGATGGGTAAGTTCTAAGTTAGAGTATTTTTCTATAACTCTTTGGTGTTGTTTATTATATTTAAAGTATTGTGATCTTGTTGAATATTTAGCAATATGATTTGTTAAAAGTGGTTGCACATTTTGTCAGCACCATAATAATTATGCAATATGCACCTCATTCCAGATAAAATCTAAGTAGACCTTATGTATTGTGCAGCAATATAAATAACTTTGTACGGTTTATAGAAAGCAGTCTCTTGAAGCTTATATACAAGACAAATACTTTTTTGGTAAGAATGAACTTCAAGGGTGCCAACTCTGAGCAGAGAGTGGTTATTTGAACAACCCTAAGGCACCTTACTGCAACTGCAATGCACTTTAAAATGGTTGTGTTTTACTTCTTGTAGTTACAATTTCATTAAAACTGAAAATGACCAAATTAAGGCTTTTTCTGGTACACAAACGAGGCTGCGTGCTGAATCAGTACACAGGCATTGTCGAGGAATAAACAAGGCCCATAGTAGTGTGCTGACAAATGAGTGACCACCTGAGACAACTCAAATAGAGTGGAATTGGCTCTTCCATAACATATACTGCATGTGGTAATAAAACATTACCAGTTTGTGAAATTGGATACTCTGCTAAAGACTTATAATGCCATAACATCACATAATTGCAATTATAATTAACATTTCTATCTACGACCCATACACTGGATCACGATACATACTCTGCTTGTCTGACCTCGGGGCAAAATGATTATTAATTATTATCCATAAGAAAAATGTGATGACTGACGCTTAAATAAATTACTATTATAAAAATATTTACACAATTTTGGTTACTTTCTATGAATAAAAAACAACAATAAATTATATTACAACCAACAAAATGTATTTACTATTTAACTATAAAATTACGTAGTATGTGTTGATGATGTAAATTATATATACTTAGGACTAAAGTGGCCTCAACACATGGAAATCACAACGTATATGTGTCTGAACTGGCTAGTGGGAAGCATGTAAGGATCCTTAAGGGACATCCTCGGACACCATGGTGTATTGCATTCCACCCTTCACACACACAACTGATAGGCTCGGGTTGCCTTGGCGGTCAAGTAAGGGTGTGGGATATTGCTAGTGTAAGTTATGCATGCTTCTTTAATAAATCTTTACTCAATTTAGAAGATTGTTCATTTGATGCTTACATATGAAGTACAGATAATTTTCGTCGTATTTATTGGACATAGGTACATATTTTATTGCTTATATTCCAAACAAATAATTCATTGTTCATTTAATATTATATAATAAGTTAAATAGTTGAGTTTTGTTAGGTATTCTACCAACATGTAATGCGAGCGAGAACTAAAGAAATAAAATTCAAAATATATTGTTCAGTTACTTGTTTCGATCGCAGGGCGGCAGTGAAGTGTGGAATGTGCGCAATGAAACAGTGATAGCATCTATAGCATTCCACCCACGTGAACAGCTATTGGTGATCGCCACATACAATGAATTGTATTTTTGGGACTGGAGCCAACCAGCCCCATTCACTAAAGTATCCACCAATAATGTAAATGAAAAAGTTAGGTGGGTATGGCCTGCCAATGAAGCATTTGAAAAGTAATCAAGACAGATGAACATTATTATTTATAGCTATATATGTATATTCTTGTTAGTTTATAAATTTCAGATATGTGGCTTTTGATGCACTGGGCTATAAACTGATCACTGGGATATCTCTACGTGGCACTGTAGGGTCTGTAGTGGCAAACAATACGTTATTGGCTCAATCAGTATTCAGTAATAGCCCCTCCACCAACAGAAGAGAGGATGGAGACAACCCTGGTGGAAACCAACCAGGAGATAACTCTGGCTCAGCCCAAGATATGATTGTAAACTCGTATCAAAATTTAGTACAACGGTATGATAGTTTAGTGAGAAATTATCAAAGACTGTTCATGGTACGAAATCGACTTAA
Source organism: Clanis bilineata (assembly GCA_036417725.1). Taxonomy (NCBI): domain Eukaryota; kingdom Metazoa; phylum Arthropoda; class Insecta; order Lepidoptera; family Sphingidae; genus Clanis; species Clanis bilineata. The sequence goes on from CM071140.1 coordinate 12,663,222, forward strand.
TAATCCACCAGTTCCCACGACGGTAATTATGTGCATTATGAAAATATTGACAAAACTTTAATTGTATAGTGTACGTATGATACTGGACATATACATGTTGTTTTATATTTCCAGATGGACCGTGGTACAGACCCAATGGAGACTGATTTATCATCTGATACTTCAAGTTGGAGTCGAATTGGGTCAAGTAGACAGGCCAGACAAAACCCAGCAGACGGCGAAGGCAGCCAAGGACCATCTAACAGCGAAAACAACGCTGACGGCGAAACCGGCACCCGCATCCTCAATCTAGACGTACTGTCATTGGAAAACGACCGGTCAAGGTAATCATCTCATTCAGTCCTTTTGATGCTATTATTAATGTCTATTCACGAATGAATTTGTGAATATCGTATCAATGACGGTTACAGAAATCAAGATTCCGCAACCGGGGAACGCACATCCTTTGGTTCCCGAACCTCAGCATTTCAACCCCTTAGTGAATATGGAAGACCGTCCGGCTCGGGAGAACAGAACCAGGGCCCGACGAGGTTGTTGCCGAATCCGTTCTCTTCGTCGAACGGCACATCTAGAGTCAGTAGAATATCTCTCGCGGGCGCCACGCAGCGGTCCGGGAACGATAGCGCCAACACGTCGCGCACCAGCATATTCACATCGGCGAGGTCAGGATCGATATCGAGACGTGTGTTTGTGTTTCGCAGACGCAATTTCTCCCCCACGCGGAGGGACCTGGACTCGTCGAGAGGAGACTCTTCCACTTCAACCGAGAGCGCGACGCAGCCCTCGCCGCCGCGACGCACCACGCACCATTACTATCCGGAGGCGGAGTTGCGTTACCCTAGCGAAAGACGGAGACCGACAATGGCCAACTCGTCGACTCAGATGAGCCCGACCACCACACCTCTCGACGCACAGACATTGAACGAGAGTTTGGATCTCATTCGCGATATTTTGCGAGATTCCGGTACGAGACTTCTAAACTTGATCACAGACATGTCACTGTCGATGCTGGCGGGCACCGAGGGCGGCGCGGCGCGGCGCGGGCCGGGCTCCGGGCGCGCGCACTCCGAGGACGGCGAGCGCGCCCCCCGCGCGACCCGCACGCCCCGCCCACCCCGCGCTCCCCGCCCGCCCCGCCCGCCCCGCAGCAGGACCGACCGCGCCGCACGCCCGCGTCCACGGCTCCTCAGCTCCAACTGGCGCCGCGAATTCCTCTCCAGTTCGGACTCCGATAGTGACAACACTCTAGAGGTTAACATACTGAGGACGAGGAACTCGACATTCCGGGAAGACAATCCAGAATCGGCCGAACCGCCCTCGACATCCGAACGATCCAACGCTCGCGCTTTCTCAACTGATCGGATGGTATTTGAGTTGTCGGGTGATTCGCAACACGAGGTTTCCTCACGGGACGGCGGAAATGGCGTGAATGTGTCTCTATCGGATGACCGATTCCGTGTTCGAACTCAAAGTGGGTCGGGCGAAGAGCCCACTTCCACCGCCGCGACCGACGAAGCGGGGCCGTCTCAACGACGAGCACCCTCCGCTCCGGATTTCAGTCGACCCTCTACTAGTCGTGACACTTTTTGGACGAGAGGAAGTGGTTCGATACCTTCTGATGAAGCGTATAGAAAAGTAAGAAGTGGTATCAGCGCTTTACATAAACATACTTTACAGTTGGTAAATTTATCTCAACGCAGAAGCCGCACTACAACGCGAGAATTGCGTGTGATGTGGGAGAATTTACGCAGACGTATACTGACATTGCATCGAGAAACT